>CM059563.1:12533939-13800909 GCA_030386875.1 Morinoia aosen
GCCTGCGTCGCGGCATAGTTAGGTCACCCCGAAACGAATCTTTTTGCTCAAGTGCCTCTTCCTGGTCCAATTGCTCATGAGCCAGGTCAAGTCGTGAGAGCGACATGTCCAATCTGCTCAGGGTTAGATCAGAGCATGGGTCCCAAGAACGGGCCGATAAATTGTGGCTCGAAGATTGTAAATCTTTTTTAGAACGCCTGAGATCCTTTGAAGACTTCGTTGTACGTAAATCTGACTTTGTTGAATAAATATCTGATTTTGGTGAACGAAGATCATAATTTGAAGTTTTGAAATCATAAAGAGAATTGGTTTCATCACGATCATTCCTACGTGAGTCTAATTTTGCACTTCTAAGATCTGACCGAGAAGAGGCATCAAGTGTAGAAGATCTGAAATCGTTTCGGGGATCTCTCAATTCTGCGATCGATGCTCGAAAATCGCACTTTTGCAACTTACGACTTGATTTCGAAGACAAGCAGTCCAGCGTGGCATAATTGCCGGCTCCAATGTTCAAATCACTACGAGTATGACTGAGATCAGATTTAGTAAGTGATACTTTTTTCTTCTTGGGCGAGTTATTCGTTGTGAGTTGGTCAACGGCACGTAATACACTTCCGTTACATAGCTTCTGCCAAGGTTTACTAAGCTTTGGCTCAATGTCCGTCAATGATTGATTCATAGAAACCCTATCATTATAATCATTCCATGAAGGATATACGCTTCCACTGATGCCACAATCAAAGGATTCGGAATGTCGTAATCTGTTCGTTGCATTTCGAAATTCATCATTAGCTACTCTATTATCGAGAACTTCTTGATTGAGATTAAGAAGAGATTGATGGTTATAGGGACGGGGCGAGGTCTTCTTCCAGTCATCCTCCACCTGCCGTGGGTTATCAATAACCAAGGAGGCCCGTCTAGTAGAGCGCTGCTGTTGTTTGCGGACGGCTTTCAAGGTTTCTTCCATGTCAACGCTCATGTAGTTGCTGCGAGTGCGCAACCGGCGCGCAGAAGTAAGCATTGCTGCTGCTGCAGCGATGCGAGCCACTTGTACCTGATTTTGGTGCTCCTGTTGTTGCGCTTGCTGCTGCTGTTGCTGCTCTTCCGGGATAGGGCACTGACACAGACTCACGGCAACATTAGAAGTGAAAGCAGCAGAATTACTTTTCTCCAGAAATGTCGGGCTGCTATTATCGCTGCTCGAATAGGCCGAGTCAGGACACTCACTGGAGTCAGTCTCTGAAAGCGTGTAAAGGCCTGGCGCGGAGCTAGGATACACCGACGACAGCACTGATGAGCATAACCATGGGTGGTTCAGACAGTCATCAATTTGAAGACGTTCTCTGAAAAGTTGAAATATATGTAAAAAAAAAACGTACTTTAAAGTACAATGTAAATAGAATATTTTATTTTTAAATTACATATATTATTAAAGCTCTCCAGCGTAATAATCACACATAAAAAACTCAACTTATACATAATGCTGAAAAATTTAGCGACTGATAAAGCAAAACAACACGCACAATTAACAAATTCGAAAGAATTCAATAGCCAACAAATAGCCTAATTGGCAACTACTTGAATCATTTATTCAACAGCTACTTCTAGCAGAAGACAAAATGTGCTACTGTATAAACTTACGAAGTTTTCTTAAGGAGAAGCCCACTGATGAAATCCTTGGCGTTGTCAGAAATATCGGCGAAAAGATCATCAGGGAAGTCGAACTCGGCTTGAGTGATATTCACGAAGGTCTCTTGGTCGGTGTCGCCTCCGAAAGGTGTACAGCCCGTCAGAAATACGTAGGTCAGAACACCAACGGACCTGAACATTCAGTGATCAAGATTAAAATCCCTCTGTAATTCTGTATGCAGAGTGAAATGAATTATACTTATTTTTGTATGGGTGAATTTAATAAAATACCTCACAAATAATGTAAGTTGAAAACAAATGTGTGTAGCAAGTTAATGATTCAGAATCATCATACTACGAAAAATTTCATAAATTCGAATGATAGTTATATCATTTGAACATGATAAATTGCATCTTCATTTCTCTATTTAATTTCCATGTTTCGGGTAACATTCCCCAACAAAAGCAGCGAAGCCTTATCTCCTCTTAAGTACTAGATTAAAGCCTTGAGATTAGTGTGATATAGTCATTTCAGCAGATAAGCTTTACTTTAAATATTGTTTCGCATTACACGACAGGTATGTTTAATAGTCCGGATAAGTTTCTATGAAATGATTTCAAGAACCACCAAGAACTAGTGATAATTTAGCTCCAAAGAAATCACACATCGAATTATGGAAGTTTAAAAAATAATATACAAATAAACTATCAAGAGAATTTTTTCGAGCGCACAAAAATAACAAATTCCGACCGAATTTAGTCTTCCTACGCTATCACAAGACGTTTGAACAGAATTAAGGTAGGTCGACATAATCGGCCAACAGTTCTTTGAAGCACAACACAGCTATTTCTACGAGGAAGGAAGAAAGAAAAAATAGGAAAGAGGAGTCCTTTTTCTGTTTATTGTACAATGAAAAATGAACCTACAAATAATTCAATTCTATATCGTATAATAAGGGATACCAATGAGAAACACGAATCGCTTAAGCCTACCTGGAATGCTCGCACCCCCATAGGGGTGTGAGACGATGTTCCAGGAAGTGAAAGAAAAGTCTAGGTAAATAATAGGATATTGGCTTTATATTTGCATTTTTATTTCATGGGGTGCGAGGTTCAAATGAAATTTCGTCATGAGTGTGGGGTGATAAAAAAAATGTTGGGAACCCCTGACTTAAGCACAGGAGATCAGACAACGCAGCCTCACGTTATTAGTCAATCATATTGATGAACTTGAAAAAAGTACACTTCCCAGAGAAAAGCTAGTTTCAGAAGGAAAGAAACAAATTACCCGCTGTTTTTCTTAAAAACGAAATATATATTCACTCAAGACAATAATTAACCAACTTCATATCTGTTAAACTTAAATTTACTTTAAAATCCTGATCAGATAAAATAGATAAGCCCTAATGAACTCACCACATATCCGTTGCAAGGCCTACAGGCTCAAAGTTGATCACTTCAGGTGCTGGAAAGAAGATAATCAAGAGAATGTAATTTAATATATTATTACGACGAAAAAGTGAATATTTCAACCCTAAGCTTTTGCTTTTTGTTGTATCAAGTTTGGTAAACTAAATGTGTCCTTGTGGACGATGCATATTTTAAAGTACGATAATGTTTATTATTACCTCCTTCGAATTAGAAAAGTGTATTCTTTATATTTTATCTCAACATAAAAATGAATATATCCATGTTTACAACTCATCATTCACCAAAAACTCGTATTTCATAAAAAATCGTGCTAGACTTTCCCTCATTACCCGGTGGAAATAGTTAACTATCAATAATGAAATAAAACTCTACATGTGCAAAGAAGTTTTTTATAGGGGAGAAAATAAGAACGTGAAAAAATTAAAACTAAAACAATTTTAGACAGTAAGCGTAACAAATGATAAATGCACTACGCAGTACTTGGTCTAAACTTGAGGAACTTTTATTGTGAGCTAGAAGCACTAATTCCTCTTGATAACTCACTACTATAACCATTACTTTGAGAATTTTATGACCTTTAAAAAACAAACGCTCGCGCGCTTCATAACATGCAGTGCTCAAAGAAACCATCAGTCTAGTCATCACAGGGCCATGTGAGTCTCGCATGACCAATACTCACCAACATAGTCCGGAGTGCCCATGATCTGCGTGAGTTCGGTGTCCTGCGAGATAACCCGACTTAGGCCAAAATCAACAATCTTCACGCCATCGGCGGGTGAGGGTCCCATCATGATCAAGTTCTGAGGCTGCATTGAAGAAAAGAAAATAAGTTAAAATCGAAGCAGACATTTTGAGACACTTAAGAAATCCGAGGAATTTAAAACGAAAATTTAAGAAAGCTACTCATGCTGTAAACACTACAAGGATAGATTTTAATCGCAAGTGGACCGTTCATTTTATACTATATTTTTAGATCTGATTTTACCCTAAATCAAAATCGTCTAAGAAACACCATTCCAAAGATACGCGGACGTTTGTTTTCCTTCCTTTGCCTTGCAACCTGAACTCTAAGCCACAGCTTATTTAATGCTAAATATTATGCTCTTTTGCTCAGACACAATACTAAACCTTAATCAGATATGAGCGGTAAAATAACAATTTTGACGTGTTAGTGAAGTCGTTTCTCAATAAACATCAGTAAAGTTAAAGTTATGTAAGAACTTCATAAAAAACGTGACAAAACAGTAAAAAAAAATTCACTACTACACAAAACATCTTTCAGTATTAGTGAGACTTTCTCTGCGACACGGCCAACATAATTTCAAAATCGACAAAAATAAGCAGTTTTTGAATGAACGTGCAGTTAAGCTTTTTAAAATAGTAGGAGCTAGCAGGACTGTCAAAGCAAAAGATATTTGGAATGGCTAAAAAACTAAAAGCAACAGCTGAATTGATTTTATTTTCAAAATTTGATTGCAAATGGGAAAAACTTTCCTGCATCCACTATTTAGAGCACCCATATTAAAATTTGATTCAACAGCATCTCTTCGTATATCCTTCATATAAATGAGCGTTTAAATGCATTTGAGTTTGTGCCGAGTACGAAGTGCTGCAGCTACAAGATGTCCCCCAAAAATGTACTCGTCCTTTGCCTAATGAATACCCTAGTATTTTTCGTTTGTTTCATGTGCAACTAAGTTTTTGTTATGACATGCAATTTTTTTAAATCATATCTTTTACATAATTAAACTCATTAAACTTGTATCTATTCCAAAAATACCTGCATCGAAACAAAATAAGCACTGGGCAGTCAAAGAGAGTAGATTTTTTGAGGATGCATCGACAAAATAACATCGAAGAAAGCATCTATTTTTAAACAAGATGAGCACTTAGATGTTTAGCCAACTTCCCGACAGCAATTGGATTTATTATATTGGATTTATTTTATTCAGTTAAGCATAGTTAAAAATGGCTTGATATCAAGTTATCTAGTTTGTACTAAACAAAGTAATATTTCTACATAATTTCAAATTACTCAAGGATAGAAAAAGCATTTTACCGCAATGGTCAATAAATGCGAACATGAAGGTTTCAATCATTCACTGATATAATTAAAGGTATTGGTGTGGACATGACAGGAATCTCCAATAAAGTCAACAATAAATGAATTGTAATCAGAGATATGGCCCCAAGTAAACGGTATGATGCTCTCGTTTTTAATTTAAATCTAGAGTTATGATATACTCTCATTAGGAAGAACATCTACATACTTGTTTACGTCAATTACGATAACTTTTCAGTTCAACTGCTCTGTGGACTAGGTGCAAAAACTAGATATTCGGGCACAGAAAATTTCTGACGTTACACCCTCATCTATACCCATTATCACATAATTAAGATACATTATCCCGAATGAAAGAGGGCAAGGTTTACGCACAGATAATTAAACCGACATAGAAACTTACAGATACCCATATCTCGAATTTCAAGACGAAGAGCTTGTGATCACACCACTCGATTATCGTGGCGTACCTTGACACCTAGATAAGGGTTTTCGTCCGAGTGCAAGAGAGCTAACCCCACCAAAATTCACTATACTGTAGCTCTCAGAGCCTAAACTGTGTGACTGAATAGCGCAACAACACCAACATTGTGTGACGTACCTTAATATCGAGGTGAGCTATCTTATGCGAGTGGAGAAAACGCAAGCCAGACAACACCTGCAGCATAAGACTCCGAGCCACGTCTTCTCTAAAAGCGACTTGGTCGTCCAGTAACTTCTGCAGGTCGCCTCCAGCGCCGCTGAGGAGGAAAAAGCGAACATTTAAAGAACGTTTGATTCGCGAATATCATTTTCAAGTACTTTCAATCGAAATAAATAGCCTAGGTCATAATTTTTTTAACCAACCTGCACTCAGATATGAAACTTACGATAAATAAAAGTACAAGAACTACGAGTACATATTCATTATGCCGATACACTGAGAGCTTTCATAGCGTACAAAAAGAAGGTAGAAAAAAGGCTACCCGAGAATGAAAAATTAATGCCAGGCGCGAGCGTATCGTCACAGAAGAAACATGTACAACATCGAACATAAAAAGTGACGATGCAAGTCACGCAGCAAAACGATACTTCCCACTGTGATGGCATCATGTCATGTATCCGTGATGGCTGCATTGCGCATCAGACTAGTACTAACAAATTTCTATCGATGAGACTGCCTTAGCCAAGGTCACAACGGATCTCAACAATACAACTGAGTTTGACTAAAATCGCAGAATGCGGACGTGCTAGAAGAGTTTTTACCCAGAGAATTTCGAAGCATTTATGGGCGAAGACCACGTGTACCAATTAATTAATGAGTGTGAATGAATTGTGCAGATAAAGAAGTACAAGAATTTAATTATGCCACACACAAAGGTTCAAGATTTAACTACGATTATAAAAAACTGCGTTCTAGCGAATGGGGCAGTCAAGTAACGGAAGTTTTGTTATTTTATCTCAACAAATTCGCTACGTGAGCCAGTAAATGCTTTGCGAGAATAAGCTCATTGAATTGAAGATAAGGATAAGGAAAACTATTAAAGATAAGGGAAAGCTATTCTTTCATGAAAGAAATCGAGTGGGCCGGATTGAAAAGTAGCTACTATCAAAGCTAGAAACTTTTATGCAAATTACCCACTCATTCCAAAAAATTATTTAACAAAATACATTATTGCTAGCAAATCGGCAGTTATAGCGAAACAAATATTAGGTAGGATGAACGAACAATTTGAAACGATAAAATGCATTAGATCAAGCGCTTTAGTACACTCCCGGGCCATCATTATGTTACATCTCTATATTACAGCTGCCGAGCCAAGTAAGTACTACTCACAACTCCAAAAGAATGATGTACTCCTGTCTGGTGAGGTAGACACGATGGAGGTGCACGATGTGCTGGTGAGCGCGCCCCATCACGAGCACGGCAACTTCATGCCTGGCCTCAGCCTCAGCTTCAGAGGTCTTAGCTCGGCGCCTCCTCCTCACGTACTTGGCAGCGAACACGCGGCCCGTGGACCGGTGCAGCGCCCGCCGCACCGCAGCAAATTTGCCCCTGAGTAGATCACATTTATTAACGAAAACAGCGACAGGGTTCCCAAGATAAAATATGAATTTAACCTGAACGAGCACAATAATAGCTCGTAAAAAAAGCTATGAGGGAGAAAAATTTAATCGCTGAATTGATACGTAGAACATGGAACGTACTTCGCGAGCATTGGTTGGGGGGATTATTTCAATACTCAAATCACTTATTAATGCAGTAATTTTTTTAGCCCATCAAGCTTTACTCTTCTAGGTCACGTCATCAGTATATTGGATGATTTGATCAGGCCAACCATTAGCGAACATTCGCTTCATTTCCAGAGAATAAAAAATCAACTATATAGAAAGGAACGCAACAGAATTGATCGATTTTAACAGACTAAACAAAAACATGAGCGAGGACTACGATACAAGTCCTTGTTTTTGCTGATATTAGTAGGAGATAAGAACTAAGAACATGTGTATTATATATACTGTACATACGTGATTTGTGCCACGAAACAGCACTTGAGGGCTTCTCGATCCGTATACTGCAGCACAAGGGAACTACTCAAAATGAAGGCTCATTTCCTATGGCTAATTGATGTAGACTAAGCGATAGACCAATTTGCCCCATAAAAAATTTCATAATTTAAAAAAAGTATTTCATTGCTCAATCAATTAGAAAAAATCAGTCTAAGGAGTAAAAAGTTACAAGCGACTGAAAGAAAGGGTGTATGTAACATCCATCTGACGTCATCTAGCCATATATGCGCTATAAAACTTTTGGATCAATCACTTCAGGCAATGATATGTTGGGTTAGATAAGGCTAGATCAAGTTCGATCCTTTTCGTCAATCTTTAGTCGGTATAAAAAATTATGAACAGGTTAATTTCAAGCCCTAACTTCAACAACTCGGCCATCATTTTTCGAAGTCCCCCAAGTTTTCAATTTCCGAAAAAATGTCCATACATTAGATAGATAAACATTTTAATGATATGGGATGAACATGATACATGTATATGTTTTCCAAAATTGTACACTTGGGGATTTTACAGAATAAGGAATTTCTACGAAGAATTGAGAGTCTAAAATCAAACTGCTCATATTTTATTTACACTGACGCGTGAGCTCAACAGACCTAACCTAAATTGATCGATTAAAACGTTTTATAGAGCATTTTTGACAATGTGACATCATGGCACCAGATGGACAATACACTGGCTGATAAGCAAAACGATCATAATTATTCCCAGAAATCTCTGATAGTAAAAAATATACAATATATATTTTTATCAGGAATAGAAGACGAAATCACTTCTTGGAATAACGGGTCTAAAATGAAGCGTGTATTTGCTTCGAGTCTTGAGACTCGATCGCAAATGAGCAGGTGGTTGACACTAAACGCACATGACTGCTTCTCTAGCTATCAAATACTCAGAGATATTGCTACAAAGCTGGGACAATGTACATGTAATGAATGTGTGCACACCGCAATGTTTTAACTATCCCAGGGACGAGTAATTCATAAAAAGGCGATATCAATGAGAAACTAGCTTGCAAAAAATTCTTTAAAGCCAAAAATTTGCACGCAGCAATGATGAAAAAGGTTGCATACTAGAAGAAAGATGACACAGAATACTCACTCAAATGGCTATTAATACTCTACACACATAAACAAAAGATGTCCACGAGGGTAAATCCTCCCCATCTGCACGAATAGTTCCACTGCGGACGAAGTCCAACCAGAGATATGCGGGCACAATTGGAGCTATTTCCGGTTTTACGGCTGAAGCCTCAAGGTTGGCGCGTCCAGAGAAAGAGACAAAAAGCCTTGCAGGACAATAGTAGGGCTAGAGCTGACAGGCAGGAGAGAAAGGCGCGAGTGGCGCCATGGACTAGCGTTCCAGGAATGACCTTTGGCCGCCGCCGAGCGGCCGTAAAAAAATCGTCAAGGCCGGTCGGTACAGCTCTTCTCCTCGAAAGCAATGGGAAAAATGAGGAAGCCAGGCAGCATCGTGGAAGGTAGGCTGGCCGACGCACACGAGGAAGAGAGGCGCGCGTACAATGGTTGGGGTGTGAGCGCAACTGTGACAAGTACTCAGCTTCAACAGGCCTCATGCACGTACCTTCGTCTCTCGAATGTGACAATGGGAGGTCACCTAAGCCAGCTAACGGAAGTAACGGCAGCGACAATAAGGTCTTTTGCGCCTTGGAGACGCGTGAAGCATGTCACATTATGCACACAGGTGGTCTTACATTGCCTGTTATTGACTTGCCTGCCACACACATGCTCGAAAGTAACATCCTATTTTTTCCTCCAAGATGTAACTGTAGTCGAAAATTTGGTTTCCGTAATTACAGACTGTTTCCAAATGAGCACGAAGCTGCATAGTGAAAATTAGCAGCAATTTAAAATTTGGAGATAGAGGGCATCCGAACACTGCATTTTAGTCATATAGAGCGTCACTGAACTATCGCGATTAAGAAAACACTTCGTTATCAGCAGGGCAATCAGCCAGGCGCCTCTACACAGAGGCCCAAAGCAAAACCGTCAGAGTTAGCAAGTCATAAAAGCTACCATATAATGTATTCTTCGTACTGCACTCACGCGTTCGCTCTTACAATGATAAATTCAATACACGGAAAAACGTTCGAGTCCTCACAGCAGGAACATGTCAAATAGTAGATAATAATCAGCGCTCAGTGAACTGTACATGCATCGTACACATTTGTAATGAAACATCATAACGCATAGAAAGCTTGAATATGATTAAATTTATATTATGCTTAGTTACTAAGAACTGAAAACATATTGAGATATTATCAGCAGCAAACAGTCGATGTTTGATAAAGGTCTCACCCCTATCATCGTCTGTCAGAAGTGAAAATAATTTATACAAGGGAAACTTCGCCTTGCTGCCCAGAATTATCAACATGGATAGCAGCACAACTATTCCTCGGTCTCTTTCTACGAAGTAACAGCATACAAAAAATGATGAGAGTTCTAATTAACGGCCAGATAACGATTCACGGAAATTGCAGTGCGCTTATGACTGGAAATACCTTGAGCGCTAGACAGTAACGGAAGGACATCAAATAAAGAAAGATATGACGCCACGGATGCTCATGATATGATTAAGCAATGCAAAAGACAAGAAGAATAACTGCAACCAAGCCGAGCCCCGCACTGTCTGCATCATGGCAGAGCTACAATGTTTACAATGATGAAATCGTCGCTGGACGCTCTCTCGTCTTCTCTCTTGGCGACAAGACAATTCCTACGGTCAATTAATCTAGACATAATTCAGCGGGAAGATAAGGCCTATTAACCAGAATATGTGAGAGAAGTTGCTGGCAATTTAAATAATTGTATTGCGCCACTTGATGTAGCAGGACACGTTTAATTGTTAGAATTTACTTAATGGACCCTCAGAATCTCTGACTTATCGCTGCTATTTATTTAGAAACCAATTAATACAGTAATTGCAGTACCTACAAACCTAAAGCAATTCCGATAATTCAAAAAGCGCAACAAATTGATGAATGACACAAAAGAATATATCGAGAAAAATGTTATGATTCGTCCCTCGTCATGTGATGCGAAGAAATGTGTGATCAAGTAAACATAAGCAACTCCACAATAATAAACTTGAATAAAAGAAAAGACCTACGGAAGGCTCTTTCAAGACTTTCTTTTTGATCATTTACTCGAGTTCTCGTAGGTAAGTCGTCGATCTCCATCTGCGTCGTGGTCAGCTATTCCAATCCTCATCACACTATCATCATGCCTTTGTCTTCGATATATTGAATTGAACTATATATTTACGTCGCTAATGAAGATTTTGTTCTGAATCTCTTCTCTTTCAGAATTATTTTTATGAATTTATAAATGGTACTTTCTAGACAGTTTAAGGGAACCGTCCCGAGCCAAATTGGGCCCCGGTGGGTCCCCCCCCTGAAAATTTTGTTTATGTTGAAAAAGTATCCTTAGGGGATGGGTTATTGTGCCAAGAAATTTTTTGGCCCTACGGACACTAGAACCCCCCCCCCAAGGGGGGTGAAAAGGGGACCGAAAATGATGAATTTGGGAAAAAATCGACAAAATTTTGTAACTTTTCAAATTGGAAAAAAACGCAATTTGAGTTTGTTAGAAATGTTTCAAGGATTCTAAAACTGTCTTTGGATTTATTCTAGCATCAAAACTCGAGGACGAGTCTCGTTTTGAAATATTCAAAAAAATATACTGAACTACTTTTTTTTTTCAAAAAAAAAAAAACTAAGGCATAAATCGAAAAAGTGACACGAGTAAAAAAGGTTTCTTTTCACGATATACATATACTGGCCAATTTTCAAACAAATCGGACAGAAAAAATTGATGAAGTCTCATCATGGTCATTACAGAAATAAAATGTATTATTTTTATTTACTCATAACTACCATATTTCTTAGATCTTTACTTGAAATTCACTAGGAAAATGATGCTCATTGGTCGTATATCGAAATAGATTATCGAAACTGCATTCATGTACGAAAAATTTTCGTTATATTCAAATTCAATAGACATAGTTTGTTTTTGTGCTCTGGTGAAAAGTTGACTTTTTTACATTCAAAACGGGACTCGTCCTCGAGTTTTGATGCTAGAATAAATCCAAAGACAGTTTTAGAATCCTTGAAACATTTCTAACAAACTCAAATTCGGCTTTTTTCAAAATTCGAATTTTTTGAAAACATACATAGCTCTGAACCCAAAGAAAAATTTTGGGTTTAGAAATTTGGGAAAAAATCGACAAAATTTTGTAACTTTTCAAATTGAAAAAAAACGCAATTTGAGTTTGTTAGAAATGTTTCAAGGATTCTAAAACTGTCTTTGGATTTATTCTAGCATCAAAACTCGAGGACGAGTCTCGTTTTGAAATATTCAAAAAAATATACTGAACTACTTTTTTTTCTTCAAAAAAAAAAAAACTAAGGCATAAATCGAAAAAGTGACACGAGTAAAAAAGGTTTCTTTTCACGAAATACATATACTGGCCAATTTTCAAACAAATCGGACAGAAAAAATTGATAAAGTCTCATCATGGTCATTACAGAAATATAATGTATTATTTTTATTTACTCATAACTACCATATTTCTTAGATCTTTACTTGAAATTCACCAGGAAAATGATGCCCATTGGTCGTATATCGAAATAGATTATCGAAACTGCATTCATGTACGAAAAATTTTCGTTATATTCAAATTCAATAGACATAGTTTGTTTTTGTGCTCTGGTAATAAGTTGACTTTTTTTACATTCAAAACGGGACTCGTCCTCGAGTTTTGATGCTAGAACAAATCCAAAGACAGTTTTAGAATCCTTGAAAGGTTTCTGACAAACTCAAATTCGGCTTTTTTCAAAATTCGAATTCTTTGAAAAGATATATAGCTATAAACCAAAAAAAATTATCCCGGATTTTTGAAATTTCAAAAATTTCCGAAAACTAGAAAAAAATTGAATTTGAAAATAAGTCGAATTTGAGTTTGTTCGAAATGTTCCAATGGTTCTAAAACTGTCTTTGTTTTTGTTCTAGCATCAAAACTGAAGGAGGAGTTCCAATCTGAAATATCAATAAAAATATACCAAAAACACATTTTTCGTAAAAAAAAAAAACTAAGGCCTAAATCGAAAAAATGACAGGAGTAAAAAAGGTTTACTTTCACAAAAGACATATACTGGCCAACTTTCAAACGAATCGGGCGAAAAAAGGTCTCAAACCGGGACGGTTCCCTTAAACAATTTGGATTCTATGATATAATTTTATAGAAATCACGTCACTTACAATTCTGTTCAACAACGAATTGCAGCATCAATGATTGGCTATTTCATGCTTAATAGCTAAGCACAGTATCTAGGATTGATTGTTTCATGCTTAAATGCTAAGCACAACATCTAGAAATGGCTATTTCTGGCTTAATAGCTAAGCACAGCATCTATTATTGGTTGTTTCTTGCTTAATACCTAAGCACAACACCTAGGATTGGTTGTTCAAGCTGGGAGGCTGTCACGTTTACCGGGTCCATAACCTACGATCGTACCTCAGCCTATCGCCTGCAAAGAGGACGTCATCTATCGTCTTCTGCGACAGAGGAGGCTGGTGGTGTGAAAACGTGCAATGAGTCGAATGCGCTAATTATGCCGGGAAAGAGAGAGATGTAACCCAGCTTCAAGATAAAATATGGACGTCTTTGACGACTTCATAAAATACACAATACTTTTGTGTGTTGTGTAAAATACACAATACGTAAAAATACACAATACTTTTTGAATAAACTTGTAAATTTTCCATTATAAGCAAAAGTAAAAGTTCAACATATTTAACAAACGTGTGTAACATCAAAACAAGTTCGAAAATATGAACAGGGCAGATCGAGTACATGCCACTAAGATACGGTATCGTCTCGATCATCGATTGTCATTATCACTTCTGCAACACTTCGCTCATGTTTATGGTTCGCGGTGATAAAAACAACTAAAGACTAAACTAATTAAGTAGAACATGGCTAAAAGCATTCGTAAATTACTCGGATACCCCAAGAGAAAAAAAATATTAGAAAATAGTTGGTCTTTCGTCAAATATGAAAGTAGGCAAAGACGGACAAAATTAACATTAGATAACTTGTGACGGTATGATAGATTGTAAGTTTTAGCCTCCTTTACAACAACAAAAAAATATTCAAAAAAAGAAGGATGGAGGCACCATTTAGTATAGCGTCAAGGGAACGCGGAAACTACGCACAAGGTGCGTTCTCGCACAGGATCCCGTGTGCATAAAACAGTTTGTTAAGAAGGAAGGTAATGAAACGATAAAAGCTGAAGAAAGTCAGAGGTGCTGAATAATAGAACGGCAAAGAACCTAAAAAATATGCCGCTTAACAAAACAAACAAAAATTTTTTTATTTCAACAAAATGAAGGCCTACTTAACTCTCTGCTCGGGAACTTACTTTTTCCCCTTGTAAGCGACAATTCCCATAGATAAAATAGTTTAGGTAAATCTCCCTGAGGAGGCGCATAAATTGAAATTTTCAGTTAAGTTCACAGGCGCGCAAATGCCACTCCTGAGGCTGCTCGCGTCGGTGAGGAGTTGATATAAATTTAGAACACCGAACTTGGTTTCTGAAGAGCACCGATGCGTCCTATAAACATCCGTCGATCGACATTCCTGTCACGAGATCCTTGAAGAAGGTCCCTCACAGGACAGGGCCCGCGCTCACGTCCACGAACAGACAGATCGCTCAAGCCAGCGGCACAAGAAGAGCTCCTTTGAGACCTCAGCTCTGACGTCACGCGTTTATGCGGCCCCACGGTGGCCCACTGCTTATATAGATAACGCATTTGCGAGTCTATTCGTACACAATCTTCGTCAGGACAATATAATGACATACTTGACATCTAGAGCTTTCTTTTTCATACACCAGGGCAATATAATGACATACTTGCCACCTAGAGCTTTCTTTCTCATGTGCCCATGCATAACCATGCATACTGATGGTCCTCATCCTCTCTTGGTAGTTTTTCGCAGTAATCGCAAAGCTAACGTACCTTCTTGTAATCGTTGAAACAGAAGTATGCAATATTGTCTCAATTTTCTAAAAGTAACTTACAAAAACTAAGTCACGGACAGTTTTCGTAGGGATAGTTAAACTTCCGAGTCTTGTCTATATCTTGTATCGTTACCCGTTAGACAAAACGTCTCGGAGCATATGGTCATTAAAGTACATATTCCGGAACAGTAATACTATACACCTGAAATAATATTGCTGCAATGTCACGAAATGTTTCTCAAATAGTCCATACAAATAAATTTCAAATTATTGTACTAGCCTATTTTCGCTGTGTGGAGTATCATTCGATGCTTACACAATGGACGCCGTCTGTACGGAGACGTCACCTTTACACGTTAAAGCAGCATGAAAGGGTTCTTACATATGTAATATTTGCCAAACTTGTAACGTGTTTACCTCCAGAGTGTCCAGATAAGATTAGATTATTAGTTAGTTTAAGCCTCCCTATCCTCAACAAATGAGATCCAAAGAGAGGAAGGAAGAAGGCACCATTTAGTATGGAGTTAAGGGAACGCGGAATCTATGCAGAAAGGACATAGAAACGGTAAGACGAGAAAGAAGTTCATGAAACAAGATCAAAGTTGAAGAAGAAAGTAGTAGGTGCTGAAAAAACAGGACAGCAGTGAACCGAAAAAAGATGGTCCGTAACAAAACCAAAACCTATGTTATTTTAACAAAAAGACCCAAACAAAACCCTTAGCTCGTGCCCTCACATTGAGTGTCCAGATAAGATTCTTAAGTTCGTTTAAGCCTCCCTAACTATACAAAACGTGTTCCCGAGAGAAGAAGGATAAAGGCACCCTGAAGTGTAGAATTCAGGGAACGGGAATTCTAAACACAAATGTGCTCCCGCTCCAGGTTGATTTTTAGTCAAAGAACGCAGAATCTATACACGAGTTTACACTCCGGATTCCTTGCGCATAGAAACAGCATGATTGAAAAAAGTTTATGATACAAAATGTAAGGTGAAGAAGAAAGTAATAGGTGCTGAAAAACAGGACAGTAGTGAACCGGAAAAAGATAGTCCGTAACAGAACAAGAAACTTTTCTATTGAAAGAAAAGGAAGGCTATGCTAACTTTCAGCTCTGGACTGTACATTTTCCCCTTGGGAGCGCTAATTCTCATAGATACAACATGTACATCACTCGGACGAAACACATTAAGCACAAACTTCATCAGCGGCTATAAAATAGAAAACGAATAAAAAGCGATACGAATACAAATAGAAGAAAAGCTACGGAGACGAGGTGAGGAAAGCAGCATAATGCCGAGCAGATACAGCAACCTGCGAGACGACTGCTGCAGCGACCGCTGAGCACAGCAGGCACGCGCGAGATGAATCTCAATGATGAGAGTACAGTCACACCCGCCTCGGGGATGCGCGTGTCTATGCAGTAAGATACGCGCACCCACACATCCTCATTGCAGCTCATTATATACAGCATGCGCACTTACCAATTACGTGCAATAAATAATACTTCAATAATGGGGACTAAGCCATGTTATATATAATAAGCGCACTTCCGAATTACGTGTGATAAATAATACTTCGATATTGGGGGGGGGGGGGGGGGCTAAGCCATGTTATATACAGTATGTGCACTTACGAATTACGTAAAAAAATAATACTTCCACATTGGGAGGGACTACCGTGTTATATACAGTAAGCGCACTTACGAATTACATGTGATAAATAATACTTCAATATTGGGAGTGACTAAGCAATGTTAATTCCTTTACTTAGATACAGTGAAGTAGGCGCCTTGCAATGAAGAAAATAATGTACACGTGCTGTTTGAGTCTCACTAAATAGTAATTCAATGTGTGCACACTCATAAAATGTAAGCGCATGAACTAAACCAAACACTTGAATGAAAAACATCGAAGAATATTATGAAACCTTCGCAAAAAAAATTTTCAGATCGGTGCCGATCTTGCACACAGTGAAAGTGTACGATCACGAAGACTGACCCGACACACAAATATGAATAGCAAAAGTGCACGCATGCCAAGTTGTGTTTACTGAAACTATCAACCGGAGCCAAGTTAGAAGAGTTATTATCTCCACACGCTGCAGTGGCTTAGAGTTCAGAACTTTGAAATTGTGTAAAATTAGTTTAATCATGTCACAAGCTAATTGGCGATGTTTAAAATTGGATTCGAGTCTAGCACATGCTTAATTGGGTGATTTTTTATTTAAAGAAGATGGATGGAAACGTACTTCACGAGAGAGCTTATGGGGTGAAATTCAGTGACCATTCAAAGAATTAACGCAACACGCGAACTAGGCATGCAATGCAATTCGATCATAACAATGAATGAAATGAGCAGCAAACAGAAGTAAGTCTAATAATTCACACGAGAAGTAAATCGAACAGCACTGAGTTGAAATCACACCCTTCTTAATATGAAAACTATATATATCAAGACGCATGTTACTAGTGTTGCTGTTAAGTCGCAGTTCTAAAGAGTAATTAGATTAGACAGGTTAGTATAAGCCTCCCTGACCACAACAAAGATGTTCTATTGAGGAGACAGTTGGCGACACCAATAAGTGTGGAGTTCACGAAACACGGAATTTATGGACAAGGTGTTTCCACACAAGAACCCCTACGCATAGAAACAGTAAGTTAGGAAGTAAGTTTACGAAACAAGATAAACGTTGTAGAAGAAAGAAAGTAGTTGGTGCTGAAGAACAGGACAGCATTAAAACAATTAAAAGATGATCCAAAGCAAAGCATAAAACCAATTGTATTGCAACAAAATGAAGCCCTACCTAAGCTGTAGCTCTGTAACTCATATCTTCCCCGTGGGAGCGCTAATTCCCATAGATACAATAGTTGTTTGTATTCCCTGGATGGCCACTGAAACTCTGTGGTCTGAGCTAAACGATAGAGCACGTCCCACCCACGAGAGACGTTAAGGATTCGTCTGACTGCAGTTAGGAGCTTTCTAACGCCTACCTAATCGAGCTGAGAGCAGTGCATTGAGAGGCAAGGAAGAGGGCTTGGTAGAGATGCAGGCAACAACGAGGTGACGGATGGATGCCTTATTGGGGGCAAGGTGATGCCTTATGGCAAGCACCTGCTAATCTTGAGACCTAGAGGCCACTCACGCAACAGCTACTGCTGCCCCACAGTGCAACACTGAGTGATCATAGAATTAATGCTGTGCGACACCACCACCACCACCACAACATAGGATTTTGCTGGATTCTTACGTACGACTGTTGTCTATCATTCCAGTGCAGGTATCTTACTATATTTTTACCAACAGAAATTTGAACCGAAATTGCTCAGGGACAACGGTGATGTTCAGTGAAAATGATTACAACACGCACTAGTTCTCTGGTAGAAAGGCAAGCGACCTTATAGTTAACATCAAATTATCATGTAACCCTTACAATGTCAGCAAAATGTTCGGAGATCTACCGAGTGAGCTATTTCTATAAATCAAAATAAACAGCTAACATTGAAATGTCGTGTGGAAAACAACCGCTCCAAAAGTGTTTACCTCTACATTAGTGGAAAATATTAGTACAGTACTTCAGGAACTCGGGCAATGTAGGGGCCAATAAAACCAAGACAACAGAAATGAAAAATGAGGCTGAGACAAGGAATATTGATGAAGATAAAACACAACATTTAACAAGTTCTGCTACCTTTTCTCACACAGCACACCAACAAAAAGTTAGGAGAAGCATTCCTTGAATTTTAGACTGGAATGAAACAAAGAAGAGAGAGAATTTAAAGACAGAAATAGCTAGTCTGCTGCTATGCAACAAGAATCCAACTCTTTCTTATAGACACTTGACATCGATTAAAACTGTGATTAATTCCCTAACGCAGTAAAATTTGAACCCAAAGGATAGGTTAAATCAGTTTTACAATACCTTTTGGTTTTTATTATTCGAATCAAACAAAAAATAATGAATTCGACCAAAAGTCCTTACCTCCAATAATTACGTTTAATTCTTAATTTAATTAGCAAGTTTAATCCCTTTCCTGGCTCTAGTGCAACATATCCCAATGCAAGATTAGAATTTGGTTACAAATTAGTTTAGGCCTCTCTAACTACATAAAATGTGGTTTATAGAGAGAAAAACGGAGGCACCATTTAGTATGGAATCAAGGAAATGGAGAAACAATGCACAAGACGTGTTTTTACACTGGACCCTTTGCGCAATGTGCAGCAATATTGAATGAAGTTTTGAAAAGTTGAAGAAGAAAGTAACAGCGCCAGAAGAAGATAGCAGTAAACCGAAAAAAATATGGTCCGTAACAACAAAAAAACTATTCCATGTCAATAATAGGCTAACCGAACCTTCAGCTCAGGACCTTACGTCATCCTCAAGGTGTGCTAATTCTCATACATATAAATATACGTCGTATCCTCGACAGAGAATATCTCGTAACAAGTTCAGAACTTCAGAAAATTTATGAGGAAATGGCTGATATTAGTTCTTTAAGGGGTACAGAATCTCGACGTGTAGATATTACTTTAACCCTATAAACGGGTAAATAGCCGTACAGTATGAAAAACAGACAACTAATCAGAAAATCGTTTGGAGGTTCGCTAAACAAACAGAACACTCATTCACTGTTAAACTTTATCATTCCTAAACATGAAACCAAGTAAACTCCCAACGAAATAGAATGACGACAGAAGAACTTCCCCAAACACATGGGCAGCGAGCGAGCAGCAGAAGAGCATGGCGGTCGGCGACGTAGAATTTAGCACAAGAATGTTCCTCGTCGCCAGAGCTCGCGACGGCGCGGCGCTCTCGTATAGCTGGGTCGGTCGGTGCGGGTCGCCCAGTGATCGGGTATGCTGTGAACGCGCGTACTGGCGCCAGTCCAGACTGTTCTGGTGCCATGAGAAGGCCACGTCATTGTTCTTTCATCCAACTGTGTCTCAACGGGATCTAAAATTAGGTCTTCCTTACACAAGGGTTTGATCTAAATTATACAGCAGCTGGGTGTAATTGGCTAAGTTCTGAATTATTTTTGAATTTAACTCATTAATGAATTAACACATCATTTACTAACTTTCATAACATAATAATTCTGCCAAAATACCATTTCTAAGTTTTAAAAAACAAATACAGCCGTTTTGAGACAATTTTCACCACATACAAAGATATATTACTCTAGGAAAACAATAAAATTTATTGAAATTACCTATAACACATAAATCCAAGACAAAGCGTTTAATAAATCAACGTTCGTCAATAAGCACCATAGTACTCAATCATGTAACACTATTCAAAAACTGTAACAGTGATGAGCATACAGTTCTTTATCAAGATAGAGAACATAAGCATTATAAAAGGTCCCCAAAAAATCGTAAAAAAACAATATTCGAGATCCTACGCTTAGCGAGTTTCGATCTAAATTTCTAAAGAAATGTTGAGTAAACATTCATTTTATTCAAATTTACACTAAACTTTTTTTTAAAATCGAAAGGTTATAGAAGCCATTCGACATTGCTGAAATTAAAAATGAGTATTCTGTAACTATGGAATCAATTGAAAACTGTGATACTTGTTGAAAAAAATCAGAACGCAAGTTTTTTACATATTTCTTACACACCAGGTTAAATGAGGAATTTACATGCCTCATTAAAACAATATTGTAAAAGTTTCAAGCCTAGTAAGGCCAACGAAACTATTAACAATTTAAAACTCAACAGTTTCATCACTCCTTGAAGCAAATTTAGCCTAAGCGCGGATGGTTCACATGACCAAACAAAGAAGAAACTCCAATACACCTTGCGGCGTATATATATAGTTAAAACTTCACGTGATCATTTACAAACGATCAAACATCAAAAAACAGTAGTAAATGTAGCGTTAATACGTAAAATCTCATTAAATACTGACGTTAAAAGAATGAAAACAATCTTTATCGGAAGTAATCGCGACCATTCAAGTTCAGACCAGCTAAAATTCAATGTTTACAAACAATAAAATTCTTAGCGGAAAGCAAGATTTTAATAATGCTGCGCACTCGCTCGGGTTGCGAGATCGGTGCAATAAAGAAGCAAGCGGCGAAACATCGTTCATGGTCGTCGGTCGCGGCGCACGTAGGAAGTGGTCGGGCGACACCATGGATGAGTCACGGCAGAATCAGCTGCTGTGCATGGGGTATCCTGGCATACCTAGCACCTGACTAAACTCGCTCGAGCTGCCCGCCCACGCCGCCGTCTGTATATCTCACCACGCCCTCTTCCTTCAGGCGGATTGTTGCTCCGACCCACCGGGCTCCAACAACCGGAGTAATCTGTTCACTAAGGGTACACCTCCCTTCAAGAATTTGGAGACGATAAATGCTAGAAATGTGCACGCTCACGAAGTGAAGAAAATTACCACACAAACAAAATCTGCCTTATTAGCAAATGGTGTCACAGTACGAATTTCTCATGAAGCATCAGAATGAGCTGAATTGTAGTAATATACACCGAACATACACAAAAACACTTTCATTTGAAACTTATAAATTATTTCTCGAGCAAAATTTTGTAGGGTACGATTTCCACGACGCCGATTGGAACGATTCTTGATTTGGTTGGTTCCTCCTATTACGGGTTCACGCGCGAATTGGTGTACCAGGAGCTTGTTAGTCCAGCAAACAGGCCCATAGAAGGAGCTGTGAATCATATGCTTTAACCAAGGACGATCGTTCACCCTTTTTACTTCAGATATTATCGAGCACAGCTGCTGAATACGGCCAGGGTGCAACGATTTATTTGAAGTTTGCCCTGTCATGGCTAAAACAAATGTGAACTAACGATCAAGAGCGTTGCTTCAATAACTTGACAGGTCGACCGGAGACAATCGAGCCATAAAGAGAAGCAGAGCAGCAGCGGAGGCTCTCAGGTGTGGAAGTGACACAATGTGACAAGCGCTGCTGCACCGCCCCTTCTTCTGGCACATCAGAAGGTGATTTAATTTTGGTAGCTCCTTATTAGAACGCGAACTAAGCACGCTCGTATCACAACTTTAGCTTAGATATTACTCGAGAGCCCTCACGCGGGTTGCCGTGAAATTGCTGGAAGTTCCACAACAGCGAAACCTACTTCTGAGTCACTCATTTCATTATCGTGAGTTACATATTAAATTTACAGAAATGATTTTTAATTGTAATAATGAGACTATATAAATGAAGATTCAGATTCAGATTGATGTCAATTTCAGCATCCCTAACCGCATCAAAGGTATACATAAGAGGAAAGATGACGATACCATTTAATATTTAAGGGGTATAAAACATTAAGGTTAGAAAGAAGTTTATGAAACAAGATTAAAGTTGAAAAAATCAATAGGCACTGAAAAAGAACAGCAATGAACCGAAAAAACAGGGAAACCAAACAAGCTATTTTGTGTCAACAGAAGGCTTTCTTTATTTTTAGTTTGGGACCACACATCTTCCCGTTAGGAGCATTAATTCCCGTAGACATAATAGTATCACCTGGGGGGAACAAGAGCCGAAATTAAAGCATTATTACACAGAGGTGAGAAATAAATAGTGTTTAAACTATCAGAACAATTCGGCCTCCAATAGAGCGAGATAAAATAAAAATCCCTTTCCCATCCTACAGAGAAATCCTTCGTGTATCATTTCTGCGATGGCACGAAGATAAACGCAAAATAAGGAAACTAACACAACGCTTCATGATTCAAAGTTCAATTTTTACAGCTCAGTCGTAAAGCTGAAATGCAATTCTCCTGGAGTATCTGAAGCTGTAGTCGAGAAAGCTCGCACAGCAACGGGTGGGACATGAGAAACCTGCACTGATGAAGGTGAAGGCCCCAATATTTTCTGGGCAGATAAACATGATAACAAACGACTCGCATTAATCAACAAGGAAATAAGGAGGGTGAGAGAACAGTGACGTACTGATTACAGGCGCACAGCCTTGACATGCAGTCATGCAACCTTATGAATCTCAGCAAACAAAACAGAGTAAAATTCCTCTTCAACAAGCAGACACTCACTGAAGATCTATGTAGAAATTATACTTCGTGATATATTTGACGTTTTGGTGCAATTGTCTGGTAGATATAGATCAACAAACAGCTTTGCCGCACTACACTCAGGAGCTGCAGATATGTTCAGCAAGGGTCAGAGAAACGTGCAACAGCAAGGGAAGTCGTCTAATGAAATGACGCAAGGAAGAAGCAAGGAGCTAGTGCAATGCTGCTCGTGTTACAGAGACTTGGCCTGAATAATGCAGCAAAAAAAGAAAGAAAAGCTAACAGAATTCGAATCTTAAACAGTTAATCTAGCCATAAAAACAACGAGAGATGGTATACTTTATTTATGCATAATAGCAAGTTCGATACCAATGAACATGAATTCGGAGTTTGGCCCCTTAACCGAAAATTGAATACTTCGAATCACTAAACCAGAGATTTGATTAGATATTAGTTTACGTCTCCCTAACCGCCACAAAGCCGTTCCAAAGAGAGGAAGGAGAAAGGCACTATGTAGTATGGAGTTAAGGAAATGCAGATTCTATGCACAAGGTGCATAGAAACATTAAGGTGAGCAAGAAGTTCATAGAACATGATTGAAGTTGAAGAAGAAAATAGCACGTGCTGAAAAACAGGACAGCAGGGAACCAAAAACAGAGGATCCTTAACAAAACAAAAAACATTTTATTTCAATAAAAAGGCTTACCTAACTCTGTGCTCGGGACCTCAAATACCTCCCCCCCCCCCCCCCCCCCTTGGGAGTGCCAATCCCCATAGACACAATAGTTGTATCGTACAGTTAGCATACGGAAGTCTGTTCTAATTGTGCGCACACGTGAGCCTTCGCAGCGCGTGCATGCGAGGATGCGCCAATAATAGAGTACACACAAAGAGCAGCTTGTTTTATGCACACCAAATCAAATTTGATTTATATTCTTACAGCACCAAAACGGAAACCAGATCGAAAATCTGCGGCCAGCAATATCGATTTTTACGGTAGCTGTCTCAAAAATCACGTTCGAAAATTCTACAATGAAGCATAGCAAACTTCAAGATGAAATACGTCTTAGCTACGTTGGTTCACCTTTTTATCGTGAAACTAGCTCTAAAGATTGTCTGAAATCGTAAGGTCCCGAATACATCACCACAGCGCGCGCGCCACGCAGCACACGCATGACTCATCAAGACGCCGGAGGATCGAGCGCTGCCCACGCCGCCGCGCCGAGTCGCAACTCCCAGCGGCACCATCGCGCAGCCGCTGCTTTTATTAGCGGCACACCAGCAGGATCTAATCCACCGTCTACTCGCTTCTTCTTTCGCGGATCAAAGCTCAAAATAGAAGCATTCACGTTACGACGCTTAATGCCACCAAGAACGCTAACCTTGACTGAACTTCCCCATCATAGGTCGCACGTCCTGAGTTCCGTAAGTTATAAATGACATCTTTGTCGCACATCTGTCGCAGTCTATCACCTCAGCGTGCTAAGCTATACTCCTTTGTTGCGCCGTACGGTGGTAACTGGTTAGGCCCATACGCTACCTCGTGGTGATGACTTTGTTTAATCTACTTCACAATTGAATTTCGAAATAAATATATCTGACAAAATTACAGTATCAAGAACGGAAGGCACAAATTTTTTATAAATAATGTAATTTATGCGCTATTCTATAAAATACAGCATCTATAGGGAATTAGGGTATTATATTCATGAAACTTAACTAGCTAAAAAGGTTTTTCCCAGAAAGCTAGTACAAAATGTTAGTTTGTAATAACGATCACAGACGCACCTCCGACCATAAATACATGATAAGCTCTAATATATGTTAACATCGAACAACTGCTTAACAACTAATACTACAAACCAAAATTACTAATACAATTTTGAAGTGTTATAATTGCGCGCACTTTAGGCGTAATAATAAGTTGATTTTAGAGACATGCGATACGCAACATATAAACGTTTACTAGTAGAACTGATGTAATTTAAATAAGGCGGATGTAATTTTAAACTAGGTAATCATTTTAATCCAAGTGCACTGACATCCGTAGCAAAGCGTCACTTTTGATACGCAGTGCACTTTAAACGCATGCAACTAACTCTGTTAAGGATGGCATAATTGAAAAAAAAAAATCTCGCAGCCATTACAATTGATTGGGCGAAGATTATGACTTCTATAGCGTTCATGAAGAAACAATTTTACAAACGAGAAATCAAAACATGGATAAAAACATTTAATATACTACTGGCATATATTCATACGAGGGCGTGCACGCAATGTTAGAGAACACATTGCCACAGAATGCAACAAGCTCGACATAACGCACTCCCACCAATTCCAACTCAGGGGAGTGTTTGCTTCAGCGGCGAAGGTGTAGCTCGTTTAAGCATGCATCCACATTCTTCGTAGGTCATGAATACGAATTGGAATTAGGTCGATTTTATTCGAACAAAAAACACACTCATGATGCCAATATGACCTTTACGTTTAGGAAAATAATTTGACTGGGAGGTTTAAAGCCCGGAGACAGCTTCATGTGAGATTAAGTAAATGGAAGTACAGCTTATAAAGTCCACGAAAAGGGTATAAATTACAGCATAAAATAATGAAGAAAAAATCACAATAGCAGCATTTCACCTTTCAAATCCAACTGAACTCAAATGGCAAAGTAAATAAATAGGTTAGTCTTAGATTAGCAGACTGCGTCTCGAAGGAAGACCACAATTATTGTTCGAAGACGAAACCAATAACGAATAAATCAATCTAATTATTTGGTCGGTATAAAGCTTGGTGATTAACACAGAAATGTTTTAAAGAACTGCTTAAGGCATACGCCAGTGTGAAAATATATGAAAACAAATTCAATCCTGCTCCAACGAATGGTAAAACAAATAAAACAATAACGCCATCGTATGTACACAAATTTCAGTAATGAGGTTATAGTAATTAGCATCTTAAGAGTATAAAATTGAGCAAATTGCAGTAACGAACGAAATTGAAAAAAATTCAAATCAAGTTGAACGTTTAATGAGGAATTAAGGAGTTGTTTTCTAGCCGACCAGTTCTACAAAATGGAAAATGTAGACGGGAGCAGCATAACTAAGATGAGAATTCATAGTCCATGCAGGCTTCAACAGAGCGTAGTATTGGCTAACTGGGAAATTTAGCTATCAGGCCTGGCGGATGTTCGTCAGTAATACAAAGGATCTAACGGCAGACTCCTGGTTCATATAATCGTTTGGCCAGATTGGTACACGAGGAAAATAGACGGGAAATATTAATATCATGTTTCACAGAACACACGACTAGGTTCAGATTGATAAATTCAGACGTTAAAGGTCGCCTACTTTCCGCTTGGTTTAGAGATAAACTACTCAGCCTCAAATAGCGAGCTATTTCTGCTTTCGAAAAGCTAAGCCAGATACAACATCTACTACGAGCGTTGCATATCACAATGAAATTGATGTTTCCATGGCCTATAACTCAACCAACAAAAGCTATCTCATACTTTTAACAATGAACGTCTGGTTGCTTCTTTTTTTTAAATCAAGGAATTCTTCTGTTATTTGGCGGGTGAATGAAACATGAAGTATTTGCCACTGCGCGAGTTCTAACACACCAAACTCAAACAGCACTCAAAATACTCCACGCGGAGAGAGAGCATGACAGAAGACTTATTTTTTTCATAAGGCAGTAATTTCAAAACTTTTAGGTGTTTGTACTCATAATTAACGATTTGTATTTTTTTGCTTAGATGTAGGGCCAAAATATTAATACCTGATGAAATAAATTAACAATAAATAATTTTAAAATGTCCATGACGAATTCTTTAAATGCAGCTTGCGTGAAAACTTTCGTAAAATTCTATTCCTTCAAATTTCACTAATTAAATTCAAAACAAATTACACAAGCCTTCCAAGAACGGATGGACAACAAGTAATGATTATAGTTTGGCTCAATTTTTACCGTATATCATGTGGTAGAAGTTTACCAAGTGACCGACTTTACAGTACAAAAAGTATAAAATCTTTCAATAATTTCATCCACTTGCAACAACAGTATACCCGTAATAAGAACCAGTATTACTAACTCTACAACATAGAAAAAAAGAGATTGCGAGAGCAGCATTTTCTTAGCGCTTCTTGGTCAAATTACTTTCAGAAACAACTTTTTGATGAAATTGCAAACAAACCTTTTAAGCAGTCAACGCGAGTTACGCAAACTGAAGAATAATGAGGTTATAATCAAGTTGAAAGAAGTTTCACCTATTTACTCTCCTTTCCCCACCATACTGCGTTATGCGATCAGAGGGGTCACCAACATAGCTGAACACGCTACTAGGCAAAATTTCACAAGAGCAAGGCAAGAAAAACACAAGCAAGCAACTCCTGCGTGTTTGAATTCGGGGACTTGACTACACAACAGGACGTGTCACCATACGTCACCGACGCTCAACACGAAAATTTCACACGAGCAAGTCAAGAAAAATATCATGAGCTGGCAACTCCGAGTTTAAATTCGGGGGACTCAACTATACAAGACGTGTCACCTGACGTCACCGACGCTCAGCACGAAAATTTCATACTCCCGAGTTTAAATTCGGGGACTCAACCACACGAGAGGATGTGTCACCAGACGTCAGTGCGCTGAAGACGAAGGGCACGGCAGGCTCGACGGAAAGAAACGGTTTGGTGTCGCCAGTAGAGGCCAGCTGTGGCACGCGGCGGCCTTCGAGCGCCGCCGCTGGGGGAAGCGGGCGGCGGCGGTGTGGCGCCTCCCCACGGCGGAAGACCTTCGGTACTTTCCCACAGGGCGCCCCATCATGGGCATATCACAAAGGGACGAGCGGCGCCTTTTGCATCACTTATAAACGCCACGGCAGGACCGCTACGTGTTGTTCAAGTTCAACGGGTACATTCGTTTGTACGCGAATACTACACGTGCATGAGCAACGTTAGGTTTGTTAAACGACGGAGAGGCATTTTCACAGATTTTTTTGGTGTTATTATAATTTATCAGTTCTAGATTTATATTCCGAGTGTGGTTTCATGAAGATGAAGTGACATTTTCTGGTCCATATTTCCATTACTGGATATGAAAACTTGATATCTGTTTGGAGCCCTCGAGATATCATCTCGCTATATTAACACACACACAACTCGTTACAAAGGTGCCTGAAAAAACGAATGCGATAATATTTCCGTGATAATTCTAATCTAAGATCTGGAACTTTTTATAATAACTTGAACTAATACCTTACCTCCCTTTCGTCATCGTAACGACCTTTAACCCGGATAACGTACCGAGGACAGAAAAAATTCTACATTTGTAACGCAAAAAAATGTCTACACGCGATTTATCAGTCTTGTTCTCACCATCGGAAAATTACGAAAAGGTAGTGATGACGTAATGTATTTCAAAACCCCTTTTCCACGGAGTCCGTGAAGAAATAGTTCAATTTCTGCTTGACATACACTGATTAGACATGAGAACGAGAGCAGAAAGTGGTATTCAGAGAAGAAAGCACGTTCAGGTTTGTCCCGGGCGATCTAAGATCGTTTTTCGCCCAAATGATGTGTCCAAATTCGACCCATATAATAGAACTGCAACAGCGAAGCAGTGAAATGACAGTGATTTTACTAATGGCAAGGGCACAGGTGGACTTTATTGTAGTTTTAGCGCCCCAAAATTCTTAATTAATGCATGATTTTGTTCCCTCTGTATTATATTTTCTGTAATTTCAAACTAAAAGTAAGAAAGCGACGTACATTCTAACGCCCTCAAGAAGCGCTGGCTGCACTAGGACCACCGCGGGGCACGGGAAATGAAATACGCGAACACAGACCCTCAGCTCGCCAGGCGTAGTGACGACGTCAGAAACTGAAGTTATAATACGCGACCGAAGGCCAGGCATACACTGCGGCACCGACTTGTACTTCCTGGCCCAAATGAAACACACCACTAATACGTACAGACAACCTTGCTCGCGCTTTGAGATGGGCAAGCTCAAAACAAATTTTTCATCTTCATACTGCACACTCTCAATTCGTATCAAACCCTCGTTGTCGGCTGCACCAGCATCAGAGAGAGTGATGTAGCATAGAAAATACTGGATGTAATAAAAAAAATTAAGAAAAACGCTAGATCATCTAAGAGCATGACTCACGCGCCCCAGTACCGTCATTAACAGCCCTTCTTTGTCCACTCCAGTAAATTTCGACCGAACACAAGTTACTCTCGCAGACCTCTGCCTTACACATCACGCTTCTTCACCAGCACTTCGTTCATAAAATTGTAAGTTACGTTACGTGGATTGTTTTAAATACTACAGAACATACCTATCAAATTCTTTTATACCTGAAATCTCATAGTGAAATTTTTTCCGACAACGGAGACACACAACTACACACTTTACTCCCTTTAAATTCAACTCACACTATTTCAGTACTTAATGCTTGAAATACGTAAGTTAATTTTCTTTCTCTTCGTGAAACCTGAAGTATTTATGTGAGAAAAGAAGATCATAAAAGCTGCTCCCTGGCTTCGACTGATGATGTGACCTCAGGAGCACCCTAACTTGCGAGGAAAACAATGGGCAAAAGTACTGCGTAGAAAATTAAATTAAATAAATTAAATTCAATTATGGAACATACTCATGAAACAAGACAAAATAGCAAATGAACAGATATAGTGCACAGTGCACTCTTTAAAAATAAGGTCTAAATCCTAGATTCAAATTGTGTTCCAATGACGATTTAAACACGGCACTTTCTATTAAATCATCATCCACATAACACGAGCAAACCCACTCAAACACTGAATATACTTACGAGCTCCTAATCTAAAGCAAATCACAAGTTCAGTTGGAAGCCACGATACCTCACTAAGCTGAAGGACAACGATGATTCACTTTTGAAATGAATCAAAATTCAATTACTGCTCTGTCGCGCAATTAAGTCCTCAGTTTTATTTACGCCTATTATACTACATGACGACTCGATGTTACAATTTTTTTGAGTCACGTTCAATAAGCTTGCGAGACCAAAATCGGCCTGAACAAGAGGAACATACACGCATTTAGTTCGAAGTATGCGTAATGCAACCAAATAAATTTGTGACGTGCTAATTAAACACAAAACCGTCGTAGAACGAGGGTCACTAAATGCTAAAATTTAGCAAGTGGCTTCTGGTTCAAACGAAGTAATTCACAGGCCAAACCACAATGGAATCATAAAAATGCCACTGAAGCAGTAAAGCACAACCTCAGTTGTGCCCGAGACAAACGATGCATAGCCGGAGGGCATTTCGAGGAAGCCCAGCAGCCAATGAACGCTCCAACAAGAGGAGGCTCGACGCGCCTACTCAGAAGTGATTATTAATGATGGGCAACAGAGACACACTGACATTGTAAGCATGCTAGACTGTTACTGTATATCTTGTTGCACGGGCTATTCGAACTTTGTCATAGAATTTCGGACAATGACCACTTACTCCTCGACAGGTTGATAACATTTACCAAGTCACTTTTGTTAATCCAAAATTGCTAACACACTTCTTATAATTGACCGCTTTGTGGACATGTTCAAGGAGAATGAAAGTTCAGAGAACACTTCGAAAAACTGAAAAATCTCTGAAAAGAATATAGATATAGGTTACTAAACAATGTTTAAAAACGCAAAAAAATAAATACGATTAAGAGAGTAAAACTTAAATACTATTCCTAAACTAAAGTAACTTGCCATGAAGTCGGCAAAAATTGCTCAATGGCTCACACAAAAAAAATAATTAATTTTATCCTCATACATGCACAATTCTCAGTTAATAACAGAATGTGCAAATGCAACCAACCTTGCGTCATAACGGTATCAATTATGCATCCTTTACACCAGCTGCTGTTGGAAAATTCCATAACTAACGGGTCAAAAACCTAGGTAGATTTGAGTACTACAGTTGCTAAGGACAGACAAGTACAGCGTCTACATGCATGTTCAAGGCCTGAAATTTGAGATGCAATAAATTGGAAGGTGAGCAGCTTTCACAGCTGCGGGCTACTCTGTTGGTAAATGAAATTATCAGCTTACGAGATAAAGTTAATAAAATATGAACGATTTTCTATGCAAACAGTACGTAATTAAAATCTTTGAGACACCCTTTAAAAATGAGGGCTTACATGATGCCTCACACTTCCTCTAGAAATTGATTTTTTTTTTTGCAGCGGACCATAAATAAAAAAGGAAAATGCCTGGAAAAATAGAGAAAAGAAAGATACTGGATAGACAATTTTACAACTTCAAGTTTAACATCAAGACGTATAGTTTACAGTACAATATTTTGTAGCATTTAAAACTTAATCGAAACGCATATTGATTTAATTACTTCTACATGCATATTAGATTACAATATAAGTTATTTCAAGCCTCAATAACCACAAAAAAGGTGTTCAACAATTTGGAAGGTTAAAGGCCCCATTTAGTATGAATTGAAGAATGCTATATCTATTCACAAGATCTGTTACTGCACAAGATCCACGCGCATAGAAGCAGTAAGTTGAAAAGGAAGTTCAAGATTTAGTTTATTAGTTAGTTTAAGCCTCCCTATCCTCAACAATGAGATGTAAAGAGAGGAAGGAAGAAGGCACCATTTAGTATGGAATTAAGGGAACGTGGAATCTATGCAGAAAGGGCACAGAAACAGAAAGCCAAGAAAGAAGTTCATGAAACAAGAAAAAGTTGAAGAAGAAAGTAGTAGGCGGTGAAAAACAGGACAGCAGTGAACCGAAAAAAAGATGGTCCGTAACACAACAAAACCTATTCTATTTTAACAAAAGAAAGCCTACCTAACCTTTAGCTCGGGCCCTCACATTGTCCCCCTGGGAGCGCTAGTTCCCATAGATACAATAATTGTATCCCCCTGAGGGGAGGAAGTTCAAGAAAGAAGTGTTGAAGAAGAAAATAACATGTGTTGAAAAACAGGACAGCATTGAACCGGAGAACAGATGGGCCCTAACATAACAAAAAACCTATTCTAATTCAACAAAAGGAAGCCCTACCTAATTCTCAGATCGGTACCTCACATAGTCCTCCTAGAAGCGCTAATTCTCATACATACAAAAGTCAGGTGGAGAACTATTCTCATCTCAGGTGGAGAACTATTTTCGTCCGATTCGTTTGAAAATTGGCCAGTATATGTCTTTTGTGAAAGAATTTTTTTTACTCATGTCATTTTTTTCGATTTAGGCTTTAGTTTTTTTTTGACGAAAAATGTGTTTTTGGTATATTTTTCAAATTGGAACTCCTCCTTCAGTTTTGATGCTAGAACAAAAAGAAAGACAGTTTTAGAACCCTTGGAACATTTCTAACAAACGTTCGTTCTGTTTATTTTCAAATTCAAATTTTTTCTGTTTTTTCAAAATTTTTGGAAATTTCAAAAATCAGCAACAATTTTTTGGGTTTAGAGCTATATATTTCTTCAAAGAATTCGAATTTGAAAATAAACAGAATGAACGTTCGTTAGAAATGTTCCAAGGATTCTAAAACTGTCTTTGGATTTGTTCTAGCATCAAAACTTGAGAACTAGTCCCAGGATGAATGTTGAAAATTTGAAGTGTTGGGTATAAGCAAAAAAAATTTTGTGTTGAAGTGTAATATAATGAACAATTGATGTAATTGAATGCAGTTTTAATTTTTATTTCGATACTTTCCATACATAAAACTTTATTTTCAAACTGTGAATTGTGATTTCAAAAAAAAAATTATAAAAATTTTGCCTTTTTTATCAAAAAATAAAATTTTTTTCTTTTTTCAGTCTGATTCTTATGAAATTTGACTATACGTAACCTTTGAAAAGAAACACAATTGATTCTATTTATTTTTTTGATTCAGGCCTTATATTTTGCAAAAATTTGACATATTGGTTTTTAGGTATTGATATTTCACTAATATTGATATTTCAAAATGGGACTCCTCCTTCAGTTTTAATGCTAGAACAAAAAAAATGCAGTTTTAGAATCCTTGAAACATTTCTAACACACTCACATTCGGCTTTTTTTCCATTTCCCATTTGTTCTCTTTTTATATGGGGTCAAAATCGGGAAAATTGAAAGATTTTGGGTGCTTTTCATTGATATCGATATTTCAAAATGGAACTCCTCCTGCAGTTTTAATGCTAAAACAAAAAAATGCAGTTTTAGAATCCTTGAAACATTTCTAACACACTCACATTCGGCTTTTTTTCCATTTCCATTTGTACTCTTTTTATATGGGGTCAAAATCGGGAAAATTGAAATATTTTGGTCCCTTCCCCCCCCCCCCCCCCCCCCGGGAGGGGGGGAATTATTGTCGTAGCGCCATAAAATTTTAGGAACGAATAGTCCACTAAGGGTCCTTCTACAACAAAAACATGCAAAATGACCATGACATCGACAGGATCTGGCAAGGGCCCCGGATGATCTCCTTGAGGGGTTCTATGTATGGTAACCAAAGAACTTCACAGTCGAATCGCATTAGTAATTGAAGAAGAAGAAGAAGAAAGGAGGGCAATGAAGGAAAGTGAGAGCAGCATCAGGATCAGCCGGCAGGAAACGAGTACGTTATTCATCCGGTTGCTGCACCACAGATACCAGCTGGGCCACAAGAATGAGGGAAAAATTAAGAGAAGGAAGCCTCGAGTACACACACGAGCGCGTGTTGTCAAATGACCATTGAGAAGACGGTGTGTGAACACACACATCTGGCCTGAGGCCACACATCTGGCCTCTTATCAAGCAACTCATCTTAAAACTGAGCCTCATTACTCCACTAGATTGTCAAGACATCCCACTTTAAATCAAGGTTGGCTCACACAGCCGTGCATTGAAACATTCTCCAACACTGAAGGTTTAATGCGCCTCACTAAAGTAGGACTGTGAGGCAGTCGCAATGCACGCAGCGACGGGTCCGTGATGCAGATCGCCCGTCCACTTCTGCCAATTAGAACGCCATCTTCGCCTAACTTACGGCACGATGTACACGTCGGCTCTTGGTATCACGTTTACAATTCTGAACCGTCTTAAATACTTTGCGATGAACTAAAAAAATATAGCAGAAGCCTTCCAAGAAAGAAATCATCCTAACAAGCGCGGCCGTGCAACTGGGAAGAATTATCGCCAGAAGAACGCGTACAAGTGGTCTTGCGTGATGCTATTATCTTTAGCTAAGACAGGAATAAAGCATAAACATCCGTGCCAAATTAAAACAAACCTTACTCATCAGTGAAGAGCCACGATACAATGTTAATCTATTAGCAGGAGATAAGAACACATTTCTTACCGAGAAAAATAAAAGCAAAGTAAACAAACGACCTCTGGCGCAGACAAGTACCGTGTGATGGGGTTCCTTCAAACTTGACGTAATCGCAATGACCTCAATTATGCAGACTCGAGGGAGGCGGGAGGTGCGCCCACCACATATGGGCCTCTTGTGATCAGCACCAAGAACTGCTTTCAATGGTAACATCTAACACTTTGTTTTATATTCAACATCTGGGGAACCGTAGAGAAGAATGACATTTAAGAGTAACGTCGATTGACTACGAGAGTATAGTCCAATCAAACTACGGAATTTATGATAGAATTAAAAATACATACATCAAGTTCTTGCAAGTACATAATTTTAGCAGTATGCATGCGTTTATGTGTCTGAGTTTTATTTTTGTGAACCCTATATACAAATTAACGAGGAAAATTAAAAGATTATATAAAATCAGATTATGGATCATTTATAAGGGTGGTGCAGTACATAGCAGTACAAACTCATAATTCATGACAGTACATATTCGTGCATTTAGGATGATAATTTCCAAGCACTTTGATACGCAGGGACGTGCGCTAGCACTGAATGAAAACTTTTCCAGTTTCACAGCCCCCAGTTAGGCATCTCAAGACTACTACAACACTCGCTCAGACCACATACGAAAGACTGCAAGGTATTACGTTGTCAAAGCACTGCAAGTGTCCAGGACAAGGAACTGCATACTCATCCAGAAGCTGTCCCGAGGATATATGAGACACCTAATCAGCCTATAGTGAAGAGAAGTTCCCAATGAATGCAGTCGCCGCTTGGCACCTGACTTATCCCCGTGCGGAAGTACACAACCCTTTTGCTTCAGCATTCCTTTTTAAAGCATGACTTGTTTACGACTCGTAGAAAAACCCAAGTTCCACGCGCATTCCGCGATATCCGACAAAGGAAGAAGCCGTTAAAACAGTTAAATCCCAAATGAAATTCTCATATACTCGAATTCCCTCTCACGTAACCCTACGATCGCCGTTGCTCCGTAGACGTAGCACTAAAAATAAATAATCTGTTATGCATGAATTCTCGCAATACAAAGTAAATAAGCAACGCTTTTTAATTGCTAAACGCACGAACTCTCAACAATAAACTGATAAACGAATAAATAGATATAGCTTCACAAAAGAACGTTGATGCATCAGTCAACTGATGTTACAGAATAGGTCAAATTTGTGTTCAATCGTCTTAAGATATTTTGATCGGTTGATGCACAAAAAGAGCTCACAAATATTTATTTCTACGAATATCTCATAACGGTCAGTATCCTGCAAAGAAGTAACCCCAAATAGGCTCAACTAGAGACAATGGAAAACATACAACAGAAAGGCTCGTTCACTTGCAGCCATATTGCACTAGGAACGACGGGTAAAGGTTGAGCAAGTTATTAGAAAATAGCTCGCTAATTTTCCTATCGAGAGAGTTCCGCCGATCAGTTACTTTGTGTTGACGATTCGCACAACGAATACGTATGAATATCTAATTTCATTTTAAAATACTATCATTTCCCATGAAAATTTTTAATTTTGCTCGTACGAAAGAAATTCGAATCATGATCCATTCACAAGGTAATAAAGAATAATCCCATTATGAAAACTTTAGCAGTTAAAACCAACCTAAAAAAAATACACATCCAAAGCGCTTGAAGATTTCAGAAAAAGCAAAATCACTTCGTAAATTATTAAAAAAAAACTTCCAATTTAATAAGTCAGTGAAATTACTCTTTAGTAATACGAGTGAACAGGAACTCAGCGCACGAGGACAAATACAGTTTTACGAGCATTGGAGAACTTGCAATCGTCTTGCGATCTGGATAAATCAAGACTGGCAGAGTTGTATATATTACCTATGACGTAAAACGCTCGACCAATTCGCAGTCTTACACAAGAGATACGATCATTCAGAGATCAACAGAATTGAAATTGAACAGTTTCTTGATTTGTCATAGTGTGTCTACTTTATTTATTCTATTGGTTCATGAGCGGGTGTAATCAGTCTCGTCTACTGGCCCAGTCGCACCCTTAGCAGATACATTTTGTAAATAAATAGTTATGGAGTCGAGTTTCGTTTTAAAAAAATGTACTCGAAGATTCGCGAGTAAATAAACGACGAGTCCACATCCGAAAATGGCAGCCGAGTCTCGCGGCCCATTTTGTTCACGAGAGAAATGAACGTAGAGCTGGTCTATCCGTCATGTTTGAAATAGCTTTCCTTACATGCGGAGGGCGCCCATACTTGGGAGCCATGAGTCATGCGGTCGGCCCACGGAACTCGTCAAAAGATCACCGCCAACTGCTGGCAACACGAATTTCTTAAGCCTTCCTCAGATATGCGCAATGTTTCGAAGTTTTATGCTCACATAACGCAAACAAAGCACTCTAAACTGCACACCTTTTCTTTACTTATCTCGAAGACCATCCGAATGCATCTAGCAGTGGTTCTAAAAAACTTTCAAGAGCTCAAGTATTACCATACGAGGCTTTCCTTCCCTCCTCCATACGAAATTGTTGCTGGGCTAGTCATCGAAGCAGCAGGACTCTCGATCATCTGGGGGCCTGCCGGACGGCCGCCCAGATCCACCATTTTAGGCATGAAGACCAACCGTGTTCACCTGCTGGCGCCTAACCCCTAGCAGCGGCGCCATCAAAACAAACCTCGTCGCGACCCCGACATCTCAACTTTCTCGGGCGGCAACATGAACAAATTCTTATCCGTTATCTAAGCAATCGCAAGCCTGACGTTTATCTAGCTCTAAACTACCACATTCAGCGCTGACACACTTAGACACGCTTCAATAGAGAGAATGATTTTGAAAGCCGATAAAGATATTATTAGCACGCTCGTTTAAACGTTCGAACTTATCGCATTAGCGACGTGGAGATCTATAATCAAATCATAAGAGCTTAGCAAAGAATTCACGCTAGAACTTTGGAGTGTAAATTGTACAAGTGAAATTGGGAGTTTAATGATTCTTTGAATATTACCGAGATTACCCTAACGAGATCTCGTAAAATTTATGGTAAACGATAAGTTTGTTTTCAACTTGAATTGTTTGTTTCAGGAACATCTTATGACTGAATTAACTGCGGTCTCAATAAAATTACTCTACGCGGACTAACAAATATCGTAACTGGAACAAGCAACTTTTGGCTTTTGGAGCGTGCGAAACATACTCCAGCAAAATCAGCTTTGAAATGCATACGATAATCCTTAATATGCTCGTAGAATATACAGAAAGAACTACATAAAATAACACTGGCGTCAAAAACTGCGTTTATACTTCAGTAAAAGAAAATATCGCTCATAGAGAAGAATGTCTCAACTCAAAATTTTGGAAAATTGACTTACCTATGCTGTTAAATTTGCAATTTCGTTCCACGCATTTTGATAAAACCGTCATAACTGTAATTTCAAAATTGACCGAGAGGAAGGATTCTTTTTTTCGATCAAATTATTATTATTATATAAGAAAGTTTTAGCCTCCCTTAACCACGACAAAGATGTTCCAAGAGAGGAAAGAGGAAGGCACCATTTAGTATGGAGTTGAGGGAAACGCGGAATCTATGCACAAAGTGCACAGAAACAGTAAGCTAGGAAAGAAGTTCATGAAACAAGAAAAAAGTTGAAGAAGAAAGTAGTAGGTGCTGAAAAACAGGACAGCAGTGAACCGAAAAAAGATGGTCCGTAACATAACAAAAACCTATTTTATTACACCAAAAAAGAAGCCTACCTAACCTTTAGCTCAGGCCCTCACATAGTCCCCTGGGAGCGCCAATTCCCATTGATACAATAGTTGTATCCCCCTGAGGGGATTTTTCGATCAAAACTAATTCCGTAAAGCAGTTTAACAAAGTTAAGATTACTTCTCCTTAAAAATCACGAATTTCGACTTGTGAAGTTCTTCCCAATGAGCGATATCTCCACTGCCGGACACAACAGGTGTTAATTTAAGTAGGTATTTTTGAGGTGTAAAGCCTATAGCCTTCAAGAACTTTTCTCAAGGTCTCGGTACCTCAGTAGAGCTATTTACCGAAGTCCCTTGCAGTCCGTAAACGCCAATTGTTGCTCCTGGTATAGTGACAAACGAATTCAATACCTCTGTTATTCAACAAAAGTGTTCGCATTTACTGAAAAAATATACATTTACGCTGTTTTGGATCTATAAATAGTAGTAGTAATTACAGCAGTCATGAGCGTAGCAATCATAAATCTCGAAAGGAAATAGGGTACGCAGCTTAAAGCGTTTAGCCGGATTTATCAGTACATTCATCTGAACAATTTGTACACCGTTTTCCTCGAACAGACCTTAACAGAATAATTCTCTAAAAATTACCCAACAACAGCCTATTAATAGTCAAAGAACCGGAACTGAAATATACCTAATCAATTTCTACGTTATTTGTTGAACAACTTACGCTAACGCCAGTGCAGTGAAGCATAGACAGTCCGTTAGAAATTAGTATCACTTTGAAAACAGCAATAAAGACCGTAATTGTCTTGCATTAGGCGGATTCATTTAAAGAACGGCTGCAGTGAAGTACTAAAGTAATGATGCCGCGTGTATAATGGAACACAGCTAGACCTTACCTTGTTATGTCGACGTTTTGCTGGTACTCCAGCTACCACGTACTCGTACCTTCTCCTCCCAAGATGCCCATTGCCTATGCAAGAGACGGTAAGCGGCGGAGTGTTTTATTCAGATGCGTATTACCAACTTTTCACACGGTGGTTGTGAGATACAGTTATAATATTGCAAGGGCAGCCTCTACTGATCTTCAGCAATGCGACGGACTACAGTCATTTACACCAGTAAAACCATAACGACTGAGAAATGAAATGATGCGTAGCACCATAGCTTTAGTACTGAGATAAGTTAGTAAAATATACACCCAGGAAACAAAACATAGACCAATAAATGGGTTCAGTAAAAATCCCTTTCAATAATCAAGTCGCATTAGAATTATAACTTAAATCCGAGCTCGCAGAGCGTAGGCAAACCAGATAATTATCTCGACATTCAGCATCGCTTATCAGGAACGGCAAGAACTTTCCGGATATTGTGCGTATTTAAAATCACCTCGCACCATGATACATGAATCCCACTAAACCAGCACACTCTTCTGAAAGAACTGACGGAATTTTATACTTGCATCCATGAAGCATTTTTTCTATGCGGTTGACTTCCTTAGAAAATAAATTATTTGCACACATTTCGCAAACAATAGATGTTCGCTCGCAAGCTACAAGCAAGTCACTTCCATGTTTAGCTGTACTAGTCTCTCGGCAGGCTCATGCATTGTTGGCACAGCGCGCGCACTCGCCATGCCGGAGCGCAGCAGCCGAGATGCGCATGTGCAGCAATCGCGCGTCTGGCAGGGGAGGGAACTCATAAAAACCAGTTGCGGTGGCAACGGCAAATATAGCGTGGACGCATGCAGCGAAAGTTCGTACACGGCAGCGTTATTGAGCTCGTAATCAAGCGTTAGCACTCGCATCAATAAATAATACCGTATATAACATACGCAGACGCCTCCGTGCGTTGCAAAATTGCTACCCTAACTGTTCAGCGGAGCTTCTATAATGCTCGATAAGAGTCCAGAGCACGTTCATATTACAATATGAAGTTGAGTATCTTAAAATATGAACTCGTCTGAAACACGATTATAATTTTTCTTTCATTATTATCATCACTGTCATAAAAAAATACTAGACAGCTGAAGACGGTCTTGATAAATGGCTTCTTTTGAAAAAAAAATAAATAAGAAATACCAGAATATCAATTCTATCACGTATAACATGCACCTGTTTCCCTCTCCCAATTTTTCTAACAATCCAAGTTAAACCTCTACATCATTTTATGTCAAATGCCTTCGTCGCCGAGTATCATCAAGCCACGAAAAACAACGAAGTCAATTCTTCACGAACGACGTAGGCAAACTACAAGAGATGCATACAGAAAGACTGGTAAATATAACCTTACCTGAGGGAGACTTTCGTTAGAAGCTCGTGATTCACGACCACAATGTGTACGTTGCAATAAACTACTGTTTACCGAAACTGTCATTTACCTGGGGTAAGCTAAATTTTGCAACTTCAGCAAAATAATACTATTGACGCACGAACATTTCATTTGTAGTTAATGTATCATAATGACGAGTTCATAGCATCAAAGTCTACTATAACGATACGTTAGCTTTATTTACAAGCATGAGCATGTTCTCGGACTTTACTCCACTGAACAACATCTTACCCCAGCTAAGGGTGACTCACGGCGCGTTAATCACATTCAACGTATAAGCGAACATAAGCTCACAACTACAATGCAATTACACGCACGCTCGCACAGACCTCAGTGGGCACCAAGTATGGAAGAGAAATTTCAATGCTCCCTCCTTAATGATCTTAGTTCGCAGTAAAAGAAGGAACGCGATGCAGCAGGCAATAAATCGTCTCCAGCCTAATCACACACTTTTTCAAACAATACTCGGTGCTTAGAGTACACATGTGTTAGATTCACTTTTAAATTTAAGACTGTTAATTTCTTTACATTAGTACTGGATTTAAAGCTTTTTTTACCAAGACGTAATAAAAGCAACAAAATTAATTATTCAACGCTTCAGAAAGTCCGCTCGAAACTTTATCGCCAGGATAGTTTTAACAAAGATGTGGTAACCAAGATACAAAAGCTTAATAGATTAAAAGAATCTCCATTTTTTTCTCGTTTCCGCACCTGACACCCATGCTGAGTTCAACAATCGATTAGTTGAATTTTTTAGATTACTGCATTTTCTACAAGTATAAAATGAAAGATAATTCTCAGTTATGCAATTGGAGCAGCGGGGAAACAATCATAAATTAGCAATCATACTTGAACCACTTTAGCCAGAGTTGTACCTTCAAAAGTTAATTGAATAGAAAAATCAATGACTTGGACAACATGCAGCATGAACGTGTATGCAGAACGGAAGAGTGTGAGCACAGGCCTCGCGGATACATCTCAGTCTTCAGTTTAAATAATTCACTTTCAATGGAACACGTAGCTAATTGAGTACGATTCAGTTAAGTACGACCTATAGGAAAACAAAAATATCCAACCAGCCCAAAAGGATAATTAACATTGTTAGTCGATGGAAAAAAAATCATTTTTCACTATTATGCTTAGTTTTAAATTTTTACTCGAGATTTAACACGTAAACTGCTTGGTGACCCACATGTGGTCATAGACAAAATTTCCATAATGCAGGTCACTCAGCGATGGCCAGAAACTGCCTTTTTCTTTACACTAAATCAGAGCCAGCCAGATGATGGAACTATTTAATCAATGTTTCGTCAATTTTTATGTTGCAAGTGGAAATTAAAGTTTAATTGAATTTGAATTTCATTTTAACCCACCGTAGTTATAATGTGAAGAACGTACTCCATCTTAACTCTTTAACGTCCTGGAAGACTTTTCAGTCCACTTTTGAAAATAGCCTGAATATATTGTATTTCTTATTGAATTTGTTCCCTAGTGTGTTCTTTGGAGTTCACTGCCGAGTGGCAGCTCCTTCCTCACTCAAATTTCAGTCACTACCTGATGCCAGAGTAAGTCTAATGCTGGTGGTTATAATAACGGTAACATGAGTAGAAAAATACTGACGTTATGGAGATAATTTTAACTCTAAACCAGGCAGTGCCGGCTATGAGCTGCAACACCACAGGTTACAGGACCAGCACACGTGCAGCCAGAATTCAACGAGCACAGAGGTGACGCAAACACCTCCGGCATATCTGCACCTAAATCAAGGGCCGCATCCCGGCATGTCACGCGTAAATCAATTCTTGAATGAAAAAATGCATTCAGGGCAAAGTGATAATCTTAAATAACCTCAGCTCATTAATGAGAATTTAAATCGCCGATTCATTAGTACTCACATTCAAGTTGTCAAAACCCCACTAATTGCCTCTCACACTCACGGATATATGCTTCTTAAAATTCCAACAGTAAGAGTTACACAAAATTATTCTCACTAGAGTCCACTGATTCTACGGTCTTACCAAGGTGCTCCTTGGAATGGAAGTGCGTCGCCATATAAGGCTGCCCTAAAGCGAGCTATAAAAGGAAACTCATTCCGACAGTCTGACCCCCATGTGAGGGCATGCGGTGGTAAACGATGCATGGAAAGCAACAATAAATAACCCCGCCACGGAACGAACATGCAAGTCGTGAGCTCCTGTCTAGACAAGCATGAGAGAGGGGACTTATGGGCTCATATTCACACAGCTATCACATACTTCTTAGCGAGAGGGTAACGCGAAATCCGTTCTGGTGACCCATTATTTCTTCACCTAGAGTTAGTCATTGGAGAAACTTAGTCACTCAAATTTTTCGAAAGGCCTTAAGTTTCAGTGATTATAAAATATTGCTTTCGATTATTTTATTATATTTTTCCATATTAAAAACTATCATCTATATTTTTTTCCAATTGTTCCACTGGGATTGTTGATACATCCTGAAACAGCTTAGTAATTATTATTATTACTAACATTGTATAGTTTAACACGTTGACTCCGATTGTGGGGTTGCTTACGGTCAGTTTGGTTAGGCTAGAAGAAGTTGTTTCGGCTTTTCTGCTTTAAATACATTTTGAAGCTTTTTAAAGAGTATAAAGAATACAATTGAACCATATGTTACCTTCTACTCTGAAATTCATTTCGGAAAAGGTAGCAAAATAGTTGAAATGTTATTTGTATATTCCGGTACGTAAATGAACAATTTACCTAATGAGACACATAAGTACCACTTCGGAGTCAAAGTGTTAAGACTCATTAATTAACCCTAACGATGGCGGTTTCAAAAGTGCGAAGAGAAGGGACCATCTAGCACGGACAGCAAACGGGGATTTACGCTCAAGGTGTATTCCCACACAGGATACACTGCACATACAAACACCAAGTTAGGAAGGAAGGAGAAGAAAAGACACACCAGAGACAACCAAGAAAACATGAAAACAGAAAAAAAAAACGAAAAGGATACGAAAGCTAGAAGTCCTATCTATAATTATGGTAACTTAACAGTATCCTCCTGATGTTAGTTCCAATAGCATGGGATACATGAATGGTAACTCGCCTAAGCTTATTACTTATCTTATGCCCTCAATGGCTTCTGAACCATCAGTTGACTGTATTTGACAGTCTCATAATGTGAACATCTTTGCATCGGGGCAAGTAAATCGCAGAAAACAAACCATATTCGGTAACTTCAGGTGACTTAGGCAGGGTTAACGAAGTTTCACTACTTGCATAGTCGACACGCTCCAAGCAAGCCTAAAAATTCACTCAAGTAAAGATAGTGTAGAATTTTTGAAAGAATTGCGCCTCGAGTAAAACCTCCGTCAGTTGAGAACACTAAAAGTCGTAGCCTGCGCAAATGTATGGGCAGGGAGAGCTCCTACAACAATGAACTCGACGGTGAAAAAGGGGCAAGTCACTGCACAGTGGGTCGCTGTTACCAAGGAGCTAGGCGCTTCCTCTAGTTCCTCTCGCCTCTGCTAACCTGAAGGCCACGATGTCTGATCAAAGAACCCATAGTCATAGTCACAATCAAACGTGCGAAAGCACGTGAATCGACCAATTACAACTAAAAATAAATTTTCAATTTCAATGAATAAAAACATGGATATGCATATACAAAACCTAGCATACTGCAATAGTTTCGTGAGTTATGAACTAAACAAAAAAATTAAAAAATTACTGTGCTCATTTATTTCAGTAAAAAGGTTAGAGTATTTTCCCCGTTTTTGCCACTTAGGGACAGGTCAATCTATTTGGGATGAATTTGCTCCATTCCATCTGAAAGAAGCATGCTCGAAGAGCTATGTCTCAATAGCGATGTGCAGCTAAGGCTGAAAAACCAAATCTCAGCAGGCCTCATGCATAGCGATTACTTTTCGGGAGAGGCTTCCGTTACTGAAAAAAATGCCTCCTTCAAACTTTACCGAGGTCACGCAAATTATCTGATGTAGCTATACGCGGAAGAAGCCTACGGTAACATCTTAATGCATGTGTTGCTGGAAAGCAAGCAAGTAAGAAGTAAAAGAGTGCGTCTTCATACAAAGATCACATTGGTATTTACGATCTGACAGAGACAGAGTGAAAAAGTCTCTCATTTACTGCCCAGACTCGGCCTAGACGGAAGAATTGCCTAATGTCAAATGATTTATGCCCCTATTGTGGAACATGGGTAGCCTGCTATATCTGAGGCCATCTAAGTAATTCTGAACAGCTTCCATAATTTAAGACTATTTCAATAGGTCATTTGGTGTCATGCTCAGTAACGATACATACCTAATATGAATGGATACGGTTACTCAGTAACGGAACTTCCTGTCTAGGTACACGCTTGAAGGAGTTAAGTCATATGCAAGAAGGGACCAAAGGAATGTAATGAAGATGCACCTGCATAAAGAACGGCAGGAAAGACTGATCATATGACACGACAAGAGAATGGCACTATTATGCAGCCCATAAACTACGAATGAGATGAGACACCCACTGCCCAGCTCAGATACAAGTCATCTGAGACAACCAACTCCTGTCACGCCACCAAGCAACAACTCCAACTTGTTAATGCCGAATGGCAACAAGAATTTGCAGCGTACAAGGAAATGACGTAAGAACCTAAAACGCTTCTGGCTGAAGGTTCGAAGCACTTTCAATTGATCGATTCTATTAGTTCGAGAATTCAAACCGCAACTGCTCAAATGATTAAATCAGCAGCAACCTCAGAAAATGCGAAACAAAATGAGGTTATCAGACATGCTATCCAGATGACATAAATGGTTGTTAGACGAAGAAATAGAAAAATGAGGAGGCTGCTTAACAACAAAATTCAACCTGGAACATCTTGCTGCAACGAACACTGATGCAAAGGTGTATCACCGATCTTTCTCTTAACGATAGAGGACACAATCACCGTACTACTCGAGATAAATTCAGGAATCCTGTTTTCCCTCGAAAAGAACATGTCGCCAAGGCTTGCTGGAAGGATATCCTCACGAAAAAACTTTTACGGATGGCTAAGAAGAAAAAAAGATATATTTCAGTCAGAGCTAGCAATCATCAGCACCCAAATACCCATCTCCAAGTACGTACTACCAATTTCACACATCAAATTTTACATTAAAATTTATGCCCAACAAAAAGCACCATAAAAGGAAATAAAAGAACTCGTTTGCCAGGGCAGCGTTTTTCTGAAAGTCTCAGGCGAAACTCGGAGCGAGGGCGCGCAAGTCAGTGAAGCAGAGCGACGCACGGGGGAAGCGGGGGCAGAGTTCGCCACACGTCAGGCTGTTCACACACAACATCCACAGGAAGCTCTTCGTTACCGTGCCCACAGCAAGATGAAGTCTGGCTCATGTTCACGGTCTTCCTCCACTGCTGTTTCTCTCGTGTACAACAGTTGTGCTACTTCAGCGCACCGTTTGTTCTTCTTTCAGAATGACTGGTACAGGTAGGCGTGATTTCTACACGCTTTGACTCTGCGTCTTCAAACAGGTAGCAGCTAATTTCTTACGTAAATATTGCCATATAATCTTTTTCGCGTTTCATGAAATACTAGGGCTTTACGACAAATGTAATGAAACCGGAATGATCCTTCAAAGAAATTTATCCAGCCATCTCGTTCTCAATAAAACTGCAGCTCGGCTCACAACTAATTTCTACGACACGTACGTGCAGTAACCCCGATATCAGAATTATTAAAAACACGTTCTCGACTAAAATCCACGCAGATAACGAAGTGAACATAAATAGCAACGAACATGCAGGGCATCATCACGTGCCAGGTACGTACACCATAAAACTGGCATCCAAATGCCGAGCGCACAGAAATTCAAGAGGAATGTAAGCGGCATTCGCCATGTAACGACAAGCTGCAACAGAACTGAATTTCACTGCGCAAGCTGAATGAACAAAAGAATGCACTAAAATAACAGACAATGGGGCGCGCAGCGACATCTGATCCATGTGGCGATGCCCTTGGCGCTGCACTAATCAAGAAAGAAAGGTTTTGACGGAACGAACGTTCACGTGCCTCAGAGAGCACCCAACTCTTGCGGGCTCAAATTCACAGCTTCGCAGTACAGTAAAAAATGCTCACTGACTTCTACTGTACTTCAAACGCTAAGAAAATATCCCCATGCATTGAAGTGTATTAGATTACATGACAACAGCAAGATGAGACATCTAGCTTCGTAATTAAAAAGCCAAAAACATACCAGCTTCGGATATACACAGCACTACCTTGGAACAGATACATACAAGCATGAATCCAAATTTACGGAATGCGCAATTACAGTCTGGTTAAGTTGAATTTTTAGTTATCACTTTGCTTATAACTACTTGAGTAATATTCTACCGATAAGTAAGAACCCGTAGGACGAAACAGCTATTTTTGCATTTTCTGAAAACCGTGGGTCTCCTTCACACAAATGTAAAATCTAGCATGCACTGTAGCCTTCACTCGATATCAATTCCCACAGAGCTAAATGGCAGCAGCTCGGTATCCATAATACAGAGTTCCCTCTCTACCTCGCTGTTCAATAATCTCGGAGTTTTTATGTATGTATATCCATAACAATCTTCATTTTTTACCTTAAGTGTTACTGTACTCCATTATATGTAATACCTTACCCACCGATTTCAAATTACCTAAAAGTTGTCCGTGTTAAAGTAAAGGGTGAGGTGTTAACGAACAGGGAGGGTTTAAACAAGCACAAATGTACATTAAAAGATTAAATAAATATGGTGTTCGTACTTCGAGGTAATTAAATCATCGCAACCGGTCTTGGAACCCACATATCTCCCGCGATAAACGAGGGTTCACTGTATACTAACAGTTTCATGCATTTTTTCTTGATTATTTCAAAACTGAGAGGCAAGAAGCACGTATCACAGGCTCCCTCATCACACACTTCCAATTGTTCAAGTAATCAGACTGAGTAATTGTTTTTTACATATATCTATCGACCACAGAGTGAAAAATATCTCATGATAATATAAGTCTAAAAAAAGACCGAGCTTTAGAGGTTTAGAAGCCATTTCTGACGAGGACCTTGCGATAGTCCCTCCATATAAGAATAAAGAGTTTGTTGATTGCTCGGCTGATCTTTCTGTTCCTCGCCACACCCTTTTAACGCGGATACCTCAACACTGAATAATGACAGCGAACTTCTGTTTTTAGAATCCAATTTATTCGAAACATGGTAATCAGTTGAAAATTATCCAAACACATAAAAACCAAAATGAAAAGTAAACGTATTTTAAACGTTCGCTCAAAACAAATGAGTCGAAAGAACTATGACTAACTAAAAAAAATTTTAAACTTGGAAAAAGCTATTTGAGGCTTGAAAAAATGTCATTTGAGACGGCAAAGATTCGCTAGTATCAAAGTTACAGAAAAAATGCACGTGCAACAACTGCATTTAAAAATTTCAATCGAAAACCAGTTTCAGAATATATATATATTATACACTGATTTCAGAAGAAATATAACTCTCGAGCCTAAAAAAACAGTTATTAACAACACGGGTACGCTGGTAATAAGACGAGCAGACAACAAGCGTACGACACGCTAGTAATAAGACGAGCAGACAACAAGCGGACGACACGCTGGTAATAAGACGAGCAGACAACAAGTGTACGACACGCTGGTAATAAGACGAGCAGACAACAAGCGTACGACACGCTGGTAATAAGGCGAGCAGACAACAAGCGTACGACACGCTGGTAATAAGGCGAGCAGACAACAAGCGTACGACACGCTGGTAATAAGGCGAGCAGACAACAAGCGAGCACGCACATACCTGGCAATGGGCTCCCGCTCGACCTCGTACTCGTCCTCAATATCGCCATAGTGGATGAGGGAGGCAAGGGCCGGATCCTCGGTGTCGAGGGGCAGGAACCCCGGCGGAGGGTTGCTGGCGGCGTCGTCACACGTCATCACTCCGCTGCCCATGCTCAGAGTCCACCTAAAATTTTTGAACTTCACTGCGCCCGCGCGACCAAGCAAAATACAGTTCGGGTTGAGCAAAGCCGAAGTTTTTTTCACAACTGAATGAAGGCCACTCGTAAAGTACGCAAAATGAACACAAACTTGGCCATTGGATGAACAATAAAATGAAAATCCTCTTCACTGTTCTCCGAGGAAATTATGTGGACCAATCTGAAAGGGAAAATGAATGTAGGATGCTAACATAAAATCAAATATCTGATAGCATTCTGTACACCGATAACGGCACATTTGAAACTCTATTCGATTCATAGGACATTTTCAATTTGGAAAAGCGGGCAATAAGGACAGATGTAGGATTGTACGATCAAATTGGGATCAACGCAAACTAAGTATAAGGATGGGAGCATACAAAGTTGTGTGATTACATTCATCGAACACTCGCGGGTGCTCGCGAACTACGAAGAATGAATACCGTCGATCCTCGCGTAGCACATATTATGCAAACCGCAATATCTATGGAAAAAATTCGTTCGTCAATCGTAACTTGACTAAAGCACCGTAAAAGTTGCAGAACTTCACTAATTGTTATCTACATAAGTGGAGGTTTGAATGAGACGATTTATAACTCGAGGATCGCCTGAATTCACAGGATAAAACGCGGGATTTCAGACGCGTGTAATAACACACATGAAACACAGAGGAAACGTTCGCCGGGACGTTAGCCTTCTTAACTACACACTCACGATAAGGCTGAGGAGGTGCTGCGTCTGCAATAGGATGTGAGAGCACACAAACACGCGCAAACACATGACAGCCACAAAACAACCAACATCGGAGTTGACTGCGCCCCATGTTAGTGTTATACGCTACACACCACGTAGGCATACCAACGCAATGACCGACTCAACAGGTTCGGTGTGCGCACATCACAACACCATTTGACATGCAAACTTGCTAACACGAATGTAGTTTTAAATAGAAACTCGTAAATTGCATCATGTACAGGGTGGCATAAGTAACTAACTCTTTTTGAAAATCGACACCAAGAAAACTCAGAAGCATAAAAAGTTGGGGAAGTTTTGTATGATAGGTGAAATTTAAAACATATTGAGTGTTTGCTGCATGAAGCACCTCCTACAGCATAAGAATCCGTAGCAAGGCTAAAAAAAATTACTCCTGATTAATTTCACACTTTTCACGTGTGGTTAATTTCATGTGTGGCCACCTGGATCTCCAGATTTGAAAGCTTGCGATTTCTTCGTCGAAAGACAATTGATAATTGCAGGAAAGAGTTTTAATAGACAAAGAAAAATCAAAACTCAAAATTATTCAAGAAGAAAACAGCATAATTCCAGAGACCTTGGATCAAGTAATCAATAAAACCGTTGAAAAAGCTCGTGTTTGTTTGAACAACAATGATGTGATCATTTACAACATATCACATTCCTCAATTAACATAAATAAATTCCCGAAGACTCCTGCATTATTTTAAACGATTCCGATCCCTTTATGTTCCTTAGTTTTATTGCTATCAATTTGTAAAACGGACGCGAAATATATGGGCAACCCTATTCAATGGAGCCAAAAGAGCGCACCTCAATACATCGGCACGCTCAGCTGCATAGCTGCGCACTCAAGTACCTCCATGAAAAGAACACATCGTAAACCTCGAAAGTGAAAGAACTGAGCGGCTTATCTCTTTGCACTTATTTCACCCGCATACTACAGCTACACGCTCGAGTTGGAGAGAACAAAGACACGGAATTTAATCGACGGCCACAGAAAATCACCGCAGCCACGGCGCAATATTCCACTATACATGCAGAAAGACATGAATTTCATTGAGAAAAATCCCTAAGCGACAATATAAACAGAGGACAATTACCGACACGTAACATAAAACAGCAAACGTGGAAACTGGAATGAAGGGAGGGTGTGACGAAACAATGGCTTGTGTTGCGTAAATCAGGCGACACTGACTCTTTATTAGCACATCCGCTTCACGCGTCAAAAGAAAGCGCCTTGTTGTGAGGAAACGAAAAGTGAACAAGGATCAAGAGGAGTCTCCAGGCTTCCTGTCATCAGAAGAAGTCCTTCAGAAGTTCCTCTTGAACCGCTTAACGGGTCAAGTGCACACCCGGCACTGCCTCCACGGTTCATCGAACCGCTCCCTTGGTAGCTGCAATGCCACTCCCTCCCGCCAGATCTTCACCAAAATCCAATCATTGAATTATCAATCTTCAAAATCCTAGTTATATCATCTATTCCGAAATATGAGTGAGCTCCTCCGTTGACACATGAAAGAAAGACCTCAGCAGCACCATGAGTTCCGACCATATCCTAGCGTGAAAAAGGAGTTGGTTCGTGAAGGAATCATTTATCATTTTTGACGTGGAAAACCTTACCTTGCCTTTAAGCGTAATCTAAACTTCACCTTACCATTAAGCGTGATCTCTCTCAGTCACTTTATGAGGGCAAATCAAAAACAAAAAATCTCTTCAGTTATCAGTCTGATGGAAAGAAGCAGAAGCCTATGATGATCGGAAAACCCTCGTCAATACCAAAGTATCATTATTGCTTTTTGACGTACACAACGACAAGACAACGATCGAATAACTGCACTCTAAGAAACAATCATTTCAATATAAAATGCAATAAGCCCTTCAGATGACCATTGCTTTCATTTATGCACTCAAAACACTGGAACACAGCAAAACGTAGACGTTTAAGAAATCAAACATACTAAAATATACCTAAATTCTATAGGTTTCAAACGTTTTTGCTTGAAATAAACTCCGCTGAACAAGGTCTCATTAGAATGGCCAGAATAAATATATTCTTTCAACTAATCCTTCTTGACTCATAAGACTGATCGCACAAACAAAACCGTGGCAACAGTAATAAAAGTTACTTCCACGTTGTAGCAAATTTAAACAAGCTCAAAATTCACGACGACAATGGTCACTCATTCGTTAACACGTAATCTTTTATTAGCGCAATTCAGTAACCTTAAATTTGATGAAGCCCGAACAAATTGAATTTATCTCATGACGGTCAATACAAGGCCAAGCGCTACGAGGTGAATTACGAAATTCCGTCCGAGACGAACTTTCCTGCGATTATTCCAACAGAAAAAAAAGTGACAGTCTACTTACTGTCATAACCAATCTGGTCAGTTCTGATAAGTATTCAGAAAAAGATAATAAAAGAAATCTTCAAGGTGATCACAACGAGCGTCAGGCGCAAGTGCATTCTTGCTTGCGCGTCCACGAGAACAGGGATCGCGAATCAGCTGATCAAGCACTAAGTTGATATTATCAATACTCAAATATGAAGAGATTTAAACCAATTCTGCATTTAAAAAACATTCGCGATCAAAACAAGATTATGCGTAAAAATTTAAGGCTTAGAAAACAAAGTGTTGCAACAACTACTTAAAAACTTCCTACCGATCACTTAAGTAACCTCCTTCTCGAAGGTCCTCTCGATTGCATTGAATTCACCACGACAACAGTAATTAAAAAGTATCTTCTCAGGTTCACTCCGCTGTCATCAGTAAAATGTTTTTGTACACTCCACACGATGTGACCAGTTCACAGATCGCTCAAGTATTCACTGCATTGCTAGAGCAACAAACACAATACTTTTAGGCACAGGCTCACTGCCTTCCGCGACCATGCCACCAATCACTCTGGCTGCCTGGCAGTTGTACTCTAGGACTTGAACGAATGAACTTTCAGGCTACTTCACAACTTGCCACGAAAAATGCCCTAAAACTAAATTTTTTACCCTAAATTATTTGCAACCGCTCATTTTGTCCGGGAGTATCAATAGCACTCCACAGATCAAAGTTGATTAAAGAGACAGGACTAAAGAACATGTATTACTTAGGCGAGAAAACATCTGCAGAGCATGGAGTGCATGATGTTTAAAGGTATTAGGACCTATTTTGTAGTGCATTTGGGGAAAACGTAAATTAACTCACAGAAAGTTATACCATAGACCTAAGCACTTTTAACGGTTAGACGTGCTCATATGAATCATCAGCTCATGAGGGTATATGTAATATTGTACTGTGTTTTTTAAAATATATTGCTGATTTTTTTGGCATAATTTTCAATATTTGAGAGAGTTCGCCTCGGAGAATGTAGCATGTGTATTGAAACTTCATATTAAAAGGAAATTAAAGTTGTATAAAGCATATAGAAACTATTTTGAAATGGTATATGAATTGTTCTTAGGTTTTGAGTAACCTCATTTTTGAAATTATAAATTGAATAAATTCAAAAATTGGTAATTCAGTTAGCTTTCTGTCACAAAATGAATACTCATTGCATTTACTGACTCACACAAATATAAGTTATAACAGTGAGTTGGAATAATCGATGATAATTTCATAAAGGCTTACATTTATTAGGTTTCAACATATTTCAAACAAATGTCTATGGATATGTGTACAGTGGAAACTATCAATAAAATAGCTTCTTTCTAAAAGCTCACGAAGAAAATAAATCGCAGAAAATATTAGTTTTAACAACTCGGTTTTCTGACGACTTACCGACTGATTAGCCTACGACGTCTTACATTAAGAAATTTTTAAAAGCCAATATTTTGGCATGTATCTCATGTGGCAACGTCGTTGGAAATAAACGGTTTTTCTTTCCTTTCAATTTAGTATTTCATAAGTACAATGTCGGATTTCTACTGTTAATTTCATTATTTCAAAAATTTGAGATGCAGCTTGCCGAGGACATGTATGTATGTAGCTAATGCTTTCTAAAACTTTTCTGACGTACGAGTAACTAAAATTTGACTGCTACATTGGTGTCGGTTTTTTTTACCATTATACGGAAACTTGCCATGATGCAGATGCTGCTCGACTGATGTCAGTTGTTTGTTTATTTTTGTATTTATACATTTATTCATGAATGGAATTGTTCTTATTCAGATGCAAATACAATGTTAAAAGAAGAAGAGCATTCAGAAAAAAAACTATTTTTTCAAAAAATATTATACAAAGTAACATCATTGTTTTTAAATTTCAAGCGCCATCTCAAATTGTCAAATATCATACACAGTTATCATAATATATATCCCAAATGATTGGGAGAAAGCAAGAAAATGTACTTCCTCTCTTTAGTTATTCTAACGTCAATTAGGTATACCAGAGACAAGTTGATTGAAAATGCCTTTGCTAGTGCCCACTTTTATTGAAATATGAACTTATGCTATCTATTTCAATATCACGGAATTATTTTGAATGAAAAATGGAGGTGGAATATAAATAATTCTATTTCTAAGACCAAAAGGTTAATATGGTAGAAATTAATAACAATCTTTTCGTGCTCACTTATCATCTAGCATATAAAGTAACTAGCTGCGAGAAAATGTTCTACAGGATCAGAAATTAATATTTTCAAAAGAATTATTGCTAGCATAAAATAATTTACCAGAGCTAGAAGTAAGAAAAAGATTGTTTCTTAATGCTAACAAAAACAATCTACAGCACGAATGGAGCACTTTGTCAAATTGACTACCTCAATATGGTTGCCATTGTCATAACATACTCCAGAGCGTCAGATACGATAAATTGTCACAGGGGCCGATAAAAATATCACGAGCAAAAACACGGAACGGTACGGTATGAAATAATATTAATTCACAATGATATAGTGTAGCTTCACTACTTCTGAAACATACAAAATAATTAGAATTACTGGTAAGCCTTTTTAACATTCACCGCCTTAACATCACTATTTCAGGTTTGAGTATTCGAATGCATCATGTATCTTATCAGGCCATTCGGAATGATCGAGCGCATGAGCTGGAATCAATTTATGTAATTTTTAGGTAGCAGCTGCCTAACCCGACTTGGGTGATATTAACATCTAGACAGCTCTAGCTTTCTCCAGTCACATGTGCTTCATGCTTGATTTAACTCACTTTTAATAATTCTCTCTTTCATTTGGACGAAAATTTTAATATCCTATAAAGTAGACCTAGGGGCGTCAACTAGGCGACGTTGTCTTAACAGTTATTGAAAATAAAATTAACCTGTCCAACTTTACCGACTGCTCAGAAGCTTGTAAAATGCATGAGTATTTTAGTTTTTTTTCTGTAATGAAAGCCAGGTAGTGCGTCTATAAGTAATGAGATGTAATGATAATAATTGCATTCAACTGGTTTCTGAAATATTATTATTGATCACTCTCTATGAAATTTCTGTGAATCTCAATTTTCAAAAGTTTAAAATATTGAATCTCCATCATCAACAAAATTTAAAATCGAATGAGTAAAAAGTTTAATACTAAAATCGATCAACCTGAAAATCAATAAATGTATGTTATTAGAGAGGATCATATTAGAATATTTTGGTTTATATTTTTCATGCTCAATAGCATTTTTCATTAGCAAGAAACATGAAAAAACACAGATCGAAACTGAGCAATAGCTCTGTAGATGTCTTTACTATTATTATTACTATTATTATTATTATTAGAGAGAAAAACACATAGGTAGTGTTACTTGAAATTAAAAATAACAGTAGCTATACGTTTCAAAAATATATTACCTTAGAAGTTAAATGTTGGAAATAAAGTGCCTTTAAAAGTTGGAATCGGTCTGGGACCGAAGCGTGAGTTAGCGGTTTGTCTGCCGAAGCAACTATTTAGACTTGAAGTTGAGTCGGGCATTGAGTATTCAATATGTCTGGAAGTTACGATCGCGCAATCACCGTTTTCAGTCCCGATGGACATCTCTTCCAAGTTGAATATGCTCAAGAAGCTGTTAAAAAAGGATCTACTGCCGTAAGTGTTTGAGTTTGGGTCAAATGAAGGAATGAGTGTGTTTTTTTTCTAGCGATTAGGGAAGTTGGGATCGAGAGATCTTGAATTTAAACATTTTGGAAGGTTGAGATGGTTGAATTAAAAGTTTTATTCAAAGTAGCTATAGCATCATATATGGGTTTGAATAAATATTATTACTCCAAATATCATTTTTCAACTCTATCATGAGATATCTTGGATTTTCAAATAGGCTAATATACTAAAAACTTGAGGACAATGTGCAACTAGGTATATGTAACTCATTAAGTTGATAGTTAAGCAATGTTTAGATGCATTATTAAAATTTTACTGATCTTGTTATCAGTCCAAAAATGTTAGTGAACCATATGCTAGAAGGTCCTGGGCTTATTTCAGATCTGTTCTTACAATATGTTGTAACTCTAATTTCAGCCTTAAGTTGGAACATCTAAATACAGTACATACATTAGCACCAAAGTAATATACATATGCTAATACAGTACAGGATGTATATTAAAGTTATTATCTAAAACAAAGCTAGAACATCTAAAACACTTCTATAACATGAAAACACAAGTAGGGTTAAAAAGTGTTAGCCTAATTTTCTTACTGATCTATGGTAAATTGCATTGTCTTTACAAAACGTAGTAGGTTGGTACCATCACTAACAAGAACCTGCAGTAAATGATGCTTGGTTGAAAATTATCAAATGTTTTGAGTTTAGTTGATGAAGTTTGTGACATTGCTAGTTGTAAATCTGGCCATTTTTTGTTTTTAAAAAATGATAATAGGCTACTGTGCATATATAAATTTTGCCCTAAAGTAAGAAAAGTTTTTACATAAATTAGATATATTTTCTTTGGTGTTTTGCATTTTGTAGGTCTAATATTGGTCAATGTGAAGTTTCATGCAATCACGGAAATTGATAATTATATTCCAAACAATCACTAAAGGAACCCATTTAAGAACGTTTTTCATGAACGACATTCTGCTCGCTCATGCGTTATTTTTGAATTATTGAACTTTGAAGTTGGCCGTGGCGCTCCCAAGGAAGCGAGCGTAATTTAATTAAAAACGGAAGCTAACCCCCTATTACAAACGTTAAGAGGTTGGGTCGTGAGGGGTAGCCACAGTTCTTTTAGTGAAAAGTATAAATAAAGCTTCTAAACCACCCATTAGGCTGACGACCGCAATCTTGTTTACATCGGGTCTAACATGGCGACCACCATGGGTGCCGCCATTTTGGACCCGATGTCAACAAGATTGCGGTCGTCACCCTAATGGGTGGGTTAGAAGCTTTATTTATAATTTTCACTAGAAGAACTGTGCCTCCCCCTCACGACCCAACCTCTTTACGTTTGTAATAGCTTCCGTTATTAATTAAATTCCGTTTCACGCGCTCGCTTCCTTTGGCGCCAAGGCCAACTTCAAAGTTCAATTATTCGAAAATAACGCATCAGCGAGCAGAATGTCATTCATGTAAAACGTTCTGAAATGTGTTCCTTTAGTGATTCCTGGGATCGGCATTATTAATTTCCGTGATTGCATGAAACTTCACATTGACCCTAATATTTAAGAAGTATTATAAACTTTTTCATATTTTGATATCTAGGTATTGCTTGCACCTAATTTAATTGAAATATTCTAAGTTATTTGGAAAGTTTTGAATGTGTAGGTTTCCTTATCTATTTCTTGTGTATTTTATGTAAAAAAATTTTGTGGTTCAAGACCTGATCAATTTGTAAAGAGAAACTAGTCGTGAAAGATTTACCAATCAGTGTGTGTAATATGTTCAGCTCTTGATTGTACATACTCTAGAGAAAGATACTGTTAGATTATTTCAGCTGCTGATAGCTCTTCAAAACTTTTGTCTCATCATCACCCACTTTACACCTTTTAGTTTATATGCCTTATTTGCTATTTCTTTATTTCCTTCCTCTTCATTCTTGATTTGCTTTTTCTATGTGCAAAGTATCCTTTGTGTGCAGCCTCTCTTTACCTATTTAATGGCTTCATACTATGCTCTCTTCAGATTGCTTATGTTGAAACTCAAAGAGTCTCAAATTCAACAATGTAATTATGATGATAATCTAAACTGAACACTTTATGTATAATTTATATAGTGCTGATACTTTTAAATGATTGATAGTTGTTGCTGTCTGTAATATTATTTTGACATCTGCGTATGTTTTGAATTAAGAAAATGTTTGAAAGTCAATAATGAACTTAAAATTTACAGAGACATCTTTATTATTATTTTTTTATTTTACAGGTTGGCGTGAAAGGCAATGGTGTTGTGGTTCTGGCAGTGGAGAAAAAGTCAGTTCCCCAGCTTCAAGAAGAAAGGACTGTGCGCAAAATATGCCTCCTGGATGACCATGTTGTCATGGCTTTTGCAGGTGCAACACCTTTAGTTTTCTTATTTACTATTTGTATTATAGATAAAAGTAATTTCAAATCTGTGCCGTATAAAGTGGTTGTTTTATAAATCAAGTATGAATGAACTAAAAGTGTGTAAGTTTACTTAATAATTTGTACAGTGTTTGAAAATTGCATACACCATCTAATTGTTACAGATGAATGCATTTACATTGTGCAGAATAATTTTTTTTTTCTTTGCAAAATTGTCTTATATTATACACATACCTGTAAGATAAAACTGATGTATTAGAAAAATTAAATGTTGTAAAGATTTTGGAGAATAAAAACTTCATATGTTGGCATAAACAAAAGAAATAGTAAATATAAAGTGCCTTGGAAATAATAGTGTAGAGTGGTAAATTTATTTTTATCTTTGATTTAGTGTGTTCTAAATTTAGTGTCTTTCTTTTGGTCCTGATGATGGATTTTTGTATTTTAAAATGTATGCTAAAAAAATACTTTTTTCTTTTTTTACGTGCTAGATTCTACATTATTTTCACTACATTAATCCTTATTTTGTATGCGTTTCTATCATTTTCATAATTTAATATACTGTACGTTGTGCAATGGTCTGTGTTTGTTCTAGGTCTGACTGCAGATGCCCGCATCCTGGTGAACCGCGCCAGAGTGGAATGTCAGTCCCACAAACTGACAGTAGAGGACCCTGTCACTCTCGAGTACATTACCAGGTACGTGGGCTTGCTATCTTTTGCCAGTTCTCTAGAATGAACAAACTGCTGCCTCTTGAAGATATATGTTGCTCATAAGTAAAGTGAGATTTATATCAAGTACTACAAGTAAATATATTTTTCTACTTGAAACCTTTTTTTACCAGTACCTGAAGCATTTGCGCAGGAAGTTACTGAGAGAATTAACTTGTGTTTTATCAGGTTCATTGCAAGCCTGAAACAGAAGTACACTCAGAGTAACGGCAGACGACCGTTCGGTGCATCTTGCATCATTGCTGGTTTTGACCCGGACAGCACACCTCACCTTTACGTGACTGACCCCTCTGGAACTTATACAGAGTGGCTCGTAAGTTTTTGTTTGTAATGGGTTGTCGTTGTTTGCTGCAGGTAAAGTGAGCTCATTTACTTCTATAAACTTAGATGACAGCCACTAACAGTTAGAGAATATAATTGTCCATCCTCCCTCTTGTAAAAAATGTTTTACGAAAGTCACCATGCTGTAGGGATTGTGTGAAAATTTTATGTTTTTAGAGCGTGTTGTGCAATTCAACTAGAACAGAAATAGCTTGGGAAAATTATAAACTAAAATAATGGCTTTAAAAAATTACAAAAAACCTACTATCAGGGTCTTGCAATATATTGAGCGCAAGACACCAAGAATATCCGACTCCAGAAGCATGAACAGGGTAAGATGCAACTTTACTGGGGGAATTTAAGAGTCTTATTTACCTTTTCTCTGAAGTAGATGTGACAAATAAGTAATTTTTCCTACAACTGGAGAAGCAAAACGTTACATTTCTAGCTATAATATGGTCAGTAAAAGCTGTTGCACCCTAGTTTCTGCTACAAAAATTAACAGTCGTGCATTTTTTTTGTCCCTTCTGAAGCTTCTTGCATTTTTCTACTCCTTTATGCATTTGAATTCTAAATGATCATTTCAATATTTTTAATGCTCCTCCATTGTATTATATTTAGAGCTTTGAAACTGTATGGTTGATCATGTTGAGATACTTAAATTAAATGTGCTATTTATTGAGCTTAACAAGTTTACTTCTAGAACTTAAATGCTTTTTTTTTTTTCATTTTTCTTAAACCTTGATGGGAACTAAGATAGGTCTGGGATTTCTCATATAGATGCCTGCACTGAGAGTAGTTCTATTGTTGTCTTGTGTCTAAATCATTATTTATGAAAGCTCAACTTTCCATCCGATACATACAGCGTCCTGGTCAAATTAAATGAAGCTATATCATAGTGTCAGTGCACACTTCATTATATAATTGTTTTGAAACTCCCGAGGTGGCATAAGCTAGGCAATAGGTTAAGGTTAGTTAAGTTTTTGTATCGTTTGCTATGGGGACTGGTGCTCCCTGAGGGGGAATCTTAAGTTACCTCAGCCAAGATAGGTCGGCCATTGGAACCTGTGTATTTCTTCCTCACTTTAAATTTTCATACCTGCTTCATTATCTCTTCGTTGTATTTTCTTCCTTCTTAACTTACTGTTCTATGCGCAGAGTATCTTGTGTGAGAATTCACTTTTTGCATAGATATTCAGTTTTCTGCAGTCCCTGCTTTATGCTCCTCTCTCTTTGCTCTCGTGAGATTGCCTTTGGTATGGCTAGAAAGTGGCAGTATAATAATGAGAATAATTTAGTTGTTAAAATGTTATTTTTTTGCTGCGGCAGGCTAACGCTACTGGGCGCAGCGCAAAGACAGTGAGAGAATTCCTAGAGAAGCAGTACAGCCCTGAGAACGTGGCTACCTTGGAGCTCAGCGTCAAGCTGGCAGTGAAGGCTTTGCTGGAGGTGGTCCAGAGTGGAGCTAAGAACGTCGAGGTAGCCATTATGGAAGACAAGAAGCCCATGAGAGTAAGTCATTGGATAATTCCTCTTCGATGCTAAATTTTTGGAAATTTTCTTAATTCAGTCGAGTGTGGGGTTACATAACAGTAGTGTTTGAGAAATATATGGGATTTGCCTGTGAAGTAGAACTGACACTATGCCATATCCTGTTGAAATCTATTCAGTGTCCAAGATGTATCCAATGAAAAAAAAAATTATTTACTGAAATGCAGTTTGTGTGGGGATTTTCTTCCAGAATTTACTCAACCTGAGCGGTTATAAAACTCGAGTAGCCTGTCACATGCATGGTGGAGTTGAGCTAACAGAATGTTTGCTTCACATCGTGAGCTGTGGCTGTAAAATACGCTACAGTCAAAATTATTTTTTTTATTGTTCTTTGTTGTACCGCGCTAGTTGACCCCAGCTTAAAAAATTTTAGTACTAATTTTAAACAGTTCTAGTTATTGTATTGAAGAATTCTGAAACAAAAGAGAGTAGGAACTGAAGCATTATATGGTTTCTATTCAAATTGGTTAATACTCGTCTCAAGTTTAAAATTGATTTTTCTTTTTCAGATCTTGGAGATCGATGTCTTGGAGAAAATTGTTTCTGAAATTGAGAAAGAGAAAGAAGAGGAAGCAGACAAAAAGAAGCCCAAGAAATAAAGCTGCAAATTGCTTATTTCCATGTTAAATTATACTTTTAGAATACTTGATGCATTTCATTTTCAAGCTCGAAATTAAAATTTATCTTTGAAACACTGAATAACCTTCTGCTTTCGGCTGTTACTGTTGCTTTTCAGAGGATCTGCTCGAGGTGAAAATACTGTAATTTTAATTTCAAAAGACTTGTTGATATAGTTGTCAGTGATCATCTGTTACCGCACAAAGAAGTATAGATCACAGTGTATCGGTAGGTACATGGCAAGATTTACTATGCGTGAAATAACTTATTGATTACCACTAAGCCGTTTACTTGGTCGTAAGCTTTCTGAAATGTTTACGGACAACTAGTAACCTAACCAACTTCTTTGAAGTAGCGTTGGATTTGGAGAAGCTCGTGACAGGCTCGTTAAGGGTCGCAGCGTACGCCTTTGTTGTGCTCAACACAGCATGGATCAGGCGCTCGGCCAAAGAGAGGGTGGATAGCTAGAACCTTCTCCTGAGGGTCCTAGCCACCTCTAATATAGTCAAAATCTTCATAATCCTACACTCGCAATTCCAATTAAAACTTTTTGATACATTTCGAATTCCTCTACCTCTGTGCAAACAATTGATAGGTTTTTCGACGGAATTGCTTCAAAGTGTTCTTGATGATTGAAATCGTAACAGTGATGAGGACTGTGCAAAGGGAACATGGAGGAAGTGACATCTGAGATGCTGGTGAGGCACCGGTGCAGCGTCTTCAGTGGTAGAACCTTATATGTAACAAAATAATTAGAGTGAATAGATGAGACCCTTATTCCTTCGGAATGTTCATTGGAACCAATTTGTGACGGCTGTAAACATGTCAGCTGTAATATTCCTTGTTACACTGAAGAGACCAATGGACTGCATTATTTATTTTGGTGAGGTATGACAGCGGACTCTTGAATTATGTAGCCTTTAACGCAATGTGGTGCAAACTAATGAGAAGCTAGCGGGCCTAAGTTACTATTACCTAAAAAATCATTATGGCATTATTACAAAATTAACTTAGGTAGAATTACGACAGCAACAACTTAATAGTCTTTGACATAAGTTGTCGTTAACCTGAGTTTATTACTATCATCAAACAAACATTTTGAGGCCTCTTTCCGTTGATTTTTTTTGCTACGCAGTCTGGATAACTAAGAAATGAACATTAACTAATTACCCCCCCAAAAAAAAACGCTCACGAAAACTGACCACTAAGCAATGAAATAGCTGAAATAGGGTAATTGCAGGAAAGGTAAATTGCGGAAAAATCTTGCACTACTTCTTTGCAGCCGATCATCGAGCTAGTCTAAAAGGGGCAAAAATGATACAAACGGAGCTGAAAAGAATCATAGAAATATATTTTCTTCTGTACTGTAATTCTTTGCATAACATTAAATAGTGTCCAGGGAATTTTCGAGAAATTAAAAAAATATGGCACACATAATCAATTAGTCGAGGTGCATTTACCTCAGGTTTCTCCTCACAAAAGTTTACAAAAGCAAATCTTTGGTCAAAGGCTTAAATATAACTCCTACCAGCGTATGTATATGATAAAGTCCTAAATGTTAATTGTTGCCCTTTACTTCCCACGCTTTGCTCCAAAATACAATTTCTTTACCTCCAAGATTTCTGCCAAACTTTACACCGCAAACCAACGTAACAGCACCAATCAACACATGAGCATCCATTCAAAATCTGGTCAATTTTCTCGCCAAAAATGCAAGCACAACATCCTTCTCGGACACTAACACGAGACGCGTGCACTAAACTACTTGGAAAATAACAAAAATCAACGATAGGGCGAAATATAAATGTCAATTATAAGTCTCTTTCAACAAATAAAACAATAAAACCATGCAAATCGTGGTAGAATACGCTCTTAATAACAAACACAAATTTGAGAATAACAGTTCCCGGTAAACACAACTACAACTTATTATACTAGTTCAAGACTCCCTAGCTACAACGAGGACAAACTCAGAAAAGTGTACGAAAGGACCATTTTTCTATGGAGTGCAGAAAACAAGGAATCTATGTAAAAGGTGCTTCATCACATAGGATACCCTGCGCAAAGGAACAGCGAGTTGAGAAGGAAGTGGAAGTAGAGACATTGAAGAAATAACAAAGACGGCATAAAGGCTGAAAGATGCCAAGTGTGCACGAAAGATAGAAGTCTCCCAAGCCTATCTGAAGGTAAAGTATCAGTACCCCCCCCCCCCCCCCCCCCTCCCTTCATTCCGAAGGGGGAGAGGGGGTAGTACCCATAGTGTAGGATAAGACGAACTGACCAAACAAATGCGATAAATGCAACCGTCATCATGAAACTTCCCCTCTAGGGTCAATCAAATATTAATCAACGTAATGATTTTAAATGATGGTAGCATACTCGTATTCCTGTTACATTTCACTTGTTCATTCTCGTATGATATGCAATGCACTAGCTTACCACATTCCCAGTAAACGAAGCAGGAAACTATAAACAACGTATCACAGACAAGGCAGCGGGGACTGCTCAAAATGCACAAATTGAAAATCATGCCATATTGACATAAGGGACTACATAGATCAGCAATTAATCTATTCTCAAGTTTAAATTTTCGCCTTGTACTATGCACATCAACGAACATTTGGAGTCTGGCTCTAGTAAATTCTTCAGGAACCTTGAAAGGCATAACATGGAAAGACTATGCAGCCCTAACCAGAGCTATTTCTAAATTCATACACTAAAGCAATCCGTCGGACTTTAGCAATGAATGCAACGTTAGCCACCGATGGCCACGGAGAGGATTTTTATGATGCTGGTGACCGACCAGTGGTCACAAACTCAATTTTCATTAAAACTTGATCAAAACTAAATGAATGCACGATTCAGTTAATGTTTGCTGTTTTTCTTTAAATTCAAGTTGAATGCTAAACTTTAGTTATACCTGCAGTAGTCAAAGCGTCAAAGAGTGACATCACAACCTATTTCATGGCGAAAACTCGCACGTTCAAAAATAGTACGACAACGGTGATAAAGTGATGGGAAAATAATTGAGTACGTCAATGGCTCCGTTGTTCCAGACACGTTATAAACAAGCTTGAATATTTACGTGTTTTATATATGCTCTTTCGAGGTTCGCCTGAAAACGTCTACGCTGCGGCGGTGGAGGCGGTGCTAAGGTGCGCAGGCAGCAGGGCGCTCAGCTCCTGACGCGGCACCTGCAGCAGGCGGCAGAGCAGCTGCAGCAGCGCTGCGCTCGTTACCACCTCCGTACTAGCGCTTTCACTGCTCTTGCTGCATCAAAGAAATGTTTTACATCAACGAGCGTCAAACAGGCATTTTGCAAGAAAATCTTAGTTAATCAAAGCATCGATGAGCGTCCAACAGGCATTATGCGCCAATGCCTTAGTTATATTAAAGCATCGATGAGCGTCCAACAGGCATCATGGGACAATATCTTGGTTATACTACAACCTCAATGAGTGTTGAACGACAGAACCTAAGTAATATTATAACATCAATAAGCGCATAACGGTCAAGAAGAGCCAATTTCTTGTCATATTATAACACTCAGCATGATAGAGTCAAGATACAGCAATATGAGAGCTAATTGACATCCATTAGCGTATAACAGTCGTGATATGAAAATACCTCAAGTCATTTTACATTTAAGAGCGTGTAATAAGCGATATATCCGTTACCGTTATTATTCCACACCAATGAGCAATAACAGTTAAGATGTCCTCATAAATTAAAGAAAACGATGTGATGAAATTGAGATGGGGAAATGAAAGTGTATTTTTGTTCATCATAAATGTCATGATAATAATTATCTTCAATGGAAGTTAAATTCATATCAAAATGTTAGAAATCTGCAACACATAATAGTGCACTAAAATAAAAAATTAGAGGCTCATCTGCGAAAACAATAAACACCTACAAACAATAAATACCTACTCACAGTAGTAACACAGTAACAAAAAACAAAAGGCGCACCATACGGGATGATGGTGCCTCATATGAGACAAAGCATTCCACCATCCATGATAGTGAATGCCACTAGCCAGTCAGACTTGAATCAATTAAAAACGACGCTTGATAGGGATGTTGTTAACAGCGAGTTTCATAAATTACAACCAATTGTACTTTATATAGGCAGGATACATTTATAACTTAGAGTAAAACTTATGAATAATTTTTTTCATATTTATATTCAAGCAAACTTTGTATTTACCAACACCAAAATTTGAATTCCCCTTTGAATACCACAAAATTCTCAACAAGACGATATAAACTGCACAAATCAGGACAGCGTCATGCCAGAGATTCCCCAAATCGTCAAGCCTACCTTTGGCCATTAAACGGACCATCACATAATAGTTAGTCGGAGAGAATAGAACAAGAAACGCGCACAACAAATTAAACGATACTGGCTGGAGAAGTGTACCAGCAAGGAAGAGTAAAAAGAAATAAAAACCTTTGATGGTGTACGAGTGAAGCGATGTACTGAGCCAGAAGGGCGGGGAAGGTGGGGGAGTGGGAGGGCGGCAGCTGGCGCAGCAGGGTGGCGACTCCGACACACAGCACACTCCCGTCCACACCATCCGACGGCCGCGCCGACACTACACTTCCTGCAGTGCATAAATTGAGTTTTAAACTTACGGCAGCGACGTAGTGCGAAAATAATAACAATCTGTGCTGAAATTGGTCGAATGGTTCATTTTAACCCTTTACCGTCAAAGTGGATTTCAAAATCCACTTTCATAAACAGCTCTAATATGTTTTATTCCTTGTAAAATTTGTGCCCTAATGTGTTCTTCGAACTTCATTATCGAGTGGTAGTTCCTTCCTCATCCTGATATTGGTGACTACTTGATGCCGGTACCCAGTTAAATGATAGTAGTTGAGATAAGGGCATTTTGAGGACAAAATTCTGACATTAAAGGGTTAACACGATGATCGCGATGTTCAACTAAAGCTCAATTTTCAATTCAAATTTAAAGTTAATTGTAGTAAGGATTTTTTTTTTAAACTAGCAAACATTTCCTGGATCGAGCCTACATTAAGCTTTGATTAAGTATTCATGAAAATTGAGTTTTTGACTACTGGTTGGTCAACAAATTTGGAAATACCCTCGGTGTAACACCGGTGGCCCACGTCGCAGTCAAGTGTTGAATGCCATTCTACACCGTCTCCTACGCAACAAAAGCGACGCACACGGAAACCTTAATGACCACGCTAGAATGCGAGCTCTCATTAATAAAATAAGGATACAACTAGATGCACTGCAAAGTAACAGGACTGTAGACAATATACATTTGCATAGTGACAAAAGTAGCTCACAGTAGTTATATCAAAAAGTTGGGTTCAGATACAGCAAAAATCAACAGATGGTCTGCACAGTTTATCCAAAGTCCACCACACCGAAAATAAATAGTGAATTACAACACAGTATGAAAACATATTCGTAAAGTCAAGGATCAAACAAATTCGGACATAAGCTCTACGTAAAAGAAATCTGACAACACGCATTTTTTCCAATCGAGTCAAAACTCCCTTTCAAGGAGTTAATAAAAGTGAGCGACGTGGCTTGCACTGGCCTAATTTGGGTTGGTAGCGCAACTTGGGCAGGAGGGAGATGACCAGGAGGAGCAGGAAGTGTGGCAGGAGCCTGGCCAGGTCGGGCGGCACGTGGCAATACACCTGCTGCAGCGGCTGCGTCAGCCCCGCCCACTGCAGAAGGCTGCTCAGCTGGCCGCTCAGCTCGTTGCTGGGGTCCGGGTCGCGTCGCTGCGCGTCCTCGGGGCAATTGTGGAAGTGACGCATGTCTTCCAGCAACGATCTGAACAACAATAACAAGATTTTTTTTAGCACGCATATTGCTACTACTTTAATAGAGGCCAGATATTCAAGTAATTAAAGTTAGATTCGACAATGTAATTCGTTAGCAAACCCGGCCCTAGGTGACATGTTCCTCCCATGTCAAGTTATGATACTCGACATTAAAAATGTCTTTACAGCACCATATCCATGTCTTTAGAAATTCTAGACAGACAAGCCCACTCGAACGGGTCCATTGTTTCTTATTGTTTAAGCATGTCAAAAAACATTTTTCGTCATCCAAGAAAAATTATGCCAACCTAAATAAAATTGAACGAACTTCCAGAGAAAAGCTAGAAGAATTATTGATGAGACCTCGTCTCAAAACATTAGCAAGCGCCGGAGTGGTCAACACAGCAGCCCCGGTGAGAGTGGAGTTATCATACAACGGACAAGATAGGAATTCATTGGAGTAACGTGCGAGAGAAGGTCTGACAGATAGACCACTACAATCATCACTCATTTTGAAAATTATTTACATCTTTCAAATGATTCACACAGTGATGCTTTGTAATTTTCTTGCCCATTAGCTCCTTAACCATTCAGAGAAGTAATCTGACTTGGTAAAACCACCGTACATGATATCACGACTGTATACAGGGTGCGTACAGGCTCTGAGGTTCAAAATTCCACTACTTTTTCATGACTTTTTATGCCAACCAAATCACATTTTCACTACCTCTCTCTGCCCAAAATAATGTCACACAAAGTTAAATTGCAGCACAATAAATGTATTTCAGTCAAACTTCACAGAACATTCATCATTACTTGCAGGTCTTGTTTTCATAAATGTGTAAATGATCATCACAACACCAAACAGTCATGCTGGACAGTTCAATAGCATCTGCTATGCATTTGCCAGTGCATTAAGTTTGTCATTAATTTCCGCATTCAGCCCCTTGAGTTGTTCTTGCTTGTCTTTGGCTGATTTCCTCAATGCATTTGACTTTGCCAGTAGGCGCAAATCATTCTTGTCCTCTGCCTTCCGTGCAAAGCTGTCAGCATCCTCCACCAGCGCTTGCAGACTCTCCTCCATCCTCTTCCGTTTTGTCTTCAGGTTCTCCACTTCATCCAGTTCTCTCTTCCTCTTCTCTTCCTTCTTCTGCTTCTCTGCCTCTTCCTTCTTTTGATCCAGGTAGTGTTGATAGCGCTGTCTGCCCTGTGAAGCTGAAAAGAGGAGTTTCTTGGAAATGTCAACCTTGGAGATACCTCCTACATGTTTGATGTGGTCCATGACCACTCTCTGCGCCACGATGGTGTTCTCACCCATGTTGACTTCCATGAGCTGCTTGCTCACAGAAAAGCCCCTTTCCACTGAAGCCTGGCCATGTGACAGGACCAGTAGCATCTTCACAACCAGCCACAGTTTCTTGAGGGAGGATGTGGCCAGCTGGCTGCTCCAGAAGACATCTAGCCAATCAGCGTCTTGCTGAAAACTGTTGAAAGTGCTGATCTTCCTCTGTGCCTCATCAAAGAACTCTGAAAACTGGCTCATCACCTCATCGATGTCACCCTGTGGTAGCCTCTTAGCATCGCTGAGCAGCTGCAGACAGTTTTTCAGCATGGACTTGGTTTTCTCTCTCTTTGTGCGATCCACAAAGACACTTGGCACCAGCCAGCCCACGTTTCGGGCCAACCCGAACTTCAAAGGTGACTTCTCAACAATCTTCTTGATGACAGCAACAAGGAAATTCTTCACATCATCCCTGAAGGAGAAAGCAAGCCTCTCATTCACTTTCTTTGCAGCCATCTGATCTTTCAAAATACTTGCAGCAACAAAGCCAGGGTCAATCTTGCTATTTTGCAGGTAGATGGTCTTGTCATTGAAGTCAAGGGCAGCATACTTAGCTGGTGTGGTCAGTTTTTCCAGCACCTCTGCTTTCACACACCTCTCCAACAGAACCTTCAAAATCTTGATGATGTCATTGCACATGAAAGGCAGGAGTGGCGCGTCTCCTTGAAACTTTTTGAGAAAGGGGTTCAAGATCTTCGCAACTGACAGGAACCATTGTTGAAAGTCTTTGTCTCGCAACCACAAGTTGTTGAAATAACAACTGCCTGGCATGACGATAATTCCTCAGCTCAGTCTCGGCACCGTAACTCTAGTCACACACACACGGGATGGTCAAGACCGATGATAAAAACTCAGCTCGAAAATGTTCAACAGTGGCGACAGGTCAACAATGGTCCGAGCGAGCGCGTGTCTTCAGTCACACTGAGCGCGTTTGGTTTCACGTGACGCCTGAGAACCAATCAAAATCGCGGACACTAAAGACGTAGCTGTATCAACCAATCAGAGCCCAAGTAACACTCGAAGGTTACTGACAACGCCTCGCTCAACGCGGACCAAACGGAACGAAAATTTTCAACAGTAAAATTTTCTTTTCACGAAAATCCTAAAATTTCATGACTTTCAATGACCATTTTTAAAATTCCACTACTTTCGAGGCCTTGAATTTTATTTTCGAAATTCAACTACTTTCCATGCTTCTCCATGCCTGTACGCACCCTGTGTATATGACTTCACTTCTGTATCAGATTTCTGATTTGTCCCTTGATCCGTTGTTTGGAATATTTCACCTTATACACAACTACAGGGGCTAGAACAATAACATGGTGAAGAAACACTAACACTTTGACTGTGGCTGGTAAAACTGACGCTTAATATTCAACTCCAATCTAAAGTCAATTGTGGTAAGTAATGTTGAAAATAACAAACATTAACTGGATTGTGCCTTCATTTAGTTTCTATCATGTAATTATGAAAATGAGTTTGTGACTACTGGTCGGTCAGTAACATTATTAAAACCTCCTTTGTGGCACCCGGTGGCTCACGTCGCAGTCAAAGTGTTAACAAAGAAACTGAGACCAGATTTACTTAACACACGTAGCTTGCATGATTTACAGAAAAGTTGCCATTCCCGTACGTTGAAATCTATTCCCATACATAAAAAAAGAAACAAACAACGTGAGATAAGAAAGCATTCATATCGCCCTGTGAACAACAGAAATTGTCATTCGGAAATGAATGTACCTTTAATACGTTTTCTTCTCCATCAAAAATATAAAGGTACAGTCATTTGTCTTCCCATCAAAAATTATAAACTATGATTAGGTAATCATTTGTGGGTGCTCTATACTATGCATGGGAGTAACATCGCGTTGTAACCTGCGAGTATATTTCCAGCGAATGCTGGCAGTTCTACATGGCGCGAGTTGCAAAACGTCGCTAAGTTTCATAATTTGCAAGCTGAGAGCAAACACTCTTCTAGAAAAAGTAAACGGTAACATTACTGTCTTAAGTAGAGGAAATAATTCATAGTTTCGTTTTATAAAACCAAAGGTGGTGTATATTTAATTTTTTCCCCGTTTTATATATTTCAGGACATTTTCTCCATACTCTCACTGCTAGACATATTTTGGGTTGAGGCTTCTTTGAGTTGTTTTGAAATACGTTCAATAAATAAGGCAAGATCGTAACTCAAAATGATGCGGCACTCGCACGTATCAACGCCAAGTCCGAGTAACAGTGCCGGCAGTTCGACATGGGAACATCAAGTGTTATGTAAATTTGAATCCTGTCCCTGTGTTGCGTATCTACATTACGGAATCGTTATATCTATGATGTTTTTGTCATAATTTGATACTTTCGATTATTTTTAGAGTCAGGCTGCATGATAGCTTTTGATCTTCACCAGCTCTACAGGAGCTTTGAGAAGAATTAAAAGTTTTCATAAACCTGCTGAAGATGAATGTGACAAAGATGAGCTTCTTTTGAAGACATTTTTTTTAGACACCATTACCCTAACAAAACCGTAGTTTCCTAGAGAAAGAAAAACAAACGCACACAAAGCGCAGTAATTCCCCAAAGATAGTTAGTCGTACACTAGAAGCCAGGATTTACGCATCAGTTTGAACCTATAATTCATGTGAATTAAATTAGACGTTAGTTAGTTTGAACCTAACCGCAACAAAGACTTTCCCAATAGAGGAATTCACGTGAATGCTATCGTTCACTTCAAAAGGATGTAAGTTAGTTGGTGTAGTACATTTTCCATTGTGATTTATGGCCACGGTAAAGGAAACAAGGTGTAGAGCACGGTAGAGGAAACAAGGTAGGGTCAAACCAGTCTTTTTTTTGTTGACGGTGTGGTTTTGCTGACATCACGGCAACGAACCAATAGCAGCGCTCATATTGCACCTGGTAGCACTGCTACCCCTAAATCTGGCTCTACTAATGGCCTAACCACATGGCGTTTTGGTGACGTCATAAAGTTTGCTTGAAATAAACTTGTTCTATTGGCTAGCGGAACAAGAGGTGTATTTTCTCCCATAGAAATGACCCTACCTTGTCTCCTCTACAGTGGTGTAGGGCCAATCTATGGGGAAAAACACGTTCTTGTTTGGCTAGCCAATAGAACGGCTTTATTTCAAACAAAATTCATGACGTCACCATTTCAACAAGTTGTTAAACCAATAGTGGTGCCAGATTTGGCCAACCAATCTGAGCGCAGCTATTGGTTCGCCGTCATGACGTCAGCATTGCCACGCGGTCGACGAGAAAAAGACTGGTTTGACTCTACCTTATTTTATCTACCGTGGTTGTGGCTTACAAGTTGAGGGTGCTCAGCGCCTCGTGGAGGTGCGCCGCCTCGAACATGCTGGCCGAGTTGAGCCGAGCGGTGGCGTGCAGCCGCAGCAGCTGCAGCTGGCCGATCCTCTCGACACAGCTGACGAGCGCAGGCGACGCAGCAGCGGAGCCGCGACTGTACCACACGCCGTACTGACGCTCCGGGTCCGCTGTATGTTGAGAAAATAAATGCGCGCTAGTAGCATGACGTCATTTTGTGGGTAGTCGTCCAATTAAAGAACTAGTGTTGGTGTGTGGTGAAAAATGTGATTCAAATTTAGGATGAAATAGCATGTTAACTTTGAAGCCTGACTTGTTTCGTTGAAGCAAAGCACTATTTACAAAATGAATCCTTACAACCAGTACAAAATTGGTTCAAAATTAAATTCTGATAAATATTATGTCAGGCTGATGAACAAGGCGTACATTTTTATACAATACGACATAACGAAGATGTAATTATATAAGAATGCCCCGCGGTCATTAGTAGGTATCAAAAACAAAAATTTCAGTACTTACACGAACTAATATAACGGAACTTGTACCCTAGATGCCAAAAGTACTTACAACCAAGCACCGACGGACACTAGTCACAACGAGTATAAGAAACTTAAATACTTCGTCCGCTAAAGGGTGAAAAGTAGAAGAGAAAGAGCAAACTGGTGCTAACTTTTTCCTCACCCAAATAAAATTTTCTCATCATTCCAGTATTCGCTAGATAAGTTGAATGCAAATGCTAGCAAATCAAGAGGGCATCACTGGAGACAATTGCTAGTGATTTATTTCGTCACATGCCCTACTTAAAAGGGGACGACTGCACGCCAATAAAATCGTTCTCAAGATCCTTTGGACCTAAATTATGTTTATAACTTGAACAATGGAAAGCTAAGGGAGTTCAAAAAATGCAAAGCCTACAGAAGAAAAATTACTGCAAGCAAGGTTAATGGTAATGGGTCCAAAATAAAGATAGATACCCATGTAGTATATTCTTTGTCGGTGGTAAGAAAGACTTGATAATAACAGTGATGGCGAGGCGGACTATAGCATGAAGGCGCGCACACCACACACAGTAAATCCAACTCATGGAAATAAATTAATTACATTTTTTATATGTACGTAATATTAGCAATGATGTTCCTATGTTCTATGAGCTTGATATAATCTGAAGTTTTTTCCTATCCCATGGTCGTTTCTAACATTTTTTACAATTCCTAATTTTATGTTATCGTTGGAGTAACCAATAAATTAGTTCAATATTCAATCATAGAGTAAGGATTACGGTTTGTTTGTATGCTTGACTAAGTTAGCCAAGGAATGAGAAGTCTAAATGCAAGCGACACATTAGACAGAAGTAATGAATTTTCACCAATAAGATAGAATGAGCAATCAATTAAGCACCAATGCATTATCACCCATAAGATAAAATAAGCAAACAATAAAGTAGGTGTGAGTAAGAAAAAGAGCTCACTGATGAGCGAGGTGTGAGGGGTGGTGGAGCTCATGACGGAGGAGAGGAGCGGCTGCAGGACGGACTCGTTGCCGCAGAGACGCTGTGCGCTGCTCGTCAACTCCTGGAGGAGAGTTCAGTGTCAATGATAACTCTCATCTACATTCGGTGTATCATGCATGAGAGTAATGGAAATTTTTTTTTAAATGCGGAACAATGTTGTTATTTTCTGAGTTTTTATAATGATTTTCTATGGAAACTTATTTTGTACTATCATTTTCATGAATAGAAGGATTGAGCAGGAGTTAAAAATGGATCAACCACAATGGTTATACCACAGAATTACAAGCCCACACGCATTCCCCGTTCTCTTTGGTTTACAGCACATACTGTGTAACATACTTGTTTGTAAGCCTTGTTTTTTTCAGATCTCCCTCACTCTCCTAACTCATTCAGTGAAGTCCTTCTAAAACTCAGTGCATATTAAGCCATTTACACCTCTCGTTTTACTCCATTATTCGACCAATTAGACGTCAGGTATGATTAATAATATTAAGATTTTAAGTTAGTTCAAGCCTCCCTAACCGCTCCAAAAAAAGAAGCGTATCGCAGAGAAGAAGGAGGAAGGCACTATTCAGTGTGGAGATAAGAAAATGCGGAATCTATGCAGAAGGGACATGGAAACAGTAAGTTGAAAAAGAAGATATGAAACAAGATCAAAGTTGAAGAAGAAAGTAGTGGGGACTGAAATACATGATAGTAGTGAACCAAATAAAGGTGGTCCTTAACGTAACTAAAACATTATATTTCGACAAAAAGAAGGCGCCTATCGAACTCTAAGCTCTGGCCCTCACATTTTCCTCCTGGGAGTGCTAAATCTTAAAGATACAATAGTTCTTCCTCCTGAGGGATTTTTTTACAACAAAATTAGGTCCATCAACTAATTATTCGAACTAGAAAATACCTATACCATTGTGTCATACTACCCGAGACACAACAAATTAATGCCTAGTTCTCTTCCTCCAAATTTTTGATGTCTTGAATCTCTACCATAACCGAACAAAATTTTTGGCTTCGATATTATATTTTGAATTCCTACATCATTCAAGTCACTAAAAAAAAATTTTCAGCAAGACAGATTTACATTTTTTTAATTCTCACGTATCCAGTTACTGAGCCAAACTTTGTAGAAAGCATCAAACCTTTGACTTCTAGAATCGATCAAATCACCCACACCTGACCGATGTACTCAGATCTTATTATTGTTACTGGTCTCAGCCTTGATTTGAAATAAGAATGAAGGTGAAATGAAAGAAAGGCCGTAAAAAACATAAAAAATCAATCTCTCTAGAGTTGATGAGGCCGCGTGAACACGGCCCGTCAAAATATTAGGACTGGAGCTTGTATCACAGATACGCTCATCGCACACTGCAGGCTGGCTTCAGACAGACGGACGAGGCTCTTATTATAGTATAGATTATATACGATATTTCACCACAAATAACGCTACACAGGCGTTCTCGTTGTATTCGATACTCCCCAGTTCATAATTTCTGTACTCAGGTCTTATTATTCTTGTTATTATATGCTACGTTTCACCACCGAAAACGCTACAGAGGCGTTTCACTGGTGTTTTCAACATTCCCCAAATCGTCATTTCTGTCTCCAGATCTTCCAAGTTCCCTGACATGACAAAGAGACAGAAACAGACCTTGATGGCGACGGCGGCGTGGCAGGCGAGCAGCTTGTCCGTGCCAGCAAGCCCCGCCACAGAGAGCGCCTCCAGCACGCGAGCGAACAGCGCACCACCGTCCGCCACCTCCGAGTGGTGCTTCGTGTTGTCGAACCACGCGCCGCGCACCATCACGTACGTCGTGGTTCTGCACACATGTGCGTGTGAATACCATGGATTTTTTCAATGATCCTATAACGTGGTAATGACAACCGCACAGAACGAAAAATAAAGAATTAAAAATGTTACTCAGTTGATAGCTCAATCCATGTTTCAGGTTAAATATCTTGTTAGTAAAAGACTTAGTGAGCTTGGCAATATTTCTTTCTTTCGAATTGACGAAGCGTTCAACATGCAATTCATGATGGATGATCTATTTATTGTTAATCTATATTTCTGTAGCGCCTTCAGAGGTCATCACATGTATACTTAGGATATTAACAGTAGCTGAGGTATTCGAATCGTACTCATAATTATCCAAGTAGCTGCTGCTGATCTGCAGCTACAACTAACAAGTTTCGTAACAATGCTAAGCTCGTGATGCAAAACTATAGAGAAAATAAGATAAAAAAAAACGTAAAAAATATTGCTCGAATTAAGATGGAGAAGCTCAGTCGGATGAGACACAGGAAATCTTATCTGCAGCAAAAATAGCGCAAATAAGTAAACTTATAAGTTATAGCTCACAAAGAGTTTAAACAGCAAAAAATGTATAAATTGCCCACTGCATGCCTTGTCAAAACGTAATTAGGAAATTGGGCAATGCTTGTAAGGTTCGCTGTCTACAGGACATTAAATAAATTCACTAGCCAGTGCCAAGTTATTCATTGAAGTATGGTAAAGTCGAAAAATATGGTGCACAGTAACAGCCATAACATTGTATTCAGAAAAATTTTCATGTATTTGTCAGTTCAAAAAAGAGACTTAGAAGAGGAAGCTTTGACCAATCTGGGTGTATCATCTTTGGGAAAATTAAATAAATTATATTATATAATTAGTCAAATTTAATTATTGAAATAATTATTCAAATTGAGATAGTTAAATCACAAATTAACATTTTAAATGGTAAAATTTGTGAATAGAATTTTATCCTCTTCAGAAGCATTGCACAATCAGCAATTTTGTTCAATTCTAAATAGCCTCAGTTCATAGGAGCAATTGATGGCTATTCCAAAAAAATCGCACTTCCATGTGAAATAAATTGGCCAAGGCAGTTATACAGTTAGCGACGAAATTATTTGTACATCCCTCGTCTTTCAAAACTTTTTAGAATTACTCAAAATCAGCCGTCAAATTTAACAGCACAGGTATGTTAATGCATAAAAATTTCTGGACGGCACGGGTATGTCACTTCATGAGTCATTTCTGTCAGGAACGAAAATTACCACACACATAAACAGAGACACCAGAGCAGGACAGCGTGCTGTATATGCGACAATAATATTATAGCTGAATCAACTCCGTAGGGGGACACATCAACAAAAATCTCTACGTCACATCAGCAAATACTTCAAGAGGATTAGGGAATATACTTCCACCCTAGACTGAGCTAGCTCTCTCAATATAAGCTTACGGGATAATGAACTTCATCAGCGTACGCTTCAAGGAAAGGAACATGATTCGTTATCTGGAGTTACATCGTCACCTGGGGTCAGTTATCCTGATGATCTCAGCCACGAGTCTGCCTGCAAAGGAGCCGTGAGCGTCGACAGGAGGAGGCAAGGGTACAGAAAGGGACGCCTCACCCCCACGCTCCGCACTGCCTGGAAGCAACTGGTCGCAATCCTGCGGTATTGAGTAATGAAAAATAGTGTTTGACACAGCTCATGAACTTATATGCACATGCCTTATATGTACTTGAAATCAAAGTTAGCCGAGTCTAATGCAGGTGTGCCATGTTAGACACCCATGATACAGGCTTGAAAGGCCAGTTAGACTTGTTCTATGCCAAGCCTAGGTGGCGAATGGGGTTTTTAATACTAAGTAAGACTTGGTATACCATTGGGTTCAGTTCAATAACGATAGGATGTTAAAACTGAAAGCTACGAACTTTTTCGATAGAGCAGGGTGTGCTCAGTTAGGTTACCAGAAACCTCCTTGGCGGCACACTCTCCTACTATATGAATGAGCAGAGCAAACATGCTAATTACAAGACCATCATACAATTTGTCAAAATTTTTAGAATAAATCAACACTGAAATTCATGAATCTTCAACCCACATTAACAAATAATGGACAAAATATATATATTCAATGAAAGGAAAGGAAGCTCCAGATGTGACCATTGATTTTAAAGTAGAATCGAAACTCAAGCAAAATTTTTGTACCAAGTTGATGAAAGTGTCCATGCTGAAGTTCAAGTTCAAATAGGATGAACTTCTGAGAGAATGCAAGTGTGCATCAACTTTGGCGTGATGCAAAAAATAATATGAAATGAATTACTGAATGCTAAGGGCTTCAACTGGAAGTTAACATTTAAGTTCCTTTATTTAAAGCCATACTTCACTGAAGAATAGACTCACTGCAAAGAAGTGCATCTGAATTGCCACCAAACGCGTGCACTCTGAATGCTTGGAATAGTTTAATAGAAGTTAAAAATACATAATACTAAAAGTGATCGTATCACGTTCAGATGATAACAAAGAGACGAGTATAGATACCGTTTTTTTATAATTAAGAATAGATCTCAAAGGAATTCACGAGGACAGCTTCAAGAAAACCTGAACTACGGCAGCAAGCAAACATCCAAGTTAATACCTGATTGACGCTGCTGCTGATGAGTTTGGTGAGCTCCTCATGCCACATTTTGAGGGCATACAGGCCAATGTAGTCCTGGATGTACTCGAAAGACGACCTAAATCCGCTCAGCAAACGCTCCACTGCAGTCAGCTTCTCCAGTAGAAAACTCCCGCCTCCCTGAGTAATGGTAGCCTATTAGATTACACTACAAAATATTTCAAGCATCCCATACTGAAACATAGATGTTCTCATGTGGGGAAGAAGGAAGGCACCAATTAGTCCGGAATTAGGAGAATGAGAAATCTATGCAAGAAGTTAGACCTCACACCCTACACATGACTACAGTGAAATTGAGAAAATATTATACAACGAGGAAAACAATAAGTGCTGAAAACCAGAACAGCAATGAACCAAAAAAGAAAGTTCGTAAAAAAATATAGGACCTATTCTATTTAAGAAAAGGCATAACTAACCTTCGGTTCAGGATCTCGCATCTTCTCACCGGGAGCATAACATTCATGGATGAAATATTTGTATCTCTGAGGACAGAAATAATTGTACCCACTAAAAATATCTTTACCAGAAAATGGTAAACGACTATGCTGAAATGCTCATCCTTAAAAAAAGATGTCAAAGATAATTCAGGTGAGATAAGTACCGCATCTCACCAAATGTTTTCTATGCAATCACAAGATAAAATAGCGTTACTGTAAAAAGAAAAAGACCAGTATATACGGCAGCAAATATCTCATTGTATCTATTTCCAGCGATATGAATAGGCGATGCTGGCAGTTTTCTCAAATTCAATAACCTCAGCCTCAATTTTTTACTTTACTCTCGCGATGTTATCACACACATAATGCGTAACTCAACTGAGAGAAAAATTGGTTTCATCACTTTTTTGAGAAGGCAAGGTTTGAATTCGTGATAGAGACTATCAGAGAACTTCATTACCGAATACTAGAGAGAAGACGAAGTTCGAATGTGTGATGGAGAGAGAGTACCAGAGTATTTTGTCCCCATTTGAGGAGAGAAGAGTTTGGAAAAAGGGATAATGAGTAAATAAGTATTTATTTTGCAACTTTTTTAGGAGAGAAGACGAGGTTGGCATGCCTGACAATCAACAAAAAAGTACTAATTTTGCCACTCTCTTAGGAGCTAAGACAAAGTTAGAATGAGTGATAGAGAGCACCAGCGTATTTCGTTACCTTCTTAGGAGTGAAGACGAGGTTGGAATGCGTGACAATGAGCAAAAAAGCATTTATTTCGTTACCTTCTTAGGAGTGAAGACGAGGTTGGAATGGGTGACAATGAGCAAAAAAGCATTTATTTCGTTACCTTCTTAGGAGTGAAGACGAGGTTGGAATGCGTGATGAGCAAAAAAGCATTTATTTTGTTACCTTCTTAGGAGTGAAGACGAGGTTGGAATGCGTGATGGACGACACTCTCCTGAGCAGCTCGTTCCTGATGCCGTCCTCCAGGAGCTGGCGGGGCTGCAGCTCCACGACCCCCACCAGCGTGTCCCCCATCCGCTCCACGCCCGCCGCCAGCACCCCCACGCTGTGGCACAGCTCGCTCAGCTGGTACACAATCAAATTTCCTCCATTAGTGCATAATTTTTAGTAATAATAAACACGTCAAAAAACTACTTCATTTGAGTTAAACAAATGTTAAAATATTGGGAAATATATTTGTCTATGCATCCGAAATGAAACGTTGTGCTCTCTTCTAAAAACAAACCATGTATTTTCTTGTTGAACGTGTGCTCGGTAGATTTTTTTGAAATTCACTTCCTACTGGCGATTCCTTTCTTTTTCTGAAATCAGTGACAACCTAATGCCATCAAGTGTTATAACAGTGATTGTACGAGGGTAAAGTGAGAAAAAGATTCAGATGGTTAAGGTTTATAAGCACAAAAAAGAGACGGCACCTTGTACCGCTGTTCGAGCTGAGCGAAGTCTCTCATCTTATCCTTATCGAGGCGTGTGGGCAGCGCAACCAGCTCGTGCGTCTGCAGCTTCACGATGCTGTCCAGCAAGCGGAACATCGTCTCCGGAATTATTTGTAGCACCTGAGCATAGAAATAACACAAGCTAAAATAAATGAAACACATAGATTTGATAGTTTGCCTGAGGTTTATCAGCAACTGGATTTTAATTATTTTACGATTATCATTATTTGGAGCCATGGGAGATTCCTTCGTTATCATGTGAATGTAATTCATGTGAATGTAATCAATCTTGAGCATGCCAATATGAATCAACAGCTTTCTGCGTATTCAGAAAATAGCCCATCAACGTGAAAAACTTTACCCCCACAACGGATTCTTGCAATACCATAGCTGAACCCAATCTGTAAGTGGAGGCATCTGCCAAAAATCCCATCTCATCAGCAAACACTTCAAGAGAAGGTATGGAATCCTACTCCCACCCCAGAGAGAACTTGCTCTCTCTATATAAGCTCACTGGAGGACGAACTTCAGCCTAGTCTTCTAGGGAAGGGACACAATTCGTAATCTGGGAGGACACTCAACAGTAAAAATGCTTGAAAAGTAATTAATGTAAGCCCACAATAAAGCTTTTGCTGTAAAAATGAAGAAAACTTATCAAATTTTCATGGCATACATTGAGCCTGTATTCAACAGAAAATTTGACTACCAGGCATAACAGCTTTCAAATTTCAATATTGCTGCGTAAAATTACTGACGTATTTTCAGTTAGACTACGGTTAATTTACAACAAAGAGACAATATCGACGCTAAACACCACGTGATAAATTCTAGAAAAACACTGAAATCTCAACCAAGTAACAGCAAATATTAATACTTCGAGTGCAACGTAAGACACCGGTGGTCAAAGAGGGGATTTTCACATTGCTGCTGACCAACCAGCAGTGACTGAATAAATATTCATAGATACTTAATGAAAACTAAATAAACGCACGATCGATTCAATGTTTGTTATTTTCAAAATTGCTATATAGTAATAACTCTAATTTGAGTTGGAATATGAACTTCAGTTAAACCCGCTGCAATTAAAGTGTTAAGAACAGACCTTTCTTATGAAAGTAACGAGTTGGCCCGAGTAGAATGAAGACACGGAGAGCACGTCCTGCGAGCGCGCCTGCGTGATGCGCATCAGCGGAAGCTCCAGCCCCGACGACAGCTTCAGGAACACCGAGCGCAGGTGCACCACCTGACCCGGCTCGTCCTTGATGCGGCGCTGTGGTGGGTACAACTCAAAATGTAATTCTAAACTGCTTCATTTAGTGAGGTAAGATGGTTCGAAAGACACTATTAACATGATTTTTATAATTAATAAATGTTTTATATGCTTCAAAAATATTTTAACATGTTTCCGCAACTAAAGAACAATATCGAATAGAATAGACTATCTGTACAAAAAACATGAAGATGAGGAATATTATTCGTGAAAGAGAAAATAAACAATTATTATAATTTAGTATGGAGTTAAGGCAACACGGAATCTATGCACAAGGTGCACAGAAAAAGTAAGCTAAGAAAGTTCACGAAACAAGAAAAAGTTGAAGAAGAAAGTAGTAGGTGCTGAAAAAACAGGACAGCAGCGAGCCAAAAAAAAATAGTCCGTAACAAACAAAAAATCTATTCTTTTTCAACAAAAAAGAATGCCTACCTAACTTTTACCTCAGGACCTCACAGAATCCGCCTAGGAGCTCTAATTCCCATAGATACAATGGTTGTATTCCCCTGAGGGGGCCTGAACCTGTAATATTTTAACCAGTCCTTGTAGTTTTTTAGACAAACCCGCGTATTATTTTAAACAAACCCTGGCTAAAACACGTAATATTCTAACCAACCCCAGGCTGGAAAGTGTAACATTTCCCTAACCACTATTTCCATCTACTGCTAGTCAAAGTCCAAGACACAGGGTAAAACCTCCACCTTAACTAACGCAGTGTGAGTCTAAGCCAGCCATTCTCAACCTTTCCTCCTTCATTGACCTCCTCGGCTTTATGCACTAAATACTTAAGGCCAAAATTTACCTCAACCGGGGGGAAATTTACCTCAACCAGAGGGTAATTTACCTCAACCAGAGGGTAATTTCCCTCAATCAGGGGACAATCTCCCTCAAACAGGAGGAAATTTACCGCTGGCTGAGAACCTCTGGTCTAACCAAATTCTAGAAGATGGTAACCTGCATGACAGGCGTGTACTGGTCAATGAGCAGCCAAGCGTAGGAGAGGTCAGTGACGGTGGTGAGCACCGCCATGCTGCTGTCACCAGCGCTGCACAGCCGCTCCAGCCGCCGCAGCACCTCGATGCTCTCCTCTACTGCCTGCGTCGCGCCTCCACTCGAGCTCAGATCGTGGTACTCTGAAGTGGTGGTGGAAGTAATAGTAAGCTAGCTTTAGTGAAAGTAACGTGGTTTGGTAGTAGTAACATGGGTTTGGTAGAAGTAACATGGGTTTGGTAGAAGTAACATAGGTATGGTAGAAGTAACATAAGTTTAGTAGAAGTAACATAAGTTTAGTAGAAGTAACATAAGTTTAGAAGTAGTAACATAGGTTTGGTAGTAGCAACATGGGTTTGGTAGAAGTAACATGGGTTTGGTAGAAGTAACATAGGCATGGTAGAAGTAACATAAGTTTAGTAGAAGTAACATAAGTTTAGAAGTAGTAACATAGGTTTGGTAGTAGCAACATGGGTTTGGTAGTAGTAACATGGGTTTGGTAGAAGTAACATGGGTTTGGTAGAAGTAACAGGTTTGGTAGTAGTAACAGGTTTGGTAGTAGTAACATGGGTTTGGTAGAAGTAACAGGTTTGGTAGTAGTAACAGGTTTGGTAGTAGTAACATGGGTTTGGTAGAAGTAACATGGGTTTGGTAGAAGTAACATGGGTTTGGTAGAAGTAACAGGTTTGGTAGTAGTAACAGGTTTGGTAGAAGTAACATGGGTTTGGTAGAAGTAACAGGTTTGGTAGTAGTAACAGGTTTGGTAGTAGTAACAGGTTTGGTAGTAGTAACAGGTTTGGTAGTAGTAACAGGTTTGGTAGTAGTAAGATAGGTTTGGTAGTAGTAAGATAGGTTTGGTAGTAGTAAGATAGGTTTGGTAGTAATAACATCGGTTCAATAGTAGTAATGTCAAAGGTTTGCCAGCGCTTCAGTGACTCAGACAATATCGCGCCTAAAATCTCATAATTCATCTTCACATTACCTCAACAAAGAGTACTATTCGATCATTATTAGGGTCATTGAAATTATCATAACAGATCACGGTAACAAACGCTGCAAAAATCACATCAACTGTCACATCACCATTATTGCCATATTTGGGTTCAACTGGAACTACAACAAAGGTATTCCAAAGAGAGGACGAAAAACGGCACCATTTAGTGTGAATTAAAGAGAACGTGGAATCTATGTATAAGTTGTATTGCTACACAAGATCCCCATGCATAAAAATAAGAAGTTAGGAAAGAAGTTTATAAAACCTGATAGAAATAGAAGAAAAATGCAGTAGGAGATAAAAAAAATAGGACAGCAGTGAACAGAAGAAAGATAGTCCATAATAAAACAAATAACCTAGTCTATTTTAAGCAAAGGAAAGCCTACCTAACCTTTGCTCTGGCCCTCACATTTACCTCCTGGTAGTACTAATTGTTATATATACAATAATTGTGCTCCCGTGAGGGGAGTAACTCTAAGCAACAGATGTGCTCCTAGTGATCGAAGCCTTTACTTATACCATTCACATAAGAGAAAGTGAGAGCGAAATGAGAAATTTTAGCTTTTCCCGCGTGGGTGCTAAATTAGAAAGAACCATTCAGCCAGCAAATTTAAGGAAGTGCAATAGGCGATCATAAAAACGTTGAGCATAATTTCTATTTACAAAGTCCAATATGTTTCATCATATTGGTTAAGTACCTTGCTGCTACTATATTCGAAAATAAAGTAAAATTCTCCCGTAGTTGATTTTTTATTTAATTCCCCAAGCACAAAAAATTTTTTTTTATTCTTCACTAGGTTTACTCGAAGAATATTTTGCAATCTAAGCTGATCTTCAAAACAGAGCAAATAGAATTTGGCCCTCTGAATTCTGTTAGCCTCCTAAAACAAAAGTAAGCCACAACGGTCATTGAACACCATGAGCACGTGTGTCTTAGGTTATCTATCGTAACAGAATGATAGAGGCGCACCACTACCCGACTCTACTATGGACGTGCATCATTTGAGAGTTCCAATGATTATATGCATTATACAATGTTATATCCAATAGTAATATGCATTATTCAATGTTATATCCAATGGTAATACGCATTATTCAATGTTATATCCGATGGTAATGTGCATTATTCAATATTCTATCCAATGGTTACATGTCTTATTACAGTGACCTACCCTTTACTTGGTTGAGAGCATGCACCATCTGCACGAGCTTCCGTGACGTAGCCTGGGCCTCCTCGAGATCCAGAGCAGCGACCTGATCAGCGGTGGCACTGAACCACTGCATTAAGCGGGCGTTGGGCCGCACACGCGCCAGAGGGCGGCTCGAGGCGTCCACATCGAAAGCCTCCGATAACTCCAGCAGCTGCTTGCACGCGGTGTCTTGCTGCTCTCGCACCTGCTCATCCTACAAGGTAACGCATTCTCTGCAATACCGCCACCATTACTGAGGCTGAGGAATTACACCATACCCACTGCCTACCGCTCAGCGTGTGACCCACGCGGTAGAAGCTACACTAAAATAGATGTGTATTTGACTGCAGTGGCTGTCCTGAGTGAATTTCCTGAGTGAAGCAGCGCTGTTTGGAACAGCCACAAGGCCACCATCACATATATTGCATATCGTGGTGACTTACCCTTACGCGAACGTTATTGGAATGGATTGCGCTGCGTGAGCGTTTATGTATTGATCTGCGAATATACCAGCCGTGATTTTTAACACAGTTGGTAATAACAATTGTGCATTTAACACTGCTTGTTACCCACGTGCACCACAGCCACAAGAATAACGAAACTATGGAATCTCCCCCCCGCAAGAAAATATGATAGAAGAGATGAGGTTAGTTTATTTTGTAATTTTTCCTCAAATATTCAAGAGCGCAGTTCTTGCACAGAGCAGTAATAATGACAATAACCGCCCTCAACAATATTCTTTCAAAAACCCATTCATTGAATTTTGCTTGATGCATCAAATACGGTGGGTATATACTCCGTTTTATTTTTTAGGAGAAGGTGACAAGCCAAAAATGTACAACGCAAACACTCAATGACCTAAGCAGTCGTGCCACGTCAGTGATCGCGATTTATTTTGGCGGTAAAGAACTCTCAGCGGATACTGGCAACAGAGTGAAGCAATTCTTAATTTTCCCTAGAACAACGTTAATATTTGCACCCTGGCATGAGTATTATTGCTCAGTCAATACAGTGCTAATGTGATATATTTCTCCTACATATATGCGTGATTCAGATAAGTGAACATCGAATAACAAAGCACAAAATTATGTGCGCAGTGGGCATTATATACCTGTGGGTGTAATATAGCTGATCACACAGAATCTTTGTGAAAAGTATGACAAGGAAGATATTTACAAGAAGTTCGTTAAACTATGTTGGTCATACATAAATAAACTACCTAATAGTACATTCGGCAGTAAACAAAATACGAGACGGCCTCAGCAGTGTTGCCAACACGAGATGGGTGCGAAGGTGTATGGTACTTGAATCATGATGAAGAATAATGTCCCATGGAGATCATGTCACATGACAACTTTGAGGTGCACAGGCCATGGAGCAGACAAATGAGTGAGACATACCTTCTCTTGCAGTATTTTCTTGTAAAAAAGCGAGAGCTTCAATTCGAGGCCAGCAGCGTGCAGCAGCAGATCAAAGAGCGCCTCGGGCGTGTACTGCACGCACGACAACACCTGCGAGAGGACCGGCTAATAATCCATCAATGCATATTAATCATCAATATTGAAAAAATCGTAAGTGAAACTTCGAAGGAAAAATTAATTCGAGGTTTTGAGCATGATATGCTTGTACTGTGAAATATTCAAAACACGGCATAAATAAAAAAGCGCGCTTTAGTTTTGGATTTCATAGATCAACTGTACATCAATGTTTTAAATATTAAAAAAGGTTTCAATAAATAATTCCTCCTCAAAATCACAATACTCAAATTCTACACAAAAAATGCCAAACAACGATTGCGATATTAGGATCAACTATCTATATAGTTCATATCATATACATATATGGTATCAACTGGTATGCATATAAGGTATCAACTTGTCATAATGCGTATACAGCATCAACTACCAAAGATGCATACATGGTATCAACTACCTACCAAGAGCGATTCGATTAAAAACAAACACAAAGAATTTCCGCTAGACGTGAGCACAGTTCGAAACACCAGCACGGGTAAAGAGCAGAGACCTGGTCCCGGACAGTGTTACATCGCTTGAAGAGCGACCCGCCGGCGCGGTCGAGCAGCGCGCAGTGCAGCACCAGCCACCGCAGCGTCACGTTGCACTCCCGCACCACGCGCAGCAGCGCGTCGCTCGACGACAGCACCTGCTCAGCACATGAATTCCAGCATTGATCTATGTCATTGCACTCAGCTTGATGATGTTGGGTGTTTCTTGATGAGAAAGACGTTGTGAAGGTAAATGACGATATTGCTTCTGTGAATAGAGAGATTAAAGCTGCGTTCTTTTTCAGAATTTAAGTCATTAAATAGGACCTAGTTTACAAACTAGGAACTTAACGCTCAACTCGTTATAAAATAGGTTGACTTGATGTAATTTAAAAAGAAGTTTTAAGCACGCAATTCGTCAGCAAATCAATTGGTGCAGGTTGACTTGCTTCACGAGCCAAACAGTAAATTAACAGCTAAAATATATTTTTCAGCACCCCATAAATAAAAAGCTTCAAGTAGTATAAAGCTAAAATTTGAACACATCGTTGGGTAGAGTAATCTAAAAATTGAATAACGTACATGAAAAATAAAACCACAGCTACATATTTCATTATTTGTAAAAAAAAAACACTAAGAAAAACACCTTACTGAAATAAAAACGTGTGCAACGAAGCTTGAAAAGGAATACATAATTGCAACATAAGATTTATTTTGGCAACAACACTAAATATCCCACTAGCAAAATTATGAACATGTCAACAAAACAGCAGCAAAATGCTCGTTAGCACGTTAACCGCGAAGGGTTTAAGTGAAGTTCAACTTTCTACTCAAATTTGTCAATCGTGGTGAGTAATTTTGAAGATAGCAAACATTAACTGAAACGTGCCTTCATTTAACTTAGATTAAGTATTTTCAAAAAATTGAGTTTGAGTCGGTCAGGAGCATCACTAAAATTTCCTCCGTATACACTGGCGGCTTATATGACGACCAAAGGGCTAATATCAATGGAGTCCCCAGGCAGCGAGCTGCAGACAGCAGACCACGCCTCACCTTCGCCTCGGTAAGGGCGCCCTCGCTCTCGAGCTGCCGGCTCTCTTCTGTGTAGGTTCTCAGCTTGCTGCCCATCAGCGTCGCCGTGCGCTTCACATTGTTGGTCTGTGCACCACAGAATATTCTTCAGGTAACACTCCAATACAATAATTCTTTCATCTTTTTTTGCTATTCTAGAAGTGTGTTGTTTTGGTTTATTAATTTTTTCTGTTTGAGAAGTTAAAGCAAATGTCAGGAAAATCTTCAGAGGCAGCTCCATGTGTTCTTTATTTGAAGATCCCCGCTACTTGTTCTTCATCCTCCAGCTATTTTATTCATTGTTTTTTATTTATTAATTTTCAATGAGCTACATCACTTGCAGCTCAACAGCATTTTTTCCTTTAAATAAGTAAAACACAAATAAAATATTCAGTACATTTCTTTTCAAATTGTTAGAATACCAGACTTGAAAAGAAGATAAAACTAAAGCTTCACTCGACACAAGAAACTTTCAATAGGAAAATACGGCAGAAAGTATCCTCATGAACACAAAAACGAAACACTTAAAGCCAAAATTAGCCTATAATCTTGGTTAACCAACCGAACCACGGAAGCTTTCCAAAAGAACTCACATCAACAGTGTAAGTGAGAGCATCTTTAGCAGCCTTGTACGGGTCCCAAGCCTCGATGAGGTTGGTGGTGACCCCCATGTAATAGCTCACGACCCAGTTATCAGGGAAGAACCTGCACAATTACACCAAATTTAAAAATACCTTATTTAAAGAATTGCCTAAATGTGCTTAAGAACAAAATTATAAAATTTTATTTCGCTTATATTACGTTCAAGCCCCTAACCAAAACAATTTCAAAAGAGCATAGAGAACGGATCACTTAGTAATACCTGTAGGAAATGAGGAATCTATGAAAAAGGTGAGCTTTCCTCACAGAAAACCTTACACACCTACACAAACCATAAGCCTTCAAGTATTCAAAATCTCATGCAAAGAACAATCATGTGGTTGATTTACTGCAAGTTATTGCTGAACACAAGAAAATAAAGCCGTGTCATTGAATGAAGACACGGTCGGGCTACCATGGTGGATTGTTACCTGTTTGTTCCTCACACAAGCAATAAGCAAGCAAAGCGTCTGGCATCTCTCATCAAAGTTTGCTAACAAATTCAAGACAGTATTTATGGATCCTAGATGAACCTGCAATAGTTACGTTTTTGGGTTATTCCATTCGACCACAGAATCATACCCAAACGCCCCAAACCAATGACATACAATTAGGTGTTCAAATTATGCAAGAGATGATCAATCAAAAATGAAATGCTGAAGCTTAATGTTGGGTGAAGGCCAAAACAACTTCAGAATATAAACAGTGCAGAAGTACACCAAAATATAATTTGGAAATCCTTAATGTTATCTTTGATTTAGATATTTAAATTCTTAGTAAACGATTTAAGTTATTAAATCTTAACCAAATGTATTGCTCCAAGAGAAAGTTCTGCATTGATTTTCTAGAAAAAAATTATGCATCAGTTCCACATGTTAATGAAAAGACACAGATCTTATAAGACCAGCAAGTCTGTATTAATAGCTCCATTTTCCAGCACAGTTTGCAATTGCTAAAGATGTGCCCAACGGTTGGAAAAAACTAGGAGTGCAGAAGTGTTTCACTAGTACAGAAATGGGATCTTTTCCAGAAAAGCCCCGCCACTGATGCAAAACATGACTTCACCCACTTGTAACTTTTGAAACAATAAACCTATCGACTTCAAATTACTCTCAAACAAAAAAATGTTTTAATATTTTGTTTGAGAATAATTTAAAGTTGATAGGTGCATTATTTCGTAAGTTACAAAGGGGTGAACTTATGTGTTGCATTAATGGCGGGGCTCATCTGGAAAAGATCCCAGAAATGTACCCCATCATTGCTAGTGTGCCAGACCTGTCAACAATCTCCCTCATGGCGTGCTGCTGGCTGTGCAGAGTACCGGCAGAGAAGTACAGGCACACGTACAGCATGGCGGCTTGCGTGCTGTATGCTGTGGAGCGGTGCTCGGGTGACGGGTATACTGAGATCTGTCAGGGGCAAAACAGCCTTAGTCATGCAGGCTTCACCAAAAATAATGATAACTGGTACTTAAAATTTACAGAGATTGCACCTATGGTCAACAGAAAATATGAAAAACTGCCTTTTTTCACAAAGCCATCCTGGCTTAAAAATAAAATACATTTACTTAATACAATACACAAAATATCAAACAACATAAATACTCTGAAATTGCCATAATACAAATATGGCAGGAGCAAAGTAAAGAGGTGATGGTCATTTTCTATTTCAGTGGCCAGAATTGCAAATAGGAACAGCAACACAAAAGTTACACAATGGAAATGCTAAGCAAAGAACTATTGTATAGTAGGAACGTATCCTTGAATGAGTTCATCAAAGGCCCCTCCAAATAGCTCAACTGAACAAAATCGCAGAAGTGAGTTCATTTTATTGGTGTGTTATTTTATTTTGACAACTTTCACCTTCTATCAGAGTTTCTCCTCTCCATGCTTTAAAGCCTTAAACCAAAATTAGGCCCACATAAGTAGTAGAGCAAAATTACAGATCTATTCCTGGGACAACTGATTAGTAGGTTTGCTATATCCGATGAATTATGTGCGTTCATGTAGTGTTAATGTAAGACAGACTCTGTATTGACAGTCTGTTCATTTGGAACTCTGTATGCTGCATCAAATTCAGCTTTAGCATATTGCTAACCTAAGCAATATCCATCATCAGTATACTTGACAGAGCTGTTAGTTAAATTTTTAAATATTAAGAGCATATCAATTTAATTCTACTTCATTGTTAAATGTTTTTCTATTAACAAATGAATAAATATAAATTTAATGAAATATTCATATACACTACATAATTAAGAATGGTTATAAAAGATAACAGTTATAAAATTTATATTTGCATAGGGAAAAGTTTCTGAATGTTATATAATGATAAAATTTTACATAATTTTAAAGAATAATCATCAACAACAAACGTTGTTAGGAGAACTGAAATAATTACCAGGTATTAGATAAATACACCTAAAAATCTCTCAACATAGATCAGTTACTCGTAGTCCACTGAAAACCACAGATGTTTCAAACGAACTCGCAATTTAAGCACAGTCAATGCTTGTACAAGTGCAATCTTAAGTGTTGCAACGCACCTGGTTGTAGATGTCATCAGTTCGGAGGTGGCTGAGCACCTTCTCAACATAGTCAGAGGGCAACTCCATGCGTCTGTAAAACAGAACAGAATATTTCACATATACTCAAACAAGGGTCTGAGACATTGAACATCATGAAAGAGAACTGAAGCATAGAAAATAGAAGGGAACTGAAGCAAAGCTGGAAATATGGGGAAGCCAGCTTGCATGAAACAATAGTGCAATGTCAGCTGTTTTGGAAGAAAGGAATATAGCTTAGTGCAAACCCAGACCTCGTAAATAATATTTCTTTAAATAAACTTGCCTTTAAAGTTTATGTCATAACTTGCTTTGCCTTCATTCCCTCATGGAGAAGATGACTTAGATATTTACACCCAACAATGGCATTCATCATACACTCATACAAATGCTACTTTGTATGATAGTATTGTCAGGCAATATTCTCAGTATTGTCAGGGTATCCTTGTGCCAAAATCAACACCTTTCTACAATATAACACCATGCAAGTCTCTGCAAAATTGACATGAACCTGAAATAGTCTTCTGGGTAGCCATTAGGGCGCTTCTCCCCTACACGTAGCCCTGTGGAGCGCAGCAGACGACACACGTCATCTATGTTGGTGTCAGTTGTGGGGCGCTGGCTGACACCCGCATGACGATGGTAGGCCACAATGAGGCGCTCACGCATACAGCCTGGATACATTCTGTCCACCAGCAGCAGTTGCACGCCGTACAGGTACAGGGCCTCACACTGTCACATGGGAGAGTAATTTTAGTGTGATCTCTCAATACAAAATTTAACATTAAAAAGGTAAAGGTAGGGGACCTTTCACTGTTGCGTGACAAAGAATGAACACACGACAGAGAATAAAGAACAATAAAGAATGAACACTGTCCAGAATGACCTCTCAATATAAATTTATCATCAAAAAGAAGCTAATTTAAAAAACATGGAATTAACAACTATAACTTGAAACCAATACCATGAATTAGTACTAGTGAATGCAAAATTTACTTTTATATGCCGGCAAATAGCACCCCATATGAGTTCACATTTTATTTTGAAAACAATGACCATAAGCACATTAACATATGTTTAACAACCTAAGTTGAACTTTTTCCAGCTGAACATTCAGTTCTAATTCAGAAAAACAACCTACAAAAAATTATGCCTCTCACTGATATTTATAAAAAATTTAAACATTCATAAATAACTGATATCCTCAGAGAAATACTTGTCCTACGAATACAAGTTGCTTGAGCCAATAATGGCAAAACTTTTTAGATGCACTATTATTTATCTATTTAGCATGCATATTTAGGTATGCCAATAGTTGGATAGCTAAATGGATAAGCTGCCTTGGTAAATAATTATAAATTCTGCAGTGATGTGGTAACAAGCAGCATAATTAAATCGGCACAGTCTACATGATTCACTGGTGATTAATTTCATGGTAAATTTAGGAAAAAAAAACATATTAATGATTGCCAAAAAAAAATTTGAAATGGATAAAATTTGTTTCAAAAATGCAAATAAATTTTTGAAAAGCAATCTAGCACTTTATGATTAGCACACAAGGAGGCCCCAAGGCAGGAATTTTAGCACTTACCATAAGTTGCTTGCCATCATAGTCAGCAAAGACTGCATCTATACTGGAGTGGAGGAAGGTGCCATCACTGAGGTCTTGCAAGAAACTCTTAAGCTGAGCAACATAACGATGTACACTCTCAAATGCAGCATAGAGACGGCTCAGTACAGCCATATGCCGCTCACGCACCATGTTGTCCTGGTCTTGTAGAATCTGATGTGAAGGAACCAGATTCTCTTGAACAAAGCTAAAATTGTAACCTCTAAATGACAAACTATTTGTACAATTGCATAAAGTGCAGTTTAAATAATTAATGTGCAAACTGAAAATTAGGTCATAGCTTCAAGACATAACATTCGAATTCTATATCAGCTAGTTCTAAGAAATGCCTATATATTATTACATTTGATCAAACTGTCTATCAAACAAGTTTGACATAAGCATTTGTAGTATAAGTATTTGACTTAAACAAAAAAAGGAATATATGCACTTTGACTACCTATTCAGTGACTCTGTAAAGTAACCAAAATAATGTTTACAAGTACTAACCTTGGATTTTTCAATTATCTTGTTGTAATGATCAGGATTTTGGAAGAAACCAAAATCCATGAGCACAGCACCATATTTCTGCAAATCTGCTTTCGCTTCTAGCCTGCACATATGGATAGCATAAGTAGTTGCAATGACCAGAAATATTTAGCTATAAGATCTTCTACATATTCAGAAACATTCATTAGTGCATAGGAATGATGGCATGAGACATCAATTAATATTTCAAAGCTATATAGAATAAATTAACCAACTACTATTAAACAGATTATAAAATATTTACAGTTCACTTAGCTTCAGTAAAACAATATTTCATAAACAAGCATACATAAAGCACAGCTTTCAATCTACAAAGTAAAAGATTCATGAGTATGTTTCATAGATTAAAAATAATTAACGATAGAGAAAATATGAACACTTTCGGGAGGCCAAGCTTACCTGAATATTTTAGGTACAGCCGATGTCAAGCGTGCCAGTTCTGCATTTATAGAGCTGCCTCTGGCCACCAGCTTCAGCAGCGTTTGACCACAGGCATTATTTTCAGCAAGAAAAGCCATTGCCTACAAAATTTACATCCCTGAGAAGATTTAAAAAGATGTTATAATTACAAAACCTTTATTTGCAAGTGAGGATAAACAGCAGTTAGAGTCTCAGTGCATTAAGCAGTTACACCTGCCTAAAACTTAAAAGGGCCTTTGAAACAGTCAGTTTAAGGGTCTTTGTAACAGTCTAAAATTTTTTTCAAGAATACTCACAATATTCCCACAAAAAATTCAGCACCTATGTGCCAGACATGTCCGATGAACTATTCAGGATCCTACAATCCCTGTCACAAGCTACCACTGAATGGCATCACTGGGATTGCCAGTAAGTCAGAAAAAATACTCTTGGGTATGGCAAGTCAATACAACCCACTTTACAGGAGTTAATCATTCAGGCCACATACAATAAAAATTTTTAGTTAATCATTCAGGCCACATACAATAAAAATTTTTAGTTAATCATTCAGGCCACATACAATAAAAATTTTTATAGCATCAATAATACTCAAATTACACTCCTGATCCAATTCAGCAAGCCAGGTAATACCACAATAATCTTCAGCATATCTGGTATACCACTCATTCTCTCCATACTGGGTAAATCTGAAGGATATGTCAGTTATCGACTTTGTAAATTTTGACGCCTTAGCATAGTTAATTAGATCGAAATAAACAAGTTTTCTTCTTTGCACTTTCCGTCTCAAATTAGTATTTTATTAGTTATAGCGGTAAATGACTTACCGCAACTCCAGTGTTTGAAGCGGCAAGTAATTCAAGGAGCACGTCGGACAGCAACACTGCAATGCGTACTCGCTTCCAGCGCGATCGTCATCAAAGACGAAACCAAACCTACCGCTATACCTCGTCAAATACTCATTTGGCAAAAAAAGTGTATAGAAGAAAAGTTGTTTATTTCGATGTTATTACCATGATTCAAGCAACAAAAATTTGAAAATCGATGAGTAGCTGTTTATTCGAGCGCATTCGTCATCACAGAAGAAACTAAACTTACCGCTATAAATCGTAAAATACTCATTTGAGAGGGAAAGTGCATGGAAGAAAACTTGTTTATTTTGATTCAATTAATTAGGTTCAGGCACCAAAAAGTAAAAAATCGATAACTGACATATCCTTCAGATTTACCCCATACTGTTCAAACACCACATTCATGAGAACCTCCCTCTCTTGCCCATACTTAATACATTCTAGCACAAAATGCTCAATTGAATCCTCAACTCTCCTATCACACTGCCAACATAATCTATTATCATTCTTATTCTACCTCCACATGCATCTATTGACACTCAATGCCTTGCACCATTACAGCAGATAAGAGTTGGCTTCTACAGCTACCATCAAAGAATATCTCACACTTAGGCGCATTGTTTGGTCAATATTGAGTTTAACATTGTCAACGATTTTCATAATTTTGTTGCCATAGGTAGGTAATATGGAAGATTTTTAGACATTTTATATGAATGACATTCTGCTTGCTGATGCGTTATTTTTGAATTATTCAACTTTGAAGTTGGCTTTTGCGCGCCAAAGAAAGCGAGAGCGCCAAGCGGAATTTAATTAATAACAGAAGCTAACCCCCTATTACAAATGTAAAGAGGTTGGGTCGTGAGGGAGAGCCATAGTTCTTCTCGTGAAAATTATAAACAAACGTTTCTAGTGATATCTGTTTATATCAGCTAAAAGATGGCGGCCACCATCTGGGATACCGAGTTGCTGCCATTGGAGATGATGTAAACTGACGTCAGTCATTTTAGATTTAATTACTTGCCGCTCCAAACACTAGAGTTGCGGTCAGTAATTTACCACTATAACTCGTTAAATACTCAATTGAATCAAAAAGTACATTGATAAAAGTTGTTCATTTTGATGTAATTGATATGTTTTAGGTAACAAAGTTTTATAAAACGATTAGTTGCATCTCATTCATATTAACCATTTTTTCTTTACCAACTTTGGTAAATCTGAAGGATATGTCAGTTGTCGATTTTCCACTTTTTGGTGCCTGAACCTAATTAATTGAATCAAAATAAACAAGTTTTCTTCTATGCACTTTCCGTCTTAAATGAGTATTTTACGATTTATAGCGGTAAGTTTAGTTTCGTCTGTGATGACGAATGCGCTCGAATAAACAGCTACTCATCAATTTTCGAATTTTTGTTGCTTGAATCATGGTAATAACATCGAAAAACAAATTTTCTTCTATACACTTTTTTCATCAAATGAGTATTTAACGAGGTATAGCGGTAGGTTTGGTTTCATCTTTGATGACGATCGCGCTGGAGGCGAGTGCGCATTGCAGTGTTGCTGTCCGATGTGCTCCTTGAATAACTTGCCGCTTCAAACATTGGAGTTGCGGTAAGTCTTTTACCGCTATAACTAATAAAATATTCATTTCAGATGGAAAGTGCATAGAAGAAAACTTGTTTATTTTGATCTAATTAACTATGCTAAGGCATCAAAATTTACAAAATCGATAACTGACATATCCTTCAGATTTACCCCAACTTTTAATCCTAGCCCCCCCCCCCTTTTTTCAGTCCAACTGCTAATTTTTCTGTGTACAATCCAAAAAACAATGGAGACAGAGTACAGCCTTGTCTCACTCCTCACTTGCACAGTTTCTAAATTACTTGACCTGTAGATCGCACTTGTGTATTCATACAGACTTTGCACAATGTTTACTATTTTGGTAAATGTTGAGGACTGTTCGGGAATTAATTATCCATTTTGGAATCGTGAACATAGGAAATTAGATCAAAATAAACAAGTTTTCTTCTATGCACTTTCCGTCGTAAATGATTATTTAACGAATTATAGCGGTAGGTTTAGTTTCGTCTCTGACGACGAATGCGCTCAAATAAACAGCTACTCATTGATTTTTTTAATTTTTGTTGCTTGAATCATGGTAATAACATTGAAATAAACTACTTTTCTTCCATATACTTTTTTTGTCAAATGAATATTTTACGAGTTAGCGCGGTAGGTTTAGTTTTGTCTTTGATAACGAGAAAACCAGACGCAAGACGCCATTGCAGCGTTGCCATTTGCCGAATCAAATCAAGTACTTCCCTCTTCAAACTGTGCGCCAAGCGCCATCCATGCCCCTCTTCCCCCGTTCGCCTCAGAGGTCTTATAAGCAGTGAGCTCTTTAGGGCCCGCGCATTTGGTTCGCATCCCCACCTGTACTACATCGTCACCAATAAACGTCGCACGTAACCAGCATGATCTCTAACCTCTGTCTGCCTGTATATTTGGTGGCCAGAGAGTTGACGGACCCACGAATTTAAGACGATATAATTTAGAAGTCAAGAAGATGTAATTGAAAAGTTAAGAAGATACAGTATTCTTTGAGACCTACAGAAGTTTGAGAAGATCCAGTCACTTCAGCAAATCAACACGGCGGAGAAGATAACTGATAACTACTACTGATAACTACTACTGATCGTCTGGTGATGACAAGAATTATAACTTCTAAGAAGAATCTGAAGAGACAGTCAGAGCAACAAGAAATCGAGAATAAGGACAGCGTCTACAGAGAGCTTCAGAGATCTGCGAGAGGGCGGCTACAGATCTTAAACTACATCTACGAGGTGTGTCAACCGACTACAGCTACGTTGTTTTCGTGCTACGGACGTAGCAGTAAAGGTGCATCGCTTCCAACGACTGCAGAGACCGCGACATCGTTCGACAACGACAACTAAACCTACAATTTAAGATAAGTAACGCAGCAACAATTAATTGTTATTGTGGTCGCAGCAGCAGTGGTAGTGTTTTTTTTTTCTTCAGTCGGTTATTGTTTGCGTGCGCGCAGGCGTCAAGGCCAAACATAGGCTGTACTCGCAGTGAGAGCAAGTTAGAGAGCAAGCAGTGTGCACCTACACTGAGTGCAATAATCCCTAGACATGAGTTTTTAATAGTTTAAGAGAGTTTTTTTGAAGTGAGTGGCGCAATTTTCTTGAAGTGTTGTTATAAGTGATTTAATTAAATTTGTATTGATTTAGTAACTGTTGTAAAAATTTGCTTTTGAGCAATCGTAAGCTCAGTTGAGCAGTAATTGTTATTTGTGTAATACCTAGACATCGAACTAGTAACGTAACTATGCCTGAAATTCCAGTAACCAACACGCCTGTAGTGAGTGCAATGACTGCCACGAATATTTTTCTAGTGATGATATGTTGGCGAAAGAGACATAATTATCCTTAAATGCCTCCTGTAGCCAGTGCAACAGTTAGGTCATGTAATGCTCCCTGTAATTTGAGCGAGGCGGTCAGTTGCAAAATGCTCTTTAAAAGTATCCCTGTTTGTTTGCGGGCAGAAAGGTTATTTAAGGGGTGACTTTTTTTTGAACATTTATTGTGTCATTTTTAAAGATCATATTTGAGTTTTTTTTTGCTGGTTGCGTCTGATAGGATGCTGCAGGGGGGGGTGCGTTCCAGATTGCCCAAAGGTAGTGCTGAAGACCTTTGTAAAAATCAATTTTCATGCATTAGAGTAAGGAAACGAGTCGCTGTATTAAGTGGACAGCAATTGATCGATAGCGCATTATTGAATGAGTCGCTGCATTAAGTGGACAGCAATTAAATTTAAAGGATAGCGCGCGATGAATAAAACGAGAAGTTACCTGTGCTAAGAGGAGCAACAGAGCCGGGGCATATAGTGGTCGCGAGAGAAGAAAATAAACAAGTGAAGATACGGACTAGGCTGTGGATATATCTGGTAAAATGGTTAAATGTTACCAGGTAAATTTACCAGCAAGATCGTGTGATACTGTTGAGAAATAGTATTAAAGTAATTCGCGCAGACAATTAAGTGAGTAAGCTTTAAGAGAAGCTGTTACCGTTAATTTCGATGGGACTCTGATTTCAGTTCATAATTTCATGTGGTGGAAGTAATACCATTGATACCATGAGGGTCAGAGTTAAGCATTGTAGATTGCGGTTGTCATTGTGCTGGCGAATAATAATGAGAGGCGATAGATGCCCGTTAATTAACCACACGTGGTTGTCTGGTAATAAGTTAAAGAGTAACGAGTATAGAGTATCAAGTATCACTGGTAAAGAGTATCGAGTAAAGTTACCAGTGCAGCTGCACTGCAGCGCACACGAGTGAGTGTGATGTTTTTTTTTGCTTGATGCAGAGGCAGATGTTTTTTTTGTACGCCGGCGCAAGGCTGAGAGCTGTGCTCAGCATTTCGTACGCGTTAGTATTGGCACGAGGCAGTAATGTTGGTAATACTGTGAAGGTAGTAATACTGTGAAGCAGTATATGACTAGGTAACTAGTTATGATAGTGACCATTAAAGATTATGGTAAAGTGCCACAAATGTCATTAATATTGTTAAATGTTGTTAATGTTGTTAATGTTGTTAAATCCTTCGGATGAGGATCTGTACTTGAGCGACAACACTGTTGTGCGGTAGAAGTTGTGGCATGCATGAGTCAGTGTGCAATTTATTTTCTTGAATACCAAAATTGTCCAATTGACAATTTACAACTGATTGAAAGATTAAAATTGATTGTCAAGCATTTAACGTGAAAATTGATTTTGATTTGATTTTTGAAGTACGTTCTTACGTATGTTTCTTATGTATATACCAAGTATTTTCAGTGCTTTTGCTATGTCCCATTGTATTCTCGTAAACGTTTTGCTTATAATCTATTTGCTTCTAATTTTGCATTGTAGTGTTCGTCTGCAAAAAGCAGCATGGTGAATCTCTTTGAACTGAAGTAACCTTTCTGGTTATGTTTTTAAATTCGAGGTTTTATTCGGTGAATACCTGCTTGTGAGGAATTTGCTGTTTATGAAATTTGTTCTATTTTTTTTTGTTTTTCCTTGCTCACGCCTGTGGATTTTTAATTAGTTCGCAGCTAAAAATAGCTCGTTGCCGGCGAGAGGCATGTGCTGACTTGGCTGATGAGTCGATGAGGCGGTGCACTTTTGCTGTCTTGGCAAAATTAAATTAAACTTGAAATCGATTTGAAATCAGCACTCACGTGACTGGAAATTTCCCGAACGAGACTCAAAAATGTAGTTCTCAATTTATAGGTTCTCAATTTTCCTTTTAACGAGAATTTACCGAGAGTAAATACTTTAGATTAATGGGAGGTGAATGGACTTTGCCTAAACTTATGCTTTAACAATTGATTCATGAGTAGACTGTTAACTCAATTAATGAGATTCGTACTTAGTATTATTTCCCTGTTTGAATTTTAATTTCTTTATATTTTTAATTGGTTGTTAACTCATGTTGTTGATATCTGGCCATGCTAATTGTTTCTTTGTTTTTGTTTCATTTCAGCTTTGCGTGCTGTGCGAGTGACAGCGGGTACGGGCAAGTACCGCGTGTTAAGCACGTGGCGCGTGCACGTGGTTGAGCCGTGTTCCGCTCAGACGGCGTGGTGCCTCAGCGACTTTGTTCTCAAAAACCAAAAACACATAAACTTTGACGACAGTAGAGCTTCAGAATTGGAAATTGAGATTGGAAATAATAAGAAAAATTATGAGAAAATTGAAATTGAAATATTGGAAAAAGAAGGAGCTGGAAAATATTACTGGAAAAATTTATGCGCTCGTTGAAAATCGAGTTTATTTGTATTTGAAAATGCGACTAAAATATGGACTGAAGATGGGAAAGCGTTGTTGAAAATTATGCAAGAATTATGCTTTTGTTTGGATGCGTTTAACTCCGTGAAAATTGGAGGGTAAAATGTAATCAGGAAATATAATAAGAAACATGTTGAAAAGTTTTATGCGTTTAAGGGTTTATGCGTTTTAATGTGTTTAACCCGTTTAGATGTTTTATAATCGTATTAATCATATAATCTATTTGTGTTACACTTTTAACGGGTTCCACGGCACAGGCATTAATTGTTTCCGTAAGTTGTTTTAATGTCATATTTGAATATTTGATCTAACTTGTTCCCGATTTTGCGAGTATAATCTCTACAAAAACAATATGAACTCTACGGAGCAAGTATCCCTTTTTCCTTTCGATTAATCATCGGAACTTCCTGCGTATATCCCATTGATCCGATTATTAAGTATTAATTCTTTGAAAGTTTGATTAAGACAAATTAATTAATTTTTACTTTTAAGTTGAGTAAGTTTGAATTAATTAATTAACTTCTAATCATTCCCCAATTAATCATTGACCATTTGATTTTAGCATTCCTTTTGCCTTGCTTTCAACAGCGATTTATGGTTGTTTACTATTTAACCGTATGTTATCCACGCTTCGCTTTTTACTGTTTTTACTGACGTTTCGTTTTCGTGCGTTGAGTTTTACCTTAAGTTTTGATAGGTTCAGAGTGGGTTTACCAAAATTTCGACTATTAGTGTTTATGATTTGAGGTTGTATCGCGGTATTTTTCCGCAGTGGCAGCGGCCACTATTTTTTACGAAGGGTTTAAATTATTGTTTTTGCGTTAATGTCTATGACTATTGTTGTTTTAACTGGCGTTTTACTTATGTATTTAATTTTAACGCTTTAACTCGATGTTTTCTAAATGCGCTGTAAAATTATTTATTAATTTTTTCATTTATTAAAACAATCGTTTTTAAAATCAGGTTTCTTTTAAAGTTATAGTCTAGTACGAACCATGTACTGTGTAATGGTGTTGTACCGAGTACTTTAATTTTACGTTTTGAAGAAAAGGGCATTTTTGTTTGATCGCTTCAGCGCCCTTGTACTTCTTGCTTGTGTTGCAGTGTTAAAAATAATTCTTTTGCGAGGTATCTCTGAGTTTGATCAAATTTAATTGTTTGGATTAATGATGTTATATTCGAGTTTTTACATGCATTTGAGGCAGATTTAGTGTTGGAGGTTAAAACTTTTGTTTATATCCGCCCGAATATTATTTTTTTTTTATTTATAATTGAATACCTATCCGGGTAAAGGGGGGAGGTATGTGCGCCAAGCGCCATCCATGCCCCTCTTCCCCCGTTTGCCTCAGAGGTCTTATAAGCGGTGAGCTCTTTAGGGCCCGCGCATTTGGTTCGCATCCCCGTCCAGTTAACATCCTTACCAGTAAACTCTGCAGTTCTCCATTGTTATCTCTAACCTCTGTCTGCCTGCATAAAACACTTGAGTTACGGTAACTAATTCACCGCTATAACTCGTAAAATGCTTATTTACGACGGAAAGTGCATAGAAGAAAACTTGCTTATTTTGATCTAATTAACTATGTATCAGCACCCAAAAATTAAATATGGATTCCCGAATAATCCTCAACATTTACCACTATTTCTACTAAATCCTACTTTTCTCAAATTTCAAATAGCCTAAACTAATCCACTCTGTCATCAACTTTTCAATATCCAGGAATGCTAAGTATATCTTCTTATAATCCTTCCTCATTTGCTCAAATTTTTTTGCTCACTACAAACAAATCATCTTCACTACCTCTATCTTACCTGAAACCATCCTGTTCTTCGTTCAGGACTCCTAGTTTAACTATATATTTCATTCTATTATTCAAAAATCCCCAAAAAAAATGTTACATTCAGTGTCAGCTAGAGCAATTGGTCTGTAATTTTCAAGTTCTTTCAAACTCTTTTGTCCACCCTTATGCAATAGAAATACATTACACGTATTCCAGTCATTTGGTACTATTTAACTCTTCCACATTACATCAAATAAACACTTCAGCATATCAACTACACTCTCTCCTTTGCATTTATATAACTCATATGGGATGCCATCATTGCACATGCCTTTCCATTTTTCACTTACTTCAAAAAACTTACAATCTCTTCACAAAAATCCAGGGCTGCCACGTTTGTTTGACCAAAATAATCTAGTTTGACCTCAAAAAATATCTAGAAACATCTAGATTCAAAAATAAAACATCCAAAAATACATCTAGAACTTAATTAATTATAAATAATAACAAGTTAGTTTAAAAATAGCACATGAGAATATTTATACCATAAATTGTTTTATAATAGGCCATTTATCCTTGTTTAAACTATCTAGTATCCTGATATTTATCCTAATAAAACTTAGTATCCAAATATTCTTCAATTTCACAAGTGTTGCAAGTAGGAAAGACTAATAAGTAGTCCTTCCAAATAGTAGCAAGTAGTTGTCAGCGTTGCAAGTACGAAGGAGTAATTTAGTAAAAACTGATTTAAGGAACATTAGTATTTCATCCAATAAATATGTCTTATCTACATTTTTATATTCAAATAACTTATTAATTATTTGCACCTCTGTTAAGATCAGTTGCAAAAAAATGATAGTGCAAGATTTTTCTTATCAGAATATATTTCGAATAATACATCAGCAGGGTAGCAAGTTTCCCTTTGCCTTGCAATTTCAAAATTTGTTCATAAATCCAGCCATTGAGCAACAATTTTTTTTTACTGCAGGCTGGATGGACAACAATCATGTTTTGCAAGCTGAAGGAATTTTCAATGGATGTGAACCAATATTAATTGATTCATTAAATTAATTGAATTGGCATCGTCAAAAAAAAATTTTGCAAACCAATTATGAGTTTCTGCAATAAAAAATTTTACGTTCCTTGGTAACGTAAACATTTACCAGAAGCATAGGACATTGCAAGCTGGAATGAGGGGCATACACATCTCATCAATGTTAAATATAAATTTTCTTCTTTGAACTTGGCATAAACTTCATTATTGATGCCAACAAATAATGACACTTGCATTGTCAGTCTCTATTGCATTGCAATTATCAATGCTCAGATTCCTACTTATCAACTATTGTTTTAAGGCTGTCATGCTATCTGCATCACTTTTAATGAGTTTGCAATTATTAAGTAAGTTGATTTGACTTTATTAGATGCATGACTCTAGTATATAATTGATACACCAAATAGTTTCATGATTGAAATATCATTGCTTCCATCCAGCAATAAACTGAACTCATTGTTGCCAATATCATTGGTCAGTTTTTCGTAAAAATGAGGCCACAATAAGTTTTAGATAATGTATGTGGATTTTATTCTATGATTTTTGACATCATCACTAGTTTTGCAATTGCAGATAGCATGCTTTAGCTTATGAACCTGGTGATCACAATTAGAATTACACTATGGCAGCAAAAAAACATTGACATAGCCGTCTAGGTGTGGTTCATAATCTATACATAACATGATCAGAATGTGGTTGGTTCATTATTCAAACAATTTAGTGAAGCAAATTGACAAATATAATAAAACTGGGTAAATCTGAAGGAGATGACAGTTGTCGATTTTGTAAATTTTGATGCCTTAGCATAGTTAATTAGATCAAAATAAACAAGTTTTCTTCTATGCACTTTTGTCTCAAATAAGTATTTTATTAGTTATAGCGGTAAATGACTTACCGCAACTCCAGTCTTTGAAGCGGAAAGAAATTCTTTGATCGAGTTGTATGGCAATACTGCAATGGCGTCTCGCTTCCAGCGCTCTGTCTTGAAAGACGAAACCAAACCTACCGCTATACCTCGTTAAATACTCATTTGACGAAAAAAGTGTATAGAAGAAAAGTTGTTTATTTTGATGTTATTACCATGTTTCAAGCAACAAAAATTCGAAAATCGATGAGTAGCAGCTGTTTATTCGAGCGCATTCGTCATCAATGACGAAACTAAATTTACCGCTATAATCGTAAAATACTCATTTGAGACAAAAAGTGCATAGAAGAAAACTTGTTTATTTTGATTCAATTAATTAGATTCAGGCACCAAAAAGTGGAAAATCGACAACTGTCATCTCCTTCAGATTTACATACAACTGAAGTAGAAACCAACCATTATAGTGAATTATAATTCGAATTTACAGAAATCTATCATATATATAGCTCAATTGTATTCTAGCTAGAAAATATCTAGCACGCTGAAAAAACTATCTAGATTTCATAGCTAATATCTTGGCTCCAAATTTTACATCTAGGCTTAAGCAAAAACATCTAGATCTAGATACAAAATATTTAAAGTGGCAGCCCTGCAAAAATCCCTTGAACTTGAACTTGAGGGCCGACAGTGTCGGGGCCTTTGTAACGGCCTACAATTCCCTCCACAATTTTCACACAAAGAGTTCAGCGCCTGGTACCAGACTTGTCCACTAAACTACTCAGGATCTACGATCCTTGTCACAAGCCTCCATTGGAAGGCATCACCGGGACAGCCAGTGTGTCAAAACACCATCCCCCAGCACATTGGGTCATTACAGCCCATTCTACCAGACTGGCTCATTCCAGTCACTGTCTCTTACTCCAGGCACGCACAAGAAACACTTTCATAGCCTCAGTGATACTCGCATTACACTCCTGATCCAATCCAGCAAGACAGCTCATACCGCAATCATCTTCAGCACATCTGGCATTCCACTCATTCTCTCCATACTGCTCAGACACCACATTCATAAAACTCTCTCTCTCTTGCTCATACTTACTACATTCCAGCACAAAATGCTCAATTGTTTCCTCTACTCCACTATTACACTGCTGAAATAATCTGTTATTATTCTCATTCCATCTCCATGTACGTCTGTTCACACTCAATGACTTGCATCTCACAGCAAACAAGAGTTGACTTCCAAAACTACCATCATAGAACAGCTCAAACTTAGGTGCTTTCTTTTTCATATACCAGTTAAGTGTAGGCTTCCGCATCATGCTAAGCTTCCACTTATTCAATCCATACTCTTTTGTTTGTCTCTCAATCTCTTTCTTCCACCTCTTGCAGTCCCACTCAGGCCCTTCACCTCCTACATTTATTAAACTCCAGTCATCCACAGGTCTCCCAATTCTAACATGAATAATCTTTTGCATACTGAGTTTCCTTGCATGCCCCCAACATACTTTCTCCCAATAGCTTACACTCAGATTCCATTCAAAGATTCGCCTTACCCACCTGCTATTCTGCATTCTTTCAATTCTCACCTTATAATTCAGCACAGCTTTCATCATTCTTTCTGAAAATAGGCTCCACCCTAGGTCACCTCTAATGGCTTCTATAGCTGTCCATTTCGGAGCACCCAATGCTACACGTCCTACCTTATTTTGTATCACATCCAGCTTTTCAAGATCACTTCCATTCCAGGCAAGAGCACTCATACCATACATGTCACTAGGTACAGCAACATACTTCCACATTCCTCTCACACATTCGTACTTGTTTGCTCTGTATCTGGCCACACTACCTAACCGTCCACTCCACTGCATTGCTTTAGCCACTTTCTCACCTTTAGTTCTAGTACATCCATCTTCACTCATCATACAACCTAGATATTTGTATTCTTTTGTTCTACCTATTCTGATTTCTCCAATATTCCACAGTCTGTCTCTATCAGTCTCATCACTATTTATAACCATGACCTTACTTTTATCGGCACCAAAGTTCATCTTGAAATCTGTACTATATCCATTCACAATGTCAAGCATCCTTTGTAGTTCATGACCACATTCACTAACCACAACCACATCATCAGCATACAACAAACAGCTCAGTCTCTCATTACCAACTTTCAGTCCTAAACCACTCCCTCTCAGTCGAACTGCTAATTCTTCTGTGTACAATCCAAACAACAGGGGGGACAGAGTACAGCCCTGTCTCACTCCTCTAACACTCCTCACTTGCCCTGTTTCCAAATTTCCTAACCTGTAGATAGCACTTGTGTTCTCATACAGACTCTGTACAATGTTCACTATTTTTCTGCTAAAACCAACTTTTCTCAAAATTTCAAACAGCCTAACCCGATCCACTCTGTCATACGCCTTTTCAATATCCAGGAATGCTAAATATACCTTCTTGTTATCCTTCTTCATTCGCTCAATTATTTCACTCACTACAAACAGATTATCCTCCCCCCGTCTATCTTGCCTAAAACCATTCTGTTCTTCTCCCAGGACTCCTAATTCCTCAACTAAATTTTTCATTCTCTCATTCAAAATACCACAAAAGATCTTACATACGGTGTCACCCAGTGCAATTGGTCTGTAATTTTTAAGTTCCTTCATACTCTTATGTCCACCCTTATGCAACAGAACTACATTACACTTGTTCCAGTCATCCGGTACTCTTTCACTCTTCCATATCTCATCAAATAAACATTTCAACATACTGACTACACTCTCTCCTCCACATTTAGAGAACTCATATGGTATCTTATCAGGGCCACATGCCTTTCCATTTTTCACTTTCTTCAAAAAACTTACAATCTCTTCACAAGTGATTTCGTCTTCCATTTGCAGTTCATGTTCATCTATCAGAAAATTTATTGGTTCATCATCTGTAACCTGCTCATTCATTCCACCAATGTCCTCCCAGTATTCTTCAACTGCTTTCACCATTTGCATCCTATCTTGCACACTGCAACCATTGACTACTAATTCATCAACTTGAACTTCACTACCTCTATCATTACCTTGTATAAACCTATACCAATCTTTTATTCCATCTTGACCTTTCTTTCTTAGATTTTCAACTTGGGGTCTCTCTTCTTTAACCCTAGCCTCATTGATCATTCTCTTTACTTTCTTCTGCTGGTCCTTGTACTCATTCCATACACTCTGCCATTCATCCTCAGTAATTCTGCGTCTTTCATACATTTTCCTCATACTGCGTTGTTTTTTATTTAAAGTCTTCCTTCTCGTTCGTTCTTCCTTTATCTCACTCGTAAACCACCTAGCATTCCCTGTACTTTTCCTGCATTTCATTCTACCGATCTTTTGCTCTGCCACATCATACAAGGTTCTTGCAATCTCCTTATTTAGGTCATTTACATTTCCACACCTGTTCCAGTTACATCTACTCAATTCATTTCTAAATTCTTCCCAGTTTGCCATTTTAATACACCAATTTTCTCTTACTCTGCTGGCCTTCTGCATCGGCTCCTTTCCACCCCAATTATATTCTAGTACAAGCATTTTATGGTCACTATCAATATCAAAATCATCTTCATCTACAAACATTTCTTTGACACACTCTCTTGCTCTACTATTCACTATCATATAGTCAATTGCAGTTTTACATTCCCTGCTTTGCCATGTATGCAAGCCATTTCCTATTGTTACATTTAGGTTCTCAAGTTCATTCTCATCACAGAAATCAATCAATTTTTGTCCATTTGCATTCACAGGCTCACCAAGTATACCAACATGGCCATTCATATCACTTATCAAAATCAGAGGGCATCTGCAATGCTCTTGCACAATTCTTGTTAATATTTCATACTTTTTTACATTCTCTTGATGAGCTAAAATACCATCAGTTGTCATATAGCATACAACCACAATAACACATTCTCTGGCATGCATTCTTTCACACTTTATTACTAACAGATCTTCACTCTCAGGTTCATTTCCAACAGGAATTTCTTCTAATTTCCAATTTAGAGCATTTTTTACAATGAGACCAACTCCACCACCTCTTTTTTGCCAACTTACACGCCCTTTTCCAATCATGTAGTACTTACTCTCCTTACATTTTAAACTGACTCTATCACGCATTTGGGTCTCTACTACACCAACACAATCCAAATCTCCATTCTCAAATTCTGCTACAAGGTCATTTAACTTTCCTGCATTCCATCCATGCACATTTATACATCCAAACCTTACAACACTATTGGACAATTCACAACATTTTTCATTTTTGCTCTGACAGCTTTCCATTCATCCAGTTCCACCTTCCATTACAATATGAGTACACCCAATCCACTGGATGTATTTCCTGGAGAGTTTCATCTCACCTTCTTGAGTAAGGTGGACTCCATCTCCACGAAAACACCCACTCTGGATCAGGTTATCCATATCAAGGAAGCTGGAACCCATTTCACGCTTTCTCATACTCTCAGCTTTCATACTCATAATCCTTTTATGCACTTCCCTATTCACCTCCTTTCGCACCCTTTCATACTCCTCACCACATGCAGGCCTTCTCAGCAGACTGGTCACAGCCACTCTTACATTCTTCTTTCGCGCCCTTTCAACAACATTCATAATTGCATTCACCGTACGCTCTCTCCCACATTCAAGCAATCCATTGCCACCTCCTTGCAGTACAACCATCCCTTCATCCATTCTATCTATCACTTCCTCAGCATGCCTACAAATCTCATTCACTCCCTTTCCTCTCATGCTCGTACATCCACTACGGTCAGTCATACTCACAAACCTATCCACATTCTTCAACATGCTGTCACCACATATTCTAATCGTAGGTCTCACTCTCCCTTTCATACTACTCTTTCGTTCAACTCTTCCACTCACATCACTCTTTCCATCCATCTTCCTTTCATTCACTTCCACTACAGGCGCCTGCACCTCATGTGGCATATCAACAGGTTGCTCTTTCACTCTCTTCCCATTCATACTTCTTTCATCATGCTCATTCATCCTTCTACCCTCATCTGGCACATTTGCACCACCATTCACTTCATTTATTGCATTCACACTCCTTGCACCATCATCCACTTCATTTGCACTCCTTGCACCATCATCCACTTCATTTGCACTCCTTGCACCATCATCCACTTCATTTGTACTCCTTGCACCACCACCATTTACCTCTTCATTCACTGCATTTGCACCATTCTCATTCTTTCCTTCATAAAACTTCCTTTCATCCTTCAAATCAGCCTCTAAAGCAACCATCAGAATTGTCAATCTCTCAACCTCCTCCTCCAACTTTTTTCTCTCGTCATTCAAACATTTCCAGCACGTAAACACAAGATCATTCAACTTCCTCCGACTCATCTCTCTCAAACCTTTGCATGCATCTATATCTACCCACTCTTTACAAGTCATGCACTCAATCTCCTCATCCATTCCACTTGCACCTCCCTTCCTACGACCAGTCCTATTTCTTGCCATCCTCAAACACAGACTTCTATCTCAGTACAAATTTCACAGGCAGAAGGAGTCTTCACTCACCAAATCTACTGAAAATCAGGTTATCAAAAAAAAGAAACAAAAACGTTTCCTACTACTCACAGTCACTCTCTACAATGTCAAACACAATACTCTTTATATGCAAAGAAAGCTTAACTACCACTCAAAACACCTCAGTCAAAAATTGCAAGTCACCACACCAAAGTCCAATGCTCAGTCTCAACTCTCACGCAACAAAAAAACTACTCTCACGAGCACTCCATACAAAGTCACACACTTTACTCACGTGAATATACAAACTATACCAGTTTTTAGCAACTTCACTTTAATTCACCACAATATTCGTCGGAGGACCAGAAACACGTTACACTCGCAGGCGCATCTTTTGGCGCATCTTCTATATGCTATATGCTGTCTCTTCCATTCCATTCCACCGCGACCAAAGCTCGAAATCAGCTGGGCGTAACACAGCAACAAAGATTGCATCCGCTAGATATGAATCTTTGAAGTTTGTTTAACCATTCAGTTTAAGAAACATCTTGAAAAAAATATTGGTATTTATTGTTCCATTCACATCAGACAGCTTATCGCTTGTAGTGACATAAGGAGATAGGAATGAAATATAGACTTTCCGAGTAGCAGGCTTCTCTTTTTAACTGTCAATGGTATAATCGCGGGGAACAATTATAGTTTATGTATTTACGTACTCCATCTAAGTATAATTTATCATTACCATATTCCTAGAGTGTACTTATGCGAATCGGTGAAATATTTTATTGTCTGTATACTGCTGGTATGTTTTTTAAATAAGGCTGTTCAAAAAACTAGCTTATAGCGGAAATTTTGTTGATCATTCGCGATTCACCACTGTGATGAATAAAAACGAATTGAGCAATATTTACGTATATACATATGGAGTGATATTTTTACCGTCTCTATGTAAGTATTTGCAACGACCTGGTCATAAAAATTATCATGCTTCTCTTTCCAATTAATTTTAATCCCTGAAAATGATGAATCAGATAACTTTTTGCCATCAAAAGAAAATTGTGAATTAATTTATTTCTGCCAAAAATTTAATACACTCCTTTGGAAAATGAACAGAATATTTACCATATCTCTTTTTATGTAAAAGAGCATTCAAATTATTGTACCGTCATATATTGTTCAAAAATTGTTGCCCCACAAACTCGTTCTTTGGAAGGTAGGAATACGAGTATAGTATACGCACGTGAGTGTTTTGTGCGAGAAAAGTGAAAAAGAAGTGATTTTTTGACAAATCATTAAGAAATTTATTTAGAAGAAGAAGTTTACCAATATTTTAATGTGTAGCTATTTGTGTTAAATTAGTTTTTTTCATTTTAAACCTTTAATGATGTAGAATTGACTCTCCTTTTTTGAAGGAAGGTTCTGTTGATAATTAATCAGTGTTCGTTCCTGATGTGGAATATTTTACTAAAGCAGTCAACATTAATTTATCAATTGGAACATACGAGCTTATAAGACGCTATTTATAAATACTCAAAACAACTAATTATGACTTATGTTACCGCCTTTTTAGCTTATGTGATATTTTTGTACCGAGTAATGAGCGATATTTATTCCAGGTTCTCCATCATGTCAAAAATAAAATTTCGTGCAAAAAATAATAATTTTTAAAGAATAGGAAAGGTTTTTTATTATCAATAGCAATCGTATTTTAGTCATTATGGTCATTTTTATAATAAAACAAGTTACTTGAATGTCATGCTCTTGACACCATGCAATCGGTGCCTTAAAGGTTAAATACAAGTGTGGAGCCAGATGTCCATCTAAAATTATGCAGAAAAGAAGAGGAAACCGAGTAGTGTAGCCAAAAAACAATTTTCATTCATCGTTTATTGTTAAATGATTTATAGGTACATGTAGATTTACTTGTGTGCTGACATATGCATGCACATGTCTAAGGATTTCATCGATATTGTTGAAGCTTTTATTTCAATGCATTGATCTTTTAAAAGTTTTATAATTTCATGTACAGAATGATGGATGGGCATTCTTTTTATAGTTTTTTTTGGCAAATATAGTTTATTAAAAACATCAAACTAGCATTTCACTGCAAATAAGAGAGAATGGAAAGCAAAAAAGTGCGATTCATTCCAGTTTCTAGCCTAACCGAAAAAACGTATATATTTTATTTCGAATTAGGAGACAAATGGCTGTCACAGTTTAACATCAGTAAACACTATCGAATGCTGCAGTCTACCCAACAAGAAAATTGTCTAATCGTTTTGCTCATTTAACCATGTATTTTTTTAAGCATTGCATGTGAATCAAACAAGTTGTTTCTGAAAGCAAAGTTGTTTCAAAGCAAACTGAGTCCGATAGTGAGAACGTTCGGAGACGTGAATTGGGGCGGGCAAAGGAGAATTGGCGGCCAGGACTTGCCTTCATTGAAGGCAAGCGAGTATTCGAATACATTTCTTTTGCTTTGCAGTCTTTATTCGTAGTCGGTCATTAAAACAGCTTCAAAATATGTGCATCATTTACGCGAGAGTATTTTATTTTAGTCAAGTACACAGTTTAAGTATATCTATCACAGTTTATAACTTCCAAGCACAATTTGCTTAAGAATTGAAACCTAAGTTTAATACAAGTACTGTAGGAGTTGATTTAAAATTATTTTTGTATGATAGTAGCACATTGTACACAGCTTACTGCCTTGATCACTCAGAATTATCAACGTCGCTTAAAAAATGAGCCGCGTTAGCAAAAATGACTCAAAACGCGTAAATAAAATGTATCCCTTCGATCGTCTCTGAAATAAAAAGTTGTCCATCACCAGCTGTGTAGGGAGTAATCTAAGGAGAAGAAGGGTTTGTCAGCCCAGGATTGATTAACGTAGCTCACGTTGTAGCTATTAGAAAAGTAAATTATACTATGACTTTAAAATTGTACATAGTTTAGAGAGACTCGGTATTTGTTAGCTTCATCGCAGTTGTGTCGGATCTCTGGCTGTACGGACGGGAGAAGGTATATACGAGAAATACAGTCGATCCTTGTGATACACCGCATCATCTTGGGCGAATCTCTCATATATGTATAAGAATTAGTCATATTTATTCTACCAATATGAGACATTATTCAAGTTATGAATAAATGTGACTAATTCTTATTCGTTTAAGTTAAAGCTCCCGTTTGATGATGACATATAACCAAAGAATCGACTATTTACGCAGTAAAATATACGTCAGCTTGACGGTGACTTTTAAGTCATAGTGGATTCTAACATGCGTATGTCTATGGGATTGCCCGACTCCCTTGCAAGCATAACCATATTAATCTTGTGTTGTTGATCAATGTTAGCGTTCACGTGCTTCTCTACTGCAGGTGTGTGAGGATGGAATTGAATGGCCTGCAGCAATACCCAACTGCAGTGACACAGGCGGCCTCAGCGTCCCTGGCGGACTCTTCCGCGAGGCCCTTCACCAGGCAACGCAAAATATTGCGCCGTTCGCCCACCCTCACTTCAGTGAAGCGCGTGCTCTTCATAGATACACCTGCCCGTGCAGTGAAAATTTCCGGAGAAAAACGTAAAGTGCAACCGATAATCACGACGGACTCGGAGGAGGAATTGATCTTTCCTAATGCAACTCCAAGAAAATCGTCTCGTAAGAGGAAGCAGTTGAGCGTGCTGCATTCAGAATCTTTTACGTCTGAAATATCTGGCGAAAGCTTAGACCTTCATAAAGAGACAGAGGTAAAAATTAACTTAGGAAAACGATTGAAGCATTCAAATAAGCACAAGAAAATGGAAAGTGTACCGAGTGCAAAGAAAGCGCGGCTTAGTAAAACTCACGCCGATGAAGAAACGAGCAAGGTAACAACTGAATCAGGCTCTGATCCATCAACTTCTGACATCATATATGAAAAACCTAAGATTGGCTCGCATCCGTTTCACGAGAAGGGAACTTTTGCTCAGAGTAACGGAGAGGTCACGGTCAACATGAGCGGGAAACGCTCAAAACACGATCAAAGTCCCCAGGAAGTCGACATGAACAACAACGATGTAGAAGTATCGACTTCCAGGGGAAGAAACAAAGTCACCGATGTTTTCAATTCGGGCATCATTGAATCTTCAAACATAAAAGTTGTTGAAAAGCCTCAAATAAAGAGAAAATCAAAAAGAAATAAGGTAAGTGGTAATAATTGTGGGATGCTAATAAAAGCGTTATTATTTATCTGTCTTAGGTCACAGAGGGACATGACTTATGCTGCAAAGCAGCAACCAGCGAGAGTCTTGGGGAGAAGCAGTGTATTTTATAGTATAGTTTCCAGTGCTGTCTTTAAAGTTTATTTTTCCGTTTTGAGTCTTATGCAAAAAGCTGCGTGTGCTGGGCGTGTAGACATGAACTAGTGGCAAGGCGAGAACAAAAGTAAAACATTTACTCGTTTTTGCGGATCAGATAAATATAGAACAATATAATTGTTTTTATTGATAATTTATGTTTATTCGCTCGGAAGGTAGCTGCGAAATTAGTTTTGTGTTAAAGTAAGCTCACACCCTTTTCAAACTATAAATTATAAATGCGGTACAACCGTTTACCTTAAACTCAGCGAGCTTTTAGCAAAAATTTCTGTTCCTAAGAATTTCTTTTTTTTAACAGAATTTTTTTTTTCAGAATCTAAAATCTCGGCGTTTTTAACAATTTCAATGCCACAGGGTTAACACCAGCGTTGGATAGTCATGCAGCAATATCCTGCAAACGATATCAGGCCCTCCTACCCCATCAGCTTGCACTCCACCACTCCCTTGAGTTCAGAACTGAAACACCATCATAATTGCACGCAAAACGGACTTAAGACAAGCAGTGATCAAACGCTTTGTCGAGCAGAGCCGGCCAGTGCAGGAGGTGGGGCCGTGGAACGTGCTGGTGGAGGAGCAGGACTCGGGTGACTGCGCCTCGCAGCGGCCTAGCTCTGACCAGCACTCCGCAACGGTGACGCAGGTAAAGTTGAACGCAGGTGAAACCAGGTGACGCAGGTGAAACCTGCAGGCCTGTAGCATGCATATTTTGTGAACTTGGTATACGGTATATGTGCAGGTTGCAGATGTGTCAACCTTGAATTTATATGAAGCCATAGGGTAAAGCTAAAATACGAGTGAAGAAGGGAAGCATGTAAGGCTTGAATACGTGTAAAGCTTGCTGGCATGCGAGCCTATGGCATACGTGTGTTCCTGTATGAAAATATTGCATGTATTCGCAAGAGAAAGTTGAATTAATTCTCGTGAACTGCCTGCGAAATTTAATAAAAAATTACCGTTGTAGAGCATTTATGGTTCTTGGTGATAGTCCCATTTGGTCACCGTGGCCGAGTGGTTAAGAGTGCGCGCCCTTCACGGGAAAGGTCGGCAGTTCGAATCTTGGCAGCGCCGCCCAGTGACTCTCCTCGTTTGGGAAAGGGAGAACTCAGCCACAATTCCCCACTCTACCCAGGTGTCGGAAATGGGTACCGGCTTAACCGGGGGTAATCGTCATTGGGTCAAGGAGTTAGTTATACGGCGTTTGAAAACCAATGTGTAACAAGATGATATGTATCAAGCTTGATTGGAATAAAACATACTTTCATGTAGAATCAAATTAAGGTAAAGGCTCGATTTTATACCACCACAAAAACGATACAAATGTTCAAGCTAAACATTTCTGTAAATACAATTTACTATGTTAGAGCTCATTGACATCAGTGCACCACGAATTAATTTGATTTTGAAAAGATGACGTGCACTGTTGTGATGTGTTAGAAGTTTCCCCGTACAGGCTGTGGAGGCAGCTTCTACAAGCGACAGTTTCACGAGCTGCGGCACAGCTTCTGTGGGGCAACTCGGCCCGCACGACGATGCTAGTCACCCTATCAAAGGCAAACAGTCAGTCGACTTACTTTCAACTGACAAGTTAACCTACGGCCACTGCGTAAAATCAGAGGCTTATGAACATGAATCTTCCAGAACTCTCGCAAAAAAACGTTCGAGCAAATCCCCGCCTCACGGCGAAGCAAGCGCACAGTCGTCCGGTGACTTGTATGTGACTGTCGTCAACCATCGTTCCGGCTCTAAATCGCCTGAGCATCAAAATTTTGATTTCGAAAATGCCTCGCAAAGTCCAGATACTTCAAGTCTTGTGGAGTGTAAGCTCACTATTCAGGAAATTACCCGTGGAGACTCAGAATACCTTGACAAAATAACTCGCAAAACTAAAGAGAAGGTTAATAAATCTTCCAAACTGAATGCCCATTTGAAAAATAAAACTCAATTTATGGGAAGAGTTAGGTGCGACGGAGGTAGCCGACGCTCTCAGGAGGAAAAAAGTTCCCACGAACAAATTCACCGAAGAAATCGTAAAGCCACAAGAGTTACGGTAGTGTTAGCGTCATCAGGTCATGGATCGTCAACTGAACTCGTACAGAAGCGACGAAGCGAAGGGACTCCTGGATCAGACCATGATAATCTCGTGTTGAGCGAGGTAACCAAAACACTCAGCTCTCCTGATACGCAGCTTCGTAAAGCTAAGCGGAGCTCGCGCAAGAACAAGAAGGGCTCGCTACGCCGCAAAAAGCCGGCTTGTCCCCGTGCGCTTCGGCTTCTGGTGCCACGCATGAGTGAGCAGTACGCACAGTCCATCTTGCCCGTCGTCAACGCAAGGAGTAAAAGAACTGTCAACGTTCGTGGAAAGGCTGATACTGTTCTTCTTTCACGGGAAGATTTAGACGCCTTCTTCATTCTTTTAGGTGGGTATTCCTCAGCTAGTATTGTTTTCGACTTATACTACAGCTTAAACTGTTTTTAAATAGAAACTGGTCGCCACTTCATTCATGCGGTGATCTTCATCCGGGAGGGGGAAAACCTCTACAGTGATTGCATGATGTTTGATAATATATAGTTTACACGTGTACTCTATCTACTGAAGTGTTATATGTTGAACAGTTATGAAAGCAAAATGTCCATTCTGCACAGAAGGAAGTAACATTATTAATACCTCCATTATTGAGATCGCATTGTACACATGGTTTTAGCATCTTGACCTAAAGAGAGTTATGGAGTGAGTGGATGACTTTATTGAGCAGAAGAGGACGTGGTGGTGCGAGAGCTGCTAGAGCGAGACTCGTGCCACCTGTACGCGGACAAGTACCTGCTGGCCATGGTGTTCGTCTACTTCTTGCGTGCTCAGCTACCTCTCCACAAATATGACAGGCTTCACTTCTTTGCTGCACTGTTAGTGATCCAACGTTATATTGGTCCTGCTATATTTGGATCTAGGACCATCTGTTTCCGTAAAAGTTTTCTCGGCATGAAAATCTTGCTGATAATCTACCAACTGCATCATTGACTAATCTATAATACAATACATGATGTATTATAATTGCTCGTTTACTCACAACACTTTCCAGAAGTCAGTAAATTATTCTACATTGGCTTATACCAATCAAATACCTGTCTGCGCACACTCAAATACCAATGTTCACACGTACATTTTTTCAGGGACACATTTCATCTTAAGAAGACTAATACATGAATGGTTGGCCTCTCAGATACCTGGCTCACGATTTAGAGGAGGACGACGATGCCCTGAAGTACGAGGTGGTGCAGTGGCTTGTGAGGGACGAGGCAGTTCAGTGCCTGGTTGCCACTGAGTGGGAGACCAACCAGAGTGCTGAAGTAAAGCTGGAGCTTGACGGTACTTAATCTTCGCATGGAGCACTGTACTTACGGTTTGATTTAGCCAAGTTAATCTTATTCCTCTTAAAATTTAGGGACTGCTTTTGTATTCTATAAATTCAAGCGACGGTTAAGTGTTACGGCACTTAAATTTTGAATGAGGCAAGCCTCCTGAGCTTTATAACTTTTGTTGTACTCTTCGCAGGGCATCAAACTCGCTCCTCCTTTGCTGCCCGCCAGCATTCCAAACAAGTGTCGTCATGTGGAGCCTGCCGACAAAGCCAGACGATGGCTAAAGAAAGACCATGTAAAACTCACTGCATGAGGCACTTGTTGCTGTTGATGCGCGATCTTCTCTTTTGGGGAATGAATTGTCGAGCCATCGTTTCCAAAGCCACTTGTGAGAAGGTGAGCGCTGCATGCTCTTCTATTGTCTTGTTGGGCGTGATGCAATCATCTCCTGAAAGTGTATCCCATCACATCATTTTGAATTGATCGAGTTATCAAATTATTGTTTTGTTGCAAAAACGTATTAATTCGTCAATGTTCAGAATAGACTTTAAATCGAGATCAGAATTCACGCACAGCCGAATTGCGTTATATATCTTTGAATTCTGAAGTTCTTTGTTAAAACACCACAGACAAATTTCCGCTTTCTGGAAGAAAATTACTGTTATTGATTACAGATAGTAATTTCCACTAATCTTCTGTACTTACATAATAATTATTTCAGAATCATTTTCCGTAGTATTAGCCATAGACATAAACAACGCAGTGTCACTTTGCTTGATACACTTGAGATGCATTACGTCGCCAACCTCGCATGGGTACGCAGATACCGGAAAAAGTCAGGTTCTTTCTCTTTACATCGTATATGATTGTTAGCTCCGTAAGAAAATTTATTTTGGGTTCGAAAGGGACACTTTCACGACGCTGCAATCGAATGTCAAGTCAGTCTTGCAATATTGCACCATGTTTTGTATAATTTAAGTTTGAGATATGATGTCATTTGCGTATGTTCGGGTGCGTCCCGCTCGCCCTAACAAATTTGATCGCCGGTGATATCTGACGGTGGCAAGATCTGTCTGCCGGTGACAAGAACTCAGAACTTGGTTATGCATTTGCCATAGACAAAGCGAATAATACATTGGGGGGAATCGGTCAGAATCTGACCGGTACCGTGCCTAAATATGGACTTCTCCAGTGAAGAGGTGTTTAGAAGCGTGCAGATCTCTTCAAAACAGTTTTAACGGATTTGGTACCACCAGAATTTATTACGAAAATAATAGGAGCAATTTACTTGAAACTAATATAATGAGCAATTTTAGTAAAAAAGAAAGAGCAAGACAAGCTACTTGAATCATTTAAGGTATATATTCGAATAAAACCTAATTTCAAACGTTTCGGCCACAGGCCATCATCAGTGATTAGAATTCTGAAAAGTACAAAGTAAAAAGTAAGAGTAGACAAAATGACAAATCAAATCTAAGAATGACCATTCTAAAAACAAGCTATAAAATTGCGTTAATTGTGATTATCGATTTACAATGGCTAAAGGAAAAGAACTCAGAGTGTTATTTAAAGCCGGCCTAAGTTTAAAAATGTACAAGGACTCTAAAATGCGCATATCTGTATATAACTGGGGTTTTGCTAAGATTGAAAATTGATTAATGGAAATGGCACTATCGCACTCGTCCGAATGCTCTCGAACGGCGGAAAAAGGGGGTTTTGCCAAAATTGAGCCTGTTCTAAAGCTCCTACCAGAATGCTCGCTGACTCGAATGCGAAGACTACGGGATGTGCATCCAACGTACTCTGATGCACAGCGTGCACAACTAAACTTATAAACAAGAGTAGCTTGCATTCCGGCAGGAAGCTTATCTTTATGATTAAAAAACGACGATATTCTAAAATTGTTTACCAGTATTATTTTAAAATTCACATCAGAAAAATATCTTGAAAACACACCAGCCAATTCTTTCTTTAACTTCTCTGACTGCGCACCAAAGTAAGGAAGCGATACATATGCAGTCCGATGGGCGGGGTCGATGTTGCCAACTTCAGATCCGTTGTCATAGAATCTATCGAGGAATAAACGTATTTTTGAATCTATACAACTTACGGAGTAGCCATTGTTTTTGAAAAAAGATCTCAAAAAATCAAATTCTTGATGTAAGAAAGCGAAATTAGTACATATATTAAAAGCGCGGGATATCAACGTTCTGACACTATTGATTTTAAAAGACCACGGACAAAAGCTGTAAAACTTAAGCCTAGTCCTGAAAAACTCTTTTTTCTATAAACGGTGCACTCAAATTTATTTGATTTATGAATTAGGCAGTCTAAAAATGAAAGTTTTCGATCTTGTTCTATTTCCATGGTAAATTTTATGTTTTCATGTTTTTTATTCAAATAATTCAAGAACAATTGGGCGTGAGATGATTCACGAAAGAGCAGGAACGTATCATCTATGTAACGTCTATAAAACACAGGCTTAAAAGACTCGGAGCAGGTTGACAGCCACTGAACTTCATTTTCACACATAAATATATTGGCAAAAGTTGGGCCCAAAGGCAGGCCCATAGCCATTCCTTCCGTCTGTCTATAATATTTTGAATCAAACACGAAAAATGAATTAAGCACTGATAATTCTAAAAAAGTTTTGAAAAGCTCTCGGGAAAGGCCTATGATTTTTGTAGTAGAATTTACGAACAGTTTGCGTAGACAAATAGCAATAGTCTCATGCAGAGGGATGTTAGTAAATAATGACTCTACATCGAAAGAAGCCATAAAAAATCGGTCTGCATCGACAAATTTTTTCAAGTCTGAGACGAAAGTGTAGGAGTTGTCAACAGTATATTCATTGGTACAGAGAGGTGACAAAACAGGCACTAAAAACTTCGCTAACGAAAAACTAGGAGCATTGTAGGACGCAAAAATTGGACGGAATTGGTACTTAGAAGTAAAATCAGGTTTATGGATTTTCGGAAGGCCATAGAGAGTCCCCGGTCCAGAACCCTTGACATAAAGCTTACTATATAAATCTTCTCCAATGCAGTTCAAGCCTTTCAATTTTCGCAAAAAATTATTGATTTTATCTTCTATACGAGTAACTAATTTTTCTATCGGTTCAATAACTTCAACAAACTTATTCGGATCCGCTATAAGCTGTTTCATGCTGTTTAGGTAGGTCGACTTATCCAACAGAACTATTCCCCGTCCTTTGTCTGGTTTGGTTACAATGATATTCCTGTTTGATGCTAACTTTTTCAAGAGAGTAAAATCAGATTTTGAGAAAACAGACGAAAAAACTTTGTATGGCTTGAAATTATAATAGTACTTAAAAGCAATTGTCCGTACTGTATCAGTAAATTCGCTAAAATTATTACAGCGAACATTTTTAAGACTGTACACTATTTTTTCAAAAGATAAAAAGAATTTATAGAAATCTAGATGAAAAATTGGCAAACAAAATTCTAGGCCAAATGCAAGTAAGTACTTTAATCGAGGAGACAGAACCACAGAGCTAAAATTAAAAATAACTTGAGATGGGTCCACTGGACCGACCTCCCCTTGAACGCCGAGGGCCTGTAGTTTTCTTCTGTGGGTAGCCAAGGTCTCATCCCTGAACTGCTTGATACGAAAAGCGATGTATCTACTGTACAAAATCCGGTGAAAAGGTGAAAGAAGGGGTAGGAAGGTGGCTTCGCTGGTGGCGAGCGATGTCCTGAAAACGACCTCACTTCTTCTTTTACAACGCAGTTCGTTGACAAGTAACTTACTCTGCCATAAACGAAGAAAGGTGGATGATTGCAGGCAACGTTTGTAGAGCTTGAAACGGAGAAACTTCGGTACTACGTTGTGGGCCTTGCAGTTCACAAGGAAATTTATATCTAACTTGGTCTTTTCAAGCTTGCGATGAAGGTTCTCACACTTCCTGAATGACTTGTAGCCAATCTCGCCATAGCGCAGTCTAATGAAACCATAAAAGTCATCAGGGAGCCGTAGCAATCGTAGTAAAAAAGAAAGAGCAAGACAAGCTACTTGAATCATTTGAGGTATATATTCGAATAAAACCTAATTTCAAACGTTTCGGCCACAGGCCATCATCAGTGATTAGAATTCTGAAAAGTACAAAGTAAAAAGTAAGAGTAGACAAAATGACAAATCAAATCTAAGAATGACCATTCTAAAAACAAGCTATAAAATTGCGTTAATTGTGATTATCGATTTACAATGGCTGAAGGAAAAGAACTCAGAGTGTTATTTAAAGCCGGCCTAAGTTTAAAAATGTACAAGGACTCTAAAATGCGCATATCTGTATATAACTGGGGTTTTGCTAAGATTGAAAATTGATTAATGGAAATGGCACTATCGCACTCGTCCGAATGCTCTCGAACGGCGGAAAAAGGGGGTTTTGCCAAAATTGAGCCTGTTCTAAAGCTCCTACCAGAATGCTCGCTGACTCGAGTGCGAAGACTACGGGATGTGCATCCAACGTACTCTGATGCACAGCGTGCACAACTAAACTTATAAACAAGAGTAGCTTGCATTCCGGCAGGAAGCTTATCTTTATAATTAAAAAACGACGATATTCTAAAATTGTTTACCAGTATTATTTTAAATTATTATTTTATTATTTTTCCTCGATTAAAGTACTTACTTGCATTTGGCCTAGAATTTTGTTTGCCAATTTTTCATCTAGATTTCTATAAATTCTTTTTATCTTTTGAAAAAATAGTGTACAGTCTTAAAAATGTTCGCTGTAATAATTTTAGCGAATTTACTGATACAGTACGGACAATTGCTTTTAAGTACTATTATAATTTCAAGCCATACAAAGTTTTTTCGTCTGTTTTCTCAAAATCTGATTTTACTCTCTTGAAAAAGTTAGCATCAAACAGGAATATCATTGTAACCAAACCAGACAAAGGACGGGGAATAGTTCTGTTGGATAAGTCGACCTACCTAAACAGCATGAAACAGCTTATAGCGGATCCGAATAAGTTTGTTGAAGTTATTGAACCGATAGAAAAATTAGTTACTCGTATAGAAGATAAAATCAATAATTTTTTGCGAAAATTGAAAGGCTTGAACTGCATTGGAGAAGATTTATATAGTAAGCTTTATGTCAAGGGTTCTGGACCGGGGACTCTCTATGGCCTTCCGAAAATCCATAAACCTGATTTTACTTCTAAGTACCAATTCCGTCCAATTTTTGTGTCCTACAATGCTCCTAGTTTTTCGTTAGCGAAGTTTTTAGTGCCTGTTTTGTCACCTCTCTGTACCAATGAATATACTGTTGACAACTCCTACACTTTCGTCTCAGACTTGAAAAAAATTTGTCGATGCAGACCGATTTTTTATGGCTTCTTTCGATGTAGAGTCATTATTTACTAACATCCCTCTGCATGAGACTATTGCTATTTGTCTACGCAAACTGTTCGTAAATTCTACTACAAAAATCATAGGCCTTTCCCGAGAGCTTTTCAAAACTTTTTTAGAATTATCAGTGCTTAATTCATTTTTCGTGTTTGATTCAAAATATTATAGACAGACGGAAGGAATGGCTATGGGCCTGCCTTTGGGCCCAACTTTTGCCAATATATTTATGTGTGAAAATGAAGTTCAGTGGCTGTCAACCTGCTCCGAGTCTTTTAAGCCTGTGTTTTATAGACGTTACATAGATGATACGTTCCTGCTCTTTCGTGAATCATCTCACGCCCAATTGTTCTTGAATTATTTGAATAAAAAACATGAAAACATAAAATTTACCATGGAAATGGAACAAGATCAAAAACTTTCATTTTTAGACTGCCTAATTCATAAATCAAATAAATTTGAGTGCACCGTTTATAGAAAAAAGAGTTTTTCAGGACTAGGCTTAAGTTTTTACAGCTTTTGTTCGTGGTCTTTTAAAATCAATAGTGTCAGAACGTTGATATCCCGCGCTTTTAATATATGTACTAATTTCGCTTTCTTACATCAAGAATTTGATTTTTTGAGATCTTTTTTCAAAAACAATGGCTACTCCGTAAGTTGTATAGATTCAAAAATACGTTTATTCCTCGATAGATTCTATGACAACGGATCTGAAGTTGGCAACATCGACCCCGCCCATCGGACTGCATATGTATCGCTTCCTTACTTTGGTGCGCAGTCAGAGAAGTTAAAGAAAGAATTGGCTGGTGTGTTTTCGAAATATTTTTCTGATGTGAATTTTAAAATAATACTGGTAAACAATTTTAGAATATCGTCGTTTTTTAATTATAAAGATAAGCTTCCTGCCGGAATGCAAGCTACTCTTGTTTATAAGTTTAGTTGTGCACGCTGTACATCAGAGTACGTTGGATGCACATCCCGTAGTCTTCGCACTCGAGTCAGCGAGCATTCTGGTAGGAGCTTTAGAACAGGCTCAATTTTGGCAAAACCCCCTTTTTCCGCCGTTCGAGAGCATTCGGACGAGTGCGATAGTGCCATTTCCATTAATCAATTTTCAATCTTAGCAAAACCCCAGTTATATACAGATATGCGCATTTTAGAGTCCTTGTACATTTTTAAACTTAGGCCGGCTTTAAATAACACTCTGAGTTCTTTTCCTTTAGCCATTGTAAATCGATAATCACAATTAACGCAATTTTATAGCTTGTTTTTAGAATGGTCATTCTTAGATTTGATTTGTCATTTTGTCTACTCTTACTTTTTACTTTGTACTTTTCAGAATTCTAATCACTGATGATGGCCTGTGGCCGAAACGTTTGAAATTAGGTTTTATTCGAATATATACCTTAAATGATTCAAGTAGCTTGTCTTGCTCTTTCTTTTTTACTTTTAATGAGCAATTTTAACTGCAACTGCTCATGGATTCGAAGATCAGAAGCCTGTACAACATCTTAAGGAAATTACATGCTGTGGTATGTAAATCTATTTAAATAATTAATTTGCCCCAAACGATACATCAAAAAGATTGTTTTTTAACTCTATTACAATCGACACATTTGAAAAAAGCTTTTGATAGGCCCAAATGAATTCAGAGATTTCTACGGCATCCTATCGTCCATGGCATTATAAGGTGCACAATTAGGTTTAACCTAATGCACTTAGTCCAGTCGCACTCCGAAGACTAGTCAATTAATGGGTTCGCTTAGTATTCGATGCTTGAGTTTACGACAATAGTTAAATTGAGCCAAATGAGATCTTTACATGTTTAAAAAGACTTAGAATTCATATCATGCTAAATTACCCTATCAATTTGAATCCTACGTCAGAAAATATTTTACTTAATTATTTATTGTCATTAATACTTTCATCAAAATTAGATTCAAGATTTGTTTTGAGAGCTTTGAATGATCGTTTATCATGGATTTCAGCTGGGATCAAATTCCAAGTTTTCGCTCCATTGTTGTGGAAACTATGTTGAGACCGTATTTTTAATGATAAGAGTTTAAATTTACTTATATTCCTCTTTATATGATCAAAATATTTAAACCAGGAAACTTATCTTAAGTGTACACTAGACTGATCAAAAAATTTATTTATTTGGCAAATAGCAAAGGAATAGAACTAGTAACCTTACGTAGATAATTAAAGTTAATATCGAATTATTGCACGTGAAGCTCATTTTGAAGATTTGTTCTTGTGAGACAGGCTCGTTCATCTCTGACTAACAACACGCCATAATCATAAAATTGAAGCTTTGTTATTCCTAAGCAAAGACTCATTCTGTTCCTGAAGAGCAGTAATGGCGCGTTTGTCATGCTTTCTACATAAAAGAGCGATTTTGTCATGCCTGAACAAAGACTCATTCTGTTGAAGAAGAGCAGTAATGGCGCGCATGTCACGCTTTCTACCTAAAAGAGTGGTTTGGTCATGCCTGAACAAAGACTCATTTTGTTCATAAAGAGCAGTAATGGCGCGTGCGTTGCAGGTGATGGCGTGCGAGCCGCAGCACTGGGCTTGGAAGCGCCAGAGGCCCGGCCACCACGGCAACTGCGTCAGGCACAGCCACTGGGCTGCACGTCGCAGAGGTGAGGCCTTTCTTCATGGTGCTCATCCTTGCATAGATTGCGTAGGTAATTAGCTGAAGAATAAGTTATTAAGTTACATTATAAGTTAGTTTAAGCCTCCCGAACCCAATAAAATGTCTTCCCAGCAGGGGAAACACGTAAGCAGCATTTAGTATGGAATTCTGGAACGAGAGTTCTATGCAAAAGTGTGTTCCCACACAAGAGAAACTGCAAGATTGAAAGAAGTTAACATAACAAGGGAAAAGTTAGAGAAGAAAGCTATAAGTGATGAAAAAAGCAGTGAACCGGAAAAATAGTGCGTAACAAAAAAACTTATCTATTTCAACGAAAGGAACGGTTACCAGACCTTCAGCTCGAGACCTCACATCTTCCTCCTGGGAGATTTAATTCCCATGGAAACAATAGCTGCATCCCCCAGATAGGGTTTTAATGAAAAAGGTATGATATACATTGTCGGGTATATTTTCTTAGTAACCAATCCTGTCATTGTTAAATCAAGGCCATTTAAATTGATCGTTATTCTACACGCTTCTGAGATGGAAGGCACACTCTATTCCTCTCAGTTTACAAAATTTCTCATTTTTTCGAGTGCTTCTTGAAGTTTATGAGTACAGATTGCCATCATTAAGACCTGAAAAAGTACCAGTTCTGAATGAAATAGCAGTCTGTAGCTAAGATAAGCTCAAACCGAGTATAAGGCAACACAAAGAAGTACAGTAACACTTGTCTTGTGTAGTAATAGCGGTCTTTTATCTTCATGGAGGCATTAGCCAGTTCAATAGTTACATAATCTAGATTTAGCAAGTCAGTATGAAAAGAAATCGGAGTGCAACAATAGTACAAAACAATATTAGATGGCCATAGATTAGTCATAGGACGGAGTAGTTAAAGGAAGATAAGCAGCCGTTGTCCAGCTATATTCTATGTACAATGTACACAGCTTTACACTAGGGGCAACAGAACATTGGATCGATCCAAGTGCGGCCTTCGTGATATTTTCACCAGAGTATGTGCAGCCGCTTTGGTGAGTACAGCAAACGGATAAAATAGGATAGCGGAGGAACTTTTCTATTCAATGAGCTTGCACCTCACCGATTTACCCTTTCTCGTATGGTGACAAATCAGAAAAAAAAATTTCTACTACGTGATTCTAATGATGAAGCTATCGATATAAATGATTTTAAAAGATGTATTTGGTTCAAACGGGGTGAAAAACCGACTGCACGGCACCCATATTCTCGCCAGGCAACCTGCTGCGGAGCGCGACGTCTGATGCGACGTGCCAGCTGTGCGGTGAGGCGGCGCTGCAAGTGTCATCGCCCACCCCCTCAGGTAAATGCTCCAGGTTAAAGTTGCGTAAAGAAGAAGGAAAAAAACGCTTATTTCCAAGATGTTATAAATATAAATCGTAACGCGTGTTTACGCATAAAGAATATCGTGAACATAGACGACTAACATCTATCAACTTAGAAGAGCAGTCGTGGTAAATGGGTTCTTGGCTTTCAATTATTATATTAGAAATTTACTGGAACAATGCTTGATGAGTACGAAAATCTCAGCGGTTTTGTTGACAAATACCTATCATAGCATCACGTATTAAACAACGCTTTCTTGAAGCCCAGTGCAATCCTCGAATTTGGTTTCAAACCAGGCGGAATAAACTCTAAATAAAGACCTCCAGCACGATACCGATACAGATTTTTACAAACGTCATGCCTCCATGAGAGTTAAATTGATTTAGTTATTGAAACTTTCGTCTAAACTGAAGTTGAAATTTACATTTTTGGCCCACACTAAAGAGCTTATACTTATGCTCACATCATGGAGCAGAATTTTTAAATGTGAAACTAAAGCAAATTTTGTTCGGAATAAAATACTCATACGTTGGAATAAAATTAGTCTCAAACGATTTCTGTGCATGCATGAGCAGACAAAAGAGCACCTGCGAGCAAAGGAGACAAAGACTCTGGCTACGAAAGCTTATTAGTGGGGAGCGGAGGAGACCATGAAACGATCTTTTCAGAAATGAAGCAGAACTTTCGTGCCTTTAACATAACTCACGAAGGCAGCCCCCGACCCTCCATTCAGGAAACGACTCACGAAACTTCAACGAATACGTCTGATGAAATATTCCCCTCTGCACAAAAAAATACGCCAGCGTTGGACAAACATCATCATTATCGCTGTACAGTCAAAAAAACGAGACGCAGGCTGCTTCTACCTGTGAAATCCACGGAATTTTGCGTCGAAGTTCAGTCACAAGACGAGGTCTGGACTATGACTCGGAACTCTCAAGGGATCAACCACAGCCCGTGGCATGCTAAAGCGGACCACACCTGCCATGACAAGCAGCGTCGGAAAAGTAAGTTTAACTTATTGGATGAGCTTTTTGTTTAGAGAAGTGAATTTGTTTGATGTCAGGAAGAATTATTACAGGGTACAAATAATTCTATTCTCTCTCCATTCTAGTTATTTCACGCAAAAGCTGAGTAATGTAGGATGCTTTGCAGTTCACTGATCTTTCAAGTTGAAATTCTGTGATGATCTTTTTAACTTATCTTCCCTCGTGGGATCGCGCCAAGGCAGAGGCATATAATACGACAATTTTTCTTGATTAAAATAGGCGTGTACTAATTAAAGCTGCTGCAATTTATTATCAAAATATGGCCACTAACTACACTTTCTGAACAGGCGAGCGCAACAGAGTAAAGACGAAGCGCTGCAACTGCATGGAAAAAACGATTTCGAGGACATCAAAGGCCTCCCACTCCAGCGGGGCCTCACGCAGCCCTCAACCCACTCCTAGGATACCAAAACTCAAACTCAGTGACTGCCGTATGAAACCTACGAATTTGTTGCCGCTCCTTGACCATCTTCACTTCGATGACTCTCCCAAATCTAAAAGTAGAAATATGAATGGCAAAAGTGGCACTACTGAAATTCAACAAAATGAGGGGAAAAATTTATACCATGTGTCACAAATGTTAAAACAAAATTTCATGCTTGAGAGTGTGAAGAAATGGTTCTCGCACTCCAACGAAATATTTGCCGATGAAGGCCAAGTTTCAAGTAGTCAAAACCTCTTGAAGGCTTCCAAAGAGCACTGTCTGAACAGCAAGTCCGTCTGTCTGAGGAGTGACTTGGCGGTTAGCAGGGATCCCTCAACTGGCAGCGAGAGGCTATCTCAAGCGGACACTGTTATTCTGTCGTAACTGCGCACGTTCCATCATCTGCGAAATTAGATGCCTTCCATTGTTTGATGCTTAGAGGGAATCTTGGTTTAACATCATCCAATAAATCAGAATTTACCTTCCTTTAATGCATCGAGGAATTTTTGATTAACGTTCGTCCTCTAAATAGAAATATTTCCCTGGTTCCATGCATAGGACACGTGATTGATGAATCATCCACTAAATCAAAATTTACCTTCGTTCATTGCATAGAGAGACTCTCAGTTGATATTCGTTCAATAAATGAAATCCTTTCCCTTATATGGTGTATGGGGGGACTGTGGGTTAAAGACATCGAGCGTCTTTGAAGACATTGAATGTGATACTGGGATGTGCGCCACTCAACGCTAATGTGGTGTATAGTCGATAGTATTTTACTTTTTTTAATTGTGAAATTTATCTCTGAAAACACAAACGTGGTGTTCTACGCCTTAGATGTATTCAAAGGAATCAATGTTTAGAGTTTATTATGGCTTTTAGGTTTTTAGATAAGTATTAATATATATGTTTTACATCCAGCCGTTTTTAGTTTTATACGATCAGACAATTTTCTGAGATCTTGATCCCACCATTTCGTTGTTTTGTTCATGCACTTTTCAAGTGAGGCGAAAATTTTTTCTTCATGCTGGAAGCGTATATTCGCTTGTATGATCTCTAGCACTGATTTCGCATTCATTTTTGTAATTTTACAGTTCAGTATTCCCAACTCGACCCCGTGTTTTATTCGTTGTGCTCCATTGTCCTAATAGCAACTAATCCTAAGAGACTCAAGTAGATGCTACTAATCAATTATTGAAGGAGCTCAAACATTAATCGGGAAAATCCTTCCCTGTATCCGGTACCGAGGCGAGTGGTCAGGCAGGAGGACTGGAAATGAACTTCACACCATAAAGAAATAATGAAAGAAAAGTTTAGCATTATTAAGATTAAGATTATAAGTTAGTTTAAGCCTGCCTAACCGCTACAAAAAAGAGCGTATCGAAGAGAGGAAGGAGGAAGGCATCATTAAGTATAGAGATAAGAGAATAGGGGGATCTATGGAGAAAAGGCATAGAAACAGCAAGTTGAGAAAGAAGTTCATGAAGAAGATAAAAGTTGAAGAAAGTAGTAGGTGCTGAAAAACAGGACAGCATGAACCGGAAAAACGTGGTCCTTCACATATCAAAAACATCTTATTTCAACAAAAAGAAGGTCTACCTCTCAGCTCGGGCCCTCACACATTTTCCCCTGGGAGCGCTAATTCCCATAGATACAGTAGTCGTAATCCCCTGAAGTGATTTAGCATCATTAAACATGCAGCGTTTTATTTTTGAAACTATACTGGTTTCCAATACAAAACACAACTGAGTGTACACAGTAAACGCATTTGCACAATGTGATCACTCAGAAAACATGCTGTTCTGAAGCTCAGAGTCCTATATCGGCATTTAACTTACTCTTAGTTAAAAATGATCCATTTCAGTGCTTTTTTTGCTTAATGATAAATTATGAGAAGTTGACTGCGAGTCGGAAGATGAAGTAATATGGGCATCCTCTTCTTCCATGGCCAAGTAGGCGCTCTTAAACGTTATGCGAGATCCATCAAAATGAAACCTAATTTGATGAGCATAGGTATAACACCTGATAATTTTTGCACAGCCTAGAGTCAATGTTATGTTTGCTCTGAAAGGTAAAGTATAAATTTCTTTTTGATCGGCGTTGCCTGTAGTTTTAAAAATATATTTCAAAAAGCTAAGGGTCAAATTCTAAATATCAGTTGATAAACTGAGTTCTAAATGAACAGATTTTTCTGATTTCGACTAGCAAACGGATGAAAAAAAATCGAAACTCAAAAACCGAACATCATAAATCATTTCCATAACGCGTAGGGGAGGCGCAATGCTCATCACTGTTGACCACGAATTTCCAATTATTTACGTCAGTAAATAAAGATATTTCAGCCAAAAATAACTTAGCTTGAACTCCTAAAAATCTTGAAATAGAACCGATAGCATCAAATGTTTCTCACTCCTCAGCTGTTCCGTAGAGCTCGGCCAGAACGCATTTAACCGAGACAATGCACCACGCATCCTTCAAATTTCACTACAGCAAGAACTTGGATACAGAAGGATAACAAACTCTTTCTTTTTAATGAAAATGTTTATATCAAAGTAAAGAAACCAAAACCTTCACGACAACTACATTTTAAAGATTCAATAAAGCTGCAACAAGAACTAGGAATAAGATGAATACTTTCCCGAGAAGTATGAGTGTCCTGTTGAAGTCAACTCTTTTCCTGAAATACCGTATATTTCTTTGCGAGACAACACCAATAACGACCATGATAAGAAAGAATTAAAACTACAAGAAAAGTACGCTCCATCTCTACAAAGTATCCATAGCGTCAAAACAACCACAATTCGATAAGTGCAAAAATGAACATAATACATCCGAAATTGAAATAAATCATCAAAATAAACAAGAAGGCATGACCTGATTTCTGTTGCGTGAAAATGAATTTATAACAAGAAATAACATGTGTTCTTTATTCATAACGTAGAAGTTAATTTATCATGATCTGCGCTCAGTTGTACCCAATATAACTCACGGTACACTATGTTATGCACGTCCTAGAGCGTAAAAACACAAATACCTCTTATCTGAAGAACTAGCATTCAAAAATAATAAACTCGGTTAACGACAACTTCGGCCATAGACTATTTAGTTGTCGCTTTGGCATTTCTACCAAAGTTGCTGTGTTGTTGTACAATGATACGCTGACGTCATGAGTGTCTTTTATATTCCTCTGCTTTCAATACACATCACTTCAATTACTACGTTATTGCTCCGATATTCCATCTTATTCAGCCAAGTGCGATGCATCATGCCCACGCAACACAATATAATACACTTTTGTACCATCTCTATTGGAAATAAACCGTTTTTCTTTCTTTTTCTTAAAAAAAAAACAGAGCTCATGTCCGCCTTCAATAATACCTGACTTGACACATAACGTATGCTCTCCTTTCGTAGGGCCACAACAATTCTCCAAAACTTCACCCCCATCCGTTACACAGCGATATAGTAGTACATAAATGTCGATAACCACCATTTAGCATGAGCGACCTCAAGGTCAACGTCGATGCTAAATAGATTGATCCTTCTTCAGTGACATAGACGTACCAGTTATCGTCTTTTCAGCATCTTTGAGATCCCCGCAGTCGAGTTACGAATGAAGGTACAAAAATCACCATTTCGTCTAAAATCCACTCTCTGGTTTTGAAACAATTATTGCGCTAGTCTGCTCAGGCAGAAACAATTCTTTAGGCACATAGCTGTCAAATTTAAATGCAACTTGAACCCTGTCCCCCTTCATCAATTTAACCATTGACACGAATTGCAGATCTCTGGTGAAAGGGCTTTAAAATACTACAGCCGTTAAGTAACACGACACCTTTCACTTGAATTATACTACGCTTTTAATTCCTGTGTTTTTACCTGCATTTGAAATGAGTAAATAAGCTGACACAAACAGAAGTTTCGCAACTGATAACGTAATCCCTCAGCAAAAAATAATTTGTAGATAGTTTACAAAGACATGTCAATGAAACGTGAGCGTCAGAAATCAAACAAAATTGACGGTTGAACATGAAAACGCGTAAATCCATAAACACTAATTGAAATTAAATATCCATGAACAATTTAGACGATGTTGTTGAAACACGTTGGATCAAGTTGATTGGATCATACTCTCATACACCAAAATCCAACAGGAACTCCAATTACTGACTTACCAAGGAAAAGTACGTCCCGGCAACATGTGCTCAAGAACTAAAAAATAAATAAATAATGAACCAATTCAACAGGCGATTCCGGGTAACGAATAATAGTATGACGAATAATTTTCCAATTATGCACGTTTAAGAAGTGGTTCGTAAGATTCTGACATACCTCAATGAGGAGATTTACTAAGATGATTTCTTGTCACTATACCGAGTTAGCAACGATCTCTCCATAACAGTCTCCGAGCGCTTAAAAAAATAGAAATCAAAACCACAGAACAAGAATGAATGTGTTCAAACTACGAAAATATGACTGCTCAACTTTGCAAGCCACAAAATAAATTCCAAATAAACGATAATAGGGGAAGATCTCAGTTTAGTCCACCATTTATTTTGAAATCATGTATGTAATCAGGCTTGGGTGACGTTAGGGCGGCGGACAACTTTTGGATACTTCACAGCACCTTTCGCATTTAACTCGAGTTGGCAACCGCGACTGGCGGCAGTCGAAGCCAAAAAAGCCAGCTCATCCACCGATAAATGGGCAGGGAAGACTACCTCCTTTAGAGGCTTAGAGCTGCAAGTTAAGCGATCAAGCTCACTCAGAACAATATCAATGAACTCGGGCTTCAAATTTTTTGGGTATTGCTCTAACACGTTTTCAGCCACAGAACTTTCCTCGGAGTCAAAAGCTCGAGTCTCTCCAATTCCTCCCCTGGACGAGGTCACCGACTCTTTTCGATCGGAATCTCGTTCAGTGATCGAATCATTACCTAGATCGATGGGGCGTTCCTCAGCAGGTACTTCAGTAAGAAGTGGCTTGTTCCCTTCGGAATCCTCACTTGAACCAAACATTCTTTTGATCATAAATTTCTCTTGAGCTTTGTACTTTCTTTCGGCAATTGAGAGATTCTCTAAACACTTGGCAATCTGAGGGCAGTTCGGCTTCAACTTCTGGGTTAGCAGAAAAAATCGCCGCGCGTCCTGGAAAGAGTTCAACAAAGCCTTCGCGCTTCCGTACCTGAAAGTAAATTCTTAATTATAATTAAACTATGTTTACGATCACCATATTTATATATTGATTTACGTTTGTCAATCGAACAATCAATGAAATTCACAGCACCTCAATCCGGATGCAAATAATAAAATTCTAATTGCCATCAACAAATTGATGTACAATGCTGCACCCTTATTCCTGTCCAAGAATTACAAAAAATATCCAAAACCATCGGAGTCAGTTCTTAATAATACACTAATATCCTAGGAATAAATTAATTTAATTTTAAAAGCACTTATGGTTTCAAATGATGTAATGAGACAGCAAAAAATTCTTCAAAGTCGAGTCATTCACCTGAAGAATATCTTGGCTTTGAGAGGAGACGGCATCGTGTAAGGAAGTTCAAGAGCAAAGCGGCACTGGGTGCAAGCTTTGCTTGGCTCCGACTGATCCAGATAAATCTGGGGAGCAGAAAGCAAAATGAAAGCCAGTTGGTTACGTACTACAGTGGTATTGTGCGTCATCTTGACGTGAGTTTTCGTCACTTGCAACCTATAAAATGTAAAAATTATAAACACTAAGTCACCAATGGAATGCGCAACAACATAAAACCACGATGTAAAGGGCAAAAATACACCATTAAATGTAAATATCGTTCAGAAAGAAGGATAAGAAAAGAAATGAAAACGACATCCCTGAGGAGGAGGCTGGCCGAAATCAGTCTTTTCTGCGACACTCTGAAGAGGATACAGGAAATGAAGAAGAGAACGCTAGAAAAGATTTTCAAAGCTCAAATTCTGAAGCTGATCTAATAAAATGTTTTTTTTTTCAGTGGTACTGCTAACGCTGCAGCGATGTCTTTAGACAAACGTAAGGAGCGCTAGATTCTGAAGGACACTGTAAAAGGTAACAATGAGAAAGCATTTTCTTTGCACAGCACAGGATAGGCATTTCGTCTATTTAGGTACTAAGTTCTCTTTCATCCACTGTCAGTGTCTAAAAATTTCTTTCCTACACCTACTCACAGAGGCTGCACCAGTACTATAAGGCTGATAAGCGATAGCATCCAAATATTGCCAGCTATACGACGTCATGAAATGAAAATTGAAAAATATGAGAAAACTAAGTTACCACACATCAAACTGAAAAATGTAATAGCACAGTCTTACAGCAAACACACCAGCTAGTGTAGGAAGTGGATCAAAAAACGCCACAGAAAATGAAACAGCTCATGAATTTCTAATCAATAGTGAACTCCGAGCTCAAATCTCCGAACGGTGAATACGAGACTATTAGAAACAAACAGAGCATATACGAATAAGTAAGACAAATTGTTAAACAAATTGTAAAATTATCAAATAAGAATAAACAAAAACAAGAAAATTAAGAATGAACAAAACAAGACAAATAAGAATGAACAAAACAAGACAAATAAGAATGAACAAAACAAGACAAATAAGAAAGAGCAATACCATGGTGACTACTGATGTTTCATTTACAAATTTTACTACTTTTTACTACCTTCACCAGAAAAATATTACTACCTATTTTTTACATAATGAATGTTGTCCAAATGTTCAGATGTAAGTCATCAGCCTATAATGAGTAGTATGAGTCAATGATACACGCAATACCAAATGTTCAAAAAGGGTCCAAGTTTCTTAATACTTAAAATACTTCATGCTCAATGCATCAATCAAAGCATCATTGAGAAAAAGTTACCTAAATTATTAAGTTACCCCATCCTAATGGACTCCATCGAATGTTAAGACAAAGAACCATGTCTTAACATCTTTCAACGATGAGGACAACCATTCATGATACCCAAAAAATAAACCAACTGGAAACTAGTAGACAACAGGTGATTGTCATATCACTTTACACTGCAGGGTAGAATATCAGGGAACTTTATTGTGACTAAACACTAAGACACTTCGTATATATGAGATTGTGAACTATTGAACGAATTGAATATGTGAACAAATTTTTGTAAACTATATCTAACGTACCTCAAAATTTAAATTGGCACACTAATTGCGATCAATAATGATAATAAATTGGTTATTAACATTATATTATGGAACAAATCACGGAAATGCAAATTTCGTGTAACTTTCATATACATACATATAGTATCAGGTTGTAACATAAGTTCTGTCCAATTGTTGAGCTATATGTTTAGGGCAAGATTACTTCAATTTAGCTTGTTAATGTTGTATCATTATCTATGGTAATTAATAAAATGTTGTTTCTTCTCTCATATGCTGTGATAATTATCGTAATTAAAAACTAATTTTAGCCCAAAGGTACACTCCAAGTAAAGAGCATGTCAGGCATATTTTACTGTTTGAATTTCATAAAGGCAATATGGCAGGCTCAGCAGCAAAAACACTCAAAGACACATGGAAATGATGTTGTGAATGAAAAGACCTGCAGAAGATCGTTTTTTGTTAAAAAAAAATGACTACAGTCTAAAAGACTTAAATGAGCAAGATGCTAAAAAAACTCAGTTCTGAGCAATTGCTAGCTGCCATTGATGAAAATCAAACCTGCACCACTAGAGAACTGAACAAAACCTTTAATGTAAGCCATATGACCATATATTGGGTAATGAAAAGATTTGGCAAAATCTCAAAGGCTGAGACACAGGGTCCCACACGATTTGTCAGAAATCAACAGGCAACATACGGGCGATCTGTTGTGTTTCACTGCGTTCTCATGAACTTCAGACCCTTTTCTAGACCGAATCATAACTGGTGACGAGAAGTGAATCCTTTACAACAATGTTAAGCGCAAAAGACAGTGTCTAAGTTGTTGTTCAAAGCCAATTCCACAGCCGAGAAGTGGACTGCACTCTAAAAAAATTCTTTTGAGTGGATGCTGGGATTTGAAGGGAATTGTTTAATGTTTATTATGAATTAATGGGTGACAATCAAAAAATAACATCTGAAGTTTACTGTCAGAAGCTAACTCGTTCAAAAGCAGTTTTACAGGAAAAACGGCCATTTTTGATCAATCGAAAAGGAGTGATTCTGCACCATGACAATGGCAGACACCTCCCCCCCCTTCAAGCGCAACCAAAAGTCTTGTTGAAGTATTTTGCTGGGAAGTCATGCATCACCAACCATATTCTCCAGATCTTGCTCCAACCGATTTTCACCTTTTCAGGGGCTTACAGAATCATTTAATGGAATAAAGGCTTACTACAAGAGAAGAGGTCGAAATGAAACTAGTTTCTCTTTGTGCGTCTAAACCATCTAAATTTTATGAAGAAGGAATCAAAAAGCTTACCGGAAAATGGGAGGACGTAATTAATAAAAATGATGCCTATATTGAAGACTAAATAAATGCATTTTTGAGAGGGTTTTCACTTCATTTCATATCTAAAAAAATGGACAGAACTTCTGCTACAACCTGATAGAAGACAGAACTTTAATAAGATGTAGCATCACCATGCTCCTCTGACAACATCCTGGAGGTAACTGAACTGAACCGTGAGTCGCCATGACTGCCAAAAGGAACTTAATTCTCATTTGGAAGATTACATTTTGTTCTAAAAGACAATTTTATAGCATAATTCTTTCAGTATTTGGACATAAATTAATGTCATGGGATTAGATTAGATTAGTTGTTAGTTTTAGCCTCCCTCCCCAGCAACAAATGCGATCAAAGAGAGGAAGGAGGAAGGCACCATTTAGTATGGAGTTGAATGAAATGCGGAATCTACGCAGAAAGGACATAGAAACAGTAAATTGTGAAAGAAGATTATGAAATAAGACCAAAGTTGAAGAAGAAAGTAGTAGGTGCTGAAAAACAGGACAGCAGTGAACCGAAAAAAGTGGTCCTTAACATAAAAAAAATATTTTATTTCAACAAAAAAAAAAAAGACTACCTAACTTTCAGCTTAGGCCCTGACATTCCCCCCTGGGAGTGCTAATTCCTATAGATACAATAATTGTATTCCCCTGAGGGGTAATGTCATGAGAAAGAAAAAAAACTTTCAGCTTTACAAAGAGGTAAGCTTTTCTACAAAAAAAAACATTCATAGTTACAGTAAATTGTTATTGTTCCCCTCACACCAAAACGGACAGAATAAACTCCAGTCTTTTCAAAGGAAGATATTATTGCTGGATGTAAATGAACTGCAGAGAAGTTCCTTTGACATCTTCACCGAAGGATTGTAATGTACTGATGCTAAATTGAGGATGTAATGATGTATTGCAATATGATACATTCAAAATTGTGATCCAAGGAACGTGATGTGAAAGAGTTGATATATAAATCCAGTTTTTCCCTTAAATTGCACATAAAATCCCATTTTTGTTTACATTGAAGAGCATAGTGTGAGAATATTCATCTCTGAATAAGATTTGGAAGGTTATATCACTTGGTTCTTCACTGCTTATATTTTACATTCACATATGTGAGGTATAGTTAAATGATGCAATAATTTGAGTGAAGTGCTTTTATTAAACTTAGGGCAAGGACGTTTAAATGCCTAATATATGACGAAGGATAAGTTTGTTCTTCGAAGGTAACGCTATGGGGTATATCCAAAGAAAATCAGCATAAGACATGAAAGTTGAATATTAATATTATAGAGAGAAATAGCCACTTGAGGTTATTGTTTAAAAAACTCGAGCAGGAAACTGAATTCAACCTTAGAAAAGTTTACAATCCTTGATTATTCGCTGATTATTTAAAATTTAATGCATAAAAATTTATGAAATGGCATTGAAGAAAAGTAAAATTTAAACATTGAAATGGCCCAAATTAACTTTCCATCATAAAGCAATTCGATATCCTTCAGATCAAACTGAATGAGAAAAAATGAACTATTTACAGTCGTCTCCAAAAATTTTGGAACATTTCTCTATTTTGGGTCCCCCAATCCTGAAATTACATCCCGCCATACAGGAATATTTCACATAAACTGCGGCAAATTGCTAATGCTGGGAGAAATAAATTTTAAATAATCTTAATACACTTTATACCCCTGTACATTAATTTCAATTTTCAAAGAATTATTCCACTTCACAATTTTTTACTACCCAGAGGTAAATTTTACTACTTTTTTTACTACTTCTCAAATTTTACTACTTTTTACTACTTTTTACTACTTTACTACCTAGTAGACACCCTGGATACAAATAAGCGCATAAGAAACATGTAGTAGTGTCCGACCTTGGCAAGGTTAGCGTAGAGCTTGGTCTGGAGAGTGTAGCTGGTGGTCTCTTGTTCCTCGTCAGCTAGTGGGGAGTGCTCCATCAGCCACACCGCGCGCTGGTAGCAGCGGCGAGCTTTGTTCAGATTTGCGTTGCTGAAGTAATCGTTGCCCTTATATCAAAATAGAAAAGATCAAAAGGGAGTAGAATAAAATAAGCAAAATAAAAATGGAGTATATAAATTGTATTAAATTGGAAAAATTTGAACGTTGTTGAGTGTCAAGTTAATAAAATTTCACTGATTGGAAGGATAATTCTTAAGCATTTTTGACGCACTGAAATTTATCTCAAGCTCTGATGGCAAGCTCTCTTTATACGAAGAAAAAATCCAAACTAATTATGAGTGAGATTTCCTTTAACCATTTATAATTTAATTCAGAGAAAACCGTTTCACTAACATAAAAACTTAAAACATAAGCCCACGATCTGATTGAGGAGAACAACCTGTTTTCAATATTTGCCTTAATTTGTGAGTGATTTTTCATGTTCATTTGCGTGCTCAAAATCAGGGAACTAGTCTTCTTATTAGCTAACTACAAGGTTTTCAGAGAGACCTTCTCATTAATATGGCGGGGGTTAAAATTTACGAGTTAATATTTTAGTGGCCTATTTTTAAAGTTGAGAACTTGAGAGTCAAACGAGTTCACACAGAAAAAAGAGCGTATGGTGAAAAAGTGAATCCTCGTTTCATTGAAGAAAGAAATAATTAAATATGAGATTGAAGTGAAAAGGAGCTCCTGCTTGTATGAGTGTTTTTACGGTATAGAAAATAGTGGGGAATAATTAGAATGAAAGAAAAAATTTATTATTTTAAAATGAGACTACTGTGAGAGTTGTCAGTAAAATCCGTCAGAATAACGGACACAAAGTGACGTTGAACATAGAATAATGAACGAAATGAAATATTTATCAAATCCTACTCCTTAAAACATACACACTACCTTGCGATGGAAGGCACCAGCAACAACACACCTTGCGATGGAAGGCACCAGCAACAACACACCTTGCGATGGAAGGCCCTAGCGGCGGTGAGACGCTCGTCGAAGGACGCAGTGTTGTGCTTCTCCCAGTCCCACTGGTTGGCCTCGAGCTCGTCTGCAGCGGCGGCATCCACGGCACTCTCGATTCGCACCTCGTACAGCACGCTAGCATTGCCTGGGATGCGTGGTGGGCATCCGCGCTGGAGAAAGGTATGTCTTTAAAAGGGTGTTTATTCCAATCAAGCCTGATGCATATCATCTTGTACATTGATTTTTCAATTGCTTTACAACCAACACTAGGACGCAATGATAGTTACCCCCGGTTAAGCCGGTACCCAATTAAAGACACCTGGGTAAAGTGGGGAGTTGTGGCTGAGTTCTCCCTTTTCCCAATGAGGAGAATCACCTAGCGGCCTTGCCGGGATTCGAACTGCCGACACCTTCTCGCAAGGGCGCGTTCTTAACCACTCGGCCTCGGTGACCTCCAAGACAAGAATGTCTCCCACAGAAAGAGAATGTCCGCATTTAGTTTGGAATTAGAGGAATGGGAATCTATGCGCTAAGTATGTTCCCTAACCCTGCACACTAAAACAAGATTGGAAAAAAAATAAAAAATATATGAAACAAGATGAAATTCAAAGAATAAATAATGGGTACTGGGAAAATGTTAGCAGTGAACGGAAAAAATGGTCCGTAACAAATCGGAAAACACATTCCAATTCAAGAAAAGAAAGGCCTACCTAATCTCCAACTCCGGACTTCACATCTTCTAGGATCAGTAATTTCCATTAATACAATATAGCTGCACCCCCTTGAGCCTGAAAGGTTGAAATTTAAGAGTTATAGTTTCCCTATACATAGCCTCAATAAAAGTCAGTTGGCATTACTTGGTAATTGGATTTACCAGTAGTATGATTACACATTTACAGCCCAACTTCAAAAAAAATTTTATTAGATAAAAATATGCAAGGAAAATTGACTTAGCAAACCAATTGATATAACTATATTCAAAAAATCAATGGGGGGTTAGAAAAAAATCTTTGATGGTAGGCGTTTTTAGATCTTATAAAGATATAATTATATTTTCAATACTAACCCTGAGGTGAACATTAAGAGCTCATAGGGTGCTCATGAAGTACATATTTTTTTACATTTGAATAATATGCTGACAACCAGAAATTATCCAATAATTTCTTCATATCAGATTTAGTCAGTTACCAACATTACATTGATAATTTTCTCACAAACCGTACAGTAAAATTTTTTTTATTGACTGTTCATGGCGTTAATATAGAATCGTAGTTAGTTCGAGGCTCCGTTCTATTGCCAAGACGTTTTGACATAAGTCAAAAAAGTCCAATTAGTATGGACTTTAGAAAACGGAGTATCTAAGCACAAGATCCGTGTGTTCCCACACAAGCTACCCTGGGCACAGAAACAGCAAGGAAAGAGGAAAAAGCCCCAGAAGAGACCCTGAAGAACGCATGAAAACCAAAAAATGCAAAGCACGCACGAAAGACACACAAGTCCCAAAGGTCTACCTACAGCTGAGGTAACCTAAAAGTATCCCTCTTGGAGCACCAGTCTCCACAGCATAGAATAGACAAACCTGACTAGCCTAAACTCTACCCTATTCCTACGGAGGGGTGAAACCAGAACTTTCAATTCATTACCGGTGAACATATCAAAGAGGTGAAAAATAGAAAAAAGAGCGGCATTGAATAGCAGACTCGCGCGAAGAAAGTAGGTGGCAAATTAATTTGATTATCTCAACGGAATAACAATATTTTATGATAAGACCTCGCACCCATCTAACCCTCTGCATACACATTTGCTAATACAGTTGACAAGAAAGACACTGCTTAATAAAAGTAGTCAGGGCTCTTTTAAAGGAACACATTATCTCCTCGAATCCATAACAAAATACTCTCAAAAGCTTACCTAAAAATGACGGGAAGGAATTAATTTCGCTGCGCTCATAGAAGCAAACTTGTAAGAAAGTTTACCGTAAGAAGCATGATCTACTTCAAAAAATAGTTCTGCTTAATTTGAAAAACGAATATATCAATTTTTCACTCATATTCTGACTTTTCATATTGTCAGTTGAATTCGCCATAAATAAAAAATACCCATTCATCACCTGTCCATATGCGTAGGTAGGCTTGAAAATGAACTGAGCTGTTTCTTTCAGCCGCATAGATGCGAGAGCAACAACCATGCCTGCAAAAACCAAGGCTATTAAAATGTCATCCTAGGTACGGAGAATGCTTGTTTGAAGGATATTTTTGTTTTTTATCTGGTTGGTACACATCTTACCTCTAACAGACCTCAATTTTTCCCCTTTATGTTTTAAAGAGATGTTTCATCCATTTAAATTAAAGAGATGATCCATTTCATTTAAAGGGATGTTTCATACTTATTTAGTTAACACACTTCTTCCTCACGATATTTCTAATGCCTTATAACTAACGCAAAGACGCAATGACGGTTGCCTTGGGAAAAACCGATACTCATTTTAAATCCCTAGGAAATTATAACCAAGTCCTCCCATCTTACAATGACGAGAAGCCCCGGGCTAGCGTAGTCGAGGATCCAACAGACGACCCTTCACATTGAGGGTAGATGCTCTTATCCACTTTGCCATGGTGACATTTCACAATAATGGCGAGTATAGTTATATTTGTTCAAATAGCGTGACTAGGTTACAAACACCAAGGTCAAGAGTACGAAATTTGAAACTGAGCCGCATGGAACTTGCTAAAAAAAATTTTTTCTTTGTGGATATAACTGACAAGTTTTCATTAAAATTTAAAGAGATGAGACATCTAATTTTCAAAGAACAATAATTTTTGGTGTTGCACTAGGAGGTGCTGTCCTCAATAAAATGAATGAACAGATTAGCTCATGACGAGGCACAGCCTCAAATATTTTGACCAGTGCACGGGTGACAACAAAATTCCAAAGTGTTTCCAATATATCATCCAACCCTTGAATACAAATTGGATATCAGACTTCGGCTCACTTGCCTCACTGATCGCGTAGCAAAATTGTGCCTAATTGAGAAGTTTTTCTTCGAACATAGAATTTGAAGATCGATTGGATTTCGATATTTAAGCCGTCGTAGAACAATAACTTGAAAAAATAAACCTAAATCCAAGTCTGCACAGCTTCACAAAAATGCGAAGGTTCAACTGTCGAATTACCTTGCAGCGAAAAAGGGCCCAAGTATGAAAGCGGGAAAGAACAGGGAACGTAACTATTTTCAATACGCTTAGCAAAAAAAGTACTGTCATGAAGGACAATTTGAAATTAAAAATTGTGAACAACATTCGGAAATGAGAGGGGTGGGAGAAGGAGGGGGTGAAGCATCTTTAAATGCAGAGGTTTGCTCAGAGCGTAAGCATTTAATTTACAGGACTCAGAATAACTACTTCATTAAACAATCACAAAATAACATTACCTTACACTCGATTTTCCCCTATTATATAAATATAACACGGCACACAAAGTATTGGAAATGTGATGAAATTTTAGGCATAACGAGTATTGTTTATGGTAAATCAACCGAGAAAACGAAACGCACCTGGAAGAACATCATTTTCACCGATTTTTGACTTGACCATCTTGTTTCTGATGTAGGTGCTGTCCATTGGCTCGTCGCCGTACTCGAGGTAGCTGCTGTAGTGGAAACGGACGGTGGTACCAGGGGCGAGCTCACCACCTACTCCGGGGGTCACGATCTGATCATGAAGAGTGTCATCAGAGAGCTTTGTTACCATACTACAGAAATATGGATGATTCACCCACATTTCTCGTTTTAGAGTACAACTTGAATATTGTTGTAGAAAAATACAGTATTTCGTTTTTGTGTTAGATTTGTAAGCAGAAATAAATCGGCACGACTTGAGTTTTTGCTCTGACTGTCACGATAAAAAAAAATTTCAAGAGAAATTAACATACCTACAACAAGCACCAATGCAGTTAAGAGCATATAGCATTTGAATAATTATACCAAACAAAGCTTCAAGTCAGGCCCCCAAATAAATCAAATGCAATAGGGACACTAAGAAATAAACATTTTTCAGACTTCTAATCCTGTAAATGTTTTCCAACTGCTCAGAGAAGCACAGCATTACAGGCTCACTGAACCTGTACCAGAACACATTGACACTAACCCTATCAGTGCTATTTTATTATGTGGTCTGAAATCCTTGCTGTGTTATGAGAGTCAACACCAAAGATACAATTCCAAGTAAGTTATCGGAACACACCTTTTCTGGACAAAACAAGAGACTTCAAATGACACTACTGTATTTTAGTCCATGTGACAACTTTGGAATAATATGAGTAGGAAGCATCATTAAGGTTCAAGCAATTAGATTATGTACATTTAAGCGTGAAATCAATTTCAAAGCCATGGACAATGTAAATAATAAAAACATAGTGCATTGGCCACAGCTGCACATGTTATACTCAAGATATAATCACGAGTTTGAAGAAATACTAGACTGGCTCTTATGAGGTATGCAAAAGATGCCTGTGGAGGGTATGTTCCAATGCAGTACATTAATACACAGTGATCCATTTCAACAGTTGAACCTAAACATGTAGCAATGGAGATGAAGGTTGGTTAGGCATCTATCTAGAAAAGATTAAAGAGCTCCATAACAGCATTATTATTATTATTATTATTATTATTATTATCCTACTCAGGTTTAATGCCTGTCTGAGTTCAGTAAATCATTTCAATTGATATGGAATAAATAAATTTTGTTTTCACTAAAAAATCTTTAATGACTGCTAATTGCACAGTAATTATAATTTCCAAATTGAATTAAAAGTTAGTTCAAGCTTCCCTAAACACAACTAAGGCATTTTCAAGAGAAGAAGGAAGAATGCAACATTTAATATACAATTGAGAGAATGGGGGAATCTATTCACAAAATGTGTCCCACAATCAGTGTATAAAAACAGCAAGATTGAAAGAAGTTTATGAAACAAGATAAAATTGAAGAAGAGAGTAATAGAGAATGAGGAACAGGTCAGCAGTAAACGAAAAAGATGGTCGATTATAAAACACTTATTCTATTTTTAAAAGATTAGATTATATGTTAGTTTAAGCCTCCCTAACCGCTACAAAAAAAAAGAGCGTATCAAAGAGAGGAAGGAGGAAGGCACCATTTAGTATGGAGATGAAAGAATGGGGAATCTATGCAGAAAGGTCATAGAAACAGTAAGATGAGAAAGAAGTTCATGAAACAAGATCAAAGTTGAAGAAGAAAGTAGTAGGAGCTGAAAAAAACAGGACAGCAGTGAACCGAAAAAAGATGGTGCGTAACAAAACAAAAACCTATTTTATTTTTACAAAACAAGGCCTACCTAACCACCTTGCATCTTCTCCTTGGGAGTGCTAATTCTCATAAATGCATTCATTGCATAACCCTAACGGATTACAATATTTTAGCTTCTTATTCTAAGGAAGAGATTGAATTTCAAACTCTTTGAATAACAGAGTTGTTCCTTTAACCTCTACACCATCTCCATTTTATGCAATTGCTAGAGGAGAGTACCCGAGTAAGGTTATATAGTTCTGGGATTAAAATTCAGTCCAAGAATTAAATATAATGCTTTTCCCAGAACAGAAACAATGGAGTAACATATACTTCTAGTGGTATCACTAAGGTGCAAATTTTCATCAGATTATCCAAAAGCTCAGATGGACCACCCGCTCAAGCTGGAAACATTGCATTAATATTTGGTTGGGTTAAACTATACACACTGACATCATGCTACACATGCTATGCAGGGCACCTAGGGCTCCTTTTCACACATCCCAAAACTATTTTAAGATAAATCTTAAAAAATTCAGAGACACATTGAATGAAATGAACCTAAAACATTCTACTCACTGCACTTGCACTTCACAAACCCACTTCCTCTCCTTAATTTAAGAAACTAAAAACTATTTTCCCAACACAAAGGTAATATAAGAGCAATTAACAAAGATGTACCTAGGGATTTTAAAAGTGGTCATTCTCACAGGAATCTTCATGAGGACAAATGCCATAGGTACTTGCTCCTTCCACAAGCAACAGAAAGTGTTAGATTTTCATTAATGTCCACTTGCCATCAAGTATCCAATTATATGAATCTCTGCCTGGCACTTCTTGTGCACCTTAAAGATAGATGAGCCTTATGCAGCAGCTTCAATTATCTTCAAAGACAATGTTACCAGTAAGCTTTAGTTATCAAATTAATGGTGTAGGACAGTCTCATTCACTTGGTTGAACCTAAACATGTAGCAATGGAGATGAAGGTTGGTTAGGAATCTATCTATGGTATGGTAAAATGCTAGCAGTAGTCATTGGATTTACCATAATCGTGAAGTTATAAAATTTGCTGAAGCAATTTGATACATGATATGATTTTTGATAAATGAATGATATTACTGAAAACAGAAATTATGATTTAAACAAAATAAAAAAAGCATCAACCTTCTTGACAACTCCACCATCACCCGTGAGGTCTTCCATTTTCCTGGATAGCTTTTCAAAAGGCTCCAGATCTTCATCACCATCTGGGGAAAGTAATAGCTGGCACTATAGGTCACATTAAGTAAAAAACTATTATTTATTTTTTACACTCAAAAGTATGTATTCAACACAAAATGGAAAACTTGTTCTTTTATAATACTGTACTTATATTAATAAATCCAAAGAATAGGCTAATGTTTAAATATTAGTACCTTGCATTAAATACATTCAATGATAATTTTTGAGGTAACTGAGGATCATATTGGTCAAAAGACACTATAAATACTTCAGCACAAAATTCTTTAAATAGAAAGCTAAAATAAGAAAAGTACTATCATAATTTTCATTACCTGATACTTCAGAGCACAGGTTGCCCTCCTTCATGAGAACACTTCCTGTGCTCAGTGAATTCAAAAGTTGAGCATCATGGAAGAAATTGTTTGACGAGGACTGTGAGGTGTTTTCATTTCTATCCACTTTGCCTTCATCCACAATGACCTCAAATTCAACCCTGCACAAAGATATTACATCTTTATAATCAATATAAAAAATATGACTCAGTCAGTACCCAATAAGCTTCAACATATTAAATGTACTTAGAAAAACTAACCATGCAGGTCTACAAGTTGTGACATTGTTGATAAGATTTGCAGATTGCTAAAAGAATTACAAAAATGACAAACAGCAATATCTCAATTTATTTAATCAACAATATATTCAGATGACTTAGCTATTAGTAAGAATGGTAAATGAAAATACTTGAGAATTCTTTTTAAATTTCGTAAATATCCATTTTATCAATTTTGATCTACCACTTCTGAAATTTTACAATGACATTGTTATAATTCAAAATACCCCACACATATTTTTAGGTAGATCACACTAGCAACCAATGTTATATGGCTACTTTTACAAGCTCAGCAATACGACTTGATTATTCGGTCAATATTGAGTTTAATGCGTTCACAGAAATTAATAATCTGGTTCCAAAGAATCACTTAAGGAGCCCTGAAATTCACTGAAATCACATTAGTTTAAAAGTGTTTTTCATAAATGACATTTTGCTTGCTGATGCATAATTTTAGAGTTATTCAACTTTGAAGTTATAGGAACGTCGTATATAAAAGTGAGGAACGGACACGCAAATATGCTGTAATACAGTATTGACATAAAGATGTGTGAGGCTAGGTTAGGTAATGTTATGTTAGTTAAATAAACCAGCCTAAAATAACACAAATCAACCTAAAATAGCTTACCTTAACTTACCCAAACCGAAGTTTTTTTCTCCCGCCAAAAAGTGGGCGTGTTCCAACAATGCGCCGACTAAGCAACCGACTATATAATGTTATTTTTACCTGAACGTAATTATTGTAATATCTCAAAAATAATGCATCAGCAAGCAGAATGTCATTCTTGTAAAATGTTTTTAAAGGTGTTTCTTTAGTAATTCTTTGGAACAGAATTTTTAATTTCCATGAGTGGATTAAACTTAATATTGATCGATTATTATGCTGTGTAAAACTAAAAACTATACTTCTACCAAGAATTTTTTATTAAACAATAGCAATGGTTTTAATAACCTCAAAATCTAGCTCCATAAAGTTCTATGAATATTAAGTTTTTACTACAAGCAAAGAAGAATCTTCCTAGTAAATGTGAAAAGCCTATCAGTTCAGATTTAATTACTCACCCACTTTCTGTAGTTGCCTTCTTAACAGCTTTAGTTGAGTTGTAAGGAACATTATCTTCATCATCATCAAAATCAATATCATAAAGTTTTTTCTCGCTCATTTTTAAAATTGGATCAAGTGAATATAGATACTATTTCAAGCTGTTGATAGCTGCAGAGAAACATAAAAAAAAATTACATAGCCTACGACAATTTTTTCCATTTTTTTCAAGTAGGCATGGCTTTAGCATGGTTATAACACACGTCAGATACAGTACAGGAATAGATCTACTGTAATATTTTGTATGTGCCTAATGTAATGCAACTGACTCTGAGTAATAGCTACAACATATAGAGCATTGTGGATTATGTCATGCATGGGTACCTACTGCAAAAGAGATTATAGGTTAGATGTTAAGTTAGTTTAAGCCTCCCTAACCGCTACAAAAATAGAGCGTATCGAAGAGAGGAAGGAGGAAAGCACCATTTAGTATGGAGATAAGAAAATGAGGAATCTATGCAGAAAGGGCACAGAAACAGTAAAATGGGAAAGAAGTTCATGAAATAAGATAAAAGTTGAAGAAGAAAGTCAGAGGTGCTGAAAAACAGGACAGTAGTGAACCGAAAAAAGGCGGTCCTTAACATAGAAAGAAAGAAAGAAAAGAAAGAAAAACGGTTTATTTCCAGAAGTGGCTTGATCAGACACATTAACACAAAACATTTTATTTTAACAAAAAGAAGGCCTACCTAACTCTCAGCTTGGGCCCTCACATTTTGCCCCTGGGAGCGCTAATTCCCATAGATACAACTGCAAAAGAGAAGAGTTTCTAAAGTGAGGAATTGGGCATAAAGCATGGTATACATAAGGTCATCGGTAGGTATGCTGATTGCGGTTAACAAAAAAGTTTGGTTAATGTGATGGAGATGCAACTAATCGATTTTTGAAATTTTGTTGCCTGTATCATGGTAATTATATCAAAATAAGCAACTTTTCTTTCATGCATCTTTTGGGGCAAATGAGTATTTAATGAGTTATAGTGGTATGTTAATTTTTGTCGTTGATGATGAATTCAATGGAATAAACATCTACCTACTAATCCATTGCAGTGTTGCTGTCTGGCGTACTCCTTGAATTACTTGCCGCTTTCAACACTAGAGTTGCGATCAGTAATTTACCGCTATAACTTGTTAAATACTCACTTGCCCCAAAAAGTGCATTGATGAAAAGCTGTTCATTTTGATGTAATTGATATGTTTTAGATAACAAAGCTTCAAAAATTGATTAGCTGCATCTCTTTCACATTAACCAAAAGTTTTCACAAACTATTCATTAAAAAAATTTTCAGCATCATACAGATCAAGCTGAAGAAACGATCAAAAATAGACCTGAAATGTAGCTCTTACGTAGAAACACAACCTATTAAAGCCATAATGAAAAGGTACAGTTTTGAGAGCTAAAACTGTTTACCATCATTACTCATTACCTAGCTAGTTAGCTTTCTAGCATTCAAAATGCAAGTCCATTCCATGAATTTACCAAAATTAGCTTTGAGAGACAAGTTCAACAGAGCAAAAATTTATTTAACTATTTTTGCGTCTTATGTGTTTATTTGTTTTAAACGTGGGTATTTTTTGCTATGTTTGTATAAAAAACTTTTGGCCAGCATTTGCTAATTACTTGAAAATCATTTATGACAGTAGGCCTATTTCAGAATTCAGTCTGTTCAGCGAAGTATTATTTTTCTCTCTCATCTAACAGCAAACATCCTCCAAGGTATTCTCCAGTAGTATTTAATGTATTTACAAGCTTTCAGTCCCCACATTTTGGGTAAAATATGTAAAAGGATACATTTATATTGTTTTTCCCAATAATAATATTAACCATTGACATGGCTAGTGTCCACATCATACTTGTCTATTGATTCAAGACCTTGACATTGAAAACTTTTTAAAATCCAATTTTTGTGGATTTCATGTAGCCTATGCTATACATATTGATTGAAATTGAACAGTTATTCTTATCTGTCTTCTATATTTACTTGTTTTTCTTCCAATTTCAGAGTACAGACTTGGGATTTTTACCCTGTAATTTAAAGCTTCACCAACAACATCTATGACAACAGCAATGGGGCAGTATTAGGAAAAATAAACTCATAGAAATTGAAAATGGCATTTTTGTTTAGTCTTCTTTGGTTAGTTGTAACCTCCACGTAGAAATTTTGCTATGTCGACTATGGATGAGTCACATTATCACCGGGCCCCTTTTTTATGACTAGTGTAATTCATCAAATATCGAACAGAAATCACGTGTGTCTAGAAACAACCTTCATAAATTGGTAACTTTTGCTCTGAATAACTCTTGCGGGCCTCAAGGTTATTCTTGAACAGTTGCTTTCTTGTTCTGTGATGTCGCTTGAAAGACAACGTAGATTATTGAAATGTATTTATTGTTCTAAAAATTGAATTCTTTAGTAACATAATTTCATCAATATCAAACAGGAATCGAACAAGAATTTTGATTCGAACAGGATGGTTTGTCAATTAGTTCTCTTCGTATGGAACTTTTGTTAGACTATTAGCACGCCACGTATGGTTTGTCTATTAGTATGCCTTGTATATTTTGTCCATTAATATGCCTCGTATGGTCTATCTATTTGTACACCTCATGTGGCCACTTGGAAAATAAACGTTTTTCTTTCATTCTTTTTTTCTTTGGTGCACTGGATTTTCTTGGAAGTGCTCGCGGTGGCACATCGGTTAAGGGATCGGACTTGTATGTTGGAGTCGCGGGTTCGTATCCCGGCGCTGGCGCTGCGATTTTCCCCGTTGGGTATAAGGGAAAGCTCAAGCACAATACCCCACTCGACCCAGGTGTCGGAAATGGGTACCGGCTTTACGGGGGAACCGTCATGGTGTCCTATATATAGTGTTAGTTATAAGACATTTGAAAAACCAATGCTTAAGATCATTTGTATCAGGCTTGATTGGAAATAAAGCATCCCAAAGATGCCGATGTTTGTTTTGTTTGTTTGTTTGAAATAACTGTCTCATTACTTATTTTCAAGATGCATTTGAATCGAGAGTTATCAAAATTTGAATATGATGTCGATGTTTCATTTGCAGTGTTTGTTGAACCATCATTGTGATCATCAACCTGTGTGACCTTTTTTGGAGTAGAGTGTAAAGCACTCGTCAATGAATTATTATTGATGCTTGCATCAATTTTCTTGGCAAGGGATTGATCATCAGTAAATGTAGCCAGACGAATCATTGATGATCTTGAGGGCTTTGGAACACCAGCAGATGATTGATAGCCCCTCACCAGAATTCCCATCTTCAACTATTCAATGTTATTATCAAGCGTTAATACAATATTTTAATGAAATGAAACAGGCGTTCAATAGATTGATTCAGTTATTTAAAAGAATTAAGAATCGAAAAGCTTTGTTCGAGGCATAAATTCATGATTTTTAAGGAATTTTGATTCGAACACCTTTGTTCAGTATTTAATACTGACATGAAAAAGGAACTGAATGTCGAACATGGAATAATTATCAAGTTTTTAGCGGAAAAGAAAAAAATACAGTAACAGAACATCATATGACAACACTACTCTCTAGTTATGACGGGAGGTTGACGGTGACCCAACAACAATTAAACCGTCGCAATTTTCCCGAGGTGCGTAAGATTTTTCGGGTGAAAAAATTCAACCAATTTGTAAGGGTCGTACAGAAAATGCGTTCGCAACAGCTGGTAGCAGTTTGCAGCTCACAGAAATGAGTTTTTATCACTAAAATAGGAGTTTTAGATGTAAGATCACTGGCACTGAGCAAGTTTGGATGCTTACTAAATTTATTACGCGCATATTTCCAAAGTTGTTCGATAATCAGTTCAGTTCGATATTTGATGAATTACCCTAGTTGTTGCCCTCCAAGGTATACCGTGATGCCCTAGCCAGGGCATCACGATTGAATGCCCAATTTCTTTTAATAATGAAGGCATCTAGTTACGGATGCTTTATTTCCAATCAAGCCTGATACATATCACTTTGTACAATGGATTTTCAAATGCCTTATAACTAACGCCAGGACGCCATTACGCTTTCCCCCGGTCAAGACCGGTACCCATTTCAGACACCTGGGTAGAGTGGGGTATTGTGCTTGGAATTTTTCTCCTATACCCAACAGAGAAAATCGCCACCAGCGCCGGGACGCGAACCAGGGTCTGCCTGCACGGAGGCAAGTTGAACCAAGTTCGATGGTCGCGCGGCTACAACGAGCACAGGTTAAAGAAATATTCTTTATTTCCAAAAAAGTTAATTCATGATATGTATTACACATTGGGTTTCTGAAAATTTCTTAGTATAAAGGTCCTTCATTGATAGGCAACCATACGATTCGTACTATAGCCGTGTCGATGGCTAATCATGTTATTAAGATGAAAAGTCGAAGCATCATCTCTTGGATATTTTATACACAAAGAGATGGCTGACAACTTATAAATAATTTAAATAATGCTGAAATTTTTTTCAGAATTTCTTAATTATTAGTTGAAATGAAATAAGAAGAGATAAAAATTGCTTTACCGAAGCAGACAAAAAACGCCGTCATAAATGATCATCAAATTAGTGAGAAGAAGTTGGTTAAAAAGTAATTTACAAAAAACGTCGTGCAACACGCACATCTAAAACATATAAACAAACATACATGCACAATGAAATTCAGAGCTTGTACATCGTACCAACCGAAAGATAATTTTTTTACGTATCCTTTGTTCGATATGCGCTTTATTTTATTTGTCCTACCCCTCTGGGTAGTGATAGATCTATTTTTGAAAGAGTTAGCTAGGGCCTAGTACACTAAATTAATTTATTAAGCTATCAGCTTATTTCTGAAAAATGTTTCTGTGTTAACTGGTCGCAGAGCATTTAGCGAAATGTTATGGGCCTTGAGGTTTTGCTTATGCTCAAAACAGAAACACATATATATGTAGATATAAACACACATGCATATGTATATGCATGCGCGTGTAAACATATACATACATACATGTAGGTATAGGTATAATAAAAATCTACAGCTAAGAATGATCGTCATGTGTTTATGTATTGAGATGTCTTGTGACACGCTCTAAAAAATAGATAGGAAGAAATTAGCACTGGGAGTTTTGGTTTCAGTTCACTGATAAATGAATACACTAATTTTCGCAACACAAGTGCACTATAATAAGTCACTTTAAAAAAAAGAGAGATCCAAAGCCTTACATACTCGAGTCCGTACGTAAATACTGAGTTCGACGGGATGTTGCAGATTACAATATACTGTATTACAATTTAACCTAATAATACCCGTTGTGTGTTTATTTATATATTTTTTTTTGTATATTTTCATGGTGTTTGCTTCTGAAGAAACATAGGATGTACATTTATTTGTTTGGTATCCGTTACGCTTTCGTTTGAGTTTGTTGTATCATGGATACCGAATTCCTCAGTGTAACATCGAAAGAGAGCCTTTACATGCATTGATATATTTGACATTTTATCAGGATAGGTTCGGTGAGGATAGGTTTGTTTAGGTTATGTGGTGTATTGCTACGCCAGGCATGTATTCCTACGCGCGGCCAATCACTGGGCGGCATCCGTCGGCGGGTTGCTTGTGTACATATCGTATTTTGTGTTCACGGACGCTTTGGTGTTCCAATGTGTTTATTCTGTTTAGAATTACACATGCGACGTTTTTTACGTTGTAAGCTTGTAGTGTTCTCCCTCAGGCTGCTTTACCCTCCGGGCAGACTATGTAAATATCTTTAGACTTTGTGGTATCTATGCCCGAAGTGAGTGCCTGAGGTGCAAACGAACCCGACAGGATAAGGAATACACAACTGGAATAAAGGGCGTATTATTAAGAAGATCGCCGACAGTGTGGCACATGAGGTAAATGATTACAGGCAGGTAGTATAGTACACAGGGGGACCGACGTTTGTCGGTAAGTGGCGTCGTGCGTGCCGTGGCGTAGCGGTGCGCCGTCGGGGTGGCGATGGAGGCCGTGAGGCTACTGCTTGCTGAGCAGCCGAGACTAGTGAATGTCGGAGTCACTGCGCGGAGAGTCGCAGGGAGAAGTCTTGTGTGAGCTGCTGTGAGGAGGCTCGCTGGAAGGCTTGTGTGAGCCGTTGCAGTGACGAGGCTCGCAGGACGAAGACTTATGTGAATATCAGGGTTCTTGCGAGTGCACTGAGTGAGCTGTGCGAACTGAACTGCGCATAGCGCGCAGCTCGTTATATAGGGCTGGTAGCGACCGCACTGAACCGAGCTAGCCTCTGGTTAGCCGGCTCGGGGTGGCGCTTTTGAAGCAGTTGAGACTGAGCTAAGCGTACGTGAGTGATACGAGGTGTTGCCTGGCTGCTCGGTGCGCGCGGCTTGTAGAGGCATGGTCCGCCACCCCAGCGCCGTGAGTTCACCAGTGAAAACCGTCTAAGAAGCATCTAATCTTCAACAACGACCTTCTCACTACCAAGATTTCACAACAGCAGCCGACTTTCTACCCCGCTTTCCGAGCCCTAACCTCTCAAGCGGGTGTAAGTAGATTTTTCTTAATTAGCTCTTACTTTTACCGACCGTTGAGCGTCGCCGGAAGGTAGTAGAGTCTGGTGTACCGAAAGGCCCCAGACCATCTGGGCAAACCCCATTATAGTAGGGGGGGAGCGGGTACAAGTAGGGCACCAGCCGCCTTCCGGACAAATCCGACGCCTGAGACTATACACCAACACTTAGGACTAACACCATGCATCACCCCCCAAGGAAGTCGTGATTCATGGAGAGCTGGGTACAACCAGTTTTCCCGCCCCTTACTACAAACACCCACCCATTTTAGACCCAACACTATGCAACATAACACCAACACACGCACCAACGCCACCCCCGGCAACAACACTCAACCACGAACGACCAAGCAAACTACCACAACCACCCCAGCACAGCCCGCCAACAAATCCAACACTACCTACAAAATCCAACTCCGCAAGATCGACCCCAGAAAACAAACAGACCGACAACAAGTCTTTGAAGCTGCATTCAAACACTTGGAAGCCCCCCTCATACGACTCACCAGCAACTCAAACGGATCTACGCCATAACCGACGACATCACTGCTATCGACAAACTGACCTCGGACAGAGCCACCAAACACTTTCAGGAAATAAATCTGAAACCGATCATCCCCCCAGATCTCAGAGCAAAAAGAACCATATTCATCAGACAACTGGACAGCAGCATTGGCCAACGCCAACCGCAAGAAATACAAGAAGAAATAACACGCGTGCAACAATGGGCAAAAATCACGGAAATAAACAAAATCAAAAACTACACACACGTCATCAAAGTAACCTTCACCGACACCGCCATGACACAGCGCACTCTCCAAAATGGGCTCCTCATGTTTAACACAAAAATCACACCATCGCAAATGGAACTAGAAAAATACACTCACCTCCGGATCTGCTTCAAATGCTACAAAATCGAGGACCATTCTACACACCAATGCACTGACAAGACACCACACTGCTCTGAATGCGCTGCTCACGACCACACCTACCAACAGTGCAGTTCACCGGACAAGAAGTGCCTCAACTGCCAAGGAAACCACCGAACACTCGCAGCCTCCTGCCCATACAGGAAAGAAGCTATCCGCAAGAAGAACGACGAACTCCAAAAAAGAGAAACCGACCAAACCAAGAGCACCTACATTGAAATCGCAAAAACGGCCATCCAACAAACTGCAAAAACAGAACATACACTCACACTCACCAGCGAGATGCACATAAAACTGGCCGCAATCATCATCGAGGCCCACATCGCAGGCCTCGTACAGGGAGGGGATTTCGGATCAATCTTGTCGAAGTCCCTCAAAGAAAATTACGGCGTGGACACCCAGTTCCCCAACCGTGATTCCCAAAAAATATTCAACATGTTCATTGAAAAAAACAAACAACCCCAAGCAGAAACAACGGAGACTCCTGCAAATCAAGCAAGCATCGACCCCAACGAAGACGCAATGGACACTAGCTACCACTCAACAGAAGAAAACTCGACCCAGGACGAAACAAGCGACGACAACTTGCAAGAAAACTGGAGGACGCAGTCCAGCCCGAAAAAGAAAACAAAAAAACGGAAAAAGAAGAAACAACCATCCTCTGAAGAATCTCCTAGACACGACAAAATAGGGGTTTCACTATTCCGCAGCGACACGCACTCACAGCATATCCCAAGCGAACCCACCAACCAACAGATAATAGAAGAACTAACAAAAAACCTCCTGGCCTCAAAATCGCTGTCGTACACCCACACCCGGACAAAATATGGAAAGAAATCATTGACGGCCAATTCGACCTCGAAGTGGCACCCATAGTCACAATCCCACACGAACACTTCGACTTGATGAACACATGCTCAAAATCTGACATCCCCCACAAGAAACCCAAACACTCGACTCCATAATGGATACACACAATATGAACAAAACACTAACCGTCATCCAACACAACGTCCAACACTGGCAAAACAATAAAATCGCACTGTGCAACATCTACCGCCATACAATCCACACATAATTCTGCTAAACTCGCACTGCATGCGTAACGACACCCCCATCAAAATTTGGAATTACAACACATATACCACAAACAAAGCAAATGAAAATCACGCTGGCAATAGCAATTCGCAAAGACCTTCCATTCAAGCTTCACGATACCTTTCATACAGATATGTTGGCCATCACACTAGAAACACCACAAGGCCCAATCACACTTGCCACAACCTACATACCTCCACGCATTGATTACAAAAACTACATTGACATGCACACTCTCTTTAACAGAAAACACCCCACCTACCTCCTAGCCGACATGAATGCCACACACCCCACTTTCGGATACACATACGCAAACAGGAAAGGGAGACAAATCCACTCTCTAATAGACAGGAACAAATGTCACCACATCGGCCCCAATTTCCCCACGATAATCAACCACCGTGCCGCCACTAGTCCAGACATCGTACTAACAAACACGCAAACATTCCACAACATCATACTCGAACCAGGTCCACTAACACCCTCCGACCACATTCCCATCATAGCTACAATATCAGCTAACCCAATACAAATTCCCATCCGCCCACGACCCTCCTTCCACAATGCAAACTGGGAACTATACCGCAACCTTCTTGTTGAACACACAACACCGCAAGACGTAAACCCTACACAAGAGGACATAGACAACCACCTAATCACATGGGAATCCCATATCATCGAAGCCTCCAACCAATCTATTCCAACTATCACACACAGAACCACACCAGGCATCAAACCCACTCATGCCATACTCGTCCTTCAAACGAGACACAAACACATTCACGACCATCTCCAACGACACGGCCACTCACCCCACCTATACAGAGAACTCCTCAGCCTCAGACAACAGATAAAAACTGCATATCAACGCATCTACTCGGCGACATGGAACAACACTATCGGTAACATCAAAAAGATGGACAATCCCCAACAATTCTGGTCCGCCATCAAACGCATGTCAGGCAACAATAAAAAACAAAGCACCCCCTACATCAAAGAAGGCGGCATCTTTTACCACTCACCACAATCCAAGGAACCTTTGTTCCGACAACACTGGTCAAACATATACTCAGGTATTGATGACCCCAACAACGATTTCGACGCTGAACACATACACACTATAGAAACACAAATGAACGACATCGCTCCCCAAAACGAACCACACGAGACAGGAGACACATCCCGTCTTCCTAATTTCCACTACCCAGCAATCACAATCGAAGAACTAAAAAACGCACTTCGAACGTTTTCCCAAAAAGCTCCAGGACCAATTAAAATAACCACACACCACCTCAAACACTTACCGCAAAACATGCTCCAGTACCTTCTGTACATATACAACAACGCCCTCTCAGCGGGCTATTTCCCAAACAAACTGAAACACGCAATAATGATCTCTTTACCGAAGCCCTCCACCTCCCAACACGAGGTGCAAAATTACCGCCCCATCTCCTTACTCGACACCCACGCTAAGCTCCTAGACAAGATATTAACCTACAGGCTAACAGACCACCTAACCATCAACAACATCTACAACAGCCGCCAACACGGATTTCGACACGGAAGAGGTACACACACCGCACTTGCCACGCTACATGAGACCCTCCACATTAAACAAACACAGAGAAACAAAACAGACATCATTCTACGAGATGTAAGCAAGGCCTTCGACAAAGTCTGGCACACAGGACTCAAATTCAAACTGTCGCAGCTACAAATTCACCCCCTATTCACAAAAATCCTGTATAGCTTCATCACCAACCGCACCGCAGCCATACGAATCGCAAACTACACTGGCCCACCCTTCCCAATCAAGTCAGGTGTCCCCCAGGGAGCAGTCCTCTCCCCAACACTGTACAACTACTTCACACACGACCTTCCCCCACCAATACCCAACACTGACTACATAGCTTTTGCAGACGACATCACACAAATCATATCCGCAAAGCACTCATATAACATGGCAGCTCTTCTAACAACACGAGCCATTGCCCAAATCAACGATTACGAACGAAAATGGAAAATCCAAACTAATGCAAATAAATTAAAAATAATTGCCATCAGCCGCAGCAAACACCCAACAGTGCACATCAACAACACCCCACACCCCTACACAAACTCAGGTAAAGTTCTGGGACTTACAATCAGCACAACCGGATACGCACCCCACACCAGACAACGAGCAGCACTAGCACACCAAAACCTCTCACGCCTCTACCGATTCAAACATCTGAACCTAGAAGTAAAACGCCAACTATACATCGCTCTAGTAAGATCCACTCTCATCTACCCAGTCATTCCCCTACACACACTTCCACCAACATCTATCTCAACACTCCAACGTGTACAAAACCGAGCCACGAGATACATAAAAAATTCAGAATGGCAAGATTTCGCCACCTCTGCACAACTACATCGGCGAGCAAACTTGCAACCAATCAACATTACACTCCACAAACACGCGAAAAGAATCTGGCAAAACATTCACGACATGTACCCACAACTCTACCAACAACTCACATTCCCGCAAGACACCCCACAAATACCACACAGACAATTTCAGAGCTCAAAAATGAAAACACTCGCACCCCAACCGAGACCAAAATACACTTAACACGACTCTAACGACGGACGGACGGACAGACTCGACTGACCAGCACCGACTCAAGCGAATTTTTTGTGATAAAGGAGACCTAACCAATACGGCAAGCCTAACCACCCACGTCCGGTACTAAAGATGCCTACTAACTAAAGATCGATCATACAAAGCCCTGACGGGTAATTAACGTCTACCACCCCTAAACTACCTACAAAAAAATACCCACAACACTAGCATCATATGCGCACAGCGCATCTCTATCTTTTTCCTACCTATCCTTTTCCGTTTCACCCCTTCTCTTCCCGACACACCCTGTGTCAAACTCTCCTTCCGACTTCTCTATAAGCATCGCCAAGCCAAGCCAGCGCCGTGAATGCGCCGTGGTTGGTTAGTGGCTCTCTTTGTGCGGTAAAAGTGCATTTAAGTAATACTTTCTTCAGCTCCCTATTTTCTATTCTTTCTGTTTTTTGAAGGCTTAACAGAAAGTTAAATCGGAGAACTGAGTGTGGTTTTTTTGACCACCGGCCCAGGGGCACCCCCTCCGGGCCTGAGGTGAGCACTGTTTCCCAATTGTTGCTTTTCTCATTCCGTGTGTTTTTTTAGTTGTGTGATCTTGTGCATACTTGTCGATTCAAATGTCCTAATTCTGTACAGTTTGTATTCACTCACATTGTATAGTTTATTGTATTGATATTGTATAGTCTATTGTATTATAATTGTATAGCCTATTGTATTAGTACTGTATAGTTTACTATATTAGTATCGTATAGTGTAATGTAATAATATGCTTCATCATTTAGGGATTGCTTCACTGTGTTGATATTGTATAGTTCACAGTGATACAATTTTCTGGAACTCGTCTATTTAGGTAATTAATAACTGAACTAGGGGCACCGTTGCTAAGTGTGCCTTCAGAAGGCGATTTGTACAGCTGTGTGTTGTATACATTGTATCATAATATTGAGTAGCTCAACTGTATTTATAGTAGGGTAGGGCTAGGCTCCTTCCGTAATGCCCCCCCCGGATCGGGGGAGGGGAGCTGGTGCTGGGCGGGGAGGCCCGGGTGGCCGCCCCCCCAGGGCCCCTCTTTCTTCAAACCCTCGTTCTGCTTCCAAAACTAGAAACACAATTCCGGGGTCCTTCCCCCTTAACCCTGGAAACCCTCCGCCTACGATGCTTATTCCACCAAAACCCAACATTGCCGCAACCAGTACAGCACCTAGAATAAAGTCATCAACATATAAAGGTTAACATCGGCATCTTTGGGATGCTTTATTTCCAATCAAGCCTGATACATATGATCTTAGCATTGGTTTTTCAAACGTCTTATAACTAACCCTATATATAGGACACCATGACGGTTCCCCCGTAAAGCCGGTACCCATTTCCGACACCTGGGTTGAGTGGAGTATTGTGCTTGAGCTTTCCCTTGAGTTCAACTTAAGTATATCGATCCAGCTAAACCAGTGGACAAGACAAAAATCTTTGAAACAACCTTCAAAGACCTAAATGCTCCTCTCATTAGACTGACTTCCACCAGTACAGGTTTCTATGCAGTAACTGACGATGTCACTTCGGTTGATAAACTAACTTCCAGTAAAGCAATCAATGCATTCCAAAAATTGAATATAATACCAGTTATTCCCCCCGACCTAAGTGCAAAAAGATCCATTTTTGTCAGACAAATTGATAATGAAATAGGTGCAAGACCTGCCGATGAAATCAAATCAGAAATCCAACAGCAAAATTCATGGTTATCAGTCACAGAAATAGTTAAAATAAAGCAATATACTCATCTAATCAAAATTATAACTTCCGACACCACCACTGCACAGAGGATCCTCCGAGATGGGTTTTATATGTATCATACAAAAATTACACCCTATCAATGTGAACAAGAAAAATACACACATATCCTCATCTGTTACAAGTGCTATAAATATGAAGACCACCCAACATCCAAATGCACCCAAACAACACAATATTGCTCAGAATGTTCTTCACAAGAACATACTTACCAACAATGCACTAGCACACTTAAACAATGCCTCAATTGCAATGGACCACACAGAACATTAGCATCAAGTTGCCCGTATAGGAAAAATGTAATCAAACAAAAAATCGAAAATGAAAAACAGGAGCTTCACCAACAAACTCAAAACACCTATGCTGAAATTGCAAAGCACGCAATATTACAAACAAACCCCCCAGAACACACCCTCACACTAACATCACAAACACATATTAAACTGACAGCACTCATCTTGGAAGCACACATAGCAGCACTGAACAGAACACAGAAATTTGGCGAACTTCTTTCACAATCTTTAAAACTGAACTTCAATATCGATACTACTTTCCCAGATCGTGACTCAGCCGCAATTTTCAACTTTTACTACAAATCAGAAACAATACCACAGGAGACGGAAACGGAACAGGAAAAAACGGTGGATGTCTCTCTGGAATGTGAGCAGGAACAGATGGAGGAGGCTATGGACACGGAGGCTGGAACTAAACGAAGGATAAGTGGTGATGATTTGGGTAATTCAAGCATAGTATTAGATAACAAACACAACTTTCAAATGAAACTGTACAGAAACTTCATAGACAATTCACCAATCCCAGAAAATCCCCCAATAGAATGGTACATCCGGGAACTCAGCAGACAAGAAAATGATAAAGGATTAAAATTCACAGTTCAGGACTTAAGATCACAAACATTACTGGATTACATCAAGAGTAACAGGGTCCAATTCACAAGAACAAAAATAAACATAATCCCCCATGAGGACTTCATAAATCTTCCAAGACACCAGTCAATAATAGCAGCCACCAAAAAACCAAAAAAAATAATTGCTTAAAAATGAACCTAAAGAAAGTAACAATAATTCAACATAACGTGCAATCTTGGAATACAAATAGAATCACACTATCCAACATATACAACTCACTGGACCCAGACATAATACTTATCAATAGTCACTGCCTCATAAATAACCAGCCCCTTAAGATCTTTAATTACAATACATTTTATTCAAATAAGCAAAACGAAAACCACGCAGGCACTGCAATAGCACTCAGGAAAAGCATTTCGTACAGACTTCACGATGATTTCCACACAGACATGTTAGCAGTAACAATAGATACGCTACAGGGACCAATCACCATAGGTACTACATATACACCTCCGAGAACAGACTACCTGAATTTTATAGACTTCCACATGCTTTCCAATAGACCGCATCCAACCTATTTTCTAGGTGACATAAACGCCGCACATAGCATAACTGGGTACTCACATAGGAACAATAGAGGAAATCATCTTTTCTACCTAATCTCAAAGCAGAAATGCACTCACATTGGACCCTTTTTTCCCACCCTAATAACTCACAATAGCACCACCTCACCCGATGTAGTTTTACAAAACAAGCATGCATTTCATAATATTTTCTTGAAGCCTGGCCCCATCACACCTTCGGATCACATTCCAATAATCGCTACCATCACAGCCAACCCAATACAAATTTCCATCAAACCGCGAAGACACTTTCGTAAAGCAAATTTGAATTTATATAAACAGTTACTATCACCTGTCACACCCCCTTTACAACCGGATCCAACTATAAACGAAATAAACAAGTACCTAGACACATGGACTAAACACGTACAGGATGCCACAAATACAGCCGTTCCCCTCATAAATCACAGAATAATCCCGGGGATCAAACCAACTCACGAAACTTTGACATTACAAGCACAATACCGACAGACAACTCAATACATCTCCAGATATGGGCCATCTATAGATTTGAACCGACATTTGAACGCAATAAGAATCCGATTACAAGAAATATAAAAAGGCAAATATCAGCAAACCTGGGAGGAATTAATTCACAGTCTCAAACTGCAGGAGGATCCGAAAATGTTTTGGTCCTCCTGCAAAAGGATGATGGGCGGTAATTCACTAAACAACAAATACCATACATAGAACATAATAAAGAACAGTTACATACTCCTAAAGAAAAAGAACCCATCTTCAGAGCACACTGGAAGGAAATATTCACTGAACAGGACGATCCCCTCTTCGACAAGGAGCACATTGAAACGGTACAAGAGCAAATGATCAACTTAGCAAATACAATCAAACCATACCGAACGGGAAATATCAACAGACTGGACCCTATACATTTTCCCCCTATTACATTCGAAGAACTATTACAATCACTGGAAACGTTCAAACAGAAAGCACCAGGGACAACGGAAATAACCACTTTACAACTTAAAAACTTACCAGAAAACATGATTCACTTTCTGATTTACATTTTCAAAATGTCCATATCTGCTGGTTACTTCCCGAACAGTCCAAAACACGCCATAATGATTTTCCTCCCAAAACCAAACACATCCCTAAAATCAGTTCAAAATTACAGACCAATTTCCCTCCTGGATGTACACGGCAAATTACTAGATAAAATTTTAAATAATAGATTAACAAATTTCCTTACAATTCATAACCATTTTAATTACAGACAACACGGATTCAGATGTAATAGAGGCACTCACACCGCACTGGCAACCCTTCACGAAGCAATTTCCATCCAATTAGCTCAAAAATTCATAATAGACATTTGCTTAAGAGATGTTAAAAAAGCATTCGATAAGGTATGGCACTCTGGTCTCATCTTCAAACTTTCGCAAATTAATCTTCACCCTATGTTTCTCCGGACCCTGAATAGTTACCTCAATGGCAGGACAGCCTCAATAAGAATATCCAATTACTTAGGACCGCGATTCTCACTGTGCACAGGTGTACCCCAAGGAGCATGCCTATCCCCTACACTGTTTAGCTTTTATACCCATGATTTACCACCGCCGCTACCTAAAACAGACTACATATGCTTTGCAGATGACATCACACAGATAACAGCCGGAAAATATTCACCAAAATATGCAACAGCCAATACCAAAAGAGCAATAGAACAAATAAACACATTTGAAAGTAAATGGAAAATATTAACCAACAGTAGCAAATTTGCAATAATCCCCATAAATAGAAGGAAAACATTTGAAGTTACCATAAACGGCAAATCAATACCATACACAAATAAAGGAAAAGTCCTGGGGTTGAACATAACTACACATGGTATATCATCACAAGCCTCCATTAGACAAGCAATAGCCTACAAGAATCTAGAAAAAATTTACCGTTTTACTTACCTTCATACAGAAACCAAACTGAAATTATACATGGCCTTTGTAAGATCAGCATTAATATACCCAGTCATACCTTTACACACAGCATCAGCAACAGCAATATCCAAATTACAAAGAGTTCAAAACAAAGCACTTAGATTTATTACCGGCACTAGTTTAATAGAAGCAGTACCATCACAACACCTGCACAATCATCTAAATATCCCTCTCATAAACATACTGCTGCACGAGCATGCAAACAGGATCTGGCACAATATACAGCAATTCGATCCTGACCTGTACACAAAATTAAGTTTTCCTCCGGAGCTCATCCCCAATCAACATTCCCGATTTAAAAGCTCTAGACTACTTGCATTGGCCCCCCCTCCACCTCCGAAATATACATGAACCAACAATCTTGCCAGGCACACCTACTAAGACAAATTCCAGTCCTGTTATGAGGACGTGGGGGAAGACCAAATTAATTTCAGTAATATTTTTATTTTTTGTTTTCTGGGGTTTTGGCGAGCGGTAGGACGGTCTTCCCCCCCATGGGTGGGAAGCCAAAACCCCAGACTTTTAACTTCATTTCAGTTGCATTGACATACACAAAAATTCTTCTTTCCATCAATTATTTTTCATTACTCTAAAATTTCTTAAATTCCTATTTACTTACACCTCAAACTACTTAATAGCCAACTAGTAAAGATGTACGTAGCGTAGAGTGCATGTCTGCAAAACTGTATCTAGGTGTATATAATGCACGATGTGCACAGACGCTATAATTGTAAATAGGTAGAGAAAAATAAGTAACTTGAAATGTGTATATATATATGTAGATATACATATATGGTAGGTCGAAGGTAATGCAACATAATGTGCTCGCGCACTGTAGAGAAATAGACAACACTCGTAAATAAGACAGTAAATAAGTAAAAACTTAGTCTCCAATTATAGGCGCTAGATGATGCAAATGTGTAGATATTAGATTGTAAATACTCGTAGACCAATAACTAGATAGGCCTAAGTCATAGTTCAGTAACAAAGAATGAAATTTTAGGTATTGCTTACTGTGTAGGTAAGATAAGTGTAATTGTTTAGACAGCTAGGATGTAATGTAGGTAATGTAAATAAGATATTTAATAAGTAAAAACTTATTCTCTAATTATAGGTGCAAGATGATGTAAATGTGTAGATATTAGATTGTATATACTCGTAGATCAATAACTAGATAGGCCTAAGTCATAGTTCAGTAATAAAGAATGAATTTTAGATATTGCTTACTGTGTAGGTAGCTAAGTGTAATTGTTTAGATAGCTAGGATGTAATATAGTGTGTAAAAGAAAAAAAAATTAAATAAAAAAAAAAAAAAAAATACAAATGAAAAAAAAAATATATATATAATAGAACAAAAAAAATGAAAAAAAAATAAAAAAAAATAAATGAAAAACAGAAAAAAAATAAATAAAAATAAAAAAAAGACAAATGAAAAAAAAAAATATATATATATATAATAGAACAAAGAAAAAAAAAATTTTATGTATATATGCATATTAGTGTCCATTTAATTCGTGTGCGTGTGTGTGTAGGTTGTGGGTGTGGAACGTATAGAACCATTGTGTGCTCATGTGTCGTGTGTGGGTGATAATATATGTATATATATGTATGATAAAACAAAAATTGTACAAAAAGTTTATATACTCATATGTATGTCTGTGTATCGTGTGTGTGTGAAATTCTGAATTAAGAAAAAAAAGGTACGAGTGCATGTGTCGGGTGTGTGTGTGTATATAAATGTAATATGTATATATGCATATGTATAAAAAAAAATAAAATAAAAAAAATAAAAATGAAAATAAAAAAAAAATAAAAAAAAAAAAAAATTAAAACAAAAAAAAAATTAAAAAAAAAATTGAAAATAAAATGAATAAAAAAAAAATTAGGGAAAAAATATATATATATATGTATAATTATGTGTGTATATTGTATATAGGGACTTGTAGATGAGCATAAATTTCTCCCATTTAAAATTTATATTGCTTGACGAGGGCTTTTATCGCCTTCCCACAAAAAAAAAATTACAGTAGAGCAGAGTAGACGCGGCATAATTAAATAGATGAATCGTTTCTAGCATAAAAAGCCCTGACGGGTATTTTCCCTCGTTAAACTAACAAGTTAGTAGTATCAATCGAACAAGATGCACAAGATCAACTAATTATGCGTTAAGCGCCTTTTTCTTCTTCCACTATCCTTTTCCTTCTCTCTCCTCCTTTTTCTCTTATGGCACACACTGTGCCAAACTCTAATTCTCTTCTCTTCTTTCCTATTGTCACCGCCCCCCCCTTCCCAGCGCCAGATCTCATCGCTGATTGGTTGTTTGGCCGGATCACTTCGTGGCTGTGAGGTGGCGCTTATGAGCTTGTGTGGTGGTGAGCGCGCACAGCTAGATGGAACCACCACAGGTGCCCCCCTGTTGTTTTTTAAGTTTCCGAGTACCTCAGTTGATATTTGACTTTCTTGTTTTTGTTGAGAAGGGCGTTCGTGTGAAGACAGCGTCTCGTCTGAGGTTATTGGATTGTCGCTAGCCGCTAGAAGATCGTAGGACGGGGGTCTGGTTGGGTGTTTTTCGTCGGGCGGAATTAAGCTGATCGACGAGCCAGTATCGACGAGATACCGAGTATTGTTGGAGTCGGTGGCGTACAGCAAATCTGCTGCGTTTGCCCGTGAGTAGGAGATGGCGCTTACTATCCTGTGCGACCTTCGTTGAGCATAGCTGCATGGTGTTGTGCACTTTCTTGCGCGGTCGCCGAATGTGCGGTGGTAGTAGCAGCGTACTCGGTCGAGCGTGCTTCCTTCGTTTGAGTGTTGAAGGTTTCTAGGTGCCGGAACTTGATTCCGCCAGTTGTCGCCTTTGAGGGTGTCTTCGTGCGAGCGCACTATTCCTAAAATATTCTTGAGTTAGGCTATTTCTTTCATAGCTGCGTCAAACTCGGCTCTTGACACTGTCGGGGTAGGCGATGGCTTGATCGCGTTTACGGTGACGGGCTTGGTAGTTGCAGCCCGGCACGTTGATTGCCTTGTAGTAACTTGATCTGCTATCTCTCCGTACTCGTCGTCTGTTTTTCCTTTTCCTAAGGCTTCAATCAGTGGCTGCGCTTCAGTCGGTAATTTTGCGAGATGCATGCAGCGGATGACTGAAGGTGGGAGCGGAGCTTGTCTGCAGTTGTTGAGACGCGTCATTTCCAGGAGTAACTCGGAAGGCGTACTGTCTCCCAGCGTTATTTTAACGATGGCGTCGTAGTTGGTCTCGTCATCGTGACGAACGAAACGTTTTGTTAATGCGGCTTTTAAGGCGTCGAATTTACCGTTAGCCGGAGGGTTCAGTAGTACTTCTTGTACTCCGGTGATGATGTGCGTAGGTAGCCCTCCGAGGAGTGCCCCGAACTTTGAAGCGTCGTTGAGATTTGGGATTTGAGCGAGGTAAACTTCGCAGGGGAGGAGCCATCCTTTCATGTCGCCTTCGAAGGCGGGTAAACGGACATCTTTCCAAGCCATGCTCCCACCTGCCGGGTCACTCTGGGGTCAACCAGTGTAGTGTTCTCCCTCAGGCTGCTTTACACTCCGGGCAGACTATGTAAATATCTTTAGACTTTGTGGTATCTATGCCCGAAGTGAGTGCCTGAGGTGCAAACGAACCCGACAGGATAAGGAATACACAACTGGAATAAAGGGCGTATTATTGAGAAGATCGCCGACAGTGTGGCACATGAGGTAAATGATTACAGGCAGGTAGTATAGTACACAGGGACGACTTGGAGGACCGACGTTTGTCGGTAAGTGGCGTCGTGCGTGCCGTGGCGTAGCGGTGCGCCGTCGGGGTGGCGATGGAGGCCGTGAGGCTACTGCTTGCTGAGCAGCCGAGACTAGTGAATGTCGGAGTCACTGCGCGGAGAGTCGCAGGGAGAAGTCTTGTGTGAGCTGCTGTGAGGAGGCTCGCTGGAAGGCTTGTGTGAGCCGTTGCAGTGACGAGGCTCGCAGGACGAAGACTTATGTGAATATCAGGGTTCTTGCGAGTGCACTGAGTGAGCTGTGCGAACTGAACTGCGCATAGCGCGCAGCTCGTTATATAGGGCTGGTAGCGACCGCACTGAACCGAGCTAGCCTCTGGTTAGCCGGCTCGGGGTGGCGCTTTTGAAGCAGTTGAGACTGAGCTAAGCGTACGTGAGTGATACGAGGTGTTGCCTGGCTGCTCGGTGCGCGCGGCTTGTAGAGGCTTGTTCCGCCACCCCAGCGCCAGATCTCATCGCTGATTGGTTGTTTGGCCGGATCACTTCGTGGCTGTGAGGTGGCGCTTATGAGCTTGTGTGGTGGTGAGCGCGCACAGCTAGATGGAACCACCACAAGCTGCTCCGTTTGAGTGGCAGGAGGTATTTTGTGGGATATACTTCCTGACGTGTGGAGCGTCATCTGTGCGCCGGCCTTGGCATTATTGCGTCTGTTGCTGGCGAGTGCGGTTGTACGTGCTTGAGCTTCCGGTTTCGCTCTTGAGGTATCCTTGCAAGATACTTGTGTTGTGTTTTCTCTTTTTCTTTGCTGAGACACAAGCAGTTAGGACCTGCAGGCGTGTTGTGTGCCTGTGTATCTGAGTGTTTTTCAGACACACCACACTAACTGGGAGCTAGTGTGTGCTTCCGTTCTGCCGTGAAGTGTTTTCGTTTTCACGGCAGCGTGTGTTCACACTGGGTGTGTCCTCTGACACACGAGCTCAGGTGTGTGTCTGGTGTCGGCTGTAGGGGAGGTTTGGAGGCCGATCCGAGCTCTGGGAGCTCGGCTTTGAGACCTTGGGTCTCGGGATTTGCACATCCCACAACAGGTTATGATAGGTTAGAATAGGAAAGGTTAGGATAGGTTAGGTTAGCATAGGTTAGGTAATGTCGACGGAATTTTTTTCACCGGTCCACCTAGCTTAAGCCCATGGAATTTCCACGGGTCCTGCTACCACCTAATAATACTCTTGGTTTACTTGTTTAGAGTCCGCTTCTTACATTTCTCTCTGTGCCGCCCTCTTCTTCTAAGCGAATGGCACTCAGGTTAAGGCGCATTTGGACCCGCGCTTCCCATTCTGTAACCTGCTCCTATCCGACGTCAGACTAGCCTCTGCGCACAAGTAAATTGTTACACCTGGACCCATTTATTACTCCCCTACCGGTGACTCAATTCGGGGATCACATTTGGTGGTCAGTATAAATAAATATTTGCCAGTAAGTGGACGAAGAAACCTACAGAAGAAGTGAAGAAAATCGTCATTGTGAAGAGAGGTCTGAAAACGTGAAGCAGATTGTAAAGGAAATCGTTGTTGTGAACAAGACAGTGAAAAAGTAAAGAATATTGTGAAGATCTGGTGAAGAATTAACCTGAATTTTACTACAGTGGATCAACACGGCGGAGAAGAATAACTGAAAAACAATCAAGAAAACTACAGAGCAACAAGCTGAGAAGAAGAGACAGCTAGAGAAATACGAAACCAAGAATAAGAAGCAGCGCTGTCTGCCCCAGCCCCTACGGAGACAGCCCACGGTGTGAAAATCATCTAATCAGCATCTTCAACGAGCACAGTGTTAAGTGTTACGTGCTACTTCGGGTGACTATACTGACGTTGCATCGTGCGTCTACAGAAACGGTGCAGCATCTACGTCGTGCAGCGAACGCCCAACAGTGAACAATGAAATTCAGAAAAATACTCGTGCATTAACTGCGGTTGCGTTGATCATGGATGCCTAGTGCTATATGTTGGAAATATACCCGTGAAAGTGCCAAAACGGTCAAGGCGGCCGAAACCCATGGTCCAATTGGCAGCCGACGTCTAGTTTTAATTTGGTGTTAATTGAGCGTATTCCTATATCTATACTTATATAACCCTATATACTCGTATGAGTTTAGAGTCCGCTTCTTTAGAGTTTAGAGTCCGATATATATACTCATATGAGTATATATATCTTTATGCATTTATCCTAAATATTTTATTTTTTTGTGGTTTTCGTATACCATTATTTTTGTTCGTGTAACCATGGTTGAAAGTTGATGTAACCGGCGAGTTAAAATTTAAAATGTTATTTATTTCCTTTTCGCTTTTACCTGCGTATGAGTTGTGGTAATAACATTTTCTATGTTTTCCATGTGTTGCGACGTTTTTTAATGTTATTTATTAATTCGTTTCTACTATTTTTATATGCTGAATTTCTTTTAATGTAAAAAATGTAGTACCAAACGTGTTCACATTTTCATGCAATTGGCGTGTAGTTTTTTATTTTTTATGGTGTTATTTTGCATATGTATTTCTATAGTTATCTATAACTGCGGAATTGATTTACGTTATCATTGCGTTATATTATTTTATCGATGTTCCTATACTGGTGATGAAAGACGCAGAATTACTGAGGATGAATGGCAGAGTGCATGGAATGAGTACAAGGACCAGCAGAAGAAAGTAAAGAGAATGATTAATGGGGCCAGAGATGAAGAAGAGAGACACCAAGTTGAAAATCTAAGAAAAAAAGGTCCGGATGGAATAAAAGATTGGTATAGATTTATACAAGGTAATGATAGAGGTAGTGAAGTTCAAGTCGATGAATTAGTAGTAAATGGGTGCAGTGTGCGAGATAGGGTGCAAATGGTGAAAGCAGTTGAAGAATTCTAGGAGGATATTGGTGGAATGAATGAGCAGGTAACAAATGATGAATCTGTAAATTTTCTGATTGATGAACATGAACTGCAAATGGAAGACGAAATGACTTGTGAAGAGATTGTAAGTTTTTTGAAGAAAGTGAAAAATGGAAAGACATGTGGCCCTGATAGGATCCCATATGAGTTTTATAAATGTGGAGGAGAGAATGTAGTCAACATGTTGAAGAGTTCATTTGATGAGATGTGGAAGAGTGAGAGAGTACCGGATGACTGGAACAAGTGTAATGTAGTTTTGTTGCATAAGGGTGGGCATAAGAGTGAGAATTGAATGCTCGCGATAGCCATGTGCTAGAGGTTCTGCCGCCGTGCGGCAGAGACCCGGGTTCGAAAGTCGGCGCTGGCGGTGGCGATTTTCTCTGTTGGGTTTAGGAGAAAAATTCCAAGCACAATACCCCACTCTACTCAGGTGTCCGAAATGGGTACCGGTCTTGACCGGGGGAAAGCGTCATGGCGTCCTGGCGTTAGATATAAGGTATTTGAAAATCCAATGTACAAGGTGATATGTATCAGGTTTGATTGGAAATAAAGCATCCGTAGATGCCTTCATTATAAGAGTATGAAAGAACTAAAAATTACAGACCAATTGCCTTGGCTGACACTGTATGTAAAATATTTTGTGGTATTTTGAATGATAGAATGAAACATTTAGTAGAAGAACTAAGAGTCCTAGGTGAAGAACAGAATGGGTTTAGGCAAGATAGACGTATCGAGGATAATCTGTTTGTGGTGAGTGAAATAATTGAGCGAATGAGGAATTTAAACAATTTAAACAATTTAAACAATTTAAACAATTTATTTACCACAGGTGATACAGAGATAAAATGTTTCTTAAGTCTAGTACAATGGTCAAATTTGAGTATAGCTACCTGTGGGCCCGAATAAGTTCAGTGACTTCTAGGGCATCCTACCATCAAGGTTAGTCTTAGGAGTACAATAATGTTTAACCTAATTCACCTAAACTAGAGACGCATTAGACTGATCAATGAGATAATTAACTCGAAATTAGATACTTCATTTCACAATATAGTTCATAAGGACTAGATTTAACAGTATATTCGACAAACGATTCAAGAACAGACTGAAGATCGGCGAAATTAACCAAGGTAAATTACATTATTAGGACCAGTTATGTACGGGACAAGGTTTGACTCTGTGATCTTGCACGACTAGTAATCTGATAGGAAGTGAGACTCAAGACTTTCTTTGAATACCTTATAAGAATTACTTTCATGGATCTCTGCAGGTATTGAGTTCCAAGTTTTAGTTCCAACGAAGAGGATACTGTGTTGTGACCGAGCCTTTGAGTAATAAGGAAGCATGAATTTACTTCTATTTCGGGTTAAATGGTCGTGATGACCAGTTTGCGCAGTTAATAGTTGTTTTAGGCTATTGTCGCCATCATTTGTTAATGTTTTGTAAATGAAATTGCAAATGGAGATTTTGTAGAGATCCGAGAGCTTAAGTATTCGTAAATTTTTGAATGAGTCATTTGTGTGAGCATTATATTCTAGATTCTTTACCGCTCTTATGACTCTTTTTTGAAGGGTAAAAATTTTGTTGGTTTTATTTTTATCAGTTCCGTGCCATGCTTCTATTCCGTATTGCAAGTATGGTGAAATGAGCGTTCGGTAGAGCATTTGTAAGGCTGTTTCAGGCAGGAAATTTTTAACTTTATTTAGGATTCCGATAGATTTTGATAATTTAGAACTAATATGAGCGATGTGCTCTTTAAAGGTTAGATGTTTGTCTATTATGATGCCGAGGAATTTACTTGAGTTGGTTTCTTCGATTTCACCTTCGCCAATTTGAATGCGTGGGAGAGATATATTTTTCTTGTATGAGAATGTAATATATTTTGTTTTATCGATATTAAGGCTTATTTTATTAGCTTTAAGCACAATGAAACCTTATTAAGTTCATTATTTATACGCTCCGCCATCCTAGCGGGATTTTGGTCTGGAAGGACCGCAGAAAGGGTACTGTCATCGGCGGCAAAAAGTATGAATTTGAAGAATGATGTAGATTTAATGATATCATTGATAAAAATTAGAAATAGGAGAGGCCCAAGGACAGATCCTTGTGGAACCCCATGGCTAATTGTCTGTGGGTCTGATTTTGCGTCGTCAATGACAACGTATTGTTTCCGATTTGCTAAGTATGATCTAAACCAATCATGGGCAGCCCCTCGAATGCCATAACAATGTAGTTTCGGGAGTAATACGTTATGGTCCACACAATCGAATGCTTTTCGAAAGTCAAGAAATACGGAGAAAACAAGCTTTCCTTCATCTATATTAGAATAAAGGTATTGCAAATGATTTAATACAGCTTGTGTCGTAGATTTCTTAGAACGAAAACCGTATTGTTTGTCGTAGAGGAAAGATTTTTGTTCAAAATACGAATACACTTTTTTATACACAATTTTCTCGAATATTTTGCTAATAATTGGTAGTACAGAGATAGGTCTATAATTGTTAATGCAGTTTTTATCACCATTTTTAAAAATAAGGGTGACTCTCGCAATTTTGAAAGAGTTGGGGAAGATACCTTGAGAAAGGGATTGGTTGACAATGTAAGATATGCACGGTGCTATTATATCAGCTATAGCCTTAAGAACTTTAGCCGAAAAATTTTTCAATCCACTTGATTTATTTTTCAAGTTGTTTATGCACGTAATTACATCGGAGGGATTAGTTGGCGTGAAAAAGAAAGAGTTAGGTTCACGGACATGGTCCATGTATTGCAAGTGGTCTCTGGGTTCACTGAAGACACTATCGGCTATATTTTTTCCTATGTTTACAAAAAAGTTGTTAAACACAGTTGCAATATCTTTTTTCTCGTGGTATTTTACATTTTCCTGAACGACGGACTCAATTGTTTTCGTAGTATTATTATTCTGTTTATAGCATGAATTAGGCAGGCGCCAAGTTTTTTTAATATCAGTTTTGTATTCAGTAAATTTGCGCGTGAAGTAGTCTCGTTTTGAGGTTCGTATTTGATTTGTCACATGATTCCTGAATCTGTTATACGTTACTTTAGATATTCGCCCTTCGTATAGTAAGGCTAGGTACGCTTGACGTTTCTTTATATTGATCACGATATCTTCAGTAATCCAGGGCTTTTGTCTATTTTTCGGCGTAATTGTGCGGGTGATTATTGGACAACACTGGTTATATGCGGTCGTTATAATTTCAGTTAAATTTAGTATTGCTTCATCAATGTTAATCGCATTATTGTCCCGTTCATAGACGTCTAATGATGGCATTAATTCTTCTAGAAGAGTTCGCATTGTTCCCAAGTTGTATTTGTTTACACAACGAAATGAATAAGTATCAGCCTGTGGGCTGGTACAAGGATTATAGACATTTTTCTTGATGAGAAACACCGGGAAATGGTCAGATAAGTCAGAAATTATTATTCCGGTAAGAAAATCAGTCGGATCTAACATAAAAATATTATCGAGTAACGTATCCGATTCAGAAGCAACACGTGTAGGTTTCGTGATGATTGGAAGGAAGGAGCTAGACTGAAAAACATTTATGAAGTTTGGGATTTGCTCACAGCTATCATATTGTAGAAGATCGTAGTTGAAATCCCCGCAGATTATTATGTCATTATATAGAGACTTGTTGAACTGAGATATAATGCTTTGAAGCTCGTTCAGGAAAGAGACGTTACAAGCTTTTGGGGGTCTATATACTGTCCCAAGCACAATCCGTTTATCATTTTTCGTTAGTTCTATAAATAAAGTCTCAATATGTTCACGATTCATAGTTGCACATGAAATGACTTTCGAAGATATATTTTTAGATATGTACGTACTGATGCCACCACCACGTTTGTTACTACGGAGTGAATGATGGCTATAATAGTTTTGAATTTGAATCAGGTCTTTAGATGAGTCGTCTAGTCAACTTTCGGTGAAACTGAGAACATCAAAATTGCTGCTCAGCTCAGTGATAGTACAAGATATTTCATCTATTTTCGGATAAATGGATCTACAGTTCCAACATAATAGAGAAAAATCGTTACAGGTCTTCCTCGTCGATTCATTGAATTTTTTAATATTTACGTATTTACAGTTTCCAGTTTCATTTAGGTTTGGGTGCAGTCTATTCAAATGATTGAGATCTGGATCAATATTGTCGAATATGTCAACATGGCCAGTCATTAGCATTAAGAGACAGTAAGTAAAATGTTACGTAAAAATAAAAATGATAAAAACTACAGGATCAAGGTAAAAATGAGGACATTCCTACTTAGAATTATATTAAAAAAAAAGAAACTAAAAACACACAGATTATTAGTCTAAATTGTTTAAAACCTAGTATAATTTCATAAGGAGAGCGCAAATTCCGTCCATGAGCAGGAACATTAGGGATCATAAATGGCAAATAATGTAGTTACAAGGCTGTCGTACCAGTGGTTTCCGCATATAACACTTATAAGATGTAGCAAGGACGAAATGGATTCAAAAACGAAGTGACAGTGAAGTTATTTATGGAATTTAAAAAATCTTGACTATCTAAATTATTTCCAGATTCAGAAACACATACACGAGTTAAGTCTGAGCTGCAAGTTCGGTATGAGCATTCGATAAAAAGGAGAAAGAAATAAATTGAAAAACAATTTAGTAAGCAGCAAAACAAGGCTGTAAGGTCGACGTGGATGCTTTGAAGAGGTGTAAAGGTAATTCAATCAAAAATCAGGAGGAAAACATGTGGACATATATCAATATAATATTAAACTCAATACGTCAGTGTAAAAAAATACTAATCACGAATAATTTCCTCTGAGGACTTGCCGACATGTTGCAGCAAGTACTTGTCTAGTTCTTCAGGTGTATTGATGGTTAGAGGTCTCTGAGTTACTTGGCCAGGTATCTTTGGAGAGAAGACGTTGACATTGCCATCCAAACTTCTTGCGGGTCCTATTTGTTCCGGAAATTTTCGTTTGGCCAATCTCAGAGTGTACATTATACTTGCTCGCGAAGGTACTAAGTATTCATTCACGTAGAGTTGTTCCGGTTTTGTAACACGGCAGGCTGTTAGAACTTCTTGCTTCTTTTCGTATTTTCGTAGCTCAAAAGAAATGTTTCTTCTATCGACGTTTCCGGGTGGAGTTTTTTTCCCAATCTACTCGCTGTGGTGATGTCAGAGTTACTCAGGTTGATTTTGAGTTGGTCCTTCAGGATCTGGCACACAGTTTCTGGAAGGATGATAAGAAGCTATATTTAGTATTCCTGGATATTGAGAAAGCGTATGACAGAGTGGATCGGGTAAGGCTGTTTGAAATTTTGAGAAAAGTTGGATTTAGCAGAAAAATAGTGAACATTGTGCAAAGTCTGTATGAGAACACAAGTGCTATCTACAGGTTAGGAAATTTGGAAACAGGGCAAGTGAGGAGTGTTAGAGGAGTGAGACAGGGCTGTACTCTGTCTCCCCTGTTGTTTGGATTGTACACAGAAGAATTAACAGTTCGACTGAGAATGAGTGGCTTAGGACTGAAAGTTGGTAATAAGAGACTGAGCTGTTTGTTGTATGCTGATGATGTGGTTGTGGTTAGTGATTGTAGACATGAACTGCAAAGGATGCTTGAGGCCGATAGAGACAGACTGTGGAATATTGGAGAAGTCAGAATAGGTAGAACAAAAGAATGCAAATATCTAGGTTGTATGATAAGTGAAGATGGATGCACTGGAACTGCACTGGATGGATGCACTATGAGTGCTCTTGTCTGGAATGGAAGTGATATTGAAAAGCTGGATATAATACATAATAAGGTAGGACGTTTAGCATTGGGTGCTCAGGAATGGACAGCAACAGAAGCCATTAGAGGTGACCGAGGGTGGAGCCCATTTTCAGAAAGAATGATAAAAGCGGTGCTGAATTACAATGTGAGAATTAAAAGAATGCAGAATAGCAGGTGGGTAAAGCGAATTTTTAAATGGAATCTGAGTGTAAGCAATTGGGAGAAAGTATGTTGGGGGCATGCAAGGAAACTTAGTATGCAAAAGATAATTCATGTTAGAATTGGGAGACCTGTGGATGACTAGAGTTTAATAAATGTTGGAGGTGTAGGGCCTGAGTGGGACTGCAAAAGTTGGAAAAAAATGAGAGGCAAACAAAAGAGTATGAATTGAATAAGTGGAGGGTTAGCATGATGCGGAAGCCTACACTTGACTGGTATATGAAAAAAGGAAGCACCTAAGTTTGAGATGTCCTACGATGGTAGTTTTGGAAGTCAACTCTTGTTTGCTGTGAGATGTAAGTCACTGAGTGTGAACAGACGTACATGGAGGTGGAATGAGAATAATAACATATTATGTCGGCAGTGTAATAGTGGAATGGAGGAAACAATTGAGCATTTTGTGCTGGAATGTAGTAGGTGTGAGCAAGAGAGAGAAAGTTTCATGAATGTGATGTTTAAGCAGTATAGAGAAAATGAGTGGTATGCCAGATGTGCTGAAGTTGATTGTGGTATAAGCTGTCTTGCTGGATTGGATCAGGAGTGTAATTTGAGTATCATTGAAGCTATGAAAATGTTTCTTGTGCGTGCCTGGAGTAAGAGACAGTGACAGGAATGAGCCAATCAGGTAGAGTGGGCAGTAATGACTCATTATGCACTCTGGTTATCCCAGTGATGCCGTCCAATGGCAGCTTGTGACAAGGATTGGTAGATCCTGAGTAGTTTAGTGGACAAGTCTGGTACCAGGCGCTGAACTCTGTGTGAAAATTGTGGAGGGAATTGTAGGCCGTTACAAAGGCCCCGATGCTGTCGGCCCTCAATTTCAAGTTCAAGTTCAAGTTGGTGTGCCATGTTCAGCGTAACCTGAGCTACTCGGTGTTAATTTATGTTTTCTTGAAATTAAATTAAGTATTTTAAATTTCGGTTTTGATAAACGTCCCTTGGGATGTGTTGATATTGTTTCTGTGTTTTTTTGCGTTGTAAAAATTAATCTTTGATTTTTTTCTGAAGTGTTACATACTTAATATCTTGTGTTTATTTACATTTTCAAAATTGTGTAACGTGTGTTGTGTAGTAACGCAGTGTTTTAATTTTGTATTTTTTGGGAAGAAGGGAATTAACTTAATCTATTATTCGCTTACGCTGTCCTTCATGTAGCCACGCTGTGTTGGTTTACTATCATGTATTTACCATTTTAAGGTTAGTTGTTTGCGATTATTCCTGCATGTAACTAATGATAATGTAATGATGTAACTTGCTTTGGGTAACATAACCGATCTTCAGTCTGAACATGAATCGTTTTATCGAACATACTGTTAAATATAGCCGATTTGACCTATATTGTAAAATACAGCATAAAATATCGAGTAAATTATCTCAATGATTAGTCTAATGCGAAACTAGGTTAAGTAAACTAGGTTAAAAATTATTGTACACCTTAGAATAACGTGATGATAGGATGCCCTAGAAGTCGCTGAACTTGTTCGGGCCCACAAGTAGCTATACTCAAATTCAACCATTGTACTAGACTTAAGAATCATTCTACCTCTGTATCACCTGTGGTAAATAAATTGTTTAAATTGTTTAAATTGTTTAAATTATTATTATTATTATTCTTGACTTTAACGGACTGCGCTATTCATTGTTTTCAACATATTATGGCTTGATTGCGTGTTCGTTAGCAAACATTCTGTGCTGTTGCGGTATATGCGTTTTGATTGGAGTTTTCGTTTTGTATCTTTTTGAGTCTAAAAACGCCATCTTATTTTTTGTATGGTCGCTTAAAGTTTTTTGGATGTTTTTTCTCTGATAAATTAATCATGCGGTAATTTGTTCAGGGGGGAGGGGGGGGGAGAGGTATGTCAGTGCGTTTATGCGTTTTGACCCACTTACCTCAACTATAAATAAGTAAGCTGCGTTCTTAGCGGCTCATAAGCTCCCTAAAATTTACGCTAACATTTGGAGGCGATAAAATCGTCCAGCAAATGAGGTAAATAATCTTGGTGTTTGATTTGACATGAATTTGACTTTCAAATCATACGTAGAAACAACATACATCCAAATTAGCTGAACCTCGATATTCTTTCATCGCGTTAAGAACACACTTGACGAAAAATCTAGGTAATTTGTGATTCAGTCTCTAGTATTATTGCGTTTTGATTATTGCAGTCTAGTCTTAGGAGATATACCTCAATATCTTCGATAATAATTGTAAAAATTAATGAAATTTGCAGCCAAAGTGGTAGGCAAAGGTAATTTCAAGGAACACGATCAGCCAACCCCTCTTTTAAGAAAACTTGGTCGGACCCAAATACCAGACAAATTCATTCCCCAAAAAGCTCGACCAGTGTTCTCATCTCTGTACCTTGCTCAGAGTAATGCAGATGTAAAAATTTTGCCATCCAATAATTATTTCTGTCGACTATAATGTGTTACACAGCCGTTAGCTCAATGTAGCAGGACGAAGGTCGTTTTTATTATTTATATCATTTTCTCATCTTTATTTTCTATTTTCTGTATTTACATTTACCATCCGTACGATGAACAAGCTCTGAAATTTATTTTTGTGTGTATATCTGTCTACATGTTTCTAGAGGTGAGTGTTGCGCTATGTTTTTATAAATTACTTTTAACTAACTTTGTCTCACTACTTAGAAATCATTTACGACGGTGTTTCAGTCGGTTTCGGGCGAGCATTTTCGTGTCCCTACTTCTTTTGTTTTCCAATTATGCTGAAGGACTTTCAAGGCATTCTCTAGTAATATTTATAAGTTTTCAGCCATCTTGCTATGCACGAAATATTCCAGGGAATATGTTTTTGTTTGTTTCTCTCAATGACATAATTAACATCAGACTATGCTATTGTACTCGTATGGTGTGTCTATCAGCAATTAAGGACCTATGGATTACGAAAATATTTAAAAATCAATGTATTTTATTACACTTCATTTCATGTATCAACTTTTTTTGATGGGGAAATAAGCGGTTTTTTATTCTTTCTTTCTTTCTTTCTCTGCGACCAGTTAGCACTGAAATCCAAATAAAAAATAATTCTAAATTTTAATAAATACAATTAGTATACTGGGTCACTGTTTAATCTATGTCTATGTGCGCCAAAATTTGGTAGATATTTTCTGCTCATAAAGGCCCCGATACACTGGCGTTCATGACTCGAGAAATTGCGGCAGTGGATCCGTCCGCCAGTTGAAGTGAGAACTGGCGACATGATACACTCAGCACGCAAGATGAAGCACCGCGGAATGCAATGCAAGGCGTCAGTCTGCCTCAGCGTGTCGTACGGGTAGGTGCGCGATTGCGACCAGCCGTATGGAGCGCAGGATTAAACCAAAGCGCACGTTTCGCTGTGCTTTAGCTCTCTGTAAGCGCTGCTCATCACATTCTGCAAGCAGTCGAATTTTTTAAAAGCGTCTATAGAATTCAGCGTTCGAGTTTTGTCAACTCAATTGCGAAGCAAGACATGGCTGTACACCTCTCCCGTCATCGTTCAAAACTGTACTGCTCGTCGCAGTGACGACCGTCCTAATCCAGACATGCTCGGATCGCTGAAAGCTCGGGGGCCACTCTGCCAACTGGCTGGTGTGCAGGGATGGGAGGCACATTGAGAGGCGTGCTGGCGGTTATCACCGCGATTTTTGCCTAGTGTATCGGGGCCTTAAAGGCCCCGATACACTGGCGTTCATGACTCGAGAAATTGCGGCAGTGGATCCACCCGCCAGTTGAAGTGAGAACTGGCGATATGATACACTCAGCACGCAAGATGAAGCACCGCGGAATGCAATGCAAGGCGTCAGTCTGCCTCAGCGTGTCGTATGGGTAGGTGTGCCATTGCGACCAGCCGTATGGAGCGCAGGATTAAACCAAAGCGCACGTTGCGCTGTGCTTTAGCCTTCAGTAAGCGCTGCTGATCACATTCTGCAAGCAGTCGAATTTTTTAAATGCGTATATAGAATTCAGCGTTCGAGTTTTGTCTACTCAATTGCGGAGCAAGACACGGCTGTGCACCTCTCCCGTCAACGTTCAAAACGGTACTGCTCGTCGCAGTGACGACCGTCCTAATCCAGACATGCTCGGATCGCTGAAAGCTCGGTGGCCACTCTGCCAACTGGCTGGTGTGCAGGGTTGGGAGGCACATTGAGAGGCGTGCTGGAGGTTATCACCGCGATTTTTGCCTAGTGTATCGGGGCCTTAAGTGATATCTAGTTATCACTTAATCTCCACTTCATCCCATATACCCATGGATGCATGTCCGCATGATGTTTAGGAGAATTCGGAGAGGATGTGAAACCCGAGATGTTTTTCATTGTTGTTCCGAGACTCTAACTCGATTTTCCTTAAAATTCTGTAAGAAAATTAGAAACTTGTCATATATACGTTTTTAGACGTTTTTTCTTTTATTTATTTAATTCGTCAAGTCATTTTTCCCAGTTATTTCTTTCGATTACACTGAAAAACGCAGCTGTCATATTCAATGCAACAGGAGGAAGTTAGTTTATTATTTTTATTACTAGTGTACACGCCCGTCAAAAATGATGGGAGTCTATATTTTCCTTATAATTTCCTGTCAGATGTAAATAAAAAATAACGCTATCCATCCTAATAGTACCTGCGATAGAAATATTTTTTTAATTGTACACTGGTGCAACTCGTATCAAAGATACGGTCATTATCATTAGCGTCACAGAGAGACGGAAGAAGCGGACACAAAACAAATGAACTTACCAAGGGTATTATTACGTAAAACTAGTGTTCACGGCCCGTCAAAAAATAACTACATAGATTCAACACCTTTCTCGAATAAATTTTCCAGATGTGGACGACAAACAAAACATCCATCCTAAGAGGACTTGTGGTAAAAAAAAATTTTGTACTTAGTGCACTGGTGAAACTTGTATCACAGATACGGTCATCATAACTATCCTTATGAGCGGGAGAGATATGCCGCCCGTGAATGGTGACTGCGGATCGGGGTTAGTGAAACGCTGGGCAGTAGATGGAGCTTTACTGGCGGTTAGTGCTGGTGCGGTCAGAGAGGGAGATGTGTAAAATCGCGGTACCCATTTCCGACATTTGGGTTGAGTGGGGTATTGTGCACATGCTTGAGCTTTCCCTTATACCCAACGGGGAAAATCTCCGCGCCAGCGCCGGGATAGGAACCCTCGTCTCCAACATACAAGGCTGATCCCTTAATCACTGTGCCACGGAGAGCACAGTGAATAAACTACAATTTGTAGTTTACGCAATTTTTTACCAACATTAATTTTTGGCAAAACTCAAAACCATCCCTAATTTTCTTCAATGTCTATCTATTAGGGCAAAAATTGAATAGGTGAGTAAGAATTTCGGTGAAATGCAACAGAAAAAAATGAATAAGTGAATTACAATAGTAACTTTCGGCTCATAGCCATGTGGCAGCAACGTTAACATTTTTGAGGTATCTATGATAACCGTAGTCTATTTTTATTACTACAACGAAACTACGATTTGCCTCGTTCGAATATAATATATCCTACTGCCTCATCAGGACACTATAAGGCGGGCGAATCACAACCTAAATTTAATCAAAAGCTTCTAATTATTCACTTCATGACACGATGCAATTATGAGCTGACTGACCCTCGCCTGCCTTGTGAGCACCATTAGCAAAATTAATCACGTGCACCGAATATAGTCACGTGCTTTCAGACTAAAAATACTTGAGAGACTCGTTGTTGCCTTGATGCTCACTCGCAAACTATACAAGGAGAGCACTATGAAAATCTAAGGACTTTTAATATCAATGCCCAAAGCGAGTGCCTGAGGTACTAATGAAATCTACAGGGTAAGAAAATACAACTGAAATTAATGCCCTTCTATTAAGAATAACGCCGACAATGATGGCACACGAGGGAAAAGATTGCTGCCATGTAGTAACGCACCAAGAGACGCATTGGAGGATCGCCAGATGACGTGGAGTTGCAGCGCGGATGGCGGTTGAATGACTGTTGAGTGCGAAGCTGCTGTAGAGGCAGTAGAGACTACTGCTGGTGGAGCGTCTTCGGCGTGATGTGAATATCGGAGCCGCTGTGAAAAGACTGACTGAGCTTCTACTGCACCCAGTTAAAGGGCCTGGTGAATGCGGCAACTCGCAGAGCAAGCGTCCCTATTGGTTTGTGGTTTGGTGGTGCCTCAAAGCCTGCCGCTGCGTGGAGTGGTACCTCAAAGCCTGCCGTTGCGTAGGGTGGCGCTTTGAAGCTTGTGCAGTGGTGTCGCGCCCTTTATTCCACGAAGTTTCCCGGGAGAGAAAAACACCGGAAGAAGGAGGAGGTTGTATTGGGCGCGGGTGAATACGTCACTGCAAAAACAAGAGTTATTTAGTTCTACAAATGGAGGCACTACCTAGGCTTTGGCTCGGAACTTTATATCTTTTCCTTGGAGCACTGATTTCAATCAGATACAATATTTCCTCGAAGTGGTTTGAATCGTTGAAACAGCACCGGAATGCTGAGTCGTAGTCACAACAAAATGTTCACACAAATTTGAAAGAAGCGAGACGGAAGCAAGGTAAGCCATTTCATAATAGAGCCACCAATATATTACTACTTTCAAAGTCAGGATTTTTCACCCAATTGCTGCAATTTTACTCACGTACTCAGTAAAGATTAGATTATAATGACATCGAAAGGGTGTGAAATTTAGGTTGCACACAAGTTCAATCACGGACTTCTCAGTAAGAGATAAACGGCTTAAAAAAGTTGAGTCATAGAGACGAAAGCAACAAAACAAAGCTATGAGTTACACGATACGCAAACTTTCCGTAATAGACAGAAAAAGAGGGGGAATCGAAAACCTAATCAATGTATGTATATTTATAAAATATTTCTCATGAATTCTATCGTGAACAAATGAAATACCTAAAAAGGGCTAAAAAACATCACCATAATTTTGGGGCCCGAACGATACAAAAGAGAAACTCTACTCAACTACGAAATTATTTCATAAAAAATACTCTACCGATAAGGACAGCAACTTTACAGAGTAGCCATAGTTTTTAACGAGGAGCGAAACAGTTTCGAAAACAACGCAGATTTCAAGAAAAATAAGAAGCACTGCGAGAAAACAAATGTAAAATTAAATAAGAAGTTTCTAATCGACTTCGATTTATTACTAGAGCTTAGATCACTTGACACGACGGAAAACAAGGTGGTACGTCTTACACTTAAAAATACTTACATCTTTATATGCGAGACCTCTGCTATGACACATACCCTAACCTAATCATCACGTTTTACATTGCCTGTAAAGTAAAAGGAATCACATTAAGTTGTTATCAAACGCACACAAGATTTACAAACCAGACTAGGCTTAACTTTACAAAGACACGAAAGGGCTCAAGGTCAGCCATTTTTTTATATGGCGCTCGAGGCGCAGTAATACAAGACACCTGCATATAGATGACTCGTAAATGCACAAGAGAATCAAATGCTATCGTAACTCTGCAAATCAAAGCATCTCGGCCCCTTCAATAAATAACGCACTTCTTCGATCATACAAATGATTTTGAGACTCAGTGGTTAAAACTTACAGAGAAATAAAAAATCACTTGAACAAGACAAAACGCACAGTGAAAACATTCTGAAGCTACCGAAGCACACATGTGAAAATTTGACACACGCAAAGGTAGAATGGCTATCTACCGTTCTTACAGATATAAGGCACACTTTCACTTTAGTTCCTTAATTTATATTAAGTTCGATCATCACTTAAAAAAGGATTAAACACATTTAATGCGCAGGCACAAGAGAATTAGAAGGGCGCCTGAGCACGAAAAGTCACACCTGCTCTCGGAAGAGCTTCTGCTACAGTGACGTGGAAGCTATTCCACAGGGGACGCCAAATAAGAATGTTACCAGAAAACCCCAGCATACGCTAAAGGAAAAAACCCAGATCAACGAAAAGGGCGTAAATGAATAAATTTTCTTACACTTTTCTATTGTTTTCGAGGTTACCAAATAGTACAATCATTTTAGCTCCTTGAAATTAATTGTTTTGCCAACACAAGTCGTGGCTGTAAACCCCAGGAGACAGATAAAAACCCAGATCCGTGGTTAAAACCCCAGAATGCGCAGCCCACAGATTTAGAATCAAGATTGGCAGGGAACTCCAGCAATTACTTCTACATGCGCGAACAGAACTAGAACGTTTGATAAGTATCGGAGTTTTTTATTCTTAATTTAAATAAAGATATTATCGACTTCATAATTCGACATTTAGTGACATTAACGATTAATTTCGCTGATAGAATGAAGTTATTGACCTAAAATCGCTCATTTCAAAATCACGAATTTGCTCTGGAAATTTCGGAACAGTCAAATGAGAAACGGTTCATTTAAATGGCGGGCTAAAACCCAAATGACTTAAAGACGGAGAAAGGCATGACACTCCTCCCTATTTTGGAAAAATACACAGGCAAACATCCTTGCGACGGCTTGAAGAGAGCACGTAAAGAGTACCTTAGCTTTGTACACGATAATCAGTAACATTACGCTTATACTAAAAGACCATACATCAATCCGTTACAATACAAAATTTCTTAAATCTAGATAGAGATCAATGTTCCTTAGTCCGATAGGCACAAGAACAACGCACGTGACTAGTGTTAGGAACGTTACGAGCGAATAATACAACAAAATTAGAGGCGAACCCCGTCAGTATTCAAATCTAATATTCTATAGTAGTCAAACCGCAAACTGACTTAGTGAGAGATAGATAGGAGAGGAAAAACGAAAGTGCTTCACGCATCACACCACTACCGGGAGAGGAAGGGGAAGTCTGCAGCTCTTCGCCTCCCCCCATCAGCAGCAGTGAGACACCTTCCGCCGATCGCTTGAAATAAGCATATTAAAAAATAGGTAAGCTCGACAGGTAGACTGGAAGGACGCGTCACAGTTGCGACGGGCACGATAGATAGAGTACACTAATCAAATTGATTCGAGAATCTGACACTATGAGATCTAGTTGTCTCCTCGGAGACCTAAACTTACTACCTTTCCTATCGGACGTTCGCACGCTATCGTACCTCCCGCAGCAGCGGCCCGAGATACCACTACGGAACGTACTAGACCGTCCCCGCTCTTCTTGACCCTGACTACCCTACCCATCGCCCATTTATTTCTCGGAGCGGGCTCGACGAGCATGACGATGTCTCCAGGGCTCAAGTTGGTTGTCCTCTTCGTCCACTTGGAGCGCGATTGAAGCTCCTGTATGTAGTCGCTTTTCCACTTCTGCCAGAAGACCTCTGCCAGATGGTTGACTCTACGCCAGCGCTTCTTTCCGTAGGCTATGAGGTCCGCAGGGGAGGTGTCGCAGAGAGGAGGGTTGTCGCCCGCTTCTTTCAACGTTAGGAGCATGTTTGGAGTCAGGGGTTGTGGATCATTAGGGTCGCTCGATAGGGACCATAATGGTGTGTTGTTGACGATTGATGCTGCTTCTTGAAAAAAGGTGTAGAGCTCATCTCTACTAGGCGTTCGCATGCCGCACTGGGAAAGCGAGAACAACATGACTTCTTTATAGCTCCCACTTTACGTTCCCAAACTCCACCAAAATGGGGTGCGTGAGGGGGATTAAAGATCCACTCTACATCGAAGTCTTGCAGCGTCTTGGAGAGTGACCTCATGTCGAGGTCCTGGTTATAGCTGCCGACGAAATTAGAACCGCGGTCGCTCCTTATGATTTTGCACGATCCACGAACGCACATGAATCGCCTGAGAGCGTTTCGAAAGCTAGAAGTGTCCATGGCAGGCAGCGGTTCCACATGCACCGCTCTAGAGGTTAGACAGGTCAACACCAAGGCCCATACCTTAGAAGTCCTCTTATTGCTTCTCGTAGAAATTCCCTCGACGACCTGACACGGGCCTGCCACGTCCAAACCTGTGTTCGTAAAGGGAGCGGTGCAAGCAAGTCGGTCTTCTGGTAGGTCACTCATTTTCTGCTCTTCGGGTCTCCTTCTCAATTTTCTGCAGACGACGCAATCATTTACGAACTTACGGATGACTTTCTTTCCGTGCACTATATGATAGCCTGCATCTCGTACGGCTCCATGAGAAATGTGAGCACCTTGATGCCCGGAGAGTTTGTGATAATGAGACACAATGCTAGAGGTGAGCAGGTGGTCTTCGGGAAGCACAATGGGGTGCTTTATACACCCGGGCAAGTTGACGCGCCTGAGGCGTCCGCCTACTCGCAACAGACCGTCAGCATCAATAAAGGGGCTCAAAGAAGACAAAGGGTGGCGCAGAGGAATGTCCTTTTCTTTCTTGAGATTACTGATCACGTCTTGAAAGGTTGCGTGTTGAACGTCAGAGATGGCCAACTTCTCACCTCCGAAGTTTAGTGATTCCAAGGGTCTGATGGCCAGAGCCACTCCCTTTCTTTGCTGAGTTCGGTCCTTCCATTTGAAATAGAAGTTCGTCGCCAGTCTTGATGCTCTACGAACAGAGACAAAGTCACCAGTTAAGTAGGCAGGAACTTCACGCTGAAGCTCTGGGGTCTGAAGGGAGGTGACGAAATTCGAGCATTCCTGGACGAGTTTCTCCTCGGGCAAACTCACTGAAAGCGAGATATCTGCGCCTTCTTGCTCGTCAGGCAGATGATCTTCCCACAGAAAGGAAGGGCCCGTCAACCAGCGTATCCTCTTCAGGTTCTCTGCGCTTGTAGGACGAGAGGCCATATCCGCCGGGTTGCACTCTGTGGCTACGTACCGCCAGAGTTCCTTGGGACGAACCTTCGTAGCCGCTTCAATTCTTCTAGTCACATACTTTGAAAATCTTTTAGTTTCGTTGTTGAGGTAGCCCAGCACTACCTTGCTGTCTGAGTACATCACTACGTCGTTGATCTCGACGCTTATTTCTTCGCATATTCTTCTGGAGCCTCGCTGCACTCGACGGCCGCGCAGAGTTCCAAACGTGGTATGCTTGTGGCAGCTCTGGGAGCCACCTTGCTGTCAGCGCTTACAAAAGACACGTGTACTCGTCCACTCACATCGACTGATCGTAAGTAGGTGACATGTCCTATGGCTTGTTCAGAGGCGTCGGCAAAGGAATGCAAACTTCGTGAATGAACCTCCCCGAAGTCTCCAGGAATGAGGCACCTGTCCAACGACAGGTCGGAGAGTCCTCGCAACGACTCTTTCCACGATTCCCACGTCGCAAGATGAGCGAAGGGAAGAGGGTCGTCCCACCCCAACTTTGCCAAATTTTCTGGGTCTTGTTTTACGGGAGGGATCAAGGTGCGCATGATCAGTCGGCCTCCCAATACGACGGGGCTAGCTAAGCCGATTGGATCGAAGATTGAATTGACGGTGGCTAACAAACCACGTTTCGTGAACGGGCGGTCCACCACCTCGGTATGTACGTCAAACCGGTCGGTCGTAGTATTCCACGTCACTCCCAGTGTGCGCTGACTACAACCATCCTCCCAAAACTCCACTTTTCCTTCCTCGTGTTCCGATTCCGGGAATGCGTTCAAAACCTCCTGATGACTAGAAGAGATTTTGTGAAGACGAACCTTGAACGTCTCCAGGTACTCTCGAGTCTTGACTAGAATGTCGACGGCCTCTTGAGCTGAACCTGCGGATCCCAGTCCGTCGTCAACGTAAAATCCGCGCTCGACGTAGCTCAGAGCCTTCCAGGCAAGTCTGTCTCCGTTTTCTCTCTCCTCTCTTGAGGCTTCCCTAATGGCGTGGCGTAGACAGTGTGTTGCGACAGCCGGACTTGATTGATTTCCGAAGACGTGCACTCTTGCCCGGTATGAGACAATTGCTTTGCAAGGATCATTGTCCTTGAACCAGAAGAACCTGAGAAAATCTCGGTCGGAAGGACGGACATAGAAGGCGTGGAACATCTTTTCCACGTCGGCAACGAAACCAACCTTGTTCTCGCGAAACCTAAGGAGCACTCCACGAAGACTGTTGTTGGCATCTGGCCCCTGAAGCAAGGTTCCGTTTAAGTTGCGTCCGAAATACTGCGCCGCAGAGTCGAAGACGATGCGCACCTTCTTTTTCTTGGGATGTGTAACGGGAAAAACCGGGAGATACCAAAAGTGTCCTTCGGCCGGTTGAAGTTCTTGGGAAGGCACTACCTCTACGTGTCCACTATCCACGTAGTCTTGGACTATCTTCAAACACTGCTGTAATTTGGCGGGGTCCTTGATTAACCGCGCCAAAGTGTTTCTGGAGCGGCGATAGACGGCCTTCGTGTTGTCTGGAAGCTTAGACATGCGATCTTTGAATGGCAGCGGAGTTTCTAGATGCCCCTCAGCATTTACAACTATATTCTCGTCAATCAGCGACAAGAATTTCCTGTCCTCAACGGACGGTCCAGGACTCTCGTCGTCCATTCTGGTGTCGAAGACTGGAGCCAGAGGACCGAAACAAGGCTGAACCGAAAAGTGATCTTCGACTTGAGTTTTATACACACACATCTGCATGTTCGACGGGTGAGGCTCTGAAGGGTTGACTCTTCCAACAACAGCCCATCCCAAAGGTGTTTTGTAGACAGGGGGCTTCCGGTGGACTAGATCTGCAACTAATACATCTTCAGCGTCTCGGCCCAGCAACAGACTCACGGGAGCATTGCAGTCCAGAGGAAGAAATTCCGATGCAAGATGAGCGATGTCGGGGTTCTTCAAGACGTCTTCTCTCGTTGCCACGTCGTACTTATTATGAGGAATGCCGTCGTGCTCGAATAGCGGGGGAAGAGCGTAAGACTCAGAGCGGTTTACGCCCTTTACTCGAAAGCCCTCCGTAGTCCGACCGTAGGATTTAATTTTAGAACTAGAAATCGTGGTGATGGAATACATTTCCCTTTTGTGAGGTAATGCAAAGAAATCTAACAAAGAAGATGTGGCGAAAGAGTTAGTACTTTGGTCATCCAGGATGACGTAAGTGCGGAGAGTTTTACTGCTTCTTCCGGGCGCCGTCACGTCCACCAAGACCATCTTAGAGCAGCTTCGGTTTTTCGATGGTTGTCACTTTTCCGTATACAGGTTTCCCATTTCTGGAGCGTCGCGTCTCTCGTTGAGAGGCGAAGACCTGCGGGCCCAGCGTCCTCGAGGCGCTGGTCCTCCCCTCGAAGCAAAACCTCTTCCTCGTACGCCGAAGTTTTCTGAGTGGCTGCGCCTCTGCCCCTCAGACCCGTCCGAATGAAGCAGCGTGTGATGAGAGCTGGAACCACAGGCTTCGCACCTCTGATCTGCGGTGCATTGAGCTATACGGTGCGCTCCGAAACATCGGAAACACGCACCGCACTCCACAACGATACCCTTACGATCCGCAGCATTCAAATTTGAAAATCTATTGCAAGACGCCAGAGAATGCCCGGAGCTATGGTGTAAGGGGCATTCGGTTCTCGTGTTTTCCACTTGCGAGGATTCAACAGCAAGCACGGTGGCTCGCTTGCTGGACTTGCCCTTAGGTCCAGTATGCTGGTCGTTGTCCAACTTGGTGAGAACTCCCGAGTACGTGCGCTGAGCATTCTCGCGCAAGAACCTGCAGAATTCCTCTAAAGGGGGATGGCGCTTATGAGATTTCTGGTAGTTGAACTTGGATTTATTCCACCGGCATTTAATAAAATCTGGGAGCTTCTCATAAATTGGTTCGAGGCCCAGAGCGTAATTGTAGTATTCCAAGTCTCTCACCTCCCTCATCTGCCCCTGGATGCTGTAGCACAGGTCGCCCAACTTTTGCAGCGATTGAGCGGTTTTGGGATCAAATTCAGTCGTTTTTATTTGGTCGAATCTCTCGATCATCTTCTTGAACTCCGCCGTGATTTGCTCCGACGAGCCATATCGTTCTCTTAGTTGAGAGACGATTTCGTCCAAAGTTCGCTTCGGATCACTTCCGAATGAAGTCCTTAATCCGACGATTGTGTCGCGAGGTTCTCCAGATGTGCGCGCTTCTAGGATGCCGACCACGTCGCTCGGATTTAAAGAAAGGTTCTTTAAGTCGTTGCGAAGCTCAGCGAACCAAGTATGGTAACGTTTAGGCTCGCCTCGGAATGGGTTGGGAGGTGACTTTTTTAGTTCCATTAAAACTAGATGCCTTGAAGCGGCGTCGAGCCTAAGTTCATTTCCCGCGCAGTAGTCACTGCTGGCCAATGGTTTTTCTAGGTAGCACAAAAGCGGGTTTTGAGGGTTGTAATTGGTAGAGTTCCCTTGATTGTTGTCAGCGGCTCGAGTGGGTCTTGATTCTCGAACTCTCCGCGGGCGAGAACTCCGAAGTCCAGCATTGTAAATTCCTCTACTCTCCAGGTTCGGTGGGGGACGTACCTCTGAACGACTCAAAAAACTAGAGTCGGAGCTCGTCGACGGGCACGGGGCATTTTGACGCATTTTGGAGGCCTTATTTCGCCTTCGATCTTGAAACTGGGCAGCACCGTCCCGCTGCTGTACCTGAGAGTCACAAAGATTAGGTGGAGTGGCGCAATAAACCACACTGCCGTGGTTCCGCGAGACCCATTCTTCGGTGGCCTAGATTTTTCCGTTTCGCTGACTGCGCCGATCGAAAAGTCGGGGCTGGAGAGACCTCTGTTGTTGATCTCGTCTATTTCAAGTGAGATTTTACTTTTCTCTGCCTTAGCTTCTACTTCAGCAAGCTTCACAGCGAGCTCACACTGCGACCTGAGCTCCGCAACTCGTGCTTGGTGCGCAATGTTGATCCTCTTTATAGAACTTTCCAGGTCCACCAGCCTCGTGGACTCCGCCACGGACATAGCTCTAGAGGAGGTGCTTCGCCTTGGCCCCGATCCTCGACCGTCCTTTCTTGAGTGAGCTGACGTGGAACTCTCGCTGGAAAGGTCGTTCACACGAGGGTTGAGAAAGCACTTTACCTGCCTCTTTAATTGCCGGTAGTCAGCCATGAGATTTTTAGCTTTTTGTCCGGCTCCAATTTTTCTTAGATATTCTAACTCGTTTTCTACGAGTCCTCGCCAATCTTGAAATTGGTGAAGACACTCGAGGGATTCTTGGTTCCATTCTTCTTCAGTCCAGGCTTCCCTTCTGGCGCTTGACAATTTTGATATAATTATTTCCTGAAGACGAGTCATTCGATCAAGCCGCACGACTCTTGAGTCCTGCCGTGGTCTATCCGAATCCATAATTATCAATAACGGCCCCTACGCCGCGAAGTCTAATGGCACTTACTTCGTTTAGGAGCGATGCTGTCACGTCGTACAAGACGTGAGGAAATTTGAAGAATTTTCTATAAATTTATTGCGGCAACATTCTGCGGATCCGCGCTTCGTCCGCAAGAATGACGCCAACGTTTTATTTGTTTGAAGTGCGTGGGAGGAACAGGTTCCCGGATAATATTGAGTTTTTGTGTAGTTAGAGAGTGAACTTGAGTGGGAAACTCATTTCGGTTTACGTGTTACCGCGCTAGCTATATTTTCGGGTGTTTTTAACATATTTGTGTTTAGATAGCGGTGAACAGCCGGCTTCTAGAGCATTCGAGGATGCTTCCGGTCGCTGGTGAACCACCCACATTAAGCTAGACTAGCCGTCGTAACGTGTCATAGCAAGTGCGCTGCAGTGTAATGTTTGGAAATGTCAGGTTCCATTTTGGCAGTACTTTAGAAGAAAAGCGTGTGATTTAACTGATGAACTTTCCTATCTCTATTTCACTGCTCCAAGTAATTTTGTATTAATGTCCAAATGTTTTTTTTTGCTCAGCACCATTTGCATAATAGCCAGGCCATGTAAGCTATGTTGTCATATATAATATTGTAAACAGTGTCAAGGGCAGTAAATGCAACATGGAGAGACTGACATTTCAATGCCTTTTAGTTTGACACAAGATTGCTTGAAGTTTATCACATTTCATAGATTAACATAAGATAGCAAAATCATATATTTATTTGATAATGCAAACCAACCACTGCTTCACTATTGAGAGATTTGTGTGCTGAAAATAAAAACTATGGTGATTCTTCCATGGATTAGACATCAGTTGTTGATATTAAAAAATCCACGGCACGTCGTGCTGGACCTGCACCAACTTTGGAACATGATTTTTCTTGTCTCTGTGTTTTTCTTGTCTTTGTATTATTTCTTGTCTTTGTATTATTTATAACATTCATTAATAGAAAGATGTGAGGCAAAGTAAAATAAATTCAGTTGAGTGGCTTCTTACCTATGAGCTGTGCTGGGCAAGTTGCGCCAGTCAGCAAGGTGGAAGCCTAAAGTCACGGCATTCAGTAGACTGAGAATAGGCGCAGGAATTCGAGACCACTAGCTCATACGATTTGTGTTCTCAAAGCGACGTTGATAAACGTGTACTTGCCTCTCTCATTTTTTGATAATAGAATTTATTGATAATGGCTGATCTGATAACCTTAGTGACTTGCCCCTGCTTCAGAGACCTAATTCTGCTGTCTCTTTTCCACAGATAGGGTAAAGAAAGCCAGAGTAGGCACTTAATTTGCAGACTAAAATAAGATGTCACAGGTCTAAACTGAGGGACCTTTCCTCATCGTCTGTAAGTATTTTAGAGTATCCTCTTTTAACTTGTGATGTTACCTAACTCGTCATCTCTTTATATTGTGAAGCAGTGTGAAAACTAAAACTTGTTGTGCGATCGTCCACCTTTGTTCAGACAGAGTGCTTATTGACTAATGACCGCTGTGTTATGATTGTTGGATACGGATGTACATTCATGTTTGGAACTTTGTGCTTCCTTAAAGGGACACTTTGAACATTGGCCGAAACAAGCGATTCATGTATTGTTGCCTGGCGTCAAGGATTACGAAGTCTGTGTCATGTACATATAAACTGTCAAAAGTGTTCTCATCTCACAATGGAAGTGCATCGTCCATGAAATTGCGCTGCCTCTTATAGCTATCATTACATGTATTATCGAATGTAGATTGGGCAAGATTAGGAGTACATTGCCCTCAATCATTCCCTTCGACTAGTGACACGAGTTTACAATGTTCGTGTGCGTATATCATAGATGTGCTCTTTCTAAATGTGTTACTCGACTGGAGACGTATTTTTCTTCTCTGTCGATGCAACGGAAACCTTTCTTGTTTGTGAACTTATTTCTCGGCCTACTGTTCCTGTGCACCTTGTGCGTAGATTCCGCGTCCCCCCAACTACACGCTAGATGGTGCCTTCCTCTTTCCTCTCTTGGGACACCTTTGTCGCGGTCAAGGGAGGCTAAAACTTTCTTATATAGTAATACTAGTAATGGTAATGCGAATTGTCGTGGTGCTACGTCGCTAGCAGGGCGGTGAATTCTCTTTTTATGTGTTACTATTCTATGGCCTCTTATGCCCCACTCAGCTATTTCTCGTGTACCCTTGAGGTGTGAGTTACTTTCTTGTTGTGCCGTGCTATATGCATCAGTTAATCATTCGACTATGATCTTGAATTAGGCCCCTCATGTCATGCAATTCGTGGTCCGACTCTGAATCATACCTTTCTGGGCAGATTCACGGAACCAGGGGATATGAAATAAAAAACCTGAAGAGACCTCGTTTCCCTTTGGGCATCCTACCGAGTTCCGTTCAATGGCGTGCCGAAGCGAAGATCAATTCCGCTAGCGCACGACATTACAGATGCAGCTGTGTGTCAGCAGAGGTCTCGGGAGTATGCCACCATATAAAGATTGACTGTCGCGCCCTTTATTCCACGAAGTTTCCCGGGAGAGAAAAACACCGGAAGAAGGAGGAGGTTGTATTGGGCGCGGGTGAATACGTCACTGCAAAAACAAGAGTTATTTAGTTCTACAAATGGAGGCACTACCTAGGCTTTGGCTCGGAACTTTATATCTTTTCCTTGGAGCACTGATTTCAATTAGATACAATATTTCCTCGAAGTGGTTTGAATCGTTGAAACATCACCGGAATACTGAGTCGTAGTCACAACAAAATGTTCACACAAATTTGAAAGAAACGAGACGGAAGCAAGGTAAGCCATTTCATAATAGAGCCACCAATATATTACTACTTTCAAAGTCAGGATTTTTCACCCAATTGCTGCAATTTTACTCACGTACTCAGTAAAGATTAGATTATAATGACATCGAAAGGGTGTGAAATTTAGGTTGCACACAAGTTCAATCACGGACTTCTCAGTAAGAGATAAACGGCTTAAAAAAGTTGAGTCATAGAGACGAAAGCAACAAAACAAAGCTATGAGTTACACGATACGCAAACTTTCCGTAATAGACAGAAAAAGAGGGGGAATCGAAAACCTAATCAATGTATGTATATTTATAAAATATTTCTCATGAATTCTATCGTGAACAAATGAAATACCTAAAAAGGGCTAAAAAACATCACCATAATTTTGGGGCCCGAACGATACAAAAGAGAAACTCTACTCAACTACGAAATTATTTCATAAAAAATACTCTACCGATAAGGACAGCAACTTTACAGAGTAGCCATAGTTTTCAACGAGGAGCGAAACAGTTTCGAAAACAACGCAGATTTCAAGAAAAATAAGAAGCACTGCGAGAAAACAAATGTAAAATTAAATAAGAAGTTTCTAATCGACTTCGATTTATTACTAGAGCTTAGATCACTTGACACGACGGAAAACAAGGTGGTACGTCTTACACTTAAAAATACTTACATCTTTATATGCGAGACCTCTGCTATGACACATACCCTAACCTAATCATCACGTTTTAAATTGCCTGTAAAGTAAAAGGAATCACGTTAAGTTGTTATCAAACGCACACGAGATTTACAAACCAGACTAGGCTTAACTTTACAAAGACACGAAAGGGCTCAAGGTCGGCCATTTTTTTATATGGCGCTCGAGGCGCAGTAATACAAGACACCTGCATATAGATGACTCGTAAATGCACAAGAGAATCAAATGCTATCGTAACTCTGCAAATCAAAGCATCTCGGCCCCTTCAATAAATAACGCACTTCTTCGATCATACAAATGATTTTGAGACTCAGTGGTTAAAACTTACAGAGAAATAAAAAATCACTTGAACAAGACAAAACGCACAGTGAAAACATTCTGAAGCTACCGAAGCACACATGTGAAAATTTGACACACGCAAAGGTAGAATGGCTATCTACCGTTCTTACAGATATAAGGCACACTTTCACTTTAGTTCCTTAATTTATATTAAGTTCGATCATCACTTAAAAAAGGATTAAACACATTTAATGCGCAGGCACAAGAGAATTAGAAGGGCGCCTGAGCACGAAAAGTCACACCTGCTCTCGGAAGAGCTTCTGCTACAGTGACGTGGAAGCTATTCCACAGGGGACGCCAAATAAGAATGTTACCAGAAAACCCCAGCATACGCTAAAGGAAAAAACCCAGATCAACGAAAAGGGCGTAAATGAATAAATTTTCTTACACTTTTTTATTGTTTTCGAGGTTACCAAATAGTACAATCATTTTAGCTCCTTGAAATTAATTGTTTTGCCAACACAAGTCGTGGCTGTAAACCCCAGGAGACAGATAAAAACCCAGATCCGTGGTTAAAACCCCAGAATGCGCAGCCCACAGACTTAGAATCAAGATTGGCAGGGAACTCCAGCAATTACTTCTACATGCGCGAACAGAACTAGAACGTTTGATAAGTATCGGAGTTTTTTATTCTTAATTTAAATAAAGATATTATCGACTTCATAAATCGACATTTAGTGACATTAACGATTAATTTCGCTGATAGAATTAAGTTATTGACCTAAAATCGCTCATTTCAAAATCACGAATTTGCTCTGGAAATTTCGGAACAGTCAAATGAGAAACGGTTCATTTAAATGGCGGGCTAAAACCCAAATGACTTAAAGACGGAGAAAGGCATGACAAGTGGTGCACAAGCGAACGGCTTGTTGAGACCCCCACAGTTCAGTATATAGCTCTCAAACCACAAAAAAGAGTATCATCATTTTACATTACTCAGACTATTAGAAAATATACGCTGTGGACTTTTTATATGAAAAAAGGTTAAGGTTAAGGTTAACATCGGCATCTTTGGGATGCTTTATTTCCAATCAAGCCTGATACATAGGATCTTAGCATTGGTTTTTCAAATGTCTTATAACTAACCCTATATATAGGACACCATGACGGTTCCCCCGTAAAGCCGGTACCCATTTCCGACACCTGGGTTGAGTGGGGTATTGTGCTTGAGCTTTCCCTTACACCCAACGGGGAAAATCTCCGCGCCAGCGCTGGGAACGAACCCGCGACTTCCAGCATACCAGTCCGATCCCTTAACCGCTGTGCCACGGAGAGCACTTTCGGCTTTTTTCAAAAGATCATACATATTATAGTTTTAATATATTTAGTAAACCCCAAAATCTGCCCAAGAGATTTTTAAATTGAATTAAATTTCCTTTACTATTTATTTGATTCAATCGCTTAGTATTTCTCAAATGTGCCTTAAAGTTTGTACTTGATGCCTACTGCATTAAAGTGCAGTGATTCCAAATACACTTCCTACATTTCGATTCAATAGGATTCCTATTTGTAAACCATATTTAATTAACTTTTATATAAGATGGAACTCTATAAGTGTCATAAGCTTCGCTTCTGAAGCTCCACCAACCCTGTTTTTCTACTAATGCTGCAACTGCGGGAGCAATTTGTTTGCTTATCGAGAGCCATTGGCTCTAGCTGGGTGAAGGGGGCTTGCTCGGTTTTAGAGTTTTTAGATGGGCCTTAAAGTGATAGCAATAGTTCAGGCCTTGCTGCTGCGGTGCTTGTGTTGCGAGTGAGCATCAAGGCAAAAACGAGTCTCTCAAGTGTTTTTAGTCTGAAAGCACGTGACTATATTCGGTGCACGTGATTAATTTTGCTAATGGTGCTCACAAGGCAGGCGAGGGTCAGTCAGCTCATAATTGCATCGTATCATGAAGTGATTAACTAGAAGCTTTTGATTAAATTTAGGTTGTGATTCGCCCGCCTTATAGTGTCCTGTTGAGGCAGTAGGATATATTATATTCGAACGCGGCAAATCGTAGTTTCGTTGTAGTAATTAAAATTGACTACGGTTGTCCTAGATACCTCAAAAATGTTAACGTTGCTGCCACATGGCTATGAGCCGAAAGTTACTATTGTAATTCACTTATTCAGTTTTTCTGTTGCATTTCACCGAAATTCTTACTCACCTATTCAATTTTTGCCCTAATAGCTAGACATTGAAGAAAATTAGGGATGGTTTTGAGTTTTGCCAAAAACTAATGTTGGTAAAAAATCGCGTAAACTACAAATTTTATTCACGATCTGGTTACAAAAGGTAAAAGCTGTTGTTGAGATTTTTTAGTTTACTTTATTATTGAGTCTATGATCATTTCTCTTGTATTAGCATAGGTGTAGACTCCTAAACGAATTGTATTTTTACGTCAGCCAAACATATGAGAGGTATTGCATCCAGTGCTTCCACTTTAGGGTAAAATACCCCATTTTAGGGTAATCAGAGGTGGTCTAGGGTAGAGTTTAGGGTAAAGCAAAATTCCATGATTTTTAGGGTAATTCGACTTCTGTCGGGGTAGAGCTGCAAAATTGATGGGTAATTGCCTGTTTTTATTACCGACATCAAGTTTGCTCTCAAGTCCTACAATATACCTTGCTTAAGGTACATTGCAGAAGTACGCTACCGAAGCAGTTATGAAAATGTTCAATAAGAGTCATATTTGGAACAAACTTGCAATAACTCGCTATTAATTTCGTTTGTATTGCACACAACGATCAGGCACAAATTGTTGTTCACATCCCTGCAGATCTCTCGGAATGCTGATCTCTCATCAGTATAATGTTGTCAGATTTGCTCCATAAATAATACCTTCGCTGATTAGAAGTAATGACAACAATTAAAGTGATATGCAACTAGGTATAATGTTTGGAATTTTATATTTTCTAACCTTACATAACTAACTCGTAAATGTATCAAGATTTACACCAATACATCGGTCATCGTCCTTTACTGGAATTGAACAGCTATATACCGTGTACAGAACGACACTGAGAGCCGAGGGTAGGTAGTTTTGTTTCAGTAGAGTGCAATTAACTGTGTCAGGTGCTGTCACGTTCAGTATTGCATTCTAACGAAATATTTGGTCACTTGCGTCTCAGTAAAATTGTTTTTATTAAATATATTCTGTGTCTGATGAAGCTGCTACACCACTTATGAAGGAAAGCCAAATTGTATCGTCTGTTAAGCCCTTTTCACGAAAAGGGAAGAAAGGATAGAGGTTGGTTAGAAAAGTCTCAGTCTTTTACGTCAACTAAGGATATGGTATACTGTACTATATGGTCAACTATCATTACGTTTGGTAAATCTGAGAATATTCTTCATGCTGACACTCAACGCCATAAAAAATCTCTCAGTGCATAGAAGGAAAACACAAACCATAACTTTGTTAATTATGGAGGATCATGGAAACATGGTTTGTTAATTATATCACATGATCCAATTGACAAGTCTTGTATAAAAATTGAAGTGCCGATATGTGCAAATTTTTCTGAGCATGATTTGCCTATTTCGTTACTACTGAAACAAATGTTTCTTATGGAAAGTAAGCTTAGGGAAACAAAGAGCTTCAAACATTTTTAGACAATGTTTGGGTAAACATCTACTAAGTGATTTCGTCGTTGTCCTTATTGAAGTTTATATTCTGTAATAATTAATGAAAGAACTGATCGCAGTAAAGCTAAACAACTCGGAGTCATCGTCCAATAATGGAGTGAGAGCGCAATCTAGAGTTCCTCTGTTGATCTCGTTGAAAAAGAGGATAGCACAGGCAATGGCTTGTTTAAACTCATGAAAAAAGATTTTAATGATAAAAATATTAAAGTGAGCGACATTGTAGAGTTCTGTTCTGCCACAACTAACGTTATGATGGGATCCAAACATTCTGTGTCTTCTTTGTTGAAAAAAATGAATTTTTGACTTCATAGAAGAAATGTTGGCTTGGTGGAAGTACAGATATTGGGAGTGAATAAAAAAGCTTGCGAGATAGAAATCGACGTTCTTCTTTCATTATTCTTGGCACTAGGGTTTATTTACGTAGGACTCCGATTCTTGGAGGAGCTACAATTATTCGACTGTAGGTTTTTGGCTTTTTTGACATGTAGGCTTCTATCGAAAAATATTCCGGCCATGGGCCGAGATACTCAATTGTAACGAGGCTCTTATTTGTAATTCAATGGGGGCTAACTTTGAGCCTTGAGCAACATCTGCTTCGCCTTACTCAACGTAAATTATCTCTATACGCAGTTAAATTCGAACCAATTGAGTAAACCGATTGCAAAAATTTGGGAAAATCATAATTCTTCATTTAGTGCATTACATTCTTTGCCACGTTCTTTGCAATTGCACCGAGAATTAGGGTGTATATGCACTTATTTCACATCTAAATTCCTCTAATTTTTTGCGCAAAAATTGTGAAACAGTGTTTGTGTTGAGTTCCATAAATAAATGTTTCGAGTATTAATTTGTCGTTCATTTCCTCTTACTATGTCTTTTTTTTTCTCTCTGCTAGTCAGGAATGGATCGCCTGGCCTCATACTTTACGCTGATTGAACAGAGCTTGTAACTAGGTAACCATTCGAAGAAGATAATGAAGCGAAAGCAACATGAAATGTTGCACGTATCGTGAGACATATGACTTCGTAAAGTCAGAGAATTTCATTTTCTTATATCCGCTGGGCCTTGATGTTGTGGCATTTCTACACATATAAGCATGGAAACATTGAATATTTTTATGTAATACCAGCTATGGGCTAATTTGATATTTTAGGGTAATGTATGCATTTTTAGGGTAATCTAGAACAAAGTTTTAGGGTAGGAACTTTTGCACTCGTGGAAGCCCTGATTGCATCGTCCTGCAGCTTGGCAGAAACGGATAGAGAGTATCTGAAGGCGGGTTGCTGACTGGAGCTCCAGCTGATAATTTATGCAATCGCCATCGTCTACACTCTACAGCGGTATTAGTATCTTAGCTAGAGTAAAATTTCAGTATTAGTATCAACTAACTGTGCTGAAAAAGGAACAGACTCAAGTCACTTGTACGTATATAATTGGCATAATTTTGATCACTACAGTGACTGTACAGTGAAAGATTTTCTGTGGGAGTGTATGAAGTCTGGTTCACAGACGAGAAACGTAAGGAACCGTTGGGTGCATACTGAAAGTAACTGCAGGCCGTAATAAAGAGTTCCACTACCGTTGGCCCTCATTTTCAAGTTCGAGGAAGGGTGGGATAAATAGTGAAAAATATAGATTGAAAAAAATGGAAACTAGCAAGCAAAATTAATCAAGACTTATGTAACTAATGTTAAAGTGCGGGTAAGAGTTTTCCAATAGAAGCATATTTTATCATGTTATGAAATTTGACTCCTACGTGCAGTAAGGTGTAAGGCTTCAAGTTCAACTGGCACTCATAGTTTCATACAGTTCCGCGGCGTACTTTGTGGCGATTGGTTAACCAGAAAGTGCTCTATGATTCTTGTGTAGCCCAGTGACACCGGCAAAAAAAAAAAAAAAAAATTTTCCCTTTGTTCAGTATTATTGAGTGGGAACCTTTGACTAAAATAATTAGTGTCAACGATAGTGAATAAAATACCCCTGTGCCCTGAAAAGCACACAATGGGGAAACCTGACAGCCTAAACCCAAAGGCCAGTCAGCCTGTGAAAGGAAGAAAACCAAGCACTCAAACTCTCAACAATGCCCGCGCCTTGCCCTCCCCGGCAAGCCGGTTCAAAAGGCGTCAACGCTCTCCTGTTGAATCAAGTGGACCTACCAAAAAGACCGCTGTTATGACAACTGATTGTGCAAGTGAAATGCCAGTGGAAGATTTTGACGAATCTTCGGACATGAGTGGAATCATCTCTGATGAAGACCCTGAGATAAGAAAAACTCCTTCCAACCTATCAAATCTACAAATTGAAAAATCTACAGAGCAACTAACAACAAAAGAAGCAGCTCCAAACATTCGTCAAGTTCTCATCACTCCAGTAGACAAAACTTGTAACATTGGAAAAATGAATCCTATCCACACGGCACTAGCTCTGGACAAACTGTGTGGCTCAGTCAAAAAAGTAGAGCATCAGCAATCGGGAGCCATTCTTGTGACTACCAACACTCTAGAGCAAGTAAAATCATTTATGGCAGCCACTACAATTGTCATATCTGAGAAAAGCATCAAAATTACAAGTTCTATTGCCTGGTCAAAACAATTCTCCTATGGCAAAATCTATGCACCTGAGTTTGCCTCAGACTCTCTGGAAGACTTACTAACTATGCTGAAGCCCTATAATGTGGTAGGCATCCGAAAACTATTGCTAGACCCTAACAAAGCGTCAGTGCCGCTGTATGTGCTGACATTCCTCAACCCTTCTCCTCCTGCTGAGCTGCTACTCGGGTATTGTGTTTATAAGGTTGATAAATACTACCCTAGTCCTTTGAAATGTGGTTTGTGCTGCCATTACGGCCATTCTCGAGCCCGGTGCACAAGTCGACAGCCAACTTATAGCCATTGTGGTCAGAAAGGACATTTTGTGGACTCCTGCCCAAACTTGTCTGCTCCTCCATCCTGCTCTAACTGCAAAGAAACTCATAAGGCTACTTCACGTGAGTGCTCCCACTACATGTCAGAAGTTAGAGCTTGCCATCTCACAGCTGATGAGGGGTTGAGCTTTGTGAAAGCTAGGGCTAAAGCAAGAGAGATGAGACTGTTAGAAGCTATCCAAACCAGCCCCCCAGATCAGAACTGGGAAAAACAAAAAAGACCTACAGCAAAGGAGCTAGCTTCTCTGCAAGTTTTTCCTACGCTCACTCAACTTATGGCTCAAGAAGATGAAGTCTCTACACGGCCCTCTCAACAAACTTTACTGACAACCAAGGTACCTTCAACAGAACAAAGCACTAGAACCTTCGCAGCTTGTGCATCCTTGCCAAGCAGACCGCCAGCACTTCCTTCTCAGCATGTGCTGCAGCCTTCTTCTCAACCAGTATCCTCAGGCCAGCAACCTAACCTTCCAAATGCCATGAACCCTTTGCCTTTTAGTAGCAAAGCCAACCAACCATCTCTCACTGCATTTAATCAAATTCCTGTTGATTTCACTCGACTCATTATTCAGGCGCTGCCAATGATTATCCGACTCTTCCTCTCCACGCAACTCACTGAGAAAATAGAATGTTTCAAAGAGCTTGGTCAGATGCTTTCCGTAAAATCAGTTGTCACCGAAACTCTTGCAAATTTAGGACTCTCCTCAATGCATAAATCACAATGAAACTAAAAATTCTACAGTGGAACCTCCGTTCTTTTTCTGCGCGACATCCTTACTTGACCAAACTACTTGCAGACTTGGCCTTGGATGTATTATGTTTGCAGGAAACCTTTTTGTCTCCTAACAAAAAGGTAAAACTGGCTGGTTATCAGAGCTTGGCAGCCCGTTGTGAAAGAGCTGTGGGAAGTGGAGTGGGGGTCCTTGTGGCCGTAAGCAACAGCATACCACAAACTACTATACCGCTTCCATCATCATTGGAAGAATGTGCAACGCGCATATATCTTCCTCAACACGAGTTCACAATATGCTCTATGTATCTTCCACCATCACTACCTAACTCTGTATTAATTGCAGAGCTACCACTCTTACTTCCACTTCTACCCCCACAGTTCATTATCTCAGTAGTCGCTAATGCATATCATCCATCATGGGGTTCCTGCACTTTGGACAGCAGAGGAAATGTAATGAGCCATTGGGTAACCGCAAACAATCTTGTGCTGTTGAACACTACAGAACCAACTTTCCTGTCTTCAACAGGTACTCTAACTCATATAGACCTGACAATAACTACCCCCGATATAGCACCTATGTTTACATGGTCACCCTTATCTGACCCTTACAACAGTGACCATTTCCCATTATTGATCTCATCAGAATGTACCACACCAACCTGCCAACAACCTAGGTGGCATATTAAATCAGCTGATTGGGGCAAATTTCAAGAAGCCCTCTGCCTTCCAAAAACCTACCTACCTAACGCAGGCCTGTGGAGCAGTAACCACCAGCATCACAGATGCAGCTTCTAAATCCATTCCTTGCTCTCTACCAGGAAAGAGAACACCAACAAATAGTTGGTGGAACAAAGAATGTGCAGTAGCAAGACGCCAAAAGCAGCGAGCATTATCTCGCTATAAAAACCATTTAGGAGACATTGACCTATGGATAGCCTTCAAAAAAGCTAGAGCTATTTTCAGACACTGCATAGCCAAAGCCAGGTCAAAGAGCTGGACAGACTATCTGTCTAGTATCACATGCAGAGCCCACAGTGGACAAGTCTGGAACAAAGTCCGTACACTATCTGCTAAGTTCTCCCCCAAGGCTATAGTTTTAAAGAGTGGGAATGATAACATAGCGGACCCCAAGTCAATCTCAAACATTCTTGGCCGGCAATATTCTAGAGAAAATGACTCCACTTCAAATGACCCTTGTTTCATTACCAGAAAAGAGAAAATTGGACGTGAGCTGCCTAGCCCAAAATATAACTCAACTGTATGGTACAATAAACCTTTCACAATGAGAGAATTAACTAGAGCACTACGCAACTCCTCATCTCGAGCCCCTGGAGCTGATCGCATTCCCTTCAGCTTCCTTCAACACCTTAGTGGAAGCCAACTTGAGGTGCTGTTGAACTTCTATAATTTCTTATTCATGCATGGATTCCCACACCAGTGGCAAGAAGCCATAATTGTACCCATACTGAAACCTGGTAAACCATCCTCTTCTGCTACATCATACCGCCCTATTGCGCTCACCAACTGTCTAGGCAAGATCATGGAAAAGATGGCAAATTGGCGACTCCAGTCCTTCTTAGAAAGAAACTCCTACTATGACCCAACTCAGAGTGGCTTTAGAGCGGGGCATAGTACACTTGATGCACTGTTTCGCTTGGAGGCATCAGTAAGGGAAGCTTTACTGACCCAAAATTACTGCCTAGCCATCTTCCTTGACATCGAGCGAGCTTTTGAATCTGTATGGCACGATGGTGTCTTATTCAAACTGCATAAACTGGGTCTTGAGGGCAATATGGCTGTCTACATCAAAAACTTTTTACAGCTCCGATCTATACGGGTGAGAGTTGCTGACAAGTTGTCAGACTCTTTTCCTCTTCTGTGTGGAGTACCTCAGGGATCGGTCATAAGCCCCACACTCTTTACACTCATTGTAAATGACCTTTTTGCTGATGTGCCTGCTCCAGTGCAACACTCTCTGTATGCTGATGATGGAGCCATGTGGATTGTCACGTCAACTCTCACTGAGGCAAACACAGTAATGCAAACAGCACTTAACACCATTGGAAAGTGGTCCCAAAAGTGGGGTCTTCAAATCTCAGCAGCCAAAACTTCAGCTGTTTTGTTCACCCATAGGCATGACTCACCTCCTCAACTGAAGTTGGAAAATGTTTCTCTAACCTTCAAAAATAATATAAGATTTCTTGGCATCATTTTTGATAGGCATTTAACATGGAAGCCCCACATAACTTCATTGCACTCTGCATGCCAGTCAGATCTAAGACTCCTCTCAGTCATTTCAGCCAGGAGGTGGGGTGCTGATGCCACAGCCCTTCGTAGATTGTAATAGCTCTGGTTCGCTCTAAGCTCAACTACGCCTGCTTTCTATATGCAACTGCTGCTCCCACTCATCTTCTAGTGTTAGACCGCATCCAATATGCAGCGTCACGCATCATCAGTGGTGCCCTGAGATGCACACCCACAGTTAAACTGGAAGCGGAAGCAGAGCTTATGCCTCTCTCATATCGCCGTCGCCAACTGCTGTTGTCCTATTGTGCTCAAATTCTCACCATTTCTGAGCACCCAGTTCGAAAACTGCTGTTGGCCTACTACCCTTATGCTCTCTATGCTCACCTTAGACGTCCAATCCCTGTATCAGGCCGAGCCTACAGTGAGTTTAAGAAGCTAGGTCTAAATTTTTCCCAGATTCCCACAATTCCCATGCACTTGAGATATCTTTCAGTCCAATGCCCAGTCTTCCTGACATTAGCAGATGTACAAAAACATTCAAGAGATCCCACCAACTGGCAACAAATGTTTAATGACCTTGTTTGCAGCACATACAGCATGCACCAAATAATCTACACAGATGGATCTGTCCAAAATGACAGGGCCGGATGTGGAGTGCATGGGGAAATGTTCCAACTCAAGGCTCACCTCCCTCCTAGGACTTCTATCTTTACTGCTGAACTATATGCCATTTACATAGCAATTAAGTTTATAACCAACAAACCAGGAGTCTTTGTAATCTTCTCAGACTCACTAAGTGCCTTGACTGCTCTGAAATCAAACACAACTCCCAAACACTACCTGCTATACTGGATAGCAAAGGCCATCAATCAAATTCCTAGAGACAAAGTCATCCTGGAATGGGTGCCTAGCCATGTGGGTGTATCTGGAAATGAGGCTGCAGATAAACTAGCACAGTCTGCGCTAAGCATCCCTCTGACAACTCAAATACCTAAATCCACATCAGAACTCAACTCCTATTTTGCCACCTCCATGCACCAAGAAAGGCTGAGGGCATGGAAGCAGCTCCCACCAATCATAAATGAATTAAACCCTTCATTGATTCCTTTACCATCTTCGCTCTCACGCAGCCAACAAGTCATCACCTCAAGACTAAGACTCGGAGTCTGTAAACTGACTCATGGGCACTATTTAACTGGTTCCTCGCCTCCTTCCTGTCAAAGATGCAACTGCAAACTTACCTTGAGTCACCTACTGATAGACTGCCCTCTGTATCAAAATCATCGTCTGGCCCTGATTGCTGAGTGCAATACAAGATCTGCTTCTGTGACAATGAACACCATCCTTGCTGCTGATTTCCCAACCAAACTGGTGATGGACTTCCTGAGAAAGTCGGAGTTCCTGCATCTCATCTGAGAAATAACTGGAGAGCAGAGTGGGGGCGCCATTTCCCAAGAAGGAGACGTGCCTCATCCCTAACAAAGTAACAAAGTAAGTATAGTTTCATAGAGAAGCAATAGGTTGGTGTTTGCAGTGTGACAGTGGTATTGAAGAAACAGTGGAACATCTGGTTTTGAAATTTAATGCTAGCATAAAAGTAGGTTCCTTTGAGATGTGGATTTTGCACAGTAAGAAGAAAACTAATGGCATGCCAGATATAATTAGTATGATGCTGACTTGGGTATGTGCTTCCTGGTAGGGTTGGGTCAAGGGTGTAATTTGACTGTTGTTGACGTGAAAAGTTTTAGAGCAAATGTATTGGAAAAAATGAAGTAGTGATATAAAATAGCTATTTATTTACATAAAATTGGTTGATTTAGAGTAGGTGAGTATCCATTTTTGGAAAGCTGGCTCTCTTGGTGTTGCTTTATGGTTGCAGCTGCATGGAATTACCCAAGATAATCCCTGAGTATTTTTTATAGATAAAACTAGTGTTTAAGCAAAGAACTTGTAAAACCATATTGTAAATATGTTATACAAGTTTTTTGAAAACAATTGTTGGCTGTTATGAAAGCCTTGACTAGTAATTAGAGTACAAACTTATTTTTTGGAAGATAGAAATACTTAAGGTAAATCTGAAGGATATGTCAGTTATCAATTTTCCACTTTTTAGTGCCTGAACCTAATTAATTGAACCAAAATAAACAAGTTTTCTTCTATGCACTTTCCGTCTCAAATGAGTATTTTAAAACTTATAGCGGTAGGTTTGGTTTCGTCTTTGATGACGAATGCGCTCGAATAAACAGCTACTCATCAATTTTTTAATTTTTGTTGTTTGAATCATGGTAATAACATCGAAATAAACAACTTTTCTTCTATACCCTTTTTTTGTCAAATGAGTATTTAACGAGGTATTGCGGTAGGTTTGGTTTTGTCTTTGATGACGATCGCGCTGGAAGCGAGTGCGCATTGCAGTGTCGCTGTTCGACGCGCTCCTTGAATTACTTGCCGCTTCAAACACTGGAGTTGCGGTCGGTTATTTACCGCTATAACTAATAAAATACTCATTTGAGACGGAAAGTGCATAGAAGAAAACTTGTTTATTTCGATCTAATTAACTATGCTTAGGCATCAAAATTTAAAAAATCGATAACTGACATATCCTTCAGATTTACCATACTTAATTCTGTTAGGTTCTATCAAATCAAATTCTGTTATATTAGGCTATGCTTTATGATAATAGTTATCTTTTTTATTTTGTTTGAGTTTTTAATACTATCACTATTAGGTCTTTACATATCTGTTGCACTCAACAAAACATAACACTTTTTCCAGGAGCAAGCTTCTTCTTGCAATAGAAAGGCTTATGTGAGAAATTTGGTAATGTCTACTGTAGTTATTGTAGAATTGAAATTCAAGACTGGTAGTTCTATCTGAGCTGTGTTTATGTCAGGAGTGAATTTCTTACCTGCATACAAGTTGGGCCAAATCCTCCAGGACTTGCTGGCTTGAAGACTTACATGAGTGGCCCAACATGCTGCTCTACTACAAACAGGGAAGGTGCCATTTTGGTTCTAAGGATGAAAGGAGAGTAGCCTCAAAGCTGCTAATCAAGCATGTAATAAGCTTTAAGGGAGATGTCCATGCTGAAATCGACTGAATGGCTTTAACGTTCTTTCTATGGAATTTAGATCTATGAAAATTGGCATATATGTGTATTGTGTGGAATGGGCTCAATCATTAAAGCGCATTAGAAGGGAAGAGTCTATTGTAGTGTTGCCATCCGACGTGCTCAATGAATTTTTTTCTGCTTCAAACACTAGAGTTGCGGTAAGTCATTTACCGCTATAACTCGTAACATACTCATTTCCGATGAAAAGTGCATAGAAGAAAACTTGTTCATTTTGATCTAATTAACTATGTCAGGGCACCAATAAGCGGAAAATTGATTACTGGCTATCCCTTTACATTTACCATACATTTTGAGACGAAGTCTCTTGAAAAGAACATATTTTCCCCTACACATTCCCCCATTGTCTTCAAAATTATGTCAAAAGTGGAAAAAAGTTATAGAGACAACCCCTACTTGCTTCAAAAACTGCATGCGTATGCCAAGTTTCATAGATCTAGATCCAATAAAACTAACGTTACAGCCATTTCCTTGATTTTGGATGGACGTCTTCCTTAAGCTATTGCTTAAAGAACTAAACAGCCAGCACGTGAAGACTTTGTATGGTCAGAAACAGTGATTGAAAAAGAAAAGAATAAAAGGTACCCAAATATAGCTTCAAACATTACAATCTCATAGAACATTCTAAATGCACTGCCAGATAGAATTTTAACGTATGGAATAGATGTGGGAAAATGTGTAGAAATTGCAAAACTTAACTCTATAAATACTGGAATTTTGATCAACAAGATATACATTGTTGCAAAGCTGTATATGCAAACTCATATATTACAAAAGCATTGAATTTTTTCCTTTGCTTGCTTCACTTTTATGCTTACAAGTTAGCTTTAAATAGGTAGTGGGTGTTCAGTTATTCTCTTACATGTAAATTATCTTTTAAGATACCGTCCGGGATTTTGACCTTTGTCCGTCCGATTTGCTTGAAAATTGGCCACTATATGTATTTTTTGAAAGTAAACATTTTTTATTTACGTCATTTTTTCGATTTAGGCCTTATTTTTTTACAAAAAATTAGATTTTTGATACATTTTTATGTATATTTCAAGACGTATCAACTCATTGAATTTTGATGCTAAAACAAAACCAAAGACAGTTTTAGAATCCTTGAAGCATTTCTAACAAAGTTATAATTTAAAATTTTATCATTTGAAAAAAATTTCTGTGATAAGCGATACTTTATAATATCACAAACAATTACTTTTTGAGTTTGGAGCCGTAAAAATTTTTTTGTTTTCTAAAATTTGGGAGAGACTTATTATAAATTTGTTAGAAATGTTCTAAGGATTCCAAAACTGTCTTTGGTTTCGTTCTAGCATCAAAATTCAATGAGTTGATACGATTTGAGTGGTTGAAATGTATTATTATTCAGGAGAGCCCAAAAACAAAGATATACTATTGAATTGCAATATCATTGACAATTTTTGTATATGAATGCAGTTTCTTTGATCTATTTTTATGAAAGAATACTGTGCAACATTTTCCTTGTGAATTTCAATGTAACATAAGAAATATTGTGCATAAAAACATATAGAAATATCATATTTTATTTGAGTACTCACCATGTAGCTGTTGCAAAACGCGAACATCTTCCGTCATAAATCTGTGGTTTTTTGAACAGCAGTAGATGATTTTGTGCAACTTTTGATTATTTTTGTGTTATTTTGCGTAATGTTTTCTGTTTATATTAATTATTTTCCACATATATAGGTAGAAGAAATAAAGAAATGAAAATTCAAAGTAAAAAATAAATTTCACGCAAATATATGTTTTTTTCGTTTATGATAGAAACACATAAGTAAACACAAGTTGACAGACACTATTTGTTGACAGACACTATTTTCAGCACAACATTGCCGACAACATCCTCCACTTGTGGGAAGTAATCTTTGCGAGGAAATCCAAACCACAATAGTCCATATACGTAATGATCATATTCCAACAAAAAAAAGTGAATTTTTTTATTGAACCCCCCCCGGGGGGGGGGGGGGATTTGGTGTCCGTAGTGCCATAATATTTCATGGCACAACAACCCATACGCTAAGCATCATTTTCCGATCAAAAATAAAATTAAATTTTTTATGATTTTGGTCCCCTTTGGACCCCTCCTGGGGGGGTTCTGGTGTCCGTAGGGCCATAATATTTCATGGCACAATTACCCACGCCATAAGGATCATTTTCGATCAAAAAAAAAAAATAAATTTTTTTTTGGACCCCTCCTGGGGGGGGGTTCTGGTGTCCGTAGCGCCATAATATTTTATGGCACTATTACCAAGGATCCACCAATTACCAAGAAAGGATCCTTTTTTGACAAAAAAAATTTTCAGTCATGGGTGCTGCGGGGGGCCAAATTTGGTCTCGAACGGTACCCTTAAATTAGTAGTGGGTATACAGCTGTATAGCTCTTGGTTACTAATCTCTGTCAAAATCAAATAGGCTAGGCATAAACTGAAACAATAGTAAACATAAGAGGGTTAAATAAGGCATGCAGGAATGCAGAAACATTTTTGTTACTTGCACCTTTACAGCATAAGACTTGTTTTATTCCCATTTCTCTCATGTGTGTGGGTTGCTTTTGAGTATTTGAATGTGAACTACTCTCTTGTCTATTGTCTTGAATTTTACAAGTCCACGCAACCTGCCATATACCATTGCATGGCAATTATGTTGCTATGTAAATTCAGCCAGAACATGTCTAAGTTAGGTCACATTGGTATGCTTTTTTGATTTTCATTTTATTGAAGGTTACTGTCATTCTGAAGACAGATTTTCTCTAGCATGGAAAAGGAAATGTAAAAATTTCAAACAATGTAAATTCTAGCTTACCAGCTTCAGTAGAGATGCTGGTATAAATACTCTTTTCATCAAGGTTTTTTTGTGAGGCTGTTGTATGTTCTTACACCAGTATCTATCTGTTGCTCTTTGAAACAAGTTGTAAGCTTTAATAGGAATACTGTAGTCTGTAAATCACTTCCTAAATATTTATGCAAAAGTTAGATGTAACTGTATTTTTATGTGCGTAAATACATTACTGTAGCAACTAAGAGGATATTCTTCATTGTTTTACAGAATAAATTATGAACAGCTTGTGTGATTCCTAAATTGGGTTAAAAAATATGCATCCTTGTAATATTGATGTTACTCAGCATGAATTCTTCCAATGAAGATTACGGAGGTGTGGAAAAGCCAAGCCTATCTGAACCACCTCATTTGAGAAATTCTGTACCTGAGAGTTCATTATGTGGCTATCTGGGGAAACTGTCCTCCCAGCAAAAGTCCTTGTCTCAGCTGCTGGCAAACACAGCTGGGAAAGGCTTTGTAAAAAGTTTGATACGTCAAAGATGGGTTGTATTCTCGGAGCATACGTGCAAGCTCTTCTATTTCAAGGAAAAAGGAAGTACAGAATGTCTTGGAGAAATAAATATTGCTGGAGCTACGTTCAACTATGATCCAGAAGACTCTGATGGCCTCTTCACCATTATGTAAGTTCTCATCTGGTTAACAGCATAGCTTGTATGCATCTTCTTACTTTTTAATGTTTATCTTTAGTTATTTGCTAAATGTGTTTTCAGGAAATACCTATATAAGCGTTATGTAGCATAATAACCTCTCTAACCTGACTTTGAAATATTGGTTTCCCTTGTCCTGTTTGGGATCATTACATATGCATATTCTTTCCCTGTTGAAAATTTTTTGTTAGTTTCAAGTTGAGTTATGGTATGTTTAAAGAACTTGCCTTTCTATTTGTCCACAAATTATTTTATTGTTTTACAGATGGTACATCTTTTACAATTCCATCTTGATGTTATGTTCATTCCCCTGCTGGGAGATGCAACTATTGTGTCTATGGGAATAAGCACTCCCAGGGGGAAAATATGTGGTCCCACACTGAGAATTAGGTAGGCTTTTTTTTGTTGAAATAAAATATTTTTTGTTATGTTAAGGACCTTTTTTTTTGGTTCACTGCTGTCCTGTTTTTTAACACCTACTTTCTTCTCAACTTTTATCATGTTTCACAAACTTTTTTCTCAACTTACTGTTTCTGTGCACCTAGTACATAGATTCCATGTTTCCTTAACTCTATACTAAATGGTGCTTCCCTCCTTCCTCTCCTTGAAATGCCTTTATTGGGGTTAGGGAGGCTTTAACTACCATCTAATCTAATCCATGAAGTTCCTCCAAGTGACAAATGTAAGTTGTATTTAATCTTAGATGAACTGTTCAGCAAGTTAGTAATTCTCTATATAATTGTAAATTATATGTCCTCAAGTTGAATGTCACATAGTAATAAAGTAGGAAGAAGGTTATTTTAATTTTTGTGTAGTTGTGCTCAATACTTGTATAGGTAGTATTAGATAATATCTTTGAATTGCCTTTGTTATAAAAATGTCTTGTTAAAATTACTTCCTGTATATATGGTGGTAAAATTGTAGTCATTATTTGAGCCAAGGAATTTTTTCTAGCATATTATCAATAGATTTTTCAAAATCTTTTTTGATATTGTGGGTCTCAAGTTCTCTGAAGAATTTTGGTAAACTTTGTATTGTGTTAATTAGAAAATTTTGCACAGTAAACATTCAGAATAATTTTAGTTACTACATATAATACATAATTCATTCTCAATTTAGAAGACCAGCTTATTTTAGGCATATTCTTTTCAGTTCATTTTAATAAATAATCCTCCATGTGTATTTTGGATCAGCAGATGCGAGTTGTGTATCTAGAGATCATTTAGTGTGTGAATCAGCTTGAGCATTTCAACATTAGTTCTCAAATTGACCTTCACTTTTCCAGTCTTTCACACTTGGCCTTATTCTCTCATATACTTTTTTACTCAAATTTTAACCAGAACAAGTATGAAACAGTGATAGCTATTTACAATTTTGGTGGACTCTGAGTTATTTTCTTTTTGCAGGAGTGGTAGGGAAATGCATTATTTTACGGCTGGAAACGATGCTTCTCGACAGTCGTGGTTGGAGAGCTTACAGGAGGGCAAAGTGCGCTTCATCAACAGATGTCAAGTGAGCAGGATGTCATAATATTCAAGTAGATAGCACTCTAGACAACATGTATTTTAGATAGCTAAATGTATTATCTAAAGAAGCATTGGAGTGAAATTTTGATATTTTGATTTATTGAGCTTATCAATTTTTCTTCAAAAAATTTTTATTTTATTTTGACATCTTATTTCTGTTATAATTTTTAAAATGAACAGTTTTCAAAAAATTCATACATCTATTGTTATTTCTTTTTAAGCTCTGTTGATTGATATATTTGCTATTCTGGACCTCTAAAACTGTGGGAGACGTAGTATTTCAAACGTCAACAAGTTCAAGTTTTAAGGAGGGCCTGGCAAACTCATCATCTGGCCATGACCTAAGTGACTGGCCTTTTGCAAGCTGTAACAGATGAACAAACTTACTTACAAAGCAGTAAAGCATATAACATGAGCAAACAAGAGCTCATGTTTAAACATTATCTATAACATGATCAAAAAAACAGAAAAATAGTAATTTTTGGATTTTGGTGTAAACCGGTCTCTCTCTAATTGGCTGGCATTTGTAAGCTGTACCAGACAAACAAATACACTTACAAGGAATGGAAGTATATTGTTAGATTTGTTAGAAAATTCTCTATAACATAAGCTAATAAACAGTAAATTGAGGTTTTTCAGATTTTCAGCTCAAACAGTCCGTTTAAGATATTATTTACCAATATATTACTATGATCTCAATATCAGTTTAATTTGGGTAGCAAATGTTGATTATCAAACTGTACGGAAGTAGGCAAAATGGTCAAAATATAGCACAATTAGAAAAATTTTATCTAACTAAAAAACAGTTGTCAATTTCTTTTGATAATTCAAGTTATCTTATTAGGACCTTCTTTGACAAAATTGTTCAGAAAAATTTTTTTAGAGTGGAATCTATTGAAATACATTATGATGAACAACCCACAGATTTTTAGGAAAAGGTCATGTTGTTGGTGCTTGGATGAGAAATGTTACTACTAACACTAAAATAATGTGTTGGTATGTTGAGTGGAGTTTCAAAAGTGATGACGGCTAATAAAAAAATTAAATGTAAAGATTTTACATCAAATTCATTACTGAGTATTCAGGGTAATTTATGAAAACCAAACCATTTACTTTAATGATTCTGATTGTCATTTTAGGTGATCATTTCCATGCATCATTTGAAAAAATATCTTGAAAATATCTTGGGCATATAATATGGAATATTATGTTGATTGAAAGAATGATATGCCTTTAAAGAAACTTTAGTTTTTTGTGATGTGAACTCCCCTGAACTTCATGCGTCTTGCATCGGTGTAACTTGCACCCTCTACAACAGGAAGGCGAAGGGGGACTGACGAGAATTCAGTGGTACACAAGCCTTCCAAGCTCTCCTCCTCCTGAAGTGGGTCGTTTCAACATCTCAAACGTGTTGCACAGCACCGGCAGTAAGGTTGCCCTAGGACGCCTGCGTGCTTCTGCTAAGAAGGTCTCTTCCTCAGGAGCCTCCAACAATCATTCTGTGCTGTCCGACCGCCACAGCTCTCCTGCACAGCTTAAGAACAAGACCTTTAGTCACGAAAGTAAGTTTTTAACCTGCCACCACAAGTCTAATTTTATATGGTAGTGATTGATTAAATACTGCTTTATTAGATTTTTGCTTATGTGAATCCAATGATGGGATAGAGCAAGTTTGATGGGGAGCTTGTGGGTCATAGGATGGGTGAAGAGCTTGTAGGTGTTGGATTGGTTGCATTAGTGAGTGAGCAGTGTTATTGAATACAGACTGTGAGGAATAAAAAAAGTGCTATTACAAAAGGTGCTGTTAGTGGTTAAATCTATTTCGTTGTTGAGTGGAATTGAATGAGTTGCATATAGTTAGAAGCTGCTTTGTCATCTAGTCTTTGAGTGGTTGGGGGCGGTGTTTGAGACCGTTAGTGTTCAGTTGAAGAGTTGCTGGACTAGACCTTGATGAGTCTCGTAACTGTAACCGAGTTTTTTTACGAGAATTTTCGTCTTTACAGTTACAAGCCAAGATTGATACCAGCAATCAATTTTGTTGTGCTTGATTAAGAACGCGTGTAACTAAGATGATTACGGTACTCGTTCAAGTCTTGAACCAGAATTGTTACATGTGCTTGCAGATAGATTCATGTTCAATAGGTTGATATTTATCAGTTAGACTGAATTTTCAGCCTTTACCTTGTACTTCTCACATTTCCTACAAAATAGTACAATTATTTTTTCTTCATTTGTGCAATATCGTAATAGTTTGTTTTGTACATTGTTGTGTTCTTCTATTATATCCCTACATCAACCTCTGTCCTTTCTGAAGGACATTAGGAAATCACTTACATCGTTTTTATTTTTTGAATACTTTAATGAAAAGTTCAAATCAACTGGGTTTCATTTATTTGGTCGTTATAGGGATATCCATAGTATATATTAGATTGAATAACAAAGCATATAACTCAAACAAATAATTATTTCACTGTGGCTATACTTGACATGATGCTGTGTAGTGACGTCTTCTTTGTCTAAAGAATGAGAAGTAAATGTGACCAGGAGGGCCAAATTGTAGCTCAGTCTTATCTTTGCTGTGGATACGCATGGTGGTAGGCTGAGTGATCATTTTTTAGATCTAAACATTTTCTAAGAAATGAGCTATAGAGCAAGATTAGTGCCAGATATGAACTTTACTTACGAGCAAAAGTTAATGCATTAGAGCATAGTTGCATTGTTTGAATCGTTGCTTTTTATTTTTTTCTATTTCAGATTTGTCTTTTGACGACATGCAAGTAACTCTGAGACCCAAACGACTCTCTCCAAAAGCTAAGCGGCCAACTTCCATTCACTTCTTGGGCAAACATGAATCACACAATGACAATAAAAACAGTAATAGCATTGGCAATGGTGGTGTAGATCGTTTACAGAATACTGAGAATATCTCATCTCTCAGCCACACTCAGACTGCCAATGCTCATATGAAGGGTTGCCATGTGTCTGTTCCTACCTCACCGGAGTTGGAAAGTAGACCACTCTTTCTCCGCTCTAAAAGCACGTCACGAAGTTTCAGGTCTCATTTCTCGCCTCTAAAAACTGGTTTTAAAAGTAGCACCAAACAAAGCGAGGCTGACGGGAGAAGCCAACTTGTGGAACCTGAGATAGCATCCCCTACCAGTTCCATTCAGACGAGCATCTCTCCGTCCCCGAGTTCAGAGGCCTTCCCGGGGCTTAGGCAGATTGGCGCAGACCTCAAGGCTTCACTTAAGTACAGGTGATCCATTACAACCAATGCGGTTATCTTATGCCCAGCATCTGTGTGAAAGAACTTTACCACAATTTCACCTATTTGTTTTTCCATGACGTTGCATGCCACTTTTTTGTGTCATTTATCTTGGTTTAATTTATGTTTATAAATTTTCTTGTTTTATTTTAAGTAAGCAACAACAGCAGATGAAGAAAATTGAACTCTTCTATAATGTTTTCACATGTTTGGAATGCTGAAGAGATTTCTGTATGATCAATTTTCATGCTTCAGTCGATAGTGAGAATTCAGAGTTGAGAGTAGGATTGAGCTTCTGTCTCGATTACTGGTGGAATGTTCTATAATTACAATCTTATTAGTACATTATATTCTGAAAGGATCCAAAATACGGGCTGCATGTTCAGCTGAACTTGAGGTTGGACGCTGCAGAAAAGTTAGCTTTTGATTTGAATTTTTTTTCAATTTTGTTACTTTCTGGTAGTTGCTTCTTTCTAATAACTTTAGGTTATTGTGCAGTAGTTTCTGTTCCTGTGATAGCCTTTTGTTTTGAGGTTCATTTTATTTGATATCATTATCTGGTAAATTGAGTTTTTTCGACTGCAGCTTCATAATGAAACCAAAGCTGCAGAATGAATGTTGGTATTTATTCTGTTAATTTGTAATACAGCTGTCAGAACCAGTGCAAGATTTCAACTTAACTGAATGCCTTACAAATATGAGCTCCATGTATCTATTAGCAGGAAAGTTTATTCGGATTATAGGATCAAAGTTCATCTCCCGCTGCTCTTTTGGTAAGGTGGATTTATGATATTGTCTTTTTATTTTAGACCTGCATAATTGTTGAAACTTTCAGCTATTGCACTGCCCTTATTTACTTGGTTAATTTCTAAATTTTGTAGTTTTTTGACGTGACAATTTGTTTTTGTATAAAGACAAACTGTCTTCTTTTTTGGAGACGAAAAAAAGCCTAAAAGTAAAACTGGTTTGTTTTGAATATTTACTGCTCATTCTTGTGGTTTTGGACTTTTAACACCTGTAGACGTGCAGCGCACTGGTGGGGCATATGCTAGCGAGCTAAAACAGCCATTAATTAACGTTTTGGTTCAATAGAATTTGATGAAAGGAACGAATCGAGTGGCCTATTCTAGGGTTCCTACCCAAGCCCTGTGGCTGGGGTAGGATGCATTCACCTTCACTTACGTAACAGTAATATAGATAAATTAACAGTTAACATTTACAATCATCAATCTTTACAGAATATCTTCCTGTACGTTTGATGTGACAACTCGAGAAAGTGACCGTTTCACTGATGTGTGGCTCTTCAATCACACTATTTTTTTTGCTTTTACAGTAATATTAGTGTGGTTGCAATTTCATTTCTTTATGTCAAATGTACTAAGAAGTTTAGCTTATTCTGTTTTCAAGTGTTTCTTCAGCATTCAATACGTTGGGACTTCTGCCTTAACATCTTGCTTGCAATACAACTCACCAATGGATTATTTGAAAAATTTCAACAACCTTTTAAAATTAATGGTATTTGTATTTAATGGACCAAGTTAATGTTCGGTATTATAAAATTGCTAACAACATTTGACTTTAAATTTGAGTTGAAAATTGAACTTCAGTTTAACCCATCGCACTCAACATGTTAACTGTTGGGTGACTTGTGTGCAGCCTACAGCGCAACAGCAAACGAAGCTCGGCAGAGGTGAGCGCGGTGGGCACGTGGACTGAGGCAGAAGAGGGAGGCTGTGCAAACTGTGTCCAGGTGCGTGGGGTGACATTCTTAGTTTTCTTTTGCGGAGCCTCACTCCTGAACCTCATACATCACCTGTGGTTTAATTTTTTCCGCAACATTGGTTACTGGACTCGTTGCGTCAGCCCCTCTGTATTTCTCCTCTTGGTGTGAAAAAACATTATTACCTAATCATCTTGTTCCATTTATGAGATCTTAGTGCGAATGTAAGATGGGAAGTTACCTCACAATATAATTATACTGCCAAATAGCGAGAGCAGAAGTGGTTATCACGCTGTAGGACGAGATGTGAAAGTGAAGTGCACTCATGTTGAAGTAAGTGCACTTATATATGGGAACATACTGGAATATCACATGGCTAGTCCCTGAAGAAATTTGTCCACACTAGTTGAGGCGAGCGCTGGCATCTGTAGAGGAGCGGCTGGACGTCCGTAACGAGGAGCTCAAGGCTGCCAAGGAAGGCATCGAGCTACTGCAGCAGGACCTTGCACTGCTGTACCGACAACGTCAGACCAGGTGTGTGCAGGTCTGGTGCCTGGGATAGTACAGTGTTGCAGGTCTGGTGCCTGGGAGAGTACAGTGTGGCAGGTCTGGTGCCTGGGAGAGTACAGTGTGGCCCCTCAGGGGGATACAACTATTGTATCTATGGGAATTAGCGCTCCCAGGGGAAAAATGTGAGGGCCCGAGCTGAGAGTTAGGTAGGCCTTCTTTTTGTTGAAATAAAATGTTTTTTGTTATGTTAAGGACCACCTTTTTTCGGTTCACTACTGTCCTGTTTTTCAGCCCCTCTGACTTTCTTCTTCAACTTTTATCTTATTTCATGAACTTCTTTCCCATCTTACTGCTTCTATGCCCTTTCTGCATAGATTCCTCATTTTCTTATCTCCATACTGAATGGTGCCTTCCTCCTTCCTCTCTTCGATACGCTCTATTTTTCCAGCGGTTAGGGAGGCTTAAACTAACTTATAATCTTATAATCTTAGTACAGTGTGGCAGGTCTGGTGCCTGGGAGAGTACAGTGTTGCTTGTCTGGTGCCTGGGAGAGTACAGTGTGGCAGGTCTGGTGCCTGGGAGAGTACAGTGTGGCAGGTCTGGTGCCTGGGAGAGTACAGTGTGGCAGGTCTGGTGCCTGGGAGAGTACAGTGTGGCAGGTCTGGTGCCTGGGAGAGTACAGTGTGGCAGGTCTGGTGCCTGGGAGAGTACAGTGTGGCAGGTCTGGTGCCTGGGAGAGTACAGTGTGGCAGGTCTGGTGCCTGGGAGAGTACAGTGTTGCAGGTCCGGTGTCTGGCAGGGATGCATGAGACTGCTGGCTCATTGGGGGTGTTATGAAATGTTACACTTGAGACATTATTTGTGTCCCGACTTGAACAGTTTTATTATGTACAGTGTATCAACGACTTAATACTTTAGAATTTAGCATACATCCGTGGCCTCTCAGGTATGATGTTAGGCCAAATAGATCCCACTCCTGAAGTTGGCGTTAATCTTTGGCCACTAAATTTTTCCAAGTTCAGAAAAATATGCGAGAGATGAGAGAAATCCTGTGATTAGGGTAGAGGCACACCACGGAAGTTCAGTACTCTTCTCTTGATACTACAAAAGCATTTGGTGATACTGTATCGCGTTGCTTGCTATATTCTCCATGTACGTGAAAGAGAGGAAGTTTTGTAAGGTTTGTGAACTACTAGAAGTAAAATATGTGTAGTTTGTATGTTGCAATAGTGAGAGATTCAGTCACAATAATGATGCTTGCGTGAACTATACTGAGGTTCCCTATTTGGTCGCTCATTGGGGCGACAAGAAGATGCAGTAGTAAAAGCTCTAAACAAGGCAAACTCTAGAATTCGCACTTGGAGAACGAAATCAGTAATGAAATAGTAAAACTTGTGATTAAAAATGCTATAAGTTATCACGATGAGCGCATTTGGCATGGGCTAACAGATGAGGACTTGCTATTACTCACCTTTTTTTTACAGTATTTAATTTTTGTTTTGTTTTTCTCATTCATTTTGCTAATACTGATGTGTTCTGTGGTTGTGGTTTATCTGCAGCTCCTTCTCAGGGGGATGTAACTATTGTATCTATGGAAACTAGTGCTCCCTTATTTTTGTTGAAATAAAATATTTTTTTTGCTTTGTTAAGGACCATCTTTTTCAGTTCACTGCTGTCCTGTTTTTCAGCACCTACTACTTTCTTCAATTTTCATCTTGTTTCATGAACTTCTTTCCCAATTTACTTTTTCTATGCCCCTTCTGCATTCCCTTATCTCCACACTAAATGGTGTCTTCCTCCTTTCTCTCTTTGATACACTTTTTTTGTAGCGGTTAGGGAGGCTTAAGCTAACCTATAATCTAATCTTATCTGCAGCTCTCAGTTGGACGAAAGAAACTGCAGTGACGAACATCTTCTTGAAATTCTGCGCGAAAAAGACCGAAGCTTGGTAGAGTTTGAGCAAAGCGACTGCGTTCAGAAGAACGAGATCGCCGAGCTGAAGCAAAAGACTCAACGACTCAACGAGCAAGTGGACCTGTTCACCACTCTTGTCAAGGTGAGGCCATGCTTTTCTGTCGCTTCTTAAGCTGTCCTAGGTCATGTGTGTTCAAAATTACGATCCGTGATGCAGCTGGTCAATGTTCCACTATAGGATCGTAGAATACAATAAGTAGTTGAAATATTGTATGACCTCTGCTGTTTACTATTCTCTAGTTGAAAATATTCTATGACCTCTGCTGTTTGCTATTCTCTTGCTGAGGAGTTGTTCTAGTGTTCATGTACATGAGTTCATTGAGGTCTGTCTTTATAGTTCATGTGCAAATGAAAACATAACTTACATGCTAGCATTGAAATTTCGTAGTTGTGTAGGTTATATTTATTAACATGCTGTATGTTGCTTGTTTTTTAAGGCATTTCAAGATTTTTTCTTTGTCAGGCAAAGGACAACGCTATCAGGAGCATCTCCGATGAACTGGAGGAATTGAAATCTCGTTGCTCCATCAGTTCTCCTCCTCTGACCAATAAAAGCCCTCATTCAGTGCAACTTTCTTCTGGCATCCATAACTTCTTGGTTTCTTCTCGGGAGGGTAAAAGTGGTGTTAGATTGGAAGGTCATCTCTGTAACACCGCCGTGTGTGCGAGAAATGGCCGGTGTTCTTTGAATAAAATTCTAAAAGAAGAAACTGCGACCTTAACGTCTTCTGACAACCAAGGTCTTAAGGAAAATTTCTTGCCGCAAAAGCACTTTGAAAATTTGGTCTTCAAGCAGAATTCTTTTGTGTCGTCCGATTCCGATTTGCCTTTCTTGTGCAAAGATCAGATGAAGATGAACGGCTCTCGCCGCAGAAAATCCACAGACTCTGCGAGTACCGATTCTGAACCTTACTCGTCTTGCTTTGATTTGGTCGCCGATCTTTCCGAACTATCGTCTTCTAAATCAGAGTTGTCTAAAACTCGTCGTGTTACTAGTTATTCACTTGCATCTGATGACTCAACACCTTGTGCAGACTTGCACCCAACTTTGAAGGATTCTATTTCAGAGAGTGTCCATGAATCACAAGTAGATGGAGACCCTGGTGAGAGCCTATTAGACGCTTCCTGTACTAGCACTCTCACATACAGTAATGATGATGGATCGTCTAACACAAATGATGCTTCAGAGTTGGGGAAAAATACACATGAGGCACATCACGATAAGCCAACAAGTGTCAGACAGAATGATTTTCACTCTCGGTTCATTGAAAAGCCTTTGTTGAACCCTGAAGAAACTTCGCCTCATCGACCTGCTGCTTTAAACAAGACCCTCGCTGATCTGGCAGATCAACAAGTAGGGCTATTCGACCAGCTGTTGACTGACGATATAATGATGTCTTCTACTGGAACGGACAGTTTGTCGGTGGTGTTGGATCACTCTAGTGTCTCGGACTCAACAGATCAGGAAGTGAAATTGGAGAGGATGAGCAAGGAGAGAGACCGCTATCAAGAGTCGTATCGCGCCTATAAAGCGCAGAATTCTTTCTTACACAAGCAAATTCTGGAGCTCAGCCAGGCGTCTGACTTGATGAAGGAGCGCGAAGAAAGACTCAAGCAGTAAGTATTCTAACCAATCTCTGTGCCATTATCAGATTCATATAACACCTAATGTGTTCCTAGCGTTCATGCTAATCATACATGAGTCTCCATGGTTTTGTTTCCAATAACTATTTTCTGGGAATATTTTTTGTCTAAAATAACACGTTCTGGCATTTCTTAAAAGGTAAGGCTGTGTCACGAGACGTTAAGTTTAAGCTAACTCTTTGAACGTCCGTTTGGAGGAATTTAAATTCCCAGACAGTAAAAGAGGAAATGGAAAGTTCAGAGATGAAATACACACAGGATAAGGAAAGAAAGGACTGAGGAAAATAGAAACAGGGAGTATTCTAAGTTCATCTATCGATGCATCAGGATCAATACGGGATAATGACAACTATCAATAGAGCATTTCACTGCTTTCATTTAAATTTGAGAATGAACACAATAGTTATTGGCATCAAAAATTATTACGACCCTGGGAAACATTTCACGTTGGCGGCTAACGATTTATATAGTTAAAACCCAACAAAATGTACTTAATCAGTACTACGTCTCGTGCTTGACCATCCCCACGTGCCTCGTTCTTAGCTGTCACTGCGTATCATCTCTGTACCACCTGACACACACACTGCCGTAATACATTCTTACTAAAACACTCCAGAGCCCACGTTCGCTTTTGAGATCCTGAGCCATCAACAAAGCCGTCATAGCTCCCATCCTAACTTCATTTAACGCAACGGCTAGCTAACAACCGAGGCTCTTGCCATTGACTTTGTTAAAGAGCCCTTACTACTGTTTCCAAACATTAGAAATAGAGCAAGGGGGACGGACATGGCATCCAGGTTTTTGTGATTTTGGAAATTCAGCAAAGTAAAATTAATGTGCTTGCCTGCCGTACGACCAGTTGGGTTATTTGCAACTTTCGAGCTAGATAAACCATTCTGATACATCTCTCCTGGTTATTATCCTATCTGGTATTGTTCTCACAAATTTTAGCGGTTTGAATCACGAGACCAGCTCGGTTGAATGAACCAATTTTTTAACATAACTTTAAATTTTGCACGCTCTTGTTTGTTCGACACTCAAATGTTATAGGAAGTCTTCTGAAAAATATATTTTATACCAATAGCATGTGTTTCATTTAATTACTCATTAATAAATTCATTTTATCAATTTTCATCTGCATTCATTGTTTCATTTCTTTTCTGATGATTCTATCCGCCATATCTATCGACGATCTATGTCGGTGCTCGGTAGAAGCGTATGTTGTAGATCATTGTTATAAATTTTTTTACAGATTCGTCCAGTTTTCTTAGGAAAAGTTTCCAATTGCGGATGTTTATGTAATAAAAATTATACCTTATTAGCAAGCATAATTGATGTTGTGAGAACATTTCTTACCTAAGGTCATGATTACACCTGCTTAACCTATTTCATTACTCAGCTATCATTGGTATTTATTACCCTGATTACTTGAATGTCTTTATCACAGGGTGCTGAGAAATAACACGTATATACGTTTTTTTGGAAATTTATAATAGAGATCCTCAGGTGTTGGTGAACTCATTCTTTGATGAGCTTGCGGTTTTTGGGTGTGCTGATGGTGTGCTTTCTTTCTCATCGTGGCCATGCTCATTATATCGCTTTACTAGTCTGAGACCGTCTTATTTGAAACGCCGAACAAACCTTCAATTTCACGTAGGGGTTTTCTTGCCAAAATAGCTCCAAAATGGCACCATGGTTATCTGACAGTCTTAAAACCCACAATAAATCGTTACCATCACTGTGAAAAAGTATACAGGAATTAAAAAGGGCCAAAAATTGCTAAAAACAAAAATAATATAGCCACCGTACAATACATTCATTATAGGCAATGTCATAAGTTTGAGATTTAATTTTCTGTTCTTCTTTATAGAATCTGACCGTGTAAACGTCTGTTAATCTTACAAAATTTAAGTTCTCTGTTCTCAAGTTAAGACCACAATGTGATACCTGATGACGGTATGAGGGCCCGAGCTGAGAGGTAGGCCTTCTTTTTAATAAAATAAAAGGTTTTTTGTTATGTTAAGAATCACTTTTTTTTGGTTCACTGTTCTGTTTTCAGCACCTACTACTTTCTTCTTCAACTTTCATATTGTTTCATAAACTTCTTTCTCAAGCTACTATATCTATGCTCCTTTTGCATTGATTCTGCATTCCCTTATCTCCAGCCGGAGCTGAGAGTTGGGTAGGCTTTCTTTTTGTTGAAATGAAATGTTTTTGTTATGTTAAGGACCTTCTTTTTTTGGTTAACTGCTGTCCAGTTTTTCAGCACCTACTACTGAAAAAAACAAACACCTCCACTACAGCACCTCCTTCAACTTTGGTCTTGTTTCATAATCTTCTTTCACAACTTACTGTTTCTATGCCCTTTCTGCGTAAATTCCGCGTTTCCTTAACTCCATACTAAATGATGCCTTCCTCCTTCCTCTCTTTGGATCGTATTTGTTGCTGCGGGGATGGAGGCTAAAACTAACGACTAATCTAATCTAAGCCCCTTATCTCCATACTAAATGGTGCCTTCCTCTTTCCTTGAACGCTTTATTAGCGGTTAGGGAGGCTTAAACTAACATCTAATCAGCGTGATGACGGTGCAATGTGCAGCGAGTGCAGCGTGTGGGAGGCGCGGTTCGAGCGCGTGCGCAGCAAGTACCTGGTGCTGCTCAACGACCTGCACAGCCCGCCCTCCCAGCAGCACGACAAGGACACCCTCGCCCGCATGCTCTCTGATGCCCTCAGTCACACTCCGCACTTTGGGTTCGTTGCACGAACTCACATTTAGCTTTCTTTTATCATTGAGTCTTGCTTATGTGTGGTCCTCTCAAAAAATGTGTTGTTATGTTTGAAGTGGGGACTGCAAATAGAAGGCTCCATAGTAAGTGTAAACCAGTTTGAGTGTGTGCGTTGACTGTATGAACATAAACTGTATTTGAGTCCTGTAATTTCATATCGAGGATTAAGTTTCAAATAAAAACTAGTTTCATGTACTTCATGCCGTTTCTTAGAGTAGTTTTTTATGTTCCGTAAAAAAACAGGGAATTTGAATGAAGGCCGCAAGCATGGTGGTCAGATTGACTTTTTCTGACAAAGTCCTCAAGCTTTGGCTTTTTCTTATGAAGTTAGACCATAAAGACCACTCAGCGTCTAGCAACCCTGTAAGGTTTTCAGGTATTGATTAGGGTTAATGGTTAAATACAGAATGTTCGATTTACTGGGAAACAATTTAATTTGCAGAAAATGAATGCTTTGATTACACTGGTTCAAAATGACAAACACTGCGCTTCTACTCATTAGATTGAATATGCTTCACAATCTAGGTTGCGTGAACTTCATGCTCTTCATTGCTAAAATTCATCAGACTATGAGCTGTAAATTACCCTCTCAATCTCATAGTAGTTGATTTATTAGTATTAGATTTACTTACATCATGATGAAAAGCGTTTAAATACATGTACAGAGTGCCATCATCTCCTTTACCTTTTTCAACCTAAATTTTTTCTAGCTGCTTGACAGTATAAAATTGATTTTCCTTGGTCTTATCTTTTTTCCCTTGCAACCTTGTACGTACGTGTTGCAATGTATATTTATATCAGCCTGAATTTCTTCACCTACCTCTCATGAGTCATGACGTCTCTTTCTCTAAGCCTGAATTCTTTTCAAAGGCCCTACACGTATTACAAAATATAAGGAGTATGTCTGCATTGTATGTCAGTAGCATTGTATGTTACTGACATACGATGCTATCAATAGCATCGTATGTTGATAGCATTGTATGTTGATACTATCGTATGTAAGTAGCATTGCAGCTCATATCTGTGTGTTGCGTCAGTGCGGTGAGCAAGAACGGCCGCTACTATGACGAGTGCGGGTTTTGCATCACAGCAGCTGACGAAGACTCCCTGCAGCGCTGCGCAACCTTCCTCAGCAGGCAAGCGCAGACCAACGTGGGCGAGGAGCTGCACCAGGTTTGTGTGGCCGGAGTATGATCTTCATGTTGAACTGTTGGTGCAAATTCAACCTTTCGTACTTTGAAATGCAAGAGATCCATATTTGTTAATGCATGTATTGTCCACGAAAGGAATGTCAGTTGTTGAATGGCGATGATCATTTTTTCACCAATTTTGTCCTGAGAATGATGATTTTATTTTGCGAACGTTTGTTGCGCAGGTGAAGCGGACGACCACGGCGTGGGAAGCGGCGCTGGCGAGCGCGTCCGGAGCGCTGCCTTCCCTGCAGGTGCCGGTGCTCAAACACCTCATCAGGGAGCGAGGATTGCCACTCCACTTCAGGGTGAGTCAACACAGTCTCTGGTACTCAAATGAGTCCCCAAAATGCTGCTGGTCACACTAATTTGCATTTGTAGATTGCCCTTACTACTGCCAATTTCGTTAATTCACACGGCTGACTACCATTTTAATAATTCATATTGTAGACTCTTACTACTAGTTTCATTATTCGATTTACAGACTCCTTAGATGACTGATTCACATTGAGAGCTCCCCAGACAACAGCCAGTCTCACCAACCCACTCTAGTAGCATGAATGCTCGATTTGCCCTATGTAGGTGCTGATCAAGTTGGTAGAGAGGCGTAACCTCGGCGCGTGTCTTCGTTTTTAGCAAAAGCATCTTCCAAATTTGGTATGACTATCAGTTACCACGAACTCCTCGAGTTTCAAAGCGGAAGTTGATGTCTCGTGTGCAGGATGCTATTTTTATCTATTGGTGAATCATTTAATTCGGTCCGATATGATATCAGTGTATGTGGTGTGCATGAATAGTGCCAAGTTTTTATTTTTAATTGATAGCTTTAGCTCAAGAATTTTATATTTTCTCCGTTTTATAAGTAGTCAGAACTTGACATTTTCTAACAAAAATGTTGTTGTCATCTACCAATATTGATTCAACAAAGAAATTTATATGTTTTCTGTCTAATACACAATAAGACGGAATAGTTTCATCATATTTGAATATAGGAGCTAATTTTAGGCATTGTAATTTGTCACTAATTACGACGGCTTTGAATGGAATTAAGTTACTTCTCATTCTTCTCAGTTGTTATGTTATGCCACGGAACTAGGTGTTAAGGCCTGTTGACACGAGGGGTGAGCGAGCGCTCCACCGGGAAAGAGAGGCTTAAACCACGCCCATTTTCTCTCGTTTCAGGCTCAATGGAGCAGTAGACAACAGTCTGTCTATGTTTGGTCTTCGTCGAGCGACTCAATGCTTCCCAGTGCAATTTCAGACGCTGAACGTGTAGGGTGTGCGTCTCTGCTCCCTGCCTACACGTTCTCTTGGAAAAGTGGCGTTTAGCTGCCAAAAAAGGACTTTTTTAAGCCAACGCTTCGCCCACATTTTCCTCATTCGTTTTTGTTTCTTCTTTATAGCCGCGAAAACTGATAGAGATTGAAAACGCCATTGCCTTCGTACGTTCTCTCTCTACCGCTGCTAGGAGCCGACTGAGGATTTTACTTGGAGCAGTCTGCACCTCTGCCATGGTCCGTGTGGACACGCTGACTCGAACAAGCATTTTACTGAGCTCGTGGTGGAGCGCTCGCCCAGTCCTCGTGTCAACAGGCCTTTAGAAAAGATGTAGACCATTCTGATTATTATAATGGCTTATTGAGTAAAATTCAGCATTCATAGGTTGGATTTTGATCATATTGAACTCTTTATTTGGCTTATGACAAGTGAATTAAGCGCTAACTACAATATTAAAATTATTCTTGAAGTTTTTGTTTTACATACAATCACTGCACGGTCACTGCGGCCCTCCGGTCATTAGCGCTCGCTTTTCTTGCGAAGGGTCGTCGGTTCGATACCTCACTTACCAGCCTTGTGTTTCCTGCTGTTGGAGTAAAGAGAAGAACTTGACCTCAAATCACTTCTCAACCCAGGTATATAAGATAGGTATCAGCTCGATTTAAGGCCACTGCTATTCTGTACTGTTTTTTTTTGCTGTAGAGAATTTTGAAGACCAGTGTATGAAATCTCAACTTAGTTGAAATAAAACCTCAGTGGTTGCCCAAGCTTTCCTCCTCTGAATCAGTAACATTTTTTGCGGGTGTCAGTTATTTGTTAATGTGTCTGTTGTGGGTTTAGATTTATAGTTATGTAGATCACATCTATAATTCTCTTCTTTTCTGTCTCTCTCGTGAGGGCGGCCGGCGCACCGTGCTACCAACTTCCTGCACGAGCTTCTTCGTCTTTTATACTTCAATACTGATCATTGTAGGTCTCATTTTCCAGGTTTGCGTGTGGTGGATTGACATAAATTATAATTGTTTGACTCTCAGCAGTTCAACTGATTCTGCAGTTCCTGGATTCGGAGTGAAATAGCAAAGAAAAAATCTTCAGTGTACTAGTACATATTTGCCAATGAACTAAAATTTTAAAGTGAAACATCCTTGAAAGCACCTCTTGTGCTTCACAAGAATTGGAGCTTCAGGCGGAACCGTACACGGCATCCATGCTGTGAGGCAAATGGACATATAAAGGGCGACTTGTACTGTCCACCAGGTCAGATAATCATGGTCTTGTTATACTTGCGTGCCACAGCCAAGAGTGTGGCGGCTGCTGGTGGAGAGCCACGTGGGGGCGCTGCGCCGTACCTTCCCCGAGACTTACTACGAGGACCTGCTCGCCCGCTGTATCATCAGGCCCTCTGACGACACCTCGTCTGAGTATGTCGATACCAAGACCAAGAAGCAGGTAAACTCTCATCCAATTTCTCTCTCATGTTCGTACGTATGAATCTTTCAAGTCTGTAAGTGGTGGAAAATACGTTCTTGTTTTTCCTGTTAGGATTATTTTGCGTTGCATATTTTCATTTTATTTTCATGGCAATTTAAAATTGAAAGTAGTGAACATGAGAGCATTTTAAAATAATACTTACACCAATACCTCACCTATCAGGAAAAATAAATAAATTATTCCCATTGCATTATCTTGACTTGATGGCATAGTTTGTTGCATCATTGACCTTATCAAGTAAGATAATAAAACAACATGTTTCAATTATATGTTTGGAACAATCAAGTCATTTTGGACCTTGCAATTTCTCTTGGTCCTCAATTTGAACATTCCCCTGCTTCAAACCCAGTAGTTACCGCTTTACCTCTTCTAGTAACACAGAGCTTCTTGGCCACTTCTTCAACTCTTTTTCCCAATTTGTTTGCAATAGGAAGCATAGCTGAAATTGTTTTCATTGGATTCAAACGTTGTGTAATCGCAATAGGAATCATAGCCAAGGGCATAATTAGAATTATTTTACAGGTTTTTCCGTGTTTTGTGGGCTAATGCACTGGTATTTGTGCAGGTTGAGCTGGACCTGCTGCGTACGTTGCCCAACAACCGCTTCTATGAGAACGACTACGCCGACAACATCATCAGGCTGCGTCGTGTGCTGCTCGCATTTGCCGTGCACAACCCGGAGGTTTCCTACTGCCAGGTGACTCACAACTTTTTGGCGCCCATGTGCTGCTCAATTTGGGAATTGCTGTGAATCATATACTTGGGGATTGGAACAAACTACATCAAATGAAGAATTTGTGAACGGTGGATTTTATGACCAAACTGTGTCGTTCCGTTTTAAAGGAAAATTTTATAAAGTATGCAAGAATAAGTAGCGTGAATTTGTTATGGATTTATTGAATTGACGCACTAGATCTAGTGACTCAATACTTCGTTACTTATGGGTTATAGTTGAGTTAACCTCTACCGTCTGTTACACTTTGACATCACTACAAAGTAATGCATATGACTTTTCTGCGAGCAAAATTCATGGGCACTTTGTGCGGCGCATGCCAGTAAATTATTCTGAATTCTCAAAAAAAAAACTGTCTTCTGAAAATTTGGTCATGTTTTCTTACAGAAAGTGGTAGCCACGCATTAATTTGAGATGGGCTTTCCAAATTACATGCGTATGTTTCATGGTATCATCTCTGGACTGCCCGACATTTATTATTTGCATATTTGCACTTCAGGGCCTGATTCAGGAAGTGTTAGTCATGCTTTAATTTAACACAGGCATACCAAATTACATGCGTATGCTTCATGCCATCATTCCTTGATTGCCCGATGTTTACTATTTGCACTTCAGGGCCTGAATCGCCTGGCAGCCATTGCCCTGCTGTTCCTGCCGGAGGTGGACGCGTTCTGGTGCCTGGTGTGCATAGTGGAGCGCCTCATGCCGGAGCAATACTTCACTCCACGGCTGCTCGGCCCCCAGATCGACCAGGTCTCTGTGTGCTTAGTGTGGCTGTTGTTACTGTGTTGCGCTGATGGCAGCCGTTTGACTTGGAGGAGGAACTGTGTTTATTATTGACGGGGTTAATTTAATGACAACCGTGATATGTGAATGACCCACGGTGGTATTTAAATGACCACGGTGGTATTTAAATGACCACGGTGGTATTTAAATGACCACGGTGGTATTTAAATGACCACGGTGATGTTTAAATGACCACGGTGATGTTTAAATGACCACGGTGATGTTTAAATGACCACGGTGATGTTTAAATGACCACGGTGATGTTTAAATGGCAGCTGTGTTATTTTAAATGACAGCTGTGTTATTTTAAATGACAGCTGTGTTATTTTAGCAGCTGTGTTATTGAAATGACAACAGTGTTATTGAAATGACAACAGTGTTATTGAAATGACAACAGTGTTATTGAAATGACAATGGTGTTATTGAAATGACAACGGTGTTATTGAAATGACAACGGTGTTATTGAAATGACAACGGTGTTATTGAAATGACAACGATGTTATTGAAATGACAACAGTGTTATTGAAATGACAACGGTGTTATTGAAATGACAACGGTGGTAATTATTGGTGAGTTACGTCCAGGCCTTGTGCTAAATTCTTAAAATTTTGGTGTATTTTAACCTCGGCTTTTAATAGGCCTTCAGGACTTCTAGCTATCTTACCTTCTTGGCTTCTTTTAGTTTTCATGCATTTTTTGTCTGTTCTTTCCCTTCCTTCTGAACTTACTTTTTCTGTTTGCCAGATATCCTGTGTGGGAACACATCTTGTGGATAGACTCCTCGTTTTCCACAGTCCATACTAAATGTTTTTTTTTTCTTTGTTCTCTTAAGACCTCTTTAGTTGTGGTTTGGTAATTATAAATTATCAACTAATAATAATAATAATAATAATGATTTGATATTTAATAGTTTAATGTTATTCGTTATGTTTTGTTTCTCTTTCCCCTCAGGGGAACAGAACTATTTTATTAATGGGAATTAGCATTCCCAGGGGGATTATGTTAGGGCCTGAGTTAAAGTTTAGGTAGGCCTTCTTTTTGTTGAAATAGAATAGTTTTTTTGTTTTGTTACGGATCATCTTTTTTTTGGTTCTCTGCTGTCCTGTTTTTCAGCACCCACTATTTTCTTCTTCAACTTAAATCTTGTCTCATAAACTTCTTTCTTAGGTTACTGTTTCAATGCTCCTTGTGTAGAAATTCCGCGTTCCCTAAGATCCCTACTAAATGGTGTCTTCATCCTTCCTCTCTTTGAACATCTTTGTTGTGGTAAAGGGAAGCTAAGACTTTCTTTTAATTAATCAATTTTGTTTCTCTTTGACCTGACGAAACACAGCTATTTCACTAGACGCTTTTGTTTATCGAATATTGAGTAAGGGTAAGATGTTCAGCTAAAACTTGACTATTTCGTTTTCACTAAAGGCACAAGAAGCAAATGTGTAATTTTAGGTTACGCAACGTAATTCTCCCGCAACGCGAAGAAGGAGTGGACAAGTTTTCTAAAGTGTTGTGTGTGTCAGCGCGTTTTGCTGGTGCTCATTGCGGAGAAGCTGCCGCAGCTGCACACTCACCTGAGCCAGCACCGCATCGACATCAGCATGATCACCTTCAACTGGTTCTTGTGCCTCTTTGTGGAGGAGGTGCCACACGCCCTCTACCTCCACATCTGGGACAGCTTCTTGCTCGAGGGCTCCAAGGTGAGGTCCCTGCAGAGTTATTGATTTTCCCTTATTGCAAATTCGACTGAAAATGCTGGCTTGGTCGCTTCTGTCATGTTATGCTACATTGACTTTCACGTTTTGAACTTGGGCAAAATATGAGCTATTTATCTCTTTGAGAAGGCAAAATATGAGAAGTGTATCAGACGGTCGGACTTCCCTGTACTTCTAGGGAAGTATAATTGTTGAGACTGGCCAGTTGTTGGACACGTCAGAACTCAGCAGCTCTGATTAACCTCGATTGATGTGATTTTGGTAGGGTTCTGTAAGCAAGTTCGAGTGAGATGATTTTCATTAATGCGCGCTGCTGATTCTGTTGCAACTCCTCTAGTTGCAGTTCAGGTTAATGACCAATTCTGCGCGCAGGTACTATTCCGGTTTGCACTGGCGATGTTGAAGCTGTGCGAGGAAGGCATCATGGCCCGCACAGAGTTCATGGAGGTCTCCAACTACCTGCGCTCCGTGCCTCCCTCCTTAGGCAACGTGGATAAGCTCAAGCAAGTTAGTTGACGGGGCAGGGCGGGCGGTGTGAGGGTGGCCTGTGTTACCTTACTGAGCAATTGGAGACGGGCGGTGTGAGTGTGGCGGTTGTTCCTGCGCAGCTGGTGCCGGATAAAGTGAGTGTGGCTGTGTGACAGTTGTGGCTGTGCAGTTGATGGCGGGCAGAGTGAGTGTGGTTGTGGGGCAGTTGTGGCTGTGCAGTGGTGGATCTAGTGGCAGGCAGAGTGTGTGTTAACTTACCACGATTCCTATGTATCTTTCAATGTGTAGGGCAATAACCATCCAGCAATTCAAAGTCACACTTAGAGTAATCTACAAAATTTATATTACTCTGTTTTGCTTAAAGCAAAGTGTTGGGGTTTTGTCGCTAGTTCAAGCCATCGGCTGACCTAATTTTAGAGTCAAGTTCCAGTCACCCCATATACTTCCAAACAATACAGGATTCAACACGAATTCATTATTAGAATTTAATTTTACAGACAGAAGTTATCACATTTACACAAAGAATAAGTACACCGAATTTGTAGCAAAGAAGTGTCACGAGATATGGTCCTGCCTCCTTACTAAATTGTTTTTAGTAAGAAAATCAGGTTCTCGGAATTGAGGACTTGGAATACCTCCAAAATGACACTTTACACAATGAATGCCAGGGAATATAAACGAACACAGACACTAAGAAAAACAAACAACTTGTGCATATACTAAATTTAGGAATGTACTCACCGATGGTTAGAGACCCGACTTACATCAGCGCGTTTCTGTGCGCTATCTGCCTCGGTGAATGTGATGCTAGCGTTAACGGGGGTTTTAAACGCCAGTTAAATGCTAAGAAATTTTTATCATTAACACCCTACTACAGAACATTTACCGTAAATTACTGAAACTGTAAGTTACACAAATTGATAAGTGCTGCTCTACCTAATTGACCGGTCAATTTCTTTAAGTAAACTACACACCAAACACATATATAGAAATGATGCCTAACTGTCGGGGTGGCGCACTCCAACGGTACAGTAGATGGTTATTAGCCTCGGCTCACAAATTCCTTCGCCCAAGAGCAGCTTCAGTTCAAATCCCTGTTTCATAAACAGTGCAGATAATGTCTTTCAACGTCTTTATGAAGAGACCGAACTTGCCAACAAAAGGAAACCGCCCTCCTGTAGGACAACAAAAATTTACCGATTACTTTGATTCTACAATTTTGTCATATATATATATTTACATATTCGACATTTAATTCAACTGCACCAATTTTCTTCTTACGTTATATGGACCTATTGTTTCCAACGGTATCTATCGTAACAAAAGAACGAGTCTCACCCTCCCGGCGAAGCAACTAAGAATTTTTTTTCTAAACGACCACCACGGTACGGGACCTTCTTCCCTCTGCAAAAGTAGATGCAAAATTTTAAACTATTGATTCCAAAAAATATATCTTAAAAAGTTTCACTTCTCACTTATTTTTCAATGTATGACATTTTAAGTCAACACCTAGTCACGACGCAGAGTATAACATTTTAAGTTAACACCTGGCCACGACGCACCTTATCGAAAGGCTCGCCAAAACTTACTAACTCTTGTACTCCGCGCTACCCAGAGTGTTCTTCGAGGGCTGCCCTCTTTCCAATCATGACCAATAGTACTTCTCCCGCACTTCCAAAAATATACGCCTACTTCATTCCATTGGCTGTTTTGGCGCTTGCCAGCTCCTCATTCACTGTGACAAGAACGCGACTTATTCCCGCCCTCTTTTATGAGTCAATCTTGAAGTTAGAAATCGTTGCTATATGGTTACTCTGTGTCTTAAGTGCAGCAATATGTCACTGTCAGCCCCTTGAGTTTTCGGCGAACGAAGCTTCCCACGGCTCTGCCCTATGGTTAGCAATAAATTTTGCCCTTGCGTCACACACTGCCCCTCTGTTCGAGCTCTCGAGGTCTGATTACAAAGCAAAACATTCGCCCCAACCCGAGTGCACACTTCGCTTACACGATACATAAACTTATGTTGAATATAAACATTCAGGCCTACAACACACATGTTGGAGCGACCCATCTGTACCGCTGGAATGCGCCTGAACACAATTTATAAACTCACAATTTTAGTTCAAACAAAAAAATGTAAATACGCACAACTTATCCCAAAAATTTAAGCATGAAAGTATATTCCAATAAAACATGAAAGTATATCCTAACAAGTATATCCTTAAGTATATCCTAACAGAAGTCACATCCATTGAATTTAGATCCCGTCCCCAGAACAAATGTTACATGATTATACACTCCATTGGGTAGCATGACCGAAGCCCGAAGACGAAGCAAGTAGGACAAACAGCAATCAGGCATCAGCTACAGAACAGGCTCCTTGAGGTGTCGACCACAGTGCCGCCTACAAAAAATGGATTAATTAAGGTGCTAAACAGTAACTAAGTTAAATATGCGACAACGAAGACTAAATCTTATTTCACAATATTGAAAAGAAATTAGCAAGGCAGTGCAAACTTTCTATTTACCTGGGTTGGAAGACACCTATTATGAGAGAGTGAAGGCAATAAGAACCGATACCAAGAGGTCACGTCTCAAGAACAGAAAGAAGTAGGATTCTATTGTCGGTAATCCGGATTGTTTATTTTGGGAATCACTGACACAAAGTTCCCTGCTAAACGTACCCTGATGATTGCCATTGTAAGTATAGTTTTTAATTTTAAGCTCTGTAGTTTTTGCATTTCTAGTTCCCTATTTCTCAAATGTAACTTCATAAAGAAACAGGAATGATTGCGTAGCAATTGTTCCTGTGCTTCCTGTGACGGTGCTTTGACTAGCAGATTGAGTGTGGCTGTGTTGCAGATGTTCCAGTGTAAGTTAGTGAATTTGTCAGCGGCTGGAGTTAATGTGTATCTTTAGCTATGATATCTGTAGACGTTGTTACAGGTGTTATTTACTGAAAGCGCAAGATAAACGTCTCATAACGGCAGTTATTTGTGATCTGACGGTCTGGCGCCAGATTCTCCAGGAGATTCCTGATGCTTGTGTTCCTCACTGAAATGAACATCTCACCTGAACTTTTGTTCTGCGCCGTCTCACCCACCACATGGAGGCCCAGTCACCTCGTTTTTTCGTTCGTGTGTCATTTAATTCATACAAAAGTTGACATTTTTTCGTGTCGCGCGAGGTAGTGTTCCTTACTAGACCTACCTTGGCAATCGGCAAGGTCAGTATTTTTCTGTCAAATTTAAGCTATGCTTTTTTGACGTTTCTGCAGCCTTCAAGGTCTCAAAGGTAAATTTGCAAATTATAATTTATTTTTATGCACCAGGGTCCGAGCTAAAGGTTAGGTAGGCTTTCAAAATTTTTGTTAAAATAACGAAGGTTTTTGTTTTTTTACGGACCATCTTTTTTCGGTTCACTGCTGTCCTGTTTTTTTCAGCACCTACTACTTTCTTCTTCAACTTTGATCTTGTTTCATGAACTTCTTTGTCATCTTACTGTTTCTATGCCCTTTCTGCATGGATTCCCCGTTCCCTTAACTTCGAACTAAATAGTGCCTTCTTCCTTCCTCTCTTTGGATCTCATTTGTTGAGGATAGGGAGGCTTAAACTAACTAATAATCTAATCTTTTATGCACCATTGACTTCTTATGGGTGTGGGCTGCATATGTAACTCTGATTCCCAAGCACTCAACGAGAGCTGCCGCACCCTGCTTCTGGCACTCGGTTTGCACATTATTGCAGTTTTGCGAATGGTCCAAATGGGCAATAAGCAATCGGGAAGGAAAGGGAGAAAACGTTTCAACGGAACTGAATCGACGTGTCTACCAATTAACACATTTCCTGCGAAATGACCCACCGGTGGTCACTGACGTGATTTTCATAGTGCTGCTGACCCACCTGCAGTCACTAACTCATTTTTATTATTACTTAATGAAAGCTAAATGAACACCCGATTCAATTAATGTTTGCTATTTTCAAAGTTATTACCACAATTGACTTGAAATTTGAATTGAATATTAAACTTCAGTTTAACACATCGCAGTTAACGTGTTGGACAGAAATTATCCGAGTTATCTATAGTAAACTAAAAGGCGTGTGTGAAAACTGTTCTACTATTTATTTCATTTTTAGACACCAAACCATATATCCCACTTTTATCTAAGGCATTCTCTTCTTGGGAAATATTTCGTTCAAAAGTACCAGCTTAGTGTCATTTCTCCACCGCAATTTTCGTATTAGATATTGAAGTTGTGTGGAATAAACACTGGTGGGCATCATTCTGAACATGGGAGCCATTTTATTCGTGGTATATCTGTGAAAGGCTAGTAGTGCTCCATGCTCGATTTATCTTACCAGAGCTGTAATGCGGTCGCAATTTTGTGTACCGCACCAAAAAAAGCCACAACGGACCTCCGGATCTTACCAGAGTTGTTCACGATTTTTGTAGCAATTTACATGCTTGCTTATTCCGACGATTAAGTTAGTGGTGTTTGATAGTCGCGTGATCGCTGCTTTATTTGATGAGTTCAGTGAGGATCTGTGACTGCAGTCATGTCAGAGGGAACAAAAACCTCCAGCTTCTCTCATTAAATGTGTTGCCTTATCACAGATGTGTTCTTTCGTGACAGTCTAAACTTCAGAGCATTCAGTGTTTTCCTGTATCTCGCAGTTATTTTATTATTGGTTACTGATTCGTGCGCGAATTCATTTTACCGAGACGGTAAAAACTTATAAGTATTTTCTACGTGGAATTTTACCTCGTGTACCTAAAACTTCCTAACTTACAAAACTCAAATGTGGTTCCTAAGACCATCTTGTCACTTAAATTAGTAGCTTTATGATAGCTGTCGACTAATTTACATGCGTCGCACGCTCTTTTAGTGTTGCTTCAAGACGCTTCACAGATCTTCAGTTGGTCCCTGTTGTTTTTGGTAGGTAATAAAACTACTGCCTGGTTAATTAGTGTTTATTTTACACAGTGTTGGAACTGTGCAGCAGTGCATGCTCTAAAGTATAGCGAGGTGGACAAAGCAAGGGGCGGTCTGCGAAAAGCTGTTTTCATAAGAGTGCGTTCCCTAAACACCCAAGCGACCATGGCAGGTGTCAGTGACGCATCCTAGGGAGGGTTGGCTTCTGCTGTGACGAGTGGAAGAATTTCTTGTAGCATTCAAAGCCAGCGTTGTCTCAACCTTAATTTATCTAAAGGAAAAGTCCAGGCTACTATTGCTGTGCGCAAGTGTACATTGTGTTATACAGTGTTATACATTGCTCATTGTGTTATACATTGCTCATTGTGTTATACATTGCTCATTGTGTTATACATTGCTCATTGTGTTATACATTGCTCAATTTTTTGTTCTTGATGGGAAGGTGTTCTGTTCGTGAGGTTTACTCGTGTTGGATACCATGCCTATTTTGTTTAGCGTACACAGAACAAACAACTGAGTGCGTCGTATATGAGAATGAAACGATCCTCTACGTTTTTATAAGAAGCTCATTGCAGGAAATTGCCAAAAATAATTAATATATGACTACTAAACTAATGCAGCAAGCACGGTATAAGCGGTCTTTTAGTGATGCCGTCATACACAGGCAATGTAACATCTAAAGCTACAATATATGTACTCTACCTAACGTTCAACGAGCCGTACATTTGGCATCTTTAAGACTAGAAGCAACGTTTCGTATCATGGATGAAACCAAGTTCACTCTATCATGATGAATCAGCGTTTTCAATGGATCTTCAATTAGTTTGTTTAAATACAAAATTGATGTTTTTAATAAGGTTCTCCATACATGGAGTTTGCTAACCGTAATAAAATACGTGATACTGTTCTTCATTAGTTAATTTTTCGTACCATGATACCGTAGTGAATCGTTTGGTAACCGTACGCTACTAAACATGATGAATTTTAAGGTTCCTGGTTAATCAAATTCTTGCATTTGAGAAGTTGATCCATATTTCTTTTGAAATATAAATTAAATAAATAATATAAACTTGAAGTTCAGAACCTCTAAAACTCCAGTTTTTAAATGAAAGCTACACCATTCTTCAGTAATGCGGTGGTGCCTCCTGTGGCGCGGTGCTCTCTGCTCTCATCACAAACATCAACTGAGCCTCAAGTTGTTAACTCCATTTCTCGCGTCTCATAACTTATTGGAAATTGGAAACCCATTTATTACCATCTCGTTTAGCGGCTTGTAATTTTCCTGTCTTAGCATTTACTTCTGAGAGCAGTCAAGTTGTATAAGACATATTCATCAACAAAATTCGCTCACGAATTGATACTTGAACACGTTGATCTGGCTGTTGACCGCCTATTCATTTAGCAAATCTCCTCTTTCATTTCCAGTTCTTAGTTGCCTTGAAGCGATCTGTCCTGAAGGTGATGTTCGTCCTAGATCAATTGCTTGAATTTTGAAGGCATAAATCTTCACTTGATGCGACTTTTTGTTGCTATAAATTCACCTTTTCATGCAGAAATTTATTCGTTTCAGCTCTATCCTTAACAACTTACTCTCGCTTCCTGCTGTATCCCATATATTTCGCCCTCCTCTCACGTCTTTCCTTCTTCTTTTGCGCCTTTTCTTTTTTGAGCAGAGCCTTTGCTTTCTGCATTTCCTTGGTCATTATTTTCTCCTTCTTGGTGAGCTTGTCCTTAAGTTCCTTTTTGGCCTGTTGGTTCCTGAGGCTCTTGTCTTTGTGAGCAGCCTTCTTCCAGGTGCGCTTCTTGGTGCCGCTCTGCTTCTTGTTGGCGCGGCGGCCCTTCATCTCTTTGGTGAGGTCAGACAGACGCGCCGCCTTGTTGCTCACGACGCCGCCGTCTTGCTTCGGAGCCTTGCTGCCCTTACCTCCCTGCTGCTGCTGCTGCTGCTGCTGCTGTTGCTGGCCCTTCTTCTTCGTCGCGCCTGCCCACACACATGGGAAACAAACTCTCAATATCGAAATCGTTAGCTAAGTCAAAATGCTAAGGATTTCGAAATTTTGAGTTTCGAAATCGTTAGCTTTTCGAGGTGAAATTAACTGTGAATTTTGGAATGATGAGCTGTGGTGTTCACAAAAGGCAACCTTCTTTTTAATTTTACTACCTAGCGCGTGAATCATGGCTACGCATAATTTTCATTGGTTCCCTACGCACATATTTAGTTTTTTGTGCGCTATTTCAATTCAAAACAATGTAAGCTCATTACTTGTATGCTAAATCTTCGTATCCAACACACTAGAAGATGAACTATATTATTGAATCGTCCTTAATTAAATTTGTGGTACCCTTAAAGACAGTATTTCGATTGTTCTTGAAAATATGAAAGTTTATTATTCGTGTTGAGACGCTCATTATTTCAAGTATAAGTCAGCTACTGTTCAATTTGAACAAAATGGGAACGGAGCTAATTAATAGGTGTATGTAAGAGCTACACACGCGCAGGGGGCAAGTATACCACTACATTTCGCACGTGCACACATTAAATAGTAATTCACTTTCTACTAAAGTTGTGCCGCTTTACTGCAATGAAGAAAATATGTTAGTTTTTGCTGCAAGAGAATCCGAAGCGACAATAACTTACGTAGCTTTTGGAACAGCCGCGTAACGGCTCTGTTAGTAAAATACTTGTATTTATTCGCCGTCTACCTTGTTTAGGCCGAGCGCACAGGTATATTCACCAATGATAATAACCGTTTAACGATAATACCGTGGGATGTACCCGCATAGTATAAAACTCTTCGCATTCATCTATGCACACCTTTCTAACATGCTACAATATAATTATTTTGTGGTGTAATGGCAGCGTGAAGGGGTCGCTGGTAAAAATGACCTACGAATAACTCCGCACGCATTAATAACTTCCCTTACCCGTCAGCGCCGCTGTCGTGGCGTTGCGCGGCCTGACCTGCAGCAGGAGTTCCCCAGCCAGCAGCTCGTCTTCCTCCTGCTCATTGGTAGTGGAGTTGATTGTCTTGTCTTAGGCATTCGTTGACTGTCGTGAGATGAGCCATGTAATGCTAGCATGATTTTGCGCGAGAGTTAGCCACTTATTAAAACCAAGAGTTAGTCACCTAATAATAAGATGGCTGTGATTTAAGAAAGCATGTTCTCAGGGGGATACAGCTATTGTATCAATGGAAATTAGCGCTCCCGAGCTAACCGTTAGGTAGGCCTTTTTTTGTTCGAATAAAACAGTTTTTTTTTCGTTTTGTTACGAACCATCTTTTTTCACTTCACTGCTGTCCTGCTTTTCAGCACCTACTACTTTCTCCAACTTTTATCATGTTTCATGGACTTCTTTCTCAACTCACTGTTTCTGATACAGAAGCAGATTTTACAGAAACACAGATTCTGCGTTTCCTCAAGTTCTACACTAAATGGTGTCTTCCTCCTTCCTCGCTTTGGAACGCTTTTGTCGCGGTTAGGGAGCTTTAAACTAATATCTAATCTGCATCGCGTGTTTATTGCTTGCATCGCGTGTTTTTGTTTGATCTTCTTGGCTAGCGCTCCCAGGGGGACAATGTGAGGGCCTGAGCTGAGAGTTAGGTAGGCCTTCTTTTTGTTGAAATAAAATGTTTTTGTTATGTTAAGGACCACCTTTTTTTCGGTTCACTGCTGTCCTGTTTTTCAGCACCTACTACTTTCTTCTTCAACTTTTTCTTGTTTCATAATCTTCTTTCACAACTAACTGTTTCTATGCCTTTCTGCGTAGATTCCGCGTTTCCTTAACTCCATACTAAATGGTGCCTTCCTCCTTCCTCTCTTTGGATCGCAATTGTTGCTGGGTAGGGAGGCTAAAACTAACGACTAATCTAATCTTTGATCTTCTTGGTGTGGGGGCAAGTAAGGATTTATTAAATAAATTCATACAAACAATTTGCGAAAAAAGTGTAGGTACGCGATAGACTTATGCAAGCGCAGAAAAAGCTTCATTTGAAGACGGTGGTTGAACTGTGTGTGTAACGGTCCCTGAACTTGAATTAGTTATCTAGAAAATCTGAACGTAAATTTCGTGTTTTGATAGCTCTTAAGACGTTCATCGTGTTTCCGCGGTTGTAAACGGTTGGCTTGGTTAGGTTGTAAGTAGCAGTATAGGGAAATCGACTTTAGCGCTGGAATATATTTTTATCCTTACTAAGAAATACGGAAAATACAGTTTCTCGGTACAATTCACCTAGTATGATAACAGCTATTTCTTAAAGAGGCAGCGAAACAGATATTATGTCATTCAGTTAAACCGCTACGTGAATGAGCAACTTACCGATTGGTACACATATGGCCCAATGAGTACTGCTCAATGTGTACGTCATGTGTTGGAGATGGGTAACGAGTAATGCTTAATGTGTTAAAAACGAGTTAATGAGTGCTGCTGAATGTGTACTTAATGTTTTAAAAAATGAGTTGAAATGCTTTAAAAACGTGTTAAAATGAATGCCGCTTTGACACAACCCATCACCTGCTGGCGAGTGCGGTGCTCGCCCATTCTCCGCCGGTACTCGGCCGTAGTGGCCATCCCACCGCCGCCGCTGGCTGCGCTGGACTGCTTAGCGAGGCGGTCTGCCGCCACAGCCACGGCCGCGTCGTCCGACACCGCCACCTCCGCACCTGCAACGGCACACGTGTGATTATTTAGATTCCCTCTGTAGGTTTTATTCAATTAGGAAAGTCTAAATGAATTATATTGAACGTTTTGTACCTGTCGAAACGTTGAACTTAAAGTTTAGTTTGTGCATCAAAAGGAATTTTCACTGTTCCCTTTGCCAAGGTTTAATTTAGTGCAAGGTTTGCGGATATGTGGTCATCGTTTCTCAATGGCGCGCTTAATGACTTGTCCACACTCAAGCGCCATTTGTGACGTACCTGTCGTCTCAGGAGGATACAGCTGTTGTATGTGTCGCTCCCAGGGGAAAATGTGCGGTCCCGAGTTGAGAGTTAGGTAGACGTTCTTTGTGATGAAATATAATAGTTTTTTTCAGTTGTTACGGACCAACATTTTTCGCTTCAGGGCTGTCTTTTTTCATCACCTGTTTTTTATTTTTCGCTTTACATCTTAATTCGAGAATTTCTTTTAATCTTACTGTTTGCATGCAGGATGTGAAGATACACTTTGTGCATACAATCTCTATACCCTTAATTCCAACCTAAAATGATGTCCTCCTTCCTCTCTTGAGAACACCTTCGTTGTGGGAAGGGAAGCTTAACATATTGACAGCGATGGGTTAAACTGAAGTTCAATATCCAACTCAAATGAAAGTCCAAAGTTGTTAAAAATTTTATAAATAGCGAACATTAAATGGGTAAAAAAAATACCATTAATTTAAAAAGATTGTTAGAAAATTTCCAAACGACCTATCGATGGGTTGTTTTGCAGCTGGAAAAACTGAAGCACGACCCACCGGTGGGTATACCTCAATGACTGTGTTAAGCTAACTTATCTAATTGAGCCTAATTTTCACTACTTATGACGTGGTGAAATGAGCTGTCTCGAGTACTCACGATGTCTGCTGCTGTGCTGCACGCGGTTGGTGAGCTCGTGCGGCAGCAGCGCCACCGCCCGTCCGCCCTCGCCGCGCGGCTGTGGGCACACACGCATTGTAATGGGCATGCGGGCTGCTGGGAGGGAGCAGTTAGGGGCTACAGTGAGGTGCGCTTGTGGGGTACACCGGTATGCTGTGAGGGACGTTTGGAGGTACACTCATGAACACACAATGAAGGGAATTCTTGGGGGGGCAATTGTGTAACTGTGAGGAGCATTTGTGGGGTGTATGGGTCTAAAATGAAGCTAAGAAGACGTCATGACAACCTCACTAAAGCGCTTCATTATGAAGTAGGAAAGTTTCTCTCTCGTTCTTCATATTCATCGTTGTACAATATAGAATTTTGGTTGCTCTAATCCTACAAAATGGGGTATTGTTTTAATGATACAAAAGACGGATGCCAAGTAGGGCTCAAACGCTTGTGGGACAAAAGGAGTTTAATGTAAATTTATTTTTATTGCATTAAGTATGTCTAATAAAATTTAGTAGCTGATAACGCTGGTGCAAGAAAAAACAGCTACGAGAAGTGGGTGATTTGACACGAATTTCTGAAGGCTGATGGCAGAAAAGACACGACGAGTTTTTTTAGGGAAGAGCACAAAAGTGCATGTTCACTGATGGGTGCAGTGAAACGTTTTAGATTCATATGTTTATGGACAAGGTCACACAGGAACAAGATTATTGAATTTTTTTAGCATACGAGCTTCAAAAATATAAAATTCTCATAATTGGGATGGGGTTTTCATTATAAGAGTTCTTATTCAAAAGCGATGAAGAATTTGCCTTAGTTAAAGAAAACTATTTTCAGTGGAGATCTGGAATTGCACTTTTCTTTGTTCTGGAGTGTATACAGTATAATCTTGTTTGGCTTCCCACATTTGTGCTGTCAGTTGAAGTAATATTTGCATGCAGGACAAGTAAAGTTTGAAATATTTTTCCTGACCAATACTTTGACTGCGACGTGCGCCACCGGTGGTACACGGAGGTAATTTTCATAATGCTGCTGACCGACCAGTAGTTGCAAATTCAGTTTTCATAAATACGTATTCAGAGCTAAATGAAGACACGATCCGGTTCATGTTTGTTATTTTCAATATAGTTTACTACAATTGACTTTAAATTTGAGTTTGGTGTTGAACTTAATATTTAAGTATTGAATGTTCAATAATAAATTTTTTCATACAAGCGTATGATGGCGTACGTACAGAGTGACTGGCAATTTGTTGAACAAACTCCAACACAAAAGGTTGGGACCGAACAAATAAAATTCGTTACTCAATACCCGTGAGGTCGAAAATGCTACGTTAAAGAGTTACAGAGACTTGAGATATTGAAACCATTGGAGATATAATCAAACTTTCAAGAGTGCCAGAGAAATGGAATGTTTAAGTTAAGAAAACATTTCTAATTATGAGCACAAGAAACAGAATAACAGCTTTAATTATTAGGACCACAAGAAACACATTTTTAATTCAGTTTAGGTATTTACAAAAGATGTTCACCATGACACCCATCTGTTGCGATGCCGGCGTTCAAACGCCAGTGTAAAGATTGCCTGATGCGATCGAAGACACCAGGAGTTTTACAAATCCTTGCAAAGGCCTCAGCACTTCTATCGATTAGGTCTTCTTTAGAATGAATCGGTATTTCGTACACCAAACTCTTCAAAAGTCTCCAGATTCCCTTTTCTCTAAACTCCGTACTAAATCGCACCTTCCTCGCTTTGGAATACTTATAGAGGTTTAAACTAACTAATAATCCTACCATAAAAAATGCAATGGTCTACATTATGAAGAATTCGTATACCTTAATACCTTAATTTTTTTAAATATCAGTTATTAACTTATTTCAAATTTACTCCAATAATTTTGATTTCATCGATATAATGCTGACCAGTTATCAATGTAATTTCACATCTTAATTTGTTTCATGGAAACATTTATGAAGGTTGTGACGTACATATTGCCATTAAAAAAAACAAAGGATGATTTACATTGGAATAAAAACGACCTTAAAAGTCTTGCAATTGTGTAAGTTTGTTATTCATATATTTATAAATATATATGCACATGTGCTTTACGAAAATGACAAATAACGTTGGTCTTATGTATAAAAATTTGCACTAGAAAGTAATGAAACGCACCATCTATGGTGTCGTAAAAATGTAATATGAGGGAGAGCTAAATTAGGAACGCTTTTATATTTAAAGATAGATTTATGTGCGCAAAAAAATAAAGCTCAGAAGTTAGCAGGAATTAGCCATAGAAGTTCTCGAAGTCCCGCTTTGTTCTACTTTTATGCTTGACCTATAATATACAAATGTAAAAAGTAGGGTGGAAAAGTGAAAATGGACTGTGATTGTTAATCACTTCATTTAAAAAAATTATTCGAATTGTAGCGATGATTTTTGTTCTAAACCCAAGGAGAGGGAATGAAGTACAAACTCATTGACTTACAAGTTTTCTCTGTCAATATCTTCAGTTCGTTTTCTTGGTTGTCTGCATCACCAGACCGTGCAGAAAGGAAATTAGTTCTTCATGAGACAAGCTGCTCATGATTGCCATGAGAGGGATCCTTCGTAAAACCTCAACACAGCAAATTTGCATAGAACTGTATCAGGTCAAGTCATGGGTACTCAATATTGAGCGAATGCATCAATTTGCTATTAAGGTAGGTTTATTTGGTTGAAATAAACTTGGGCTCTTCGTATGTTCGATAACTGTTCGAACTTGATAATCCAAATCTAACCCATCGGTAAATGTAGATTGGGTAGTTGTCTTTTAACAGTGATAGTTATTACCTTGCGAAAAACCAATAGAATTAAACTGGAAATTTCTTGATTCCTGCAAAATGTCAGATATTGCGGTATAAACTCTAACATCCCCAACGAGAAAAATTGAGAGTATTTAGATTAACAGATCTAAAGAGTTACCCTTAAGCAAAATTACAGAGATCTTAAAAATTTGTTTTGCCTTCATCAATTCTTTACTAGCCTTGACAGCTGTAACCTCACCTTGTTGGAGTTATCTATTCCCTACCTTGTTTTTCAAGCTCTAGCATCACACAATCCTTTACCATCATTCTGTCAGCGTTTCCACTCACTGTCACCTCGGTATCTTATAAAAGTGAACCAGAATGACATTTGAATGTGTCGTGCTGTGGAGCCCGTTTGCCTGCATTCAGCAACCTTTGCGTCTATAGGTAACTACTGCAGCATCGAAAACACTTCTGCTCTATCTTTTTGGAAAAAATAGATTTATAGAACTATTTAGAAAATACACGATTCTGCACGCTCTTTCCTCGAGTACTGCATAGTTTTTTAATTGAAGTTTCCTCCTTATACGAATAGGGGTAGGTAAAACAGATACGATATCTCGATAACTACGATTTTTTTTCTGATATGTAATATTTTCATAAATTTTTTGGACTTCCGTACTGTTAGTATGATTATTATTATTATTAAGTTTTTTAAATGAACGTTGCTTACGCGTGCATTTCTAGTGCAAAATTTTACTTTAGCTTAATTCGAGTAAAACGTCTCTGATGAACGATTGGATGCTATTCAGATGTCTACGTTTTCTATTAGACCGAATTGTACTTATCTTTCTGATTACATCGAGCAAAGGCTTTCTAGCAAAGCTCTATAGCTGAATGCTCTCTCAATGCTCTCATCAATACCATCGTGGAGTCAGTGCTCTAAAGAGGACGTATGCCTGCGACTCGCTGTTTGCGCCTTAGAGCCTGACTGACTGAACTAGTGGCATATTTACCGCGGTGAACTTTGATCTTTATCATCCGCAACCGCCTACTTTATACCGTAAGTTTCTTAATGAAAAGGCGCTCTTTTATCTCTGTTCAGAGTTAATAGAAAGAGTTACTATTTGGATGCTGATGTATCGCTCATCAAAAATGACGTCGCGTTATTTTTATGTTAGTCACATCTTTTTTGTTTTAAATGAACAAAGGAAACGTATCTCAGGTCATGGATCCTATGTTAGTGTACTCGTACACGAGTGCCAAGTAATTGCATCATGTATCTGTGATTGACGGACGGACGCTGCTCCTTCAATGATATCGATTTTTTATTGGCAATACGCTATCTGCTCGCCACCAACGTTTGCCTGAACGTAATATGGGCCTGGTGATGGTCTTGATATCACCACCGCCAGCTTTCAATATGGGTTTCCTGATCGGGTTTTCGGATCACAAATACTGACATTTCATTCCAATTAAGTTGATATTCTTCAAACGACTAGTGAAGTATGTCGTAATGCCAGGACGCAATGACTATTATCCCCGCTGCCCATTTTATACGCCAGGTTTGGGTGGAGAATAATGGCTCTTCCCTATCCCTCTCCCTCCGGGAAAGGACACCAAGCTCGTGCTGCGGAGTCTATACGATTGAAAAGCGAGCGCTTTTAATTTCTGTATTATTCGCGCTAGTCTCATTTCAAAATGCGTGCTCGTGTATTCGTCGTGGTTTATTATTAGAACTCAGTGTTTTCCATAAGTTCGGTCGAAATCACCCTTTGGGTGCTTGTAAATAGTGGCTCGCTCCATGTATTTTTGCTGCTGTGCCACAATAGGCAGATTTATGTTGGAGTTCTGAAGCGGCAGCTGCTCAAATAATTGTTGTTCGAATGGAAAACTAAGCTTGGTCCCTTAATTAGACGCCTTAATAAGACTGGCTTGCAGAAGGCCTCATTAGGGACAGCCGTGCTCCAATAGCATGCATCATGCACAGTAATGAGAACAGCAAGATCTAAATGAGACGAGCGACGGCTTGATGTCGCTCCCGTCTCGCAAACGCCCCCTGCTCTGCAATACTGCCCGCTCTGCGAATGTTTCCAATAAACTCAAATTTTATTGCAGTGAACAGCCCGAAACTTCCTGCAAAGTTTGTGAGGTAACTTTTTTGATATTGTGCCACAGATAATTTCCTGCAGAATATTTCCGCTGTGCTAACATTTTTGAGAGCTGCAAACTTAGTAACAATATGAATTGATGTTTGACAAAGAACCGACGCTTTGAGAATTCCTGCTGGAATTGCCACTCGGGCCTACGATACTCTCCTTCCGTCAAATTGACTTGCCATGAAATTTCAATTGTATTGCTCAAAGTGTAATGTACAAATTTCAGTTAAAATACAACTCTTTTCTTTCTAATTAGAGCGTAGTGAATCGAGTCGTCGTTCAGCGCTCTTAAAATTAGATCTAATTTCTTTTTTGCTGGAGAGGCTTGTGTCAGTTTTCATCATAATGCATTTTTCACAAAACCTTCTGAGGCCAGCCAAGCTACATTGCAGAATCGACAACGGGTTTACGCAAGTGCAACTTCGTTTTGTACTGAGAAGGTCAGGTGTTTACTTTTTGCAGAGTCGCACTATTCTTGAAAATTTATTTTCAAGTTCATAGTTTCTTTTTCCTTTGTGTTCAAACTTCATTTTATTCAAACCCTTCCTACACCTTTCTTTTTTTATATATGAGTATTTCAAGTATGAGCGAGCTTTCTAGGTAGCTTCACTAATCGCAAAATAACAAAGAAATAAAGCGTATGCACGGGAAGTTAGTGTCTTAATTCAATGTATGAAATGATGAAATGCATTGATATATCATGACGTGAGTTAGTGCATCATGACAACCGTACGACCAAGCATGGAATCGATTGCTTCTTCTTCTCTTTGCATGAGAACATTTCCTGTTACCATTTTGACCGAAAGCGGGGCAAAATTCGACGTTCACCGCAAAGAAGTGGCTGTCCATATCCTCCTTTCATGGCAACTTTTGAGCACAAGTTACGGTTGAGAACGCAGCGCTTGAAGAGCACGGGCCTCATATGCGCTCTCTCGTGCCTTCACGCTCGCTGCTTTGGAGAGCTGAAATTCCATATTGCCTCCGCCAGGAGCGCTGGTGCTTCACTTTATTGTCGGCTGTGCTGGCGCTCCTCTCTTGAGAGCGCCTGCTTCGCTTGTGGGAAAGCGTTAGAGGTGTTCTGCATTGTCTGGAATGTAGGGCGACAAATGTAGAGCATAAACAATATGGAAGCAAACAAGTCACTTGGTGGTGTGAAATGAGGGTGGAAGTGCCTTGCGTACGAAGTCTGCTGGAAAAAATTGAACGTTTGTGACAGCATTCTATTCTAATTGCTACTTAGCAAATACTTGTCTTCATAACACTTAAATTGCGACGTGCGCCACTGTTGATCACTGGGGGAGTTATCATGATGCTGCTGACCGATTAGTAGACACAAATTTAATTTTCATAAATACTAAATCAAAGCTAAATGAAGGTACGATTCTGGTAATGTTTCTGTTTTCAATATTGCTTACTATAATTGCCCTTAAATTTGAGTTGAGTATTTAACGAGAGTTTTACCAGCCGCAGTCGAAGTGCTATGTTCACTGCGTGGCTCGCTGCGTAAAGTCTTCTTTGTTTTTTCCACTGCTCCGTGAAACTTTTTCTGTGATGGCTGGAAGCTGTGTGTTATTTTTTCAAGTTTCAATTTCACTCTGGAATCGACGTCCTTTCAATGAAATTCCAAACTGCCGACAACAGGAAAATGTCTGGTAGGTCCAAATTTGGTATTTATCGGTTGGGTGATGAAAGGACGGCTATTTCGTCCTTGGCCCAAAATTCTCGAACAGCTGAGACGAGTGACACGGTGTGATGTCGTGGTGCCAAATACAATTGCTGCTCTTGCACTATTCAGGCCGGTTTTGCGGAACGGCTTTTTGACTATTTGACTTCGGCGTACTAATTCGTAATGAATAATGCCACGACAGCCCATCTTCACTGTCTCACAAATCAGCAGAACGACTGTAGCATGTGCTTATTTAGACGGTCTAGTTCGAAACTGATCAAAGCCAGTTCTGTGCGGAAAATTGCGTCTTGATGCCAGAAAATGCCTGTTGGCACTATTTTTTGCAGAAACTCATTGAACTGTTGAACTGCTCATTGAACTGTTCACGCGCAATTTTAAGAGTCATCATTTTTTTGATGCCACACTGTCGGTGAGAGTGTGGAGCTTAGTTTAGAATGTACAGTGGCATGGGTCCAAAGATTGAAGCTCGTCAAGGCTCAAGACTCAAATATTGCAGTTCGTCAAGGCTCAAGACTGAAATATTGAAGCGGCAAGGCTCAAGACCCAAAGATTGGAGTTCGTCTCGTAGTCAGGCGGAAACGATAGACGTGCGTAGTATAGTCAGAAATAATACAAGGTGCCGCAGGAGGCGAGTGTGTGTGTGTAATACTGCCTGGTGTGTACGATAGCTTTGTAACGCACGGGTAAGTAGGGGAGCCCTCATACAGAGTGTCAAATTGCGTTGCTCCGGGTAAGGAAAGCAACATTTGGAAACAAGAATAGTCACAGTTGTTCGATTGTCTGAGGTGCCTGCAAAAGTAATTGAATTCCTTGCATTGGTTAATTGGTAAATTGAAGCGATGAAAGATATTGGTAAAATAGCGAACGAAAAATTAATGCGGGTACATTATCTCAGATGAAACATGAGTGTCCTGATAAAGGTTAGAAAACAAATAATGAGCTTGAAAATTACTTTGGTACTAAATCTGATTGTTATATACTCTATTTTTAATGTTATGGTGGAATAGGCCTGTATGGTATGCGTTGATGCTGCATTTAAATTCTTCGTATCTATTTTTTCGTGTAATCTTAGTCGTATAGATGTTTCCTTTCCTCTAATTGACTGAGCTCTGTTTTATGGACGCCTGAGTTCAAACGAGTCGAGTTCATTTTGCTTTCCCTGATGTAGAATATTCATTCAAGGCTTAGAATTATACGTTCTTAATCGTTACGAATCTTTATTATTTATTCACATTAATATGGAATAAAAAACTAAAGCTTAAGTGTTAATATTTTATCACACACGTTTCGGATTGTTTTCGTGTTCTAAAACTAAAAATATATTCGTTTTAGCTTTGGTTCTCCTTTTCATCATCTCATGGAGATAAATTCAGTTAGCGTTCTCACGGGGATGATGGAAGCTCTTGGTTTTGTTACGTGCCTTCTTTTATTCCATGCGTTAATTTTTTTTCAGCGTCTTAATTAACTTTGTTTTCCGAGTATTCTCCTGTTTCACAAACTTTTTTAAATCGGTCTGTTTCTATATCCAGTATGTGGAGACGCACCTGGGGCATAGATTCCTTGTTCCCATAATTCTATCCTAAATTGAGCCTTCCTTTTTCTTCTCTCGGCAGCACCTTTGTTGTGATTCGGGAGCCATAAATTAACTAATAATTTAATATGATCTTTTCCATCATTTTGTGTGAGATTTCTCAAAAATCGACCAGTTACTTTCATCATTCATATAAATATTATAAGAGCATGTTAGATTTACTTCGACATGCGCTGTGTGCAGGATCTGTATCCTCGTACCATCTGTCGCAATGAATCCAGACGAGCTAGGGAACCGCCATTACAGCGATTGCCACCTGAGCGCTGCCGTGTAGTCTGATAGCCCGAGCGCTTCCCATTTCTGAGTGTGACAGACAATCCAAACCAGATTACTCGGTGTCATTTTTGCTGTCATTTTATGGTGGTGTGACATCGGCTGTCAGTATTGAGCGGGGCAAAGGTAATACGAGGCGGTGTATTTTTGAATAAACTCCCTGTAATTGAGCTTCCTTCTTTTTTTCTCTTCCGAGTTACAGAGGGAAAATATCACTGCTTGTCGTGTCTGACAAGTAGTGAACTGAATAAATTGAAATGAAAAAGTTTACTCAATATTCTTAGGAATTATGTTCATGATGATTAGACTTATCCAAGCCTTCTTTTATGCCATTTCGCGTGTGGCCCATCAGTTCTGATATCGGCACTAGACAACCGAGTAGCTCCTTGATCGGCATTGCGTACACAAATCGAGTAGCTCCTAGTTACGGACAAGTAGCTGCGTATGAACTACGATTGATGTACAGGGCATCAACTCGGCGCCAAGCTGATGCACATGCAGATTTAGTTTTATGGTAAATAACAGTTTAAAAAAATTACCAGTACTTCGGCTTATGAGCAAGGTGTTTCTTTACCAAGTAACGGATAGTTATTTATTTACTTTATACTTCTGTTACCCTCAGAACGAGTAGTTAAGCGTCGTGAGGTGGACTTGGTGGAGTAACGCTTGGTGGAGTACAAAATAAAGCATGCCTGCTATGTGCTTGTCTAAGGGAAGAGAAGTTTTGCACAACCACACAAAGGTATAGAGCGCGATTGCGTCAGAATCGCTGTTCGTGTTCGCTGCATTATGCTTGTACTTTTTGGAAGTTTGCTTGCAGATTTCGGCTGCTCGATGGGTCGTTGCACGGGAATTTCGAGGCACATGCGAATTTTGGCTGCCCGATGTGTTGCCTCATGTAATTTTTGATGCTCATGCACCCGCGACGTGCTAGTCGTATTTTTATCTCTGGCCACGAGGACGCATGTTGAGAGACCGCTTCTAACGACCATCATTGCTGCAGTGACAAGACTTAGTTTTATGCTTTTTATTAATTTTATGTGATTCGAATATTTTGGTAACGTTCGCGGAGTATTTTCGGCGTGGTCATTTCACACTACCGATGAAGTTTCAAGTACCTTGCATAAACTGCATCATAGGGTGCAGTATGACTTCTCTGACTGCAATGTCCGCTGCTATGCTTCGAAGCGGCTACTTGGTCATGCTCTCCACACTTCGGGTCCTCGGATATAACGCGTGAAGGGTAGGGAGGGCCGCTCTGTATTGACAGCAAGTTATGGGCATTAGGACAAGTTGGATGTGCGCGCCTCGAGTTCTTGATTGGCAGGCCTTAGAGAGTTGCAGAGCGCGCGCTGGACAGCCTGACATTCCTGGGACAGCTCGAGCTCTTCTCCTGTCATTTGCATGCGTTATGCAGCGTGCAGACGCAGTGCTATTAGCACTGCATTGTATTGCATATGCATTTCTAACTCCAGCCACAACTCCCGCTATTAGAACTTGCAAACTTGCTCTGCAGATTCTCATCAGGCTGGAATCCTTAAATTGCTTCCACTTTATTGAAGTCGAGTTGAACAATCCGCTCAACTTAGGCTCTTTGATGCCCTCTAGCTTCAATACATATCCCGCCTTGCGTCCGATCAGTATTTTTGGATAAGTGACTTGCAGGAACTCGGCAGTGGAATGCCAATTATCTGAATGTGCATTTTGAGCTCTGAGTTGGCGTTACTTCTGCGTAATTTTACCAGTGAGGAGTTTATATTGGACGTAAAAATAGACGTTTTAAAACCGCTCGTAGAAGTTACGGGTAAATTAGGACGCCAGATTTGACGATTTGGCATGGACTGAAGTTGCTTCATTGTGTGCTGTGCATGCATTGTGGGGGACAGAGACCACTAGAGTAATTCAACTATTAATATTGGACCTGTGTTCGAGGAAATAACGGAAGTGATGTAGTATGAATAAAAATAGCTTTACAAAGCTCTAGAGCTCTAGCTTTCTGTGTTGTTGGTTGATGGATGTGAAGAAAGCACCCGTGTCACACTTTTTAGTCCATGTGAAAGAAAGGTGTACGGTGCTCTAAAAAGAGTCGCACGCTGTGGCTAGAGCTGTATTTTCCTAAATTGGATTTTTTCAAAATAATATGACCTAATTACCACTCGGTATCCGTGCAAGATACCGAATGGTCGTATGGGTATATTTACTTAAAAAAAAAGTTAACACCACGAATTGTGGCCGGTGAATATCTCTAAACTGGCAAACTGGGCGTCATACATAAATAATGTTTGGAAGTGCCAAGTTGGGCTATTTATTTACTTGCTTGTATTTCTCCTTAGTCTGTGGGAGTGGAATCAATGACGAGTTTTTAGACTGCCGTTAAACGGCATAGATGTTCCTCTGAAAATCTTAACTGTTTATTCTTCTGCAGAATTAGCATTATCAGATACCCTTTCTTCTCAGCGGATATGTTTTAGGAGCAAGTGTTCCAGGTTTTGGAATCTGTTTTAAAAATATCCTGTATTTTGCAAGCTTAAAGAGGAATTAAATTCCACTCGACTCATACTCATTCGAAAGTTATTTGTATCTTCGTATGTATACTTCACGTAGAAAAAGGCGAAAAATAATCTTGCTACCAGTACACAAATATGACGGTCAAGCTATGTTCATGTATCGTAGAGCTCAGTTTCGCTCGAGAAACTGAGCTCGCTCGCTAGGAACTATATCGAGTAGTTGGAGGCAGTTGATGCGCAGCAAATTAGAGCCTTTAATTTTAGCCAACACTTGATATTATGAGGGCTTCAAGTGAAACAGAAGTAGGTTCTTCAAATTAGTCGAAAAGAAAATACGAATTCTTAGGATCAGGTATGTTTGTGATGGTGTGTAACACAAGACCATTCTCAAAGTTTTCTCCACCGTGCGAAATAATCCGATGCCTAATTTTATCATCAACTAGATGCCATTTTTTATCATCGGTGGCTCCTCATCGGCAGATGCAGAAAAGACTTGAAGGTCTTCGAAAGTATTTGTATGAGTTACCTTGTAATGTTGACTCGCTTTCAATGCATTTGAGTCTGCTTGGGTTCTTAATTACTACTGCTGCAGCTGTAAGATGTGAGCTTTTATTTCTGTCTCCTCGTTTGATTTTTGTTCGGTCAAGGGATTTTCATGTTGTGTTCAAATTATCTTTACGTGAAGCATCCCGTCCCAATAATAAAATAGTAGAATGCTGTACGTTTCTGCCACAGTATTTTGCTCTTTTCCGGTTTAATAACGCATCAGTTTAAATGCGTTAGCAAGCCTAAACGCAGTGTGCGCTGCTTACTGATACCAGGGAAATTTCTTCCCGCGTTTTGCTGTCATTTTGACTGCCACATTTGCCTTGAAGCGTGGAGGCAATTTTTTCGATTGCTCTCTAGCGGCATTTCAGCCAAGGAAATGAAAAGCTTTTTTCAACTCTATGATGGCTCAGTATTGCAGCCTGGAATGGAGCGGCCGCCCGTAATTGCTTCTTTTGAGGGGCGGGTGAATGAGCCTCGTTGCTCCCTCGGCGCGGGTGCTTGCATGCTCCTAACGTGCCCTGTTCTGCATAAGTGATCACGAGCAGGATTTCTGAACAATTTGTGTTGCAGCAGTACAGATGACGGCGTGAGCTCTTCGAAGTCGACTTGGATACGCTACGTACTATATCAAGCTGGGCGTCTCTCAAATAACTCAAGCATCTAGCAACTCTACTGGGTTACCAAATGCTCAATGTTATTTATGCTCACATTTTACTACAAATATGCGAAGCCAACTCGGCTACTCCGGTGACGTATATTGTTTTAAAATCGGACTAGAAAGACATCGACTGCCTGCTGATTTCATATGAATTGACACCGTCCTAGTGGCAGCGGTAAAATTCTTCTATCTGCCTGTGTAATAAATAAATTGAAAATTTTTTATCTCATCTCTGCCAGCTGTTTCGATAAAAAATGTGCGTCCGACGGGCAAATTCGAACTTTCAATTAGAAAAGAAAGGCTGACCGAACCATTGCATTAAAAAATATGGGTGCAACTAACAATGAAGAAGCTTTCCGGTTAAAAATTCTCTAAACGAAAACTCCGTATTCTGTGCAGGCAAGTGCTCGTTTTTCAGAAACTTGTTTTCCATGACAAATGCAAAGGAGTTGAAGTGAATTTTGAACTATGTTTAGAAATTGCATGATATCGCATTAGTAAATAAAATTCTGCTTTGAAAATTCTATTAAAAACAGGGTTTATTAGTCAATCACATTTATCTTCATTCAATTCTAAATATACTGTAGAACATCAAAGAACTCTGTGTATGAATTCGGTACTCATTAGTAATTGCCACGGACTCTTATTTCATATTTTAATTCCTTCTATCTGTATTTGAGTTACCTTTGCTCGTCGACCATATATTGGATGTCGACTGATGCCCACAAATTTTTACAAATGAAAAGCACGGAACAAGAAAAGAATCAATTGACACCCGAGTAGAGTGTCAATGTGAGGGCGTGCCTCTCATGAACGTCCGCTTGCCATTGCCGGAAGTTGAGGCAATTATTTAAGGTCCGCTGTGACTGGTGGCGTTCCCTCGCGTATCTGAGATGTCAGTCCAGTTGAGTTATCTGCTTTTAATTGCCATGTAAACACTGAGTGTCCCGGACCTGCTCACCGAGTGCCCCGGTACTGCTGCACTCGCAGGGTGTTGACGGGCCGCGCTTTGGTCGCTTGGTCCCCTTTGTTATCTAAACCAATTACCTCTGCTGAATTTTGTGCCGTATGTTGGAATCATCATCTTGGTTTGCATGTGCTGGTTCTATATTTATTTGAACAAGCGCAAAATTCGCGCTAGTAACAGTAAATATTTCACGTATACTGGCATGGTTTCTTTTGTGATCCAGCCACACTAAATAGAAGTTCTCTATGCTTCTATCGCAGATGCACTATAAATTTAGAAACGAAGAAAATGCTTATAAAATTAATCATTTTATTTAAAAATTGAAAACGTTTCGGAGATCAACTCCATCAGTTCCGGAAAATACAAAGTGATCAATTCTATGCCAGCATAAAGCTACGATTGACATTGAATATACAGTCTGGAATTTTTTGTCGATCGTAGTTCTTTGATTGCGTATTGATCATATTTTGTATTTCATAGAACTGATGATGGAGCTGGTCTCCGAGACGTTTTCGATTTTTTTTAATAAAATGATTAATTTCATTAGCATTTTCTTCGTTTTTAAATTCCCAGCCAAATTAATGTTGGAGTAAAGCACACCAAATCTGAGAGTTTATCTCCAAAGTATAAAGAGGGTAATGGCAGTGCGCGCTCCCTGTAGATGAGCCGAGAAAGTGCTGGAAAAGGTTTATTAAGCTTTACGGAGCCGCTGGGGCCGAGCGGGTGCGATAATGGACTCTGGATCTCATTTCCTACCCCCGCAAATAAGGCAAATCTGCTTAGATATTTCACGGCTGCGCGCAGTTCTCTTCTGCCCTCCAGTTTGTGCCTAATGCCTCACACGTATTTGTGTCGCAGCTCTTGTAACATGACGGTGCTTCTTTTTCGTGAGTATGTGAGCTCTTTTAACGCGACGGTACTTCTTTTTCGAAAGCGTGAAAACTTTTGTTACAAAAACTTTAACTTTTGTTACAAAAAGGTACTTTTATCGGAAATTGTGTGAGCGCGCTTATAACAAAAAGGTACTGCTTTTTCAAACGTGTTTGAGCTCTTGTAACATGAAAATATTCAAGTTAAAGTTGCATGTCTGTAAGCTCATTTAACGTGAAGATACTTGCGTTTCGTGTATTCGGAGTTGAGTCCACTGCAACAAGCGTTTTTTTATTGTTCTCACAATATACTCGTATTATAGTAAAAAATAGGAAAATCTCCAAGGTAAAATCTTGTAGCAGAAGATATTAGTTTTGAAACTGTATTTGTCAATTATTCCATCGTACCTCAGATTCAGTTGTTATTTTCCAATTTTGTTCCATATGATTTTCAAGCTTTCTTCTTGTCATAACGTTAGTATTTTAACGTGGTAAGAAGCATTTTTTCTAAATATTTCAAGAGTTAGCTGGAAGTCTTTTTTACCTACTCATCAGAACTTCAGAGTTTCATATTTATTAGGCAATGCTAATTTTACTTGTTTTCATTTTGAACGAGATGCCATTATTTTATGCATACTACCAAATTTTGTGAACTAAGTTTCAACATATTCTATAAGTTAATTTATTTTAATAATGTAATTATTAGAGCATATAAAGATAGTTGTAATTTATAATATTTAAATGCAACGCATTTTAGGAAATAAAAGTATAAACTCAGGTTGTGAAGATGTTCCACTTTAAGAGGAAGTTGTTCACGTTTGAGGATGACCAGTCATAGGAAGCCTCAATTAGGTTATGTTCCAGTTCCAGGGATTCTAGTGTATTTTGTGGGTAGCATTCGGTCACTTTTTCGTTGAATCAAAAGGCTTTAATGTTCATTTTAAGCCCTGTGTTTACGACTCACTTTGAGATGATGTGTAGTGGCTTAAATATAAAGACTTAGTTTTAAAATAGCTTTTGAGGAAACTAGTAAAGAGTAGAACGGTGTCTTTGCCCTTTTGTTGCGCGCAAAAGCTTTCCTTAACAGTGGCCGGTGTAAGTGCAACAGAAACTTCAATTTTCCTCGGCTCGCCCAACATATCGAGTGCGCTCTATTACCGGACGGAAAATCGAAGCCTTCCGCACGTCGAGGGCCGGCAATAAATCGCAGGCCCGCTGCCTTCCCGAGTAAACCGGCGCTTGGGTCTTAGCCATCAGCAACCCTTGCAAGAAACAGCACTTCTGACCGTGCCTTTTTTGCTGGATGCCCTAGCGTTCCTGTTGAAACGCGGCGCTGCTGCCTCCGGACGGGGCGCTTGGAAGTATGGTTGTCGCGGTAGATCATGTTGTGATGTATGGCTTGTTTGGGATCGGTTGTAGCCATACACTGATCGAGCTACACCTTGACAAAGGAGTATGTTTGTTTTTTATGGTGTATGAAGGTAGAGTTTTGTGTTTTGCGAATGAGCTCATAGCCCTGTAGTATTCCAATTCTAAAATTGTAATAAGATTATTAGTTCTCCAGAGTCATTCAGGACGAGATCCTGGTGCAGTAGATTTATATAAGTTGAAAGGGACGTATTAAATTTCCTGTTTTTGATGGTAATACGTAATGTTCATTCTTTGCGTCATGAATGCTGTGCACGCTCCAGGAGTACTCTTAGAGAAACGAATGAACTTAGAATATTTCTTATTCAAACGACACCGTGTTTAGAGGGAACTGGAAGTAGATATAGGCGCGTACGTGTTGTTTTCCGGGCAAGCTCACATGAAGCCTTCTGCATCCCGGCCCTCAACCAGCATATAGTTCGAATGTATTAGGCTTGCAATCGCAGTTATCAATAACTTTCTCTTAATATGAGGTGTTTCAATTTATACTCTCATTCTTACTGTTGTGATAATATTGTACGAACGTCATAAAATCGTGTTGTTCTTGCTCCACTCAGTTCTGTGAGCGTGAAGATGCTTAAAATAGGCATTTGAGTTAATCTTAAAATTCTCTCTACCTAAATTCATGTAAAACTCTCGACCAGTTGTAGTTAACATGAGTTGATTGTGGTGGTGATAGCGATGCTGAGAGTGCGGTCCAAAATTTGGTGGGTTTATGCAAGAGCGCATAAAGTGGCGGTGCTGCGTGGCTCCACTTCGTATCTGCAGTTGTCTTTAAAGCTGCGCTGCCTGCTACAGCGCGCCGCCGTGGGGGAATATAGGTGTGGTGAGAGGGGGCATGTACCCCTTGGAGGGAGGGTGTCTGGTCAGGAGGCACTGCTCCCTGGAAGCCAAGGTAGGCAGGGTATCAGGGGTTAAGTTATTCTTAAGGGATCTTAGCCCAAAATGGAGGGAATTGAACTGAGCTCGCACGCGGAGACAATAAGCTCTCTATAACAGTTTGCATTCTGTCTTCAGTCTTGCTTGAGTTTGTTGTGGGCCTCTTGTTGTGTGTCGTCTTATGTTCTATGAAGACTGACGATGTGGATGTATATTTCCTCTTCGTGTGAAGAAGTCTTTGGTTGACAGGATGAAGTTGTCAAATAAAACAATTTAGGATTTAGTTCATTTTTGCTCTGCTGCTAATGTTAGGAGAGTCGGATTGCGATCGTAAAATGTTTTGCTTCTATGATTCCCGTTATTATGCTACTTTATTAAAGAGCTGCTCTCCTTGGAGTTGGAGCATGTAAAATATGCGTTCTTCTTGCCTTTGTATTAAATCGAAACACTCTTTTAACTCAGTTGAAAGTACCGTAGTAAGATTACATGAGGATATTTAACGAGCAACCCCTACTCTGCGCCTGCCTGTATTCTGTGCTGTTTGAGTACTGCGATGCGACTTTTTCATCTCACCGGGATGACCGAGCGCCTCATCTTTCGTGTTAGGCTCCTCAGCGCACAGAGGACTCAGTTCCGTTAATTTTTTGTCTGCGGGCGCCCCCAACTTTGGTGGCTTTGCTCAAGTTTTGTGAAGTTGGCTCTAATGAGAATAGTTACTGATGGGCTCTAGTGGGCTCACTTCTGTTATTCGCTACGTCGGAATGGTGAGAGCCAGCCGCTGACATTTGCTTCACCTCTGAAGCCGTGCGAGCGTATAATCTGACCTGCTTCCGTATGACCGGCGACTCTCGCTGCGTTTGCTAATCAAAACTCGTTGTTTTCCTCCCTCAAGCGCAAATTTTGCGGGCAGTTTGCTGTGCTCGTTTGAACTTTTAATTCTTCAGAGGGTAGGATAACCCTGATAATGTTTGACCTCGTTAAGGTTTTTGCAAACTAAATGCTCCTCATGGTCGCGTCCATTGGCCTGCGGTGTGGATTCAGTAGCACTGGCTGCGGAAGCATTTCCTGTGATTAAATTTAGCAAGGCTTCCTATTATCTCTCTCGAGGAGATTCCCGGCTTTTTGTATTAGCTGCCGCCCATGTGATTCTTTTCTTTCTTGCATTAGCTTAAGAGTTTTTTATGGCAGTGGCGCGCACTAATTTTTTTTAGTAATTCGACCTTTCTTTCACTGACTCAGAAGATGAAATACCTTAGCATTATGATTCAAATAAAAAATTATGATAGGATTACCGAAATTAACTCAACAGTGCTAAATTACCTCAAATTTCATTTAAACGCAAACTCAATTATACAGTTTATAGTACTTCGATAGTACGGACTCATTTAGCGCTTCCATTTTTTTGGTGATGCAGTTCGCCTCTAAAGCAACTGTGTCGTGTGCCAGCTGCAGTATCTGGCGGCTTACGATGCTTTGGTTCAGCTGCTTTTTGAGCAGATTTTCAAGGTCTTCCGTCTCTTGGCGCGGCTCCAATCATGCAGGCCCATTGAGGAACCGCGTGATGCAGCTGTCGGATGGCAGTCTGCACACCTCCTCCTCGTTGGTGAATCCTTGCGATTGTTCCCCTGCCGTATAATTGCTGTTGAAATTTTCGTGTTACGGTAGGCAGTTGCGCGGCAACCTCACGCGGGACTTTACCATTTGTCCGAGTTTTTTCACATGCTGTCTTACCTTCATACGTGTGATTATTTTAGCATAATACTCAATTTATAGTACGGGGTTAGCGATCGTTAAGGCTTCACTACGCACCGTTTGCTTCCATCCTCGGTACACTGCGCATACTAACGTCTGTATGCAATTCTAGGACCCAAATTTTGCCTGCAATTCCGATGATTTTAAGAGTTCGCTTCCGTCACATGTCGTTGAATTTTCATGCCTTCTAACGTAAATTTCTACGCATATGACCAGAAACTTTTTATTAAAGGCCGGCCTGTAAAGAAAGTAAGAAAAAAATCTGAGATCACATTTTCAGCTTGCGTCGTAGTTGACTCATTCATTAGTTGATCACCACTCTCATAGAAGACATTTTTTTGAGGTAAGGGGCATCGCGACGAGATGGAGATAGGGTGTAGTTAATGGGTAGAGCTCAGGTGGAAGTGCTTATGCCGCCGCTGCAGCAGCCGCTCCTCTCCAGGGCGCGGTCACAGCTCACCACTGCTGCCAGTTCGCTATCGATCCTCCCCACTTCTCTTTTCTTCTTCCGTCTCATTTAATGGCATTCTCTGCGAGTTTGTCTTCATCATCACGCATTAGTAAGTGCTGATTCTTGTGTTGAGATGAGCCGCACTGCGCAATTGGCGGCATTGTACTATCGCGAATGTGGTACATCTTGTGCACTGGGCCACGTGATGCTTTACGTCTTCTGAGGATGCGTGTTGTTGATGTTTGCTGCCGCTGCATATGGTGGGAAGCATGTTGTCTTTCCTTCATAATCAAACAGTTTGCATTGGTGCCTTGTATACTTTGTTTGGGCCGCGAGATGTCAGATTACAGACTATACTACAAATTTGACTTTGATTTTCAAGGGGTCTTTTGAGAGGTGCAGTTGAACCTCACGTTTCATGCTTTTTGTTTAGAGGAGTGATTTTATGTTCTTGACTGCGTAAATAATGCACTGGTTCTCTTCTCGGGATGCTAGGGTTTCTCTTGGCTTGGTGTTTCGAAATTGATGCGTCTGGGGATTCGGATGTTGACCCTAACGCACAGAATTAAGACCTTCGATTACTGGTCAGTAACCCGAAAAACTTAATTATTGGACATCGTTAGATACTTAAGTATTGGACATCGTTAGATAATTCTTTTGTTTTTGTGTGACTTTATGATTAGTTGTAGGGTGTGTTTGCGGAACGGTAAATGACATAAGTATGATTGTTCATGTCATATAACTTGGCAAGAACTATCAAGTGAAACGAAATGATGTATATGGTGTCGAGAAGAATAATCCCGGAATTTCTCTTGCCTTGAACCAGTACGGACTTCATTACGTTCCGTCCTTTGCCGCTATAGTACATCTTCCAAGGAGAGCTGAGTTTGGCTTTCCTGAGTTGATCAAAGGCCTGTTCTTTCATTTCAGACCTCTACTCTTGCGACGTGCTTTGTAGACTTCGTGAAGAGTTTGTTCAATCTCTCTTTTAATTGTACAGTCGAGGGCCTTGCTTAACCCTTGAATTGGAACTAAGTTGTATCGTACATGCCTTACAGTTAGCATGCAAGGTCTTAGTAGCATATGAGTTGTACTTCTATTTTATAGTCGGATAAAATATAATGTATAGATATGTTATTAGTGTATCTTTTTTGCCTAGCTTCGAATATATTGTTACTAAATCTGGAGCGTCTGGAAATGTTCTTAAAATATATAGTTTGAATTTTATCACGAAATTATTTGCCAATAAAACACTTATTTGCGTGTTTTCTGTAGATATTTTTAGTGGTCCAATTTTGGGCCGATTAGGTTGGGACCCATCACATTTGTACCATAGATACAACCTCGTGGGTAAGTGTCTTGGCTTCTGTTGAGGGCCGAATTCACTGTAGCAGTCGAGATCAGCTACAGCGAATCTTTTCCATAACCACCTGCAGCCACTAGTGCAACAATCTTTGATGTAAAACGCCTCTGAACTTCTTCTCATTGAGGGTCGGGCGTGGTATTCCCATAATCGTTCTCCTTACGCCGCTAGCTGAATTATTCGCGGAACGTGAGGAAAGTCTCTGGTGACAAAGAGCGGCGTAGCGGTGCCCCTCCCAGCCCTCCTAATTACCGGAGGCGTGTCTGTCTACAGCAGAGCGGCCTAGGCTAACACAGTATCTTCCTCGCAACGCTCAAGTCGTAATTATAAGTTACACGCCCGCTGTTTGCGTTATCTCGACCACGATGCCCTTCACGCCAATTTGTACGCATCCCCTTTGTCTTTAGGTCCTTGCTCTGAGGTCGTATGGTTTCCTGTTGCGTGTTAGAGCACGCATGATTCTGCATGGTGTTGACGTGTTGTTGCGATTATAATTTAACTCCACTCTTTTCCGTTTAAATTTATTTATACTCGTGTCACCGAAGTTACAATCACCGTCATTAATCTGGCACTGGCATCAGGTTGTCAACTGGCATGGGAATGAGAAAAGAACTGCAACTCGGCTGTGAACTTCGAAGAAGATAGGGTGAACTGCGAAAATTTAAATGTACTCATATTACTGCTGTACTAAAAATTGATTTTCAGATCTACCTTGACAGTAAATTTTAATACCGACTTGAAATACATGATACCTTTGTATTGGAGCTTGTCTGCTGTGAACGTTGTTTAGTCATGTTGTTTAGGATAGAAGTCCGTGGGCTGTATAGCTGTCTTTCCGTTATTTTGTTGTTTGTAAATGACGTATTGCGTTATGACCGCATTCATGCTTCTACTTCTGCTCGCCCAGGAATCAGTCGAGCGTCAAGTTGAGATCGTCCAAGAATCATTGCTGGTCGTTGGAGATCCATTCCTATGGGTTAACTGTTCACAAGTTAGTCTCCGTTGTAGAGAATGCATTCCTATATTGAATCCCTAAAGCTAATTTTTTCCCAAAGTTTTGTCAAGTAAATCACTCATTAGGTGGGATTAATTCAAGTAATACACGCGAGTCATTAATGCCGCGGATAACAATCATTAAAAACATTGTTTTTGAAGTTCAGTAATAATATGATTTATTTTTATGTGCTTAGAATCTTGGTTTTGAATAGCTTCGAAATTTATATCTATAATTATTTAACATCAATGAATTATTTTTCATTTCTCAGTATTTTAGAATCGTGCATGGATACCAAATTCACCGTCTATGTTTCAAACATACACAAGTTATGACTCAGGGAAATTCTAAGAACTGAAAGTTTTTCTTTAAATTTCTATAGAAATTTCCATGCGCGACATTTCTTAACGGAGACATAACCGAGTTTTGTTCTGCCCTGGACAATCCGACTTCTAAGGCTCCCATTCCGCCAATGCAGAATTTAGAGGTCGCGGTCCTCAAGAATTTGTAATGGCTCGCGTTCTCTGGAAGCGCTCGTCAGTCGTGAGCAGGTTCAGGGAAGTGTGTAGGCATTTCTGGGGCAGCGCAGCGGAATGTGAGCTGCATCCGAGGGGCGCGGCTGCCATGGCCTTTGTAAGGTGCGTAGAGGCCATGGCATGGTAAGACCATGGTAAGGTGCGTAATGCGATGCGATTAAACTTTCACTGACTTCTTCTATACTTATTGATTCTTCTACATTTGATTCTTCTGGAGCGAATGTGAGCTGCATTCTAGGGGCGCGGCTGCCATGGCCTCTGCATGGTGCGTAGAGCCGCGGTAATGTGATGCGATTAAATTTTCACTGACTTCTACATTTATTACTTCTGGAGATTCAGTTAAGAATTCATAGGAGTAGTGATGTTCTATTCAATACATTTAGTTCCTACTTTGCAGCTTGTGCCAAACTAGATCAGATGGAAAACTTCTTATGACCGCTAGCGAATTGAAATTTAATGAACCAAAAGCAATGAGAACATCAAAGAATCTCGGATATCGACATACTATTATTCTCCAGAAGTTAATGTATTACTTCACTCATTAAAAACAAAGGAAACTAATGAGTTGCGTAAAGGAATTTCAAGTGGAGGACTCGATTATCAAGAAATATCGATGCAGTGATCATTAGAGGTATTTCTGACTGCCACTGGTTTTGGACTTGAAAATTCGCTTAGTTGAGCTATTTCTGATCGAGTGAGGAGATTGAAGGATATTGTTTTAATAACTCAGATGTATAAATAAATACATTATTTAAATTACTTATGGCCAACCAATCTAGTTCAAGAGCGTGAGCTTGAGAGCGGAAAACTTGAAAAGCTTTCCAGTGTTTGGTCGTTTTGAACGTGGGTGATCTGGTGATGTTAAGATACGGCGACTGAGTCGGAAAAGAAATTATTTCTCGGAACAGAGTTTCATATAAAATTTAATGATGCTCCATTGAGCGTCTCCTACAGTTATTTTCGTTCTATAAAAATGGCATTGGAAATTCAGTTGTAACTTGAATACAATGGATTCAGGCTTCTTCATGTTCCTCATTAGTTGACACATGCTGCTTCAAAAATGGACGAGTGAGAACGTAACTCATGATAAGAAGAAGATGAATGAATTTTGAATTGAACTGATATTGTCGCCTAATCTTCCAGTAAGATAGTGATTTGTGAGCACTCTAGTTTAGGGACAGGTTATTTTGAAGGAAGGGAAATCGTTTGACTGTAAAGTGTGATCGCCTAGCCGATGTGTGATTACCTAGCTGAAGCTAGGGGGGTCCATAGTTGCAAGTTGCTGGCGACCCTGGTGGAAACGTAACCCTAAACTTATTATTATTATTGACTGTAGAAAGGACGCAAATAAGTTGTAATTTATCAGTTGTGAAATTACAAAGAATATTTTATTTAATTTATAAAGAATTAATGAACTGAAATTGAGTTCATTTTAGTCACAATGAAGTATACGTCGATACGGATTTATCTGGGAATGTGTAGGTTCATTTTTAACTTCTGAGTTACTATTGTACACAAATCTCTCTTTTTTGGTGCAGTCCTGTGTAGTTATTTGCTCACCAAATTATTTCTTGTTGAAAGCTTCTCAATCCAGAAATTTTTGGGCAGCTTCTCGTGAGTCCGGTTTACTTCAGTTGCATTAAATAATTCATGAATTTGGAAATAATCGTGCGTTAATATGTGACATTTTTTATCTAGAGAATTATTGACTTTATATTCACAAACAGTTGAGAGTTTTTCATCTGCAGACCATCTCCTTTACTAAATCTGTTCTTGAGTAAATATCCAAAAAACTCTACGCAACTCCTTACCAGCATTTGCAATACTTCGACTTGTTGGCATCTCTTCGTTAAAAATTTCTGCTAAAGTGATTAAAATATTCTGAGTATTAAGTTCAAGACGAGAAACGTCTTCTTAGTTCAGAAGTTTCTACCATGCTATAAATTATTTTTCAAAAATAGAAGAGTTTCATCTATTGTTTTTACATGATTTTATACCATATTGTTTTCGTATTCTTAAGTACGAGAGCATTCAATGCAAACTGTGAGTGTGTTTATCAGAAGTCTTTTGATAATGGAAAAAAATCTAATTCGGTTCTTGGTGGCACTGAGTCTAATATCCGATGTCTTCTTGTTAATGGATGCCCTTATAAGGCAGAAAGTCTCACGGAACTGATATGACGAGAAGGTTTTTAGTGAAGCCTAGCTCACAAAACTATGACCAGAGACAGTCTTTACTTGATTGGCATATGTTCGAAATCTCCAATCGCGTTAAGTTCATAAAGCTCTGACGATAGAACGTTGTAAACAGATTGTCATACTCATAAGTGTTCGAAACTTTCGATTGAGTATACCTCACCAAGCACTGACAAAAAAAAACCGTTTTAATTAAAGTGGCATTTGGTGGAATGTTTTAAAAATTCAGTTGAATTCAGCTCACAAATCAGTGACGAGAGACCGTCGTAACTACGAGGATTGGCTTATTCTGGGCCCAGATTGGAGGAATGTTCGATATCTTCCGGGGACTGGCGAGGATAGCACCGGAGGAGCGACGCTTCCTAATTAGATTGTGAGGCCAGCCAGTGAGGACGCGGGCACCGCTGGCTGGAGGCAGAGACGCTGGCTGGATACTGGCAGTGGCTCACGCGCGCCCAGGCTTACCCAGAAATCTGCTCTGTGAGGCTTTCCAATACTCCTCTGTGCTGGATTACTGTTATTGGACGCGCCGCTCTATTGCCTCTCAGGCCGCGCTTGGTCAACCTTCTTCCTATAAAGCGCATATTGCCCTCATATTTATGGGCTCCTTGATGCTATTTGCCTGTATTTATTCGACCAAAACTCTGTTTGGTAAAAATGAGCGTGTTTATTAGGTGTATCATTTCACCTTCGCAACTAACTCTGTGTTTTGCTTCTAGTATGCGCGCTGTAAAAAAAATACTTCAAAACGTTTTGCACCAACTATCCGACAAAGAGCTGCTAAAACCATAAAACCAGCGGGTGCCTCTCAAGTAGCTACATACGTAATCTCATTGTAATCGTAATTACTTACTCGTATGGTTCACTTTTAAAAAAGAGCTTCAAAGATGCGAGGCTAGTAAAATCTTCCTGTTTTTACTCAGGAAATTACTGCTTGTAGTGCCCAAATTGAGATCAACTGCACGTCAGCGGCTTGCCTCGGAACGCTAAGCGAAAGAAAAGCTCGATTTTTTCCGACACTAGCATGCCTCGGGCAGAATCCTCTCCAAACATTATCCAGAACCGTCCCGTTGCTTTCCGCCTGCCGGCCGCCGTCGTTTAATCCCGTCTGTTCTTTGTGCCTCTGCTTTTTCGGCAGTTTCTGTCTTGGTGTTCTCACATTTTCTGAGAACCGATTCTTTTCCGTACAGTGCTTGCGCTGCGTTAGAAAGAGCGTCAAAGACTCTTCGGGGAGACTCGAGTACGTTGCTGCCTTCTTGAACTTTGGGCTCTCGCTCTCTTCTTCCTCGTTGGGCCTTGAGTGCCAGGGTTGGTCGCTCTGATTGTTTACTCTTTCCTTTGAGACTCCATTCAGCAAAGATGAAGTTTCCTTTTGAGGACCTGAGCGCTTTTTTCAGGGTTATTCTATCATTTGCTTGTTGTTCAGGTTATTTGTTGTAGTTTCCATCCACATTATTGTTGCTCCATTGCTTTCATGCAAATGGTTCTTCAGGTCGTAAATTGGATTTTTTTTCACTCATTTATTTTGATTCACTTACTAAATAGCTCGCTCTTTTTAGATTTAATGAGAGAACTTTTAAGAACAAAATTTACGTATATATTTAATAAGTCGATATGAATAAATAAATGAAGCGAGTACTGAGATGAGACTGCCATTTATTTCGATGGAAATTATCACTTAACTTTTTTTTGTGGCTTAAATTGAATGTTTCTGGTATAAGATTCTCCACGGCGAGCACACAGAAGGAAATTTACCAAATCTTGATAACTAAGAATGCGTGGCAGTAAATACAACAAACAAATTTGGGTTATCTATATACATTGTATACCTCGTTCACTGCTCCCACTGATTCTATAGGGGGACATAGCGGTCTGAGAATTAAAGCTCAAGTTATTCAGTTTAGGTCAACACTTTAAGAATATTTTTACTTTCTAAGAGTAAACCTTGGAGGTTAGTTTATTCCTAACAGTTGTGGACATCATTTAAGCGAGCGGTGAATCTCTGTAAATATTTATCGAAATTCAGGTTCAACTAGAGAAGGGATTTAATACGGCCTTCCACGGGAGCCGCTGTTCCGCCGCTGCCCAGTTACACATCCGCATTAAAAATCAATTTTGAATCGAAAGGAGCGATCATGTGTCATTGACTTGATGAAAAGCAGCGCATTCAATTGCTTGCTGATCACGTAAAAGTTTCAATTTATTTGGTAAAACAATTCAGAAATTTAGTGTTGATGATACGTATCGTCTCCGTTGCGGGGAGAGGTACTGTAATTTATATAGTTTATATTTTACGCTATTGGAAAAGCAAGCTTTCTATCGCTAGTCTACATTTCGACTGACGATAGATTCGCCATAACAGCAATCTTCTACATGTATTTGCTATACCAGGGGGTCTATTGTTATTTCAATATCCCCATTCGTTGACATAATTAATATCCCATTTCAAGTTCTAACAGATATTATGTGACTGTTCTATTTTTAAAAATTTGGTTATCGAAGTATTTTTCACGTCTCGTATTTTGGTTTGGCTGTAACGATTTCAGTGCGAAAGGCTCGCGACACAACCCTGCACAGGTCTCAACCCGTGGCTTTGGTGTGCGGGCTCCCATCCAAGTGTGTGTCGAACAGATAGAGGGACATTTGGGCGCGCCAGCCGGTGTTGTTCGCCGAGCTTTACGATGCAACTTCGTCGCGGGCCTCGTTTTATGCTCCTTGACTTTTAAGGCGGAGTGCTGTGTGAAATTTGGAACCCTTACGGTAGAGTTCGCTGCGGAACACCTCGTTTGCGCTGCTACGGCTGCTCTGCTGCATCTCTTATACATCACCGGTGCGTTTTACTTACCGCCGACGGCCTGCCAGCAAGTAAATGGTATCTATTTTCCCAGAATATATATATCAGAGAACAGTTGGATGCCTTTCCCAAACTAGGGAAGGATCGGAACGCGACTGATGCCCAAAATTACGTCCCCAGCACGTCTCTGCCATTGCCGTTCATATCAATCGTTCCTGGTCGTCTGGTCGGGAATGCTCGGAAAATGCAGCACCTTTACGCGGGAGATTTTGCACGGAACAAGCTTTGCTCTTGCCGTCAGGACCACATTGGATGTTTACTATCAGAAAACTTCAAAATAAAACGAACTAGTCTCTCCATCCGAGAAGTTGTTCTACTCTTTAGAGGCGAGCATGCGGTATTGCGGAGTTATGTATGTACTGTTTTTTTGTCAAAATTGGATCTAGAAATGTACGGGATAGTATACCGGAATTGTTATTGGTTCAAACCCAACGAGCCATCGTAGTTACTAGAAATTGCAATTAGCCCAGGAGGTTAAGAAACGAAATCCCTTATTTCTCTATCACCCTCAATGATTTTCGTATATTTGCGTTGCCGTTCGCCCTGATAGTGTCGGACTCGCATCAGAAGCCCTGATATCGCGCAATCGAAACGCACGCGGAGGATGAGCTTTTATTTTGCGGAATGAGCCTCCATCTAAAGTACCTTCCTGATTTTCAAAATCGTTCGCATGTATCTTCGTTATTCACTTTCTTCAAGCAATGATCTCACCATTGATACCTCAAAAAAGGCACAAATTACCGTTCATCCGGCGGGGAAAGGCCCGTAGGCAGCAAGTATTGAAGTTCCTGACGTGAGCGCAAGCAGTCAGACTCGGTCGCGGAAGCCATTCGCATGTTTGTTGGAGCATTTCTTGGGAGGCTCAGCGCCGCTTTCGTGAGCTGTGCGTGTGCGGCGGTCATCGTACCGTGTTATAGCTTTGGCAGCATCAGATATTTTTCTGCAGCTTCGGAAATACTTCGCGTTTGTATTGAGTCTTTTCGTAATCAGAAAATTTGATGAGCAAATTAGGATGGAGATGCCTTTTTCGCAGGGCTTTTGTTTATTTTAGCGTGCGAGGTTCGGCATCGTTTCTGAGTTGAATTGCATATTTGCATGAGCGATCAGTGTACCTTGCCATGCCCAAATTGACCTACAGTAATTGATCAGCGTCTGATTCTAGAACTGTAGGCGGATGTAAAATTACTCACGGATGGCGTTAGAAATGTTACCGCAAAATCAACAATCTTTTTCAGTATTCTGAAATCATATATAAAATTAACTGAATTCATCTCAATATCCTGGATGTAAAACTGAGACAAACGTTAATGCATGAAAATACACCAGTTTGGCGCTGTGCTTCTCTTTCTCACTCTGCCTCTTAGTATCATCAATATTTGAGAATGATGGCAATAAAATCGTAAAGCCGCGCTTTGTGCAAAATTATAGGTATAACTTTGTACTCACCTTGGCGCAGACGGTGGCGGCGAAGGCAAGTAGTGCGAAGACTCCGAAGCTCTTCATGTCTCCACACACGTGCGTCGCTGCAGCAGCAGTTGGACCTATCACTTGAAAGTATCTCTTTTGCTGCTCTAATTTATCTGCTCAGCTTTATTTTGTTCGTATCACCAATACCGCCTGAGCTCAGAGTCCTACTGACAGTCGAAGGTTATCAACCTGCACGGAAAAACATGCGAGGTCAAGTTCAAGTTGAAAGGCAAAGTGTACAGACGTAAGTGTTGGGGACTGAGGGAAGATCGCGCGAGCTGTGCGTGCCCACCTACCGACTACGACGGGATCCGGACGCGGTCTGTGTCGGGTGGGCCGTCCGCCTGTGTGAAGTGCCTCTCCCCTCCTGCCTGCCCGCTGCACAACCCCGCTTGCTGCTTGTGTGTACGTGTGTCCTGCTGTGCTCTGCCTGCCTCTTGTACCGACTTGCTCCCCCTGGACGCGTGATGCTCGTGCCTTCCACTCGTGTCTCGTGACACCTCCCTTGAGTGCCTCATGCTGTCGCTGTGTTCGGGTTCTGCTCACTGTGTTGTATCGTGAAGTCAACGATACAATTCTGATCTGTTGGATGCATTGTTTTATGCCGCCATCAATATATATGGCGGGAGAATGAGCCACTGTACCCTTTCTTTTGCTTCGCCAACATGCTCATGCGTGGTAGGTGAGCCCTGTTCGTTAGTAACCTTCATTGAAGTTCGTAATTAAATTTTTTCTTTGTTTTAACTGTGTTATCCTGTACTGCTTGTCAAATAAAAGACACGAGTTTCCTGAATGCTCTTGGTAAAATTTCTTTTACGTTAGTGGTAAAGTTATTTCCCAAACTGCTGTATTTTCAAAGGCATTTTTGATGCCCTACTTTTTTCGCGAGTAACGTGAGACGTTATTCCCCGAGACCTGAATCAGTACTTTATATGACTGCTTGGTTAGACGTATTACTTTTTAGCTTAAACTTTAAACTGATTATGTTGTACACGTTTTACTTGTTTATTTAGACCTGACTTTTTCCAATCTCCTAGACTAAAAACAGCCCCCACTGCTCACCCAGCGAACCGCTTCGACTTTCGCAGCCAGGCTGGCGCCGTTTTAAATTCTGTGAGGATGCGCGGTTTTTCACCGCCCTCGCAAACTCGTGGGAACATCTCCTGTTATGAGCGGTATGAATTTTGCGGCATCTTCGATAGTATGTCACTAACAGCGCGCCCATGGTGCGTGACTTGGTTCTCCATATCACTCTATTTCAGGGCCCCGAATGTTTTCTCTACGAGCTTTGGTGCGATTTTTCCCGTCCGTGGGATCTATGTTTAAAAAACGTACGTGCGTCGTGGCGAAAGTATTTTGGTCACGTTATTACTGCAATGACAATTCCTTTCACTTCTTTATATTCTCATCGGTCTCTAATTTTAGTGTATTTATTTGCATTTTTTGCTTTGGTGCTCAATGTATAAAAATATTAATATTTTCCTTTTCGCTCCTCTATTTTAGAGTGCGCAAGAACACTCTGCAGTTGAAAACGCAAGCAGAATGTGTTTCATTTCGAAATCCCATCTCGTCACCAATTGTTTTCTTTGAGCTCGCAACAAAAGTGCTTCAGGGAATGTGCGTGTTGTACTGAATAGACGCGCTCACTTTTACATGTGGCGGGGAGTTGGGGAGAGTTGGGAGCTGAAGAAGCCTCGGTCGTCACGGCTCATGGCCGCACAGATGCTCCACATCACCGCCGCGCTGTGTCTCTGTCAAACTCAGCTTCTTTTTCTTCTCTTCTCTCCTGAAATATTAACGCTCTCGCCTACACACGAGCCCGTTTTTCAGGATCCATCCGGACTCATCGCGGAAAAATTCCATTGCTGCGCTGCCTGCTTATCCTCGGTCTCTGTTAGTTTCTATTTTTTGAGCGACTGCTTGTTCCTTCGTTTCTCCTGAAACATGAAGAGTTTCCCTTCGGCGACAGAAACCATCTTTCCCGCCTACAAAATTTGTTTCGAGGAAAATGGTGTTCTTTTCGTTGTATCCTCGTTTTTCTCTGTCAGTTTTGTTTGGATGCTCTTGATAAATTATGATCATTTCTGCGTGCTTATACTTTTTTAGAATTTCATTGTTTATTATTATTGATTTTTCTAGGTTTTTTGATTTACGAGTCTGATGTCTTTATGGTATTGTGCTTTATTTTTTCCAGATTGTTTTCAAGATACCGTGTCTTTATTGTGAGGCTGTGTAATTTATGATTGATATTTTTCGCTTGTTTCAGTAAACATTGTGTGTCTCATTACAACTATCTTTCATGTAGATCTCATCTATCTTTTTACGGTAATGTTTCGGAGCACTACTCAATTTAGGAGCTCTAACTAAAGTTATTCTTAATTAATTTTATGGGAGAAAAACATCACTATCACAGGGAACTGTAATCGTGAAATACGATGTGCTGTAAGCGGTTGGAATTTCAAATCAACCTCTCTGTTACAGACGGCATTTCAGTGGGTGAACCCGCTGAGCAGTCGACATCTTCGTCGGCTGCGGAACCTGCTCCGTCAGGAGGTTCTGGTGAGTGCCCTGCTGTCGCGCCCGCCAGCATTGCCAGATAGGTGTTTTTTTCTGGCCAAGTTTCAAATTTCGCTTTGAAAAATGGCCAAAGAGTGCTTCAATTAACCATTTGGCCAAAACCATGCGGAGTGATTTTTTGGAAAGTGATTTTTGCGAAAAAAATTTATCTGAAAGAATAGGCTGAATTTTACGATTTTAGTCATTGTAGAACAATATTTAGCACAAAATTCATAAAATTTGGACTTGGGCATAATGGTGGTGAGTGATTTTCGTAGCCAAATTTCATCAGAAAAAATCTAAAACTTAGGCATGACAAAAAGGCCTATCTGGCAATCCTCGAGGACGCTCGTCATCAGAACTGTGTAGGGAAGTGTCATACATTAGTGGCCGGGTCAAACATGTCTCGTCTTTGGCACTTACTGTGGGCGTTGGAGTAAACTTCTAATGTCATGTCTCTTAACTGAATTAAGAAACTGTCTTATGACTTCCGGTAAATAGTTACCTCATTGGCATGTTCATTCTTAAAGCATCTCGATTCATATTTTAATAGTAAAAAATAGTATTCTCATTAGTAAGAGTGATTTCACGACCCAACGTAACCTGTCGCCAGAAAAAAAATCCAAGTTTTTACTGAGAAGCGTATCTAATTTGCAATCACTAGGGCACAGCCTCAGGCCTTCAGTCTTGGTGTTCGAAATCTTCTATTAAATACGTGAGAATTTTGGATCTTGAATGCTACGCTTATGGAGCAATAGGAATTCCAATTTAACTCGTTAAATGAGTCTGGTAAACCTAGAGTACAATATTCAGTTGAAATTAAACTCTATTTGAGCATTTAACATCGACATAGGCACACGGCCAAATTGGGACGTGCCTCCATTTCAGTTTTCATTGAGCTTCTATAAAAATTTAGTTCGTGTAACATTTACAGCTGACTAGCCTTATGGAAATCTCCTCAGTGGCTACCGCTGGGTCACCTTACAGTTGATGTGTTAATCAATAAAAACGTTTTGCTTCCTGTGCTATCGACTGATGTTTTAGCGTTACTTCGTGACTTGCAATACGCTTGTATCACTGTCAGTATGTCTCGTCTCCGGAATGCGTCAGTTATATTCTCGTACCTCCGTACTGCGAGCTATATCAGCCGGAAAAATCTTAATTCAGGTAACGAAATGATTTAATCAACCAAACTCTAAACCATGTCTTTGTTTTTCTTTTTTATAAAATTTGTAATGCAGTTTACAGATTCCTAAACTGTATTCTTGGTTCATTCCAAACTGACGTCTGCTGCCGTGTGCGTCTTAAACTTTAATATTGCGTGCCGACCGCGCCTCGACTGTATTCAAATCCCTAATCCTAGGAAAGGGAGGTGGCACCCCTCTACCTTGGATGCGTCTCAATTTCTCTCACGCAGCCTAAGAATTATGCAGAATGGTTATCATGGCTGTGGCCAGACTGTTATGGCGTATTGCTGGTCATTCCAGGAGCCGAAATGCGCCTGCTCTCATGCACAGGATTTCGTTTGAGAACGTGCGAAACACTGCAAGTTTTCTCTTAGTGTAGTCATCCACTGTTTAATGTGTGTGTGTGATCTGCCATGCTCAAAATCTCGGGCAATTTTGATGCTCTCGCTGAATATTGCAGTACTAGGATAAATTTTAGAGTCCCAGCGGCGCAGAAAAGTCTAGTACTCTATAGTGTAGACAAGACAAACCTGGACTCTTGTTATGAAATAATAGTCATTGTATCGATACATTCCACGTTTTCTCTAGTACATACTCAACGGTAATATATCACACTCAATACTTCACCTCTTTCTTCTGAAAACATCTTAGCGAAGGAAACGAAGCCTTAAACTATTTTCACTGACACATTCTTCTCTGTCCGAAAATAATTATCAAACAACGTATTGAGTTATTACCATTTATTATCTCAGTTCATGGCTTTTTGACTCGCCCTGTGCTGCCGAGTGTTGAGCTGTATAAGACGAGCTGCGGCACTCAGTTCAGAACAGTGTGATGTGCGAACCTTGGTGAATAACGTGGACGCCGTCTGTCGAGTGACACTTTTTTCTTCGACGTGATGATGAATCCTATGTACAATGTGAGCAAATCTCCTGATGGAGATAAAACTATTGTATCGATAAGAATTAGCGCTCCGAAGAGGAAAATGTGAGGGCCCAAGCTGAGCCTACTTTCATTGAAATGTAATGTTTTGTTAAGAACCGTCTTTTTTCGATTCACTGCTGTCCTACTTTTCAGCCCCTCTGACTTTCTTCTTCAATTTTTTATTCTTTGATAGCCTTCTTCTTAACTTTTTGTTTCTATGCGCAGGGGATCTTGTGTCGAAATGCAACTTGTGTATATATTCCGCGGTCCCTCATACTAATGAAGCTTTCATCTTCCCTCTCTTTGGAACGCTTTTGTTGCTGTTAGGAAGGCTAACTAATACGAGAAAATAACTGTTTATAAAACTTATTTTGTTGCTAGTTTTAACCATGTTGCCTATTTTTGATGAAACTGTCGTTTTTAGAAGACTGGTGAGGCTCCAAAATTGATGAAGGTGCGAGATACGAATTTATTGATCCTTGAATTTTTGTTCGTTTCAAGAAAAGCTGTTAGTCTTCTTCAAGTAGTATAAAAGTAGCCGTAAAAATTACTCGCTGCGTAGTTCGTTAAATACTTAAACAAAAACAGTGGCGTGAACGCACCGATCTAAAAATTGAGCTTTTATAGCCTTCATTTCGTTTTTTGTATGAGTAGTAAGGTAAGCCAAGTGTACATCGAAAAGTATTTACGAAGTCCTTGGTTTCCCCTATCCCAATGGGTGGAGACGAACGCGGTAAAATGTTCATACACTTACCGCCATGTGTTCATCAGCCGGGTACCATTTGGACTTATTTTAAACTTTTATTCAGAAAACGGCGTTCAGTTTCTAAATTACGATATCGCTTGTTGATAGTGAATCTGTTGGCATGTGCTGCATCACATCCATCAGCATGAACAAGTTAGGTCTCTCTTTTGCTATTCGTTGTGATTAACGACTCCTGTCGCCTATTGTATCTATGGGAATTAGCAGTCCCAGGGGGAAAATGTGTGAGGGCCCGAGCTGAAAGTCAAGTAGGCCTTCTTTTTGTTGTTGAAATAATTTTTTTGCTATGATAAGGACAACCTTTTTTGGTCCGCTGCTGTCCTGTTTTTCAGCACCTTCTACTTTCTTCTTCAACTTGTATCTTGTTCCATGAACTTCTTTCTCAACTTTCTGTTTCTATGCCCCTTCTGCATGGATTCCGCATTCCCTTATTTCCTTACTAAATGGTGCCTTCCTCCTTAAACTAGCATATAATCTAATCTAATCTAACGACTCTTGTTTGCCTGTGCAGTCTGAGGTGGCGGAGCAGGACATGATGCGCCAGCAGTACCAGCAGAAAGCCGAGGCCAACAAGGGCCCCACCGCCGCTGAGATCCTCGAGCAGGACTCCAAGACCCCGGACGACCACACACCGCCTCCCCCCTCCCATCAGCCAGGTAACGGTCCTCTGTGATACTGAAAATAATGCGCAAGATCCCCTGCGCATAGAAACAGTAAGTTAAGAAGGAGGCTACCAAAGGGTATAAAACTTGGCAGCAGCAGTGACCTTTGATATCGCCTGAAGTTCTTTCAAAAGCACCCATGGGTGCTGGGTTGCGCCAACGAGTATTCACCAGTGTACCAGCGAAATTATTCTGGAGTCTTTAATAAACGTGGTGAATGCTTCGGTTGTTGTGAAACATGGGGTCTTCTGTGGATTTCAAAATGAGCTCATCACCATTGCTGCTCTTAGGGTGGTATGAGGACCGGCGCCTGTCCAGGTACCGTCATATGTCGGTACGCACCGAGAACCCAAGAAGAAGAGATACAAAGATTTAATTTAGGTAATTTGAGTCTTGTGAAGTTGTGAGTAACAGTAGTGCAGTGCTGATAAAATATACTGACAAAAAATGTCTAATTTTTCATAATAATTGCATGGTTTCTAGTGTCAATTGGTAATACTTCAAATTAATTACTGGTGCCTGACCCTTGAGAAACAAACCTCTGACCTGCCACATGAGGTCTGTTCAGAGACGCAGGTACCAGCGCTGGTGCCGCCTCCGTGTGACCCTGCCCGGCACTGCCTGAGGCATGGCGGGCTGGAGGCTTTTTTCTCACGAGTCACGAACTTATGCGATTAGAATGGTTCTTTACGCAATGATTATTTGTTAAGAAGTTTCTAGTTTTCCATTGTGCTCGCTATGTTACTGAAATGCTTTTATCTGATCGTATCATGAGTTCAAATTAGTATATTTTTACAACTTATTCGTTAGCTTATTGTTAACAAATGTTTGATTATTAACAATTTTTAATAGCAATATTAGTTATCAACAATATTGTATTTAGCAATATTTTCGTTAGATATGTACGATTTTCAGGGAAAAAACAGAAAACTGTGTCAAGTATTTCTTCTGGAAGTACGACGAAAATTTGAAATGGAAAGTAGTTTTATTAATTTGATCACCATTAGCGTAAAAGAAAATAAGTCATTTGTGAAACGTGTTGAAACACACTATTAATTTTCGTTGTTAACGACGTATTAGAAAAGTGAAATGTTTCACACGGTTTTTAATGCTTTATTTTCATTTAAGATGTGGAAATTTCTAACCGACGTAATTGAAAATATACGATTTTTTTGTGTGGTCCTTTTGAAGTATGAATCCTGATAATAGGATATGGAAGTGGAAGTCGAACAGCGCACTCGCTGTTAATTTCATTTGACTGCTCATATTTTAGATGGGGGAATTTATCTTGAATTTTTCCTGAAATTCTACCGTTTTGGGTGCGGAACGCTGTTGAGTAGTGTTTTTTTTCCAAATGCCGTGGAAAAATGTCTCCCTATGCTTCTTACTCGTGTGTAACTTTAATACTTGAAAGGCCAAGAAAGCATGACTTGATGCACAGTTGATAAATAGCATGTTCCATAACAGTGTTTGTTGGACCTTTAATTTAGTCCTCAGACTTCATACAGTTCAGACTTCGTTGTTTAAAGATCACTCAATCCAGAATCATGTTAAATTTCGAAACTAGGATTTAGGTATACAAATTTTATTAACTCCTCTTTACATCGTGCAGAGAAAGGTGATCTGGAGGCTACAGAGGATGGTGATAAAATAGCTCCGGCACACCGCGTGGAGAACTTCGCTGCAGAGAACGGAAATGAGGGCGTTGCTGAGAAAAACTTAAATAATGTCACTGTTGAGAATAATGTGGGTAAAGGCACTGCAGAGAACAACGTAGAAGAAGTTACTGTAAAGAATAATACTGCAGAGAACAATGTAGAAGAAGTTGCCATAAAGAATATTGTTGAAAAAGTCTGTGCAGAAAACGACACTTCAGAGAATAACGGGAAGACGGTCATTGCTGAAGACATCGTGGACGAAGTCGCTGCAGAGGATAATGGGGAAAAAGTCACTGCAGAGAATATTGTAACGAATGTCTCTGTGGAGAATAACAAGGGGGTATCGTAACTGAAGGCGGCAAAAAAGACAGCAAAATATAGACTCACTTGTGTGTGGCTGTAAGAGCTATCACTCAAACTGGGACTCAGTTTTTGACAGCGCTGAACTCGCCTGTGAAAGAGATGAAGAAACACAGCGCACTGATGAGCAAACTTGAAGCATTCGATCCCAACAACATACGAGCGTTTGCTCGTATTTGGAGTTTCAATGTCCCCGTAAAACTCAATTGGTACGCCAGAAGCGCCTTAAGATCAGTAAGTGCTGTAGTCTGCTAGCACTGAACACAGGTGCCTCGTTACTAGTCCATTCCTAAATTCATTCCTGTATACGCTTTACTACAGATATTCAGAATAGCTTACTCGATATGTACTGGAACCTGTTGCATGTTTTTCCTTTGTATCGATACAGCTGCTGGGTTGCACTCGGTTCCATGACAACTTCTTGAGCCTCGTAATGATGTGTTATGGTGTCTATTTTGTATTTAACTTGCTGTTGAAGTGTTATTTTGGCGCTTTTCATAGGGTCGGTGTACGCATTTTCATTTTAGTCATGGTTAGTTTTACTTTATGTTGCAAAATTACTTTTAGTGCGGTGTCGGGTATATGCATATATTTGAAAGTTTGGTTTTTATTTTGCTCTGAGCCATATTGTTGATTGTATTAAACGAAAATTTATATACTCGATATTTTAATGATTTATATTTTTGATTTATATACTCATCGTTGAACTGTTGAGATTTGTTAGTGTTTCATGTAGAAACTTCGAATTCAGTCAAGCTAGCTCTAATGGGCCCTTTCCGGTGCACATCACTTGAGCATGCTGAACCCCCTAGTCTGTGGTAATCCCAGTTAAGAATTTGTTTGTATTCGTCTCCGCCTTAGAGGAATGAAGAGTCCCTGTGACCCCAACCACATCGAATCACGCCAGCCAGAGTGGTTCTGCTTTCTATTACAAATTGGGCTGTCGATTAACCTTTGTTATCTTATTATACGCTATTCCATTAAGATAATTCTTTTCTTAGGGGAATCGTCATGAGGAGAACGTTTTTTTTAAATTTTCTACTTTCATATTTAACTACTGTTTCTTTAGCTCTAATAATGTACGCACGGCGAGATGCCAGCTGCTGTACCCACTTGCAGCCTCCACTCTGCATCATAGACTCATCGCGTGGCCTCTCACTGCAGCGGTGACCTCGTCTGCGTTGACGCTGCCACGTAATTAGCATGTCTTGTATGTGTTGCTAGTCAGCGAATGTCTAAATTCGCGCGCCTCGTCTGTTGTTTCACTGCGACTGCAGCAATCTTACTGCACTTGTTGTGCTGGAGTGCTGATCGGAGCGGTCAGAAACAATGTTACTTGTGGCAGTGCTCTATTGACGTTCACTTCTTCATGGGTCGCAGTATTCGAACATTTCCATTTAAATGATGAACCAGATGCACTTGTTGGATGTTACTATGTATACGTGATTATGTGTGAATTATAAACCATCATTTGTTGCTTAACCTTAAAATTTGACGTCCCAGGCTGAAAATGTGAGGTCCCGAGCTGAAAGTTAGGTAGGCCTTCTTTTTGTTGAAATATTTTTTTTTTGTTTCATTAAGGACCGTCTTTTTTCAGTTCACCGGTGTCCTGCTTTTCAGTGTCATTTCTTCTTCATCTGTTATCTTGTTTCCTAACATTCCCTCTCAACTTACTGTTTCTACGCGCATAGGATCCCGTGTGGGAACACACCTTCTAGAAAGATTCTGCGTTCCCTCCACCTCCATACTAAATAGTGTTTTCATCCTTTCTCTCTTGGATCATATTCGTTGTAGTAAGGAAGGCTGAAAGTAACTTTAAAACAACAAATCAATAAAATTTGAATGTTATGAATCGGAAAGTTTTAATTAGGATTGTTGCTTCGCTGTTGTTTTCATGTGATGAACGTGTAATGATACAGCAATCTTCTGATTGAAAGGTCGTTTCAATTTGCGTGCCCCTCAGGGGGATACAACTATTGTATCTATGGGAATTAGCGCTCCCAGGGGAACCATGTGTGGGCCCGAGCTAAAGGTTAGGTAGGCTTCCTTTTGTTGAAATAGAATAGGTTTTTGTTTTGTTACGGACCATCTTTTTTCGGTTCACTGCTCTCCTGTTTTTCAGCACCTAATACTTTCTTCTTCAACTTTTTTCTTGTTTCATGAACTTCTTTCCTAGCTTACTGTTTCTGTGCACCTTGTGCAAAGATTCCACGTTCCCTCAACTCCATACTAAATGGTGCCTTCCTTTTTCCTCTCTTGGAACATCTTTGTCATGGTTAAGGGAGGCTAAAACTTTCTTATATAATAATAATAATAATTCGATTTGCGTGGCTTTTGTGGCAACGGTAGCTCGTCCTTCAGTCAATCAGCTAACTTTTTAGTTAAAGATTCAATTAGTCCACCAGGCGGTTGGTCAGCCAGTCAGTCATTCAATCAGTCAACCAGTCAGCCCGATTTGCAGCCCCATACCTCACCCGTAAGTAAATCATACGTCAGTTTGAGAGCAATAAGCGTGTATCACATGGGACTGTACTACGTTGGTTGTAAGTCTTTCTTGTGACGGGTTTTAACACGTTAACTGCGATGGGTTAGACTGAAGTTCTACATTCAATTCAAATTTAAAGTTAATAGTGGCAATCAATTTTGAAAATTGCAAACAGTTAATGAATCGGGCCTTTATTTAGCTTTCATTGAGTACTAATAAATAATGAGTTAATGACTGCAGGTGGGTCACTTCTCAGGAAATGTGCTAACTTTTATCGGGTTTGTAAAGATAGTTTTTATTTCTCTAATACTTGCGGTACTAGACTCGAGCTTTAAATGATAATTTAATTTTTGATTTCGCTTTACAATAACCAATATGGCTCGCAAAACGAAGTCTTGAGGTCATATCCTTTACTTGAATTATTCTAGGGACGGTACACGGAATTGGCAGGTAGAACTAAACTCCTCTCTCACTAGAATGCTCTAAACAGCTTCGTAACTGTTAGGCACATACTCTTTCTCTCTCTGATGTGTTTTGTATGAAAACCAGTGGAGTTAACACTTAACCAATATACTCTTAACAATCTAATCAGTAAATTAATATTCAGTGTAATGCATTGCGCTAACGTAATACTTCTTCAGGTCTATACTCATCCATTAATTAAGCATGGTTAATTTAAGGTGACTATATTGATGCCAACATTAAAGGTTTTTCCGTTCAGAAGTGTTACTAGGTTTGTACTTGCACTTCCGCATTATTGATCTGGGTGCCCTTCTTGACTGGGTAAGCGTTGATTTAGTGTTATTGTATTAATTCTAGAAAAGAATCACGTTTCAGTAAAGTTTTACTCTGTCAAAATTTTTCCGACAGTTTTTTCATCGTATTTGTTTGGAAGTTGAAAGCGGCAAATAATGAAAGTTTCATCTAAAAATGGTGAGCGCTTTTGTGTAATGCTCAAAGGAATTGGCCGAGATGGTCAGTTTGTAGCGTTCTACCTACATACTTCCACCGTTGATGCAATTAAATTCTGCGCATTGATTTTGTAGAAGTTGCTCATGTCTCTATTTGAGTGTCGGTGTAACGGCAATGCATTATAAATTTGTGTGCTGTGGTTGTGAAAAGTCAACCCCTCGGGGAGGGATACAGCATTTTTGTCTATGGGAATTAGCGTTCCCAGGGAGAATATGTGAGGTCCACAGATGAAGGTTAGGTGGGCCTTCCTTATGTTGAAATAGAAAAGGTTTTTGTTTCGTTCTGGACCACCTTTTTTCGGTTCACTACTGTCCTGTTTTTCAGCACCTACTACTTTATTTTTTAATTTGTTTCTTAAACTTCATTCTCAAATTACTGTTTCTATGTACATTGTGCTTAGATTCTGCGTTCCATAACGCCACACTAAATGGTGCCTTTATCCTTCCTCTTTTTGCACATCTTAGTTGCGGTTAGGGAGGCTGAAACTGACCTGTAATCAATCAATCCCATGATTTTCCTTGCAGAGTCACTAATTATGAGTTTCTTTGTGTTGCATTTCTGGTTTAGAAATTTCTTAGGACAAAGAATGAAATTAGGCGAATCTTAATGATTGCTCTCTACGCTTCCAAAGTCTTGTTTTACATGAAATAGTTTCTATATTTTTTATAATTGTAGTTTTATAGGGTTGGTAATGGTAAGGATATTTTATTCTATTACAGATATTTTTTGGAACTTGTACCTAATCTCCTAGACGGTCTTCAGGCCCGTATAGGTAGGTAAGTGGCTGTAGACACTTGCTGCTTCTCTGATTTCTTGGTTTTTCAGTGCAATGTTTTTCGGAATAGGTCAACTTATGTCTCACTCTCTTCTTGCTCGTTCTTACCGTTAGACCACGTATAGTACGATATAATGTTTTAATCAAATTAATCCTTCAAACCTGGAATTTGAGACGAGCATCGCAACTTGCGTATTGCCGAGTCAGCGATTGTGGATGCTGCAGTTTATCATGTCTCCAGTTTTGCTGTGGGGCTTCCCTTATTTGTCCACTTCATGTCTCCGTCTCTGCGGCAACGATGTTAGCGACCTCAAGGATCCATATCTTGGTGCTGATGTGCTTGCCTGAGATGGTAAGCAAGTGCCTGGATTGTGCTCGAGGTTTTCATTTGTGGCTGCATCCAATGAAGTCGTTTGAATGATTCAATTTTAATCCGTAAAATGCTTGGCTAGTCTGAATCCTACTTTGCGTTTTCAAAATTCATTTGGGAAAGCAGCATTCTCAGCCCATAAAATGGTACCGTCATTTTTCCTCTCTTCAAAACTCCTTTGTTTTGGTTGGGGAGGCTTAAACAAACTTATAATCTTATCTAATCTTTGAGAAAAGTATTTATATTCCTCCTTCACTTGTATTTCTATAGCCTGGTCAGAGAACTTCGTCAAACTCATATTTATATTTTATTAGATGAGTTTAGTGTAATAATATTAACTACCTTCTGAGTGAAGATTTTCACCAAGTAATTGTATTACGGGTTTTTTCTTGAACACTAATGTCCAGTTACTCTATGTAGCACCGTTGGGTATATTAATTTGTTAGCGGGTATCGTGTTCTTTTTATGCTTTTCATTATGCACGATTGTCGTACACAACAACGCAATGCACTTCAGCTTCCACTTTTTCTGTACCGCGAGAGGTGTATAGATTTTCTCGAGTTCCTCCTCGACATGCGAGTCAAAAATCTTGATATCACTGCTCTGAACTCCTGATTTACCGCACTATGTCGAAGAGTTTACGAAATTTAGAGTTGAATTTATTGATCTTGAAAGCCAGCTGTGATGAAAGATGAACTCTATTCTTTGGAAACATCAGTACTATTTATGTTGGAATATTTTACGGCAGTGATGCCGTTGCGATATTTTCTATGGAACCAGGCTCTGTGCGTACGCCTGGTACTTTCTGTATATCTTGATGCTCCGTTATTTCTTTCATTCTGATGGAAAAACTTTTTTTTTAATGATTTCGCTTTACTAGTCTGAAATGGTGCTTCGAAGTTGCTTATCTTCGAGTGTTTAGTAGTTTGGTGAGTCCACAGGATAAAATTGTGGACACAGATGCTAGTGCGTTCCTAGATAAGTGCAACGTGAGGTATTCTAAGATTAGAGGAAGGAAAAGAGCTGGCTAACTGCAGGGGTTCTACTCGAGCTCATCAGGTTAGTTGGACATGCAAGTGATGAAGTTAGTTGGACAGTGTCGTCGCTCTGGTTGCTGGTAATATGGTCGTCATGCATTTGTACTCGTTGGCCGTGCATTTGATCCTTAGTTGTGCACTTTTTTCTTTGTGCTTCTTACCCTGTACGCTTAGCTTTGTGCCTTACGAGCAGAGATTTTTGTTTTTGACATCTTGGTTATGGTGGTGCAATTCTTTTGTTGCATTCTATATGCTTCTGAATCTGGATGTGAAAAATACGAATGTGTCTTTTCAATTCGAACTCAACTGGTAAAATTGAAATGTTTACGTCATTCGTCCGCTATGGCCGTCATTTATCTTCTTTGGCAAAACATCATATTGGTTCCTAATATAATGCCACATTTTCAAAATTGCAAATTGGAATGCTGTTGCATTTGTGGAATTTTACTCTAGTCATTGTATGTTTCCATTAGTCTCTTGGTCTTCACTGGTAGCAAGTGAATTATTTGATTTATCGAGCCGATTTAATTTTGCCCTCAGTATTAAATTTACATACAATTATTCAAATTTGTATCCTACTTTCGTTTATGGTTGTTGATGGTGTGACGCTTTCCCTAAGTGGTAGGAGTTGAGCCGTTGATTTGCAACTGAAGAGTGATGCAGAAGTTGGGATGCTATGGCGATGCGTAAGCATCCCAACATCGCGTTCAAGATACTGACAACATTAAGTGGAAAGAAATTTAGGGCCTGAGGTACTGTGAATTTGGTTCCAACTAATTTACAGCGATTATTTCTGGTTTTGACATTGCCTCAGTTGCCAGGAAGCCCATATTGAGTAATTACCGTAGAGCTACCACGGTATTTTCTGTCTATTTATTGACTGCATCTTCTTTTCAAGGAAAATAAGAGAAATCAATTACAGGTGTCTTGGCAATAATGAGTTTTTTGCGATGCATTTTTTATTTTTATGTATTTTGCCTCATCAAGATGACTTTGCCCCCCCTCAGGGGGATAAAACTATTGTACTCGTATCTACGGGAATTAGCGCACCCAGAGGGAAAATGTGTGAGGGTCTAAGCTGAGTTAGGTAGGCCTTCTTTTTGTTAAATATAAGGGTTTTTGTTATCTTAAAGACCATATTTTATTTCTCGGTTCACTACTGTCCTGTTTTTCAGCACCTACTACTTTACTCTTTTTTCATAATCTTCATTCTCAACTTACTGTTTCTATACCCTCTCTGTATAGATTCCACGTTCCCTTTAACTCCAGACTAAATTAAATAAATGGTGCCTTCCTCCTTCCTCTCTTTTGATCCCCTTTGTACCGGATAGGGAGGCTTAAACTAACAAATAATCTAATCCAAGATGTATTTGCTTACTTTTGGTGGTGTTCTAGGTTGTATCAGTCAAGACACCTTAATTTTTTCCCTAATAATGCTGCTCAAATTTCTCGAAGAGCTTTTCAGGGGCAAGCTCTTAACTGAACTCAATCCAAGGCTAAACATTGAATCCATGAAAATGTTTCTTATGTCGCAAGGGGTTATTATTTTGCAGATCAATTGTTCTATCATCGAAAAATCGTTCCAATCGTGCGAACAACCACACATCGGGAAACGCTTGAGATCCTTCTAAGCTTAGAGTCGGAGCTCTTCGCACGATCACGGGCTACTCTCAGTAATCACTATGTGCAGCGTTAATGAGCCTATAATAACATTTATAGATACATAGAAAGAACTGGAGTTATGAAAAATTCACAAGTCAAAATAAATTGCTAGAGAATTACATCTAAGTGGTTTACGTGTAACCATTTTACGCTAAAAAATTCTTCTTTCGCCTAAATAATAATAATGAAGGCATCTACGGGTGCTTTATTTCCAATCAAGCCTGATACATATCACCTTGTACATTGGATTTTCAAATGCCTTATAACTAACGCCAGGACGCCATGACGCTTTCCCCCGGTCAAGACCGGTACCCATTTCAGACGCCTGGGTAGAGTGGGGTATTGTGCTTGGAATTTTCCTCCAATACCCAACAGAGAAAATCGCCAGCGCCGAGATTCGATCCCGGGTCTGCCGCACAGCGGCAGAACCCTCTAGCCACATTGCTATGGCGAGTAAACATGTGAAGAAGTATGAAATGTTTGCTTAAGGCTATTTCTATAAAATAATTGAGTCTTGTTTTTGGAAGCGAGTTATTTTCTTTCCAATGAAAGAAAATTAAACTTTTTACAGAAAAAACTTATGTTTAGGGAAAACAGAGACTTCCAAAGATTCCAAGAACACCGTTGAGTATAAAGAAGACATCATCATGATAAGGAGCTGTTTTAATATCCATGGTGCAGGTGAACTCCACATTATTGATTTGATTGTTGGATAGTTCCATCTATGAGTACTGGCAGAAGCTGCTTTCAATACAACAAAAATTTTACGGTCGACTAAGTGGACCCTTAAGCGAAACACTGACCCCAGAAAATTAACGGATGACAAAACGAGAATGAGGATCTTCCGCGAGTGAGAAAAAACTTCAAAAAAGTCTCCATTCTATGGCTGACACTGTATGTATGTTCTATGGCTGTGTTAAAAAGTGCATCCTTCTTCCGTACTAACGTGCTGTGCGACCATTTGCAAGGTGCCGAATACGATACGGTGTGCACGTGTGCTTCTCATCCTCCGACGAAAATTGTGGTGAATTAAAGTGAAGTTGCTGAAAAACTGGTATAGTTTGTATATTCACGTGAGAACAGTGTGTGACTTTGCATGGAGTGCTCGTGAGAGTAGTTTTTTTTTTGTTGCGTGAGAGATAAGACTGAGCATTGGTGTGGTGACTTGCAATTTTTGACTGAGATGATTTGACTGGTAAGCTTTCTTTACATATAAAGAGTATAGTGTGTGACGTTGTAGAGAGTGACTGTGAGAGTAGTAGGTAACGTTTTTGTTTCTTAACTTGATTTTCAGTAGATTTGGTGAGTGTAGACTTCTTCTGCCTGTGAAATTTGTACTGAGATAGAAGTCTGTGTTTGAGAGTGGCAAGAAGTAGTACTGGTTGTAGGGAGGGAGGTGCAAGTGGAATGGATGAGGAGATTGAGTGCATGACTTGTAAAGAGTGGGTAACTAGACATAGATGCATGCAAAGGTTTGAGAGAGATGAGTTGGAGAAAGTTGAGTGATCTTGTGTTTACGTGCTGGAAATGTTGGTCAATATTGAATATAATGTTGTCAACGAATTTCATAGTTTTGTAGGTATAGATGGGTAATATAGTCGATTTTAAGACGTTTTACACGAATAACAATATGCCCGGAAATGCTTAGTTTTCGAGTTATTTAAGTTTGAAGTTATACGAACGGCGCTCCTGAATGGTCCTTTTAACGCAAAAACAGTCATTGTTTTTAGCAATAAAAATGGAAGCTAACCCCTATTACAAACGTAAAGAGCTTGGATCGTGAGGGGTAGCAACAGTTCTTTTAGTGAAAATTATAAATAAAGCTTTCTAGTGACGTTTGTTTACATCAGCCGGTTGGCGCCATGGCGGCAGCCACCTTGGCGTCGAAGTAAACAAACGTCACTCGAAACCTTTATTTATAATTTTCACTAAAAGAACTGTGCCTACCCCTCACGACCCAATCTCTTTACGTTTGTAATAGGGGGTTAGCTTCCGTTATTAATTAAATTATGCTAGCCCCGCGTGCTTCCATGGCGAGCACAAGCCAGCTTCAAAGTTGAATAATTCGAAAATAACACATTGCCGGGCAAAATGTCATTCGTGTAAAACGTCTTATATTATAATCGACTATATTACCCATCTATACCTACAAAATTATGAAATTTGTTGACAACATTATATTCAATATTGACCGAAATGTTTGAATGATGAGAGTAAGAAGTTGAAAGAAGAGATTGAGAGATAGACAATTCTGATGGTTGCTTAGATTCTTAGATTAGACATTAGTGCTCTCCGTGGCACAGCGGTTAAGGGATCGGACTTGTATGCTGGAACTCGCGGGTTCGTATCCCAGCGCTGGCACGGAGATTTTCCCCGTTGGGTATAAGGGAAAGCTCAAGCACAATACCCCACTCAACCCAGGTGTCGGAAATGGGGACCGGCTTTACGGGGGAACCGTCATGGTGTCCTATATGTAGGGTTAGTTATAAGACATTTGAAAAACCAATGCTAAGATCATATGTATCAGGCTTGATTGGAAATAAAGCATCCCAAAGATGCCAATGTTAACCTTTTAACCTTTAGAGGCTGACTTGAAGGATGAAAGGAAGCTGAATGAAGGAAAGAATAAGAATGGTGAAAATGCAGTGAATGATGAGGTAAATAATGGTGCAAGGAGTGCAAATGCAATGGAAGATGAGGCAAATGATGGTGTAAATGAAGTGGATGATAAGGCAAATGATGGTGCAAAGAGTGTGAATGCAGTAAATGATGGTGCAAAAGTGACAGAGGAGAGTAGAGGGATGAATGAGCATGATGAAAGAGGTACAAATGGAAAGAGAGTGAATGAGCGACCTGTTGATGCGCCACATTAGGTGCAGGAGCCTGTAGTGGAAGCAAATGGAAGGAAGATGAATGGAAAGAGAGTGAATGAGCGACCTGTTGATATGCCACATAAGGTGCAGGAGCCTGTAGTGGAAGCAAATGAAAGGACAGGATGTCTACTGGGTGCTAAAGGTGCTAAAAGGTGCTAAAAAATGCTAAAACCAGCAAGGTGCTAAAAATGTGCTAAAAAGTAATAAAATTAAAGGACAGGTGCTAAAAATTTATAAAAATGTTAAATTGCCTAGATTTTAATATGTATAAGTAAAAATGCAAGGGTTAGGATTGGTACCTGGCCATTCCTAATAGGGGAAGTTTCTGCATTCCTGCGTACCTGAGCAGTATTTTTTTTAGTACAATTGCAGAGTTTATATTATTTCTTAATTTGTTAAGTTCTTGATTACAAATATCTAATTAATATAGTCATAAAAAGTGGACGTCTATCTTCAACTGGCTGGTAGGGGCTATTAAATATAAATATATTAATTACTATTATTTTATATTACTAAATTTGTTTATTTTTCAGGTTTTCTTTGTTGTTCAAAACCATCCTTAAATCCTTTTATAATAAAAATGGAATTGTTATGAATATACATATATTTTTGCTGCTGGCACCCCTCAGGGGAATACAACTATTGTATCTATGGGAATCAGCGGTCCCAGGGGGAAAATGTGAGGGCCCAAGCTGAAAATTTGGTAGGCCTTCTTTTTGTTGAAATAAAACGTTTTTTTGTTATGTTAAGGACCCCTTTTTTTTGGTTCACTACTGTGCTGTTTTTCAGCACCTCTGACTTTCTTCTTCAACTTTTATCTGATTTCATGAACTTCTTTCACAACTTACTGTTTCGATGCCCCTTCTGCATAGATTCTTCATTCTCTCACCTCCATATTAAATGATGCCTTCCTCCTTCCTCTCTTTGATACGCTCTTTTTTTTTAGCAGTTAGGGAGGCTTAAACTAACTTATAATCCATAATCAATTTTGCTGCTGGAAATCTCTGTTGTCTGATACCTGGCATTTGTCATGAAAGTGTTGGCTATGTATGTTCTAACCCTTTGGGGGGGGGGGGGGCTAGAATTCTCCCATTGTGGTCCGCTGCGTGTCGTGATTGGCGAATGAAGTGGACGGGGCAAGGAGACTGGGGATCCCCTTCTCTGTATTGATTTTCTTGAGAGGCAGCAGGCTAATGAAGGGGCTAAGAGGGGTCGAAAGACCACTCAAACCCTATTACTAGGATCTGTGAATGTAAGGGGATGTGGAAGTAGAGCAACTGAGAGTAAGAACGAGGAGATCGGAAGAATGATGGTAATCCGGAAGATGGATGTGTTGGCCCTGAGTGAGACAAAGTTGAAGGGTAGTGGTGAGTTGATGTTTGGGAGTGTGGGGGGGGGAGTATCTGGAGTGCGTGGGGGACATGCAAGAGAGGGTGTGGCTATATTATTGAGTGTAAGAATCAAAGAGAAAGTAGTTGAATGGGGTGAGGTGTGATCAAGAATAATGTGGGTGCGAGTGAAAGGGGGGGAAGAGTCATGGGTGTTGGTCAGCGCAACGGATCGGGATCGGAGAGGAGTTGGGAAGAGAGAGAGAGAGAGAGAGGAGTTTTGTGAGAAATTGTCCGAGTGTGTTGCAAGAGTGGGGAATGGTTGTAGAGTTGTGGTGATGGGGGACCTGAATGCAAGAGTGGGTGATGAGGTGGTGGATGGTGTTGTTGGTAGGTATGGAGCAGCTGGGGTGAATGAGAGTGGTGAATATGGTGGAGTTGTGTGTAGAGAGGGCATTAGTGATTGGGAATAGTTTGTTTCAGAAAAAAAGTATAAACAAGTATACACATGTGAGGACAAATGGAGGTGTGATAGAGGAGAGAGCATTGATGGATTACATTTTGGTTAGCAGGGGAGGGATGGGTCGTTTGCTCGATGTGCATGTGTTCCATGGTGAGATGAATGGAATTTCGGATCATTACTTGGTGGAAGGAAAGTTGAGAGTAATTGGAATGTGGGGAGGTGTAAAAAGGAGGAGTGGAAGGGAGGTGTTAAATGTAAGCAAGTTGCATGATTCTGAGCGTGAGTGTGAGTATCAGGAGAAGATAAAAGTAGATTATGGGAGGGTGAAGGAAAGTGAGGTGGGTGGAGTGGAAGGGGAATGGAAGTTGTTTAAAGATGCGGTGAAGAAATGTGCAAGGGAAGTGTGTGGGGTAAGGAAAGTTGGAGGGGGGATTAGAAAGGGGAGTGAATGGTGGAACGGAGAAGTAGGAGCGGCTGTGAGAAGAAAGCGGAGGGCGTTCGGAAGGTGGTTGCAACGAGGCAACCAGCAAAATTTCGAAGAGTATAAGGAGAGGAAGAAAGAGGTACAAAGAATGGTAAGGAGAGCAAAGAGGGCGGCGGATGAAGAATGGGGGAGGAAGTTGGGAGGTGATTTCATGGAGAGAAGGAAGGTTTTCTGGAAGGAAGTGAAGAGAATTAGGAAAGGTCAGGTGGAGAATGAGGCAAGAGTGAAGGATGCAAATGTTAGGCTGCAAGTGGAGAGTTGTGATGTGAGAAAGAGATGGGCGGAGTATTTTGAGGAACTGCTGAACGTGAGGGATGATAAGGTTGCGAGGGTAGTAGCTGTTGGAAGCGATATTAGAATGCCTGTGTTTGGTGAAGTGAATAGAAGTCGAATAAGAAGTGCAGAGGTGAAAGGTGCGTTGGATGACATGAAAAATGGGAAAGCTCCAGGTATGGATGGCTGCACGGTTGAATGTCTAAAGAAAGGAGGAAATGTGGTTTTAGAATGGTTGGTACGTTTATTAAATGTATGTTTCGAGGCTAGTAAAGTGCCGGTTGATTGAAGTAGTGCGTGTGTTGTTCCGTTGTATAAGGGGAAAGGTGACAGGTATGAGTGCAGTAATTCTAGGGGTATAAGTCTACTGAGTGTCGTTGGGAAGCTGCATGAAAGAGTTTTAATTGGAAGAGTGAGAGTGTTGACGGATCGTGTGCTTGCTGAAGAACAGTGTGGTTTTAGGTGTGGTAGAGGTTGTGTGGATCAAATGTTTGCTGTGAGGCAGGTGAATGAAAAATACTTATTAAAGGGAAAAGATGAATATTAAGCATTTATGGATCTAGAGAAGGCGTATGACAGAGTGGACCGTGAGGCGCTATGGGAAGTGGTAAGCTTGTATGGAGTGGGGGGGAGACTGTTGAATGCAATCAAGAGTTTCTACATTGATAGCAGAGCATGTGTGAGAGTAGGGAATGAGGTGAGTGAATGGTTCCCAGTTGTGACGGGTGTGAGACAGGGATGTGTGATGTCGCCGTGGTTGTTTAATTTGTTAATGGATGGTGTGGTGAGAGAAGTGAATACCAGAGTATTGGGAAAAGGTGCGCAGTTGGTGGGAGAAAATGGTAGGTATTGGGAAGTGTGTCAGCTGTTGTTTGCAGATGATACAGCGCTTGTGGCTGATTCAGAGGTAAAACTGAGGAGACTGGTTGCAGAGTTTGGTAGAGTGTGCGAAAGGCGGAAATTGAGGGTAAATTTGAATAAAAGTAAAGTGATGAGATGTTCAAGAGGTAGAGTGTTTTGAACTTTGGATGTGAGGTTGAATGGTGAAGTTTTAGAGGAGGTAGAGCATTTTAGGTACCTCGGTCGGATGGGACTGTTAAGGATAGTATGGAAGTAGAAGTGAGGCATCGAGTGAATGAAGGCTATAAGACATTGGGTGCAATAAGGAAACTTTTTGAATGCAGTAGTTTGAGTATTAATGCTAAGAGGGGACTGTATGAAAGCTTGATTGTGCCAGTTTTGTTGTATGGAGCAGAGTCCTGGGGGTTGAGAGCAGCTGAGAGGAAGAAGTTGGATGTGTTTGAGATGAAGTGTTTGAGGAGCACGTATGGAGTAACAAGAAGAGATAGGATCAGGAATGAGTTGGTTAAGGAGCAGACGGGTGTTATCAAAAAGTTGAGCAGGCGAGTGGATGAAAGAGTGCTTGGATGGTTTGGGCATGTTGAAAGAATGAAAGTTGAGCAGGCGAGTGGATGAAAGAGTGCTTGGATGGTTTGGGCATGTTGAAAGAATGAAAGTTGAGCGGCTGGTGAAAAAGATATATATGTCGGAAGTGAGTGGATGAAAGATATATATATGTCGAATGAGTTGGATTCACCATATATATGCCGGATGAGTTGGATGGATGGGGTGAAACGTGCTTTGTATGAGAGGGGTCTGACTGTTTACGTGGCGAGAGGGATGGCTGCGGACACAAGTGAGTGGGGGCAGTGCATAAGAAGGTAATTTTATTTTTGACGAGGTACTGGAAGTTGCCCGCATGTGATGGGGTTGACCTGTCCTGTGCGGGGGGAGGGGCTGCACTCAATGAAGCGGTAAGGGTAAACCAGCTATGGCTGTCGGGCCTGACTGTGGAAGGTGGTTGTGCTGGGCTGCTGCTGATCCTGGCAGTTTTGGTGCAGCCAGTGCTGCCTCTCTTGCCTCCTAGTGACGAAGTGTGGTGATTGTGGCCTGCTGTTGGCTACCCTCTCATAGGGAGGATATGCCTGGTATATGTATGTATGTATATATGGTTATCATTGGAGCTTATTGAAGGAAAAGGGTGCTAAAATTTCATCTTTGAATGTGCTAAAAGGTGCTAAAAAATGCTAAAATGGAGGATGGACATTTTAGTAGTAGACACCTTGAAGGAAGAAGAATGGAAAGAATGATCTGAGTGAAAGAATTGAGCAAAAGAGCAGCATCAAAGGGCGAGTGAGACCTATGATTAGAATATATGGGGATAGCATGGTGAAATGTTGATAGGTTCATATGTATGAGTGACAGTAGCGGATGTACGAGCATGAGAGGGAAAGGAGTGGAGGAGATTTGTAGGCATGCTGAGAGAGTGATAGATGGAATGGTTGTACTGCAAGGAGGTGGCAATCGGTTGCTTGAATGTGGGAGAGAACGTACGGTGAATGCAATTATGAAAGTTGTTGAAATGGCACGGAAAAAGAATGTTAGAGTGGCGGTGATTAGCCTCCTAAGAAGACCTGCTTGTGATGAGGAGAATGAAAGGGCACGGAAGGAGGTGAACAAGGAGGTGCATGAAAGGATTATGAGTATGAAAGCTGAGAGTGTGAGAAAGCATGAGTTGGGTTCCAGTTTCCTAGACATGAATAGTTTGATCCATGATGGATGTTTTCTTGGAGATGGAGTCCATCTTACAAAAGAAGGTGAGATAAAACTCTCCAAAAAATATATTCGATGAATCAGGGCTACTCATGTCATAATGGAAGTTGGAACTGGATGCATAAAAATCTGTCAGAGCAAAAGTGAGAAATGTCTTGAATTGTCCAATTGTGTTGTAAGGTTTGGAAGTATAAATATGCGTGGATGGAATGCAGGAAAGTTAGATGACCTTGTAGTAGAATATGAGAATGGAAAATTGAATTGTGTTGGCGTAGTAGAGACCCCAAATGTAGTAGAGTCAGTTCAACATGTAGGGAGAATAAGTATCATATGATAGGAAAAGGGCATGTAAATTGGCAAAAAAAGAGGTGGTGGAGTTGGTCTGATTGGAAAGAATGCTCTAAATTGGAAATTAGAGGAACTTCCTGTTGGAAATGAACCTGAAAGTGAAGATTTGTTAGCAATTGAGTGTGAAAGAATGCATGTTAGAGAATATATTATTGTGATTGTATGTTATATGACAACTGATGGGATTTTAGCTCATGAAGAGAATGTAAAAAAGTATGAAATATTAACAAAAATTGTACGAGAACACTGCAGCTGCCCTCTGAGTGTGATGGGTGACATGAATGGCCATGTTGGTATACTTGGTAAGCTGGTGAATGCAAATGGACAAAAATTGATAGATTTTTGAGATGAGAATGAACTTGAAAACCTGAATGTCACAATAGGAAATGGCTTGCATACATGGCAAAGCAGGGAATGGAAAACTGCAATAGACTATATGATTGTGAATAGTAGAGCAAGAGAGTGTGTCAATGAAATGTTTTTAGATGAAGATGATTTTGATATTGATAGTGACATAAAATGCTTGTGCTTGAATATAACTGGGGTAGAAAGGAGTCAGTGCAGAAGGTCAGTAGTGTGAAAGAAAGTTGGCAGATAAAAATGGCAAACTTGGAATAATTTAAGAATGAATTGAGTAGGTATAACTGGAACAGGTGTGGAAATGTAAATGACCTCAATGGTGAGATTGCAAGAACCTTATATGATGTGGCAGAGCAAAAGATTGGTAGAATTAAATGTAGGAAAGGGACAGGAAATGCCAGGGGGTTTACAAGTGAGATAGAGGAAGAACAAATGAGAAGAAAGACTTTAAATAAGAAACAACGCAGTATGAGGAAAATGTATGAAAGAAACAGAATTACTGAGGATGAATGGCAGAGTGCATGGAATGAGTACAAGGACCAGCAGAAGAAAGTAAGGAGAATGATTAATGAGGCTAGAGTTAAAGAGGAGAGACACCAAGTTGAAAATCTAAGAAAGAAAGGTCCGGATGGAATAAAAGATTGGTATAAGTATATACAAGGTAATGATAGAGGTGGTGAAGTTCAAGTTGATGAATTAGTAGTTAATGGTTGCAGTGTGCAAGATAGGATGCAAATGGTGAAAGCAGTTGAAGAATACTGAGAGGACATTGGTGGAATGAATGAGCAGGTTACAGATGATGAACCCGTAAATTTTCTGATTGATGAACGTGAACTGCAAATGGAAGACAAAATCACTTGTGAAGAGATTGTAAGTTTTTTGAAGAAAGTGAAAAATGGAAAGGCATGTGGCCCTGATAAGATCCCATATGAGTTCTATAAATGTGGAGGAGAGAGTGTAGTCAGTATGTTGAAATGTTTATATGATGAGGTATGGAAGAGTGAAAGAGTACCGGATGACTGGAACAAGTATAATGTAGTTCTGTTGCATAAGGGTGGACATAAGAGTATGAAAGAACTTAAAAATTACAGACCAATTGCACTGGGTGACACCGTATGTAAGATCTTTTGTGATATTTTGAATGAGAGAATGAAAAATTTAGTTGAGGAATTAGGAGTCCTGGGAGAAGAACAGAATGGTTTTAGGCAAGATAGACGGGGGGAGGATAATCTGTTTGTAGTGAGTGAAATAATTGAGCAAATGAAGAAGGATAACAAGAAGGTATATTTAGCATTCCTGGATATTGAAAAGGCGTATGACAGAGTGGATCGGGTTAGGCTGTTTGAAATTTTGAGAAAAGTTGGTTTTAGCAGAAAAATAGTGAACATTGTACAGAGTCTGTATGAGAACACAAGTGCTATCTACAGGTTAGGAAATTTGGAAACAGGGCAAGTGAGGAGTGTTAGAGGAGTGAGACAGGGCTGTACTCTGTCCCCCCTGTTGTTTGGATTGTACACAGAAGAATTAGCAGTTCGACTGAGAGGGAGTGGTTTAGGACTGAAAGTTGGTAATGAGAAACTGAGCTGTTTGTTGTATGCTGATGATGTGGTTGTGGTTAGTGAATGTGGTCATGAACTACAAAGGATGCTTGAGCTTGACATTGTGAATGGATATAGTACAGATTTCAAGATGAACTTTGGTGCCGATAAAAGTAAGGTCATGGTTATAAATAGTGATGAGACTGATAGACAGACTGTGGAATATTGGAGAAATCAGAATAGGTAGATCAAAAGAATACAAATATCTAGGTTGTATGATAAGTGAAGATGGATGCACTAGAACTAAGGGTGAAAAAGTGGCAAAAGCTATGCAGTGGAGTGGACGGTCAAGTAGTGTGGCCAGATACAGAGCAAACAAATATGAATGTGTCAAACAAATATGAATGTGTGAGAAGAATGTGGAAGTATGTTGCTGTACCTAGTGTCATGTATGGGATGAGTGCTCTTGCCTGGAATGGAAGTGATCTTGAAAAAGTCGGATGTAATACAAAATAAGGTAGGACGGTTAGCATTGGGTGCTCCGAAATGGACAGCTACAGAAGCCATTTGAGGTGACCGAGGGTGGAGCCTATTTTCAGAAAGAATGATGGAAGCAGTGCTGAATTATAAGGTGAGAATTAAAAGAATGCAGAATAGCAGATGGTAAAGTGAATTTTTGAATGGAATCTGAGTGTAAGCTATTGGGAGAAAGTGTGTTGGGGCATGCAAGGAAACTTAGTATGCAAAAGATTATTCATGTTAGAATTGGGAGACCTGTAGATGACTGGAGTTTAATAAATGCTGGAGGTGTAGGGCCTGAGTGGGACTGCAAGAGGTGGAAGAAAGAGATTGAGAGGCAAACAAAAAAGTATGGATTGAATAAGTGGAAGCTTAGCATGATGTGGAAGCCTACACTTGACTGGTATATGAAAAAAGAAGCACCTAAGTTTGAGATGTTCTATGATGGTAGTTTTGGAAGTCAACTCATGTTTGCTGTCAGATGTAAGTCATTGAGTGTGAACAGACGTACATGGAGGTGGAATGAGAATAATAACAGATTATGTCGGCAGTGTATTAGTGGAGTGGAGGAAACAATTGAGCATTTTGTGCTGGAATGTAGTAAGTATGAGCAGGAGAGAGAAAGTGTCATGAATGTGGTGCTTGAGCAGTATGGAGAGAATGAGTGGTATGCCAGATGTGCTGAAGATGGTTGCGGTATGAGCTATCTTGCTGGATTGGATCAGGAGTGTAATTTGAGTATCATTGAAGCTATGAAAATGTTTCTTGTACATGCCTGGAGTAAGAGACAGTGACTGGAATGAGCCAGTCAGGTAGAGTGGGCAGTAATGACCCAATATGCCTGCCCTGGGGATGGTGTTTCGACATACTGGTTATCCCAGTGATGCCGTCCAATGGCAGCTTGTGACAAGGATTGGTAGATCCTGGGTAGTTCAGTGGACAAGTCTGGTACCATACGCTGAACTCTTTGTGTTAGAATTGTGGAGGGAATTGTAGGCCGTTACAAAGGCCCCGACGCTGTCGGCCCTCAAGTTCAAGTTCAACCATGCTCATCGCTTGACCATAATTAGAAAAAAATGGTGACAAATATTTCAAGCTACTACTGTACACAAAAGGAGTCCAATGAACCTTGCTTATTTAAGGGTCATTTTTATGCAAAAAAGGAACAAGCATCTATAAATGTAGTTTCAAAATTTACAATTATGTCTTATTCTGTAATTTGAAAATAATCTTGCTACCAAATACTGAAGACTTATTTTCAATATTTACAGAATACTTTTATGCTATACATATATCTGTTTAGTTGATTTTATAGTTTTCAATAAATTATGATCTGTTAGTAAGATCCTGGTACATGTACATTCTTTGAATTACTGGTATTCCTAACATCATGTCAGAGCTTGAAATTTCCATATCACATGGAAGACAGAATAGTGTTAACACTTACATTCAGGCATTTTATGTTCATGAAAATCTGTAGCCACTTTTAATAATTTATGAGTTTCTAGTTAAAGGTATTTCACCCATTCACTAGTTCATGATAACGATAGGTCTTAGATCTATTCCATTTGGCTCTATTCAGAGTTTCAGAGGTATCAATTATACATTTTTCCTGTATATTATGAGATAGAAACTATGTGTTTTAAAAATTTCCATGTACAAATTTTTCACTCTGTCAAAAATATAGTTAATACAATAGTTCATCTGGCTTCATGGTGCTCAAGTTCTGTTTCTCAAAATATTTGTGGTTTTCAGCTCTTAATGAAGCATATGTAAACTTGGAAATCACTGCCAGTTTGACTCATTTGGATAATGTACAAGAAATAGCTTTATTTTTGTGTGAATGGTTTAATATGATCATGCTTAATCAATACATATATATTAAGCACAGAATTTTTTTTTCTACATTTGCTTCAAAAAGAACTATACCATTACTTAATTGTTTACCAAATCATTCTTTCATTTCTTGCTTGACTAAGACTGAATCACCTGTGGTTGGCGGGAATTTTTTCTCATCTACTATGGAAAAGAATATTTCTACTGCTGGCATAATTGGTAAGTGTTGTATAGTTGTAATAAATATTGATCTTTAAAACTAATTTGAAGTACCTGTTATTAAATTTTCTGCCAAAATCAAATTTTTTAACAAGCCAGCATACTAAAATAAGTTAAAGTTGCCTAAAATATCAAATGAACATTAAACATATTTTTTGATTTTCCAGTCATTGGAAATGAAATTCTGAAGGGTCGCACTCAGGACACCAACAGCCACTTCATTGCTCAGAAACTAAACAAGCTTGGTATTCAAGTCAAAAAGGTAAGGAAATTTGTTTCCTCGGTAAATGTGTAGCGTTGGTCAGTAATCGATTTTCCACTTTGGTATCTAATTGTAGTTAACTAGATCAAAATAAACAAGTTTTCTTCCATGCACTTTCTGTCAGAAATGAATATTTTATGAGTTATAGCGGTAAATGACTTACCGCAACTCCAGTGTTTGAAGCAGAAAGAAATTAATCGGTCTCGTGGAATGGCAACACTGCAATGGAGTCTCGCTGACAGCGCAATCGTCATCAAAGACGAAACTAAACCTACCGCTATGCTTCGTTAAATATTCATTTGACAAAAAAAGTGTATAGAAGAAAAGTTGTTTATCTCAATTTTAGCGTGTTGATTAGAATTCTATTCCCTTACAGTGTATGTGTATTGTTTAGTGTTGAATCAAGTAGAGTTGTTTGTTTTGTTGAAAGCCTGCGGTGTACATAAAATAAAGAACTATAGTGAAGATTGGAAAATAGACCTTCGGGGGAGTGGTTTGCGGACACTTGGTCTCTGTCACTGGTGCGGAGGGGCTGATGCTCGGGGTAAGTGTGGCCGTGGTAGGTGGAATAATGTCTTAGTGGAAACGCGTGTCTTGTTGAAAACGAATATGTTGTATCCTTGTATATTCCATAGGCATTAATTAGTGCTGTATCTCCTGTCTCAGGATCTGCTATGCCCACATTCCGACCGCTCCTATCCGCTCTTGCTCACGCTCTTGCTCTCGCCATAGTTTATTTCCGCGGGATTATCTTTTGCTCGTGACTTTGTAAATTTGTTAAAGGTGTTAAGTGGCGTTGAATCCTTGCGCATTAAGTTAGTAGATTTGTGATTGTAACTTGTTGAAGCCCAGTTGGGGCGTGCAAATAAATTTGTGCTTCAGTGTTCACCTATTTACTACCCTGGTTCCAACCTATCGCTACTGACTGTGCTTAGCACATCACATCGATGTTATTACCATGATTCAAGCAATGAAAATACAAAAATCGATAAGTAGCTCTTTATTCGAGCGCATTCATTATCAAAGACGAAACTAAACCTACCGCCATAACTCGTTAAATACTCATTTCCGACAAAGTGCATAGAAGAAAAATTGTTTATTTAGATCTAATTACCTATTCCTAGGCATCAAAAAGTGGAAAATCGATTACTGACCAATGCTACACATTTACCGTTTCCTCTGATTAGTTTTTGGTAAATGTATAGCGTTGGTAGTAATCAATTTTCCACTTTTGGGTGCCTAAACATAGTTAATTCGATGGAAATAAGCAAGTTTTTGTCTATGCACTTTCCGTCATAAATGAGTATTTTACGAGTTATAGCGGTAAATTAGTTACGGCAACTCAAGTGCTTGAAGCGGCAAGTAATTCATCGACCGTGTCGGATGGCAACACTGCAATGGAGTCTCGTTTCCAACGCGCTAGTCATCAAAGACGAAACTAAACCTACTGCTATACCTCATTAAATATTCATTTGACGAAAAAAGTGTATAGGAGAAAGGTTGTTTATTTTGATGTTACTTAACTCATGATTGTACAAATATCCAGTTCAATTTTATATCTATTTATTCATAAATGCAGTATACCAATTTGTAGAAAATTGCGGGCTATAGTGATAAAATTTGAAGTAGGAGAATAATAATTAATCTTCTGTGATACTTATATATAAAAAATCCAATTAGCAATTATAGTGGAATCTGTGTAATGATAATTGTGGACTAATTAACATTGACAAAATTTGATCAGTACTGGATTATTGGTAGAAATATTAAATTCTGGGACTGAGTTGATACGCATTGTTAAGAAGAACAAGATTACTTACAAAAAATTGAGTGGATGTTTGATTGCTTTCAGAAAAGTAAGTCCCAGAAAATATGATAGTCCTAAAAACTGATATTTGTAGGGTTAACATTTTTACAGTTATCTCAACAGCTGACATCTTCATATATTGATAAATTTCTCTGCACTTGTAGGGATTAGTTTGTCTGTGTTTCTAAGAATTGCAAGCTATTTTGCAAATAATGACATAAATGTATTCATAATCTGTGTAAGCCTAAATTTTTCTTCTGAAACAAGTGAACATTTTTAACTGTAAATGCATATCATCTGTGACACATTATCCTTCTTATATATTTCTCCATTTCACTTGTTGGTCTTTCAATAATATTTTCAATGCTCCATGCAATTGAATTTAAATTAATTTATTAATTTTTTGCTCTTTCTAGAAAAATTGGGAAATAATCATTAAGAGACTTGTGTTAAATTTATTCCTCTTATCAAAGTTTCCAAAATAAAAAAATATCTTTTGAAACTGTGAGATTGCATTTAGTTTTTATATAGTTACCTGTAGTTTCAATGTCATTACTTATCTATCATACCATTATATTTTTAGGAAGCTGCACATATTGTAATAGCCCTTGTGTAATGCTTTGTGTTTGGATATTTCTTCTTAAGACTCTGTGTATTAAGATAAGAATTAAAGCAGCTACTAAAGCAAATTATCTGTGTAATTTTGAAAGTGCATTCACAAAAGATTTGGTGTATGATTACAATCTGCAAATATCAAGTAAATATTTCCCAAGGACTTGGCAACATGCTTATTCCATCTTACATAAACTGCACATTTGTGAGGTACTCTATGCTGGACCTCAGATCAGCGTGGTAGAGGATGAGGTGGCTGTCATCAGCAGCGAGGTGCGGCAGTTCTCAGAGCAGTTCGATCATGTCATCACGGCTGGTGGCATCGGGCCAACTCATGATGATGTCACTTTCCAAGGTGAGCTGGTCTTTATTTTTTTGCTCAGTGACTCGCCATTTCCTTCAAGTATTTTAATTTTCTCACTGCACTGTAATTTGTTACTTGAGAAATATTTTTAAAGTGTTTCACTTCATATCATTGCGCAGATTTTGAATAGAAGGCTCCATTCATTTACTACTTATTTTTTACTCTTACATTCTTTTCAGGTGTTGCAGATGCTTTCAATGACCACCTCGCACCTCATCCTGAGCTTGTGTCCTTCATTGCTTCCTACTTCAAGACAGAGGACCTGGCATCAGCCCCTATGAAAATGGCTCATGTAGGTAAGCTGTTCTGTCTGCTTAGGTAGGTGAGAGATGTTGTCTACTTGGCTGCATGCATAGACTTTCTTCATGTAAGGTAGTTGGGTTGTGTGCTTTGAGTACATTAGCTGGGCTGTCAGCTAATGTAGGAAAGCTGAATTGTCTGCATATGTGTGTGGAAGTTAGACTGTTCATAAATGTAGGGAAGCTAAGCTGTCAGCAAATTTAGGAGAGCTGGGCTGTGCTAAAAAAAAAAAAGGGGAGCTGCACTGTCTACTGATTGAGGGGAGCTGCACTGTCTACTGATTGAGGGGAGCTGCACTGTCTACTGATTGAGGGGAGCTGCACTGTCTACTGATTGAGGGGAGCTGCACTGTCTACTGATTGAGGGGAGCTGCACTGTCTACTGATTGAGGGGAGCTGCACTATCTACTGATTGAGGGGGGAGCTGCACTGTTAATTGATTGAGGGAAGCTGAACTGACTGCTTAAGCAGTAAGCACTAGGATCTACTCATGTAGGTATGCAGTGCTTTCATGCATGTATGCAGTGCTGTCATGAAGGTGAGCGGTGGTCATATATGGAAGCGATGCTGCTAGCTTATTTGGGAAGCAGTGCTATTTTATTATGTTGGTACCCAGTTGTCGTGCATTTTTCCCATCTTGTCATTTTTCCTTTGCTCTTCATAGCAAGACAGAGCTAGCAGAATTGGCTGTGTACCCTCAACAGAGCCCTATCAGTGCACAGAAGGTGAGGTGTTTTTAATGAATTTCTGTCGGTTGTTAGTAATGACCTATATTTAGGTTCAGGGGAAAAGATTTCCTGTAAATTGAAGGAGGAATATGAACTAGTCAGGTTCTGTGACATGGAGTGTTATGTTGGAGTGCCTGCTTGGATACCAGAGTACGTTTCCTCAGGTGAAATCCTTTTGCTTCAGAAGGTCAAGAATTGGTTTTATAAAGTTCTACTTTTCCACCTTACGTCTCTTACATCCATCCTTACATCCATCTCTTGAATGATATCACTTGAATAATGTGGGTTTCCAAAACTTGTCAAGTGAAGGATTTATTTTCCCTTATGATGACGATTATGTTTCAAACGTTTTGTTTGGCATTCTATGTTGAGCGCAGCTGCATTTGTCTGCGAATTTTTATTCTCCAGTTCTGACATCTATGTTCTTAAAGTTTCTAAAAATGTGATAGGCATTACCGATTCTTGATGATTTTGCGTGATGCGTGTCAAATTTATGGCTAGTCTTCTATATCAATCCTTTTTTTCTTGTACTTCAGTTTTTAAATAACACTTCTAATTGAATTTTTGTCCAGAGTGAAATAGAGGCTTGAACATGAGCAGATCTCTTCTTGGCATATTATACAATGCAGAGCCTGAATATGCATGTTTCTATGAGGCAAAGTTGGTTGGCTGCTGTTAAGGGATGTGAACCTCGAGTTAGGATTTAACTCAAAATTCTTTTGCTGAAGAAGCATTTCACGAAAACTTTTGGAAAAGCCTTTTTCGATGGTGTTACAGGGTTAAAATTTCCTGTAATATGTTGTTGATCATAAATGGTGTCTTGAACAAGCGGTGAAATTAAACTATGGTGTTTATTTCAGTTTACACAGAACAAAAACAAAAAATAACAAAATCGAGAGGCGCAAAGACTAGAAAAAATGTACAGAATGATATACGCCATACTAAGACTTGATAAATGGCATTTACTGTACATTGGAAATGACACGATGGGGTCAGTAGTAAGAAGCATGAGCATTAGGTGTTGACTTGCCAGCTGAAACGATTAAGTGTAACTTTTAAGTACAAGAACTGCAAGTAACTCCCATGACCAGGCTTTTAAAAAAATAGAAACAACCAAACCTAAATGAAAACAAAGATCTGAGCAAATTTCATAAAGCAAAATGGCCAAAAAGTGCAAATTATGTCAGTAAACTGAACGTACAGATCAAAACGAAATATAACTTTGTATAAAAGAAAATCAGTCAAAATGAGCGTGTCTAAACTCCATGGGAAAAATGAAAGAACCCAATCGGAATCTGAAAAAAAGATGAACTGAAAATTCCAACAGCAAACAAGCTAAATAACAAGGTGAAACATTCAACTTGCTTCACTAGATTGCAGAATGAGACCAAGCCAGAGGTTTCAGAGATAAGACTAGTTCAAGCACAAACATGTAGCACATAAAAGACAGCAGTATAAGCAAGAATTTAGGCAGAAAGAAAAAAAAAGAAGTACACCAAATAAATATGCTAAATAAATGTTCTCATAGTATGCACAAACCCACAACTGATAGCGCGTGATGAGAACCATATGAAGCCTCCCTGTAACGAGGGGCTCCAACTTTGTTTCAGAGTGCACTTCAGTTGTTCCATTACCCTGTAATCTGTTGCTACAGATCCCGACGAGTGCGTCGCTGGTGTACGCAGAAGACCGCGCCTCAGGCTACAAGTCCAAGTTCCCTGTGGTGTGCGTGAACAACGTCACCGTCTTGCCTGGTGTTCCTGATCTGCTCGAGAAGTCTTTTGGCAGACTAGCCAAGGTGGGTCGCATGTCAAGTCTGCTGTGCTAGGGTATTTTGTGGACAAATTCATTATGAATAGGGGGTTTGTATTTTTTAATTAGGAGTATTACTGAGCTAACTTGAATGAAGAAAGTACGCTGTATCCTCTTGTGATGCGATCAGTACTGCTTTTGTAGAGTGCTTTATTTTAGGTTGGTTTTTCACATTTTGAGCTTCTTCAATGATGCCCCCTAGTTGGTACTAGGAAAATTGTGGTCTCATGCTATTGCTTAAAAATATTTGTTTACTTTGTACCCAGGACAGCCTAACCCAGTCTAATTTGAATTTCCCAACCGAACCCATTCCAGATTAATCTTGTGACCGAGGCATTCTTACGTTGATCACCTTACTGAAAACACCAGCCTAAGAAGTAGTCTGACTGCAGCGGCAGCAAAGTTTGGGCTGAGGGTTGGTCAGTCAGGGTCAGGCTTAGAGAGAGAGCAAGGCAGGGTGCAGATCTTATGGTGTGTGCCGCGCAGGCTGATGCGTGGATTGTTGCCCCTATACGCTCTGCTCGAACGCCGTGTTTTATGAGTAACACGCGCGGTTGTCAGGTTTTTGGCAGTGTTGTCAGCACCTGCGCCTGCGTGCTGCCTTGGTATCTGTGCATTGTTGTAAGCTCGAGTGTTCAAGCTACCTGAATCGAGGCGTTTTTCGAGTCTCAAGTATTCAAACCATTTAACCCGTCGCCACGTCCTGGACTCTTGGAAGGTCGGCAAAGCTAGTACATGTTTCACATCAGCAAACCTAGGGTTGCCATATATGGCCTTGAGCGTCTCGTTAAGCGCTATTCATTGGTGTAAGGTAAAATTAGGTGGGGGGAACTGGGAAGGAGAGGTAACAAGCTCAAATCTGTATGAATTCTTCTGCTCAGTCTGGAGTGTAGCTACCGGCGCTGCACAACCTCTTAGAAGGCCAGGAGTGTAGGTGAGGCATACCAGCACACACTCTGCCTCAAAGAAGGTCGCCATCATTTTTATTTTCTTATGTTTTCTGTTCAAAAAAATGGGAGTCCAAATCCACAGATTTACTCCTACGCAAAAAATAATACCACCATTGTATTCGGGAGGAAAAGCTCTATGCATATCAAACTCTTTACAAACAATGCAACTGCTTGATAACAGCCTATACACAAAATGAACTAAAAAATAAAAACTGTGTTTTACATATAGTGCACATAACTCCGGAACTATTGGACCTGAAAAAAATTCACATACCACAAGATTCAGCAACTCAGAATCTATGAAAATGCATCCTAAAAAAACATTAAAGTGCAATAAATAAAAAATGGCCAGTGATTTTCTGATTTCTGTTTTTTGTATTTTACCGAAATAAAAACTCGAATTTCGTAGATTTTCATTGGGGTAGCAGTATTTTTCTCCCCACTGACAGAAAGAGCAACTCTCTCTCTTTACAATGAACCCCCAATGAAACTTCTAACATGATTAATGAATGTACAGTAAGTTGCACAGTTGACCCATTTTCTTCAAACCTCTTGGCAGGTCGACCATGTGGAGACGGGTTAAAGTTGAGAACTAGATGGCTAAAAAAATATTTCGCTATTGTGTTGTAGTCATGTATTCATGATAGACAAAAAGGAATTTTATTATTCGAATCATCCAAGCCAATCAGGAGTAATTTGTTTATGAGCATTTGTCCGGGTAGCCTCTAGCAATAATTTTTTCTATTTTGATGTTGAATTGAAAATAAGTTTGCAATAGTCGACAAAACAAGGGTTTCAATTTAGTTCATCTACGAGGACTGGCCTAATCATGTGATCAGGTTCACCTATAGACTGGCGTGCTGTTTGCGACTATTCTGAAGTTAATTGCGTGATAGATTCCATAACAATTGGCCTCTAGTTTTCATTGGAAAGAAACGCTGAATGACGATAATACATAATTTAAATTTAACTTAAGAAATTTGTGGTTAATATTTTCCCATGCAGTTAAATTTACTCAATGAAATATTGCAGGAAGAATTCCTGTGTTCTTTTCTTCTTGCATAATACAAAGTATGGTAAATTGAGAATTGAAAATTATTTGTACCTAGTCTAACTATTTCACAGGAACATCAATGGCGTTAGCTGTCTAAATAAAATCTTGCCATTGGCTGGCTAGGATTATCGACTATGTGGACAATGGTTCTGAAAATTTATTTGGAATGAATAAAGTTACAACAGATATATTCAAAATTGATCATTTAATATTGTACTACTTTTTATACTGACATTGTATTATCCTCTATTACAATAGCCTACGTAATCACAAAAATTAATGCAGAAATTGGGTGGTAAAATTTGATGTGGCGGTTCGTGTCCCGTAGGGGACAAATTTGATGTTCGCGGTTCTCTATTGAAAAATTGGTACAAGGGAGTAGTAATGAGTGACGGATCTTGATGGACCTGTAGACAAGTACGCGATTCTTTGGAACCCTGAGGCAGCCTGAAAAAAGGAGTGTGGATTGTAGAAGACTCATGAATGAATGGAACATGGATGGTAAAGAACTAAATTCCTGGAACATAGAGGGTAAAAGACTAAATTAATACGGCTGGATGATAAAGAACTTAATTAATGGAACATGGAGTGAAGGGAAGGAGACTCTGTGGTAAGTAATTTGAAAAGCTTAAATTAATTACCTGCCATATGAAATAGCTGTGAGATATGCCAAGGGTACCTGTGGAGCTTGGGATCTAACATGCCTTCTAATATTTAACCTTCTATCTAACCGTCTTAACAAACAACATAATATAATGCGTGCTGCATACATTAATACGTATATTAATTAGAGTAAATTGAATTGTAATCTTGAGTAAAACAGGGGAAAAGATATTTTAATTTTACCAAAATAAGAAAATAAGGAACTTCAGAATGGAAATGCGTAACTAAAAGAAAATATTTTACTCCATCTTAACTTGAAAGAGAACATAAAATAAACTAAATTTAATAACTCAAAACACTACATTAACACTAAGGTAATTCAATCAAAAGAGCCCCTCAAGGGATATAAATGGGAATTAGCACTTCCAGGAAGAATATGTGAAGTCTCCAGCTACAGGTTAGGGGGGTATGACTTTAGTTGAAATAGTTTTTTTTTGTTTCGTTGCAAACCATCTTTTCTCGGTTCCCTGCTGTCGTGTTTTTCACCACCTGCTACTTTATTGTTCAATTTGTTCTCAACTTATGGTTTCTATGTACTTTGTGCATAGGTTCTTAGTTCCCCTAAGTCTATACTAAATGGTGCCTTCCTCCATCCTCTTTTAGGAATGCCTTTGTTTCTGTTAGGAAAGTTTAAAATAACATTCAATCTAATCAAACAGAAGAATTTAAGAACTGAATATCAAGAAAATAAATATGCCAAATAAGCAAGTGTCATAATATAGTGAAATTACTCACATGATCTTGGGACAAGTAACTTAAAAATTTACTCATCAGTGCAGCTGAGGCTTTACTTAGAACTATTTTTGGGCTTGATTTTATTGTCGTATAGTTACCTTATATTTACGAGCAAGCTGATAAGAATGAGTATACAAGCAGGCTATATTCTAAAAGAAAATATGAATAAATAAAATTGTTTTTTTAAAAGTGGCATGAAGGTTGTGTCACGAAAAGTAACAATACAACTCCCGGTTACAATGCGAGTGAAAAATTCTGAAGAACTCTGTCAAAAATGGCCTAAACTTTTGTCACCTTTGAAGATACAAAAGCATCAACTCACAAACCTCCAAAATGATGACTGACTGGTTAGTGTTGAGGTTCTTGAGAGTTAGTTCATGATGAACACGTTCCCAGATATTGTGTTACCGGGCTAGAAACCTTACACTGATAGAGACAGACAATACTCTACTTCTTATTTAACTTTGCTGGGAAAGTCCTTTTTGAAGAGCAATATACAAGCATCAAAAACAATGCTCGGTCACATTTTGAGTTGCTTTTTCCAAAACATGGAAATCATTTCTTATTATTTATGAACAACGGCCAAAATTAAACAGAAATTCATGTAAAGAAATTTTGATTCCTGCATTGAGGAAAACTGAAAAGCGTTGTCAGATAAAGCTCGTCACTTTTTAGTATTTCAGCACCCTCTTATGTGTTTAAAAGGACACATCAGAAGTGTCAGAACTAATGTCTAAGATTTTGGAGTAAGGAAATGATGCTTTCTCATTGTCTGGTCTCAACACAGAATTTCTTACTTGGTCCATTTTAGAGTCAGAAGTCTGTGCTTCCTTCCGCACAACTGAATCTTTGAAGTGCTGCCTTAGACAGGTATATAGTAAATATCTTTAGGTATACAGCAAAAATTTTTGAATGTGTAGTTAAGGACTAGTGAAGGACATGTTAAATAAGAATTGATCATAACTTTAGCAAAGGTTATGATTAACTTAAACTTGTCAAGAATTGAATTTTTATCACTTATCTCGCTCTTCACAAAAATTATATGTTCACTATTTTATTAGTCCAAGGATGCTTGTCTGCACCCTGTAGAGAAAAAGAGCTTCAGCGTTTCTGTCATACTGGGAAATGATTAATACAGATATGTAAAAATGATGAAGTATTTCCGTGCCTAAAGTGGTTTAGAGATCACCATATGTTCAGTACAGTTTTTGTATAATACGTGTAAAAATTAGTACAAATGTGATGGTGGTAGTGTGCAGCATGTCCACCTTTTCATAAATTTAATTCGTGTCATATTTAAAATTCCTCATCGCATTATCAGCAACTGTTTGGCGACCACTGTAACGAGACATACGAGGACGTGTACCTGAGTGTAGACGAGGTGACAGTAGCTGCGGCGCTCAGCGCCACCGCAGCCGCCTTCTCCGCTGTCACCATCGGGTCCTACCCGCAGCTGATGCACAGGTTTGCGTGCAGTCCCCTGGGCTTTGTTGTGAGGCCTTCTTGAGTGTTCTCTGGCTGCATATTATGTGCTTGTGCTTTATTGTGAGATCTTTTGAGTTCTCTCTGTCAGCATATTATGTGCTTGTGCTGTATTGTGAGATGTTTTTGAGTATTCTCTGATTGCATGCCATTGCTTGTAATTTTTTTGAGATATTTTTCCGTCCTCTCTGACTGAATGCTATGTGCTTGTGTTTTATTGTAAGATTTTTTAGAGTATCCTCTGACTGCATGTGATGTGATAGGGCTTTGCTAAAAGATATCTTCCAGTGCATTTCGAAGTACCGTTGCCCTGTTTTGCTGAAATTGTTCATTAAATTTTACTTGTTATCAGCATATTTTTTGTGAGGAGTTTGGTAAAAATCAAGTATATTCTTCATTCGCTTGCGCGATTGGAAATTGTTTTATCCATGTCGTGGGAAATTTCTCTTTTTATTCCTTAGAATAGTTGAAGCATTTTCTTTATATTTGACGCAAATGGGACTTAGTAGTTTATTAATAGTCTTATTCAAGTATTTATATCATTAGTTGAATAATAAAAAAGCTTAGTGTCATTTGGCTCTAGAACAGTTTTTGTCTTGAGCTCATGAGCTTAGTGCCTTCATTTTGGTTCCCTCACTTGAAAAATATAATTGGCGTTAATGTCAGCTATAAATTAATTTTTTAATTAGTCCAAGTCTTCATGTGTAAAGCTATTCATTGAAATGTAGTTGCTTCTATTGGTGCTTATTTACATTTCAAATACTATTCTGTGCAGCTATTACAAGACGCATCTCACATTCGAGAGTGTGGACGCTGCTGCTGTACAAGCTGCCCGCAGTCATTTCATGAATCAAATCGACCCAGGTAAGCTAAAGTGTTTGATCGTCTTGAATTATTTAGAATGTGCATTTGATAGACTTAGCTGAGCGGGTATATTTTATTGACCAAGATATACTGGAGTGTTTTATTGACCTAGGTGTGTTGAATTTGCCAAGATTGCTCTGATAGTAGCAGATTTTTGTATCTCTTACAACATTTTTGCAGAGCTGACTTGATTCAGATTTATTTTCCATCGTTTGAAGAGCCGGAATCTTGGAAGCTTGATAGTTCAGTAAATATATTGTGGCTCATCTCCATATCCCATATTTCTTTATTGGAGGGAGGTTGCAGATGCTGATTCAGAGTATTCACGCAACAGCTGAAGCAATAGCGCGCTATCAAAGTATTTGGAAACTTTTTGGGTTACAGCCTTAATCCAACCTCAGCTACTGCACCTCATTCATCCAACCATGCATTTGTGTATTTTTTTGTCATGTCGTTGTCTCAACAGAGCAACTTGCCATTAGGTCACCATAAGGGTTTCCATCATAAAATATAAAAACGGCAAATATTCTCGCTCTCTACACGATTCGTGTCGAATTTCAACAATTTATATTTCCCTCACATAAGTTGAGCACCAGTAGTAGCATTTTACTACCTGAAATGACGTTTGTGTACTTTAAGCTAAGAGTTATGGTATTTTCAGGCTTATTGACTTCATAAAATTTATTTCCCACGCCGTTTACTGAATTCTGAATTATAAGCTCACCTAGAAAACCTAATATACAAAGAATGACGTTATAAGGTGTAAAATCATGCGTGTAATGGATGGAAATAGCCAACTTTAATATAAATTTTAGCCAACTTTAAAATGTCATCGCCAGCGTACGAGGTGCGAGGCTACGTCACGGACAGCCTGCAGGACGCGTGGCCGCGCGTGCAGCGCCTCATGCAGGAGCGGCCTGCCCTGCAGCCCAACGTGTCCCAGGCGCTGCAGGTGCTGAGAGAGTGTCTGCAGCAGTACAGGTGAGAGTTACTCGTACATTGGCTCGTCCAGTCTGCCCTATGCAGCAGTGGTAGATCGAGCTTAGCTGTCTCAGCGAGGTGCAATCTTATTGTTAATTTAATTTCCTGAATAACTTGTAATCTTATCTAATTTCCTAATTGTGTGATGGAAACTTTTTCTTTCGTTATCGTGTTGAGAATTTATAGGTCTAATAGTTGATCATCAACGGGCTCAGCAGGATGAATGTGAAAACGAGGTCAACAATGTTATCTTTAAACTGTCGTCAATATTTGACTGTGGCTGCATTGAGTAAAAAATTTTCTGATTTTGCTACTGGTTATAAGGATACAAGTTGTATTCATTTGACATCATGGTCAGTATAATGGGATGATTTGTCCTTGCATGAAAAGAGTTTATAGTTTTGCACCCCCTCAGGGGGATACAACTTTTGTATCTATGGGAATTAGCGCTCCCAGGGGAACTATGTGAGGGCCCGAGCTAAAGGTTAGGTAGGCTTCCTTTTTGTTGAAACAGAATAGGTTTTTGTTTTGTTACGGACCATCTTTTTTCGGTTCACTGCTGTCCTGTTCTTCAGCACATACTACTTTCTTCTTCAACTTTTTCTTGTTTTGTGATCTTCTTTCTTAGCTTATTGTTTCTGTGCACCTTGTGCATAGATTCCGCGTTCCCTCAACTCCATACTAAATGGTGCCTTCCTCTCTTAGAACATCTCTGTTGTGGTTAAGGGAGGCTAAAACTTTCTTATATAATAATTCTAGTTTTGCACACTGTTGTGGTCCTATTACAGGGTGTCTACTATGTAGTAAATTAGTAAAAAGTAGTAAAATTTTCCTCAGGGGTCTACTTTACCCGTCAAGGTAGTAAAAAAATTGCAAAGTGGGATAATTCATTAGTGCAGACTAAAACCCAATCTCTATGTGTTATGAGGTAAAGGAACTACGTTTTTTTTATGTTATTGTGTAGGATGCACTCTAATTATTAAAATATACTTTTAAATAAGTATTAACAAGGTTGGAATTTTTTTTACCTTTTTTGCGTGTATTATTGACTCAAACTACTCATTATTGGCCGATTACTTACATCTGGATATTTGGACAACATTCATTATGTAAAAATAGGTTGTAATTTTATACTGTGGAAGGTAGTAAAAAAGTAGTCAAATTTGGAAATAAAATTTAGTAGACTTTGTGTTTACTTTGTGTTAATATTCCACCGATTTGGCACCAATTTATCTTGTGGTTCTCTTATTTAAGTAGATATTCCACTGCTTTGCATCATTCATGTTGATTTTCAAGGTCGGACGAAACTTTTCTACATCTTTGTTAACAAATCAATCTCGAAACATTTTCTTTTGTTTGTCATGCATTCATTTATTTTCATTGCAATATTTGGTGTACTGCCACCATCATATGTAAACTAGTGTGCACGGCCCGCCAAAAATGACGGGATTCAATACCTTTCTTGGACAAACTTTCCACACGCGGATGACTAACAAATATATCTATCCTAACAGTACCCGTGATATAAAATATTATTGTACTTGCGCACTGGTGAAACTCGCATCACAGATACGGTCATTATGGCTATCTTTATGAGCATGGCAGAGAAATAGAAGAAGCGGACTCAAAACAAATAAACTGAGGGTATTGTTACGTAATAGCAAGACTCGTGGAAATTCCTCGGGCAATATCATCGTTAAGTTGAAGGACCCGTGAAAAATTCTGTCAACATTACCTAACCTATGCTAATCTAACCAAACCTATCCTAAACGAACCTATCGTGATAAAATGTCAAAAATATCAATGTATGTAAAGGCCATCTTCTAATGGTATACTGAGGAATTCGGTATCCATAATACCGCAAACTCAGACATCCTACGTTTCTTAAGAAGCGGACACCAAACAGGTATATAAATAAACATACAACGGGTATTATTAGGTTAGATGTATGTTTGTAAAATATTTTCCAACGATAGATACCTAAATTCATGATGTATGGTAAATAATTCTGGTTTATATTGGTAAGGGCACGTGGACTTGTTTCGCGCCAAGCTCGCATCTGTTCAAAACAAATGGAAATTGATACACTTGAGATAAAGATTGCAATTCACTACAAAAGAACGAATTTGACGTACATGACATTTTCAATAGATACTAGACGTTCTCGTTCACGCTACGACCTGCAGTAATTAAATAAGGTTTTGTAAACCGAATGGATCAGGATACTCAGCTTTATGAAAGATGTCGGTCACGATCGACTGGAGTAGATGAGTGCGCCTTAAACACTAAGTACAGAAATAACCATTTGTTTTCCGTCGGGCTTTTCAGCAGAATGAAGATCATCACAGGTTATGTAATTTTCCCTGGGAGGCTTTGTAGGATTTACATGTGAAAAACTGACTTCTCTCATTTACTGACTTTAATGTAAAAGAAATGCAACAGCCTGCACCCAATAGGTGAGGGGCACGAAGTCAAATAACGCACTCCTGGCTATGATCTAGGGGTCCTTCTAGGGTCCTTCTGCTATCCTCGGCTATGCCAGGCGGTTAGAAGGCAACCACTTAGATCGAACTCATTCGTTTAAACGATTTTTGAAAATATCTCAACCGTCTTAACGTAAATGGAAATTTGCCCAAATGAACCAATAACGTGTAAACGAATTCCTATTGTGAAATTCCTTTTGAAATATATAATCATAGTATAACGAATAGAGGGAATAGAGATCAGAAGATGTCTCGAGTGATGGTACTGGAGACTAAACGCTTGCTTATCTAGGTAATGCCGATTTAACACGTTCGTGACTGCGACGCTGTCGTTGTATGAAGAAGCTTTATTCTGAGAGAAGACTTGAAGAATATTCGTAGTATGAGCATAGTTAAAATCGCAGAAACCCCATAACGAATTATATTTTCAAGTACGGGTAATGAAGTTCTTTTTGGAGAGTCAAAGTGAATACGCAAATCTTCCGTAACACTTGTTTCATAGCGCAGAAATATTCATGAGTAAAAGTGAGATATGATGAATCATATCAACACCTATTGCTCTGAAAAGAATGTAATCATTTTAAATAAACTTTAATCACTGGACATTCAAGTTAGAAATGCTCCTACGACCAACAATATTACGTATATCTAGATTTTTCAGTTTTCATGAAGCTCCTCTGAGATGGGAATTTCTGTGGCCAATCAGTCAAGTGCCCTCACCTCTATGTAGTTAGGAGGATCTCAAACTCCGTACTTTGAGCCCAGTCTATCTTTTCTTGCGAGAGAAGAAGACAGCCTCAAGTCCACTCGGTAACTGTCATCGTGACCCGGCGGTAATTATTAGGCTATTATAAACCAATGTAAGAGATGAAATGCATTAACTTGATCTAAATGAAATTGCATTATTTTTATAATTTTTCTTTTGTATTCGGTTACGGAGTTTTGAACAGCAATTTTGAGTTCTTCCATGTGTACATTCGGGTGCTTGTGCACTGTGCAGACCAGAAGAAATATGTATTTGTTTCAACGGCGGCAAGGACTGCCTTGCGGTGCTGCACCTGTTCTACGCCATCCTGCAGGGAGAGAAGCTGCAGGGCGCTGATCCTGGCAAACTGCAAGCTGTCTATATAAGGGAGGAAAATGCCTTCCCTCACATCACCAAATTTGTTCAGGAGACCATCAACAGGCGAGTCGAATGTCTTCATGTCTCGTATTATGAATTGCTGAAATCTGAACTTTTTGTGCTGTATCACTGATACACTGCTTCTTTCAGTGACAGAAACTGCAGGGGAAAAAATTTAATTAAAACCTAAGTTTTGTCATTTAGTGTCAGAGTTTGGCTTTTGTGACCCATTTACTGCAGCTAAACGATTAATAGGCACGCTGGGTCGAATGAGTGAAAATGGCTATGAATATAATTGCCGAGACAATATAATATATAACTTGTTTTTGCCGAGACATTCTATGATTTGGAATTTGTATTCACTATAGCGCTATAGAATTGTGCAGAAAAATCTTTCCTGTGAGAAACATCAAGGGAAAACTCATCAAAATGCACTCTACTAAATGTATGATGAGCATGAACTACACCTTCGTGTTATTCCTTGCAGCAATTTTTCATTTTATTTCACCCTGTACTCTGTTAGTGGCATGCAATTAATCATGTGTTGCTATCTCCACAATTGGAAATCAACCTTCAATTTGACCTAAGTATTCCATCAAATAGCAAAGCAATGTAGCCTTTTTCTTGAGTTATTTCACTCCAATCACCGATTGAAAGAAATGGGCGCAACTGCGTTTTTGAATTATTTACTGCTCTGTTGATTCATATATTTTTCTTGGTACTGAACCAAGAAAAGTAACTGCATTTAAGGTATAGCTGAGTTGCAGCACATGTGTCAAGTTCATGAAGGGTTACATTACAGGTACAACCTGGATTGCACCATACTGGACGGGCCTCTGAAGGGTGCTCTGCATGAGCTGCTCAGAAGACAGCCCAGCATCAAGGCCGTCATCATGGGCACGCGTTGTTCTGACCCCTACTCCCGTGAGATGTTATGTCCCAATATACTCTCTAGCTCAGGGCGCTGCTCTGACCCTTACTCTCGTGAGATATGTCATGTTCCAATATGCTCTCTAGTTCAGTAGCCCCAGAAGGATACCGATATGTTATTTCAACCACAGATAGGCTATGTGATGCCTATTTTTTTGAGTGCCTCGTTCACTTTTCATGCCTTCTTTGCTGTCTCCTCTTTTTTCCTCTTTATCCCTATTTTCTGTTTTAGTTTTTAAGGTGTCTTATACGGCAGCACAACATGAGTATTGCTCTCCCATTTTTGTAGTCCATGCTAAATGGTCTCTTCTCTTTGCATTTTTGAGGTCATCTTTGATGTTACTGGGGAGCCTTAGACTTACTGATAATAATTCTGTTCCTCAACACTGTTTCGCCCATTATTACGGAACGTAGATTAATCTAAAGATGAAGTTAAGCAAGATTTTGAAGTTTTTTGGTAACTAGCATTCTATTAACCCTTTAACGCCCAAGTGGACTGTACGGTCCTCTTTCAAAAATAACAATAATATATTGTATTTCTTATTCAATTTGTTCACTAATGTGTCCTTTGAACTGCACTGCCGAGTGCCAGTTCCTTCCACATCATGGTAACAGTGACTACTTAATGCCAGTGACGGTTTAGTGATAGTGGTTGTGATAACGGTAATATGAGTATAAAAATGTGGGCGTTAAAGGGTTAAGGCACAGAAAAATCTGAAATCTTCTTTACACATTCATTGCGGTATGACCCACCGGTGGGTCGTAGTTAGGTTTTTCCTGCTGCGAAACGACCCATCGATGTGTCGTTTGGAAAAATTCTAACAACCTTTCTAAATTACTGGTATTTAACAGGCCCAGTTAATGTTTGATATTTACAAATTTGCTTATCACTTTTGACTTTAAATTTAAGTTGAATATTGAACTTCAGTTAAACCCATCGCAACTAACGTGTTAAGTATTGAGCGAACAAGAGGTTTTTGAGAGTGAAGTTCCGATATTTTTCTTTTGAAAACGTGTTCAGTTAGTAACAGGGGTTGAGTTTTTAGAAAATATGAAACCGTAGGAATTCTATCTCGACAGCAAATGAGTTGTAACTGGGGTAAATTTTGTAAGCTCGTTCGACGAAACATGAAATAAGGTTTAATTTAAATGGAAAATAAATAGCACAGTAAAATATTTAACTAAGTCCAGTGTGAGTATTTTTGCGATACAGATTTGTCTCGAATCGAACGAAGGTTCACTTTCTGTTATGCATGTGTCAAAAAAGTTTATTTTCCTCTTTTTCTGTTACATGGCTGATTTTTATTGCTTTATGTTGGTTATTCAAGTAGTCCAAAAGTATTTTGACATTATTTGTTTCTGAATTTGTAATACAAACCTATCATCTACGTTCCTAAGATAAAAGCAAGAGCAGCAATTTATTCAGTTCTGTTTGTGAAATAGCTTTTAATTCACAAAAAGGTACCCTCTTTAATTGGTCAAGATCCTTTATTTCCTCTCAGTGGCTTAGGTTAGACTTCATACTTTGTTTTTTACCCACAACTGACTATGCTTTTAATGGAGTAAAATATGCGTAATTTTATTTTCAGAAACGTGTATCTATGGGAATTAGCGCTCCCAGGGGGACTATGTGAGGGCCCGAGCTAAAGGTTAGGGAGGCTGTCTTCTTGTTGAAATAGGTTTTGTTTTGTTACGGACCATTTTTTCAGTTCACTGCTGTCCTGTTTTTTCAGCACCTACTACTTTCTTCTTTAACTTTTTCTGGTTTCATGATCTTCTTTCTTAACTTTCTGTTTCTATGCTCTTTCTGCATAGATTCCGCGTTTCCTAACTCCATACTAAATGGTGCCTTCTTCCTTCCTCTCTTTGGATAGCCTTTGTTGCGGATACGGAGGCTTAAACTAACTAATAATCAATCAATCTATTTTCAGAAACGAATGATAAATTCTGGTTTACTCGTACTCTCTAATATTTTTAATGTGCGCCTACGACTACAAATATATTTTTGTCTACTCTAATGTAGCTGATACGTGTTTCATGTATTGTCTATGCTATTCTGGTTTTGGATGTTTTAGTTTTTTTTAATGCTTTTCATTTAGAAAAATTCCTTTGTTCAAAATGAATTTATTGAATTTACTGTGGGGTTTACCATGGGTACTTTTGTTCTTATAGTATTCTTTAATCCATTTTAATTATGAACTTTCAATGAAATAGCTTTTACTATTGATATTTTGTGGTGTCGTGATGCAAGCACTTTTGCAATTTGATCAAATACGCACGAATGCTGCTTCCTTTTCACGTGTGTCAAAATGTAATTTTTTCGATTTTTCTCTTTGAGAACAGAATCGTTGAGTGCGTTCCAGCCCACAGACAAGGACTGGCCAGTTTTCATGCGTGTTCACCCCATTCTAAACTGGGAGTACAGAACGGTGTGGGACTTCATCCGAGGCCTGTACCTCCCGTACTGCACTCTCTACGATCGAGGGTAAGGCGCGAGTGTTCATTTTAGAAGCAATATTTGTTTTTCGTCTACATTTTATGGAAAATCATGTCTGAACTCGCCTGGGGTTGTACCTTGACAAGTCCACCTTTGCCGATTGTGTTTTAGCCTGTCTGGGAAATATTTAGTCCCCGTGGAGAATGTTATATTACTTGTTATTTTCATGTTACGAGTCAGTTGGAGTGGGGCTTATTTGTATCTTTCCGAACAAGAAAATGAGTTTAGATCTGTTATTCAACAGCATCTTTTTCTTCATATTGTCTACGTTTTCATTCCAAGACCAAGGATGACTCATAAATTGTAAAAGCAAGCATCTCCAATGCAGTGTGCCTTGATCTCTCTTAACTGTTACAATGGACATTTTCTTTGTTATCATCCAGAGCGAATGAGCATAAATTTAGCTTTCATAAATTCCTATTCATGATGATTTTTAACTTTAGTTTTTTTCTGTTCAGCTACACGTCTCTGGGCAACGCCAGCAACACGGTGCAGAATCCGCTACTGCTCACCACGGATCGACTGGGTGCGCCCACCTACAAGCCGGCTTACATGCTCGATGACTCCAATCAGGAGAGAAATGGTCGCACCTGACCAAACCAGGGAACTGCGGGCCTTGTACGAGAGCACTAGGGTTGTGTTTTCAGTAAGTTACTCACCTGTTATATTTCACGTTGCTCTTCACCAACGTTATTGAAATCAGACTGCGAATGTCTCTCAAAAATTTCATTTCGATGATCCAAACTTGGACTTGGAATAGCAACCCTTAATATGTGCCTAAATCCCCTCAGGGGGATACAACCATTGTATCTATGGGAATTAGCGCTCCCAGGGGAAAAATGTGAGGGCCCGAGCTGAGAGTTAGGTAGGCCTTCTTTTTGTTGAAATAAAATGTTTTTTGTTATGTTAAGGACCACCTTTTTTCGGTTCACTACTGTCCTGTTTTTCAGCACCTCTGACTGTCTTCTTCAACTTTTATCTTATTTCATGAACTTCTTTCCCATCTTACTGTTTCTATGCCCTTTCTGCATAGATTCCTCATTTTCTTATCTCCATACTAAATGGTGCCTTCCTCCTTCCTCTCTTCGATACGCTCTATTTTTGCAGCGGTTAGGGAGGCTTAAACTAACTTATAATCTAATCTAATCTATGTGCCTAAATGACAAGATTGTTGTATAATGTTGATGTTACGTTTTTGTCTAGGCGTACTATTTCTACGGTTCTGATACTCTAATTTATGATATCAATAATCTATTCTTTGTCTCGACCCAAGTTGCTTGATTACTTGAGTATTTTAATAAGGAAATTATTTCGAGATTCAAAGGCGATCAGTGATGTGGCTCATTACTACGACGTATTTCGTCGCAGCTGCCTATGCATCTGTGACTCAATTACATTCATAACATTGTTACATCACGTTGTTATTCTTCTTTGCCTTAGTTAAAAAACTACTGAGTTTTTTGTTTGTGGGTGTTGTTTTGTTTGATTTTAGGTGTAGATATCAAGTGCCACAAATTTTCTCATTTTTATTAGCTCGTTCTATTTTGTTCTCATTGGAGTTCCCGATGCTATAGAAAGAAATAGGCTGGGGCACAACGGTGCCTCAACCAAATTTTTATATGATAATGTGGTTAATGTTTAGATGTATTTTATCATAAATTTGTTGATCACATTCGACGGCTTCAAACATTTAAACGTTTAGATTTGTCTTGAAATTTCACTTTGTATTTTGGGGCGTTGTGGATTTCCTTATTTTAGATCACGTGATATTGTTTAGACGCTAAGGACCAGATTGACATCAAGACAGCGCTGCAGATCCAACGCATACGAGTTTTGCACACGTGTTCGCTATGGCCGCATCGCACATAGCGAGGTTACCAAAATGAGGCGTTCTTCATTTCTTTTTCTATTCACGGAGTCAAAATTACCTGCAGATAGCAGCAGAGGGCATCAACGCTAACCTGATTATCACACTAATACGATTAAGCTTGTTGCGTAAGATTTTGATGGTATGCATGAGGTTTTTATGCTAGGCATCTTTCCTCTGTATACAACTTTGATAAATTAGTAAAAATTGACTGTCAAAACAAGTGTTTTTATACTGTGAAAAGGTTCTTTCTAAAACGGCTGTGTCCATAAAAATATTAGTGAACTATTTGTGTACGTTTTTAGTTTGTCCTATTGATTAAAATTGCGGTAATTCAGAAAAGAGCAAATATAATATTATTCATATTTTTTGAACTTCATTAACGATAGCAACGTTCGTGAGTGTCACAATAAAAGAACTTCTCATACCACCATTTTATCTACCTACAATTTATGTAAGAAAATTTGGGGGTTAAATTTTTGAATAGTTACATCAACGAATATTTACAGTGAGCTATAGGAACAAATTATTTCTCGTCTTGCATAAGACGCCGCACGTGTTCCTATAGACTAGTTGCGAATCATTAGAAGGCGACTACTGCGTTTTCAACATCAAAAAGCCTGTACACAGCGCATATATATGTACATAACACGAATGCTAAGGAAAGAAACTGAACATTGCAGATTATTAGTATTAAAACAAAGAAGAAATTAGTTGGACATTGCACGCTTGCTCATTTGAACCGTTAATCACTACCGGGCCAATGGTATTTACTTTGAACACCGTAATACATCAACTTTAAGCAATGATACTACACCGTTTACGAATAAAAAAATGTATAAAAATAAGCTACTCGTACAATCGAGAACAAAAGTTTCAAACGCAAAAATTCCCTACCCAGCAAGTAAATGCAAATGCGGAACAGCAACACAACAAAAAAAAATGACAGTGTTGCACTGAAAGTTACACGTTTGATGACACCATATTTTTATATTTAGATGAGTATTGATGAACCAATAAATATCGTAAACAAAAGTGGTGTCTTTTTTTTCTTTACATTGAATTGAAATTCTTGGAAACTTTACACTCAAACTTCCTACCGAATGATATATTTTTATACATACATAAATTTGAATATCTTCGGGAATAGGTTACACGACAATTACAGTTCTTGGAAACTGAACAAGCAAGCCAGAACTGATACTTCACTGCATAACAAAGATTTAACATTACAATTTTTGTCCTACAGTTTCTCTGAACAGCATGAATTTTGGTATATTTTTCAACAGGCAATTTAGTATTAAAAGATATTCAGTAGCACTCAACAGAAATAGACTTTAAACACGAAAAAACTACAGTGCAAAACGCTGCATCATTTAAAAAAGATCGTTTACACAGCAGAGTTCAAAAATACCTAAAATTTCTGCTCAGCAGACTCAACGATCAAGCTTCATACATACCACTGCAATTGTAATGCTTTTTTGACATCTTGAAATCAACTTGAAACGCGCTAAATTGAAGCTAAGAAGTAGATTAGATTAGTCGTTAGTTTTAGCCTCCCTACCCAGCAACAATTGCGATCCAAAGAGAGGAAGGAGGAAGGCACCATTTAGTATGGAGTTAAGGAAACGCGGAATCTACGCAGAAAGGCATAGAAACAGTTAGTTGTGAAAGAAGATTATGAAACAAGACCAAAGTTGAAGAAGACAGTAGTAGGTGCTGAAAAACAGGACAGCAGTGAACCGAAAAAAGGTGGTCCTTAACATAACAAAAACATTTTATTTCAACAAAAAGAAGGCATACCTAACTCTCAGCTCAGGCCCTCACATTGTCCCCCTGGGAGCGCTGAGCTAAGAAGTAAAACCGCTGCGCATGACTCGAACAGTTAGTTAGCCCTCTACATGAGCAGATCGAAAAACGAGCATTCATATTCAAATTATCGTCTTCATTATAGTCATAAGCAGCGCTGCAGCTGGTCAAGACTGAGATAACTTGAAGGGCGTCCATTATGATAGTGGGACTCGAATGAAGCATCGGTACATCATCAATATTAAATATTAATACTTCTATGAACATCAATACGTCAATTGAGATTTCAATAAGCTCCTTTTCTGTGTCAAAAAAAGAATCAGCTTAAAAACCTCAACCATTACCTTGCTTCTTCAAGAAGCTCAAAAACTTGAAAAACATATATAAGCACAATAAAATTCATGCGATGATCGAAATCGCATGTTTCTGATGACAATGAAGCTATGTTCGAGCAACAAATTGCAATGTTAATTGTCCGTGCTTACTGACACGGTTAACAATAATAGTTATTTGAATCAAAATTTTCAGGCGAAACATAACTAGAAAGATGCTTGTTATCAATGTTTTAGAAGATAGAGAAGAATAAAAACATCTTGAAGCCTGGGGCCTTCACAAGAAAGTTGTACAACAGCGGAAATAAGCACAAATCGGGCCAGAGCACGACGTGTGATAATACGAATAACAAGATCCACAGATGGCACTTGATTTAAGGCTCCATTTCCACTGCAGCGATATTTTCACACGGAGAAGAGTAGGGACTATCAAGTGTGGACTAAGGAAAAGATGGAATCTAAACACGAAGTATGTTCCCAAACAGGATACTCAGAGCATAAATACAGAAAGTTAAGATGAGAAAAAGTTAAAAGATGAGATAGCGAGGAATATACAAAACCAAGAACCAAAGTGGGCACAAAATACAGAAGTCCCAAAAGCTCATCTATTGCTGAGATGTGCCTAGCAGCAGTTGACAGACCTCAGACCTAACTAACCTAAACCAACAGGCTAGTTATGCCTATTGCTTTAATATCATGCCTCCTCAGCAAGTGGGTCCGTAAACAGCAACCGCATGAACAATGTGAGCATAAGTGTCATATAAATATTTAGAAATATCAATTAGTGTTTGTCATTTACTCAAAAAAATTGAAACTTCTAAATCATAAATTCATCTAATATTTTAAATTTTAAGCAAACAATTTTCAGCACCCATGGTATTCCATTTCTTTTTCGTAACACTTCCCTTCGCGAGAAGCTCTCCCACTTCCCAAATGAAGAGAGGTAAACTCGCAAGCACTAATTACTTTTAGAAGCACATTATCTAAAAGAAGCCACAATTAGATTCATGGCATTTCATTTGAGAAACTTTCACAATATGGTTACATGAATAAAATACGTACAGAAGTGTCCACTGAAAAACGCACACTAGTGGCAAGGGAAAACTGTTTAAGAAACATAGAAAATGTCAGTATTGCCAGGTGCTAGTAAACACGTTTGACACACCAGCAATGTTTATAAGCAACATTCGCATTACCCGAATGGGTTATGATACACACCGCTTTAATAGCAACAGATGCAAACAGATTTAGCAAGCTTTTTTCACTGTGCTCAATGACCACAATGCAACATGATCAGATAATGACATCCCTGAACATCAGTGGTTCGGCGAAAAGCAAGCATCTCTAGATCCCAAATAGGATTTATTCTACAAAAAGTAGAGACTGGGAAAGATTTTTCATTCCTGTACCTGAGGAACTAAAGACGAATTGCTGTCTAGTCGAGGCTGTTCGTTTAGTGGTCGGTGCCGCGTTACTACGCAAGAAATAAATATAGAAAAGATGGCTTAATGTGACACAAGGCCTCTTGTTAGATAAAATGACTTCAAGATATTCTACAATGAGAAAAACTTTCACTTATATGGTCATAAGACCGACGTTATGAAATCAATAGCTCCACTCAACACAAACGACAAGTAAATAATCTTACGTAAAATTACAGAGTAAATTCATTGCAAATCAAAAGTTAACATGCTGCAGACGAAATCAATTGGTCCTTATGCACGGAGGAGAGCCAAGAAAGATTAGATTAGGTTATTAGTTAGTTTAAGCCTCCCTATCCGCAACAAAGGCGATCCAAAGAGAAGAAAGAAGAAGGCACCATTTAGTATGGAGTTAAGGGAACGTGGAATCTATGCAGAAAGGGCACAGAAACAGTAAGATGAGAAAGAAGTTCATGAAACAAGATCAAAGTTGAAGAAGAAAGTAGTAGGTGATGAAAAACAGGACAGCAGTGAACCGAAAAAAGGTGGTCCGTAACAAAATAAAAACCTATTCTATTTCAACAAAAATATAGCCTACCTAACCTTAAGCTCGGGCCCTTACATAGTCCCCTTAGGAGCCCTAATTCCCATAGATACAATAGTTGTATCCCCCTGGGGGGTGAGCCAAGAAAAAATACAAATAAATTTCGGAGAACAGTGAACGTATGAACAATGTGGGACGACGATCTTCCAATTACCAAGCTTAAATGAATTAGAAACTCAAATGTTATACATGCCAAATTATATTTTTGCAAATGATTTAGTTAGATGGGCAAAGTTCCTTCGGCATAGAACGCTCTATCGCTGTTATGCTTCGAAATATGCTGTCAAAATACAACTAAACCGTTGAACACTATTTACCTCCCAAACGCGAGGAGCTGTGTAAGTCAAAGAATATAGGAAAAACGCTAATGTTTCAGCAGCTGTTCAACAAGCTAGGCATACTTCATCTGCATTGAAAATACGATTTGTTGCGATGTAAAAACTACACTATAGTTTCATCCATTACTTCCTAACTTATACGGCTGATTATTTACAGCAGAGGAGCTCTTGTTCATCAGTCGATTTACAGGGATGAAAGAGCTTAGCGACTAAAAGTTAAATAAATAGGTCTATAGATGCGCTATTCCACAAATTTGTCTTACCTAAGCCATAGAGGTGCACACGTTAAGATCTAAAAGAAAGTGATGCACAAAATGGAGCACCAAAGCCCTGATCTTTTATCTCCCTTGTGTAGCTCATCACCACCCTCTGCACGATACAGCGGACGCCGAACACAAGCGGGCACAGAGCGTTCAGTTGAGCATGGTGTGCTTGTCGTAGATGTTGCGACGCTGCTCCTGGACCTGGCGCTTCCACTTGTCCTGCTGGTGACCCACTCGGCCCAGCACGTTGTGAGGCCTCACGCGCAGGGGGTGCGGGGGTCCCGCCGTGCTCGGCTCTGTCCCAAAAACACCTCGCAATGAACTATCTCGCTGAAGCTCACACTTGAACTGAGATCAAAATTATTTTCAACACTATTGCCTAAGAAAAGTGGCCAAACCGAACTCAGAATGTTTTCAATATATTTGGAAAAATAGGACTAAATTTTATCACTACTTCGTTCTCAAATACTTTTCAAAACTAAAGTTTTGCTCAGCTCTTATATTTGCTACTTACTTTTCAATAATTCTACAGTCTATTTTTTGATATTAATTTGTAGTAGAACCACTATGAAGGCAAGACAGTATTTACCATGAATTACAATAAACATCAATCGTTTTTTACAACGCTGAGTTACAGGGTTGCACTGATAACAGCCCGCCTCTAACATAACACAAACCCAAGTTTTTTCCTAATTTGTTCTTGGCTTCCACATTCGCACACCATCAGCTGCACTAAGTAGCATTTTCACAATTCCCTCTACACGAGATACCTCTAGTGGTCAAATCCAAGTCAGACAACAAAATCATTTGTCCACATAAAACAGATTGTAAATGATCCTCATATGAAGCCCTTTATAAGATAACAGTTCTCTGCTGATAAATTCCTTCACTAATAAGTGATAAAATGTTCAGTGTGAAGCCACAATTTGCAAAATTTTTCTCCCACAATCATATCAATGACAGATCCCAACCGATATTTATTTAATACTTCAAATGCATTGAGTAAAAAATATTCACTTCAACACTGCATACTATCAGTTTTTACATTTGATGTAAAAATGCTGCAACAAAAGCTATTCCTAAAAATCGAGTTTAAGTTTAGCCCTACAGGTCTTTACAGAGAGTAATTGTGAAATTATTAAATAAAAAGCAAAAGCTCACTTCAAAAGATCAGAAAACCTGGAAAGGAGGGAGTGGGAGGAGAATATTAATTCTTAGGGCCAATTTGAATTCAATACTCAAGACAATTAAACGGTTAAAGGTGACAAAGTAGGAGATCACCATAGGACAGATTTTGCGTTCACAATCAATACAACGCAAGGGAAACGCTAAAATGCATTTCAAACTACTCACGGGTAAACTTCGAATAAATGAAAGAGGAGCTCGGCGGAGTAGACTTTGAAGATCTAATGAGAAACAAAAACGCTCAAAATGCTTCTCGATTCTAAGAGAAAAATTCTTAATGCTTAAGAGCACTAAACCCAGCCAAGTGACTGCAAATGACCAATAACCTTCCCTGGTATACACATGAGATTAGACACCTCAAATTCCATGTGACAATCGGTTAGAAGATTTGAAATGTTCCAAACAGAAGCCCATCACCTGAAGCATATTCGTGCCAGCAAAATTCATTGAACGAATGATCAGACATACAAAGCAAAATAAATAAATCACCGCTGCAGCATAAGCTAAAATAAACCCATTAAGTTTCTACAAATATTTTAGTGAAAGACGACTCAAAAAAGATACCATTGGCCTCAAAACAGATATCATTAATTTACATTGACTGTCAAGACCTAACAGACAACAAAAGTAAAGCCATTATTCTAAATGCGTACAGCACTTCTGTGTTCATTGGGAAGATTTCACTGCAAGTCAACAATCTCAAGCTTAGAACATCCAAATGCCTATAACAAAGTACATAATTTCGGTTGGAAGAGTTCGAAGAGGAGCTCATCTTCTTGAACCAATGCAACTTAACTGAACCTCACGCCCTAGCATCTGGTCCACTCAAAGGAATCAGCCGATGTCATCAGCAAACCCTCATCAAAAATTTCAACTGAACGCTGATAACTAGGCTAGTTTCCCAAAACTGGAGCCGGGCAAGATTAGATGTTGTAATTTAAAGACTCCCTAACCACTTAAAAGCGTTCCAAAGAGAGGAAGGCACCATTTAGTATGGAGATGAAGGAATGCAGAATCTGCACAGAAGGGGCACAGAAACTTTAAGGTAAGAAATAAGTTTATGAAACACGATCAAAGTTGAAAAAGAAAGTAATAGGTGCTGAAAAACAGGACAGTAGTGAACCGAAAACAGGTGGTCCTTAACATAACAAAAACATCTTATTTCAACAAAAAGAAGGCCTACCTAATTCTCAGCTTGGGCCCTCACACATTTTCAAACAATGGAATAAACCATTACCCATCAACTATCGCCTATTCAACCTGACATTTGTTATTTGTAAAATGATGCAAAGCACAGAGTTCAAACAAAGCTATCTCCATTGACTTCAGAATAACCAATAAAATGAACAAATTCGTGGATGATAAAAAACTTCGTCACAGGGAGTTCAACAAACGAGACAGAATTACTTTTCAAACCTACCTGTACTATTTTCTCCAACTGACTGAAGCCTGTCAAATGAGCTTTAACATTGAAAGATGCTCAGTAATGTACATTGGAAGTAATGATAGGCACTTCCTACATACCATGAATGATACTCCAACTGAAGCAGTAGACCGACAAAGAGATTTTTGCATCATTATCATCAATGATTTCAAGCATAATGAAAAAGGAAAAAGCCGAAAGAAAGCAAGTAGAATTTTTGGTTAAATGACAAGAAACTTCGAATAAAGGTCAAAGGGGTCTATGCTTCCCCCTAGAAAATACTAATCCAAACACATCTAGTACTTACATTTCATTTCTGGTCTACCGTCTGATGAGGTATCAACAAAGTGGAGAGATTGAAACGTAAGACAACAAAAATGATCCCAGAACTCTGCAACCACAGCTATTTGCCACGTCTCCAACTGACTAAACTTATTTCCGTTGTAAAGAGAAGATTGCGAGGTCAATTAATAGAGACCTACAAATGTCTCAACAGCTTTAGTGATATTACCACAATAGGTGTTCAAGATAATGAGGAGAATGTCTGGACCAGAAATAATGGCCAGAAATTAGTAAGAAATAACTTCATGAGGACTCGGTCTGTACAATTATTCACACCTGAAATTATCAGAATCAGGAAAAAGCTCCTAGAAAATGTTGTGAATATGTTCAAAAAGCGTCTTGACTGACAAGCGTCCACTGCAATTCCAGTTTGTTTTGAAAACAAAAAACTCAAATACAGCAGTTCATTTTTTTAACGTAATCTTTTCGACTTTCTAAAGATCATTTTCATATTCCTATTCTCTAAATTCTGTATTTGGTACAGCAAGCATGATTGCGTCGTCGTTGTGTAATTAGCCACCAAGTTGAGAAGTTCTAACATTTGTGTTTGCATTCGAGCGCTGGAAATGATGTACAAAGCAGAGTACAACCGGCATCTAATGATTTTTTTACTTGAGAAAAGGAAAGAAAATAACAGAAACTTGCAGAAATCCATCCCGAGTGTATGGGGTAGGTTCTGCTACTTTTTTTCCTCTTCTGAAGTAAAAAATCATTAGATGCCGTCTGTACTCTGCTTGGTCCATCATTTTGAGGGCTCAAGTGCAAGCACAAATGTTAGAACGTCTTACTTGGCGGCCCCTTACACACTGATGTAAATATACTCGCTAATATAAATACGATTTTTAGAAGGTCAGAAAGAAGACATTCAAACAAATGTACTTCTTGGTCAACCCAATATTTACGATTCCGAAGATGATGCTTCATCGCATCATAGGATGATAGCATTATAAAGGCATAAAAAAAGAGATGATCTTGGCTCAAATATTACTAATAATCCGGAGAAAATTTTCATATCATGAGACTACTCTTTGAATAATGGCCGGATTTAGAGATATTGTGCAGACATAAATGTACTTGCGCTTTTGAGGGAAGAGTGATGACTGAATGCATTTCTTTGGTGCCTGAGCGTGACTGGGGTCTGATACCAAGAGTCTAAGGAACAACCCAAGAATGTCCCCACTTGGCTCGTTTCTATTGTCCTATTCCACTCCGTTCTTAATGTTCAAGTGACCCAAATACGTGTGCATTAATTAAGCACGCATTTCATAAGCAAATTTCACTCATGGGAGAAGTTATAGATCATGGAACACATGAAAAAAATTAGCGAGCTTAATAAAAATACTTTTTCCAGCAGAGAAATACAAAATCTTAATCTTGTTAAAAAGTAATTTTAAAGAAGTCAAAGTTACAGCCAAAAAAAGTTTTCACATTCATTGAAAAGTTATTTCAGAGTTGGTTCAGGAATTAATAGCCACAACTATATACATGAATGGCCAAAGACGCAGCAATGGAGGCATGTGTAAAATTAAGTCCACAAGCAATAGGCATGGATAGGCTGATCAGTTAAAATTTCTGGTTTTTTTGTATTCTTAGTCAATCTGAGATATGTTAAATTAGATCTGAAACCTGTTTCTAACTCTATGTATTGAACAGCATTTATGTAGCATTTGTATAAACAAACAAGTTATTTTGATTTCATCAGTTAATGTTTTTTCCAGAATTAATTGACACACGCACTATACATTCAAGAGAAACACCATTCACCAACGAGAGAGAAGCAACATACAAAGTGCCAGCACACACACATACACACACAAAGTAAACGGCTATACAAGTGAAGGTAAGGCAGTGACCTGCTTCAGTGGGGAGCTCCTCCTCGTTGGTCTGGTGCTGGTAGTGCGCAGCGTGCAGGCCTCGTCGCTTGTTGAGCAGCGGGTCCAGGCACAGCAAGAAGCCCATGTACACCACCAGCAGAGAGATCACCCATGTCACCAAAATCACCACCACCTGTAATACCAGTACAAAATCACCAAAAGGAAGAGCACATGCAATATCAGTATTCCTATTCTAAGAACAACAGCGCATATCTCATCAGTATAGGTCACCAAGACCACCACGACCTGCAACACCAGCATCTACATCACCAAGACTACCACAATCTGCAATACCAGCATCCATGCCATTAAGATGACCACTATTGCAACATCAATATTTCTGTCACAGAAATCAACAGCACATGCATTAACAAAGAAGAGCTGGACTTAGAAGACCTTTTCACTCTCATCAAACTGGACACTTGAATTCCTTTGATTTATCCATCCTCCAATACTGAATTCTATGTACAGCCTAGTAAAGATTTTAGTCTTGACCATATTTCCAGTTCTGATGAACACTCGGTTCAAATTAAGGAGCCATAAAATATAAAGTGTTTTTCAAGTGTTAAATGAATTGCAACTTGATTGTTTTAAGGGTATTTTAAGTTTATGTATCTGTGAGCTCTACTTTTCATAAATAGTTAAGACCCAAGCCTATGCTGTTAGCTTTCAAGTATTTCCATTACTGGAATGCATTTATGCTATCAATTACCTCCAATGATTTTCATCATCGAAGAAAATATAAAATATTAAAATAAATCATATTAAAAGTAAAATAACATTAACTGATAATACTAACATACATAGTTTTACCAATGAAAAAGTTTGGCTTTTGACACAGTAAAATAACTGCAAACTGCTGAGAAAGTTATTACAGAACAATATTTAGCCTATCTGTTTACCTTGAAAAATTTCTCACCCCAAAATATTTTGTACACATTTCACAGATTTTATTGATGCAAAAATGTTATAGTTTGGTTGAGTAGTTATTTTATGCCTCCTTAAAGACAAGAGTAATTTTCCCCCACACATTCAACTCTGATTAGAAGCTCAACTAGCCTATTTTTGGAACGAGTAAAAATTTTTCTTTAAACTGGGGCAATAAACAAATAATCCTATATAGGTCAATGCTAAATAAGGAACTTCTTTAAACTTAAATATAAAAACTGAAATACAGATGTTATAAAAGAGAAAATTTTTCGACAGGCTCACTTCCTGGAAGGTGGTTCAACAGGCTCACAATAATAGTGACTTAAATTTCAATGCAGTCCAAATTGTCTGAATTTGACCACTCTGATAAAACTCACACAAATGCTGTAAGAGTTAAGGATGTTCTCTATTAAACTGATATTATTTTAAATTTTAACAAGAAAAAAATACTTGCAACACCATTAATGCATGAAATAATAAAAAATAATTTGACATGGACAAAAAGAAAAATATCAGGTTGCTGCAAAAGTAATGTCTCCTTAAAAGATTTTTGGTAAAAGTGAATAAACCCCTGACGATGGAATTACGTAGGTATCCATTAACATACTCTTCACTGCTGTCAAAGACATTCCTCCTTTCAAAAAACTTGGAAGTGCCTCACTTGAACAATACTGAGTTTAAAATTAAAATTCAATTCTTAATCAATTTAGTCTCTTTTGGCTAACCTAAGTACATTAAAATGGCTTTGTAGTCCTTGGAACAAATGTAAATTAAAAGCAGGATATGTGGGCCACATAAGAATGTCTTGCAACTTTACTAATGGTAAAAGTAGACTTCTCAGACACAAGAAATTCAACTGATCATAATCAAACATTCTTAGAAGACTTTTCTTTAGCTCATCTTTTGAAGTGAAATTAATTCGAAAACCATTCTCTGCAACTTCTTATTATTCACTAAATCACCCCATAAGCATTCTGAATAGATTTGGCTGCCGCACTAGCGTTGACACTTATGAAACTCGTACATACAGTAGATAATTTATTTCTTACATGATCGGTTGGTGGAACAAACAAATATTAACAAAAAATATGAACGTAACAGAGGTAATCCTTAAGAAAATTGTTTAGTTTAGTTACAGAAATATATTAAACTTATAACATAATGTTAGTAATAGACAAGTGTAATTTTTTCTAATTTTAAATAATTTTTTGAGAAATCAAACATTTTTCCATCAACCTGACATTAAAAACTAGTTTATATGATATATTATTGCTTAGGTTCAGTAATAGTGCAGGAAATTCCCTCCCTCCTCAAAAATTAAAATCTAAAGCTCATTTTTTACTAGAAACATACAAAATTAAAACTGATTTGAAATCAAAATTTACAGTTTTCCACATTAAAGAACCATACTTGTTAAACTATGAATGCAAAATTAAAAAAAAGAAACAAATTTAAATTTTTCTCAACACAAAGAAATATTTTCAGGAATATTTTCATCAGGCAAGTTGTAAGGAACTGAAAAACATACCTTGATGGTTGTAGTATTGCGGCTCTCATACTTGCAATCGCACCTCGGACAGAACTCTTTCTCACGTCCCTTGATGTCCTCATGAAGGTTGGGCAGCACCACATTGTCACAGTCACTGAAAATGATCACTGATCATTGTCACAACCACAATTGCTGAAATTTAAGATGAGTGCAAGAGTTTGGTGGCCCTCTTCAAAACTTTAGTATGTTAACCAATATTGAATATTTATTCTGCTTACATTGCATTCAAGAACAATAAACAAACAAAAAATGAACAATTGCACCTATCATATTACAACTAAAATACATGAGCCATAAAAATGTTATACTCAAAATTGATCAAATGTTGGAACTACATCAGAACACAGGTGCAGGGAACAAAATCATTAAACCATACATAGTAAAAGACTAAATGAAATTAAAATAACAATGAACAGAAGCACGCAGAAGCCTCACAAATATCCTCAGGAAAAACTCACCATTTACTAGGTGGGACAGGTTGCTTGTAGATCATCCGATTGCTTTTTGTGGCATTGACAACTGAAGGCTCAGGGCACACGCAAATGCATCGTTTGTCGTCATACTGAGCCTGAAAATTTATGAAAAGGAATTTAATGCAAAAGTATGCTATTCTAGAGAGCAGAACATGAGCATCTTTAACACATTGACCACAATTGTATGGGTCGTAAAGTTGATTTGGTTAGGTTGTAAGAAACATACTGAGAAAATTGACTTACCTGCTTGAATAAGCTTCCAACCTTTGTAGGAGATGTACAAAATATAAGTGCACCTTAATATTTTCCTAGTACGATAAAATTTCTTCAAGAAGAGGTCGCACAATGATTTGAAATATTATTTATTACATTGGTGCATGAATGAGCCATTTATCTAGTGGTACAACACATTTGTCCCACTATGTAGTCAACGTGTTAAGTATATAGGATGAAACAAAGAGCAAGAATTTAAGCCAATATATCTGAGATACAAAATGACTGAATGGTCAAGCTCTAACTAATTACTTTTGATTTGTTTTCCTTGCATTACCATGTACTTTGTTCCTATATATCTTTCACAATAAACAACAAACCTTTATAATACATAACATTTTTGTATTTGTGTATTCTAAGATGATAGTATCAAAAAATCAAATTCAAATACTCAAAATATTATTACTTGACTAATTTAAAGTGTGATGGGCCTATAGATGATACATGCTTCATAATCTCTTCAATTTTATTCATGTTGTTGTGATCGCCGTGTTTAAACATTTTTCCTGACCATGTCGCTTTTGTGCAGCTTTCAGGCCATATAAATTAAAGACATTAAAATATATATGTTTATTTGTGAATAGCTGTGCCCCAAGTCATCGGTTTTGTGTAAATGGTGTAATGGTGATTTGGCACCGGAGGGGAACTCCGAGTAGAGGAACCTCATGTGTTCGTGTATATACGTGTTCGGCATAAACATTGTGAACCCACCCGACTTTCTGTTCCTTGTGCTGACAACAGCGGACAACGTAGCACTGGTGTAGCGTCCTCGAGAACCGCAGGTGCTACCACGAATTACAATCAGTAGGCTTTCGTGTTGTGAGCGTACTTTGCGGCGGTGCGAGTCACAACATAGAATTGGTGCCGTGACCAGGATCAGTGAACCTCTATGTTTGTGTTCGGTTTAATAGTGTCTTCGAGGGTCTACAAGATCGTTGCCCGGTGTATGTGATAAGTTGTGGTGCTGGTTAGACTAGTTTACTTCCGTCGGAGTTCCCCTCCGTGTGACTTGTGCTGGTGGTTGCACAGCTAAGAGCTGCGTCGACAGGACAATGGAGGCCACTGGTGGAGCAGATCCGGGAGAGCAGGCTATTTCGGAGCAGGAAGAAGAAGATTTTATCCTCGAAAATTTGCAGCACATGAAAAAATTCATGATGACGGTAGGTTCACGAGAGGGAAAAGTCTCTACCAAAGCGAGAGAAGAACTGCAGAAGTTGAAGGAAGATTTTGATAAAGTGATGGTGAGCTTCACTAAAACGGAAGACCCAGAGAAGCCAGAAGAGGCTAGCAAAACCACAGGCCCAGGAGCTATTCCTAAGAAGAAAATGAAAGTTAGGCATGCTGAGTCACCTGCCTATTCATCCGGCTTATCCAGTAGCCAAGAGGAGTCTCCTAGTGACAGTTCTGACACTTCGAGTGATTCTAGCGGTAGTGCTAATAGCAGACAGCGTGGTAAGAAAGGGAAAAGAAGACCAAAAAATAAGAATAAAAGGCGACATCGTGGAAATGAATTCACCCAATTAGTGGAAACCCTCAGCCATTTGGACATGAGGAAGATCCCGACCTTCGAGAAATTTGATGAAGATTCAGGCATGAATCTTAAGCTGTACCTCCAGTCGTTCGAAGAATATTGTCAGCAAAATTTCAAGGGGTCAACACTATTTTGGATCGGAGAGTTGGAAACTAAACTGCAAGGTGAAACATTGAAGGCGTTGAAAACCGTAAGGTCAGTAAATGATTCCTATGTAAGTCTGAAGAGGAAGTTGGAAGATTGGTATGATAATCAGAAGCTGGCAAGGAAAAGTAAAAATAAAGGTAACTTTGTACAAGCAAAACATATGACTGGTGAGAGCATGTATTTGCTTGCTTCTCGGCTTGAAAAACTGTTTGCAGTTGCTTATCCGAGCAAGGATGTTGCAACCAGTAAAACTTTGCAAGAAAAATACATATCTATTCTGCCACGAAAGTTCAAGGAACTTGTGAGAACCCAAATTTTGGGGCATAGAATGGTGGGGAAGAAGCTGAAATGGGGGGAGTTGAAAAAATTTGCCAGCTTGTGTGACCTTGAAGCAGGAAAGGAAAAAACATCAGACGTTGAGGAAATCGTTATCAACGTTGGGGTAAAGGAAAAACCGAGGCCATACCAGGAGAGTCAGCGTCAGTATGAAAATCGACAGAATGGAGGTTTTAATGGCGGTTTATGGAATGCAAACCCCACCTATCGTGAGAATGTTCCAAGGAACATTAACAGATTTCCACAGCATTTGAAGAGCGGAACTACAACGTGTACCTACTGTGGGCGTATGGGACACAGAGAAGATGACTGTAGGTCCAAGTTGGGAGCGTGTTTTGCTTGTGGTTCCCGGGAGCATTTTTTCTACAACTGCCCTAGAAAGATGGGTAATGGCAGAGGGAAAAGCAGGCGCTCCCATTTCAGTGGTGATGCGGAGTTTTCCAACTACAGAAGAGGCCCTGAGGTCTATCAACCATGTCCTTATCGTAATGAGACTCAGAGATCCCATGAGCTAAGGAATGAGGGAAATGAGCGCCTACCCGAGCAGAGGTACCGGAGCCTAACTGATGTTCGTCGCGGAAGCACTCCTCAGCGGCAACACCAGCAGCGACGTCTTTCGGAAAACTGAGGAACTCTGGCTCAAGAGGGGGTGTCCCAGAGTTTAGGCATCAGAAATCCTCCGGCAGTTTGACTGGTGGACCATGGTCTAATAGATTCGCTGTTTTGAATGACGAAATGGACCATCAACCGGACAGCTGTCTTGAAGGCTCAGCTGAGGTGATGGCTGAGAGTAATGAAGACAGAAGGGACATGGTGGAACATCTCGGGTGCAGCGGAGACAAGTTATCATCTAAGCCCATGAGCAGTGAAGCTGGGAACGTGGTGTCATCAGAAATTCAAGTGGACGACCAAGCAAAAATTGGTAATGAGACAGTTGATGCTGATACACCTCTGACGAGGACAGACCAAGAGTCCATTGAGGTATACGATGTTAATATTGTTCATTTGCTGCCAGGAAAATTAATGACTATTCCTTTTGTTGTTCAGGGCACAGAGTATAAGGCCTTGGTAGATAGTGGTGCAAACGCTAACATCATGAAGGAGAGTGTATGTAAAGATTGTAGGGGATGTATTGATGAATGTTTGAAGTGTAGAATTAAAGGGTTAGGGAGTACATTTGTTGAAACTATAGGTAGGGTAGAATTGGTTGGTGAAACGCTAGGGTTGCCTGCCGCTTCCTATTCTTTTGATGTTGTACAATGTGATAAGTTTGCATTTGACATTGTGTTTGGCTTGAACTTCCTTAAACGAAATAAGTTATGTATTGATATGTCTAAACGGATGATTTCTAGACTGGATCAGGGCAAAGGCCGAATTTTGTATTATTTTTCTGATTCAGGAGAGATAAACCATGTCATGCATGAAACTATACCTGTGTTTGCTGCTTGTGATGTTGACGTGGAGAGGAAATATGCAGCTTGTATTCCTGTTGAGGTTAGGCTTGCGAATGTGGGGCCCATCATGTCAAATCTTGTATACTTTTTTGAAGGAAAACCGTTGAATTCAAAATTGCGCAGCTCTGATGGCATTATTAACTTTGATGTAGGTCATGAGAATGTTGTTGCTGTGAAATGTAGGAATGGAACTTCTGCTGAGTGCACTAGAGTTAAGAAGGGGGAGAGGTTAGGGTATGTCAGCACCTTAGTGGAAGTCCCTTCTTTAGAAAGTGACGGGCTGGAGTACTGGTCGGAAGAGAGTCTTAAGGACAGTATAATTTTGGGCGATAATGTTACTCCTGAGCAGAAGCAACTAGTGTATGAAATGTTGGTTAGATCTCAGGATGCCATTAGCAGAAATGAATTTGACATAGGAAGGGCTAAAGTTATACCTCATAGGATAGAGTTGAGTGATAACACTCCCGTATGGCAAAGACCACGGAAATTTTCGGAGCCTGTTAACAGGGAAATTGAACGACAGTGTAAGGAGCTGTTAGCATTAGACATAATTGAGCGTAGTAGTTCACCATGGAGTAGCCCTATCGTACCAGTAATTAAGAAATCTTCTGATCTAGGTAAAAGAGAAATTCGAATGTGCATAGATTATCGCAAGCTTAATAAGCAGACTATTACTGAGAAATTTCCCATGCCGGACCTATCTGAACATATTTACAGTGCGCATAATACAAAATTTTTCACTAAGTTAGATTTAATCAAAGGATATTATCAAGTTCCATTAGATGCTGAGAGCTGTGAGTATACTGCATTTAGTACTCCTCATGATCATTTTCAGTTGAAAACTTTATCATTTGGTCTCAAAAATAGTGGTATTGCTTTCCAGAAAAATATGCAACAGATTCTCTCAGAAGTTTGTTTTAACAATGTCTTGGTTTACATCGATGACATTTTGATCCTGAGTAAAACGTTTAGTGAACATTTGGAATTAGTAGAAAAGGTAATGAACACCTTGAGCAAGAATGGAATTAAAATAAAAATTTCAAAGTGTGAATTTTTCAAAAGGCAAGTGAATTTTTTAGGGCATGTAATTGGTGAAGATGGCATACGTAAATCTCCGGAGTATTGTGATAAATTGCGTAACTTTCCAAAACCCACAACTGTTAGTGAATTGCGGCAATTCTTGGGGCTTGTAAATTTTGGGAGACGTTTTCTTCAAAATTGTTCGATAATTGCAAGACCGCTAACTGAACTTACTGGGGGCCAAAAACATTGTAAGTTAACTTGGAATGAAGAAATGGAACAGGCTTTTCTTCAATTGAAGGAAAAGTTATTGGAGGAGGTTACGCTATCTTTTCCAGATTATTCTGATGAAGCTGCCCCGTTGGAGTTATCTGTAGATGCTTCTGCCGTGGGGGCTGGAGGATGTTTGATGCAAGTACAGCAGGGAGGCTACAGGGTCATTGGGTATTCATCTACTACATTTTCTAAGGCTGAGACAAGGTACTCTACTTTAGAGCGTGAACTGGTAGCTATTAGGTGGGGTATCAAGGTATTTTCACCATTCATATTAGGTACTAAGTTCATTCTGTATACCGACCACAAGCCACTCTGCTTTCTTCATAATATGGCCATTACTAATTCACGGTTGATGCGTACATTTAATGATATTGCCGAGTACGATTTTGAAATAAGGTATAGACCGGGAAGCGAGAACGTAATAGCCGATGCAATGTCTAGGAGTGTGTGCAGTCCTGGTGAGTGTTTTGAGGATGAAGGTGAAGAGTTAGGCTTGCCCACTGGATTGAGGGTCATGAAAAAGATAGATGGGGGTGGAGATTCATTTTTCATTTCTTTGTTCATGTGTTTAGAGGATTTAAAGCATGACAAAATACATGTGGATTTGCCTAAGGATGATCTGGGGCTTAGAGAGCTTTTAGTTGATGATTTGACACAGAACCCATCTAAATTTAAAATTAAGATCACGAAAGAAGTAGGAAGGGCTCTCAGGTCAATGAGAAGAAGGGGCCAATTACCGAGGGAAGAGTTATTGCTGGTAGCTTGTGAGAGATTTAAGGTGGAAATTTGGGTGCATCATGGCATGCAATGGCCAGCTGTGTTTAAAAGACAAACTCCTGATTCTGAGGGAGAACCAAAGATTCACTTGCAGTGTATTGCAGGAATTCACTTCAACCCCGTTTTTAGCCGAGTAAATGAAGAGGCATTGGTTTCGTATGTGAAGGGCGATCTTCTGAATCAGTGTAGTGAATTAGGTCAACAATTTGATGATTCTGGCTTAAATATTAATAATGACGATATAGACGAAGCTGAGGTAAATGTGTGTACAACGGAATGCGGTCATGGAGTTGAAGTTGGTACTGGTTGTGCGGTGGAGGTTGGAGGGGTCAAAATTTGTGCCTTGATAGATACAGGATCTCAAGTATGCCTAATCACGAGGGAAGTGACTGCTATGCTGATTGATAGGGGTGTACAGTTCGATTTTGATGAAGTAGAAGATTCTGCAGTTATAGGAATTGATGGCCGAAGAGCTTTGCTACGTGGTGTGATTCATTTTGATTGTCTTCTGAAGGGGTTAAAAATGGATGTGAAAGTACCATTTGCGATAGTCGAGAATGATGCCATACCATGCTGTTGTTTAATTGGCGCAAATTTCTTGGCAGAGAACAAGATAACCATTGACTATGGTAGTCTTTCCCTGAGCTTTGTCATTGCTGGTGAGCTGGTTAGGTATCCCTTTAAGGTGGAGGAAGACCTGGATGAATCTTTGTGTGTCAGCTTGATTGGTTTTTTCAATTCGAGTGTATCGGGGTCAGATATTGATGAAGAAACTGTTGAACTTGTGGAACAAGAGAGTATTGAAAGTGCTGGTGAAGGTGATGACATTGCGGAAGCGAGACGTAACGTGAGGGTGAAATTTATTTTTGCAAACTCAAGTATCCGGAATATTCAGAGTAATGATTTTGCTATAAAATCTTTGAAGACAAAGATCAATAATAAAGTACATGTAAGTTTTTGGAAACAGCGTTGTCTTGGTCAGTTCCGGAGGTACTACAGTTCGTTGAGTGTCATGTCAAATATTGTTGTTAGAAGCATAGGTGATTATTATGTACCCGTTGTTCCATTTATGATAATGATTGATGTTGTGTACAAACTTCACATTCAACTTGCACACATAGGCATTCAAAAGATAGACAAATTAGTGAAACAGCACTTCTGGCATCCTGCAGCGGCTTCTATTGTTCGTGATGTGTGTGTATCGTGCAGGCATTGTCAACTTTATAAGACATCTCCTCGGTTGGTGACACCACCTACTCGCACGATAGAGGCTTCTCATCTTTTTGATCTTGTTGCCATTGATTTACTTCAATTTTCTCGTTCTTCTCAGGGTAATGTTGCGTTGTTAGTTGCTATAGATCATTTTTCTAAATTTCTCATCGCCATTCCCATTAAAGATAAAACATCGAAAACAGTATCAGCAGCTTTGAAAAGTAGAGTATTACCAGCTATGCTAAGAATCCCGGACCGAATACTAACTGATAATGGTAGTGAGTTTCGAGCATCGGAGTTTAACGATGTTTTGGATTCGTTTAATATTGCACACATTTATAGCACCAGTTATAGAGCTTCTTCAAATGGGTGTGTGGAGCGTAGTAATCAGACAATCATACAAATTTTGAGGGGTATCACCTATGATAATCCTTTAGATTGGGACAAAGAAGTAAGTAGAGCTCTTATTACGTATAATAACACTCATCATTCGCAAATTGGTTGTAGTCCGTCTCAGTTCTTGTTGCAGAGAAATCATTTTTTGCGTGGCCCTATACCTATTGAAAAACAAATTGTGAATAATTGGGAGCAGGGTCATGAAAGATTTAGTGCTTTCAAAATAGGACAAAAAGTATTGTACAAGATTCATCGCATAGGTAAACAAACTAAACATAAGCTAGAGCCAAAGTTTGAGGGCCCCTTTTGGGTGGTTAAAATCCAATCAAATGGTGTAACTTATGAAGTGAGAGATGAAGAAGGAAGTATTCGTAGAGTGCATCATAGGCAGCTCAAGTCGTGGAACGAGCCTCCAAAATACTTATTGAAATATTTCCAGATGAACAGTAGTTTTGAAGAATCCGACTTGATAGAGCCATATGAATTTGAAACTGCTGGGAACGGGAGCTGCGTTCCTTCATTTTATGGCTTTAGTGATAGTAGTACTACTAATAGTTCTAGTAGTTTGAGCTCTACTGGTGATTCGTCTAGCAGTAGTGATGGGGATTCGACTCTTTCCGATGAGAGTGATAGTGTTTCATCGAGTGTAACTGATGGTGAGGTTAATGTGGCGGAAGATGGTAAACAGCGGGTAGGTCAGTTCTCAGTACATTTAACACCACCTCCTGATAAACGTACAATAACAGAGATTACTCCTCGTGAAGCGTTAGTTCCGTGGAATTCCCAAGTTTTTTCTGATAAGGGGAGTGGAGATTTTCTTGGGTTTAGTCCGGAGCAGAACGGGCAAAATAACCAGAATAGAAATCGTCATTTCGATGTTGGCGGAAAATCCAGGGCGCAAGGTGATTCCAACTTAGGTGGGGTATTACAGAGGGTTGTAGTTGAAGCAGAAGTCCACGCAGAACCTAAAGCTTCTACACCAGTACGACAATATTCAGAGAATTTGAGGATCAGTGAATCACTTTCACCAGTATTGCAGCCTTCGACCGATAGCGATAGTGCGAGTGCGGCTGTAATTTTAAATGTGGTTGAACAGGCATTTACTGTGCAAGAGGAGTTAATCAACGAAAGTTTAAATGTGGTAGCTCAGTGTGAGGCAGGTTCCTGGGTTGCATGTGCTACTCCGGATTATTTACCTGAAGAAGCCAACTTTTCAGGATTTGGAGAGAGTAAGTCAGTAGGGGAAAATCTTGCGGCGGTAAAAGCAGCTTTAAATATTATGAAAAGAAACTCTGTCCAGTCTAGAAAGGCGGTATCAAGCTTTAGAGGTAACAATAGGTTTTTACGAGAAATATGGGCTAAGAATTACATGGGAAGTGAGAGTCGTTTCGAAAGATTTAATTGGATCGAGTCGGAAAGCGCCGACATATTGTGTGATTTGCCAAATATTAGTAACTCTAATGTATCGGAGAGAGTTACGCGTTCCAGAGGTCTTGTTGAGACCTACCCTCATGTGCAACCTAAAGTACTCGAGTACAAATGGCGTGATAAAAATAAATAAATAAATGTGCCTTTTACTAGTCTTGATGTACGGTGATGAATATGGTTTTATACTCGTTCAAGTTGATGCGTTAAATGTTTAGATATATGTGTGTGTTGGGATGTGCGTTTAATTAAGCTTTAGCAAATGCGTACTATCCTCTGATTTTAATGAGTTGTGTTTGTAAACGATCCATTTGGATAGGTAGATATGTTAATAAAGATTGTGTTGTAAAGTTAGAATTAAGATTTAAATTAAAGATTCTTGTCTGAAGTTATTTGTGTTGCGGTTGTACTGGTAGTGCTGGTTTATATTGGTATATGTTGTAATTTTAGGTAAATAATGCGTTCCACTGTCATTTAAATTTGGGGTTGATGTTGATGCTTTTCATGTAGGCACCTTGTTAAATATGCGCCATCGTTGACAAAACTCGAACATGACTATATTCTTAAAACTCAAAAAAACGTTGCGTAAGACCAGATGTCTCCTGCGTACGGTGCTGTCGGCATTATCGATATGATATTGACGATACGTTGGCAGATGTGACCGGATATCAGCCTGGTTGATGCCTCGTGATCGGGAGGTATTACGGGTGTTTGTTGCGTTTTGAGAGAGATGTGGATATTAAAACAATGCTTAATAAAAATAACTGTTCTGTACACATTGATAGTTTTAAAAGCAAGAGTTATGTGCTGATATGTATCCCCAATTGTAGACAATAGCGATAGTTTGTCTCACATGCTAGATTGGAGCTGCAGTCAGGATTCAGTTTATTTATGAGTGGATCCCAGGGTATCCACTGGTGGGGGGATATGTTGTGATCGCCGTGTTTAAACATTTTTCCTGACCATGTCGCTTTTGTGCAGCTTTCAGGCCATATAAATTAAAGACATTAAAATATATATGTTTATTTGTGAATAGCTGTGCCCCAAGTCATCGGTTTTGTGTAAATGGTGTAATGGTGATTTGGCACCGGAGGGGAACTCCGAGTAGAGGAACCTCATGTGTTCGTGTATATACGTGTTCGGCATAAACATTGTGAACCCACCCGACTTTCTGTTCCTTGTGCTGACAACAGCGGACAACGTAGCACTGGTGTAGCGTCCTCGAGAACCGCAGGTGCTACCACGAATTACAATCAGTAGGCTTTCGTGTTGTGAGCGTACTTTGCGGCGGTGCGAGTCACAACAATGTTCACAGATTGACAAGGAATATCAAGACATCTAATTCATGCATATACTATAAATTAAAAATTAATAGAATGCCTGTTAAATATCCATTGGAAACTGGGTGATCAATATTAGATATCATTTGTGACTAGTTAAGACATTTTTTGGGATTCCATAAAAAAACAACCAAATTCAATGTTCATAGGTACAGATGATATTTAAAGACTTACCTGAATTTGAGAGAAAGAGCCAGCAAGGACAAATGTGAGCAGGCAATATGCAATTTTCATTATTACAATCTACAGTTGAACAGTTGATACAAAATACTCTGAAAATCTGAAAATAAAATAAAATGAATATGTAACTACCAGACTACTGTATATTATAATTATACCAGACAAAATATTAGTAAGCTATTGTTTGTCAAGCTCAATTATTTACAATGTTCATTAATTGGCGTTCAAAGCAGTGATTCAACTTTAGTTCATATGTAAGTACTAAACAAGCATCAGTATTCATTAGAGATGCGACTCAAAAAAAAACCATGCCTTTTTTTTAAAAAAACGTTTTTTTACAAAAAAAACGTGGCCAAAAAAACGTGGATATTTTGTTTTTTATAAATATTTTGTCTGAAAATAACTTGGCAAGAAAAAGAACCACATTACATTATGTGTTTTCATGTCAGATTACAAAATAAAACAGCATACTTCTTAATTGGTGGTTTTCAATGGTTTTATGAAATTTTTCATTTTCTGCGGTTTCATGCTTTGATATTTCATTTATTTTACAATACATGTGAATGACCTTCAACTCCCAAAATGGTGTGTTATAATAACATATCTTTACTTATGGTCATCGATAGTGATGTGACTAAAAAACCATGCTTTTTTTTAAAAAACATGTTATTTATACAAAAATTATGAATAAAAACATGGATAATAATATATTTATGTGACCTTGAAATTACAATGCTGTTTTTTTTAAACCTTGTATTATACCCAAAAAATCTTGACTAAAAAAACATGGCTATTATATTTTATGGGACCAAAAAATTTTTTTTTAAGAACATTTAAAAATAACCATGACTAAAAAAACACGGATGTAAATATCAGGAAAGTTATTTTTCTTTAATCGAATTGTCTTTAGAAACTTATAAGCAAAGAATGCTGTTAATATTGAAATCATGTTTATTAGAACTGTACTAGGTCTTAGAATAAAATATCTACAGAGAATCTATTTACTCCATAAAACCTTTCGGAGACCAGCTCCATCCTCAGTCATTCAGTAAAATTTGGTGAAATGGACAATGAATTTTCACTTTCACTGTTCATTTGAAAAATATTTGACTGAATGACTTACTGAGGATGGAGCTAGTCTCCGAAAGGCTTTATAGAGTGAATAGATTCTTTGTGGAAATTTTATTCTAAAACCTGGTATGGTTCTAATGGATTTTAATATATCTTATGTGACCAAAAAATCCATGCTATTTTTTGAATGTTTTTGTTACAAAAAAGTCATGACTAAAAACATGGATATTAATATACTTTATTTTACCATAAACAACCATGCTGTTTTTTTTTTTAAGAACAACTTTTTACAGAAAAATCGCAATTGAAAAATGTGGACATTAAATATATTTTATGTGCCAAATCATGTGATCATGTTTTCTTCACCAGAAAAATCATGACGTAAAAACATAGATATTAATGACTTTTTGTGAAAAACACATGGTTTTTAAAATGTCGTTTTTTTTAGGTCAGATAAAATTTAATATCACTCCTGTTTTTTGCAAAAAAATTTTTTTCAAAAAGCATGGTTTTTTGGTCACCTAAAATAAATTAATATCCATGTTTTTTTACAGATTAGATTAGTCATTAGTTTTAGCCTCCCTACCCAGCAACAAATGCGATCCAAAGAGAGGAAGGAAGATTATGAAACAAGATCAAAGTTGAAGAAGACAGTATTAGGTGCTGAAAAACAGGACAGCAGTGAACCGAAAAAAGGTGGTCCTCAACATAACAAAAACATTTTATTTCAACAAAAAGGAGGCCTACCTAACTCCCAGCTTGGGCGCTCACATTGTCCCCTGGGAGCACAAGTTCCCATAGATACAATAGTTGTATCCCCCTGAGGGGGTGTTTATTTTTTACAAAGAAGTCGTGACCAAAAAATGAATCATAATAACTTTTTAATAAAAAAACATGTTTGAAATAAAACAATGAATTTTTTGGTAACATAAAATATGTTAATATCCATGATTTTAAGACGATTTTTTATGAAAAATACATGAAATAAAACAGTATGGTTTTTTGGTCACATAAAATATATTCATATCCAGGTTTTCTTATACATCATTGTTTGTAAAAAAACATAATTTTTAAAAAAACAGCATGGGGTTTTTTAGGTCTCATAAATATATTCATGTTTATTTAGTCATGATTTTTTAGTAAAAAGCATTTTTTGGTCTCATAAATATATTCATGTTTTTTCAGTCATGATTTTTTAGTGAAAAACATGTTTTTTTATTTATTAAAAACTGCATGGGGCTTTTTATGTCACATAAAATATAATATTCTTTAGTCATGATCCTTTGTAAAAAAAACAGCATGGTTATATTTGGTACTAGAAAATATATTAATATTCATTTTTATCAGTCAAAATTTTTTGTAAAAAAACATGTTTTTAAAAAAAAGCATATTTTTTTGGTCACCTAAAATATATTAATATCTATGGTTTTTATTCATTTTTTTGTAATGAAAACAGAAAAGAAACCATACTGTAAAAGTGGTGGCAGATAACCCACAATTACCTAGAGGAGTCTAAGAGGTACAGCAGGAGCCACAGAACTTACCACAGAACTTATATTGATGGAGTCAAAATTCAGAGCTTATTATCTCTGCTATGTCTGATTTTTTGGTCACGTAAAAATAAAATCAGACTTAGTAGAGATAGTAAGCTCTGAATTTTGACTCCATCAATATAAGTTCTGTGGCTCCTGCTGTTCCTCTTAGACGCCTCTAGATAATTGTGGGTTATCTGCCACCACTTTTACTGTATGGTTTCTTTTTGATGTTTTTATAACAATAAAATGACTAAAACACATGGATATTAATATATTTTAGGTGTCCAAAAAAACCCAGACATTTACTTGACAAAATTTAGGTGTGCAAAAAAAAAAAAAAAATCACATAACAAACACGTTTTTTTGCAAAAAAAGCCGCAATCAAATAAAACCGTTTTTTTGCATCACTAGTATTCATTCAGAGCTTAAAAGGTATAACTTGTTTCATAATTGCTCCACAACCATGGAACAAAATGTTTCTTGAAATGGAACAAAAAGTTTCTTGAAATTGCAATAAAAAGCAATTGCATTTAGTTGGACAAAAAAAGACAACTGAAAAAAAAATATTATGTATGTGTTCCATGTTGCACTCTTATGAGAGTCTATCAACAATGGAAATAATCCAGTAGGTTACAACAATTTAGGGCAAAATTGCAGTCAGAAGAAAATTCTAGCACATGAACTATTGACAAGTGTTTTGAATTGTAAACCAGAATTGCTTTGCATAAAGAATAGACCTACCTACAACAAAATGTTAATATAGTTTCTGAACAAATTTTTTGCTGTGAACTCCACACAATGAATATTTGGAGCAGAGTAGCTCATGAATGTCTAAGGGTACGTTCATACTACAAGCGGCGCAGAGTGGAGTGGGTCACATGTAAGCAGAGCAGCCTACACAAGAATCAGTGGCTATGGAGGATTTTGTGTGTGCATTCCTATTCCTTGACAGCAAAAAAACAGAAACGAAAACACTGGGTCCATCCCATCAACGTGAGGAGAGATCGATATGAAAAATACCACTTCATTTTCAAAGCACAGAGGAGAGATGAATCGCAATTCTTCGAGTATTTACGAATGGAATTGGCACCTTATGATGTATACAATCCCTTATAAAAGGAAAAATTTCTAAAAACATAAGGTAAATATGCTATTTAGTAATAATTCCCAAATTTTTATTCAGGATACATGTAAAGCAAAGTAGTTTAAGCAAAATTAAAGTCTTTACATAAAGGTTGTATCACTTCATATGACTACAGGTTTTCGTAGGCCATTAGGAACAAAGCGACTTGGGTGACTATAAGGTAAGTGCAAGTAAAATAATTACCTTCAGAAATTTAGAGTTATGCTAAGTGAAAAATACTGACTTTTCCTGGCCAAAAAATCCTCAAAATGCTGACATGCTTTCTGTTAATATTGGAAAAAATGACCCAAGCTCATAATATTTTGCAGCATATTTTGTATTAGACACTGATTGAGATCCCCTTCTAACCATACGGCCTCCTTTTCCTCCCATTTTAGGGATAAAACGAAAACTTTATTAAATAATCGTACAAAATTATTTCTTTTACAAGATCATACAATAAAATATACAACATAAGAAAAATAATAGCAGACTTCTTAAATTGAAGCAATAAAATAAAAAATCAGAAAAAGCAAAAGAAAAAATAAATGCTCAACAAACCCAAATGGGTATAATTAAGATAAAATATTACATGTTACACTATCAGTTATAGTTGTTATATAATTAGTTGCCCAAATTATTAACTATATATTGTACTTTTTAAATCAAATGACAATTCTACCCATGTAAGATATGACGATCCAAAGGTGGACCTGCGGAGAAAATCCCAACAACTCTATCCCAAAAAATCCCAACAACTCTAAAAAATCCCAATAAATTTCCCAAGTGCTCCACTCTGCTTGCAGTGTGAACAGCCAAGCATTTCTGCACTCAAACCCATACAAACATTATTGCCACTCTGCTCTGCTCCACTCGTAGTGTGAACACATCCTTATATTAACCACTGCCACCATTTCCCAGAACATGAATTTCAACAGGGCCAGTAGTAGTAGTATTAGCATTGATTTGCTAGCGCTTCAGTAATTCGTACTATATCGCGCCGTATATCTCACAGTTTAAAATACAGAATTCACATCGTTACACAAAAGCACACTATATAAATGTTGTTCAAAGTTTGTCACAATCACCATCATGGAAACACAACAGCAGCCATCACATAGACCACTTCAATTGTTACCCACATCAGTATCATTTTATAAGAGTCCTAGTTGATCTTTGAAGAGATCATCTACAGAGCGACGCACAATCCGCGAACACAGGACAGCCAAAAACCCCGTAGGGGATTTCCGCTGCCCACCCATTTATGGCCGGGCGCCTTACCTACGCTGAAATTCCCAGAGGCATCTACGCAGCGCACCCGGCCATATTATAGTTTAGTCATCCACACCTCAGACGTGTGAAGAAGTTCCTTGATTACGCTGTTCCTTTCCTGGCTAAATTTGAGACATCAAGTTGCACTTCTCTAGAAACATTTTAAGCGCCGTCACACTGAAAGCTGAACGCTCGATTTCCTTGAGCATTCCGATCATTACATCCTCATCAGGACCTTGCAGTCTCAGGAAACACACATTCCTGGCAGCAGCATACCGGGGGCACTTAACAAGAAAGTTTTTGACAGTCAGAGGAGCGCGACACCGCTCACATCGAGGCTGCAGCTGTCGCTCCATCAAGTGCCCGTGCGTCAAGCGAGTATGGCCAATACGAAGGCGGCAGAGTATCACCTCCATCTGACGAGGGCGACAACTAGACGATGTCCACTCACGTACGGTGGGTTTTATAATTCTTAATTTATTGTTAATTGTTCTATCCCACTCCTGTTGCCACAAGCTTCTCACTGCAGCCTTTATCCGAGGGTACTAGTCTCGGAACGGGACCATCAAGTTCAGCGTCTCCTTGTTTGTCTCCGCAGCCCGTTTAGCCTCATGGTCAGCTCACTCATTGCCCGATACTCCCACATGTCCGGGCACCCAGCACAGCATGACACTCTTGCGTCTACTCGCAAAGTTAATTAACATCACGACAATTTCAGCAATGAGCAGGTATGTACTATTATACATCTGTATGGCATCAATTATGCTTTTTGAGTCAACGAAAATAGTGAAGGACCCACATGGATACTCCTCAATCAGTTTCAGCATCTCCATCACACCGTACAATTCCACTGTGAAAATTGATGACTCTGGGAGCAGCTTCCTTGCACTGACCCTTTCCCCAGACACAGCAGCACAGGGCCAAAGAACATCAATTTTTCCATGGTATTTTATATGCAAGCATAGTTTATCTTATACATTTTATTAAATTAGCAAGCTATAACATTATAATGAGAATAGAAACTTTTACAAGTCATGCTCAAAAGTTTAAAGAGCAGTTAGCAGCTATTAACCCATTCCAAGTGGTAAAACTATATATAGTTTGTCCCAAAAATGGTCCAATTCAGCAGTGCGTCTATACATAGTCACTGTTTTATTCCGCCTCCGACACAAAACAGTAGCTACAATATAAAGATTGCGTGCAAAAAGTGTTGTCTGGCATTCTTTTCAGTTCTTCAGCCAATTTTAAGCAAGTTGAAGAATGAGTTTAGTGTCTTACTAGACGTAATATGGGTGGTGCGTAATTGCGGGACAGGAGGGTAGCAGACTTGCTCCTCACCTGTTTTGATATCATTTCTTCCTAGTTTTTCCAGTTGTGTTGATATTTATTGTCCTCTAATAATAATAATGATGATCTCTTCTAATAATGTCATAATTTAATTTTAAAAATATTACATGCTTTTGCAAGCAAATACTTTTTATGCATTCTGTTCAAGCTTTTGACTTTATATCCAAAAGATCAGTTATTTTCAGGTGTACCATTATAACTGTGATCATAAAAACACACATTTGCGGTGTATCTACATACCTATGATTTTCACGTCAGTACTCAAGTTACATATACAAAAAATCCAATAGAAGTCTATACATTAGAAATTATTCAAACTGAAATTTATTCCTGCCATTTTTTATATTTGATTAAAAATAAATTGGGTAAATCTGTAGCGTTTGCTAGTAATAAATTTTCAAGTTTTCGGTGCCTTAACCCGTCCCCACGTCCTGGACTCTTAGAAGGTCGGCAAAGCTAGCACATGTTTCACATCAGCAAACCTAGGGTTGCCATATATGGTCTTAAGCGTCTCGCTGAGCGCTATTCATTGGTGTAAGGTAAAATTAGGTGGGAGGAACAGGGAAGGAGAGGTATCAAGCTCAAATCTGTATGAATTCTTCTGCTCAGTCTGGAGTGTAGCTACCGGCGCTGCACAACCTCTTAGAAAGCCAGCAGTGAAGCTGAGGCATACCAGCACACACTCTGCCTCTAAGAAGGTCGCCATCATTTTTATTTTCTTATGTTTTTGTCCCAAAAATGGGAGTCCAAATCCACAGATTTACTCCTACGCAAAAAATAATACCACCATTGTTTTCGGGAGGAAAAGCTCTATGCATATCAAACTCTTTACAAACAATGAAACTGCTTGATAACAGCCTATACACAAAATGAACTAAAAAATAAAAACTGTGTTTTACATATAGTGCACATAACTCCAGAACTATTGGACTTGAAAAAAAATTCACATACCACAAGATTCAGCAACTCAGAATCTATGAAAATGCATAATAAAAAAACATAAAAGTGCAATAAATAAAAAATGGCCAGTGATTTTCTGATTTCTGTTTTATGTATTTTACCGAAATAAAAACTCAAATTTTGTAGATTTTCATTGGGGTAGCAGTATTTTTTTTCCCACTGACAGAAAGAGCAACTCTCTCTCTTTACAATGAACCCCCAATGAAAATTCTAACATGATTAATGAATGTACAGCAAGTTGCACAGTTGACCCATTTTCTTCAAACCTCTTGGTAGGTCGACCATGTGGAGACGGGTTAACATAGTTAATTAGATCGAAATAAACAAGTGTTCTTCTACGCACTTTCCGTAGGAAACGAGTATTTTACGAGTTATGGCAGTATGTTAATTTTTATCTTTGATGACAAATGCAATAGAATAAACAGTTACTAATGGATTTTTGAATTTTTGTTGCTAGAAACATGGTAATAACATCTAAATAAACTACTTTTCTTCTATACACTTTTTGTGACCAGTGAGTACTTTACAAGTTAGAGCGGTAGGTTAAGTTTTGTCTTTGATGATGAGTGCGTTGCAAGTGAGACTCCATTGCACTGTTGCCATCCGACGTGCTCAATGAATTACTTCCCGCTTTGAACACTGAAGTTGCAGTAACTAATTTACCGCTATATCTTCTAAAATACTCATTTCTGATGGAAAGTGCATTGAAAACGAATTGTTTATTTTGATCTAATTAAGTATATTCAGGCACCGAAAACTGAAAAATCAATTACTGGCAAACCATTCATATTTACCATAAATTGGGTTGAAATGTATTCTAGGTAATCCCCGGAAATTAAAAATTTTGTTACAAAGAATCACTAAAGGAGCCAATTTAAAAAGTTTTACAAGAATGACATTCTGCTTGCTGATGCATTATTTTTTAGTTATTTAACTTTGATGTTAACCCTTTTGACGCAAAATTTTTCCTGCTAAATCGAGGAGCATTCTAGTGTGTTTTAGGGTTGATTGGCATAGTATTAGAAGCTCTTACAGGGTCGGTAGTGTTTTTTTATTAAATTTGTAAGTTTTTGCACTGGGACATATACGTCCCATTTAGTAATCCATTGCCATTGAGAGTGGGACATATGTACCCCACCAGGAAGTTCAAAAAATAGAATAGTGTTTGTATATACATTCAAACTAACATACTTTTTCCTTTTCCAAGGTAGAAAATGAGAAAACATCAATAGAAAATGGTTATTGTATTAGAAAAAATAACTTCCATTTTCTAGAAAAAAGGATATTACGAGTGACTGGTCGTTCAAAGCTTGAACTATTCCACATTTATTTGGCAAAAAACAATTTCTTTGACTAAATAAGCATAAAAAACTATGCTATTTACCATTTTATTTATGGTGTGGCTCAAAGAATCTAACTACTTCATGGATATAATATGTCTTGCTTGAATCATTTAATTTTTATGGATTTGTAATGTACACTTTTGAGAATACAAAAGTGAATTTGTCTCTGGAAATGGGTTTACTGATGCATTTATTATTTAGACTTATTTCCACTCCAATGAATTCAAGTTTTGGAAGTTGATTGCAGCCCATTAGGCACCATCATTATTTCTCATGCATCCATCAATTTGTACTCATTTTTCTAGCTGTTTTCTTTTTCTATTCTTAGATTGGTTTTGCATGCTATTTGTAAGAACAAAATTGAAGGGACTTGCATTTGAATGCTTCCAAAGGGAAGGTGGTCTACCTAAAGCACAAATTATTACTCCTTTCTCTGCTGTTGATAATAAAAACATGGGTTCAAATCCATTTGACAGTATTGGCCAACCAATGTCAGCAATATCATCAATTCAAACAAAAGGAAGTTTATGAGTGCGATTCACATACTCGTCTTCTTTTTGTTCCTCCTCAATGCTGATGTTACCCTCATTTTGTCTCCTTGGTTTTCTTTTACAAGTGTCCTCACTCTCTTCGCTGTATTTTGCCTATTTTTCTTCCACTGTGCAACCCGGATCCTCAAAACTATCATCAATAGTTATCTAAACTCTTATTGTAAGTGAATTCGTCATCACTATCAAGGTCTTGCATAAGCTCTTCAGTTTCCAGATCGTCCAGTGACCTTTTTCGGCTCCTGCATGAAAATAAAACATTTTTATACCAAAATTAGTATGAAGCCAAATTTAAAATTCAGTGCTAATGGGATAAACATATCCCAAATTTAGATATATACAAGTGGGACAAAAGATAAAGAAAGTACAAGTGGGACACACATATCCCACTTCATTTTTATTTCAACTATGTTTTACAAAAAGTATATTTATGAAGACAAAAATAGCTATATATAGGTTCCTACTAATATTTACATAAAATCAACCCAAAGAAATGATCATAAGCTATAAAACTATGCAAATACACGTACATTTTGAGGAGCAGCTTGAGACACAACCTGCTTCTAGCTCTTTCAACGCCCCACTGGGTGATTGCTGTTGAGACTACAAACAAGCTATGGGTAAAACAGAGTCTGATGCAAAATCTGTTAACTTTCGGTAGTTGCTGGGGCATATTCAGCCCAATTGTGCTTTAATTTAAAACACTGGGACAAATATAACCCGATCGCGTTGAAAGGGTTAAAGGAGCGGCATTAATGGAATTGCTTTTGCGTGCAATAGTGGTTCCAACAATGCGGCAACGGGGAAAAGTTATTGTTTTTGCAATATATGGGATAATACATTATTTGCCGATCCTGCGGAGCCTGAGCCCACTTCTAGGATGTAATAGTTAGAAACACATCAAAGGTTATAACTGAAAAGTATTAGCAAGACTGGATTACTGAAGACTTTGTTTACATCAGTTCCAAAATGGCGGCCACCCAAAAATGGTGGCCGCCATCTTGAAAGTGATGTCAAGCGCATATCTAAGTCTTCACTAATCAAGCCACGCTAATATTTTTGGGTGATAACCTTTATTGTGTTATTAACTAAAACATCCTAACTAGAAGTGGGTTCAGGCTCCAAAGGGTTGGCAAATAATACATTATAAAGTACCCAAGTGTACTCTAGTGGCTCACGCGTGCAACGCAACTGCTATGGAAGACAAAAATTTCAAAGTTGACCAACTCGGACACAACGCACCAGCAAACAAAATGTCATTCATGTAAAACATTTTTAAATGTGTTCCTTTAATGATTCTTTATAACGGAATTTTAAATTTCTGTGGATCACCTTTAATACATATTGACCATACCATGTAATAATTATGCTGTTTTTGTTACTATATTTGGAAAAATTAGGTACAACCTGATACTAATAAGAGGCAGAAACTACATATAGTGACAAGCACATTCCTTCCATTTAGCGGCATGACTATAATTATTATTATTATGGTCAATGTGAAGTTTCATGCAATCACGGAAAATGGAAATTCCGATTCAAAGAATAACTGTAGGAGCACATTTAATAATGTTTCCCAAAAAAGACCTTGTCGCTGAAGCGTTATTTTCGAGTTATTAAACTTCAAAGTTGGCAACCGCGCCAACACATTTCAACCCCATATTAAAAACGTATGAGGTTGGGTCGTGAGCGAAAGGCACAGTTCTTTTACAGAACACGAGAAATCACTAAAGGAAGACATTTAAGAACGTTTCGCAAAAATGACATTCTACTCGCATATGCGTTATTGTACAGTTATTTAACTGAGAAGGTATAAGAGCGTCGAACATAACAGGCTTTCCCGCGCCAAACGAGAGATTCGAGTATGTGTTCCAACAATACGCAAGGTTGCCAAAGTTATTGATTTTAAGGTATTGTTTTCGGCAAAACTTAGTGCGTGCAATTAGAATACTTATGAATATGATGAAATAAATAAGAAAATGAGATATTCTCATTAGTTAGTAATTCAAAATAGATCATAATATCACCAATATTGGAATAGTCAAGACTTAAATTGACACGGACTTCTCATCAGTTTGAATATGGCGGCAGTTGCGGAAGGTGTGTGTGCCGGTTGCTCTCCGAAGCTTTTCGAATGCATCAAGCATTATTATGGTGACGATTGTGCTAGTCAGAAAACGTTCGTTGCGCACGGTGTTATGTATGGAATTGAAGAAAATGATTTAATGGATTGTCCTCAATGTGGTCACAACGTTTCATTTTCTTAGTCGTTATTATTACGTCGTCATTCGTATAATCAGTTCGTTAATCGCAACACCCGGTACGGGCCCCGCCATTTTCGTGCTTATGTAAAACAATTGCTCACGCTACTGTCATAGTGTCATTAGAAGAACTGTGCCTACCCTCACGGACCCAACCTCTTTACGTTTGTAATAGGGTGTTACCTTCCGTTATTCATTACATTGTGGTCAACTGCCTTGCGCGCGGGACAAATTCTGCTCGGCGCGGTCGCTTCTTTCGGCGCGGTCGCACTCTTTGAAGTTTAATAACTCAAAAAACAAGCTTCAGCGACAAGGTCTTTTCTGGGAAACATTATTAAATGTGCTCCTACACTGATTCTTTGAATCGGAATTTCCATTTTCCGTGATTGCATGAAACTTCACATTGACCATTATTATTACTATATAAGAAAGTTTTAGCCTCTCTTAACCACAACAAAGATGTTCCAAGAGAGGAAAGAGGAAGGCACCATTTAGTATGGAGTTGAGGGAACACGGAATCTATGCACAAGGTTTACAGAAACAGTAAGCTAGGAAAGAAGTTCATGAAACAAGAAAAAAGTTGAAAAAAAAATATAGGTGCTGAAAAACAGGACAGCAGTGAACCGAAAAAAGATGGTCCGTAACAAAACAAAAACGTATTTTATTACAACAAAAAGGAAGCCTACCTAACCTTTAGCTCAGGCCTTCACATAGTCCCCCTGGGAGCGCCAATTCCCATAGATACAATAGTTGTATCCCCCTGAGGGGGCAGCACGACTATTTATAGCGTAAAGAAGTGACTGTCATGAACAGCGGCAGCTCCTATATATAGATCATTTCCAAATTTGTGCGCTCTGGTAAATACCCTGCTGCTTGGAATGGGTTAAATACTTTTTACATGAGTGTACTTGAAAAATTCCTGAAAGTCATAAACAATTTACTGATTTCCAATCAACAGTAACCTTAGTTCTAACATTTTACTCACAAAGCATGACCTAAATTTCCTATTTGATTACTACGCAATCACTCTTATTGTACATTTGAGATAAAAAATCTTTTGGTAAATGTGTAGCGTTTGGTAAGAATCAACTTTTGAATTTTTGGTGCCAAAACAGTTAATTAGATCAAAATAAACAAGTCTTATTCGAGCGCAATTGTCACCAAAGACAAAACTAGACCTCCAGCAAGACAGCTCATATCGCAATCATTTTCAGCAGTTACATCTAGCATACCACTTATTCTCTCCATACTGCTCAAACACCACATTCATGAAACTTTCTCTCTCCTGCTCATACTTACTACATTCCAGCACAAAATGCTCAATTGTTTTCTCCACTCGGTAAATGTAAAGGACTTGACCATAATCGATTTCTCACTTTTTGATCAACAAAGACTGTTAATTAAACCAAAATAAACAAGTTTTCTTCAATGCACTTTCCGGCGGAAATGAGTATTTTAAAAGTTATGGCATTAAATGAGTTACCGTAACTCCAGTCTTTGAGTCGGGGAAAAATATACCGCGCCGTCCGACGTGAAAGTAAACAGGCGTTCCCGCGCGCCAACCAAGCCGACGAAGAGCAAACCCCCTATTACAAACGTAAAGAGGTTGGGTCGTGAGGGGTAGCAACAGTTCTTTTAGTGAAAATTATAAAACTGAAAGAACTGTGGCTACCCCTCACGACCCAACCTCTTTACGTTTGTAATAGGGTGATGCACAATGGAGTTCCGGTAACTCATTTAATGCCATAACTTTTAAAATACTCATTTCCGCCGGAAAGTGCATTGAAGAAAACTTGTTTATTTTGGTCTCATCAACAATATTTGTTGATCAAAAAGTGGAAAATCGATTATGGTCAAGTCCTTTACATTTACCCTCCACTCCACTATTACACTGCCGACATAAACTGTTATTATGGTCAATGTGAAGTTTCATGCAATCACGGAAAATAATAATGCCGATCCCAGGAATCACTAAAGGAACACATTTCAGAACGTTTTACATGAATGACATTCTGCTCGCTGATGCGTTATTTTCGAATAATTGAACTTTGAAGTTGGCCTTGGCGCCAAAGGAAGCGAGCGCGTGAAACGGAATTTAATTAATAACGGAAGCTATTACAAACGTAAAGAGGTTGGGTCGTGAGGGGGAGGCACAGTTCTTCTAGTGAAAATTATAAATAAAGCTTCTAACCCACCCATTAGGGTGACGACCGCAATCTTGTTGACATCGGGTCCAAAATGGCGGCGCCCATGGTGGTCGCCATGTTAGACCCGATGTAAACTAGATTGCGGTCGTCACCCTAATGGGTGGTTTAGAAGCTTTATTTATACTTTTCACTAAAAGAACTGTGGCTAACCCTCACGACCCAACCTCTTTACGTTTGTATTAGGGGGTTAGCTTCCGTTTTTAATTAAATTACGCTCGCTTCCTTGGGCGCGCGACGGCCAACTTCAAAGTTCAATAATTCGAAAATAACGCATCAGCGAGCAGAATGTCGTTCATGAAAAACGTTCTTAAATGGGTTCCTTTAGTGATTGCTTGGAATATAATTATCAATTTCCGTGATTGCATGAAACTTCACATTGACCGTTATTATTCTCATTTCATCTCCATATACGTCTGTTTACACTCAATGACTTACATCTCACAGCAAACAAGAATTGACTTCCAAAACTACCATCATAGAACATCACAAACTTAGGTGCTTTCTTTTTTATATACCAATTAGGTGTAGGCTTCTGCATAATGCTTAGCTTCTACTTATTCAATCCATACTCTTTAGTTTGCCTATCAATCCCTTTTTTTCCACCTCTTGCAGTCCCACTCAGGCCCTACACCTCCAGCATTGATTAAACTCCAGTCATCCACAGGTCTCCCAATTCTAACATGATGCACACATTACATGCACTCTATGGTGATTTAAAGTTCTTTTTTTGAGCACCGTGTCCGTTCACTCTAGTTAAGCCCTTTCATTTCTGTGTTTTACGGGATTCTTCTTGTTTCGTGTTTCTTGTTATTGGAGATTCAGAGGCGAGTTCATGTAGCCCCCCGCCGGAAGGGGGATTAAGTTCTTGTATTATGTGTCTGTGGGGCAGATTGAAATATTTAATTAGGTTTTTAGGGATTTCAGGTTACAGAAAGGATATTCTGTACATTATTACGGGATTCTTATTTCTTAGTTCCCAAGAACGGATGACGAATAAACATTGTGGGATCGGCTAACATTGCTACCCTTATGAGCAAATAGCGCGTCATAAAGTCACTCGCAGAATATAATATAATAATAATAATAATAATGAAGGCATCTACGGATGCTTTATTTCCAATTTCAAGCCTGATACATATCACCTTATACATTGTATTTTCAAATGCCTTATAACTAACGCCAGGACGCCATTACGCTTTCCCCCGGTCAAGACTTGTCTGTGAGACACTTTCGCTATGCTCTAGAGGCAAGGGAGTTCGTGATCTACACAGACCACAAACCCTTGACCTCAGCGATCAAAATGCCATCTGAGCGCCTTTCACCAAGAGAAGCTCGACATCTGTCTTTCATTAGTCAGTTCACCACGAATATCAGTCTGCTGCAGGTACATTATAGGTCTCGAGAATACAGTGGCAGATTGTCTTTCTATGATTAACTCTATCAACCCCGGTGGTGAAATCACTTTCGGTAATACTACTACTAGTAATGTTCAGAAGGAGGATCCTGAACTCCAGGACCTTCTCAAACCTTCTAACACTACCTCTTTGAAATTAACCCTGGTTGGCGACGTGTACCGTGATGCTGAGCGACTTTCTCGTTTTATCTGCCTGCGACTCTCCGCAAGGTAGCCATTCTTCACTATCATTCTCTCTCTCATCCTGGTATTAACCGTACATTGCGTTTGATTTCCGATCATTTCGTCTGGCCAGCGATGCGTAAGGAGGTCAAGCAAATTGTGCAAAACTGCTATGCTGTCAGAGTAGCAAAGTTGTGAAACATAATCGTGCAGCGCTACAAAGTTGTGCATTTGCAGGACACAAATTCGACGCCGTACACCTAGATTTGGTGGGTCCGTTGCCTTTGTCGCGACGTCATTCCTATTTGTTAACAATGATTTATAGATTTTCCAGACGGGTTGAGGCCGTGCCTCTCCCTGATACCCAAACTGATACAGGAGCTCGCGCCTTTGTGAGCACCTGGATTTCCAGATTTGGGGTTCCCTCAAGTGTCACGCATGTCTGGGGATTACAATTTACCTCCAAATTCTGGAGTGAGCTTAGCGCCGCCTTAGGTTGTGCAAACACCAATACCACCGCATATCACCCGCAGTCGAACGGACTCATTGAGAGAGTCCACCGGGATCTAAAGAGTGCGTTGCGTTGCCTTAATTGCAGTCATGACTGGACCGACAGACTTCCAGTAGTATTATTGAGCATTCGAAATTTGTATAGGCAGGATCAGCAGTGCACAGCAGCAGAAATGTTGTATGGAAAGACGCTTTGCCTCCCGGGCGACGTTGTTGACCCAAAACCGTTGTCTGAATTTTCATCTGCTGACCGTTCCGCATGTAGCATATCGCTACAAAGCGTAAGAATTATGAATTTTCCCATTCGCACTTAAATAAAATTAATCATTAGCATTAAAAATCTTACTATAATTTATTATTAATTATTTTCTACTTCTAATTCGTAATCATTGAAGAAGTTGTGTAAATACATGAGAGATCAAATAATCAATCGACATTTCGAGTTTAAAGCAGCCCGATACGGCAACATCGAAGAGCGTTACTTGAACTGACTCACTCTTGCTTGTGGCTTTAGCGTGCGAACATCATCTTGTAAGTGCAAGTGAAATTTAGGCTTAGAATAGAAAAAACCTTGTAATGTATATGTGCCATGTCTTTTTTTCGTGTGATGGTGTTAAACGTAAAGAACTGCTCAGTGTCGTGAAGTAGGCAAACTCTCAAATAGTGTTAAGATTCTTAGACTAGCATGTGTTATCTAGAGTGCTAACTCGGTGATATGGAGTGAATATTGCGTGTCATTTCCAAATTCACGTGTTAAAAATTCATACTAGATATTCAGCTAACATCATTGTTTTTTTACTGCAAAACTTATATGGTGGTTGCCATTATCACATCGAGAATTACTCTTAAACTGACTCGTGAACGCACGCGGCTAAATCGCCGGCGTTCTTTGTCGATAGTGTGTCTTTGTTGTTTTCAATGGCGAAGCAGATACTGCCGTCTTCCGTCACTACTCCTTGACCATAACTGCACTATAAGCATGTGTTATAATAGTATCTTCTTCCTTTTTTTTACAAGGCGTACTTGCAGTAGTTTCTCTTAAATAATGTTTCAACGCGAAATAATAATTAAAGACGTCTCCTAATAATCTCGCATGTGTACAAATTACGAAGGTTATTCATGTCTATGCTTGCTAAAGTTTTGAGTCGTCTTTTATAGCTCATACTCCTTGAACCTTGCGTTTAATCGCACTTATTTCAATTTAAATCATTTCAATAACAATTTAATTTCATTCTGTTCAGTCTTGTGACGAAAATACCCACTACCATTTGCCTTTCGCGAGTGCGCACAAATTATGCCGGCGGCTTGTCGAGTGCCGACGTGTAGAGCCGCCGGGTTATTCGCCGCATTGATCTTCATGTTTCATCTCGCGCACATTTCCTTTCTGTGCAAGCAAAACGTTTAGGGTTTCTTTCTTTCATTGTTCAGATTATTCCTTAATTTTTTTAGCATTGCAAATGATATTTATCAGTGATTTTCAGTAGGATTTATATCGGTGAAACCTTAGAATTTTTCTCTGTTATTTCTTGTACATTTATAGAGAGGTTCTAAAGTACTTAAAGAAGCATTGATTTTCTTTCTACGAAATTCTTAATTGCTGTAATTCTTTGCTTCTGCTTCATGCACCATGTCTTGTTAAGCCCTGGTTTTTCCATGGTTCCAGGGATTTGATCCCCGATTTTGCTCTTAGATAATCACTAAAAGTATTACTAAAGGTTCTTAAATCTTATGCCTTGTAATTCAAGCAAGAGCAGCTGTATAAGAGTTTCTTAATTGCTTCTGTCCTATCTCTCCACTTTCGAGCTTGACGAGAAAGAGAACAAATGAAATTAACTAGAGTCAAATCTGTAGGAATTCTCGAATTCTGCCGTGTGGGAGTTTTATTATTTTACGATGTGTGGACTGTCAGTGGTGTTTCCTTGATGTCTCCTTGGACTGTTCATCCAGCTCTTGGACTCCTTGCAGGACCTCAACGTCATCACACACACCACTTACAACATTCTCCCTGGGCCGCTTTTGGGACTCTCTACCTGGATTAGATTTGGCTATGCTCTGGGCCTTTAGCCTTATATATTCTCTAATTACGGGCCTTAATTCTCAACTGCCTAAAATTACGGGCACAATTGAATTATCCTCTCATTTGCCGAATTCAGCGTGCCGGGATCTTAATTACTATTCAAACGAAGAGGCATCATCGCCATCAGGCTCGGCACCTTGTGATCAAACTCACCTGCTCCAAAATTAAGCAGGCGTTGCCCACCTAAAGAGCCACGCACCGATTGTTGTGCTTATTTAAAAATTGCCCTCAGTAAATTGAATAATCTGAACACAATACACTTAACACCTCATCCACCGGCCGGAGCGACTGCCTCAGGACTGCGAAGTATCTTCAGTCAAGATCTGCAGGATCAAGTCTCGGCGATCCGCAGGATCAAGTCTCGGGATCTTCCCGGCTCCTTCAAATAAAACCATTCACTAAAGCTGAGTCCAAAGTGCCTTATTATCCCTCTCATAACTTTTCCCAGATGCTTGTCGAGGTCTTGTGAGGACTGGCTATACCCCCTCGGTCAGATCCAAACATGCATATGTAACCTGTCTCAAGGATTGCATGCGTCAGATCATGTATGTTGCTCCACGAATGCCTCGGACAAAAGACAAACTTGATCCTGCTTTGCAACATTGCACACATGTGTACGTCCGTAACGATAGTATCAAACCAACCCTCACACGCCCTTATGATGGCCCATTCAAAGTAGTGAAACGGACGCCAAAGTATTGCGTCCTGGAAAGATCTGGATCACCCGACCCTGTGAGCATAGATCGATTAAAGGTCGCTTACACCTCCGATAATAGTGTGATTTCTAACTCTTCATTCTCCCCACAGAACTTCCTTTCCACTGAGACTCGATCATACCGTCCACCTCAGTTTCCTCAGTTGGCCGCATTGTTGCCTAGTCAACTTGAGTGTAATCCTTTCTTTTTGCCTGTATCTTCGAATCCTATCGTAGACTCTAATTCTAGCTCTCTTAGTGAAACAGCGACAAGTCTGGAGAGACCAGACGAGACCGCTGCAGTAACTCCTATTCCTAGAACTCTTGCTGATCTAAATTTGCAGACCCGTTTGGGGAAGCTTCCCCGCTCAGTAACATTTTCCGACCGCCAAACCCGGCATGGGTGCGTAGTTCGAACTCCTTCCCGCACAAATGATTGTAGCGGGTGGACCTTTCGGTCTGCGCCTTAGGGGGTAATGTAGCAATTGCTACAAAAATGTATAAATTCAGTGAAATTCACATTAACATTTAAATAGCATAAGTATTGGCATTAAAAATCTTACTCTGAATTATTATTAACAATTTTCTACTTATAATTAGTAATCTTAGAAGTTTTGTGTAAAAGCAAATAAATAAAATAATACCACCGATAAACGTTCGAGTCTTTGAATCGTTAGGATGGCAACATCGCGGCTGATGCAGTTGTAGGTTCGTCACTTCTTGCTTGGTTGTCGCCCCGTGTGGTTCAGCGTTTTGTAAGTGAAAATAAGTGTGTTTTCGACTTTAGAAAATCGTGCTTAAAAGATTATGTGTTTGTCATTGTGTTTAAGATAAGTGAAATTCCATCAGTGCTGTGTATTTTAAAGATGTGCCAATCGTTCGTAGATATTTCGTGCGAATTGCACGGCGGATTGCCGATGTGTTCACGAAGATGGCGTAGCGTAAACAGACTGTGTCATATCATTTTTATGTTCAAGATTACACTTTATTTATGTTTGAATATTTTCCTTTTTACTACAAGATATACTCGCAGTGTTTTTCAGTATAATTGACATGTGGATGGTTTAGGACTGTCTTTTGATTTTCGTACGGATATATCATAGAGTACGAAATTCATTCATTCATATTCCTGCATTTTTTCGCTGTTTCGTATTTAATTTACATTCCACGAATCGTGTGCTTAAATCACATGTAGTTTCCATAATTCCACAAAATGATTAACAGATTATGACTGCTCTAAAATCACAAGTCCTGTACTGTCATGCTTATATGTGTAAATCAAGCATAAAGGAACAGCCATTGCCAGCTGTTAAACCTTTCCTATTCTTCATGAGCCTGTAATGAAACTAATAGCTTTGAGTTTAATCTGTGGAAGAAGGTCAGGGTTTTCTCCGTAATGGGAAATATTTGTTGCAATGCTAGGGATGACAGTTGTGGATTATTCTTGGTGCCTCTTCGAAATGTATCAATTCAGCGTCTTCGATTATTCCAGATTCATCGCCGTCAACAAACGCCACAACACATTATCCCTGGGCCTTGATGTTTTACCCTCGAGTTTTACACTCGACTTTTACACTTGAACCTTACACTTGAGTTCTTACGCTCACTGAGCATTAAGTGTTACGTTGGACGTGGTATGATTTAAACCAAGATATCGTTGTTACCGTCCTAACGTAATCATTGCTCGACAGTGTTCGTGAAATTACAAGAAAGGGATAATGACGACAAAACAGGACTCAGCTCGGTATATATTGGAGGAACGCCAGGGAGGACTGGCTATTGAGCTTGACTGGGAAAGCTTGTCTAGGTGGGCACTCCGTGCCGGCGAGGTCCTGTGGTCGATGGCGAAGTTCGGCGAGCGATGGCTTCGGCAGGATATGAATGAGTGTGTGTTTTGTGGAATTTAAATAAGCCCAATTTAGACTAACTAGTAGCATAAGCCTTTGAAAAACCCGTGACGTTGGGGGTGTCAATTTAAGGTATCGGCTTTATTAATCCCAAGCTGGACAAGATAGTTATCGTAGTCGAAGCAGGTAGTTTAGCTAGCCTGGGAGTGGAATCTTAAGCTTACTAGCTTCAAAAATAACCCATATGAATTGCAAAGGGAATAGATCGTAAATGAGATCTCTCAGGCCCAGGGAGTGAGTGTGGTGGCGTTTGGCGATGTCGTTGAGGTTGAGAGATGCTGTAACACCAAGCTAGAGAGACGCCAATGTGAGAGTGAGTTTTTTGAAAGAGAACGCGTCACCGCGCAGTGTTGCCACTCTAGAGGCTTCTCTCTCGAATATGGCGAGTGTTATTTTCTCTCTCATGCATTTACACAAAAACTTCAAGGATTACTAATTATAAGTAGAAAATTATTAATAATAATTTAGAGTAAGATTTTTAATGCTAATAGTTATGCTATTTAAGTGCGAATGGGGAATTTATAATTTTACACACTTTTGTAGCTACTGCTACATAAGTCACCTTGAGTTATACTTACAACTCAAATCTTTGAGTTACACCATTTAACTCGACCTTATTGCCTTGCATTTGCCTCGGTTTTGCGAGCTGATTTCAGCCTGGTTTAATTATCTAATTTACTGGCTAAATATCCATCTGCTCCAACTACGGACATTTGTCTTCAGTGTGTAATAATTCTTAAACTCCAAGACCAAGTAAAATTGATTAACCATCATCAATCACGGCTCAAAAATTAAGACTCGAAGCCATTCCTAAAGCCCTAATTCTCTGGCTTGTCAAATTGCCCGTACCCTAAAATTTACTTCCACCAAACACGCACACGCACCTCCTGTCAACGCCATCACTCGCCGGAGCACTCGCCTGCGCGGACTCCTCCCATCTAAGAGAAGATCGTCAGAAGTCAAGCACGCCATCGGTCCTCCCGGCTTCCTCCAATAAAAATATCCCAAAGCTGAGTCTCCTAAAAGTGTCTTTATTATCCCTCTTATTGCAATTTCGAGAACACTATCGAGAATAATTATGATTGGACGTTAATACCTATATGAAAGTTAAACTGTGTAGATCTGATTGTCCGCTGGGGTGAATTGACGGGCAAAGACTACAACATCTCTCGACAAGTAAATTTGAGCGACTATAAGAGGGATAATGAATGACAATTTTTGGTTAACTCAGCTTTTTCCTGCCGTGTACTTTATTGAAGGAAAACCAAGGAGAACTGGCTTGGATCTTGATCTCGGAGAGCTTGTCTAGGTGGGCAATCCGTGCCGGAGAGCCAGGCTGGCGTTGACGAAGGCCGTCACGCGATGGAGTAGGCAGGGTGAGTGAGTTGTATGTGGGAACTTGAATTAGGCAATTTGAGATAATTGAGCGAGGGTCAATGACGTAGCTCAGGTAGAACTAATGACTCAAAATAAGGTGAGGTGTGAGTGAGCAAGTTAAATCCGGCTCATGTGAGCAGAAGCAAGTCGGCACATTAGCACATTAGCACATTAGCAGGAGCAAGTTAAGTTACTGCTCATATTAGCATAGCATACTAGGATACTAGTAAGCCCAGGTCCTTAGCATTTAGCATATTATGTCACAGCTCATATTGGTAGGAGCAAGTTTAGTCACAGCTTATGTGAGAATAGCATTTAGCATGGCACTCAGGAACCCAGGGAGATTCAAAACTGTGAGTGTTGTGTGTATGGCGATGATGTAGAGGTCCGGCAAGGAGTCCAAGAAGCTGGATGAGCAGTCCAAGGAGACATCAAGGAAATTTCACACTGAAGTTATCCCAAAGTACATGATAGAACTCCCATAAAGTAGATCACTCCGAGAAAGTCCTACAGATCCAACACCAGCTAACTTAAGGACGGATAGGAAATAATCAATTAAGAGATTCTGATACAAATGCTCTTGCTTTAAATGCAAGGCATGAAATTTAAGAATTTAGTAATTAAGGAAATGCTTAACATGAAGATTTAAGCTTCTTGATGTACTCTAGAAAATCTCCATAACTGTACAAGAATACAGAGAAAAGAAATTCCTAAAGTTCATTTATAAATTCTACTGAAATTTACTGATAAATATCGTTTGCAATAATGAAGGAATAAAAAGAATATATATATCCCCAATGATAAAAGGAAAAGGAAACCTAAACGTTGATTTCACAGAAGGAAAATACGCGAAGAAAAAAACGAAAGCAGGAAAATTCCGTGCGGCGATTTAGCCGGGCGGCTTTACACGTCGGCCTCAGCCAAGCCGCCAGCAATTTGCACACACTCAAGATAGGCAGATGGTAGTGGGTGTTTGTCACAAGAATGCGATGAGTTAAATTAAATTTTATTGAAATGTTTTATATTGAAATAAGTGCGGTTACGTAAAGGTTTCAAAGAGTATGGAATTAAGAAATGAAATTCCAAAACTTAGCAAGCATAGACATGAATACTTTTCGTAATTTAAACTACTGCAAGTCGGTTTGTAAAAAAGAATAAATGCTACTATAACACATGCCTATAGTGAATTATAGTCACGGAGTAGTGACAAGAGACGACGGTGTGATGTTCCGCCATTACACAAAGACGCTATCGACAACGAACGCCGGCAATTCAGCCGCGTTCGTTCCGAGTATCGAATCATGAATGGAGACTGCAGGTATATACTATTGTAGTAAAAAAAGGAACGAACATGATTATGTTTTGATAATAAAATCATGACACGGAAATGCAATGCACATCTGACGCAAAATTTTACGCTAAGTCATGTTGAGAAAAAAAAACAAAACACTGAATGAAAACATGCTACATCACAATTCCTACGCATAACTACGTATCCAAATAACACTGCACTGTCAACTATTAATACTCACTGAACACGAAGAAAGAACACGATTATTTTCTAACACTGATTACTCACGAGAAAAGTGCTGTGAGCGAGCTAGGCAACCGCCAAAGTAAGAGTGCTCTTTTTGAAACAGAGACGCGCCTTGCGCAGTATTGCCACCAGAGGGCTTCTCTCCCGAAAAATGTCAATTGTTATTTTATCGTCTCATGTATTTACACAAAAACTTCAATGATTACGAATTAGAAGTAGAAAATAATTAATAATAAATTAGAGTAAGATTTTTAATGCTACTAATTAATTTATGTAAGTGCGAATGGCAAATTTCTAATTTTTACGCTTATGTAGCGGTATGCTACAAAACCATACCCACCAATCGTAACAAAAGTAATAACAAACCAGCTCTCGTCTTACATAGACGAGTCACATCTACTGCATCGCAATCAATATGCTTACAGAAGGAATACCAGTACTCAGGACGCCCTGTTAAACATAACAGAAAAATTTGCAATGATATTGACCAAAAAAAATTAACTCTCTTACTATTGCTCGATCTCTCCAAAGCTTTCGACAGTGTTGAGCATAAGAAACTTCTACAAAAAATTTCAAACCTCAGAATAGACACTCAGTGGTTTGAAAGCTACCTACTAAACCGCTCTCATGCAGTGTTCTTGAATAACAAAATGTCATCATTCATACCAAATAATTTTGGGCGTTCCTCAAGGTTCAATCCTCGGCCCACTCCTATTTTCAGTTTTCATCAACGATTTCCCCACCATGCCGGCAAACACAAAAATCTCAATGTATGCTGATGACGTGCCAATTGCCATGACAAGCTCAACAGCGGATTTAAAAGAAACGCAAGCAAACGCTGAAAACCTTCTGAGAAATCTCAAATTGTGGTATGACCATAATGGCCTCAAACTTAACGCAAGGAAAACGCAATGCATTATTTTTGGATCACAGAATGCGACTGAAAATTTACCACCATTCAAGCTAACATTCGGAGACGATACAATTAAACCAGTAGATAAGGTTAAAAATCTGGGTGTTTGGTTTGACAAAAATATGACTTTCAATTCACACGTCGAAACAATGTGCAACAAAATTAACGGAACCTTATTGTTCTTTCCTCGTATAAAGAAGACACTTGACGAAAAATCTAGATTATTAGTGATTCAGTCTTTAGTTTTATCGCGTCTGGACTACTGCAGTCTTGTGTGGGGAGATTTACCTCAATGTCGTCAGGAAGAGTTGCAAAATTGTCTAAACTTCGCCGCTAAAGTAGTATGCAAAGGAAATTTCAATAAATACGATCATGTCACCCCTCTTTTAAAAAACTCGACTGGATCCCAATACCGAACAGATTTATGATCCAGAAAGCTCGACGAGTATTCTCCTCTATGTACCTCCCCCAAAGTAATGCTGAGGTACCGGCGCGCCATGTCAAAAACGCTGAGTAATTTTAGATACCAAAAGTATCGTTTTAAAAGAAAATCGACTCAGATAATAGACACTCAGTGGTTTGAAAGCTACCTACTAAACCGCTCTCATGCAGTGTTCTTGAATAACAAAATGTCATCATTCATACCAAATAATTTTGGCGTTCCTCAAGGTTCAATCATCGGCCCACGATAATTAAAAGTATATATTTTTAATGATGTAGTTGGGTAATATTCGTATGCTTTATATGAAGTTGCAAAAAATATACAGAATAACTTCGTACGTCAGCCGCGCTGTGTTGGTGAGGTTGGCAGGAGAATATTTTAATCGAAACTGTACGTTATCTTGTTTACAAGTTACGCTTTCTTCGTTCCCTACAAGCTGTCAGGTTGCACGGACTTCTGCTGAAGAAATCCATCGACTTTCAAGATCCTCCTGGATCCCTCCCGAAGAAGAAGAAGAAGCTTTCTTTGTTCATGAAATTTAAATTGTCTGAAACCTAATATTTCAGTAAAATTTAGTTTTGAAAATGACGTAAAGCTGTTCTGCTAACTAGAATGCTATCATGGACTCAAATTTTAAAAAAATTAAATAAGAATTTAGAAGTGACTCCCAAGAAGGACCACAGTAGACGTAGCCTAATTAAAAGTGACCCGTTAAGCATATGCAAAGTAATATAGGGGTGGAAGAAATTTTTAAAAATTGGTGAAAACCTGTGGGAAATGTATACTAACTAGTTAGGTGTATGCAAGATAATTAGCAATCTAAAAATATTATTATGTTAGCAGCACAGTCGGTTTGTGAAAGATTGTGTTCTCTTAGTTGCTCATATTTAAATGGATAAATGTTGAGGATTAACAGGGAATCAATGTTTGATTTTTTGGTGCCTAAGCATATTTAATTAGATCAAAATAAACAAATTTTCTTCTAACTATGCCCTTTCCGTCGTAAATAAGTATTTTACAAGTTATAGCGATGAATTAGTTACCGCAACTCAAGTGTTTGAAGTGGGATGTAATTCATCAAGCCCGACGCACGGCAACGCTGCAATGGAGCCTTGCTTCCGGCGCCCTTGTCATCAAAGACGAAACTGAATCTACCGCGCTAACTCGTAAAATATATATATGACGAAAAAATTGTATAGAAGAAAAGTAGTTTATTTCAATGTTATTACGATGGTTCAAGCAACAAAAATTCGAAAATCAATGAGTAGCTGTTTATTCGAGCACATTTGTTATCAAAGACGAAACTAAACCTACCGCTATAATTTGTAAAATACTCATTTACGACAAAGTACATAAAAGAAAACTTGTTTGAAAACCTTTGTAATAGGGGGTTAGCTTCCATTATTAGTCTGCCTGGCGCGCTTGCTGCATTGTTGAAACATCCTGTCCTTGGGCGCTCAAAAGCCAACTTCAAAGTTGAATAATTCGAAAATGATGCATCAGCGAGCAGAATGTCATGCGTGTAAAACATTTTTAAATGTGTTCCTCTATTGATTCTTGGCTACAAAATTATTTAAGTCGTTGACAACAATAAACTCAATATTGACCGAGAACTCATTTTTGTTGTGCTTTTCTGTCCCATCATTTTTTGTTTTAACATTTTACGTGGATATTACTATATCTAGGTATATGTTACTATCAAATAAAGATGTTAATATTGAGGTATTTTTAAAAACTAATGTTTCAACATTCCATGTTTGAACTTTATTGGAAATAAAATTTTTCTTATCTTTTTTTTTGTCAGTGTCAAGTTTAATGCGCTCACAGAAATTGAAAATTCTGGTCTAAAGAATCACTAAAGGAACGTATTTTACAACGTTTTACAATAATGACATTCTGCTCATTGATGCGTTTTTTTTTAATTTAGTTACCTCATTTTGAAGTTATAGGAACGACGCTTATGAAATGGCTTTTTCGTGTAAAAGCAGAGCGTGTTCCAACAATGCCTCAAGTGCGCGGAGCGGGCGAAAAGTTATTGTTTTTGCAATGTATGGCATTATTTATTATTAGCCAATCCCGTGGAGCCTGAGCCCACTTGTAGGATGTTTTAGTCAATAACACAATATAGGTTATTATCTAAAAATATTAGTGGAACTGGAATAGTGAAGACTCAAATCGCTATGCAGTTGACATCAGTTTCAATATGGCAGCCACCGTAGAATATTAGCAAAACTGTAGGAGTGAATACCGTAGATTTAAGTATTCACTATTCCAGTCCCACTTAATATTTTTTGTTGAAAACCTTTATTGTGTTATTAACTGAAACATCTTTGAAGTGGGTTCAGGCTCAGCGGGGTGGCAAACAATAAATTGCAAATTACCCAAGCGTACTATAACGGCTCAAGCGCGCAACAAAACTGCTATGGGAGGCTAAAATTCAAAACTTGAATATCTAAAAAATAACGCATCAGCAAGCAGAATGTCATTGATATAAAACATTTTTAGACGTGTTTCTTTAGTGATTCTTTGGAACAAAATTTTTTATTTCCATGTGCGCATTGAGCTTGATATTGACCCTTTTTCTTGACATGGTTCAATTATTATAGAGGACTAGTCCACCCCCCTTTATTCGAAATAATAAAGAAGGCAAAATACGATAAAAGCCGTAAGAAATAAAAAAAATGCAACCTCTCAAGAGTTGATAAGGCCGCGTGAACACGGCCCGTCAAAATATATTGGGCTGGAGCTTGTATCACAGATACGCTCATCACACACTGTAGGCTGGCTTCGGACGGACGGACGGACGCGGCTCTTATTATAGTATAGATTTTGTAGTACAATTGCTACAATGGAGGTTATGTTTAGTATAAAGTGCAAGTGGGGTAGTAAGTAGTAGAAGACGGAAATATGAAAGGCCTAAAAAATACTGGGTAAAGTAAAGTAGTGTAAGAACTAAAGTAAATGTCTAGCGTTGGGTAGTAATTGATTTTATACTTTTCGGTGCCCAAACATAGCTAATTAGACCAAAATAAACAAGTTTTCTTCCATGCACTTTTCGTCAGAAATGAGTAGCCCATTTTATGAGTTATCGCGGTAAATGACTTACTGCAACTCTAGTGTTTGAAGAGGCAAGTAATTCATCAACCGCGCGTATGGCAACACTGTCATGAACGCTCTCTTGCGACATATTCAAATGATCGGGCGCGTTCCCGCCATCTGAGACAAAAGTTAACATACCGCTATAACTTTGTTATTTTTTATGTGATAACTTCTATTGTGTTATTAACTAAAAGGTCCTAGAAGTGGGTTCAGGCTCCGCAGGGTGAGCTAATAATAAATTACCAAGTATTCAAACTAGAGATGTGACTTAAAAAAAACCATGCCGTTTTTTTCAAAAAACATGTTTTTTTTTACAAGTTGGCCAAAAAAACATGGGTTTTTTTTTTAATATTTTGTCTGAAAATAACTCAGCAAGAAAAAGAACTACATTCCATTATTTGTTTTTTTGTCAGATTACAAAATAAAACAGCATACTTCTTAATTGGTGGTTTTTTATGGTTTTAAGAAATTTTTCATTTCCTGGGGTTTCATGTTTTGATATTTTATTTATTTTACAATACATGTGAATGACCTTCAACTTCCAAAATGGTGTTATAATAACATATCTTTACTTATGGTCATTGATAGAGATGTGAATAAAAATACCATGCTGTTTTTTTTAAAAAAACATGTTATTTTTCCAAAAATTATGACTAAAAAACATGGATGTTAATATATTTTATGTGACCTAAAAATTTCAATGCTGATTTTTTTAAAACATTGTTTTTTTACAGAAAAATCATCATGTCATTTTTCTTTAATCGAATTGTCTTTAGAAACTTATAAACAAAGAATGCTGTTAATATTGAAATCATATTTATTAGAACTGTACTAGGTCTTAGAATAAAATATCTACAAAGAATCTATTCACTCCATAAAACCTTTCGGAGACCAGCTCCATCCTCAGTAAGTGATCCAGTAAAATGTGGTAAGATGGACAATGAATTTTCACTGTTCCTTTAAAAAAACATTTAACTGAATGACTTACTGAGGTTGGAGCTGGTCTCCAAAAGGGTTTATAGAGTAAATAGATTTTTTATAGATTTTTTATTCTAAGACCTGGCACGGTTCTAATGGATATTAACATATTTTATGTGACCAAAAAATACATGCTGTTTTTTGAATTTTTTTGTTACCAAAAAGTCATGACTAAAAAACACAGATATTAATATACTTTATTAGACCATAAACCACCATGCTGTTTTTATGAAGAACATCTTTTTTACAGAAAAATCATGACTAAAAAATGTGGATATTAATATATTCTATGCCAAAAAAAATGCTGTTTTTTTTAATCATGTTATCGATACCAAAAAATTATGACTAAAAAACAGGGATATTAATGAATTTTTGTGAAAAAAACATGGTTTTTAAAAATGTCATGTTTTTTTGGTCAGATAAAATATAACACTCATGTTATTTTTAGTCATGATTTTTTGTAATAAACCTTTTTTTCAAAAAGCATGGTTTTTTGGTCGCAAAAATTAAATTAATATCCATGTTTTTTTACAAAGAAGTTATGACCAAAAAATTAATAATAATAACTTTTTAGTAAAAAAAACATGTTTTTAAAAAAACTATGATTTTTTGGTGACATAAAATTTATTAATATCCCTGATTTTAAGACACAATTTTTATGAAAAACACGTAAAATAAAACAGCATGGTTTTTTGGTCACATAGAATATATTCATATCCAGGTTTTCTAACACACAATTGTTTGTAATAAAACATGTTTTTTAAAGAAACAGCATGGGGTTTTCTAGGTCTCACAAATATATTCATGTTTTTTTAGTCATGATTTTTCAGTAAAAAACATTTTTTTGGTATCATAAATATATTATTCATGTTTTTTTAGTCATGATTCTTCAGTTAAAAAAAATTTTTTTTTAAAAAAACTGCATGGGATTCTTTAGGTCATATAAAATATATTATGTTTTTTAGTCATGACTTTTTTGTATAAAAAACAGCATGGTTATATTTGGTACCAGAAAATATATTAGTATTTATTTATATTAGTCAGAATATTTTTGTAAAAAAACATGTTTGTTTTAGTGACCTAAAATATATTAATATCCATGTTTTTTTTGTCATTTTTTTGTATTGAAAACAAAGAAGAAACCATACAGTAAAAGTGATGGCAGATAACCCACAATTACCTAGAGGAGTCTAAGAGGAACAGCAGGAGCCACAGAACTTATATTGATGGAGTCAAAATTCAGAGCTTATTATCTCTGCTATGTCTGATTTTTTTGGTCACATATAAATAAAATCAGACGTAGTAGAGATAGTAAGCTCTGAATTTTGACTCCATCAATATAAGTTCTGTGGCTCCTGCTTTTCCTCTTAGATGCCTCTAGGTAATTGTGGGTTATCTGCCACCACTTTTACTGTATGGTTTCTTTTTGATGTTTTTATAACAAAAAATGACTAAAAAACATGGATATTAATATATTTTAGGTGTCCAAAAAAAAACAGACATATACCTAACAAAATTTAGGTGTGTGCAAAAAAAACATAAAAATACGTTTTTTTTTGCAACAAAACCGCCATCAAATAAAACCTTTTTTTTTTTTGCATCACTAATTCAAACGTACTCTAACAGCTCAATTGCGCAAAAAAATAAAACCTACTGCTCTAATTCATAAAATACTCATTTGCCGCAAAATGTGTATAGAAGGAAAGTTGTTTATTTCAATGTTATTACCATGATTCAAGCAACACAAACTCGAAAATTGATTAGTAGCTGTTTTTTTGATCGCATTTGCCATCAAAGATGAAAATGAATATGCCGCTATAACTCCTAAAATAATCATTTCTGACAGAAAGTGCATAGAAGAAAAGTTGTTTATTTTGATGTCATTATCATAATAAAAGCAACAAAATTCTGAAAATTCATTAGTGTGTTGTTATGAAAATTTACCCAGTGTAGTGTCACAGAGGGGTAGAAAAAATAATTAACCATTTGGCTTTAGAATGTAACAAGTATAATCAAGAGACAAAAATCCTGTTGAATATGATTGTGATTTTTGAGCAGTATAAAAACAATCAGTAGTAAATAAGACAACCTAATCACCAGTATGTCTGGCAAAGTGCAACCTTACCGTTCTTGGTGCATTGAATGGGTCTGTAATTTGTCTTTAGCTAAAGATATCCCAGAATCTCCCAGTGATATTACAAGGGTTGAATTTTCCTGATTCAACTCGGAATGTTCTTTGAATTTTTTTTGACTAGTCTGTTACTCTAGTAAAAAGCTTAAAGGATCTATCTTGCTCATTTTTTCAATTATTATTATTTTAATACTGTTAATGACTTTACTTCGTAAAATTGAAGGCAATAAATAGTTTGTACAATCTGTGCATCATTTGAGTTTCTATTAATTTGTAGCCTTTCATACGTAATGCAGTAAAAGAAATTTATTGTTCTGTGATGTTGAACTTTTTCATATCACAAAAAGACAATTTAATACATCTGAGTATCATTCAGGTTATGAAATTAACCCTGTTATATCAATTTTTTATGCTATTTTCTTTTTTAAATTTGGAATTGCAAGTGTGCCGTATTTTGTGTTCAAAATTGACGTTTTATATCATAAGGTAGCCCTTGTAATAAATGTCTTAATAGTCATTAATTCTTTACAAAAATGAAATAATTTTTGTGAATAATAAAAAAATGACTAATTGAACAAAGAATGTAAAAGTTGATCTAATTTGTTACAGAATAATTTATCACTGGAAATTTTTCATTGTTATAGCTGATAAACTTGATTATTTATAAAGTAATCTAACTACATTTTCTTGTGCTAATGTTAATTTTTGTGATGCATAATCAAGTTCTAAATGAAATTTACAATAACACCAAGGTTTTTAGTTTGTTGTTGAGCTTGTGCTAGTAATTTAAGATCCTTGATAAGATACAAATCACAATGTAAAGCCAATAAAATGGATAAAATTTTTGTCAATATTGATTATACTGTAATCAACGATTTTCAAAATTTTGTTGCCACATTTAGGTAATTGGAGATATTTTAATATGTTCTACAAAAATGATGCTATGCTTACAAATGCTTTGTTTTTGAGATATAGCATAAATAATGTTCAGGTAAGATTAGCATTAACGGTAGTTTTGATCTGGCTCTTCCGGTGTAACGTGGATACGGAACATGTGCAGTTATTGTGGCGGAAACCATCGATGTTGGTATGGCTTAGTTAATTTATTTTAGATTTACTTAGGATAGTTTAGGTTAGTTTATTTCACTAATCTAACTTAACCTAACCTTATCTTACCTATTGTTACTTCAATACCGTACTTCAGCTTGTTTACGTTGTAATGGTACGTCACCTACTAGGATATTTTTTATGAGGGAAAGTTTGCTAGGGTACTTAGTACAAGGATAATAATGATGGCCTCCCAACTCCCCTTATAGCCATCCCATGCCTCCAATGATTTTACTAGGTTAATTATTTATTAAACTTTATTTCAAAATCATAACAGGAGGTTTAAAAATAAAATAGATTAAAACAAGGGATAGTAAATAACAAACCAAAGTCCACACAACCGGGGTACGGGTACAAGCTCTCGGAGCTCTCTGAAAATAATTAACCTTAATATAATAATCTAATCACTCAGTAACACAATTTATACAACAAAGATCGACCACAGTTGGCTAGAACAACTCATAACAAACGTATACAACAGGCATGTTTAAAAACCATTTTTATTACAATATACCACTTAAGTTTCATATATCATTTAACATTTCACCTTTCCACAATCCACTCACCATGAAATGAAAACGCTGACGCGATTTAACCTTTTACAATACACTGAGCTTAATACACGGCCTGCTCAATCTGCAAAACACAGAGCACAAGTGATGGAGGGCACTCAATAAATAATTTACTACGAGCTGCTCGATTCAGCAGTCACCAAGGAAAACTCAAGTGTGACGCATTGAAAGCTGCACAGAACTGACTTGGAGCTGGGGGAGCGTCAATTCCCCTATGAGCTAACTTCATTTCCAGCAGCTAGGTTTTGACGTCCTTTTACAACGTCTTCTTTAAATTTTATGTATGATGTTCCTATAACTTTGAAGGTAAATATCTCAAAAAGTAAGCATTTTCTAGCAAAATGTCATTCATTTAAAACATCTTAAAACGTAACCTATTACCTAAAGGTGGCAACAAAATTTTGAAAATTGCTGACATTTTCTTGCTTGAGGTTTGCTAGATTAACACTTTTATGGCTAAATGTATGAATTTTTTTAATTTGCCTGGTTTGGCAATTTTAAACTGGAAAATGCCAATATGACATTCTAGCTCTATCTTAACCTCAATTGTGGGTAGGTCTGATGAGGTTCAATTGCCTTTCAAGTTCTTGGCTTTCAAATGAATGAACTGCTCACTTCAGCTGTATACTTTGTTTTCTAATCAATGTTTATCTGAAGCAAGTTAATGTTATTAACGTATAGTATAGTCTTTTAGCAAGACATTAGCTCTTGGTTTGCTAATTTCTGTGTCAAAGATTTTATCATTAATATTCATTTGTTGAATTTAGCTTGCTTGTCTGTCACTCAAGAATATTTTAAACAAACTTTGCACTACCAGATAAATTTTCTTGAAAATGATTTGTATTTTATGCTTCAAAAATTACATTGTTTGTTTGAAAGCATATGAAGTAAGTAGTGTAGTAATACCATTGTAAGTAATTGAACTAATGGTTGTTAAATCAGTTCAATTGAAAATTTTAGTGGTGAAACCATTAGCAGTAAAATTATGTTCAAGATTCAGTTGTAATATAGTTGAGAGTTCTATAGTTTTGCGTGCAAAGAGAAATATCAAAATTTTCTAGCAATTTTATCATTTGTTTTAACTTATCTTGAACTCTTGGTCAGATTGAATAGCTCAAAACAGCTGTATTTCTTAGTTCAACATTAGTACACTTTCAACTAATTTGGAAAATGTTGGTGCAATGGAGGGTTCACATGCATACATATCTATACTATAATAAGAGCCGCGTCCGTCCGTCTCTCTGTCTGTCCGAAGCCAGCCTGTAGTGTGTGATGAGCGTATCTGTGATACAAGCTCCGGTCCTATATATTTTGAAGGGCCGTGTTCACGCGGCCTCATCAACTCTTGAGAGGTTGTATTTTTTAATTTCTTGCGGCCTTTCTCTCATTTCGCCCGCTTTTTTATTTCAAATACAGGGGGTGGACTAGTTAATTATAATACTAAAGCTTTTGTGTGTTTATACACATTAAATTTTTAATTATCAGCTGAAACCTCAGTGATGAACTACTACTTCAGTGATAGAAATATGTTTGAATTCCGTAAAATTAACACTCCTTAGTCGGACTATCATTAAGAATTTAAAGACGAAGAATACAGCACAGACAAATAAATAATTAAATATGATACCTATCCGTGCTGTATTCTTTGTCTTTAAATTCTTAAATATGTTTGAATTATGGGTGGTTTTACAATGGTAACTTTACATTTAGTCTTCTCCTTAATGATTAAAGAAAGTACAAAAAAAGTGAAGAAGTAGTGATCGTTCTGTACAATAACACTCCATTGTAATCATTTTCTTGCTACATCAAATATAAAGTCCCATAACTGTTGATGAGATGTGTACTCTAGCAAAGTTATAGTCTTCAAGATCATAAACCTTGTATTTTATACCGTTGTAAACTCATGCCACCACTAGTCTTGGTAAGCTAAGAATATCCAAAACATTCACTCCTAGTAGTGTTCAGGACTTCCAGCTTTGACCTTTCTTGTGTCAACTTCTAATCAGACTATAATTTTTTTTATGGCTTCTGTAAGCTTGCATATCCAGTATTCATGGTTGAGAAAAATATTAAGTGCCTAAAATTCTCCACAAATTTATTGTGTTCTATGAGATTCCCATGGTAATGTCATAGGAGAAATTAAGCACAAAAAAATATTGAAATTTATTTATTTCAGGAGACACCAGACATTTAATTATATAGGGATAGACAGTTGTAGAATTGATGTGAGTATTGTTGTGGTTGGTACAGTAGGTTATGTTATGATTAGATATTAAATTAATTAGATTAAATGAATTATCAAGCATTGTGTAATGTTCTGTGTTTTTTTTGATTATTGATTTTTTGTACTCCTTACAGTCTGCAGATTATTTTTTTAAAATTTTAAGTATCTTCACAATGGAAGAATTGGATGATCAACCCCCTGCAAAGCGTCTATGCTTAGATCTTTCCGAATTGGAAGGCAAAGAAACCGCATCTGCTGCTCTGGGAACCAGTAAGCACGTAACAGCTGGTCCAGAGTTAGGAGCAGTGCTTTCTGAACCAGCTGATGATGCTGCTAAATCACCTGGTATTGATAGAAAACCATGTGACAGTGTTGCAAAAGCAACTAATGTTACAGGGGTTGTGGTTGATTCTGAAGCTATGGATGTTGCTGAGTCAGTCAGTGCTATGTTGAAAAATGTTTCTGCATCAGAGGGTGTTGCAGAGGTAAAAAATTTTTCTGGGGAGAAAGAAGTTGTTGAATCTAAGATTGTTGACAAACCAGTAGATGCTTCTAAATTTGCCTTTGAATTCAAGGTCACTGTGGACTCAAAAAAAGTGTCTGAGCTAACAGGTGCACCTGACTCAATGAACTGCACGAGACAAAAGGATGCCACTAAGTCAGAAGATGACTTCAAATCAACAATTACCTCTGAGTTAAAAGGTGCCTCCATGTTGAATGAAAACAGGCAAAAATTTGACCCAAAGGATGCCTTTGAGTCAAAGGGTACCACTGAGTTGGGAAGTATTCCAGAGCTTAAAGAAACATCAGCGTCAAAAAATGCCTCTGAGCTGAAAGAGGCCTCCGAGCTGAAAGAGGCCTCCGAGCTGAAAGAGGCCTCCGAGCTGAAAGAGGCCTCCGAGCTGAAAGAGGCCTCCGAGCTGAAAGAGGCCTCCGAGCTGAAAGAGGCCTCCGAGCTGAAAGAGGCCTCCGAGCTGAAAGAGGCCTCCGAGCTGAAAGATGCCTCCGAGCGGAAAGATGCCTCCGAGCGGAAAGATGCCTCCGAGCGGAAAGATTCCCTCAAGCTGAATGATTCCCCCGAGCTGAAAGATTCCCCCGAGCTGAAAGATTCCCCCGAGCTGAAAGATTCCCCCGAGCTTAAAGATTCCCCCGAGCTGAAAGATTCCCCTGAGCTGAAAGATTCCCCCGAGCTGAAAGATTCCCCCGAGCTGAAAGATGCCTCAAACTCAAAAGGTACCACTCTCAAAACAAAGGATACTCTCAAATCTGCAGACACCTCCAAGTCAGAGGATACTCCCAAATCAGCAGATACCTCTGAGTTAAAGAATACTTCCAAATCAGCAGATACCTCCAAATCAAAGGATGCTCCCAAATTAGCAGATACCCCTGAGCCACAGGATACTCCCAAATCAAAAGATGCCTCCCTGTTAAAGGATACCTTTGAATCAAAGGATGCCACTAAGTCAAAGGATGCCTCTGAGGCAGAGAAGAATATTTCTGTATCAAAGGATGCTTCAAAATTGAAAGATGCTGCTGAATCGAAGGATCCTGCTGAGTTGTGCGATGTATTTGAATCAGTTAGTGTGAAAGCTAATATAATGTCTACATCATTTTTGGAACCTGTTACTACAGGATTAGTAGAACTTCAATCTGATGTCTCTTCAGATTTGCCTAAGCTTGAAAGCATCAGCAAAGAAATCCAAAAACCTTTTAAAGCCACCTCAGTAAATTCTGGTTCTTTGTCATCTAAAAGTGATGAGAACATTTCCCAGTTGAATTCAAGTTGTCCTGAAGATGGCAGTAAATTTTCCAAAGAGGTGCAGCCAGAGTTGAATACATTCAAGCCTGACATTGCCTCAAAAATAAAGTCTTCCCAACCTCTATCTACTTCAGACTTGAGCAAAACTGGTTCAGACAGTTCTGCTTTAGTTGGAAATGTTAATAGTGATAGAAAAGTGGCATCAATTCATTTGAGTCCTTTACAGAATGAAAGTTCTACGTGTTCTGAAGTTGATGATTTAGTGTTGATCTCTAAGTCAGGTAATGTTGGAACAGCAGCTTCAGTTGATCAAGGTGAGCTTCTATCTCAAGATTCTACCAAGAAGACTATTGAATTATCAAACCTATCCCACCATGATCAAAATACAAAGAGTGATTCAACTTCAAAAACTCTTGAAGCTCTTGGAAATGTTGTTGAAATGAAGCAACTATCTGAATTTTCTAAGGTCAATGATAGTAAAGTGATCTCCAAAAAGTTGTCAGAAACTGTGATTAATGTAATAACTAAAGCTGATGATAATATAATAGAGTCATGCAAAGTGGACAAGTTGAATGCCTCTCAAGCAGAGAAATCCTCTGCTGTTGACACTGTCTCAACTGACCCCTCTATCAATTCCATAAGTGTAAGCACCTGCAATAGTATAACCTCAGCAGAAGCACAAGATGAGTTGATACAGATTTCTGTTGAACCTGAGGGTACCAAATCAGTTGAGGATCAGCTAGTGCTAACACCTGAATTTCTTGTTGAGAAGAACTCAGAAAGTAAATATGATGATGTTGAAATGTGTGAGGAAAATAAAACTAAAAAATCTGTGGCAGCCTTGGAAAATAGCACGACTTCTGAAGGAGATATTCTCAAGTCAATTGTATCTGTATTTGGAATTAATTCGGCTGTTAATACATCTGAAGAAATTCATATGGAAGTTGATGCTGTTTCATCCAGTGAAAATTCTAGTGAATTAAGTGAAGATGCCTCAAAGAAAGATGCAGCTGTTATTGGTATATCTACTGATTCACATGCAATGTCAGCAGACTTTGATACCACATCAAAGAATTCAGAAGCATCCAAATCAAGTCTTGGAAAAGAACCAATGGACTGTGATGAGCAACTCATTACAGTGGAGTCAAGTTTGCCTGTCAGAGACATAGACAAAGTAATTCTTGAGAAGAGTGGGACAAACTCTTCTCTGTTCCTTGATGAAGAATCGTGTGATGCTGTCATGCGTAAACCTGAGCCTGTGTCTGACATCAGGGAGGAAACCCTAGCTGGGGACCCTCGTTTGGAGGCTCCTGACATTAGCATTAATGAAGCTCCATCCCTTGACATAGCAGATGATTCTTCTATTGATGCCTCAAAAATTACAAATGATACATTTGAATCAAGCATTGATCAGAGCAATACAGCAGAGGACAATGAAGAACAGGAAGATGAAGATGACCAGCCCAAAAAGGCTACCAAGAAGCGAAAGAAACCTCGTCGTTCTATGTTCTATAAGCCTCGACCTGATCGCAAGAAAAAAGAAAAAGGTAAGTTCAGCATGGTTTCTACTTGTGTTGGAAATATATGAAGTTGAGTTTAAAAATTCTAGGCAGTGTCATAAGATAAACATTAGATGATTGTGAAATCAGGGCTGCAGTACTGAAAACCTGTATAAAAATATTGAATTTAGGTTTCTTCTTCATAGCATTGCTTTTGATTTTACTATTGGGCTTTTTTATATAGAAAATGAGCTCATTTTTGCAGTCACATCAGAACTTTGTTTCTTTTTCAACTTCTCAATTATATTACAGTTTTCCTCTTGTTATTTATATACATTAGGAATAATTTTTCAGCAATACTGAGTACTGCCATTAAATCAAAATGCATGTTTTAATTGTTCATTTTATTTGGAAAAATATATTAGATATAATACAAATATATATAGTTTCACAATTACTTTTAATTTGTGAAGCAGAATATTTGATATGCTTACTTTGATTATTAAGGAATAATCTCAATTGTATTTTGTCTTAATGAAAAGCTGAAATTTTTTTTCAATTTGTATTGCACTACTACAAATACTTTCCTGCTGAATAAATCACAATGTTAAAAACTGGGCTAATGTAGCCAAAATTTTCATGTAAACTATTAGACGGAAGTTATTTTGTAGTGCGTAATATATTGAAAAATTTAAATTAAATGTTGAAGATTGTCAAAAAATGTTCAAGTTTTTTCAAAACTATTTATATGAGAACAAAACTATACTGATGATGTTACGGCTAAAAGAAAAGCAATGTTCATTCTATGATAATGGTCTAGTGAAGAGTAAAAAAATTAGCTTTTTGTTCATGAAAATATTTTCCTCTTGGAAATATACCCCACTCTCACTTCAGTTTGAGCTTATCATCCTGAAGTTGGTGTTTAGTGCACAAGTTTTACATTTTTTGCCATGCATATACACCACTTTTTTTATATTAATAAGAGTTATGATATTACAGCATTAGTGTAGGGTGTTAGGTTTAGATAAGAATTATTTCCTTACTCAAGGCATAATTGCTTTAAAACTGCTTCCACTTACAATTTTTTTAAGGGTTTGAGTGGATATTGAAATCAAATGTTATTATGCAGTATGTATTTGTACTTGTTATAATTATGAGCTCCCTTATTTTAACAAATATTCTTTTCTCTCAATTAAGTAAAAATAATTTTGATCCTAATATGCATTACATAAAGCTTTATATTATTGTTATTTTAGTAAACTATTGTTAATTTAAGGTATTATGTATCATAACTGCAAAAGATTTAAATGTGGTTGAATCTGCAACATTACAATTTTGGGTATTATAATAAAACACTATAGTTCAATCAATTGTAAAATTTCCCATTTGTTTTGAGAGACTTGAGCCAGCAAAAAACCCAATGTTTGAAAATTTGCAGTAGGTATATGCAAGATAGATGTATGAAAAAAAAAGTTTCAAAGTTTCTAATCTATTTAAATGAAATCTAAAATACTAGCACTTTTTGCTTCAATTTATAATAAATTCTCATCTTCTATGATGCTGTTCCAACCATGCCTAATTTTGAATAAGGTAGCCGTAATCTAAATTTGTGATTACATTACTTATAGCTAAGCACCACTGCAATAACTAAGCACTGCCATATAAGCTTTGATTAGCGTGTTTTTACTGAGTGTGAAATGAAATACAGAAATTTTAATCTTTTGATCTTGGCTAAAAAAATTAATTGTGTTAAGTTTCAGTTTTTTAGTATTTTTGAAGAAAGTAGAACATGGCAGTTAGGAATTCATCTATTTTTTGATTATTTATAGATTTTTTTTAGTATCGATGATCTTTTTGTTTGTGAGATATTAGCAGTGAAGTGTGTTAGGAACCATATTTACAAATAAATATCATACCTAAGACAGTTCTAATATGTTTTCAAAGTAAAAGTGTTTATGTTTTCCTCAACTACTGCAAGTTTGTTCAAATTTTGATGTAACTTCTTACCTTATTGAGTGCCAAATCTGCTCCTTTTCCTGTAGGTTCATAACCTAATGGCCTTCATTGTTTTATACTTATCTCGTACCAGGTGAGGACACAGCTCCAGCAGCAACAACATCTACAACAACAACAGAAGTAGCAGCAGCAACAACACCAGCAACAACACCACCAGCAGCAGCAGTAGAAGCAGCAGCTGCAACAGCAACAGCAGTAGTGGCAGCAGCAGCATCAAGAGGAGTTGGTGAGGCTGCAGACAGCCCTGTTACAAACTTGGATGAAGATTCTCAAGGTTCTTCAAGTGTCAAAGAGAAAAAAGAAGTGCGGCGCTTCCGCTGTGAAGTTGTCGTACCTGAAAGGTCAGCTCTTAGATTTTGCATTTTTTCACCCTATTGCATTGGTTTGACAATCATAAGTTTTAACTGGCAGGTATTTTTATCATTGTTTTCACGTGCAAGTGATGTGCAATAATGAAGATTAATTTTACTTTTTGTCATTTATGCCAGAATGTTACGATGCAACAAGGTTTTCATTGTTGGTACTTGTATATTGAATTTCAGTTGTTCAGCTCTAAAATTATTTACCAGCAATTTCATGTTTTTACTTATCCTCAACTGTCCCATTTGATGATAAATTTATTGTATCTGTGAGGGGGACCAAATTAAAATGAGCTTTTCTGTACTATTCACATGAATCAACAGCTCGAGATTTTTACATCATACCTTTGTAAACTACTATACAAGTTGCTTTTCCTGTACTCAGTAGGGTGATTTAAAAAAACTGTTGTGAGAACACACTCATTTGATTAGTGACATTTATCTTAATGTTTGCAGGAACTGTAGACATGAAGAGTTATTTGTTCACCCTGACTCCTGACTCAATACCAAATTTCCTTGAAACACAAATTATGCTGATGTATGTCTGAAGTGCGTGTTTGCATTTTAGCCTTATAGCCACCATGTTATTTTTTTCATGAAGTAAATATTTCTTAAATTATCACTCATAAAATACATTGGGGTGTGAACTTTATGACAACATTTTAAAGCAAAAGAACAAAGTGAGCAATTTTCTAAATCTCTTAGGAAAGGATGGTTGACATAATGAGATTGATTTTATAATGCATACATTATTTCAAGTCCTGTTATAAATTTCTGTATACCAAATAGTTAGATATCTCTGTGAAGGTAAACTTAGCTTTAAATGAACTTACATTTATTTAGTATTGGGTGAACTTTCCTTATATGCTCTAATTTTCCATGTGAATTATGTGTTTCAGCACCGAGGCTTTTACTGTTGACAAGGTGATGGAGTATGTCTGGCCTTTAGAAGGAGGTTATGGCGAGCACTACTTTGTACAGGTGAGATTTTCTTTCTGTCTGATAGTTGCTGCTGAGGATACATTTTCCCTCTTATAAATTTTAGTTTTCAAAGAACATGAATTGGTATAAAAACTGCAGGTTGTGACTATAGTGAACAGAAAACTAGCTGCTAAGGTATAGTCTTGGTTCCTTTATCATCCCTTGGCCCTCATTTTTACTTGACTGGACAGGAGCACATCTCTCAGTACATCGGCATCAGTTCGTTCAAGCGCAAATACCCAGACCTGAGACGGCGTCCCATTGACATGGCTGAGCGGGACTACCTCAAGGAGCTTGGACTTGTGTCAGAAATAGCCTGTGACATGGGTCAGTGCGCTGAGTAGGCTTTAAAGAGTGTTTGTGGTCTCAACGTCTCAGGATGATCGGGGTTTGGAGATTTTTCACAATTGTTCTTTGTTCATTTATCTGAGGGAGTAAAGTTGAATAAACATTGAATATTGATAAATCAAGCCTAAAGTTGCTCATAAAAGAGAATTATTTATTATTCTGAGAATTTATATAACAAGAGTTCATTTAACACGTTGACTACGATTGTGCGGGTCGTAAAGTTGATTTGGTTTGGTTATAAAATGCAGATTGGTAAAATCGATTTACCTGCTTGAATAAGTTTCTATACTTTGTAAAAAATATGCAAAATATAAGGGCTTGATAATATTGTCATCGTATGATAAAATTCCTTTGAAAAGAGGTCACAAAAATGTTTGAAATGTTATACATTTATATTAGTGCGTATATGAACAATTTACCTATTGGCACACATTTATCCCACTCCGGAGTCAACGTGTAAACTGATATGATGAACTGTTGTCATTGGTTCTGTGTTGGAAGAATTTACTGAGACCATCTAGATGTTAGTCAAGAATATTCTTCAATAAAAATATGTTCACACAGTAGGCTTGATTATTTGGTTCCCTTACACCATCACGCATGATTAAGTCTGAAATATTTTCATATATCATTATTTTGAATTCCTTGAGGTCGCCTTATTTTGACATGCACAATGTTGTGTTCATGGTTATGATTTTAACTGCCAAGCACAACTACTTTGAAGCTATATTCAGAAAGTATGACTTGACCATGATATTAATAAAATGACAATAATATCATGGATGAATGTGAGTGAGTTTCATTTTTTAATTTTAATATTTTTCAAAGTTACATTGCTGCTGGCAACTACTTCACACGTGAACCACAAGCAGTGCTGCATAGTGTTGAGTTGTGCTGCAGCTGTCTATTGCCTCTGAGGACTGAGCTTGATGTGCCTGCATTGTATGCTTCTGAGACATTAAATCTTCAAATCATGCCACCAAAATGAAAGTCTGCGTGAAGAATTCAAAGTATCCTACGTTTCAATATTTATCTGTACGTACAAACTGTAATTTATTGTTAACTCAGTACAAAGTAGTTAGTTGAATACAACTGATCTACCTTGCATTTTAAAATTTCAGGAAATTATTGTGGAGTGCTTTAGTGCAGGTCAGCTGCTTTGTAACCTTGTGCGGTCTTGTGACTGTAAGCACACATGTCTGCTTGGTCCTAAGTTACTCTGAACTAACTTGTACAGCTATCACAGTATAAATTCAAATATTGGAACTGCACAGGCCTTACTGCAGTACGCAGTGAGGACGTCATGGACATCCTCTATACCGACTTCCCTGCCAAGTACCAGGAGCTCAGTCATAGCCTCACTGAGAGGCGCGACCATCAGCTCAAAGAGCAGGGGAAGGGTAAGTTTCTGTTCCTCTCATTTATGTCCTTACTGGCGACAGCAGTGTCTGTTCTTCTCATGTATGCCCTTATCAGCGTGTCTGTTCCTTCCAGGGATGCCCCTACCAGCATGTCTGTTCCTCTCATTTATGCCTCTACTAGCGTGTCTGTTCTTATTTATGCCTTTATCAGTGTGTCTCTTCCTCTCATTTATGCCTTTACCAGCATAAGTTTCTATTCCTCTCATTTATGTCCTTACAGGCAACAGTGTCTGTTCTTATCATGTATGCCCTTACCAGCATGTCTGTTCCTCTCATTTATGCCTTTGTAAGCTAAGTTTCTAATGCTTTCATTGTCTACCCATTTGAATGTGTTGAAATTCCATAGATGGACAGGAAAGCCTCAAGTGTTGCTTGTGTGTTGACAAAAAGAGGCACTTTCTGTTATTTCTTTTATCATAGGATTCTGACTCTGTTTCAGTCATAATTGTGATATTTTGTGTAATGTTGTGATGAGCTTTTTATAAATTAATTTTTGATGACTCAGATTTGAAAATGTGGACAGTTAATCAAGGCGAAGTTTAATGTTCATGTTACCCACAGTGGACTACCAGGTGGCCAACATCGACAAGTCGAGGCTTCACGAGTACGGGCGACAGGCAGCAGAAGATGCTGTGTGCTGGAATGCTGTCTTGAACAGGGAGAAAAGAGAGGAACGAAGGTCAGTTTTTTTTCTTATACAAGAGAACGTGGCGGGAGGAGAGACTTATTCTTGGACAGGGGAAAAGGGAGGAACGAATGTCAGTTTTTTTCTTATACAAGAGAACGTGGCGGGAGGAGAGACTTATTCTTAGACAGGGGAAAAGGGAGGAACGAATGTCAGTTTTTTTCTTATACAAGAAAACGTGGCGGGAGGAGAGACTTATTCTTGGACAGGGGAAAAGGGAGGAACGAAGGTCAGTTTTTTTCTTAAACAAGAGAACGTGGCGGGAGGAGAGACTTATTCTTGGACAGGGGAAAAGGGAGGAACGAAGGTCAATTTTTTTTCTTAAACAAGAGAACGTGGCGGGAGGAGAGACTTATTCTTGGACAAGGGAAAAGGGAGGAACGAAGGTCAATTTTTTTTTCTTATACAAGAGAACGTGGTGGGAGGAGAGACTTATTCTTGGACAGGGGAAAAGGGAGGAACGAAGGTCAGTGTTTTTTCTTACACAAGAGAATATTGCTGGACGAGCGAGTTATCTGATTATTTAGGAATTCAAGTTCCATACCCTCAAACTCCAGTCATGCTCTGGCACATCTGTGAAAGAAAAGTAGAAAGGGAGAAACAAGGTAGGCTTGAGTTTATTAAAATTGAAGCATTGGTCTTCATAATCATTGTTGTAATTATTAGATTTTTCATTTTACGTTCTTGAGGTGCTAGCGTTTATGCTTAAGTTGGAATAGATTGTATTTATCATTTAACCATCCATTGTAGAAAGTTATTAATAAAAGTTGTGCACCTGCGTTGCATTGTTCGATTTGTGCTACAGGGTGTGCTACAGCCGTTATATTTTTTCATGGCAATGAAAACTTCATTTGTTTGATAGGAAAAATCCCTACCAAACAAAAGTGCACATCAAATTTTTCCATGCTTTGCCAATGCCATAATGACAAGTGTGCATACGATCAAAAACATTGCAAGATTCCGCTACACAGCACAGCCATGACACCCACACCTTGGTGTTAACATGAAATTGTTTCCTAGGTTTTCGTTTGACCTGCAAACGTTCACGCTGCAGCAGCCAATGGGGCGCAGCAAAAAGCTGCCTCCACACCTCACGCGGGTGGGCCACTACCCCGTCGCTGTGCTGCCTGGCCAGTACACCGACTTCTGCAGGAGGTGCGTGGCCCCTGTCTCTCGGTTGACGCTCCTGCTTGTGTTCTGGTGTTCTTGTGTCTCGGTCGTCATGCTTGTGTTCTGGTGTTCTTGTGTCTCAGTCGTCCTGCTTGTGTTTTGGTGTTCTTGTGTCTCAGTCGTCCTGCTTGTGTTCTGGTGTTCTTGTGTCTCAGTCGTCCTGCTTGTGTTCTGGTGTTCTTGTGTCTCGGTCGTCCTGCTTGTGTTCTGGTGTTCTTGTGTCTCGGTCGTCCTGCTTGTGTTCTGGTGTTTTTGTGTCTCATGTCTCGGTCATTTCCAGAATCTCATGTTCTTGTAGTTTGGGCCTGCTGATGCGCGTTTTAATGACGCGTATCTTCTATGTCAAACCTGGCAAATTGTTTGTAATATTTGTTCACATACTAGTCTTACTAGATTTTAAACAATTTCAAGACAATAAATAGGCTTTTTACAATCGCCTTGCATACCTGCATGCAGTTAATTTTAACTATAACTTGATTGTAATTGATCTGGAGTTGAGCAAAGTCTTGCACATGTTAAAGTTAAGTTTGCCTGCTGCAGGTACAAGCCAGAGGAGCTGCTGCGGCTGCCTCTGAACTCTGTGTGTGTGGAGCCCATGTCTGGGGACACGCCTAAGGAGGAGGCTGGGCAGCCTGGCTCCGAGGGGCTTGCTGATCCTGGTCTTCTTGCTGATGCTCTCAAGAGGTACCGCACTCAATGCATTAATGATGATCGTATTTGTAGGAAGGTGTAGTTAATCCATTGTTCACCATTATCCTAGTAATAGGCTTTGTGTTTTTTGGAATGGGCTTAGGAGTTCAAAGAGCACCTACTACACAGTTTCAATCTGCAGCATGTCAAACCAGCTGCTCTGTTGGTTCATCGTTCAGTAGCAAAAGAAGAAGTGGCTGAGTCTGGTCAAATCTTGAGCATACTCTGATTATACCAATAGAATGTGCCTTAAACTGTAGTAACTTATGCTTGCTAAAATAGGGATTATCCTGGTTGAACGATTTTTTAAAGTATTAGTTGACGTGCAGCTTGTTATGTACCCTTTGTTGGAAGATGCTAGCATATTAAATACAGGGATTTTTGAGCAGCAAGGCAAATTGCTTAAGCATTTATAACTAAATGCTTTGTATAATGTCTTCATTTTTCTCTTGATGCCTTTTTTTAATGCGTGAAGCCATACACTATAGATTATATCCTTGTTTCAAATTTTCTCAAATACTATACTGCTGATTTAAAGTTCTCCAACTCTTGATAATAAGTGCTACCACTACAGCATTTTTGATAGTATAATTAGAGCTACAGCATTCTGTTTAAGAACTACAGCATCGGAAATCAAAATGTTATGTTGCTGAAACGAGCATAGCATTCTATTGTAACGCATGTAGCTGATGTTTAACAATATACTTGCCCGAGCAGCGGAGATGCACCCGAGGAGAAGGCTTTGCTGTGCAAGGTTTGCTTCTTGGGCAAAGAAAAGAGCAAGACGGGCAAGGCTGAGGGCCTCATTGTGTGCGCCAAGTGTTCCTCTGCCAGTGAGTTCCGCTCTGCTATCTCTGTATTTCACCCAGTCTTTTTGATCATCATCGTAGTCTTGAAATTTCCCCGTCTAAAAAATTGGTCGTTCCTCAGGAGTAAAATTTTATGTTATGTTGGTTGGGGTCAAATTCTGCTTGTGAATGTTATGTGCGTATTTTTTTGCTTCACTGGATGATATTGTGACATTCTTCTTCCCTCATCATGGTCTTTTGGTTTAATTTGTTGTAGTATGTCATTACGGAAAATATTAGCTGACTCTATAATAGTGCTGCCTTTGTGAAAAATTATGTGTAATTTCTTGGTCCAAATTAAATTAGATTTGCAGCATATTGTCACTTGAAATTCACCGTATAATGCTCTTGCATAATGCCCTTGTTTACTACAGGTCATGCGTCGTGTGTGGACCTGAACCCAAGCATGATTCCTCGCATCAGCTCGTATGGCTGGCAGTGCATGGAGTGCAAGAACTGCATGCAGTGCAACAGCGCTGAGGACGAAGACAAGATGATCTTCTGCGATCTCTGTGACAGAGGGTGAGGCTCCTTTTGGATTGGTGTTTGGTTGATTTATGTTGATGAAAATCTGCATTTTGTGAATTTGTGATAAAGTGATGATTTCTTCATATCTAGCTGACTGCCATGTTAAGGGGAGCTTTCCCCCAGAATGTAGAAATTTGTAGGGATATTGACTTATAGCTGCCTTTCGGAAGGGTAAGATGTCAGGAACATCCTGTGAAAAAATCAGGTTCGTACGTTAACTCGTTCACCCGCTACGGGGGTTTGAAATATGGGGGGGAGGGGAGGGGAAAGTAGTATTTTATCATGTTACACCTCCCCCTTGCCACTTTCTTCACGACTTGACGTTGTTATGTCATCTCCTATGTCTCTGGATTACTCTACAATGATTTCAAGGGTCTAACCTGAACAAAATAATTTAAAAATTTTTTAAAAATATTAATTACAATTGTTTATATTTCTTTGTTTACCTTATTTTGGAGGATCGGAATGTGGGGTTTCAAAATGCATCTCCTCCTACAGTTTTTGAGCTACAGTGATGATTTTGGTATCATTGGATGTGGAAACACGTGAGCATTTCAAAAACTGAAATGAAAATTCAAAGTTCGTTCATGATCAAAAGTTGTGACATCATAAAGTATGAAATTTTACAAAAAAATGCATTGGAATTTTTTGTTATAATTATTTCAAACTATAAGTTAGAAGAATTCCATTTAATATTTTAGAATGCCCATGTCTTTTTGCATCCAATGATATCAAAATCATCACTGTAGCTTGAAATCTGTAGGAAGAAATGCATTTTGAAATCCTCCCCCAAAATCTCGTTTTCTATGAATATCTCGTTTTCTTTACAGAAAATCGCATTTTTTCAAGAACAAATGATTCCAAATTGCAATTCCTTTCAGCATACCAATTTTCATTGCTCTAAGTTCACTTTTAAAGAAAATATTCCTAAAGGGGGACGCTTCCCTTAACACATTGACTGCGATACGACCCACCGGTGGGTCGTGGTTAGGTTTTTCCTGCTGCGAAACGACCCATCGATGGGTCGTTTTGAAAAATTCTAACAACCTTTCTAAAGTAATGGTATTTAACAGGCCCGGTTAATGTTTGATATTTACAGATTTGGTTATCACTTTTGACTTTAAATTTCATTTGAATATTGAACTTCTGTTTAACCTATCGCAGTTAACGTGTTAAATTACAGTTTTTGTAGCCTTGCCATTTATTACTAAGTGAGACAAATATCTCATCTATGTATCAACTTGAATTGTTTTATATTTCGTATCATATGTTAACATGGAAGGCGCCCATTACATAGGCTTTAAGGTGATACCGATTTTTTTTTTACAATTTATATGATTTGTTATGCATTAATCACCAATGAATGTAAGCTAAAGAGCGGGGCAGGACACAAACTGACAAGCGGTGTGTGCAGGTATCACATTTATTGCGTGGGGCTGCGCCGCGTGCCGCACGGCCGCTGGCACTGCAAGGAGTGCGCCATGTGCAACAGTTGCGGCGCCAGGTCTCCTGCTGGTGCTGAGAACATCAAGAATGCTGAGTGGCAACATGAGGTAATGGGGTTGTTCTTTACACTTCGCAATACTTGTCCTATGCTGATACTCTCAGGTAGTAATCTTACTTGCTGCCCTCTGTGGCTGTCTTCTGCCATCAGTACTCACATTTATCTGTAGTGTGGTGTTACTCCGCAGAAATGGGCATAGCTATCAGCTAGTAGTGGCTGTTGTTTGCCACCTTTACTCAGTATAACTTGTATGCTTTATCTACATCACTTCTGTCCAAACAAAACTCAGAAAACAAAACTCAACCAACTGTGGCTGTGCTTTCTCTCATCCGTTAGCATTATTTACCTTGAGCCCTTATGCTGTATCCACTTACTCAAGCTGTACTAGTGTCGAAATAATAAAATGTGTATATATGATGAAACATTTGATTTCTGGTTTTATTAGGTGTTAATTTGTGTCTAGTTTCGAAAACAATGAAATAAAATGTGAACTGTGTCGCAATATAGTAATGTTGAGGGTGTAATAGTGAGCGTTTACGGCTATGAGACGTTATCGTTTCTGGCCTCTTTACGCATCAAATCTTCTTGAGTTGATTTTATTTTTATCCTCAGTTATTTCTAAAGTCAAAATTGCCAGTTTACAATGCTAATCAACCCTATTGCCGTACCTGGACGGCATTAGAAATGTCACGAATCATATTTTGGTTCTTCACAAATTCTTATTGAATTGCAGTTCATCGGCGTTGATTTGCGCAGCATTTTTTTAAGCAAAATAAATTAGATTGATTTTTTTAAAGTCGCCTCTTTCCCGGCTAAATTTTTTTGCTTCTGCTACCATTATTACAACCGCTGTTATTAGACTTACACTGGATGGGGTGGCCATTGATATCAGAAAGAAAAAAAAATTCCACTCACAAGTGAATTTCAAAGAACAAACCCATTTACAAGTTCAAGAAGCAATAAAATATATCAGAGCAGTTCAGGGAAGTGGATTGTGAGATCCAGGTGAAGGCTTAATAATTATTAAACAATGTTTATAATCGTTGTTTGTCTGGTCAGTTCCGGAAGCGGAAGGACAACAAGATTGGCTACGCGACCACTCTGTGCGTGCCGTGCGATCGCTTGTGGAAGCGCCGCCAGTACTGCTACGTGTGCCTCAAGGTGTACCGGAGCATCCCTGAGGACTGCATGGTGCGCTGCGCTAACTGCCCAAAGTACATCCATCGCGAGAAGCGTGAGTATTGCGACTGGCACTGGTATGCATCAAATGAAGTGTATCGAGTGTTTTTTATGAACTTGTCTAGTACAGAATTAAACATTTTGTGGTGCTTTGCTCGCTAATTGGAAAGTCTAAGCCCATGAACACCGTGCACTTGTTTTTGCAGTTCATCTATAGGCACGCATTGTGTGATCAGTGTGATGTGATGAGCGAGACTGAGCGTTGCTTTAGTAGGCCGTACAAAGGAATCAGTTTTTCACGCGTGTCTTCCTACGCAACGACATCATGTGTAATATTTATTGTCAAGTTCTTTAGTGCAGTATGGGTGCAGTTACTTCTCTAAGTAAAATATACTTTTTCAGAATTTGTAGATGTTTCTTTTGCATTTTTGCGTTTTTTGTACAAGTTCAGTTTCGTAATAACAATGTAAAGTGTGATGAATTATGGTAATTTTTTTATTTTGCTCCATATTTTTCAAGGATTCTAAAGTGTGATTGAGCTGCATTTATTTTTAGGTAATGAATTTAATCAGCCAATGAAAACTTTTACTCTGAGATGCTTGGTAATTTTGATTGAACGCTCACAATAAAATGTCATTTTTGTTCTTACGCTGTTTAAAATCGTTTTTGCAGCGGAGTGCAGCTCGGTATTTGAAGGCGAGTTCCTCTGCCTGCCGTGCTTCAAGTCAAGCAAGTCGACAGTCCTTAACCACAACCGCATCATTGCCGCGGCCAAGAAGAAGATGGCGTCTGGCTTCTGAAGTCCTTCTTGTGTTGCTGATAGCGCCTCGTGTTGATGTTGTTGAGCTTAACCTATTAACATCAGCATTTTTCTACTCATATTACCGTTATAACTACCATCATTAGATTTACTCTGGCATCAGGTAGAGACCGACAGTAGAATGAGGAGGGAGTTGCCACTCTTTGGCAGTGAACTCGAAATAACACACTAGGGAACAAGTTTAACAAGAAATAGAAGTATTGAGGCTATTTTCAAAAGTGGACCAAAAAGTCCACTAAAGTGGGTTAATGCATAGCGTCCAGAAAAATGACTTCAGAATAACGACCTCAGATTTCAACTAAGATTTCTATCATAAGCATTTTTTGCATGGATGAGATTGTACTCCATGTATTGCTGTAATGCATTTCCAAGTTGATTTTGCACTTCCACTCAGCTTTGGCTTTGTCATCTGTTATTGAAAGTGCTAACCCACGGTACTGCTGATTGATGAATTTATTGCACGCTCCCATTGTGTTAGTATGGGTGAAGTTTTCTATTACCTGCAGATAGCTGTGGGTGTCTCGCAATTTATGTACCTGATAAGGCGGTCGTGAGAGCTTTGACGTTCTCAATTTACCCTTCCTGGAGGTTTAAAGATGGACCAGACACTCCTAAAAATGTCAAGAATAAAAACACCTGCGTTACTTGACTGCGGGCAGTTGCTGAGAATTACATCAATCAATGAAGCAATTCGCAGAACTTTGATTATGAAGATTAAATAATTCGTATCTTCTGTGGTATTCCTTGTAATTTTCATCTCAATTCATCGATCTGACAAATGTTATTGATATTGCAGTTATCATCACCATACGATCATAATTTCAGTATTCTAAAGTGTGTCTGCTCTGTCCAAAAGAATTGGCCATTCTATAAATGTTTTACACCGTGTATTACCGTTGTAGAAGTTATGTTTAAATTATAGTTTTATCAGATTTTGCTGCTGCTCAAGCAATTTTAGTTTAATTCCAGAATCTATCTTTAAGCTATGACTTTCTCATATAAAATTTAAACACGTTCCTGAGAAGAGATCATTGATAGCTCTAACAAGGGGAGACCAATTTTTTGGAAACATTGATTAGAGAGCTCTTATTTTTCCTTATTGAAAATCAATTGTAACTGATTGGTCACGTTATGTTTCTTATTTTAATAATCGTTCTGGGTTTAATTGCTTTGAAATGACTAGATTTTTAAATTTCACACTTCTAAATCAAGTTCATAAGATAATGTGCTCGAGTGAAAAATTCGGACTGAATTTGTATTAACTATTTCGTTGGAGGAATCAGAAGTAATAACGCTTCTCTCGGTGACAAAGTTAAGCTTTTGAAAAGACTAGGTTTTGTGATGAATGGCATTTGTAGAGGTATTTATTCTATCGTGTGAGTCTCGTTATTTTTGTGTTTCTGCACTTTTATCTATGGTCCTTATTGCTCTAGAGAGCTCAATTGCTTATGGGAACTGCAGCGCTCTTAACATATTCTGAAGTTCATTGAGTTTAGATTAACCGCCTATTGCTTCCGTCAGGAATACCTTTTGGTTTCTTAGTTTAAATTATTCAATAATCATCCATTATTTAAGCAGTTATTTGTTTTTAGATGTAACTCAGTAAAGCCGTACTTGCTGTTTTTGGGTCTATTTTGGCGTCAATTTTAGTGTTTGAGCTTCAGTATTATGTGTAAAAAGCTGTACAATTTTTCTCCTCATAGCTAGTAATGTAGTGCAGGTATCTTGTAGGGAACATTATAATTTTTAAGGAAAAATTTTTCTTTCTCTTGTAATGTGGCCATTTCTACAGTTTTTGGTTAGCATAGAAAATAAGTACTTTCACGCATCTGAAAAACGTGAAACTTTTCACAGCATAAGCTATTTTCTGTAACATCTCAGTAGATCTATTCCTAAGATATTGCTTTTCATTTTCCCTATTTTGTCCTTTCTTCAAACTCCACTCCCTTGCACTAAAATTAAACCGTAATGCTCTGCTAGATAAATTTATAAATATCACTGCAAGGGCATCAAGAAATGAATTGTTTGATTTTTCTATACAGAATACAACGGATGGGGCGAATGCATGTCCTGTTCACGCTAATAAATTCACAACAGCCCAATGTAGTCCTTTTGACTTGCTTGGTTGAAGTATTGTCAACTTTCTATGTAATATTATTGTTTCTTTATTATGTGAACACGGTACAGCAAGAGTGTGTGAAGTAACTATGGTGATTATACACAGTGAAGTTAACAACTTGGGAAGTATACCAATTTTTTCGAGGCACTTTTGTTTAAACATTTTCCTTGATAAATGTTTTTGCACCCCGCAGGGAGTGGGGCTCTCTCCCACGAGGGGACTACGCGCTCTCCCCCGGGCCCTGAGCGCTGAAGTTCAGTTATGATTTCTGCATTACCTGTTGCATTCAGTGCCAATGAATTTCCTTTGCCTGCTAGGATCAATACTAGTACACGCTGCTCTTTAGCCATTAAAGCCTTGTTTTCGGTGTTAGAATCAAATCAGTAATGTTTCTAAGACCAATAATTTACATGGAGACAGAGTTGTGGGATGTCAGCTTTCAGCACATGAATCTTCAATGAAATTACTACTCAACTGGTCAATGAAAGCCGTTCTTGCACAAGTCACTGCACAGTTTGTGCTGTGAGTTAAATTATCATAACATCACTGTCATTGATGCAAGCTCGCATGTGATGGTAAACTATCGTAACATCACCATCATTGGTGCAAGCTCGAGTGTGATGATAATGCCCTCGCGTGTCACACTATGCACCCGTCAACTTATAGATTCGTAATCTAAATCTGATCTACTTGTCTGAAGTATTGAGCTTGTGCCGGTGCCACCAGTCATGCCTTGGCAAGTTGCTTGCAACAGCTCAAACACGGAGGCTATTTTACAGCTGCTCTTATGCAAAAACCCGTTTTTTCCGTTATTGTAAGTGCGGAGGTGTGCTTCTCTACTTTTATTTTACTTGTTTTATTTCTTCTTGTCCTGTAATGGTCCACTACTAAATGACTGACGAGGTTAATGGCAAATTTGGTAGTTACGAACTCTCCTTAAGAGGAAACAACTATTGTATCTATGGGAATTAGCACTTCCAGATAGAAATCCCCTCAGGGGATACTGCTATTGTATCTATGGGAATTAGCGCTCCCAGGGAGACAATGTGAGGGCCTGAGCTTAAGGTTAGGTAGGCTTTCTTTTTGTTAAAATCGAATAGTTTTTTTGCTTCGTTACGGACCATCTTTTTCGGTTCTCTGCTGTCCCATTTTTTCAGCACCTACTACTTTCTTCTTCAACTTTGATCTTGTTTCATGAACTTCTTTCTCATCTTACTGTTTTTATGCCCTTTCTGCATAGATTCCACGTTCCCTTTACTCCATAATAAATGGTGCCTTCTTCCTTCCTCTCTTTGGATTGCATTTATTGCTGCGGGTAAGGAGGCTAAAACTAACGACTAATCTAATCCCAGATAGGAAAGTATGACGTCCGATGCTAAAAAAAGAGGTTTTTATCTTTTGTTATTGACAATTTTGAAACTTCTTTTTTCGGTTTACATTTGTCTTTTTTTTAGTAGTTTTTACTTTCTTGTTCTTCAACTTTTTTGTTGTTTGATGAACTTCTTTTAATCTTGCTATTTTAGTCAGGATACTTGGACCAAAGATTCTCCATTCTTCCTTTAATTCCATACTAAATGGTGCCTTCCATCTTCTTCTTTCGGAAACAGGTTTGTTGTGGACAGGTAGGAGAAGGCTAAATTTCCCCCAGGGTAATACAACTATTGTATCTATGGAAATTAGTACTCGCAAGGGGAAAATTTCATGTCCCGAGCTGAAGGTAACATAGGTTTTCATTTTGGTGAAATAGAATAAATTTTTTGTTTTGTTAGGACTATCTTTTTCCGGTTTTCTGTTGTCTTGTTTTTCAGCATCTTCTACTTTCTTCCTTAACTTTAATTTTGCTTTATAAGCATCTTTTACGACTTCCTGTTTTTATGCGCAAGAGGTCTTGTATGGGAACACACCTTGTGCATAGGTTTCCCGTTCCCTCAATTCCACACTAAATGATGCCTTCATCTTTCCGTTCTTTGAAACACCTTTGTTGTGGTTAGGGAGGCTTAAACCAATATAATCTGGAAGTTAAACTAACTCATGCTTCAATCAACCAGTAACAGAAGAAGGTTGGAAGACTAATTTCTGTTACAACATGATCAATTTCTTTGATAAATACAGTCGACCTTCAAATTGTTCGTCTTATGCAAACCTCATCTTATGTAGATAAAAATTGCTTGTAACATGAATCATAACCAGTTGTTCATAACTTGACCCCAGTTTTGGAGGATAAGAATAACTTCAACAAACTTTATGCATACGATATAAGTTTCACGCAGAAAGATGGTGTGGTTCAAAGATTGGCTGCACGCAGCACCACACAGGCATATTGTTCTGGACGAACACAGTTTCCAAGTGAATTAATTTCATATTCAAAGGGTAATAAGAAGTTGAAATCATTTCTAAATAAATAGTTTCTCTTTGTAAAATTAGTTCTAATAATAATTGAGATTATTTAAAGCTAAATTGAGGAAGGGTGGTTGGTATCCGGTTGAAATAAACTTTAGTTCATGTTACTATGGCGAACACGATCTGTGTGACTCGCGAGAAGCTTGTTCTCCCGTTTTTTCTCCTTAAATTTCAAATAAAGTATCTCCACCATCGTGGCTGCGTTAAAGTTTTTCTTGTACAATTTGCTAAGCTTTGATTGAAATCCAAACTTTTTAAGTGAACCATACATACATTTTTTGATTGCATTCAGGTGTGTGGCTGAATCACCTACTAGAGTCATTGTTTTGCTATGGCGCTGCCCAGTTTCAAAGCCGTCGAGAAGGTGCTAGCAGACAAGGGAGAGCTTGCCAAGACTCTGGCAGAGGTGATTGCTGTTGCTGCCTCCGAGGCCATCGCTGCGCGAGGAGTGTTTACGCTCGGTCTTTCTGGTGAGGCCAAGGAACAGGCCTTTGCTTGCTAGACCACTTAAGCTATGTTCATTGTATGTGAAATATTTTTAATACGCCCCTTTTCATTTCCTACATTTTAATACTATTGAATGTGCTCCTTTTTCATTTTCTGCATTGAAATACTATTGAGTGTGCCCTTTTTCATTTCCTGCACTGAAATACTATTGAATGTGCCCCTTTTCATTTTCTGCATTGAAATACTAGTGAATATGCCCCTTTTAATTTTCTGCATTGAAATGCTATTGAATGTGCCCCTTTTCATTTCCTGCATTGAAATATACTCGTTCATCGTTCACCGAAGGATTTCGTTATTCCCTCATGGCAAAATTGGACTCTTCAGGTGGGTCGATGGCGCAGTTTGTGTGCTCAGAAGTGCCGTCCATCAGCACCGACTGGGCGTCCTGGCGCCTTCTCCTCTGCGACGAGCGGCTGGTGCCCCTGGACAGTCCCGACTCCACACAGCATCTCTACATCGCTGGCCTCATCGAGAAGACTCCTCTCACCAGGCAACAGCTCTTGGAGGTCGACTGCAGTCTTCAGCGTGAGTAGCAGTAGATTTTGAGGAGTGTGAGACATCTAAAATGTCCATCTTTGGTCTCCACATGTCTTGGGGTGAGGCTGCTTGTTCTTAGAAATAATCAGAGCCATAGAGTTGGAAAGAGAGTTTGCTGACTCTCTTTGCTTTTGAAAGAAATGAGATATTTTTTCCAGCTAGTCACATTAACCCACCTGAAGTGACGGAGTAAGAGAGTTATAAATCCCATCATAGAATTAACAGAGCAATATTTTGGAAATCTTAACCGTTTTACGGAAATCGTATGCGCCATCGTTTCGGTGTAAAAGGGAACATTCTTTCAATTGCAAACGTTTTGGAATCTCTGATTCCATCCGCATTGTTGTGAAAAAAAGAACAAAAACTGAAAATCAACAAATTGCAAAAACTATGAGAAACTAATGACACTGAACATACATCAAAAAATGGTTATTATGCCTAACCATTAAAATATGAAATTTTAAACATTCGAAGCCATATGTACACATGTATCTGAATTCTAGCAATCAATAAACACACAATAACATCTACACAAAGAAACAGAATTATACGCATTCACATTCGAACAACTTTCAATTCACACAGTTGGGGCACTGTTTAATTCCTTTGCACTTTGATCATGATTTAATCGAGGTCGATGGGTATGAATAAACAAGGATCCCAAAATTCTGAGGTCAAATTCATCTGAACCTCTGAAAAGCGTGGATAAATTAGAACGTTTTAAAAGGTGGTTTGAACTATTACTATGGTCTCTGATAGCTGACTGGAAGGGAGATACCAGATACCAGAGCCGGTTCTATGGGAAATACCAGAGTGTTGGCTGTGACGGTAGCAAATTGCTCGAGTGTTCCGAAACGTTTGCAATTGAAAGAATGGGCCCTTTTACATTGGTTCTTTTTTTTTATTTGTGCATAAAATCCCATCATCTGTTAAGTACAGTAAAGGCAGGTGTAAAGGGTGGGAGTTTGGGTGTTAGCTTTCACGGTAAGGTAATTTGATACAGTGATGAATATGACGAAGAATTGTAGAAGAAATTGGTTTTTCGAGTAAATAAATAGTTTGGTAATTTGCATAAGAGAGGAAGTTAGTGGAGATCCTGTAAGAAAGATGAAGTCCTATTTATCAATAACTTACTGAGAAAAAAAAAATGAATATCTGTGTTGGCTTAAGGAGTAACATGAAATGAGATCGACAAGCGAGTGGAGTAGAAAATTCTGCAGCAAGTAAGACAGGGAGGGAGAAGAGCTGTACCCTCTTTAAGTCTGAAATACCTCATTTGCCCTCCCGTACCGTAGCTGAGGCCATGCGAGGAGGTGTACCCGCGCATGTCTCATTTTATTGTTGCTTCGGATTTGAAAGCTGTTTTGTGCTTCGGTAATGACTGAATTTCAAACCTTTGATTGAAATATTGATGGTAGCTAATGAAGGACGCAAATAAATGTTCGTCTCTCCAATTAAAGTGAGAATATTTAATCAATAATCTTGTGGCATGCGTCTACTTGAGACCTAATCAGAGTGTGCAGATAGAACACGTATTATGCGAGTTTAGCCCCTTACTGTTTCACTAAACGATGTCTTTCTCTCGCCTTTGTTCTAATCTTCCTTCTTCTGTTAGGAACGCCTTCATTGAGACTAAGGAAACACAAACTAATGTAAAATTGTAATTTGGTTCACATTTCGAACAGCTGCTGCAGCAGCATCGGCGTACGAAGAAGCGCTCCGCGCTCTGTGCCCGGGCGTGCCGCTGCCGCAGTTAGACCTCCTCCTGCTGGGGGTGGGTCCTGACGGCCACACGGCATCCCTGTTCCCCCAGCACCCACTGTTGAAAGAGCAGCAACGCTGGGTGGCTCCCATCACAGACTCCCCCAAGCCTCCCCCCATCCGCATCACCCTTACCCTCCCAGTCCTCAACAACGCTCGGTGCTGCCTCATGGCCTTCGCCGGAGCTGAGAAAGCTGACATGGTCAAGGTAGCTTTCTCTCGCTTTTGATATTTTTTGCTGGACTGGTGGAAGATAATTCTGGTACTCCTTAAGATCTAATGTGAACACTCAAAAATACTTTCATAAAGTAGTAGCTTCATGATTTGAGTTCTTAAAGTCATGTTTTTCCATATTTTGAGAATACGTTCTGTATAATCAGCGGCTCTACATTTAAGAGTGTGTTCTTATGGTTGAAAAACGGAGAAACGATTTGGTCGTCGTGCATTGAAGTGTACAGTCGTAGCATATAGTTTTTCTATTTCACAGTGATGCTTCCTTAGTTTTTACTCATCGTAGCTGTGTTAATTTGCCGTTGAGCTCCAAATCCTTCAAGTTTGAATAGAACACTTTGGTGGACACTAAAAATCTGGTTTCTTGAATTCGAGTACAAACTCTCTGGAAGACCAATCAAAACCTGTAATGCGTCTCAACAGAAACATACGACCGCATTTGAGTTGTCTTGTGATCGGTGATGGTTTTATGAGAGCTTGTTGTCATTTGGCATTGCAGGCGCTGAGACTTGAGCGAGACGCCCCTGTGACGGCCACCACCCTGCCGGCCGCGCGAGTGAGGCCGACCAACGGGCAGCTCATGTGGCTCATGGACGCAGCCGCTGCCTCCAAACTTTAGCTCTTACGTTGCTGTGGCTTGTGGTGGTCTCGTACTTGCAGAGGTTATGTATCCGTTTCCATTAGGAACGTATATTTATATATCTTTTTTTCAAAATTCCTGTATGTGACATCAGCCGTTTGGATGCGCGTTCAAAGTTCTGATATTGACATTTCGGGCCTTCAGATATCTGCCTCACTTTTACTGATGAACTTTCGAGCAGTCAACCAACCTCACTCGCATGCCTAGAGTGAGCTAAATTTCCTACTTTGAAGATGTTTATTCCTACTATGAAATATAGGACTGCATGCTATTAGAACTCCATCTATGCTGCTAGGGTGAACACATCCAAAATTACCTCTGAGATAATTCTCATTGTTTTAAAATAGTTCGTCATTGTTATGGGTAAACTGTGGGTGGTTTCCGATTTCATTAGTGACGCATCCTGTGCAGGATGCTGGCTTTGGATAGTATATTTCTTACTTAGATACCTGTGATTTTTCTACGTATATAAGTTGTTGTTTCTTGTTGGTAATCTTTTCTGTTGCAAAAGTCCGTGTTCGATGAAAATGGGATCATATTCAACGAATTACTGGGTATATTATTCCAATAGATTTAAGAAGCACGCTGAAGTGTGTCATCGTTGTAGTGGTTTAGAGCACTAGCACCTCATGTGAAGGGTCGTCGGTTCGATTCCTGGTAATTCCAGCACGGTGTTTCTCCTCGTCAGGAAAAGGAGGCTATCGTTCCCCACTCGACCCGAATGGTTGAAATGACTTCCGGCGCGACCGGAGGAATGGTGTCAGTGCATTCTGACGCACGTTAGAAGGCATTTAAAAACCAATGTTCGAGATGTGTATTATAGTGATCACACTAAAATGTATTTTTTACTGCTATTTGAAGTCAAACGGTATGCTTTCTATCAAAATGTGTTTAATTACACGTCAAGAAATTGAACGTAGGGAAAGAATCTAACATGTCAACATGGTACACCATAACGCGGGCGTAAGCTTTTTGACGAGTTTTTGTAGTAGAACGGTGCATCAAACGAATAAATTACGCGCGTTTTAACAAAAATACTTGCTTGCTAGAACATAAACCACGAGACTGTCTAACGTCAGCTTGGATCTGACGAAACACATTCCTAGGAAATGTTAACTTGTTTACTGGCTTTCAAAGGTTTATTTTTCTTTTTATTGCTATGGATGATATCACTGTCTTCCATAAGAAATTTTTAATAAACGTATAACCAGCAAGATCTATCATCATTCCCCAAACACCAGATGGGAGGTCCCGAACCTTTAGCTCGGAACCTCCTTTCGTTGAAAGAGTTTTTTCTGTTGTTACCCCTGCACCAGTGCTTTACTGTCGATTTTATCAACACCTCTCATTATTCAGTTGTTACGGACCTTTTTCAAGTTATTCTGTTTCTTCAACAACTCCTCTTACTCAACCTTTATCTCGTTTAACAGGTTTCTTTCAATCTTGCTGTACCTATGCAATGATGTGGGGACACGGCATGAGTATAGATTCCCCGTTTCCTTAATTCTTCCATTCTTAAGCACATCGTTGTTGTGATTAGGGTAGGCTTGAACTTTCGTATAATTTCACTTCTCCAAAATTCGAAAAACGAGGTGGCGCAGCTCTTCTCTAGACGCGTGGCAGTCCCGCAAGGTTGCAAGCGACGTTTCGGCAGCGTAGGGAGGCGTACAAGTTGGGCGTACGTAGCTTTGTTGACAAGGTTAAGGGGACACATTACACTGAATTAATTAAATAAAAGCATAAAATTTAAAGCAGAATATAAAAAATTTTCATGGAAACTAGTTGCCATCCTTTTCCGTCCAGTGTCCACTGATGCTAAAGGAATTGAGACAAAGGACGTTATGGTCTGTTAATTCTCACCAATTTCACTTAATTATGATTCTAAGTATCGATAAAAAAAAGTAAGCACGGCAAAATATAGAGAATGGAATGTCAAATGTTAAAAAAAAATGTGGCGTTCAAATGAATTATACGTTGATAAGACTGTTTAAAAAAGTTTCACAAGATAAATGCCTCTGCGGAAAAACACGGAAGCAAAAATTTGGGGATATGCACTGCTCTTGTGGTGCTTGGTATTCGTGTCTCAACTGACACCGGATGAGTCACTAGTGATCAGGACTCGATTAAATCGTCCAATTCCACGGACTGCATTGCTATCTCATATTCATCGTCCCACCAAGGCTGAGGCTCTCCTGGTGGTATAGAAGACAGACGTTTGGGAGACTCAACCTCTCCCTCTGCGTCTTCAGTGTCCGGGCCCGAGAACCACGGCATGGAGCTGGCTGGCAATTTCCACTCCATAGACTTGAAACCTTTACAGTCAGGGTCGAAACATTTTTGGTACCATTTCATATCGGCGATGTTCGCAACAATGAAAATGCCATTGCTTTTGTGTTGTCTTCCCACGTTGTGGCAGTAGCGGTAGCCTTCAATAGAGTAAACCATCGTTTGTGTCTTCTCGAAGTACTGCCACTGTCGAATGAAGCCTGGGCATACTTGGCTTGATATGTAATCATCTAACTCTTCGTAGGGAGATTTAGAATTAGCTCCGTGGATGGGACTTTCAGAAGAAGGGTTAGGTCGGACCGCTGGATGGCTGTTCGGGGTGGTATCGCAGAAAGTGATTGTTTCACACGAAGATGGAATGAAGGTTACAAGGGAAGCTAAAAATATATCTTTCCCACTGCTACACGATTTGAAAGCTGTGGCATCCTCTGCCAAAACAAGAGGAGTTGTTTTTCCGTACTTGGTTGCATTGTATATCCTGAAGTTTCGATTTTTGCTGTAAACTGCTGTGTCGATAAAAAGAGACTCCGTTTCGTCCTTGAGTCGTACGAATAAAGACCGAAGTGATTCTTGTGAAAAACAAGACAAATCATTGCAAGACGCATCACCAAGCGCTCGAGTCACTTCCTCGCATATATAACGAACAAAATTACCAACGTTTCGATTATCCTTAAATGCTTTAGACGTGAGGTTAAAAATAATATGCTTACTGAATTTCTTTGGAGTAGAACTATCAAGGTTAATGATTTCATCATCTTGGCACTCAACGTCAAAATTTTTCTTCAACAGTATTCTTGTAACAGCAATAAGAACAGCCGTCATCGACACACCGTCTTTCTCGAGATTGAACTCCTTTTCAAACTCCAAATCGAAGTACAGCTTGGCCCGCCTGTGCTCCGGGATGACCTCGTACGCCGTGCGCTTCTCCAGCGGCCTCTCCGTGAAGATGTCGTGGAAAAACCTGGGGTCAGCGACCACGAAACTCCTCTTGCCGCCGCGCCCGAATGCGCTGGACTCGAAAGCGAAGACGGAGAGCGAGGGATCGGCCTCAGCTCTTCGCAGCGCCTGCAGCTGTGTAGGGAACACGCGCCAGCTGCTCGACGGACCCAGTATGCCGTAGTGCGGGCAGGCTGAAGGGACGGGGTGAGCGCGAATTGCATTCTCACGGCGAAGGATTTTTTTCGTCAAGGCCGTCAATTTTGGAGCTTCCTTACCGTAGAAAACGCTCACGTTGTGACTGGGATGAATGCGAGAATCGGTCACGTTAAGAACTGTTACTCTTTTGCCTGACATTCGTTATAGCTTATAAGTTCAATTTTCATTTAATTGAAAATTTAATTTATTTTATCGGTTGAATTTAGAACAAGATGAAGGTTCCTGTAAAGGAAAAATGCAAAACTGAACCACTGCAACTTAAAGTGTCACACGGATCACTCGCTTTTGCGTTTGCAAAAATAGATAAAGATTACATAATATTCCCCTGTATTGTGATTCCTCTAGCTATTTTAAAATAGGCTCTAATACAATGCGAATAACATATAACCGAAAGCATAAACATACTCAGGACCGTCGAGGCGGATATCTCTATGTTCGACTGAGCAAATACTACCGGGAGTTGGTGTCCCGCTTAGGTACTACTGATTTTTGTTCACGTCCAAAAATTTACAGCACTTGTTGAGCAGCTAAATGCGAAACTGGAAGTTTCTCTGTGCATGAATTTTACGAAATATCTTCCATTTCAAGAAGACACGGATTCGCCTCCACCAAATCGAGGTTCTGGATCGACAGTGTCATGTATCAACAAATAGAATACTCTTGTTCATCTTTACCGAATGGATTAATATTATTAGTATTATAAGCCGAATGCAATCTCTAGAAAACGAAGAGCAGAAACCATTTGGTACATAATCTAGACAATGGAGAATCAATTCAAAAGGTGAGTTCCTACACAGGATACCCTGCGCATCGAAACAGTAATTCAGAAATGAAAAAATCTAAGAAGGTATGAGCACAATGAAGAAAAATCTACACGAAAAATGGAAGCCCCTAGGTTCAATTTATGGCTTAAGTAACCTTAACGTATTCTTTTGTGGGCGACAGACCCCATTGCATAGGATACACAAACCTAACCCGTATCCCTATAGAATATGAATCGATGCACAAGGTTTGCCCCAACAATCTGCGCATATCACTAAGTCGAGTATATAAAACCGAAACAAGATCAAAGCATAAATGAATTTAATTTAAAGAAAACGAAAGTTTACCTAGTTTTCGGCTTGGGATCTCGCACTTTCTCCCTGGGAGCGCCAATTCCCGCAGATAAAATAATTGTCTCCTTAAGGGCACAGTTATTTAAATTCTAGAAGTGTATTATTAAAGTCATTACTTTACAGTAGTAGTGCGAATTTGCTATAACAAAGGATTTTATGACTGACCTTTCTAAATGGATTAAAAAATTGCATTGACAGCACCAGTTCGCGAGTTCAAAGACTTCCCGTAAGTTTAACAGTTGACCCTAATCTGCTTAGAAATTTGGCTAACGGACAGCCTAGGTAGCGCGCAAACAATACACAACTTGCATTATGTTCACACGTTATACCGATTAAGACTGTAAAAAAACCACGGTAAAATAAAGGCTGTGCATTGCATATCATACGTTAATGCAAGAAATTTTGCCGACACACATACACGGTTACACGTTCTCCTGTATAATTGCGTTTAACCTCCTCAGGGGAATGAAACTATTGCGTCTATGAGAATTAGCGCTCCCGGAGAGATTATGGAAGGCCCCAGTTAAAGGTTAGGTAGGCCTTCTTTTTCTTAAAATAAAATCGGCGTTTTGTTTTGTCACGGGCTATCTTTTTTTCGGTTCACTGCTGTGCTGATTTTTTTCAGCACCTACTACTTACTTCAACTTTTATATCGTTTCAAGAATTGCTTTCTTACCTTACGGTTTTATGCACCTTATGCGTAGATTCCACGTTTTCTCAACTCCATACTACATGGTGCCTTCATCCTTGTTGTGGTAAAGGGAGGGTAAAATTTTCTCATATTCAATCAATTGCGGTTAACGTAAATTATTGGAATGAAATTTACGAGAGAGGACTCGAGCTAACCCTTCAGATCAGCTCACCACAAGAACTTTGGGTGCAAAAAGCATGAATTATACATTATTTTGTTCCTGGTGTAATCACCACGGCACTACGAGCAAGACGTTCTCAACAGATGTGCTAGTTGATATTACTTTAAGCGTTGAAATGCTTACTCGTGAAAAAAAAATTCCTTTCCCTACGACTTTTAAAACAAAAATTTTTCATTTTCAAATATTTTTATTATCCATGTTAGTTTCAACTCTGAGCTTGTTGACATTTAAGAAGCACTCTGATTAACCTAAAAACTTATTTGAGTCTATTTTTGACGAGTTTACTCATTGTACTCTGAGAAAGATTAAGTGAAAAAAGTTAACTTATCCTTGCCGAGAAAAGGGGTAAATGCTCACAGGAATTAGGCTAAGATGTTCAAAGACTCGGGGTCGAGCCCGGGGGAGCGTCATTATCCCCACCGAGGCACAAGCGCACATCGCCCCTGCGGGCACACGGAGGACGCAAAAGAAAGACAGCTGAAGCAGCGTTGTATTAACAAAGCTATGGCATGGAACAGTATTGTCGGTGCTAAGAATAAGTGACGAGAACATCACCTCACGACACAGAGTCCCTAATATACACATAATTCAGTATTGTCCTCGCCAAACTCTAAATTAATGATGGGTTAAATTTCTGTGTCCTTAAGCTAAAATACAATGGTAAGATATAGGGGTTGGAGAAAATAATGGAACCACCTGACATTTTGGAATCAAAATTTTTGAATATGTTATAAACAATCAAGACTTAACATTTTAATGTTTCATTGCTTGTTATTTTAGCTATCTGATATTTCATTTAAGTTTTCTTCAACATATATCTAAAAGAAAAATTTGGTTATAACCTTAAATAAATGGCAAATCTCTCTGACTTTCAAAGAGGCCAAATTGATGGTGCTCGTATAGCCGGTGCTCGTCTAACAGAAACTGCCCGAATGCTCGACGTTTCAAGAGGTGCCTACTGTCTCAAAAATAATGACTGCTTTTGAAAGGGAGTGAAAAACGTCATCAGCAAAGCACAGGTCTGGCCGAAAGTCGAAGTTGTCCGAGAGAGAACGTTTGACTCTAAATCGAAGTGTCAGAGAAGGTCTCAAGACCACAGCTCTTAAAATCACTGCAGACCTCAATGAACACCTACAGAACCCAGCTTCCACAAAAATTGTCCACCGGGAGATGCACAAATCATGATTCTACGGAAGAGCTTCAACTAGAAAACCTCTGATCTCAAAGGTAAATGTTTTAAAGCATTTTGAGTGGTGTAAAAATCGTCAGAATTGATCTGTCGAGTCGTGGAAAAATGTGATTTTCTCACACGAATCATCGTTTACCTTATTTCTGACCTCCGGCCGAGTGTACACTTGGAGACAGCCGAAAGAAGCCTTAAATCCAGACTGCCTTCTCCCAACCGTAAACCATCGCGGGGCTTCTGTGATGATCTGGGGCGCTATTTCTTGGAAATCTTAGGTTCAGGCACCGTTTCCGGCGTGGTACGCCATCTTTCTAGGTGATAACGCCCCAATCCATACAGCTAAAATTGTTAAAGAATGGCACAAACTACATTCTAATGAAGTTGATCATCGCATCTGACCACCATAATCCCCAGGTCTCAACATTATTGAGCATTTATGATCGGTTTTAGAGATTCAAGTGGGAAGATTTCCGCTGTCATCGTCTCTAAAGAACTGAAGGGTGTTTTAACTGTAGAATGGGCTAAAATTTCTTTGGAAACAATTTACAATTTGTATGAATCAATACTTCTGAGAATTGAGGCAGTAATTGCCTCAAAAGGTGAACCTACACCATATCAAAATATATTTTGTTGATTTTCCAATGTGTTTCCATTATTTTGTCCAACCCATGTAGGTCATGACTTGGCATCGTAAGCGTGGCTTTGATAACCAAATCAAAACAAACATTGACGAATTTTGTCTAAAAATAAGAGCACAGAAAAATAACAAGCAAATCACAGTTCCTTGATATAATCTCTCAACTACTAACACTGAACGTAACATGAACAGATTGAAAATGTGCCAACTGAGCACACCCTAACCCCTGATTTTTATAACGGAATTCGTCTTACAGTAAACTAACGCGAAATTTAACTACAAACGCTGCAGCCACAACAGTGCCCCACACCAACGTAGGGCACCTACATAAGACGAGGCACGAGAGTATCTAGAAGGTATACAGGTAAACCATGGCATTCTCCCATCAGTTATGAGTAAAATAATAATTATATTTTCACATTTTTATCGGGGTTACCAGCTCACCGTAACTACGTGGTACGCACAGTTGTGGATACCCTGAAGAAAATCCGGGATAAATCAAGGTAGACACGTTAGATTAGATTATAAGTTAGTTTGAACCTACACAACCAAAATAAAGGTGTTCCTAAGAGAGGAAGGAGCGAGGCACCATTTAGTATGAAATTAAGAGGTCAGGAGACTTCATCCTGCGTAAAGAAACAGCAAGATTGAACGAAGTTTTTGAAATAACTTAAAATCTGAAGAAGAAAGTAATAGGAGCTGAAAAAAGGCATCAGTGAACCAGAAAAGAAAAGACGATACGTAACGAAAAAAAATATTTCAATGAATGAAAGGCTTAGCAAATCTTCAGCTCGAAATCTCACACCTTTCTCCTCGGAACGCTAATTCCCATAGGTACAATAGCTGTATCCCCCTGAGCAGAGTAGACACACACAGGCACAGAGAAGTAAAAGCTTTCATGAGAGGATGAGACCCTCAGAGCACGCTATTGCCCCTTTCTTGTAACCTCATACAATAGCTCTAGGCATGCCAGCACGAGGGCAGTGCTGACATCAAAACCCAAGCTAGCTATTCAGTGTCACTTTTTGTGAAATCATCTCGCACCGAGAAGACAGTTGAAACCCCCAATACAAATTGCAAGAAAACAGATGAACAACTTGATACTTGAAAGCTACCGCTGCGCAACTTGAAAAGGCTGAAGGCAGAGCTCTTTGGAACAGTCTCAAATAGAGAACAAGAAATACTTTGGTGTAGGGTATCAAAAATATTACACTTGAAGACTTAAAGGCCGATGACTAAAAAAACATGATAGCTGAATTTAGCAATATTTCATTTGCGTTCTCTACTGCAGCGGATTCAAGAAAATCGAATCACAGATTAGATTAGATGTTAGTTTAAGTCTCCCTAACCGCAAAAAAGCGTTCCAAAGACAGGAAGGAGGAAGGCATCATTCAGAATGGAGTTAAGGGAACGCGGAAGCTATGTACAAGTACATAGAAACAGTAAGTTGAAAAAAGTTCATAAAACATTATAGAAGTTGAAGTAGTAAGTAAAAAGTGCTGAAAAACAGAACAGTGATCTGAGAAAAAAAATTCAAAAGAAGGCTTACCTAACCTTCAGCTCATGACCCAGTGTATTCCTTCTGCGAATGCTAATTCGCTCAGATACCATAGTTGGATCCCCCTGAGGGGAAATCGAACCACAAAAACTTTTTCTTCTAGACCCCACAATTGGCGAGCGGGCTCGTGAAAATGAAAGATCAGTTCTTCAAAGAACAGCGAGAGACATAAAGGTCAAAAGGGTGGTCATTTCACGTGAAGACCAAACTCGCATCCGTTCTCGTAAGCCACGCAAAAAAGTAAAAAAAGAAAAAAATGGACTCTTATGAATTGCTGCTAAGTCTTTCCTTACCATCAATACACCACATGGTCTTTCTCTGAATACAAACACAAAATTTGAACGAATCTATCGAGCGGACATTTCACTTGCCGCCGATCCACGACCTTGAACAAAAACCAGCACATCAATTTGTCAACGTTTTCAAACTCCGAAAATAAACACAACAGAACTCCATGGCTCGGGAAAATCAGCAAACCAGACTTGACACATACACTTTCTTTGTACTAGAAGTAGTAAGATAGGCTTGCTAGCGCTTCAGTAACTCCGCACCAGCATAAGGTGCAGCGTCGCACCAGCTCTGTGCATGAATAACAAATGCACGAACTCATTTCATGAAGTAGAGAACCGCATCATGCTTGTACATCGTCCAGCGTCTTCTTACACAAACGTTCAGCATTGCTCCTAACAACCTTAGGAAAATGAAGTGATTTTACCTAGCTTACAATAACACCGTGTCTAGTTAGTGGACCATCACTTGATTGTGTACAGTGGAACAGGAATCCACTCAAGAATTTTCACTGGCTAAAAAGATAAATTCAATTTCACTCATTGCTCTCTTAAGTGATACAGATGATGTCCTGGGATTCTTTTCTTCATTAATTTTTCGATCATCTGATAATTGCAAAGCGATTCAAATAAGATCACAGGTGGCTTTTTATTCGTAAAGTAAAGCTAGATAATTTTGCACAATTTGAGATGCTTACTGAATGTTCACTTGACGTTAGTTATCACGCATGTGCGGATTTCTGTAACTTGAGGTAAAGTTTTTTTTTCAAAAACACTTTGTGCATAAAACGAATGATGCGCAAAAACACATAATTCAGTGAATGGCCAGCAACTGCAATAGAAATGTTTTGACAAAGACAGCCTGAACGTATCATTGATTACTAATGGAAGACAAAATAACACCTAGCAGAAATACGCATCAAAAAATAATTCATGAAGAAATAAGTATAAAAAGCCCAAGGTTACTTGTAAGAAAGATCAGCTCTCTCGATGGAAGAGAGAAAAGGGAAAGAGTTGGAACATTCAAACGAGTACCTTAAATAAAAATTTGAAAAATGAAGATGATGCAAACAAGGTAGCTTGATTGTTGAACGAGTTGTACCGGTGTAGAACAACCCTTCCAATACTCCTTCCTCCCATCCGCACACGACACGCATACATTCTGGACACGAGACTCGTAAGAAATATTCTACTGACATTGTGCAACAGTTCTTACAAGGGAACGTAGCTACGCTGAGTGCTCCGTGAAGTTAGAGGTTGTTTTTTGAATAAAATGTAAGCATAAATACCACACAGCACCAGGCTTTCCTGTGTCGCCATTGTCTGCTGAGTGTTCTTTACCCTCAAATTCTACTTGAGGAAAAAAACACAAATTTGAAATAGCACCAAGCACAACAAAAGTGGAAAATCAGTTTACAAGAACTTACACTGACAAAAATTGTTAGAAAATCTGGTTCCTGGTCATTAGCAACCCAGAATCAAACTTCGTATACTAGGACTCTTAAAAATCACACTTTACGACAATTATTGAACAACACGCTTAGAAAAAATTAGAAATATAAAAGTCACTGAGAGAACAGTCACGAGTACACCAAGAAGGTGGACAAAAATATGAAAGGGAATGGTGAGTTCCTGAAATATGAGCAAAATAGTCAATACCACGAGGGGCTAGAACTGCACCAACCAACGATGTGCATCATTTAATCCATCCAATAGAACCTAACACCAAAAAGAGACAAGGTGCGTCTCCACACCCTGCACATAAGATAATAAACATTATTATTATTATTATTATTATTATTATTAAATAAGAAAGTTTTAGCTTCCTTTAACCATGAAAAAGATGTTCCAAGAGAGGAAGGAGGAAGGCACCATTTAGTATGGAGTTGAGGGAACGCGGAATCTATGCTCAAGGTGCACAGAAACAGTAAGCTAAGAAAGAAGTTCATGAAACAAGAAAAAGTTGAAGAAGAAAGTAGTAGGTGCTGAAAAACAGGACAGCAGTGAACCGAAAAAAGATGGTCCGTAACAAAACAAAAAGCTATTCTATTTCAACAAAAAGGAAGCCTGCCTAACCTTTAGCTCGGGCCCTCACATAGTCCCCCTGGGAGCGCTAAACGAGTATAAACAAGAAAGTTGAAAGAAAGTTATGAAACAAGATATAAGTTCAACAGGAAAATAATTAGTGCTTAAAAAAAGAATGCAGTGAACTAAAAAGATAACCCGTAACAAAACCTAATAAACCAAATAAACAACAAATCACAAAAAAATGAAGACTTGTTGAATTTTCGGCATGAGACATCACAACTACCTCAATAGAATGAAGGGTCGCCGGATCGGTCACGTTTTCAGATAGAATTCTTAAATGTGGACAAATTATACACGCAAAACGTTAAATTTTGAGAATTTTCGTCAAAAAAAGGCCCATCATACAACCCTGAGCCAGCAACTGAGAAAAGGAAAAAAGAGAAAAAAGCAAAAAAAAACTCAACTAGTAAATTCCAAGAATGATTGAAGATGATTCATATCAAGTATGTATGTAGCTTGGAAATTTAATAAAGAACACTACTTTCCATGGTACACTCATGAGGACAGATATATTGGTACATCCCTCGATTGGCACTCTAAGTTGGAAAGTAATTTAAAAGTGATTGGAGCTCCGACAACTCTAGCTATAGTAATGAAATACAAAACGAGGTGACGCCAAGTCTAGTCATTAGACAACAAGTCACAGCTAAAATCTTGCCATATTGAAATACTAGAAATACATAGAGTTTGTCTCAAACCAATGTATAAGTAATTAATGATGTTGCATTCTAAAAGCAAGGACTTTTCATAACCATTTATTAGCAGAACAAAAATCCAAAAGAGCCCATTAGTTTTTCGCTGAGCAGATAAAGTGTAGGATGAACTTTAACAAGACGAGCAGCTTGAATATTGAGTTGGTGATACCCTCACATTACACCCTGAGAGAAAATAACTTTGGAGGTGAACTACTATGTACTTTAGACATTTTCGTAAATTCAAGCGTATGGAATGAACAACCAATTGGTGTACTGAACTCGAGAGAGAGAAGATACTCGCATCTAGCTATCTAAATTGCCTTCCCTCAGCCGTGCCAGTGAAGCTATTTTTACAACTTTAGAATCTGCACCAAAACCCTGAAAAGATCGAAACTCTTATTCGAATGGAGCAATTCTCAATTCATATTTTCACTTAAATACATTACGCAAACACAGTGACTCTAATCGCTCCAGTAACCAAAATGTGTCCAATTACTAATATTTATGTCAATGGATGCAAGATTTCGTACAAAAAATTTGCCAAGTTAATGAGGGAATTAGACAGCAAACCATTCAACTCTTACAAATTATATTAGATGTTAGTTTGAGCCTCCCTAACCGCAACAAAGGTGTTCCAATGAGAGGAACGAGGAAGCCACCATTTAGGATGGACTTAAGGGAACGCGGAATCTGTGTACAAGGTGCATAGAAATAGTAAGCTGAAGAAGAAGTTTACAAAACCAGATAAAAATTAAAGAAAAAAGTGAAGGTGCTGAAAAACAGGACAGCAATAGACCGAAAAATATGTTCCATAACAAATAAAAAACCTTTTATATCAACAAAAAGAAGGCCTACCTAACTTTTAGCTCAGGACCTCACATTATCCCCCTGGGAGTGCTAAATCCCATAGATACAATAGTTGTCTCCCCCTCAGGGGTTTCCATCTGGGAATGCTCATTCAAATGGATACAATAGTTGTGTCTCCCTGAGGGTTCTCACTTCTTACAAATAACGTTTCATAAAATGATCCACTCTAAATCTTTCCTAAAAATAGTAAAATATCAAATACCTTTTATCTGAGTGAAATTTTTCTGCAGTCTAACTCTTACCTGTAACCCGAACCAACAGAACAACGATCGCGATGAATTTTGAGACAAAAAACTTTACCGAGGTATACAAATAACGTAAAAGCATCTGGATAAACTTTACATTAGCATATAATTTCATTCAATACTGAACAATAAAAGTTCGAGAGGAAATACTACGAAACACAACAGTGGAGCCAACCAACAATGAGAACAAACCGAGCATGGGAAAACTTAAAGCACCCTTCCCACAAATTTAGAACCGTGGTTATCCATATCTTATGCTTCACTTGATTTCCTGGACTAAACATCAACCGACCAGAATTCACATGAATATGACCATCCAAGTTGGACTCGGTGGAATCTGAATTAGACAATCACGATGACTGAAAAGAGCATCCCATGGTATCATCAAATCCCAATGGCTCAATTAATTTTGTAACTTCTGGTTCCTTCGGCAAACTAATTTGCCTGCAATAACAGTTTTTAATATTTTCATATTCCTGGTTTATCCACCGCAGCAACCTGAGTACAGAAGCGCGATGTATGTGGGTTTGTGCAGTTGACTTTCTAGGATGTTCATTAGGTCGGGGTATGAGTTGATAGTCGCTGGAATAACGGCAGCATAAGGTAACTTTTCAAGGCACTGTGATAGAGTGAAACTATTTGCCGTGAGGAGTATACAATGCAGCCTTACGACTGTTCAGCTACTGTTGCTTAAAGCGAGTGAAGCAGTCAAACCGCTAACAGAAAAGCTTTGAATAAGCTCTATGACTAGACACAAAGAGAATAATTGCACCACAAATTACTTGATGCATGAGCTAAATGACTCATCTAAGCAAATCACACCTATATTGGCTGCATAAAGTAATATGTGCCAGTGATATTCATCAGTTAGCATTACACTAACACAAACCCTGGGTGTAACACCAGGACGCTCATTCAATTGCTTGCAGCATCTCCAATTCAAGCATACAGATTAGATTAGATTATAAGTTAGTTTAAGCCTCCCTAACCGCTACAAAAAAAGAGCGTATCGAAGAGAGGAAGGAGGAAGGCACCATTTAGTATGGAGATAAGAGAATGAGGAATCTATGCAGAAGGGGCATAGAAACAGTAAAGTTGAGAAAGAAGTTAATGAAATAAGATAAAAGTTGAAGAAGAAAGTCAGAGATACTGAAAAACAGGACAGTAGTGAACCGAAAAAGATGGTCCTTAACGTAAAAAAGAACATTTCATTTCAACAAAAAGAAGGCCTACCTAACTTTTAGCTCGAGCCCTCACATTTTTCCCCTGGGAGCGCTAATTCCCATAGATACAATAGTTGTATCCCCCTGAGGGGATTCAAGCATACAAGTTTGCACTGTAGAGCATTATTATTTTTATTATTATTATTATTATTATTATTATTATTATTATTATTATTATTATTATATGAGAAAGTTTTAGCCTCCCTTAACCACGACAAAGATGTTCTAGGAGGAGGAAGGAGGAAGGCACCATTTAGTTTGGAGTTGAGGGAATGCGGAATCTTTGCACAAGGTGCACAGAAACAGTAAGCTAAGAAAGATCATGAAACAAGAAAAAGTTGAAGAAGAAAGTAGTAGGTGCTGAAAAACAGGACAGCAGTGAACCGAAAAAAGATGGTCCGTAACATACGAAACAAAAACCTATTCTGTTTCAACAAAAAGGAAGCGTACCTAACCTTTAGCTCGGGCCCTCACAAAGTTCCCCTGGGAGCGTGCACCGTAGAGCAACAACATGGCTTACTTCATTACCAAAACTATCAGTATTTTTATTTTGGGCAACTAGTTCACGTAATGAATTGACGAGACAGAACTATGCACAATCCTTAAAGAAACAAGAAATGTTGGCAAAGAACAAGACGGTGCAGTGGGCGCACACCACCAAAATTCATAAGAAGTGCTCTAGAAACACGGATATGCTACTTTTTTGTGTTGATGGTGGATACAACGCCGAAATTTTCATTTTAAATAAAAAGGCTTTGAGTGCTACAGTTCTGGAACTTCTTTCTTCACTACACGAAAAAAATGCATGGGCCCACGTCCAGTCTGCACGCAAAAGTCATTTTCACCTTTCTTGTCACTGCCTACACTGCCACAAGGCGTCCATAGTTTCCAAACTTTCATATAAGCTCGAACATTAATGCAATTCCTTTGACAACATTAACCCTCAGAAGATCATTAGACCATGAAAACTATTTCCAATAAATGCTCTTTTTACCTCCCCACGCTAATGGGGGTGGTAATATTTACGAAGGTTTGGTAACATCATGAACCCTCAAATACCTAAGTCGTACATGCGTCAAAGCCAGCACTCCAAACGTGTTATAAACAGCAAAATGACAGACAGAAAAAAAAGAGAAACTTATTTGACAATAAAATGACATACAAAATCAACAAACCTCGCGCTTGAGGCATGAGCAAAGTTATAAAATCATTCGTGAAAGAAAAAGACCTTTGTACACTTGCACATAATGTTTGGATGTTGATTACACACGAGCACTACACCTGAGAATGCCTTCCAGCCTGGGCGTTATTGCACGCATCTTCCAGCAGCCTAGTGGCCCCGAACATCAGTGAGCAATATTTGTAATTATTAAACAAGCTTGATAGATTCTTAGCAAAACTAGCAATACCATTAACACCCCAATTTACCATCAAAGTGCCATAACTACTTATGTAACATCTACCCTGCTGATCTAATGGAAGATACCACGATAAATTATTTACTTCACTTTTCACCATACGGAAGTAAGTAGTCAATGGACAACAACTCTGTAAGACAAGCATAGGGAAATGATCGCACAGCACTTTACTTCACTTTTCACCATAGCGGAGTAAGTAAGTATTCAACGGACAACAACTCTGTAAGACATGCTCCTTACTCTCCTTAAATGAGTCATGCACAGCTACAAAGACACTTAACAACTCTCCACCACGTGGTTTCTTGACGCAAACTAGACAAGAAACACTTCTTGATGCTACATTACGAAAAATAAGAGAATGAAGCAATGGCCAGAAAATGACAAAAACTCAAATTAACACTTCGAACCACTCACGTTGGGTCTGTATGCCCTGTAGGGAGAAATAAAGATCCGAGATCAACACGACTTACTAATCTTTCAACTCATATCCCTAGGGTTGTTCAATTTCTCCTCTCAAATAAGGCGATCTTCAAAGCACTATTTCACGAAAGACCTAATTAGTGTTTTATTATCTGAGTTGGCACAGCCTCCTGCAGCAGGCAAGAGTTAGAACAAGAACTGTAAGATACAAAATTACCTGCCTAAGAAAAAGCAGAAACAAAGGTCACCTTCACATGAGAGAGAAGAAAAAAGGTAGGAATATTATTCCAACTTTGAACCTTAATTAATAGAAAACTCACAACAAGCTCTCTTTACCAAAGGCATGCTAATAAGGGGCAAGAAATTCATCAGAGATGCTCGAGATATTTCAGGAACAAGTCCACAAAACATGCTGCTGAGCAACCCCCTGCACACAGCAAGTGCCCTATTAGTCACAATCCAGTGCACGTTTGATTCCCACAAGCACCTATTTTCTGAGGGAGAAATGCCCAGTTCAATGAATGAAACAAGGAATAAATTAAGATATGCAATTCAGTCCACACTTGATTTTCACAAGCAACTGTCTACTTCGTAAGTAGCAAAATGGCACCAAATTTACACAAACTTGAAGGAATACTTCAAGGGACTTAGGCTAATTGTGCTGCCTCACAACATTTGAGGAAAAGCACTAAGCTCTCTAAATAAAGTAAGACTTCTTTCTGGTTCATAGGTTATCCATTGTCAATCATCCCACATTACATGGAGCAAAAGCAGAGAAATTAGATTAGAATGAGGGAAATGGTTAAGCTGGTAATGGTTAATGTAATTTAAATAAAACCGAAAAAGATATGAGAAGAGACCTAAAATGAGTTTGAATCTATACACACAACCAAAAACTATATAAATTGAACAGATGGAGCAGTAAACATATATAAGGCAAAAAAATTTGGTATGCCAAAACAGAGATTCAACTAATCCACTTCAATATATATACTTATATTTATCAACAAAAAATACACTGAACAATTTATGTAGCACAGTAAGCAATTGATGCGATACTTTGTAACCACAGTGGGTGATATAAATCTAACTTACTGGTGATAAAAATACTCAAATCGAAACGATTCAATAATTAACATAATAAAGGGTAGCCACATTAAAATTAAAAAACATTTATAAAAATTAAAAGGCCAGTAAAATTGAAAGGCTATTATTTCCAGTAAGTATTATTAAGGCCAGTAACTCTTGACAATGTAGCTACACTACTGTCAATAAGCAAAAATTTCTTACAGTAAGAGACTGACAACAAAGCAAGACAGAATTTTTTGCTTTTTTCAATCACAAATTTGAAATTCAGCTATTACTGTATACTGTAGAGTACAGTCAATTTTGAATACAACCATAGTAGAAGTTGAAAATTGTAAGCATTTTCAAGAAATACAAGGCCAATTAAACCCCCCCCCTTCAGCACATACAAAAATCAGTAGATTAGATAACTAGTTAGTTTAAGTCTCCATATCAGCCACAAGGGCGATCCAAAGAGAGGGAGGAGGAAGGCACCATTTTGTAAGGAGTTGAGGGAACACGGGATCTATGCAAAAAGGGCAGAGAAACAGTAAGGAGAAAAAGAAGATCATGAAACAAGATCAAAGTTGAAGAAGAAAGTAGTAGGTGCTGAAAAACAGGACAGCAGGGAACAAAAAAAATAAAAGATGGTCCTTAACATAACAAAAACATTTTATTTCAACAAAAAGCAGGCCTACTTAACTTTCAGCTCAAGCCCTCACATTTCCCCCTGGGAGTGCATATTTCCATAGATACAATAGTTCTATCCCCTGAGGGGGACAAAAATCAGCAATGAAGGAACATGCACACAATGAGCAAGTCGACATGATAAGGTAGAGGTAACACTCTGCCAATACCAATTCTACATAAAATAGGTACAACTGCAAGAACAATGGCAGAACCAAGTTCCGGCAAGGAGAGGATCTCAATGACTAGCTGACATCGGAACAACACGTCCCTACACTCACATCAGAAAATCACACACCTCACAAGGTTTAGCCTATTGATACATATATGTATAGAGTATATTACATTACAGAGCACCCAACACCTAAATGCCAATAAACTCTGACGTCCACATTTTACAGAATTTCCAGTCTCTATACTAAAAATTGGAAACTTTGTTCCAACCTTCACAAATGACTGATATTTTAGACTGATCACAGACTCAAAAACAGCAGGTAAGATCTAGCTTATACGAAACTAATTCTGTAACATGCTTCTCAAAATCTTGAATTGCAAATTCAACAGTGCAACCGTTATATATACAGGAATGAATAAAATTTATAAATCAGTCAAGAGTCAAGCAATATGCTGTTAAAGCCAAGCTCAGGAATCATCTCACAGAGAAGTTTTGCATCACTATGATATTCACATGATACTTTGAACCTTGAAATTTAATTCATCGTACTCAAATCAGGAGCAAAATTAACATTACAATTGAAGCAGCAGGGGAAATGTGCTTCAAATTTTCAACAAAGCGGTATAATTAGAACATAAGATGCACCTCAAAACATTTTTAGAATGACAGACAGTACAACAGAGAATCCACAAGCTATAGATGAAATAAATCACAAATTTATAAAACCTAATGCTTATTGATGCCAAATAGCCTGACCAGATGAAACTGAGGCAATTTGGGCACCAGGACCATCATCAGGGTTGAGGCATTGACTATAAAGTGGTTGAGTTGGTACTTGGTGTAGAAGCACGCCAGCAAAAACCTGAAAATAAGGGTATGGTAAACTGGTAAGAAATTTGTCAGACGCACTTCACATAAACAACTGATAACATAGGAAATAAACTGAGGATAAATGAGCAAATTTTTAGGCTATTTTTAATACCCCTAGAGGACTCAAAAGTCATTTCCAATATGCTGTTTCAAATTACATTAGGCCACAGTTGTAAGCTTTAACTTTAAATTAGCTCAAAATGTAAAATAACTGCAAAAAATAATGACAAACATTACATTATCAACGAAAAAAAAAAATTTCTGACACCACAGTAACCTTTCCTCATCATACAATTACAAAACCTTACCCCATCAAGGTAGAGAGCTTGCTTGAGTTAACTATAATTTTATACAATGTTTAACCTCTTTTTCTGCTGAGCAATAATCAGAGAAACCTTAGGATGTTCATGTGGCACTACAGGGGGAAAAATTTAGTCATCTTGGTTGGCAGTCCACAAACACTGGCAAAAGGTGTCACCATCTTAATGAGACAAGGCAAAATGACAATAGAAGTTAATGACACGCATGTGGCAGATTGGTAGTCTGGACATCTTGGACCACTCACGCAGAGAAAAAGGGAGAAATAAAGAATGTAAGACAATGCCTACATAACAAAAATTCAAACTCACAACAGACTCCTGCAACAAGTGTTGCTGATTCAGTGATGGGTAGCTTGATTTGCCACAAAGATGCATTAGTTCCCTGAAGTAAACTGACAAGGACACACACTATTAGCATACACTCTGAAGTGTAGCTCGTGTATTCTTTGCTTCCCAAGGACTCAATCCCCAAGATGAGCTGGATCCCCTTCAGGGCACCTCCATGGGGATAAACAAAATCAAATAAAATCCAAGATATGAGTCCTGTAGCAGCAGCAATGAAGTCCTTGCAACAGTAAATAATATCAGGAGCTCCAAGTATAATTTTTTTTTTAAATAGCTTCCCCTATTTTATGGGCCAAAAACAAACAAACAGAAAAATTAGTACAAGTCTAGGTAAGTCATATTAATAAAGTCAAAATCATGACATCATATTACCACTAAAATGAATTTTAAACATAACTCACCATATTATGAATACAATTACTAAACTTCAAAAAATTTTTGCTCCTACAAGATCTCAGTTGTCATTTAGATGTAAAGATCACAAAAAATACCACCCATAAAGCTTAATTGGAACGTTTTATCATCAACACAAAATATGATCCTGTAGATAGTAATTTAGGGACACTGAAAACAATCAAGAATACATTTAAGAAGCATCTCCATATGTACAGTATGGGCCAACCAAGCATATGCTACAGAAGTACTTCAACACAAAAATGTACAGAAAATTTGAACTCACAAAATTATCAGAGGAGCAAATTTACATGTTAAAATCAAATTATTTGTAGCACAAGTAATAAATTAATAACACCAACAATTTTTTGCACAGATTTTCCAACATACTTAATCTACACTGACTGAAGATATTTATGAAACATGGATCAAACCTAAGAAATTACAAAAATTTGGCACTAAGTGACTAGCACACTTCCAAAATTAAATTTATTGATACTTAAATGAAAGAAAAATACTTACATAACAATGGGTACAGCTGTGAGGAGCCTACGTGTGCTGGTCAACTGCCGGCCATAGTCAATTTGCTCCCAGGCTGTCAATTGCCGAGTCTTCCCCTGATCTTGCAGGTGCCAAGGAGTGCCCTTGAGCATGTGCATAAACAGAAAGGAAGCCTGCAAATGGAAAGCTGCATTTAAACAAGTTGAAAAAAAAATTACATTATTTGGTAAATAAGTCTACAATGCATAAAATTTCAGACTAACCATAAAAATTTCCCCCCCAAAATTAGTACAAGTCTAGGTAAGTCATATTAATAAAGTCAAAATCATGACATCATATTACCACTAAAATTAATTTTAAACATAACTCACCATATTATGAATACAATTAGTTAAAGTCCATGCGGTCGGCACAGAAAATATTGGAATAGACAACAGGAGTATGTGGAGAACTGCAACTCCTGTGAGGTAAGAAAGAATAGCTCCTCGACTGCTGTGCCAACTCGAGTTGGGGTTCACCTCCCCATGTCCTCCGGACAGCATTGTCAACACTGAGTGGCCACCTCAGCAGCAGGGATAGTTCTGCAAAACCAAAAAGAATTAACACTTTGACTGCGACTGTTAAACGTTAAGTTCAATGCTGAACTAAAATTTAAAGTCAATTGTAGTAATCTACTTTGAAAATACCAAACATGAACTGGATCGTGCCTTCAATTGCCTTTGATTGGGTATTCATGAAAGATGAATTTGTGACTACTGGTCTGTCAGCAGCATTATGAAAATTACCTCCGTGTACCACTGGTGGCGCAGGTTGCAGTCAAAGTGTTAAGCTGAACATTGACTGCAGTATGAGCTATCTTTTGAGATCTACAGTATGAGATGATCCAGCTTACTGAAGAGCTAGCAAACAAATGCCACTACCACCACTATTCAAATATTTTCTCAATCACATCAGTCACTGAGGAAGATATTTTATGGGTCATTATTTGTGATACAGACATATGTTTCTCAAAGGAATATCATGACTTGATAATTGACTAATATTTTTCCCCATTTTTTTATAAAACTAAGGTTTGTTCAATGATTTGTCTTTTGATGGTGTTTCTATATCAAACATTTTATAACAATATAGAATTAGCAATATAATTAATCTTTCTTTACCATTTGTCTCTAGTTGAGGCAAGCATACTCAACATCATATTAGAACACGACACTGGCTAAGTAGCAAATTATTAATTAAGCAAATTATTGTTACTAAACTAAACAATGATTTACAACATAAAAATTAGCAATAGTATAAATTAGTGGTAGCAATTGATTGCCATCACAGCTTTCTAATGACTGATGATCAAAATTACTTACACAAGGACAATACATAATTTTCTTGAACAAAGTACAGAAGAAATTCCGTAATAGATTAAAATCACTTAATTGAAACTGCATATACAATGCTCAATTTTATTACACTAAACAAAATACTGCATTCATCTTTTCCCTGTATGTATATTTCTAAATATTGCTGTTTCCCAAACAACTAAAAATGTTTACATCAAAACATGTTGAACATTAACTCACGAGTAAAAATTACATTTCATTCATTCTTAAATGGCTTAGATAGAAGCTGTAAAAGTTTTCAAATTCTTTCAGAATAACATACTAATCGATTTTCAAAATTTTGATGCTTGTTAAGGTGAGCATCCCCCTTCTGGACCTTTTTCTTTATTATTGAACCTAGAGCAATGAAATTTGGTTTACTGATTGGAAATGCAATTTGGAATCGTTTATCTTTTATTAAAAAAAATGCAATTTTCTCCATAGAAAACGAGATATTCATAGAAAATGAGATTTTTTGGGGGGGTTTTCAAAAGTCATCTCCTCCAACAGTTTTTGAGCTACAGTAATGATTTTGGTATCATTGGATTTGGAAAGACGCGGACATTCCAAAAAGTCTAATGCGGTTTCCTAAATTTCCAATTTAAATAAAAAAATGAAAGCAATCAGGAGCAAATTTTTTTTCAAAAAATGCGGATTTATGACGTCATAAATTTGGAACAAAAATTAATTATTAAATTGTTGAGGACTTTTTGAAAAGCCATCATTTTTTGCATCCAACAATACCAAAATCATTACTGTAGCGTAAAAATTGTATGAGGAGATGCATTTTGAGACCCCACATTCTGAACCTCCAAAAAAAGGCAAAACAAGGAAACATAAACAATTTTAATTAAAATTTTTGGTTCAGGTTAGATCCCTGAAATCATTATAGAGTAATACAGAGACATAGGAGATGACATAGAAACGTCGTGCTGTGAAGTGAAGAAAGAAGCAAGGGGGAAGGTGTAACATGATGAAATACCAGCTCCCACTCCCCTCCCCCTCATTCTTCAAACCCCCGTAGCAGGCGAACGAGTGAACTTACTAATCTCATTTTCCCACAGGATGTACCTGACTTCTTACACTTCCTATTGCAGCAATAATCTATATTTATCCAATGGTCTCAAAATCCTATAATCCAATGGGGGATGCTCTCCTTAATGTTAATGACATCAAAGTAAACAACTTTCTTAACACTTCCCGTTGCACACGAGTATTTAACGGGTTATAGCAGTAAGGTAATTTCCGCCTTCTTTAACAGTTTTCCTCTTTCAAATGGCAAACATTGTGGCGTTATTGTTGTCCAAGTAGTTACCAGGTGGCATTTCTTTCTTTATCTGTGTCTTTATTTGTTTGCGCCTGTGAAGTCATTGGCCTGCCTTCTCTTTGTATACTGTTATGTTACGCCATGTGACATTAGGTTACGTGACATAAAGTTACCTAATGTTACGTTAGGTTAGGTTAAGTGACGTAAGGTTACTCTACGTTACGCTAGGTTAGGTTAAGTTAGGTTAACTTAGGTTGGTCAGATTAGATTGGGTTACATTACTGACGTAGATTTGTTGAGTTACGTTATTATAACTCATTAAATACTCATTTACGACGGCAAGTGCATAGAAGAAAAGTTGTTTATTTCAATCTCATTACCTTGTTTTACAACCCATTAATGATGAGCAGTTCCATTTGGAACCAGTGAGGAAAAATGGATGCATAATTTAACTGTATGCTCAAATAAATATTTTAGTGGGTTTGTTGGTTCAATACAGAGCTTGTATATGTTCTGACAACGTTCGGTTCTGCTGCGCCGGCTACTCCACGTTCAGTTGACCTTGGAAGATTACGAGGAAAGGGTGTCAGTCATGATGGCTCATCTTCGTAGCTGAGAAAGGTAAGAAGTTTGTTCTAAAAAGATATTATTTTTAGGGTAGATGCCTACTTCTATTGATAAAGAGTGTATTTATAATATTGTACATGGTATTACGTGATATGTTCCTAAAGTCATTTATATCGTAAAATATTCAGTCTGGTTCCAAACAGTAGCGCTCGGCAGTTGAGTGAGCATTCCAGACATCTCATCTTTCCAGAAAATAACTTTATGATACAGTTATGCATTCCTGTTCAAAAAGTTGTTTCTATAAGAAATTTTGTACTACAAGGTTACATAAACAGTTTTTCAGTTATATATTTGTGAACTACTATCTTTAGAGCTGTTATGTGGTTATGTGTGTATAAACGAAAAGCTATAATATTTTGAACTGAACTAAGTTAAGACAATGTCCAATTTTTCATCCTGACTTACTCTTTTTTCTAATTTTTTTTTTTCAGATTATCGCTTGATGAAACCCTTGACCTGTTGATGAAGGAAGAGCATGAAGATGAAATATTTGCTATTGAGCCTCCCCTCCCACAGAAACTGCAACATCCGAAACAGACTGCGATTCAGATTGCTCAGATGACGCAGTCACTTGCAATCCCGATCACCTTCCGAGGAGAGTCCATCTAGCAAACGTAATTACTGAACGCGATGAACAAAAATTGGATATCGATCAGCCTACAACATCAGAAAAAGTTGTACAGAAGAAGCGTTGGAAAGAAACATACATGGCATAAGGATGTTGCTAACATTGTAGATACTGTTTCAAACTCTAAAGCTGATACTTCAAATGTAGAAACAAAAACTATGGAGAGCATATCGGAACATATAAACCATTATTGGACAAACGAATGGCTTGACTATATTTACGAACAAAGCAAGCTATACGCTCAACAGAAATCCTTGCCATATGATTCTTTGACTTGAAATAATTTGCGAGTTTTCTTTGGAATCCTCATTCTTTCAAGGTATAATAAATTGCCCAACAGACGCTTATACTGGACTCGATTGGAGGACGTTCAAAACTTACTTGTCGTAAATTCGATGAGGAGAGATTCCTTCGAAGAAATAATGCGATGTCTCAATTTTACTGATATGTTGATTGACGATGATAGGTTTTACAAAGTGCGTCCAATTTTTGAACATTTAAATGAAACCATGAAGATCAATAAGGCAGATGAATTTTTGAGTCGATAAGATAATGGTTCCGTACTATGGTTGATATGGCGATAAACAATATATAAGAGGCAAGCCTGTGAGATTTCGGTATAAGCTATGAGGAGCAGGTAAATCTGATGGCACTCTTCTCCACGTAGAGCCATACTGTGGATCTAATACAAAGATAGCTGATCATGGGGTGGGTCATGGACCTAATGTTGTCATGGAGATGATAAACAAGACACAATTGGCCACAGGCCAACATGTTATATGTGAAATTTTGGTTCAATTGGGCTTCTCAAAGAACTTTCGAAGAAAAGAATAGCTCTTACAACGACCCTCCAAGAAGATCGGTTAGGAAAAGCACCATTGAAGTCTCGAAACCCTAAGAACAAGGAAAAGCGTGGTTCTTTGGATGAAGCTTTCTCTGGAAGTGTTTCTGTGACCAAGTGGAAGGATAACAAAGTAGCAAGCATAGGATCCTACAAACTAAGAGCAAATCTAATTCAGACTGCAAGGAGATGGGACAGAGTTACCAGAAAATATACTCAAATTGATGTCCCTCATTCTGTACATGTTTATAATAAACATATGGGTGGTATAGATATTTTTGATCAAGAAGTGTCTGCATACCACATCCAAATAACGCCTAAGAAGTGGTGGTGGCCATTTTTGGCATGGAGCCTCAATGCCCAAGTTGTGAATGCATGGTTTCAATACAGGAAGAAAGAAGCAAACATAAGTCTGTTAGACTTTTTGAAAAAATTGGTCATATCTGTACTGAAATCGTATGATATGGAAAGAAAACAACCAGGGCCAAGATCGCACCCTTCTACTTTGATCCTAGATGAAGTAAGATATAACAACCAGCAACATAGGACAGCAAAGGGTGATCAGAAGCACTGCAGATGCAGACAATGTGGACAACGCATTCATCACATTTGTAAAATGTGCGACCTTCCAGTTCATCCCAAATGCATGGAAGCATTCCATACTTAAGATTAGAATATATGCCAGTATATTTAAATATGAGTGGTTTATTAGCAGTTACGTATTGTCCATTATGGTCCATCTTCATTTATTTACTTTCAGAAAAAATGTTATTAGAAGAAAATTGAAAATTTTCAGATTTTTGTTAGGTATGATAATGCCGAGCGGTTCCATATGGAACCAAGCTATATATTTTGTTCTATTAGGTATCAAAACTAAATATTTGAACATATTTTTGGTTTATTATTATCACAAGTGACACTATTTTCATAAAAAAGTGAAAAAAAATCCAGAAAATAATTTTTGTCATAAATGAATTAAGCAACAAAAATTTGGAAATTTATTAGTGTGTTGTTCTAAAAATTTACCAAAATTTTAAATTATAGAAATAAACATGTTTTTAAAAACTGAAATTACAGCTTTAAAAACAAAATTATTTTCATACAAAACTATTTTCATAAAGTTTAAGTATTCCAAGATTTATAAGGTATATTTTTATACAATTCAACTGTGTCAGAGCATAGAAATTCAGACCCTTAAAATAGTTATACAACTTTAACCCTTTAACGTCCAAATTTTTGTACTCGTATTACCGTTAACACAACCACCGTCACTAAACTGGCGCTGGCATCAGGCAGTCACTAATATCAGGATGAGATAGGAACTGCCACCTGGCAGAGAACTTCAAAGAACACATTAGGGAACTAATTGAACAAAAAATACAATATATTGAGGATGTTTTTGAAAGAGGACACAGGTGTCCTCTGGGGCGTTAAAGGGTTAAATTTAGATTTAGAAGCAGGAATAAATATTTGCATATGGTCTTCACACAACACAGCTACACACAATTTATTTTTGGTAAATGTTGAGGACTTGACCATAATTGTATAATTAATTAGTTTTGGATGCCTAAACATTGTTAATGAGATGAAAATAAATAAGTTTTCTTCAATGCACTTTCCGTCAGAAATGAGTATTTTACAAGTTATGGCGGTAAATGAATTACCGGAACTCCAGTGTTTGAGGCCGGAAAAAATATACCACGCGGTCTGACGTGAAAGTCAACAGGCGTTGCCATGCGCCAAATAAGCCGACTTTGCCATAACTCCACTGTTTGAGGCAGGAAAAAATAAATAAGAGAAGCAAATCCCCTATTAAAAACATAAAGAGGTTGGGTCGTGAGGGGTAGCCACAGTTCTTTTAGTGAAAATTATCAAGAAAGATTGTAACCGACCCATTACGTCGAATGATACAAAACACATGTAGCCATCACCGCTGCTTCGACGTAACTGGCGGCCTTGAGATGATCGCAGGTCCGTCCGTGACTTCAACCCCGGTATAGCGTGGGTTCGACGTATCTGGGAAGATTCGAATTAAGTCTTTCGCTTCGACAATATAACTCGTCATCTCATTAACTATGTTTATGCATAGTAGAATTTTAATTGATTTATAATTTTCACTAAAAGAACTGTGGCTACCCCTCATGACCCAACCTCTTTACGTTTGTAATAGGGTGATGCTTCCCTTATTTATTTATTCCCGCCTCAAACACTGGAGTTCCGGTAACTCATTTACCGCTATAACTTTCAAAATACTCGTTTCCAACGGAAAGTGCATTGAAGAAAACTTGTTTCTTTTGATCTCATTAAAATTATTTAGGCATCAAAAATTTGAAAATCAATTATGGTCAAGTCCTCAACATTTACCAAAATAAATTCTCAAATAATAATCAAGACTTTTGTTCAACCACCACCATAAAAATTGTGGAAAAATTAACCAAAAATTAAGTTAATAAAATTAGAATATTAGACAACTAAAATTCAACATTTGGAAGTCACAACTCAGGTTCAGATTAATTTTAAGGAAGTTGCAACTCACGTAGACATACAGCTTAACTAATCTCACGACTAATTAAACGTAATCTAGAGTCGATACGAGTATAGTCATAATTCCATTATTCAAGGTTATTTAGCAGGTATTATCTCCTAAATTTACTTCTATTAAGTAACTAAAAGATATAAAACAGGAAATAAAATATAATCATTATTCAAGTAAAACAAGTTTTAACTTAAATGGTGCAATACTGGAAAAACTTCATCAACAAGAATTCGCACACAATCGATGAAAAAATTCATACCTACAATTGACTTTCAGAACAACAGCATGAGGCAACAATTAAACAAAATAGTTATATATGTATAAATGACACCTACTTCCGGAAATACGAATAGAACTAAATTCTAGGACAGAGTTAGAGTCATCTGACTGGGTTCCCACGATTCCACGAATGAGTCTTAACACGGAAAATTTTCTACAACTGCGGCGGAGTGCAGAATCAGTAAAATATCCCATTGATTTTTTTTTAATCGATCAATTTCAACTTTTAATTTTATATACTGATACTTATAGATAAATTACATATTTTCCCTTTCACTTTCAAAGTTTGATAAATCTGAATGGATTATGTTTTGAGCCGGATGCAACCGAAATACAAGTAGGCCTATGTGACTTGAAACATGAAAGCGGGAGCCGACAGTGTAGGGCCTTTGTACCGGCCTACAATTCCTCCCGCAATATTCACACAAAGAGTTCAGTACCTCTGTACCAGACTTGTCCAATAAACCACTCAACATCTACCAATTCTTGCCATAACATACCATTGGACGGTATCACTGGGATAACCGGATAACCAGAACGTCAAAACCCTATCCCCAGGCATGGTGGGTCACTTCAGTCTACTGTGGTGGTTTTAACAAGTCGTTTGCTTGTTCACCACCACGCAAGCTTCGATGGGCCACCCCACGCAGCGGCAGGCTTCGAGGCGCCTTCCCACGCAGCGGCAGGCTTCGATGCGCCACCCCTCGCAGCGGCGAGCCTCTAAGCGCTACCTAATCGCCAACCGTTGGGAACGTGTTTTCAGCAAATTACCGCACTCACTAGGCTCTAGATAATGAGGAGTAATAGAAGCTCGGCCAATCTTCTCATGGCAGCTTCGATATTCATATCACTCTGAAGAGCTAGAAGTAGTCTCTACTGCCTTTACAGCCGCTTTGCACTCAACAGTCACTTAACCGCCATCCACGCAGCAACTCTACGTCATGCAGCAGTCGCTACATAATGTCTAAATTCATTGAATTTCTCATTAACATTTAAATAATATAATTATTGGCATTAAAAAACTTACTTTAAAGAATTAATAATAATTTTCTACTTATAATTATTAATCTTAAAAGTTTTTGTGTAAAAGCACGAAAAAGATAATAATATCGACAGTCGTTCGAGTGTAAGTTCGCCGTGTGGCAACATCGAAATGCACGCCATTTTCTTAGCGTCATTTTCTTGTGTGAGCTCGTGTATGGCACAGCGTCGCGTAAGTGGAAATAAGTGTCTTAATTCAGTTAGATATTTTCTCAAAGTATTACGTGTTTCATATTGGTTCTTAAGAGTATTTTTTACCAGTGCTGCTAGTAATTTCAAGGTGCTCAGTATTAGTTTTCTTACGTAAATTTCGTACGTGTTGTTTAGTATTTCTAAGCTGTTTTTTAGTAATGGCGTAGTCGTGATAGGTGTACCTTACCCGTGCTGCTAACATTTCTTAGCTTAATAGATCGTAATTATGGCGTAGGCGTGATTGGTGTGTCCAGTATTTCCAGTTACATTCCGGACCCTTGCCACTTGTGCAGTTTTCGATAATCCAGTCCTATTCAGCACTCCTGTGCAGTATTCCATATTTACATGTATAGTCAGCACGTTGACAGTGTTATGAAGTCCTCCCAAATGGGGGAACTAATTGAATTTAATTTTTAAAGGTTGAATATCGAGGAATTTATCAAGTGACAAGGACGATGTTCTTTTATAAAGGCGGGTCACCAGTGCTCGGGTAGAGCACATTTAATTGCAAAATGAATGAATTACGGCCACTGACTCAGAAGGAGTTAGGCAGTATTCGGACGCAATATTTCAAGCGTCTACAATCAACAACCAAATTACCACAAGCCAACACCGGGGGAAAATGAGAGAATAGTTTCACTCGCCGGTATGGGATTTATTGAGGAGAAGATTGAACGCCGACGTGCGAGGCTTGACTCTTGTTCGCGAGAGTCCTTGGGGAGAGTCCGAGGAGGTTGCAGGACTTCAGACGATTCGTTCAGCTCAGGCTTGTGAAGCGCGTGCTGGAGTGTGAAGTCGAGTATGGTGTAAGTGTGGGAGGTTCCGACACTAAGTGAGTGGTAAATTGAGTGCTGAGTATGGGATTTGTTACCGGTTGGGAAAACTCGGTAAGGGTGGGACTCTAGACCCAATGGTAGTCACGGCTGGAGGTTTTAGCGGCTTAGCTGCAGGGATGCAGGCCTTCCAGTTTCATAAGTTAAATAGGAGGGGGAAACTTGGAGCATACACTCGGAGAGTGAGCCAGGAGGGTGAACCCGGAGGAGGTAAGCTCCTTAAATTAAGAAGTTAGAGTTTGGTTTCATACGTGTTTGTGAGTGCATGAATGTGTGTTCCAGTCGATCCTGTGAGAGAGGAGTAGACTGGATTATTTTGCACAATAACGAGTCTATTCATACACATGTGCAAGACTGCGCAAACTGTAACATTAACAGGAAGAACAATGGCAGAAGTCTGGTGATAAGAATCAGTCCGCAACTCTAGCGCCCGAGTCGCAGCCTGAATCATCCTAACACCAGAATCAGTGTTCCAGACCAACTGGTCCTAAGCTCTATCCTGATATTACAAGCAGCAACATTACTGAGTTTAAATGAACTACAGCCAAAAATAGCTGAAGCACTGAGGTAATTAGGTAATTAATGTACTAAAATATAAGTATGAAAGGAGGTGAAGTCTCTATACTCTATTATTCAGATGAGCAAGAGTTGCAGCAAAAATGACATAAAAAATAGTAGCATATAAAAAGACACGACACTAAAAACAAACTAGAGATGGACAAAGTTACAGTGATTTACAAAGGCTCAATTAAATTCTTGGAAAAATATTGAGATATAAGAACACTGATTTCTGTAATTATTTCAAACCCTTCTTAATTGAAAATACAGCTGTGAAAACCAAGCTTATAATTGATGCCAGCCTAACTTCATTAAGAAAAGTACAGCTGTAGATATTAAAAATGATAATTTATGATTGCTTCACACCCTAAAACAAACACACTTGATTACAATGCCCGACAGTAAAATGAAATAATCAAAATTCTAGCTACTGCAGTGTCAAAAGTTATTTGAATTATAATGCTAACTGAACTGGTAAAAATACCAGTGCGAATCCTTTAAATTAAACAAATTCCAATTGGGGTCTGATGCTAAAGTGAATATGTAAGTTTGCAAGGCTAAATTAATTCAGGGGAAAACACTGACGAAATGGCGCAGTGAACTTGAAGCTTGTGCCTAACTACACCGGCAAGATAAACACAGTGAATGTTCCTAAGACACAATAACGAGCGCTCCCTAACACGGAACAAGTTAAGACACAACATAGGAAAGTTAAGACATAATACAATTAACTCTAACACTTGATACTTACAATTGCCCCTCTGGGGCCCAAGCACTTACACAGGAGAATTGAATAAGAGAATGACGCCTCTGCCTGAAAATGGCTATCTGAACTTGCGAAATGGTTCTACGTAATGTTTCCAACGGAAGTGACGGGCGGAAACGTAGTCGGAAAATATTTTCGAAAGACATTTTTTCGTAACATTTTGGGTTTTAACGAATAAGTTCGGTCATTTAAATTTATAAAATTAATTACATTTGTATAATTTAATTTTAGGATGTTAGTTTTTAATATTTTATGAAATTAGGCTGAAGTGCGGCTGAGGGTTCACTACAGTGTAGTGGCCTGTAGGTTTCGTAAATAGTTTATTTTGGTGCCAGAAACATTAGTGTAGCGTCACACGGGCATATTATAAAATTACCGGGATTCATATTGATGATTGTATGCTTAAATTATTATCGCCGATCGTGTACAGAATTCGCATGTAGTTTTCATAATATGATTAACAAATTATGACTTTTACACAATTAAATTCTTGTTAGTGTCAGGCTTATATTTGAAATCAAGAGCATAGAGAAAATGTTATATTGCTAGCATGTTTAAATCTGTCCATATTCTTCATGAGCTTAAAAAAGAGAAATGATAAGCGCAATGATAAATCTGTAGGAAGAATTCAGGGTTTCTCCGTGATGGGAATTTACCGCTACTAGGGAAACAGCTGTTGTGGGTTTTCTTGGTGTGTCTTTCAGGAATATTGTCATTCAGTGTCCTCGTATATTCCAGATTCTCCGACGTTACCAACACCACAACACATCCATCCCTGGGCCTTTAGTTTTGCCTTTACCTGGACCTTTAGCTTGGCCTTTAGCTCTGCCTTTAACTTGCCTTTAGCAACATATATATATATATATATATATAGATATATATATGTATTCTCTAATTACTGGCTAAATTGTAAACTGCCTCCAACCACGGACACAAGTTAATGAGCCCGAATCTGTTATATTCAGTGTGACATGATCTTTAATTAATAATCAATTGAGATCTATTATCGCCATCAATCACGGCTCAAATTGATATCACTCACCTGCTCAAATTCCGCAGGCTTTGAGCCTACCCCTGAAATCACACTGATGCTCTTGCCTGTTAAATTTCCCCACTCATAAAAGTGAATTCCATAAATCACCACCACACACCGTCGTCTTCGTCACTCGCCGGAGCCTTTTTGCCTGCACGGACTGCGAACCATCTTCAGCCAAGTTCTTCAGTAAACAAGTCTCGGCGGTCCTTCCTGCTTCTTCAAATAAACCCGATGACAAAGCTGAGTTCTCAACCGTGTCGTCATTAACCTCTTTCATGTAATTCAAAAACCTATCTCGAGAATTTATGTTTTGAAAATTGGTATCAACGCAAAAGTCTAACCATACCAACCAAACATAAAAGTCATCTGGCAGTCCTGCAAGGCAAGTCTTGGTGCATTACTACGAGACAGCAATCTTTTCCCTCGGTGCCATCATTGTTGGCGATATTCGTTATAGAACGGAGTGTAGCGAAACTTCGGCACGCAACTCAGTATAAATTTCGGAAATTCTCAAAATGATCATTAAAAATTCAGTAAAATAAATCCAACCATCAGAATAAAATTTCATTACGGAATTAATTAAATTCTATCCTCAATTCTATTAAAATTGTGCACTGAAAAAATTCATTCTCTAAGAAATCACTTTTGCGTTGTAACGAAACCCTCCATGACGCTGCGTCGGCAACATTTTTACTCGCACTAGCGCCACTCGTACCAAGTCATTGAAAGTGTGTGCACCGCGTGTTTTCTCTGGTGAGAATTAAAGTATTGTGTGTGACTTTGCTGTTCTACGGGTAACTATATTTATGTATGATATGTAAACTATCAATAATATTATTGTGTATGTATTAAGAAAAATTGCCTAAATTTTCCAGAGTGCTAAACGCTTAGGATTTTTCTTGCCCAGAATTTGGGTTCCCCACAGGCCATTTTTCCTTGTGTATTGTTGTATATCCTATCTTAAAGTTCGTAGCAAACAATGCACGATTCAATGTAAAGCCATTTCTAGGGAGTTTTCCCCTTTTGTTCTTAAAATAATTTTATTTCAACATTTCAATATGATGGCATTTTATTCAGGCTAGAAATTCTCCTTTTCTTAAAATGATTTTATGTCAACATTTCCATGTGTTATTATTTCTCTCAAGGTTAGGATTTCCCCCCCTTTGTATCACAAATAATTTATCCTGCCAAAATTCAGTATGGTTATTTGTTTATCAAGCTAGAATTTCCCTTTTGTCAAAAATATTTTGGCCCAATATTTCAAAATGTGTTTATGTTTTTCAAGTTAGGCTAGCACCAATTATTTTTTAGTCACAGATGTATTCTTCTGAATGCATTTAGTCCTGCATCAATTACCAATTATTGCCCCAACTGTGTTTCTAAATTAAATTAGGTAGATAATCAATTAGAAAAACACAAATAATTCTTGATTCTGAAGAATAGATAGTTAGTAAATTTAATTAAATAGTCATTGTACATTGTTTATTTCAGTTAGGAAAAACTGGAAACATGAGCTTTCTAGTTCAATTGCATTTAGCAAATGCTGTAGATTTTTTTACCATAATTGATTAATTAAGTGAGACCTAGGCTCAAAGGTTACTGCTCATGCCACCTTAGTTGTCCAGGCAAAGTTGCTGATGTGTTCAAGCCTCTAATCAATTGAATTGGAATAATCTATTGATCGACATGGTCCCATTAGGGTTTTGCCATCTCTTGTGTGTTCCAGTTGTAATCAATTGTGTTCTCAAGTTTTGTATGTTTAGTAAGTCAGATCTATTTAATTAGTGGAATTCCCTTGAATTTTAGTCAATGTTTAAATGTCATATCGTGGGAAATGAAGCCATGATAGGTTATTTACACAATAGAGATTATATCCTCGGTAGTTACTTACCTCAAGTCGAGTCACATAAATAATCATTCTTTCCTGATCATTAACTGTAGCAAGAATTCCTATCATAATCACTTTAGTGACAACTCTTACTATTGATTTTTGGTTAGGTCAATTTGTGTATATAAAATGTCAATAATTAGTCGTTACTTGATTTAGCTAAATTAGGGTAATTATGCTTACCTCGGAAAGTCTCCGAATATTCTAAATTCCCAACTCCTGGAAATTCTAATCCAGAAATCATCCAACTATCTGATTTGGGGGTTAAATTTAGTGTAACCAGTAATTGGTCGCCCTCAACTGTAGCTACTTGTTCCTTTGACCTCTTGGCAATGGCGGCTACCTCCAGTGGTTGTTGTCATTATAACTCATAGGATGCCTAATACTATTCTGATAGGTATCCTCATGATCAATGTTCTCTAAATCCTTCTTGTGCTCTGATCCTCCTCCTCATCTACCAATTCTGTGCACTTTGTGCGTAGATTCCGCGTTCCCTCTACCCTTTTTCAAATGGTGCCTTCCTCTCTCCTCTCGTAGGACACCTTTCACGTTCAAGCCAAGGAGACCAGGGATTTCTCATATGATAATAAATAATAACAATAATTAGACTGCACTTGCCCTCTCTGGCACAATTCCTAGCTTAAGTCAAGTAATCTGTATGGCAATTCTAGCCTTAGTTATGACCAATACAGTCAGCCCTCGACGGCGGCTTAGCGTAAACGTTCGAATTAAACACTGCCAACTCTTAAGATACTCATTGTAAATAGCAGTCAAAGCGTAGATTATTGGGCGGCAGAAGCCTTTAATATTAATGAAGACGAACTAACTCACTTTGCCTACCCAGTAATATTCGTATCTCATGTATCAATCTTGCACTCCAATCCGGAGATGATCGTACACGACGCGTCACGATTAATAGAACCCGGAGAATACTAGTTGGGAAAAGAAGGGCATGTAGGGAGATTCATGATTGTCCATACGAGTACTTATTGTTGCGACTGCCTCGCCCTTGTTCAGGCGCCAGAATTGGGCCGAGGCACCCGCATATAATCCTCTATTTGAGGCAATCCTGTAATTCAGCAGTAAAGCTCGCAGCCTGGCTTGCGTAGCGACTGTCTCTCCTTGTGTTATCATGCTTGAACAAGTAACCCAAACTAATCTCCCGTACAGAAGATCCTGGGAGGCCGACACACAAACAATCACCTCCAACATTCAATCAACATCCCTCAAAACTCTGTTCGCCACACGGCTCTCAATTCAACTAAGCCACACGGCTACCAATCAACCACCCAAGCCTCAAGGCACTCGCAGAAAATAACTACCTCCTCCATATACTCATATAATCAAACTGTTTCCGCACCTGCGGAATATTACACTAACAAATCTACTCTCGCCGGGATCCACCCCGGATTCCCTCGAGCCGCGGCACCTGCTGAAGTACGGCTACTCACTGGACCCGGATCTCCTTCCTCAAGAAGTGGACCCCCATACTGCTGCCGTAGTCACAGCACTCAGAGTCGTCAAAAATAAACCGAGGCGAGATTATCCAGTTCCTTCATTATCCTGCAGAGGTCAATAGTGCAAGTGAGAAAATAGATGCCAGGAAGGCAACTCGAATTACCCAAACAGAAACCCCTTCTGAGTCAGATTCATTCATTTGTTATCAATTAAGTGTGCTCTACCCCGAGCACTGGTGGCCCTTAAAAGAATAATAACATCCTCCTAGTTACTTGAGAAATTCTTCGCTATTCCACCTTTAAAAAAATCAAACTCAATTAGTTCCCCAATTTGGGAGAAGTTCGAAGTTCATATTGGTGACTATTAATAGCATAAATACCTGAGTGTTTTTTACTTGCACAGTTGTCCTTTGTGGGTTGATGAGCGCATGCCAGTGCTGTCGACTTCTGTCGATGGTTGTCTTGAAGGAGGTAGTACTCTGCTCCTCATTATTCAGTAGTCAAACATTGCATTTCCTCCCTAAACTCTTCCCTAATAATAAGTTATTGCTACTGCAGCCTATTCTAACAAATTCTTCATGTTTTTCAATTGCTACTGAAGCCACCTTTTTTACAAAACTCTTCATGCATTTCCATTGCTACTGAAGCAAAACCATAGGAGTTCTTCTAGGATTATTTCCAGTGCTACTGAAGCTCCTTACTAACAACCTTCGCAATTTCCATTGCTACTGCAGCACCATTGCTACTGAAGCACCATTTGCACCATTTGGAAACACCTGTGTCAAAATTAACCAAAATGACGACCCCAGAGGGCACGAATGATAACGCAAACTCCGCACTAAAATTGGCACCCTTCGAAATAAACGGCATCGATGCCTGGTTCCTTCAATCAGAACAGTTTTTCGAAAGCCTGAACATAACGGACGAAAAGCGGATGTACTTTGCCTTAGTTAGGAGTTTACCCACGCAGGTGATAGATGACGTTTCCAGCTTTTTGGACCCTAACCTTGATAACCCCTATACCCTCTTAAAGAACGAAATGTTAAAAATTTACAGCAAGGATCGTTTTTCTCGGATTCTAGCCCTTTCGCAAAATCAATCAAATCAAAATCAATCCCCTATAGCGTTGCTCAAAAGCATGAGACGCTTAGCGAAGGGCTATATGGACGACGAAACACTCAAAGCATTGTACATCCAGCGTTTGCCAGCTCACGTACGACCTTTCCTCATTTCCCCTAACGCCCCCGTGGCACTAAATGAGATAGCCCAATTCGCCGAAAAACTCCTCGATCCGGAAATATCGGGCCTGAATAGCCCAGTCACGCCCCCTGCAGTAAATCAAACTAGTAGTAGTAGTAATAGTAGCGGCAGCGCCACTGACGCGCTGCTACGAGAACTAGCTCAGCAAGTTGGAGCGTTAGTCGCTACCCAGCAACCCGAGCGTGCCAACACTCGTGGAGATGTGCATGCGGTAACTCAACACCAAATACCACCGCATCAGCACGCAAATTATCACCCTCAAAACCCTCCTCCGTTTGACCGCCAGGCCCGTACAAATAGGTCATTCAATCAGTTTCATAGGAACGACCCTAGACCTAACAATAGGCAGAATCAAAATCCTCAAGCTAAGGATTTGTGCTGGTATCACCAGCAATTTTTACATATGGCCCGGAAATGTGAGGGTCCAACCTGCCCCATGTTTGCACTTCTTCATCAAAAAAACGGGTACAGCGCGGCGTAAGAGCGAGTCAGGCGCCGTCGCTTACTAAACCGATATTGACTCGATGCCTCACGATTTTTGACCCTTTAACCAGCATTAGATTCCTCATAGACACGGGTAGCGCTGTCAGCCTTATCCCGGCCTCCCAAATAGAGAAACAAGGTACGGGATCCCCGAGCCTTAAAGCCGCAAACGGCTCACCCATCCTATGCTACGGCACAAAATCACTTACCTGCTCCCTCAATCTCAAACGTTCAATGGAGTTCGTGTTCATAGTGGCGGATGTGGACACGGCCATCATCGGTGCAGACTTTCTGCAGAGGTTTGCGCTCGTGGTGGACGTGAGAAACGGATGCTTGTTTGATAGCGAGTCCAGTGAAAGAAGGCCTCTCCACTCAGTCAATATGGTGAACGTCACAGCAAACGTGACTTGCAACGTCACTATCACTTGCCCCTACGAACGGGTGTTGGCAGAATTCCCTGCCCTTTCCTTACCTAACGTAAACCCTAATCACAACACGCTGACGGAACACTATATTGAGACGAGTGGTCCGCCCGTTCACGCTAAAGTAAGGCGTCTTCCCCCAGACCGATTGCAGGAGGTAAAGTCTGAATTCCAGCGGATGATAGCTGATGGGACAGTTCGTATCTCAAAGAGTCCCTGGTCTAGTCCTTTGATCTTAGTGCCTAAAGCTAATGGCGAGACGCGGATCTGCGGGGATTATAGGATGCTTAACGCAGTCACCACACCCGATAGGTTCCCCATTCCCTTACTGCAGGATTTCACTGCGAATCTCGCAGGGACAAAAATCTTCTCTAAAATAGATCTAAAACGAGCCTTCAATCAGATTCCGATGCACGAGAGTTCTATTAAAAAGACCGCTGTGTGCACGCCGTTTGGTCTGTTCGAGTATCTTCGCATGCCATATGGCCTGCGTAATGCTCCTCAGACCTTTCAGCGTCACATGACGGAAGTCCTTTCCGACCTACCCTTTTTGTACTGTTATCTTGACGATGTGCTAGTGGCCTCAGGGACGCCTGAGGAACATGTACATCATCTGAGAGAGCTTTGCAAACGACTAGCGTCGCACTCACTACTGATAAATCCAGAGAAGTGTGTGTTGGGAAAGAAGGAATTGACTTTCTTGGGTCACCACATTAGCGAGAGGGGAATTAAGCCGCTTCCCGAAAGAGTGGCAGCATTGCGGAACTTTCCGAGACCAACGACCCAAAGACAGTTGCGCAGGTTCTTGGGATCGGTTAATTTTTACCACCGATTCCTGAGGAACTGTGCAGAGACCCTTGCCCCGCTCACCTCCTTGATTAAACCTAAAAAAAGAGGCAAACCCGTTACGGTCGAGTGGACTGGGGAGGCAGAGAGAGCGTTCGAGCTCATAAAAGAGAGACTCGCTACTGCTACAGAATTAGCTTACCCACACCCTGAGGCAGAATTCAGCCTGTTGGTGGATGCGTCGAATATAGCGGTCGGTGCTGTGTTGCAGCAAACTGTAAATAATATCACTTCGCCGTTGGCGTTTTTCAGCCGCAAGCTCTCCCCAACCGAACAACGTTACAGCACGTTCGGGAGAGAGCTCCTAGCCATTTACTTAGCGGTAAAGCACTTTCGCTACACCCTTGAAGCTCGTCAATTCATAATTTATACCGACCACAAACCTATACTCAACGCTATCCGAATGCCTCCCGAGCGCCATTCCCCTAGGGAAAGCCGGCACTTGAGTTTTATCGCGCAGTTCACGAGTGACATCAGGCACATCAAAGGCGAGGAAAATACGGTTGCTGATTGCTTATCGCGTGTGTACAGCGCGGTACTAAACCCGTCAGCACCCGAGTTCCGACCCTCAGTACAAGCGATTTCGCTAGCCGATGTCATTCGTGCGCAGCAGTGCGACTTGGAAATCCATAACTTAATTGAGTGCCCTGACTCCTCCTTAAAACTCTCACTCAGAGAAGGCGTTTACTGTGACGCTGATCGGTCGAACCGTTATTACCTGCCTAGCAACTTGCGTTTGCCCGCCATTAAGCATTACCATAACTTGTCACATCCTGGGACGGATAGAACTTTCCGCCTAATCGCAGATCGTTTTGTCTGGCCCGGGATGCGTAGGGCTATAAGAGAGTTCGTTCGTCATTGCCCAGATTGCCAAGCAAGCAAAGTCACTCGGCACAACAAAGCCGCAATTCAACCTTGTGCATTTACCGGCAGCAAATTTGACGCAGTCAACCTAGATTTGGTAGGCCCCCTACCTAATTCTCGTGGGTATAGTTACTTACTTACCATGATCGATCGCTTCTCCCGCTGGGTCGAGGCTGTCCCCATCGCTAACATAACTGCAGAAACTGTAGCACGCACTTTTGTCGAAACGTGGATATCCCGGTTCGGAGTCCCTTTTAGCATAACGCATGATCGTGGGGTTCAATTCACTTCCGCCTTGTGGTTAGAGATCTCCAAAATCTTAGGTTGCGCAAACATCTCGACAACGGCGTATCACCCCCAATCGAACGGACTCATCGAGAGGGTTCACCGTGACCTGAAAGCGGCATTACGCTGTTTAAAATGTCACCACGATTGGGTCGACAGGCTACCGATAGTATTACTTACTCTGAGGAACCTGTTTCGACAGGATCAAAAGTGCACGTCCTCTGAACTGCTTTACGGGCAATCATTACGATTGCCTGGCGATGTTGTCGATCCCACGTACCAAACCGATGATTCCCCCAGCCAAATCGCCGATTACGCAGCACGCCTAAAGCGCGTCATGAGCGAAGTAGTTTACATACCACCTCGCCTCCCTTCACCATCTGAAAGCTTAGACCCTTGCTTACAAAGTTGCACCCACGTATACGTCCGGGTAGACGGGGTAAAGACCCCTCTGCGACGCCCCTATGATGGCCCCTTCAGGGTCCTCAAGAGGTCCCCGAAACATTTCATTATCGAAAGGGGTACCAAGAGCGACAGTGTCAGCATAGATCGTCTTAAGGCGGCGTTTTTGTCCCTTCCGGACGACACCCCCACACACTCTCGTGAACCACAACAACCCAGGCTGCAAATCAGCCCCAGGTCAACACCTGTCGAGCCTCCTGGGTTGCACCTGTCCGCTTGGGCTAAGACCCTTCCTCCCACTATGGAGTGCAACGAGTTCGTAGTTCCCCCGTATACCGTTCAAAGAACGCCGTTGGAGACTAGGAATTCGGGTGCCTCCACCTCGGATAGCGCTTCTACTACTTTAACCCCCCATCACGGGAATCCCCCAGATACTCTGTCATTGTCCCAGTTGGGGATCCGAACGTCAACTTTCACAGCCCCCAAGCTTATTCCTCCTACAGCCCCCGAGCATTGTAGCAGGTCTGGCAGACCTCTTCGTCCGCCAGCTCGTTACGCGCAGTCGTAGGGTGGTTAACTCTGTTCTGTCCTTCTCTCCTAATTTTCCTTGGCTGTCACGGCCTTTGGGAACTTCTTCGCAGCCTGTTATCTTTTCGCGTAATTGTCGGAGATCGGCTTCGCCGCTCCCAGACCTTTCGGTCTCCTTTGGGGGGAGGGTAGCTGTAGCGAACCTTCGGCACGCAACTCAGTATAAATTTCGGAAATTCTCAAAATGATCATTAAAAATTCAGTAAAATAAATCCAACCATCAGAATAAAATTTCATTACGGAATTAATTAACTTCTATCCTCAATTCTATTAAAATTGTGCACTGAAAAAATTCATTCTCTAAGAAATCACTTTTGCGTTGTAACGAAACCCTCCATGACGCTGCGTCGGCAACATTTTTACTCGCACTAGCGCCACTCGTACCAAGTCATTGAAAGTGTGTGCACCGCGTGTTTTCTCTGGTGAGAATTAAAGTATTGTGTGTGACTTTGCTGTTCTACGGGTAACTATATTTATGTATGATATGTAAACTATCAATAATATTATTGTGTATGTATTAAGAAAAATTGCCTAAATTTTCCAGAGTGCTAAACGCTTAGGATTTTTCTTGCCCAGAATTTGGGTTCCCCACAGGCCATTTTTCCTTGTGTATTGTTGTATATCCTATCTTAAAGTTCGTAGCAAACAATGCACGATTCAATGTAAAGCCATTTCTAGGGAGTTTTCCCCTTTTGTTCTTAAAATAATTTTATTTCAACATTTCAATATGATGGCATTTTATTCAGGCTAGAAATTCTCCTTTTCTTAAAATGATTTTATGTCAACATTTCCATGTGTTATTATTTCTCTCAAGGTTAGGATTTGTCGGGTTTTGAGCCGTTGGTATTTTGAAGGCAATTTTGATTATTGATTATTGACGGCTGCAACTCGAACGATTTTCTCGATAGTTCTATGGGAAATTAATGAGAGGGGGTAATGAAAGCGTTTTTGGATAACTCAGCTTAGTTTCCGGTGGTGGTGTTTATTTTGGGAAAAGTAAGCCAGGACACTGGCTTGTCAGGAAAAACCGGCTTGTCTTGATCTTGATCTCGGAGAGCTTGCTGAGGTGGCAATCCGTGCCGGAGGACCAGGCTGGAGCTGACGAAGGCCGGCATGCGATGGAGTGTGTGTGGTGAGTAAGTTGAATTTGGAAAAAAAAACTTTGAAGGAGTTCTAAAACAGTGACGTAATGTGGTCACGTTATGAGGTCTGCTTTCCAAATGTCTAGCAGGACAATCGGGCTTGAGTAAATGGAGTAGCTCAAGATTTGAGGCTCAGGTAGATTAGCTGGCCTTTCCCAATGTAATGCCAAATGGCGGACTCAATAATAAGGTAAGTAGTGAGCAAGTTCTAGCATTACTCAGGTAAGCAACGTAGCATTTAACATGGCACTCGGAGAAAACCAAAAACAAAACCCAGGAAGCCCAGGAAACCCAGGGAGATTTGATTGTGAAGATTTTGTGTATGGCGATGATGTAGAGGTCCTGCACAGGAGTCCAAGGATGCTGGGTTACGCGATTCAGGAGAGTCATCAAGACATGGCACTACTGAATATCCAACATAATAATGACAAATCGTCCCACACGGAGAAATCCGAGAAACTCCTACGGTTTTACTCAAGCTAATTTATGAATCCCACTCTAGCAAACTCAAATGAGATAGGACAGATTTTAGGTTGACAGATTTTTAATCAAGAAATAAATTGTTTGATCACTAATGCCTCGGCTTTAAATTCCGAGTGTTAGGCTAGGAATTTTCGGTAATAAGGATCGTGATTCCTCACAGAGACTACGGGCAAGTAAACACGAGACCTACCGAATATCGTAAAATATCAAGTGACTGCACTTTGGCAAGCCGTAAAAAAACACATAAAAAATCCTAAGTTCATGGATAAAAATCCTAGTAAAATCCTGGTATCTCAATTTTCAATAATAAAGAAATTAGGGAATAATATATATCCCTAATGATAATAGAAACAGGGGAAGAAGACTAGGCGTTGATTTCACAGGCGGAAAGTACGCGAAGAAAGAAAACACGAGAGCATGAAGATTCCGTGTGGCGGTTTAACCGGCGACTTAACGCGTCGGTCTCAGCCCGAGTCGCCGGCCATTTGCACACACTTACGATAGGCAGATAGTGATGGGTGTTTGTCACACGAATGCGATGAAGTACATTAATTTTATTGAGATGATTGATATCGAATTAAGTGAGGTTGCGTCAATATATGAATTAAGAATGAAGTTCCAAACTTTAGCAAGTAGACATGAATAACTTCGTAATTTATTAAAAGCTATTTAAGAAGACATCTTTAATGATTATTTTGCGTTTAAACAAGTTTAAGAAAGAAAACTGCTAGAAGTGATTTGTAAAAAAAAATAGGAGGAAATACTATTAGAACCCATGCTTATGGTATTTATAGTCACAGGGTAGAGACGAGAGGCGACGGTATGAGGTTCCGCCGTTAAACAAAGCGCTATCGGCAACGAACGCCGGCAAAATTTTTGCCGCGTCCGTTCCAAACAGAGATTAACATAGATTAGTAGATTATCGAAAAGAGAAAAGAAAGAGCATGATTATGCTTTGATTATAAAATTCATGACACGAAATAAAATAAAATCATGACACATCTGACGCAAATTTTGCTAAATCATGTTGAGAACAAAACAAAACTCTGAATGAGGAGCATGCTACATCCATATTCTCAAGCATAACTACGCAACTTAGTACACTGCACTTGTCACTTATTTATACTCACTGACACGAAGCAAAGGAACACGAATATTTTCTAACACATTTGAACTCACGAGAATTTGCTTGTAACACTGCTAGTCGGGCGCCATAAGTCAAAATGGCTTTGAAAGAAGAGACGCGCAAGTGCGCAGTGTTGCCACCAGAGGGCTTCTCTCTCGAAAAATGTCAAGTGTTATTTTTATTGTTTCATGCATTTACACAAAAACTTCAATGATGGTGAATTAGAAGTAGAAAATAATTAATAATAAATTAGAGTAATATTTTTAATGCTACTAATTAATTTATTTAAGTATGAATAGCGAATTTCTAATTTTTACGCTTATGTAGCTGTATGCTACATTACCCCCCAAGGCGCAGACCGAAAGGTCCACCCGCTGCAATCATCTGTAGCGGGAAGGAGGGCGAACTACACGACCCTGCCGAGTTCGGCAATTGGCAAATGATACTGAGCGGGGAAGTTTCACCAAACGGGTCTGCAAGTTTAGATCGGCAAGAGTCCTAGGAACAGGAGTTACTGCAGCGGGCTCGTCTGGTCTCCCCAGACTTGTCGCTGTGTCAGTAAGAGGACTAAAGTTAGAATCTACGACAGGGTTAGAGATAGGGTTTGAATGTACAGGCACATAGAAAGGATTACACTCAAGTTGACTAGGCAACAAGGCAGCCAACTGAGGAAGCTGAGATGGTAGATATGATCGAGTCTCAGTGGAAGGAGAAATCTGCGGAGAAGATGATGAGTTATAAGTTACACTATGATCAGAAGTGTATGCGACTTTTAATCTGTCTATGCTCACAGGGTCGCTCGAGCCGAATCTGTCGAGGATGAAATATTTTTGCTTGCGTTTAAGTACTTTGAATGGGCCATCATAAGGGCGCGTGAGTGTAGGTTTTATAGCATCATTTCGGACATACACATGTGTGCAGTCTTGCAGGGCAGGATCTAGCTTGTCCTCAGTCTGCGGCATTCGCGGAGCCACATACTTGATCTGGCGCATGCAATCCCTCAGGCAGGTTACGTAAGCGGAACGGTCAGCGGATGAAAATTCAGGCAAAGGTTTTGGATCAACAATGTCGCCGGGGAGACGAAGCGTCTTCCCGTACAACATTTCCGCCGCTGTGCACTGCTGATCTTGTCTGTGCAAATTTCTGATGCTAAGTAGTACTACTGGAAGTCTATCAGTCCAATCGTGACTGCAATTAAGGCAGCGCAAGGCAGACTTGAGGTCTCTGTGGACTCTCTCAATAAGTCCATTTGACTGCGGATGGTAAGCTGTCGTGGATGTGTTTGCACACCCTAAAGCGGTACTGAGCTCACTCCAAAATTTGGAGGTAAATTGTGATCCCCGGTCATGTGTGACTTGTACGGGAACCCCAAATCTAGCTATCCAGTTGGACATGAAGGCGCGAGCTACAGTCTCAGTTTGTGTATCAGGAAGAGGGACAGCCTCAACCCAACGCGTGAACCTATCGATGATGGTCAACAAATAAGAATAACCGCGCGATGCAGGCAAGGGACCCACTAGGTCTAGGTGGACAGAGTCAAACTTTTGACCTGTGAATGCGCAACTCTGCAGCGCTGCACGATTATGTTTCACCACCTTACTACTCTGACACGCATGGCAAGTTTGCACAATTTGCTTGACCTCCTTACGCATCGCTGGCCAGACGTAACGATCAGAAATCAAACGCAATGTACGGTTAATACCAGGGTGACTGAGGGAATGGTAGTGGAGGACAGCTACTCTGCGGAGAGTCGCAGGAAGATACAAACGAGAAGGTCGCTCGGCATCACGATACACGCCGTCAACCAAGGTTAGTTTTGGAAGGGAAGGGTTAGAAGATTTGAGAAGGTCCTGAAGTTCAGGATCCTCCTTTTGAGCATTACAAATGTTGCCGAAGGTGATTTCGCCACTGGTTTGGACAGAATTAATTCTGGAGAGGCAATCGGCTACGGTATTGTCTAGTCCCTTAATGTAACGGATGTCAGTTGTGAACTGACTTATAAAGGACAGGTGTCGAGCTTCTCTAGGCGAATGCCGCTCAGAAGGCATCTTGATCGCCGAGGTCATAGGTTTGTGATCTGTGTAGATCACAAACTCCCTCGCCTCGAGAGCATAGCGAAAGTGTCTCACAGACAGATAGATAGCAAGGAGTTCCCTACCGAACGCGCTATAAGCACGCTCAGTGGGCGACAGCTTTTTGGAAAAGAAAGCAAGAGGAGAGATATTAGTACCTACTTGTTGTTGCAACACAGCACCTACGGCGGTACTGGATGCGTCAACGACGAGGCTGAAATCAGCATTAGCAATAGGGTAGGATAGTTCCGTCGCGGATGCTAATTTGTGTTTTATAGTATCAAAAGCTTGGCGCGCTTCATCTGTCCATTTTACCTCAATAGATTTGCCTTTACGTTTCTTTTCGAGGAGGTCGGACAAGGGCGCTAAAGTTTGAGCACAATTGCGTATGAAACGATGGTAGAAGTTAACAGAACCTAGGAACCTTCTAAGTTCCTTCTGGGTCTGTGGAAGAGGAAAGTTTCTGATCACTTCTACTTTGGAAGGCAAAGGTTTTAGACCTAGGCTAGAGATTTCATGACCTAAGTAAATCAGTGATGACTTTCCGAACTCACATTTCTCAGGATTTACGAGGAGTCCATTGTCGGACAATCTTTGAAAAACGACCCTAAGATGGTCTTTGTGCAACTCCGGGGTTGTGGACGCCACAAGGATATCGTCTAAGTAGACAAAAGCGAAAGAGAGATCCGAGAAGATTTCAGCCATGTGTCTCTGGAACGTTTGAGGCGCGTTCCGGAGACCATATGGCATTTTTAGGAATTCAAAGAGACCAAATGGAGTGATGACAGCGGTCTTGGGGATAGCGGACTCATCAAGAGGGATTTGATGAAAGGCGGACTGAAGGTCTATCTTAGAGAAAATTTGAGCTCCCTCTAAATTTGCACTGAAATCGTGCAGGTAAGGAATAGGATAGCGATCAGGTAAAGTAACGGCATTTAACCTGCGGAAATCCCCGCACGGTCTGAATTCACCGTTAGCCTTGGGTACCAGCAAAAGAGGGCTAGCCCAAGGACTTTTGGAGGTGCGGATGATGCCACACTCCTGCATGCGCGCGAATTCTTTCTTGGCTAACGCCAATCGATCAGGCGGCAATCTCCTAGCACGGGAGAAGACAGGCGGTCCTTGCGTCTCTATGAAGTGTTTCGTGCAGGTTTGCATGTTTTTTGAAACTAAGTTAGGGTTTGTTAATGCGGGAAAATTTTTGAGGATTCGTGCGAACATGCACTCCTCGTTGAAAGCAATAGAAAAGGAATGCAAGACATTTTCTTTAGTTATGCTACCAGCGGGAATTGAGATCTGTGTCTCCTCGTCCCTAATACATCTCTTTTTCAAATCTACAACAATCCCAAACTTTTCGAGAAAATCCGCGCCAATGATAGGCTCTTGGACTTCCGCGATTAAGAAGGTGAAAAGGAAGGATCGCCTCAATCCCAGACTGCACTCCAAGGCTCGTTCACCGTAACAAGGTATTGGCGTGCCGTTTGCGGCGCGTAATGTAGCCACTAAGGGCTGGTTTTTGACTTTTGCCGTGGCAGGGATTATGGATACACTGGATCCAGTGTCGATTAAGAATCGGTATTTGGTGACGGGATCGAGGATTGTCAAGAGGCGAGTAGTCTGGGAATGAGGCAACGCAGTACTCGCTACTGTGCGTTGCTGGTGGCGTTTCCCGAAGTAATTTGTTCGGTATAACGCGGGCAAAAGCGTGAGGCGCATTTACGAGCTTGGTCACCAAATTTCTGGTGATACCAGCACAAGTTGCTACTGGCATCACGAGAGCGTGACCGAAAACGAGGGTTTTGATTATTTGACCTATCATAAGATCTACCTCTATCAAAGCGTTGAGGAGGAGGATAGTGATAGTTGGAGGGATAGTCATAAGGATAGTTGTAGGCATTTTGGTGGCTTTGGAATCTCCCTGGGCCTGGCTGAATGTGAGCCACACTTTGACTCTGACCTATTTGAAAGTTTTGGAGAGCTTGCTTTATTTCCGCGATATCCTGCTGCAGCTTATCTATTGTGGCTGAGGATTGGCTAGGCGCCGTATTTGACGGGCTAAAAGTTGTAGCTGCTACATTCAAGGAAGCAACCTGTGGTTCTCGTGGCAAATTGATATTTCTAATCACAGTCTCAGCGGACTCCGCTAATTTTTCTAAAGTTTGCTCGGGCCCTGCTAGTGAGAGGAAAGGACGCACATTAGGTGCGAGCTTCGTCATGAAAACTTCCTTCAGAAACCCCTCAGCTACGGCAACACCAGTAGCGAGTTTCCGAAGTTCTTTCACGAGCGAAGAGGGAGAGAAAGAAGCAGAGACAGGAGGGATAGCAGAGGCGTCTACCAAGCTACGAAACTTGTCCGCATCGGACATCTGAAGCCTTGCCAAAATTTTTCTTTTCAAGATTCCGTAAGGATCGCGATCTGGAGGGTTTTCTAAGAGCTCATTGGAATCATTAAGGAGTTTTGTGGGCGCGGCGCTAACGAGGGCATAGAACTTGTCTATGTCCTGATTTATCCTATTATACCTAAACACAGCTTCCACCTGGTTGAACCAGGTGTGAGCGTCCCCTGGAATGAAAGGCGGGAGTCTAATGGGATTTGCGTGTGCTCGATCTTCATTATCTGAGTCAGGCATGCTAGCAATCTCTTTTTGGGGAATGCGCAATTAATGATATCAGTGCCTAAGACTTGGGATGAGGTAGCAAGGGGTTTGCGTTAATTCTTTTACCTACTCAATCATTCAAATTTAGTGAAACAGAAGATAGGAAATATGAAATTGGAAACGAAGAGAAAAAAAATTATTATGCGGTATGCGGCAATTTGCGTAGGCACGAAATTTAAGCAGGTGGAAGAAAAATTATTTTTCTACCTACTCAATCAATCAATAACGTTGAAGAAAACGGAAAGAGAGAAAATGGGACGAGAATTTTACGGTGGTCAGGAATAAATGCACAGCACGGAAATAGTAGAAAAATATTCCTACAAAATAGTCCTACCTACTGAGGCACAAAAACAAACAAAGACAGGAAACAGCACAAAAGAAAGATAAAAAAAAATTTTTAAGCTGCTCAGAGAAAATTCATTAGCATGGTCAAACTCACAGGAAATTTCTCAAATTCTACGACATGGGAAAACTTATCACTACAATGATACGCCAACATTATCCTCTCACAATCTCCCAGAACACTTCGAGTTTAGGTCTTTCTTTTATTTTTAAAATAGCGGCCAATGCACCAGTGTCGGGTTTTGAGCCGTTGGTATTTTGAAGGCAATTTTGATTATTGATTATTGACGGCTGCAACTCGAACGATTTTCTCGATAGTTCTATGGGAAATTAATGAGAGGGGGTAATGAAAGCGTTTTTGGATAACTCAGCTTAGTTTCCGGTGGTGGTGTTTATTTTGGGAAAAGTAAGCCAGGACACTGGCTTGTCAGGAAAAACCGGCTTGTCTTGATCTTGATCTCGGAGAGCTTGCTGAGGTGGCAATCCGTGCCGGAGGACCAGGCTGGAGCTGACGAAGGCCGGCACGCGATGGAGTGTGTGTGGTGAGTAAGTTGAATTTGGAAAAAAAAACTTTGAAGGAGTTCTAAAACAGTGACGTAATGTGGTCACGTTATGAGGTCTGCTTTCCAAATGTCTAGCAGGACAATCGGGCTTGAGTAAATGGAGTAGCTCAAGATTTGAGGCTCAGGTAGATTAGCTGGCCTTTCCCAATGTAATGCCAAATGGCGGACTCAATAATAAGGTAAGTAGTGAGCAAGTTCTAGCATTACTCAGGTAAGCAACGTAGCATTTAACATGGCACTCGGAGAAAACCAAAAACAAAACCCAGGAAGCCCAGGAAACCCAGGGAGATTTGATTGTGAAGATTTTGTGTATGGCGATGATGTAGAGGTCCTGCACAGGAGTCCAAGGATGCTGGGTTACGCGATTCAGGAGAGTCATCAAGACATGGCACTACTGAATATCCAACATAATAATGACAAATCGTCCCACACGGAGAAATCCGAGAAACTCCTACGGTTTTACTCAAGCTAATTTATGAATCCCACTCTAGCAAACTCAAATGAGATAGGACAGATTTTAGGTTGACAGATTTTTAATCAAGAAATAAATTGTTTGATCACTAATGCCTCGGCTTTAAATTCCGAGTGTTAGGCTAGGAATTTTCGGTAATAAGGATCGTGATTCCTCACAGAGACTACGGGCAAGTAAACACGAGACCTACCGAATATCGTAAAATATCAAGTGACTGCACTTTGGCAAGCCGTAAAAAAAACACATAAAAAATCCAAAGTTCATGGATAAAAATCCTAGTAAAATCCTGGTATCTCAATTTTCAATAATAAATAAATTAGGGAATAATATATATCCCTAATGATAATAGAAACAGGGGAAGAAGACTAGGCGTTGATTTCACAGGCGGAAAGTACGCGAAGAAAGAAAACACGAGAGCATGAAGATTCCGTGTGGCGGTTTAACCGGCGACTTAACGCGTCGGTCTCAGCCCGAGTCGCCGGCCATTTGCACACACTTACGATAGGCAGATAGTGATGGGTGTTTGTCACACGAATGCGATGAAGTACATTAATTTTATTGAGATGATTGATATCGAATTAAGTGAGGTTGCGTCAATATATGAATTAAGAATGAAGTTCCAAACTTTAGCAAGTAGACATGAATAACTTCGTAATTTATTAAAAGCTATTTAAGAAGACATCTTTAATGATTATTTTGCGTTTAAACAAGTTTAAGAAAGAAAACTGCTAGAAGTGATTTGTAAAAAAAAATAGGAGAAAATACTATTAGAACCCATGCTTATGGTATTTATAGTCACAGGGTAGAGACGAGAGGCGACGGTATGAGGTTCCGCCGTTAAACAAAGCGCTATCGGCAACGAACGCCGGCAAAATTTTTGCCGCGTCCGTTCCAAACAGAGATTAACATAGATTAGTAGATTATCGAAAAGAGAAAAGAAAGAGCATGATTATGCTTTGATTATAAAATTCATGACACGAAATAAAATAAAATCATGACACATCTGACGCAAATTTTGCTAAATCATGTTGAGAACAAAACAAAACTCTGAATGAGGAGCATGCTACATCCATATTCTCAAGCATAACTACGCAACTTAGTACACTGCACTTGCCACTTATTTATACTCACTGACACGAAGCAAAGGAACACGAATATTTTCTAACACATTTGAACTCACGAGAATTTGCTTGTAACACTGCTAGTCGGGCGCCATAAGTCAAAATGGCTTTGAAAGAAGAGACGCGCAAGTGCGCAGTGTTGCCACCAGAGGGCTTCTCTCTCGAAAAATGTCAAGTGTTATTTTTATTGTTTCATGCATTTACACAAAAACTTCAATGAGGGTGAATTAGAAGTAGAAAATAATTAATAATAAATTAGAGTAATATTTTTAATGCTACTAATTAATTTATTTAAGTATGAATAGCGAATTTCTAATTTTTACGCTTATGTAGCTGTATGCTACAGATTTCCCCCCCTTTGTATCACAAATAATTTATCCTGCCAAAATTCAGTATGGTTATTTGTTTATCAAGCTAGAATTTCCCTTTTGTCAAAAATATTTTGGCCCAATATTTCAAAATGTGTTTATGTTTTTCAAGTTAGGCTAGCACCAATTATTTTTTAGTCACAGATGTATTCTTCTGAATGCATTTAGTCCTGCATCAATTACCAATTATTGCCCCAACTGTGTTTCTAAATTAAATTAGGTAGATAATCAATTAGAAAAACACAAATAATTCTTGATTCTGAAGAATAGATAGTTAGTAAATTTAATTAAATAGTCATTGTACATTGTTTATTTCAGTTAGGAAAAACTGGAAACATGAGCTTTCTAGTTCAATTGCATTTAGCAAATGCTGTAGATTTTTTTACCATAATTGATTAATTAAGTGAGACCTAGGCTCAAAGGTTACTGCTCATGCCACCTTAGTTGTCCAGGCAAAGTTGCTGATGTGTTCAAGCCTCTAATCAATTGAATTGGAATAATCTATTGATCGACATGGTCCCATTAGGGTTTTGCCATCTCTTGTGTGTTCCAGTTGTAATCAATTGTGTTCTCAAGTTTTGTATGTTTAGTAAGTCAGATCTATTTAATTAGTGGAATTCCCTTGAATTTTAGTCAATGTTTAAATGTCATATCGTGGGAAATGAAGCCATGATAGGTTATTTACACAATAGAGATTATATCCTCGGTAGTTACTTACCTCAAGTCGAGTCACATAAATAATCATTCTTTCCTGATCATTAACTGTAGCAAGAATTCCTATCATAATCACTTTAGTGACAACTCTTACTATTGATTTTTGGTTAGGTCAATTTGTGTATATAAAATGTCAATAATTAGTCGTTACTTGATTTAGCTAAATTAGGGTAATTATGCTTACCTCGGAAAGTCTCCGAATATTCTAAATTCCCAACTCCTGGAAATTCTAATCCAGAAATCATCCAACTATCTGATTTGGGGGTTAAATTTAGTGTAACCAGTAATTGGTCGCCCTCAACTGTAGCTACTTGTTCCTTTGACCTCTTGGCAATGGCGGCTACCTCCAGTGGTTGTTGTCATTATAACTCATAGGATGCCTAATACTATTCTGATAGGTATCCTCATGATCAATGTTCTCTAAATCCTTCTTGTGCTCTGATCCTCCTCCTCATCTACCAATTCTGTGCACTTTGTGCGTAGATTCCGCGTTCCCTCTACCCTTTTTCAAATGGTGCCTTCCTCTCTCCTCTCGTAGGACACCTTTCACGTTCAAGCCAAGGAGACCAGGGATTTCTCATATGATAATAAATAATAACAATAATTAGACTGCACTTGCCCTCTCTGGCACAATTCCTAGCTTAAGTCAAGTAATCTGTATGGCAATTCTAGCCTTAGTTATGACCAATACAGTCAGCCCTCGACGGCGGCTTAGCGTAAACGTTCGAATTAAACACTGCCAACTCTTAAGATACTCATTGTAAATAGCAGTCAAAGCGTAGATTATTGGGCGGCAGAAGCCTTTAATATTAATGAAGACGAACTAACTCACTTTGCCTACCCAGTAATATTCGTATCTCATGTATCAATCTTGCACTCCAATCCGGAGATGATCGTACACGACGCGTCACGATTAATAGAACCCGGAGAATACTAGTTGGGAAAAGAAGGGCATGTAGGGAGATTCATGATTGTCCATACGAGTACTTATTGTTGCGACTGCCTCGCCCTTGTTCAGGCGCCAGAATTGGGCCGAGGCACCCGCATATAATCCTCTATTTGAGGCAATCCTGTAATTCAGCAGTAAAGCTCGCAGCCTGGCTTGCGTAGCGACTGTCTCTCCTTGTGTTATCATGCTTGAACAAGTAACCCAAACTAATCTCCCGTACAGAAGATCCTGGGAGGCCGACACACAAACAATCACCTCCAACATTCAATCAACATCCCTCAAAACTCTGTTCGCCACACGGCTCTCAATTCAACTAAGCCACACGGCTACCAATCAACCACCCAAGCCTCAAGGCACTAGCAGAAAATAACTACCTCCTCCATATACTCATATAATCAAACTGTTACCGCACCTGCGGAATATTACACTAACAAATCCACTCTCGCCGGGATCCACCCCGGATTCCCTCGAGCCGCGGCACCTGCTGAAGTACGGCTACTCACTGGACCCGGATCTCCTTCCTCAAGAAGTGGACCCCCATACTGCTGCCGTAGTCACAGCACTCAGAGTCGTCAAAAATAAACCGAGGCGAGATTATCCAGTTCCTTCATTATCCTGCAGAGGTCAATAGTGCAAGTGAGAAAATAGATGCCAGGAAGGCAACTCGAATTACCCAAACAGAAACCCCTTCTGAGTCAGATTCATTCATTTGTTATCAATTAAGTGTGCTCTACCCCGAGCACTGGTGGCCCTTAAAAGAATAATAACATCCTCCTAGTTACTTGAGAAATTCCTCGCTATTCCACCTTTAAAAAAATCAAACTCAATTAGTTCCCCAATTTGGGAGAAGTTCGAAGTTCATAGGAGTATATTCCAGTTGTGTTTTCTTACCCTGTCAGGTTCATTAGTACCTTACGCCCTCGCTTCTTGGCATAAATATTCAAAGTCTTCAGATATTTATAGTCTGCCTGGAGCGTAAAGTTGCCTGAGAGAAAACATCACACCACTGTACATGACTGGTTTATTCCAGTCACTGTCTCTCAATCCAGGTGCGCACAAGAAAAATTTTCATAGCATCACTGATACTCAAATTACATTCCTGATTCAATCCAGCCAGACAGCTAATACCACAATCATCTTCAGTACATCTGGGATACCACTCATTTTCTCCATAATGCTCAAACATCGCATTCATGATACTCTCTCTCTCTCTCTCTCTCTTGCTCACACTTACTTCATTCCAGCACAAAATGTTAAATTGTTTCCTTCACTCCTCTGCCACACTGCCGACATAATCTATTATTATTCTCATTCCACCTCCATATGCGTCTATTCACACTCAATACTTTACCCTACAGCAAACAAGTTATTATATGCATCATTTGGTGTGACCATAATTCTTAGGTAAAAAAATTGTCTTGATGAAATAATGTTGTTGACATATGAGAATTGATGGAAATTAAATTATTGGTACGGTATTGTTCGAATTTAGCAACACTGATGCAAATTTTAAGTAATTTTGAGATTGAATTCAATTATTTGGTTACATGAGATTTTTATAGAGTTACGCTTGTGTACGACATAGTGATTAGCACGGTATATATACTGTGGTGATTAGTGGGACGATAAATCGGCAGAAAATGAATATCGGAAGGTTTGACGGGATCGGAATTGGCATCTTTGCTCCGAAATATAATGGTTGGCGTTTCGTTCCGAGCGGTGTGCAAGGGAAACAGCTGTTGTGGGTTTTCTTGGTGTGTCTTTCAGGAATATTGTCATTCAGTGTCCTCGTATATTCCAGATTCTCCGACGTTACCAACACCACAACACATCCATCCCTGGGCCTTGAGACCTACGATTAGAGTGAGACCTACGATTAGAATATGTGGTGACAGCATAGTGAAGAATGTGGATAGGTTTGTGAGTATGACTGACCGTAGTGGATGTACGAGCATGAGAGGAAAGGGAGTGAATGAGATTTGTAGGCATGCTGAGGAAGTGATAGATGGAATGGATGAAGGGATGGTTGTACTGCAAGGAGGGGGCAATGGATTGCTTGAATGTGGGAGAGAGCGTACGGTGAATGCAATTATGAATGTTGTTGAAAGGGCGCGAAAGAAGAATGTAAGAGTGGCTGTGACCAGTCTGCTGAGAAGGCCTGCATGTGGCGAGGAGTATGAAAGGGTGCGAAAGGAGGTGAATAGGGAAGTGCATAAAAGGATTATGAGTATGAAAGCTGAGAGTATGAGAAAGCGTGAAATGGGTTCCAGCTTCCTTGATATGGATAACCTGATCCAGAGTGGGTGTTTTCGTGGAGATGGAGTCCATCTTACTCAAGAAGGTGAGATGAAACTCTCCAGGAGATACATCCAGTGGATTGGGTGTACTCATATTGTAATGGAAGGTGGAACTGGATGAATGGAAAGCTGTCAGAGAAAAAATGAAAAATGTTGTGAATTGTCCAATAGTGTTGTAAGGTTTGGATGTATAAATGTGCGTGGATGGAATGCAGGAAAGTTAAATGACCTTGTAGCAGAATTTGAGAATGGAGATTTGGATTGTGTTGGTGTAGTAGAGACCCAAATGCGTGATAGTCAGTTTAAAATGTAAGGAGAGTAAGTACTACATGATTGGAAAAGGGCGTGTAAGTTGGCAAAAAAGAGGTGGTGGAGTTGGTCTCATTGTAAAAAATGCTCTAAATTGGAAATTAGAAGAAATTCCTGTTGGAAATGAACCTGAGAGTGAAGATCTGTTAGTAATAAAGTGTGAAAGAAGGCATGCCAGAGAATGTGTTATTGTGGTTGTATGCTATATGACAACTGATGGTATTTTAGCTCATCAAGAGAATGTAAAAAAGTATGAAATATTAACAAGAATTGTGCAAGAGCATTGCAGATGCCCTCTGATTTTGATGGGTGATATGAATGGCCATGTTGGTATACTTGGTGAGCCTGTGAATGCAAATGGACAAAAATTGATTGATTTCTGTGATGAGAATGAACTTGAGAACCTAAATGTAACAATAGGAAATGGCTTGCATACATGGCAAAGCAGGGAATGTAAAACTGCAATTGACTGTATGATAGTGAATAGTAGAGCAAGAGAGTGTGTCAAAGAAATGTTTGTAGATGAAGATGATTTTGATATTGATAGTGACCATAAAATGCTTGTACTAGAATATAATTGGGGTGGAAAGGAGCCGATGCAGAAGGCCAGCAGAGTAAGAGAAAATTGGCGTATTAAAATGGCAAACTGGGAAGAATTTAGAAATGAATTGAGTAGATGTAACTGGAACAGGTGTGGAAACGTAAATGACCTAAATAAGGAGATTGCAAGAACCTTGTATGATGTGGCAGAGCAAAAGATCGGTAGAATGAAATGCAGGAAAAGTACAGGGAATGCTAGGTGGTTTACAAGTGAGATAAAGGAAGAACGAACGAGAAGGAAGACTTTAAATAAAAAACAACGCAGTATGAGGAAAATGTATGAAAGACGCAGAATTACTGAGGATGAATGGCAGAGTGTATGGAATGAGTACAAGGACCAGCAGAAGAAAGTAAAGAGAATGATCAATGAGGCTAGGGTTAAAGAAGAGAGACACCAAGTTGAAAATCTAGGAAAGAAAGGTCCAGATGGAATAAAAGATTGGTATAGGTTTATACAAGGTAATGATAGAGGTAGTGAAGTTCAAGTTGATGAATTAGTAGTCAATGGTTGCAGTGTGCAAGATAGGATGCAAATGGTGAAAGCAGTTGAAGAATACTGGGAGGACATTGGTGGAATGAATGAGCAGGTTACAGATGATGAACCAATAAATTTTTTGATAGATGAACATGAACTGCAAATGGAAGACGAAATCACTTGTGAAGAGATTGTGAGTTTTTTGAAGAAAGTGAAAAATGGAAAGGCATGTGGCCCTGATAAGATACCATATGAGTTCTATAAATGTGGAGGAGAGAGTGTAGTCAGTATGTTGAAATGTTTATTTGATGAGATATGGAAGAGTGAAAGAGTACCGGATGACTGGAACAAGTGTAATGTAGTTCTGTTGCATAAGGGTGGACATAAGAGTATGAAAGAACTTAAAAATTACAGACCAATTGCACTGGGTGACACCGTATGTAAGATCTTTTGTGGTATTTTGAATGAGAGAATGAAAAATTTAGTTGAGGAATTAGGAGTCCTGGGAGAAGAACAGAATGGTTTTAGGCAAGATAGGCAGGGGGAGGATAATCTGTTTGTAGTGAGTGAAATAATTGAGCGAATGAAGAAGGATAACAAGAAGGTATATTTAGCATTCCTGGATATTGAAAAGGCGTATGACAAAGTGGATCGGGTTAGGCTGTTTGAAATTTTGAGAAAAGTTGGTTTTAGCAGAAAAATAGTGAACATTGTACAGAGTCTGTATGAGAACACAAGTGCTATCTACAGGTTAGGAAATTTGGAAACAGGGCAAGTGAGGAGTGTTAGAGGAGTGAGACAGGGCTGTACTCTGTCCCCCCTGTTGTTTGGATTGTACACAGAAGAATTAGCAGTTCGACTGAGAGGGAGTGGTTTAGGACTGAAAGTTGGTAATGAGAGACTGAGCTGTTTGTTGTATGCTGATGATGTGGTTGTGGTTAGTGAATGTGGTCATGAACTACCAAGGATGCTTGACATTGTGAATGGATATAGTACAGATTTCAAGATGAACTTTGGTGCCGATTTATGTAAGGTCATGGTTATAAATAGTGATGAGACTGATAGAGATAGACTGTGGAATATTAGAGAAATCAGAATAGGTAGAACAAAAGAATACAAATATCTAGGTTGTATGATGAGTGAAGATGGATGTACTAGAACTAAAGGTGAGAAAGTGGCTAAAGCAATGCAGTGGAGTGGACGGTTAGGTAGTGTGGCCAGATACAGAGCAAACAAGTACGAATGTGTGAGAGGAATGTGGAAGTATGTTGCTGTACCTAGTGTCATGTATGGTATGAGTGCTCTTGCTTGGAATGGAAGTGATCTTGAAAAGCTGGATGTGATACAAAATAAGGTAGGACGTGTAGCATTGGGTGCTCCGAAATGGACAGCTATAGAGGCCATTAGAGGTGACCTAGGGTGGAGCCTATTTTCAGAAAGAATGATGAAAGCTGTGCTGAATTATAAGGTGAGAATTGAAAGAATGCAGAATAGCAGGTGGGTAAGGCGAATCTTTGAATGGAATCTGAGTGTAAGCTATTGGGAGAAAGTATGTTGGGGGCATGCAAGGAAACTCAGTATGCAAAAGATTATTCATGTCAGAATTGGGAGACCTGTGGATGACTGGAGTTTAATAAATGTAGGAGGTGTAGGGCCTGAGTGGGACTGCAAGAGGTGGAAGAAAGAGATTGAGAGACAAACAAAAGAGTATGGATTGAATAAGTGGAAGCTTAGCATGATGCGGAAGCCTACACTTAACTGGTATATGAAAAAGAAAGCACCTAAGTTTGAGCTGTTCTATGATGGTAGTTTTGGAAGTCAACTCTTGTTTGCTGTGAGATGTAAGTCATTGAGTGTGAACAGACGTACATGGAGATGGAATGAGAATAATAACAGATTATGTCAGCAGTGTAATAGTGGAGTAGAGGAAACAATTGAGCATTTTGTGCTGGAATGTAGTAAGTATGAGCAAGAGAGAGAGAGTTTTATGAATGTGGTGTCTGAGCAGTATGGAGAGAATGAGTGGAATGCCAGATGTGCTGAAGATGATTGCGGTATGAGCTGTCTTGCTGGATTGGATCAGGAGTGTAATGCGAGTATCACTGAGGCTATGAAAGTGTTTCTTGTGCGTGCCTGGAGTAAGAGACAGTGACTGGAATGAGCCAGTCTGGTAGAATGGGCTGTAATGACCCAATATGCCTGGGGATGGTGTTTTGACACACTGGCTATCCCAGTGAGGCCATCCAATGGCAGCTTGTGACAAGGATTGGTAGATCCTGAGTAGTTTAGTGGACAAGTCTGGTACCAGACGCTGAACTCTTTGTGTGATAACTGTGGAGGGAATTGTAGGCCGTTACAAAGGCCCCGACGCTGTCGGCCCTCAATTTCAAGTTCAAGTTCAAGTTCAACGTGTTTCTGGTCCTCCGACGGAAAGAGGCAGTTGCTTTCGTCGAGTAAAGACCATACTTTGACAAGCTCTTGCGAAAACTGATAAGTATTACCGAGACATCTAATAAATCTCATTAGCCATCTTCATTATATCCGCAACTGGCTCTCTCCTCTCCATCTGGGGTGGGCCACTTGACGATATTTCATTTTTGTAATTGTGTACTTGCCGTATTTTTTTGTAATTGTGTTTTTTTATTTGTTAAATTACTAATTGTGTTCTGGTGATTGTTAATTGCTTTTTGTGGGTGGCCCCTTCTGGGGCTACCTTCTAATTTAAAATGGCAGAACTGCCATTAACTAACCGCTACAGCAATCTGAGAGAGTCGGATGATCCCTGCAGTGAAATTGAAGAGATGCAACTGCTGGACACCAACCCTGCTAGTGATAGTGATGAAGAGCCTAACAATGGCGAAAAAGTGATGATCCATGAAGAAACGAATGAATCCATAATTCAGGGAACATGGTTCAAGAACAACAAACTATCAAAAAAAAGAGGAAGAACTAGTGTGAGCCTCTCAAGCTCTAACTCTGATTGTGAAACCGTTAAAAAAACATGCAAATCTATCTCCCCTAAATCAAGAAGAGTATATCCAACTAATAAAACTTTGGCATCTAAAGATAAGGCAAGCACTATCCTGATCACACAACTGCAAGAGTCAAACAACAATTTAGTTGGAGCAATCAAGAAAAAAATGACATATGATCCATTTGGAGTTGCCCAGGGATTAAAGGAAGTACTAAACTATGACTACGTTGAGGAAATAAGAGTTAACAAACGAAGAAACTTGATTGCAGTAGAGCTCAAGGAAGCCACGGAAGAGGAAATGGCAAGATTGTTGAAAGTGAGCAGCGTGGGAAAGTTTGCAGTTCGGTGTTATAAACCACGGTCTGAGTCTGCACAATCCACTTTTGGAGTAATCAGGCCAATTGACTATGATGTCAATTTGGAAGATCTCATTCCAATTGCCACTAGTGGAAATGCTAAAATCATAAACATGGTAAGATTGCCAAAGTTTTCTAATGGTAAAAAAGAAAGTTCTCTAAGTGTTAAAGTCCAATTTCAAGGTAGAGATCTTCCAAAACAAATAAAAATTGAATTCATGAATTTCCAAGTAAGTCCATATTCACCTCCACCTATCCGATGCTACAAATGCCAACGACACGGACATTTTGCAAGTGGGTGTTCATCTGGTGAAAGGTGTTTAATTTGTGGTGGTGGACACACTAAAGAAAATTGTACCGCTCCCACTCCCCTCTGTGCTAACTGCAAGGGAAATCATGTGGCCAGCTCTAAAGAATGCCCTTACATACAAAATGCTTTACAAATACAAGCACTAATGAAAGAAGGAGTCTCATTTTCAGAAGCTCGGAAGCGAGTCATCTCTGAGACCACCAATAATTTTGAATCTATCTTGGAAAAAACCAAGACTACTTCTACTGTGATAAGCTCTCAAATGAACAAAGAAAAAGATGCCTCCAGGCAAGAAAGTTCCCAAATCCTAAGTTCAATGGAAAATCAAAAAACATATGCTTCAGCTTTAAAAACTTCTCAACCTAAACATGTGACTGTCCCGGCTGATGTACATCAATCTCAAGGATCGTATTATTTACCAAGAAGGATCCCCCAAACTAAACCAAATCAACCAGAGCAGAATGTACTTGCTACTCACTTTGAAGGTAGTATGTCCTCACAAGAAAGTACTGTCTCTGATGGAAGTTTAGTGCAAACAGTGGTAAAAAAAATTGAAACTCATGTGCAAGCCATGTTTGAGGATTTCTTTTCTCGCCTGGGCAAGTTTATGATGGAAGCATTCTCATCAAACTTAAATCATGAAAACAAGCGTCAACGAGACCTACTGCTTCTGGGAATGATTAGAAATCATCTTGGCCAAAAAATTGGCTCCCAACTACTTAGTATCACAATAAAGTAAATCCTCAAAACAAAAGTGACACAGCCATGGAAAATATTACAATATCAGGAAAAAATACTAAAACTTCTCAAATACCTATATCCCACTCTAAAAGAAATAAGAGATTGGGATCAGCATCAAAAAAAATGATGTATAACTATAAAATCTGCGATCAGAGGATCAAAAGAAATGGTGCCTCAGAAAAAAATTTTTATTTATATCAATTCAATTGTAATGGTTTATCTTCAAAGTTAGCAGAAGTGAAACTCTATCTGTACAGAAAAAAGCCTGACATACTATGTTTGTGTGAGACATGGATTAAAACTAATGAGCCTAAATTCATAGGCTATAATTGTCTGTGGTCCCATAGAGAAAATGGAGCCAAAGGTGGGCTATGCTTTGTGATCAGGAATGATGTTAACTATTCTGTGAATAATGTTGATAAGTTCTTGAATGGTAAATTAGAAATTGCATCAATTAAAGTGTTTTGTTCTTATGGTTATATAGATATATGTAATATTTATAATCCTAATGCGTGTATTGGTTTTGAAGAGTTGTATCATTATTATGATCAGACGAGTGAATTGTTTATATTCATTGGGGACATGAATGCTCATGCACCTTTGTGGGACTGTAAGAACCGACAAAATGCTTCAGGAAGGAACCTGTGTAGACTTCTAGATGAGAACTCTCTTAGAGTACTTAACCCTCCTGACTTGCCCACTTATATTGACTCACGTGTGGGGACAAGTTCTACATTAGATTTGTGTATTGTCCCTCCAACTCTTCTTGCGTGTGGGTTTTTCGAAAGAGGTGCGGATCTTGGGAGCGATCATTATCCAATCGAATGTACTTTTGGCACAGTAGTTAAAAAGTCCGACAACCATCTACGTAGATGGATTTTGAAAAATGCAAATTGGGCTGGTTTTAAAGAAGAATTATCTCAATTCCAAATAAGTCAGATAGCTAGCCTCTCAGTTGACAACTTGAATACAGCTTTAACAAAAGGGCTCCAGGATGCTGCCAGCAGGTGCATCCCCAAATCCTCATCGGCTTGGGTAGTTAGTAGGAAAACACCATGGTGGGATAGAGAGTGCGCTTTGGCTGTAGCAAAGCGAAGGAAAGCTCGAAATAAATTATCAAAACATCCCACGGCAGAAAATTTGCATTTGTATAAGGATCATGAAAGAAAGGCCAAGGAAATCATTAAGCAGAAGAAAATCAAAAGTTGGACGAGTTTTGTAAGCACTCTGGACTTGAACACTGGTGTTGGCAATGTCTGGAGGTTGATACGCTCAATGAAAGGTAGTTCTATCAATCCAAATCCAACTGTAGGTGAAATAGCAGGCAGCACAGCAGACAAAGCTGAATTATTACTGGCCCATTTCTGTAGACACTCGATAAAATTAGGTGATGAATTTTCTAAGACAATTGGAAATACCATCTCTAACCTTTCAGCAGTGCAGGTAGGAAATACACACCTTAGTTCTCAAATAGCAATGCATGAATTACAGAGGAGTTTAAAACATGTGAAGAATACTGGCCCTGGTTCTGATGATATTCTCTATGCTTTCCTCAGTCAGGCACCGCAGTCATTCAAAGAACACATTCTCTATTTGTTTAACAAAAGTTACATGAGTGGTTACTTCCCAGAAGCATGGAAGTTGGGAATTATATGTCCAGTAAAGAAACCCAAACAAGACCATTCAGCTCCCAATGGATATCGACCTATTACTTTGCTCTCCTGTCTCTCAAAAATCATGGAACAGATTGTCAAACGTCGACTTGATTACTTTTTAGAAAAAAAGAAGATCTTCTCTTGCTATCAAACTGGGTTCCGCAGAAAGAGATCTACGTATGATGCCCTTGCTCTAATTAAAAACTGTATTTCACAAGCCTGGTCAAAAAAAATGTATTGTTTGATTGTCTATGTTGATTTGGAGAGTGCTTATGATATTGTATGGCATGCTGGACTTTTGCATAAGCTTATAAACATTGGCTGTGACATACGCACTGTCTTATGGTTAAGATCATACTTGAGCAATAGACGTGTTAGAGTTAGGGTGGCAGATGCTGTCTCATCTGATAAGATTCTTGGTTGTGGTTTGCCCCAAGGTGCAGTTTTGAGCCCCCTGCTGTTTAATGTGATGCTCCATGATTTGCCTCAGATGGAGGGCATCCAATGCATCTCATATGCGGACGATGTGACAATAGTTGCAAGTGGGAGGTCCCCGGGCGAGATCCAGCGGACGATGCAGAACTACCTGAATGGCCTGACACACTGGTTGAGGAAATGGAAACTAGCCATAAATGTGGACAAAACTAAGTATCAAATTTTTACTCGTAAAAAATATGTACCATTGATTAACCTACGATTAAATTCTAAAACAATAGACACAACTAATAAACAGCGTGTACTTGGAATAACACTGGATTCCCCTAAACTTACCTTCTTACCACATATACAAAATGTTAAAACAGAGTGTCAACAACGGCTGCAGGTTCTCAGGGCATTGTCCGGGATCTCGTGGGGATCTTCTCAAAAGTTGTTGCGTCAGGTATATGTATCATACATTAGATGCAAACTTATGTATGGACATGTGATATTCACAAAGCTTCCTGAAAGTAGTTTTAAATTAATTAATGTGATCCAAAACTCAGCTCTGCGATCCATCTTGGGTGCACGGAAAACGTCTCCAGTTTCCTCAATGGAAGCTGAAGCATTCATTATGCCTCTGAAATTGTACCTTGATTACTTGTTCCTGAAGTGGTGTTTGAGATGCAGTTTCTTGGATGCTGAGCCCAAAGAGTTCCCAGCTAAAATTGAGCTATTCAGATCCCCTCCAAAAAGTGAGCTTGCACTGAAACGCACAGAAATAATGAAAAAAATTCAGTTTAACTTTTCTCCTCCAGGATCCCAAATTGAACAGCTCACTAGTCCGTATATGGATATCTCATCTAATGTGTGTGTTGAATTTCCTGATGTTAAATCCCTTACAGCAGCTGAAGTAAATCATATATTTGAAGAGCATGTAACATCAAAATATTGTAATCCCTATAGAATTTTTACAGATGGTTCCAAGCTACAAACAGGATCAGCATCTGCTGCTATTTATGTGCCACATCTAAAAATATGTACCTCCTGGCTCCTAAACCCAGGTCACTCAATTGTGGGAGCAGAGCTATTTGCAATTTTACAGGCTGTAAATTATACTACTGATAACCTGTCAAATCATAACGTGGTCATTTTTGTTGATTCTAGATGTTCTCTGGATATTATATTAAACTTGAATAACCCTACCTATGAGGTTTTTAGTAGAAGAATTAAAAAAATTGTGGTACAATTGAAGAACAGGATTCAGTTACAATGGATCCCTGCACATTCGGGCATAATGGGAAATGAGATAGTGGATCGGTGCGCAAAAATGGGTCACCAAAATATTAAATCTGTACTCACTTATCTAAGTTATGAGGAGCAGGTTAGCCAACTGAAAAACAAAATGTTAGACTACTGGAGCGAGTGTTGGGGAAATCAAGTGAGGGGATCCGGGAAGGGAAGATTTATGTATGAATTGAGTAGCAGACCAAAGTTTAGATTGGGTGGTGCTATGTCAAGAAAATTTCAGTGTATTATTAGCCGATTTAGAATCGATCATGTTGGTGTCCTTTCTCATCTGAGTAGATTTAACCTGTGTCAAAGCCCTCTCTGCCCCGAGTGTGGTGTTCCAGAGACCATTGAGCACTTCTTGCTCAGTTGTCCTCAATATGAGGCTGCCAGACTGCACTTATGTCTCCCTTTTGTAAAATTTAACCTTGAATTGAATCTGAAAAATGTATTAGGATTTGGTGAATACCAATCCCATGTACAATTTGCCATTCTCCGCTCCTTGGTGAACTTCCTTGGTGCTACTAATAGATGTAAGCAACTATAAATGTTCTGATTTTGTCTGTATTACATCTGTGTCTAATGAAATTAACTTGATTCAATAAGCTGTTAGCCTCTGCAGACAGCTGCTCAAGAGGTCCAGCAATATTGAGAACTCAAGAAAGAAAAGTGCTGCAGTATCGGGGGATTTGCTTGACCCTGCTTATGCTGCCGAAGTACAAGCTGTCAGGTTACACGGATTTCTGCTGAAGAAGTCCAACGACTTTCAAGATCCCTCCGAATCATCGATAAAGAAGAAGGTCCTCCGACGAATATTGTGGTGAATTAAAGTGAAGTTGCTAAAAAATGGTATAGTTTGTATATTCACGTGAGTACAGTGTGTGACTTTGTATGGAGTGCTCGTGAGAGTAGTTTTTTTGTTGCGTGAGAGTTGAGACTGAGCATTGGACTTTGGTGTGGTGACTTGCAATTTTTGACTGAGGAGTTTTGACTGGTAGTTAAGCTTTTTTGCATATAAAGAGTAATGTGTGACATTGTAGAGAGTGACTGTGAGTAGTAGGAAACGTTTTTGCTTCTTTTTGTTTGATATCTTGATTTTCAGTAGATTTGGTGAGTGAAGACTTCTTCTGCCTGTGAAATTTGTACTGAGATAGAAGCCTGTGTTTGAGGATGGCAAGAAATAGGACTGGTCGTAGGAAGGGAGGTGCAAGTGGAATGGATGAGGAGATTGAGTGCATGACTTGTAAAGAGTGGGTAGATATAGATGCATGCAAAGGTTTGAGAGAGATGAGTCGGAGGAAGTTGAATGATCTTGTGTTTACGTGCTGGAAATGTTTGAATGACGAGAGAAAGAAGTTGGAAGAGGAGGTTGAGAGATTGACAATTCTGATGGTTGCTTTAGAGGCTGATTTGAAGGATGAAAGGAAGTTGAATGAAGGAAAGAATGAGAATGGTGCAAATGCAGTGAATGAAGAGGTAAATGGTGGTGGTGCAAGGAGTGCAAATGAAGTGGATGATGGTGCAAGGAGTGCAAATGAAGTGGATGATGGTGCAAGGAGTGCAAATGAAGTGGATGATGGTGCAAGGAGTGTGAATGCAATAAATGAAGTGAATGGTGGTGCAAATGTGCCAGATGAGAGTAGAAGGATGAATGAGCATGATGAAAGAAGTACGAATGGGAAGAGAGTGAAGGAGCAACCTGTTGATATGCCACATGAGGTGCAGGCGCCTGTAGTGGAAGTGAATGAAAGGAAGATGGATGGAAAGAGTGATGTGAGTGGAAGAGTTGAACGAAAGAGTAGTATGAAAGGGAGAGTGAGACCTACGATTAGAATATGTGGTGACAGCATGGTGAAGAATGTGGATAGGTTTGTGAGTATGACTGACCGTAGTGGATGTACGAGCATGAGAGGAAAGGGAGTGAATGAGATTTGTAGGCATGCTGAGGAAGTGATAGATGGAATGGATGAAGGGATGGTTGTACTGCAAGGAGGTGGCAATGGATTGCTTGAATGTGGGAGAGAGCGTACGGTGAATGCAATTATGAATGTTGTTGAAAGGGCGCGAAAGAAGAATGTAAGAGTGGCTGTGACCAGCCTGCTGAGAAGGCCTGCTTGTGGTGAGGAGTATGAAAGGGTGCGAAAGGAGGTGAATAGGGAAGTGCATGAAAGGATTATGAGTATGAAAGCTGAGAGTATGAGAAAGCGTGAAATAGGTTCCAGCTTCCTTGATATGGATAACCTGATCCAGAGTGGGTGTTTTTGTGGAGATGGAGTCCACCTTACTCAAGAAGGTGAGATGAAACTCTCCAGGAGATACATCCAGTGGATTGGGTGTACTCATATTGTAATGGAAGGTGGAACTGGATGAATGGAAAGCTGTCAGAGCAAAAATGAAAAATGTTGTGAATTGTCCAATAGTGTTGTAAGGTTTGGATGTATAAATGTGCGTGGATGGAATGCAGGAAAGTTAAATGACCTTGTAGCAGAATTTGAGAATGGAGATTTGGATTGTGTTGGTGTAGTAGAGACCCAAATGCGTGATAGAGTCAGTTTAAAATGTAAGGAGAGTAAGTACTACATGATTGGAAAAGGGCGTGTAAGTTGGCAAAAAAGAGGTGGTGGAGTTGGTCTCATTGTAAAAAATGCTCTAAATTGGAAATTAGAAGAAATTCCTGTTGGAAATGAACCTGAGAGTGAAGATCTGTTAATAATAAAGTGTGAAAGAATGCATGCCAGAGAATGTGTTATTGTGGTTGTATGCTATATGACAACTGATGGTATTTTAGCTCATCAAGAGAATGTAAAAAAGTATGAAATATTAACAAGAATTGTGCAAGAGCATTGCAGGTGCCCTCTGATTGTCATGGGTGATATGAATGGCCATGTTGGTATACTTGGTGAGCCTGTGAATGCAAATGGACAAAAATTGATTGATTTCTGTGATGAGAATGAACTTGAGAACCTGAATGTAACAATAGGAAATGGCTTGCATACATGGCAAAGCAGGGAATGTAAAACTGCAATTGATTATATGATAGTGAATAGTAGAGCAAGAATATGTGTCAAAGAAATGTTTGTAGATGAAGATGATTTTGATATTGATAGTGACCATAAAATGCTTGTACTAGAATATAATTGGGGTGGAAAGGAGTCAATGCAGAAGGCCAGCAGAGTAAGAGAAAATTGGCATATTAAAATAGCAAACTGGGAAGAATTTAGAAATGAATTGAGTAGATGTAACTGGAACAGGTGTGTAAATGTAAATGACCTAAATAAGGAGATTGCAAGAACCTTGTATGATGTGGCAGAGCAAAAGATTGGTAGAATGAAATGCAGGAAAAGTACAGGGAATGCTAGGTGGTTTACAAGTGAGATAAAGGAAGAACGAATGAGAAGGAAGACTTTAAATAAAAAACAACGCTGTATGAGGAAAATGTATGAAAGACGCAGAATTACTGAGGATGAATGGCAGAGTGTATGAAATGAGTACAAGGACCAGCAGAAGAAAGTAAAGAGAATGATCAATGAGGCTAGGGTTAAAGAAGAGAGACACCAAGTTGAAAATCTAAGAAAGAAAGGTCCAGATGGAATAAAAGATTGGTATAGGTTTATACAAGGTAATGATAGAGGTAGTGAAGTTCAAGTTGATGAATTAGTAGTCAATGGGTGCAGTGTGCAAGATAGGATGCAAATGGTGAAAGCAGTTGAATACTGGGAGGACATTGGTGGAATGAATGAGCAGGTTACAGATGATGAACCGATAAATTTTCTTATAGATGAACATGAACTGCAAATGGAAGACGAAATCACTTGTGAAGAGATTGTAAGTTTTTTGAACAAAGTGAAAAATGGAAAGGCATGTGGCCCTGATAAGATACCATATGAGTTCTATAAATGTGGAGGAGAGAGTGTAGTCAGTATGTTGAAATGTTTATTTGATGAGATATGGAAGAGTGAAAGAGTACCGGATGACTGGAACAAGTGTAATGTAGTTCTGTTGCATAAGGGTGGACATAAGAGTATGAAAGAACTTAAAAATTACAGACCAATTGCACTGGGTGACACGGTATGTAAGATCTTTTGTGGTATTTTGAATGAGAGAATGAAAAACTTAGTTGAGGAATTAGGAGTCCTGGGAGAAGAACAGAATGGTTTTAGGCAAGATAGACGTGGGGAGGATAATCTGTTTGTAGTGAGTGAAATAATTGAGCGAATGAAGAAGGATAACAAGAAGGTATATTTAGCATTCCTGGATATTGAAAAGGCGTATGACAGAGTGGATCGGGTTAGGCTGTTAGAAATTTTGAGAAAAGTTGGTTTTAGCAGAAAAATAGTGAACATTGTACAGAGTCTGTATGAGAACACAAGTGCTATCTACAGGTTAGGAAATTTGGAAACAGGGCAAGTGAGGAGTGTTAGAGGAGTGAGACAGGGCTGTACTCTGTCCCCCCTGTTGTTTGGATTGTATACAGAAGAATTAGCAGTTCGACTGAGAGGGAGTGGTTTAGGACTGAAAGTTGGTAATGAGAGACTGAGCTGTTTGTTGTATGCTGATGATGTGGTTGTGGTTAGTGAATGTGGTCATGAACTACAAAGGATGCTTGACATTGTGAATGGATATAGTACAGATTTCAAGATGAACTTTGGCGCAGATAAAAGTAAGGTCATGGTTATAAATAGTGATGAGACTGATAGAGACAGACTGTGGAATATTGGAGAAATCAGAATAGGTAGAACAAAAGAATACAAATATCTAGGTTGTATGATAAGTGAAGATGGATGTACTAGAACTAAAGGTGAGAAAGTGGCTAAAGCAATGCAGTGGAGTGGACGGTTAGGTAGTGTGGCCAGATACAGAGCAAACAAGTACGAATGTGTGAGAGGAATGTGGAAGTATGTTGCTGTACCTAGTGTCATGTATGGTATGAGTGCTCTTGCATGGAATGGAAGTGATCTTGAAAAGCTGGATGTGATACAAAATAAGGTAGGACGTGTAGCATTGGGTGCTCCGAAATGGACAGCTATAGAAGCCATTAGAGGTGACCTAGGGTGGAGCCTATTTTCAGAAAGAATGATGAAAGCTGTGCTGAATTATAAGGTGAGAATTGAAAGAATGCAGAATAGCAGGTGGGTAAGGCGAATCTTTGAATGGAATCTGAGTGTAAGCTATTGGGAGAAAGTATGTTGGGGGCATGCAAGGAAACTCAGTGTGCAAAAGATTATTCATGTTAGAATTGGGAGACCTGTGGATGACTGGAGTTTAATAAATGTAGGAGGTGTAGGGCCTGAGTGGGACTGCAAGAGGTGGAAGAAAGAGATTGAGAGACAAACAAAAGAGTATGGATTGAATAAGTGGAAGCTTAGCATGATGCGGAAGCCTACACTTAACTGGTATATGAAAAAGAAAGCACCTAAGTTTGAGCTGTTCTATGATGGTAGTTTTGGAAGTCAACTCTTGTTTGCTGTGAGATGCAAGTCATTGAGTGTGAACAGACGTACATGGAGATGGAATGAGAATAATAACAGATTATGTCAGCAGTGTAATAGTGGAGTAGAGGAAACAATTGAGCATTTTGTGCTGGAATGTAGTAAGTATGAGCAAGAGAGAGAGAGTTTTATGAATGTGGTGTCTGAGCAGTATGGAGAGAATGAGTGGAATGCCAGATGTGCTGAAGATGATTGTGGTATGAGCTGTCTTGCTGGATTGGATCAGGAGTGTTATGTGAGTATCACTGAGGCTATGAAAGTGTTTCTTGTGCGTGCCTGGAGTAAGAGACAGTGACTGGAATGAGCCAGTCTGGTAGAATGGGCTGTAATGACCCAATGTGCCGGGGGATGGTGTTTTGACACACTGGCTGTCCCGGTGATGCCTTCCAATGGAGGCTTGTGACAAGGATCGTAGATCCTGAGTAGTTTAGTGGACAAGTCTGGTACCAGGCGCTGAACTCTTTGTGTGAAAATTGTGGAGGGAATTGTAGGCCGTTACAAAGGCCCCGACACTGTCGGCCCTCAAGTTCAAGTTCAAGTTCTTTTACCTATAGGCCTAAATGATTATTCCTCCCTATTACTTTTTCATAATACTTCTAAGTAAATCTAGCATTTAAAAATGATATATATTATCTAATGTATTTATTTTAATATCACATGTGAGATTTAACAAAATGTGTAATTTACTGAAGGGTGATCAAAGTGAAAAATAAAAACAAAGATATACTTGATGAGCCCGAAGTTGTTTGTAACAGGTTTATATAGTCCTGGTGTTTCTGCATTATTTTTAGAATAAAGCCACATTTTTATTAAATTTATTGTTCTGAAGTGTAGATTAAAGGTGCTCGTTTAATTTAACTAGCTTATTGAAAACAGGCAAGACAAAAGAAGGGAATAGTAGGAATACTTCAAATGCTGTCATGTCTTAAATTTCTGATTTGGTCAATATTGAATATAATGTTGTCAACAAATTTCATAATTTCGTTGGTATAGATGGGTAATATAGTCGATTTTAAGAAGTTATACACGAATGACAATGTGCCCGGAAATGCTTAGTTTTCGAGTTATTTAAGTTTGAAGTTATACGAACGGCGCTCCTGAATGGCCCTTTTAACGCAAAAACAGTCATTGTTTTAGCAATGAAAATGGAAGCTAACGCCTATTACAAACGTAAAGAGGTTGGGTCGTGAGGGGTAGCAACAGTTCTTTTAGTGAAAATTATAAATAAAGCTTTCTAGTGACGTTTGTTTACATCGACTCGAAAATGGCTGCCGCCATCTTCAGCCGGTTGGCGCCATGGCGGCAGCCACCTTGGCGTCGATGTAAACAAACGTCACTCGAAACCTTTATTTATAATTTCCATTAAAAGAACTGTGCCTCCCCCTCACGACCCAACCTCTTTACGTTTGTAATAGGGGGTTAGCTTCCGTTATTAATTGAATTACGCTAGCCCCGCGTGCTTCCATGGCGCACACAAGCCAGCTTCAAAGTTGAATAATTCGAAAATAACGCATTGCCGGGCAGAATGTCATTCATGTAAAACGTCTTATAATCGACTATATTACCCATCTATACCTACGAAATTATGAAATTCGTTGACAACATTATATTCAATATTGACCTCTGATTTTAAAAAACTTTGTGGAACTCTTGAATAGAAAATAAAATTTGGGTAAATTTTTACCTTGGATGTTAATGATTTTCATAATTTCATTGCCATAGTTAGGTAATATAGTCAATTTTAAGACGTTTTACATGAATGACAATATGCTTGCAAATGCTTAGTTTTCGAGTTATTTAAGTTTGAAGTTATACAAAGGTGCTCCTGAATGGCCTTTTTTGCACAATTGCAGAGTTGAAATGGAAGATAACCCCCTATTACAAACGTATGGAGGTTGGGCTGTGAGGGGAAGCCACAGTTCTTCTAGTGAAAATTATAAATAAAGGTTTCTAACCTAGTGACGTCCGTTTACATCGGCTCCAAGATGGCGGCCGCCATCTTGGGTATGGGTGGCCATCATTGGAGATGAAGTAAGCGGACGTCACTAGAAACCTTAATTTATAATTTTTACTAGAAGAACTGTGGCTACCCTTCACAACCCAGCCTCTTTACGTTTGTAGTAGGGGGTTAGCCTAGCTTCTGTTATTAATTAAATTACGCTTGGCACGCATGCTTCCCTGGCGCGCACAAGCCAACTTCAAAGTTGAATAATTCGAAAATAACGGATCAGCGAGCAGAATGTCATTCATGTAAAATGTTTTTAAATGTGTTCCTTTATTGATTATTGGCAACAAAATTATGAAAATTGTTGACAACATTAAAGTAAAAATTGACCAAAATTTGAGCTGTAATTTTGCTATTGTAAAGATCTCTGAATGGTTTACTTAGGTAAATGTTGAAGATTAACCAGGAATCGATATTTGATTTTTGGGTGCCTAAACTTAGTTAATTAAATCAAAATAAACAAGTTTTCTTTTATGCACTTTCCGTTGCAAGTAAGTATTTTACAAGTTATAGCAGTAAGTTAGTTACCTCAACTCAAGTGTTGAAGCGGGAAGTAATTCATCAAGCCCGGTGAACGGCAACTCTGCAATGGAGTCTTGCTTCCGGCCATGGTATTTATCAAAGACAAAACTAAACCGACCCCTCTAACTTGTAAAATATTCATTTGACGAAAAAAGTATATCAAAAAAAGTAGTTTATATTGATGTTATTACCATGATTCAAGAAAAAAAATTAAAAAATCAATGAGTAGCTGTTTATTCGAGCGCATTCGTCATCAAAGACGAAACTAAACCTACCGTTATAATTCGTAAAATACTCATTTACAACCGAAAGTGCATAGAAGAAAACTTTTTTATTTTGATCTAATTCACTATGTTTATGATTTGAAAATTGGAAAATTAATTCCCGGTTAATCCTCAATATTTACCGTTACTTCTGACTTTTTATTATTGAAGTAATTTTTAAACTTATTTTAGTTTTAAGGCCAATGAAAAATACAATCTTTAACAGATATTTAGATGTTAAAATTACATTTTGTGTTGCTTACTACTGTTCTGTTGCATTATATGTGAAGCCAAAACTTATCAATACGGCAATGGACTTGAAAAAAAAAAAGATATCTTGACTTTTGAATTATGAGAAAGTTAGTTCTAGCTAATCAGTGAGTATGTTAAAGAATTTGTTGTAGCTGGAACTCATTATTTTTGAAATAGGTGTAATAATGTGTTCAAATTTTAGTTTCTCAATTTCAATATTGAATTAATAAATAATTTAGCATTGGCTAAACATGATTCAGAATATTTTAGGCCGAGTTGAAAATATGTTTGTGGCTGATTAAAAGAGTACCTACTCTATTAATAAAAAATTTTCAGGCTTGATAACATTTTAATTTCTTTTTTGTTCTAAACATTCACTTCCTCATCTTAAATTAGAAGTATTTTTTATCAGAAATAGAACAGAAGTAAAACTACTACTTCTAAAGTTGAAGTGCAAATAAAACCCATTATTGAAACCCATAAATTGAGCAGCCATAAAATCTATATATTAATCATGTCAAAAATTTGGAAACAGTTATATCTCTCCTTACAAAAGGCCCAACTAACAAATAATCCAAGTTATGAAATGCCTATGCGTAAAATTTTTGTTGCTGAAAATATAGAAATTCAAGTTACAAAATGCTAAACCTCAAAAATTCAAATGATGAATGCTTGGCTTTGCCATTGCCCAAATCCCACAAATGTAGATACACTTATACCATACTGTATTTTGTTTTGAAATTGGCAACATAAAGTAGATGGTAAATGGTTTGAATGTCTTATTTATTTTAATGGTTTAATAAATACTTCTCCTATACCTTAAGCACATATTTTGTTCAAAATTGGTATATTTTTATTTTGTAGGATGAGGTATGACTGTATTTAGATTGAGACATTAGAAATTTTACATTGTAGGATCTCTAGTTATAATTTTATGTTTAAAAATAATAGAAACATATATAAAAGATGGATTATTACCATATGCATTACTAATTACTGCTAAGTTATTTATGAAAAATGTCAACCTACAAAGTTGGAAAAATTAATAAAAGTGCTACAACAACAACATTTATCAAAAATCATGTCTTTAAGTTTAGGGTAATGTGCATTTGAAAAGGTTCAGTTGGACTTAATTTGTCTGTATTGTCAAGAAAAAGCTACCAGATTAGCTACTGTAAAATTAAGCTCATTTGAATTAATGTGATTTTTCTAATTTGGAAGATAATTCATGGAAAGATGATGTCAAAAAGCACAAAATGAAATAAAGGCTGGAAGAAATAAAAAAAGTTATGTATAATAATCTTTGACAAATCACATAACACATTTTCCTATTTCCTAACAATACGCGTAATATTCATTCCAACTCCAAATCTGATAAATTAATACTCCAAAAATTGTAAGCTTGGATTACAGATACACTCATAACACTTCTACTGGTGGGTGTGACGGACAGATAAACGGACAGACTTACGCCGCTCCTATTGTATAGATTTTAAAATATTGTTTTATTTGCATAAAAATAAAGTTAATGTATCATATCAGAACAGTTTTCTTTAGACTATGCTTCTTTTAACTTTGTTTTTACATTGTGCAGCTCCATCATTTACTATTAATTCCAATTAAATGCATTAGTAAAATTTTACAGGTGGATATGACACCCTTTTCAAGTGTTTCATGTATTTTTGTGGTCGTTTTATCTCATGTCGCACTTGCAGGTAAGAATGTAAAAGTTTGTTTTTTACCCATGTAACTGTGATCATAGTTTCAATTGATGCAATTTGTTAAATAACCTGTTTTTATCTTTATGTGGTTCAAAATTTTACAATATCAATGAGGTAATTTTTTGAAATTCCTACTATTATGTGATGCCTGTGCATAATGTAGTATTTCCATTTACTGGTTGCTTTTTTTCTAAAATTAATCATATTGCTTCACTATTGTTATAAATACTGAGACTGTTTTTCTTCCAATAACATTATTTATAAGAAATTACCCATAGCTTATGCAAGGAACTCAAAGTCAAAAGTTAATTTTATACATCACCTCAGGCAAACTTCTTGATGGCTCTGTGGAGCGTGGCACTAAGGCCGCAGATGGTGCACCTGAGATGACGCTGATTGTGAGTCCAGCTGAGCAGCCTGTGGTGCGGGGGGTTGGAGAGACTCTGACGCTAACTTGCACCCTGCTGCCCATCTCACCCGCACCTGCAAACACGTCCATCAATTCCACTTCTGCTGATGATATGATACAGGACATCATGCGGCGGGCTGCTCAGCACCAGGCAGCTTTGGTAACTACCCTAGTTGCACACAAGAGGCTGTGCGCTTAATACATACATATACCAGGCTTCTCCTTCTGCAGTTAATAGAATGAAAAATTTGTTTTCTAATTCGTCATGTGTCTTATGAATTAACTGTTATGATAGTTTCCTTCATAACAAATCATTTCTTTTGTGTATGTACAAATGCCTAAAAATTGAGTGTTTGTATGTCTGAGAATAAAAAAAAAATGCATCAAAATATTTGTTGCATGCTTCTTTATAAAAAATAAAGATATTGTAACAAAATATAAGTTCTCATTCGTTATATATGTTTGTATATGGTGGTCTTAACTTTGAATGACATGCTTGGATTAGTATTTGAAAAGTATTTCCATAGCCTCCGTCTAATGAGGCATTTTACTAAAGACTTGTGTGCCTAGTGACCGCTAGTATGATACTTGATTATATTTGTTTTTTGTTCTTATGTTTGTTTACCATTTGTGTTTGTTACAAATGATCTCTTGTGTTAGAATTTTTTATGAAATACATTTGTCTGTTATTTTTTGTCTCAATATTGCTCTTGTTATAATAGTATTATTGTAACTGCAAAAATGATAATTTTGTATAATTTTCATTGCTTGTTTCAATGGTAAATCTAATTGTATGCCATTTTAATTTTTTCTCCCCTACATTGAAAGAAGACGTCAGTTGTAAGTTTTAGTCATCCTCATTTTCATTGCGCGCAGAGGAAGTACAAAGATGAAGCAGTGTCACAAAGGCTACACTGGGAGGAGGAAACTCCATCTCTACATTGGGTCATCCCCATCAATGAGTGAGTCCATTATCTTTTGTTGTACACTTGGACCCCAACTAACGAGTACAATTAGTAATTGATAGCCGACTCAATCCAAATAAAAAGCCATTGGTTCCTAATAGCTGTTTGTAAGCTGAATTGTGTTGTAATGCAGTAATATCCAGTCCAGAATTGGCAATTAAGGGTGTTCAAAATGCATTTTACACATATATATGTGTATGGTAAACATAGAAATATGTGACATAAAAGATGTAATGTTAAAAATTTAAATAATGAGGATAGTTAATAAAAAAAATAATAATGACAATCTATGTTATTTACATTGAGAGGTAAGTTGCTGCGCATACATAGCTTGCTGTTGAATGTTGTTAGAATTGCTTTGTGTTACTAATTAGCTTTAGCCTTGTGAAGACAACTGTGGGTTGCTGGTAAAAATGGTATACCTTTAGTGGAAGTTATAATGAGCTCTTTTTAAGTGATCAGTGGTTCTGGTTCTTGTTGGTTGGCTACCCAGTCTTGGTGGAATGTGCTTTGGTGTATAAAAGTAGGAGTAATCAGTTACTTTATACGTATATCCATTTTGTATTGGGTTCCTCTATTTTTATGTAAGGATAGCATTGGAAGAATTTTAGTTAGTACAGATAAATTGCAATTGAAAAAAAAATTGTGGATTTGCAGCCATTGAATAGTGTTTAGAAATCGATTTCCTGGGTAGAGTAGAGATGGGCACACCAAGGAACAAACAAATTGTGTAATACTATGTAGGGGTATTGTCTTTACTTTGGAAGTACTCTTGAGCTTAATTTTAGTGCCATTTCAAATTATCAAAATACTTTGAATGGGGTAGTGCTGGTATGGAGTTACTGGGAGTAGGAGTTGATGTCATTCAAGTAGAAACCTTCCTTTGGAAAATTGGAGTGTATAGGCTATGGTTTTTTAGAACCAATTTATCTTCTAATTTGATACATGCTCTGCTGTGTTTATTGATTCGTTTTTTTTACAACACATCACTTTTTCAAATGTTCAATCAGATGTGTGATATTGTCTGCCGCATAGTTGATGCCTCATAATAAATGTCTTTCACATTCATGATGACCGTTCACCCATACATGCTCCTTCCTCTTGAAACTACACTGTATACTCATCTTTACCCTCCATGTCACCAACATGGCTGAATTAAGCACAGCGTTTTAGTATTTTAAGATTTTATTTCTCTCAACACCTCAGAATGATTTGCTGGCTCTACATAAATATAAATATGAAACCTTGTATTTTACCTAACACATGTTGCTTTTTGTCTAGTTTTGCACTGGTTTTTAGTTTTTATTAGGATTTGAGAAATATTGATACAAGACCAGTTTACTTGTTAAAAGATTTCTTAATTTGAAAAAAATCATTAATTTCATGTATAAAGTCATTTTGAGTTAAAAACTGTTCATTTACATTGTTATTGCTCAACACTTGCTGCCATTTTTAATTATTGCAGAAGAGTTGGATCTTCAAACAAGAAATGTCTTCGAATTGTTCATGAGATGATTTCAATGCTTAACATGTTCCCCGCATATCAAGTACCAACAATGAGGTTCCACTGTTGCGTGTTGGTACACAGGCGTACCAAACCAAATATTTTTCAACATATTGGCATTACCTACTTGCGTGTTGAACCATATGTGCCCATAGTTTTTATTGCATTTACACTGGGCTATGTTACTATACTTCCCGCCTCTCTCTGCAAACCCTCGTGCCAAAATGAAAATACTGAAGGTGTTCCACCACAGAGGAATATTGGCCATGTCTGGATGCGCGGGGAATGATACAATTCGAGGTTTTCTTGGTGTGTTGCATTGCAGCGCTGCTCGAGTGAGCGAGGAGCATCTGGGCAGCGGGGACATGTCCGGCACGGCCAGCCTGCGCTTGATGGTGCACCGGCTGCGGGAAGCTGATGCTGGCAATTATACCTGCGAGGAGCCACGGCTGCAACGCAGAACTGTTGTTCAGCTCCACGTGCTGCACAGTCAGTCAATGGGTTTTGGTGTTAATTAGTTTGTGCTGGTTTTGTAGTGTCATTTGAATTATTTTATACCATACCTGATGGTTGTTTCATACTATAGCTGGTGATTGTGTTTTGTTGTAGTTAGATTGTTCTGTTTTTATAGTCTGTCATTTGAATTTTGCCATGTATCCCCTCAGGGAGATAAAACTATTGTATCCATGGGAATTAACACTCTCAGGGGCAAAATGTGTGGTCCTGAGCTGAAAGTTAGGTTGGCCTTTTTTTGTTGAAATGGATGGCATTTTGTTTTGTTAATGACCATTTTTTGGGTTCGCTTCTGTCATATTTTTCAGTACCTCTGACTTTCTTCTTCAACTGTGATCTTGTTTCATAAACTTCCTTCTTAACTAACTGGTGCTAAGCTCACAGAATCCTGTGCGGAAACACCCTTTGTACTTAGATTCTGCATTCCATTAACTCCATACTGAATAGTGCCTTCATCCTTCCTCTCTGTGAACATCTTTGCTGTAGTAAGGGAGACTAAAAACTAATTTATAATCAATTTACAGGGGATGTGGTGCAGCGTTGCGGTGTGTCCTCGTTCCAGTGCAGCACGGGCGAGTGCATCCTGCTGCGGTTTGTGTGCGACGCAAAGCCCGATTGCCCGCACGCTACAGATGAACTCGCTGAGCACTGTGGTGAGAATGCGTTTTTATTTCCTAGAGGATTTTTGTGCATTTTATATCCTCTCAAGAGGATACAACTTTTGTATCTATGAGAAGTTGCGCTTCCAAGCTAATTTTCCCTAACTGAGAGTTGGGTAGGGCTTTTTTTTTGTTAAAATAGAATAAGGTTTTTATTTTGTTAAGGACCATATTCTTTTGGTATATCCATCTTCTGTATTCCTGAGCCTATTACTTTTTCTTTAACTTTTATCTTGTGTTAATAAACTTCCTTCCTAACTTTCTATTTCTAGGTAAGAGAATCTTTTGTGGGAACACACTTTGCGCATAGATTCTGCATTCCCTAAACTGTTTACTAAATGGTGTTTTCATCCTTTTTCTCTTTGGAACACCTTTGTTGTTAGAGACCTTGAGCTAACTTATAAGCTTAAGAGTTTTATTTCTGTTCTTATCTTGTCTAGCAATGTCTTTCCAAGCTCTTTGAGCACCGTGGTATGAATACCTCGTCCATCTCTTTTAGTTCATTTTTTTTCAGCAACGCTACGCACTGTAGTACAGTACAACAAACCCTGAGCTTTTACTTCTCTTAGTCTTAGGCTTTTTTTCTCCTGTGTTGTTGTGCAGGGAAATTCACATCAGCTGTGCTTCTACAACTGGTCAGCAGCTAGGTATGTTTGTTTGCATTTTGAGTATTATAAATTTGTATTTATTGAAGTTAATACTGAAATCCATGTCACTGAAGGTATATTTGGTTAGTGTGACCTTTCAAAATTGGGAGTGCACATACCTGTTTGCATTATTATTGCAGCTAACTTAATAGTTCATATCGTCATATGTTTAGCAAGCATCTTTTTTTCATTCATTTCAAAGAAAGCTGTAGTTGCTGTTGGTGTTTGAGTAATCTTTGCCTAGTTAATATTTACACAGACTTTTTCTGTGCTATAAAATTCTTCATTACGCTAGTTCAAAATGATGATAAATAATATTTCTAAAACTTCAATACAACGTTTTAATTCATTTATTTTTACATTTTGATCCGTGTGAAACTACCTTCCTTTACTTGATGCCATGTGTGTGCACATCTTAAATTTTACACTGTGGCACATTTTACCGAGAGAAAAGCTTTTGATAACCAAAAGGAAAAGCTTTTGATAACCAAAAGGAAAAGCTTTTGATAACCAAAAGGAAAAGCTTTTGATAACCAAAAGGAAAAGCTTTTGATAACCAAAAGGAAAAGCTTTTGATAACCAAAAGGGAAAGCTTTTGATAACCAAAAGGAAAAGCTTTTGATAACCATAAGGAAAAGCTTTTGATAACCAAAAGGAAAAGCTTTTGATAACCAAAAGGAAAAGCTTTTGATAACCAAAAGGAAAAGCTTTTGATAACCAAAAGGAAAAGCTTTTGATAACCAAAAGGAAAAGCTTTTGATAACCAAAAGGAAAAGCTTTTGATAACCAAAAGGAAAAGCTTTTGATAAACAAAAGGAAAAGCTTTTGATAACCAAAAGGAAAAGCTTTTGATAACCAAAAGGAAAAGCTTTTGATAACCAAAAGGAAAAGCTTTTGATAACCAAAAGGAAAAGCTTTTGATAACCAAAAGAAAAAGCTTTTGATAACCAAAAGGAAAAGCTTTTGATAACCAAAAGGAAAAGCTTTTGATAACCAAAAGGAAAAGCTTTTGATAACCAAAAGGAAAAGCTTTTGATAGCCAAAAGGAAAAGCTTTTGATAGCCAAAAGGAAAAGCTTTTGATAACCAAAAGGAAAAGCTTTTGATAACCAAAAGGAAAAGCTTTTGATAACCAAAAGGAAAAGCTTTTGATAGCCAAAAGGAAAAGCTTTTGATAACCAAAAGGAAAAGCTTTTGATAGCCAAAAGGAAAAGCTTTTGATAACCAAAAGGAAAAGCTTTTGATAACCAAAAGGAAAAGCTTTTGATAACCAAAAGGAAAAGCTTTTGATAACCAAAAGGAAAAGCTTTTGATAACCAAAAGGAAAAGCTTTTGATAACCAAAAGGAAAAGCTTTTGATAACCAAAAGGAAAAGCTTTTGATAACCAATAGGAAAAGCTTTTGATAACCAAAAGGAAAAGCTTTTGATAACCAAAAGGAAAAGCTTTTGATAACCAAAAGGAAAAGCTTTTGATAACCAAAAGGAAAAGCTTTTGATAACCAAAAGGAAAAGCTTTTGATAACCAAAAGGAAAAGCTTTTGATAGCCAAAAGGAAAAGCTTTTGATAACCAAAAGGAAAAGCTTTTGATAGCCAAAAGGAAAAGCTTTTGATAACCAAAAGGAAAAGCTTTTGATAACCAAAAGGAAAAGCTTTTGATAGCCAAAAGGAAAAGCTTTTGATAACCAAAAGGAAAAGCTTTTGATAACCAAAAGGAAAAGCTTTTGATAACCAAAAGGAAAAGCTTTTGATAACCAAAAGGAAAAGCTTTTGATAACCAAAAGGAAAAGCTTTTGATAACCAAAAGGAAAAGCTTTTGATAACCAAAAGGAAAAGCTTTTGATAACCAAAAGGAAAAGCTTTTGATAACCAAAAGGAAAAGCTTTTGATAATCAAAAGGAAAAGCTTTTGATAACCGAGAGAAAGAAGCTCCTAATGACTGAGCAAATGTGTGACCGCGAGTTGTTGTTGTTTTGCCCCGACGGCCGCTCGAAGGGGTCCGCCGCGGCCAGGGCCGATCCAGACCGGGCCCGGCCCCGGCCCGAGGCGAAGAGGGGTGTGGTTATATGGGCCTCTGGAAGACGCCCGCGTCGTGCAGAAACCTCACGACGTCCGCAGGGCGAGTCCAGAGGTGCTCCAGTGCATGTATCTGGTGTGTGTGTGTGTGTGTGTCGGTGTGCGTGTAGGGCGGGACAGTGTAGGACAGTGCGGCCAGAGTGACCGCGTGTCAAAGCTTCTGATGACCGAGAGAATGTGACTGTGATTGAAAGCTTTCACTAAGCGAGAGAACCTAAGCCTAAGTCGATGGCTAAGGAAATCGGTGGGGCAGGTTTTGGTGACGTGTGCCGCAACAAGCTGCAGTGCGACGACGGTCGGTGCCTGGACCCGGCGCGATGCTGCAGGGGTCCCGTCGCGCCGCACTCCACTCCCCTCAACTGCTCCGTCAACCCCTCCATACAGTGCTGCCGCCAGCTCATTCATCCTGGTGACTCATTCGCTATTCTCTTGTTTCCTTTCAAATACATTGCTATACACTACTGCGGCTGAGAAGCGTATAAGCGTTTTCAAGTACTAGGATTTGTTAATTAAGACGTAGGCTTTGGTCTTGTCTATTTTTATTAATCTGTATCCCTTATTTAGGAGTCTGCAGTGTTGCCATTGCTGGGGCATTACCATTACCATACAGTACCATTGCCATAAAGTACCATTGCCATAAAGTACCATTGCCATAAAGTACCATTGCCATAAAGTACCATTGTCATAAAGTACCATTGCCATAAAGTACCATTGCCATCAAGTACCATTGCCATAAAGTAGCATTGCCATAAAGTACCATTGCCATAAAGTACCATTGCCATAAAGTACCATTGTCATAAAGTACCATTGTCATAAAGTACCATTGCCATAAAGTACCATTGCCATAAAGTACCATTGCCATAAAGTATCATTGCCATAAAGTATCATTGCCATAAAGTATCATTGCCATAAAGTATCATTGCCATAAAGTATCATTGCCATAAAGTACCATTGTCATAAAGTATCATTGTCATAAAGTACCATTGTCATAAAGTACCATTGTCATAAAGTACCATTGCCATAAAGTACCATTGCCATAAAGTACCATTGCCATAAAGTACCATTGCCATAAATTATCACTACCATAAATTATCACTACCATAAATTATCACTACCAAAAATTACCACTGCCTTGCAGCTGCTCTGGACCAGGATCTCTTCTACCTCTCCACCAAGCCGCGGCCTCGCGTGCGTCCTGGCTTCTTCTCGCAGCCTTCGCCTCTGCTCATTGGTGAGCCTCTTGTTAGTCAGTCGTTTGTGGTGTGGTCATCTTTTTCGTTCAGTTGTGTTTATACTGTAGTCATCTCTGTAATTCAGTCGTGTTTATGTTGTGTTCATCTCTCTAATTAATGCAATATTTACATTGTTTTCATTCATCTTTAGAGCGGGTTTGTACAAGAACTGTGTAAAAAAACTAGTTAGCTAACAAAAAAGCTTATGAGAGACAAGGGGAGATGCTGTGTGTTAAACTATTGCATGGTCATTTGAGAATTTAAACTTGGAGTTGAAAGCCAAAGAAATATTTACCTCCAATTATCAAAGATGTAGTAATTGTTGTAGCATCAGATGGTACATAATGTGTAAGCACATTTTAATAATCACGCACTTTGCATTTCTCCTTAATAGAGTGTTCTTGTGTAGAGAAAGTGTATGTATTTATAATTTATAGATATGCTAAGTATTCAAAGAAAGGAGTTACAGCTTTTTTCACTCATTCTTTCATCTCCCCTTGCAGTTCAATTTCTTGTAGACGCTAAGGATTCAGAACTTCTTAGAAGCATAGAATAGGTAACAGATTTAGGCTAGTTACGTTTGTCAACCTTATGCGATAAGGACTGGCACTCTAGGAGAGCTAGTGTTTGGTTATCTCAGTGTCAGGCTATTGTCGAAGATGCCGACTTGTGCCTATATAATTTAACAGGAGGGAAAATAATTCTCGCATAACTAAACTCTCGTATCACAGATACTTGAGAAGCATATATCCGTCTCAGATTTGAAAATTTCAACAGCTTGAATTTCATATCGGCTCTAACTTTCGACGCCTGCATTACTAGCGTGAAAACCTCCATAGCTAGAATTTGTTCGGCTCTAAAAACTCGAAGCTTGATTAGCTCGTAGCTTATTCATTTCGGCTCAAATTTTCGACGCTTGAAAAACAGCTTGAAATCTGGAAAATAATTTGCATCTGGATAAACCTGTGGGCAATTCCCAATGTAATGATCACTTTCTTTTTGATCGTATAAATTGATTTTTATATTTTCCAGGACAATTCTTCTAATTGAATAAATTTCTTTTCTTAATTTCTGTATAATTTCAAGGTTGGCATTCAAATTAAAGCACATCTATAGCAGGTATTGAAACACTCGTTATGCATGGCCACACATTTTTACTGTTTTACGTTGATATCACCAAGAACAAGGGACAATTGGAACCCGCAAACTAAGCAAAGATGAAAAGGGGATTTGATCTCTTACGCAACTTTGAAGGAAGTACCGGTGCTGATGTCGCTGTATTCGAAGTAATCCCGTTTACTTTAACTTTAGTTTGTCGTTCTAAGATAAGAAGTCACAAATCAATTATACAATGACAATCTCAGTATGCCAAGCTGAGTTCTACTCCATTGATGAAAATCAAGGTGGCATATACGGGACCCTTCTACTATGATACGCTCGGGAATGAATACTCACCCTAATTACAATCTTTTATAGAAGCAGTTATTGCGGCTTATGCAAGAACGTTAGGCAGCGATCAACAGTCACGAGTGTAACCGTTGAGCAGGCGTCATCCCCTCTTTGCTGATCTGGCTTTTATTATGCTGAGTTGCCAGGGTCTTTCAGGGCACGGAGTACGTGGCTCTTGTTCGTTGATGTAACTGTTGTCTTTGATGCGCCGTTATGTAGAAAGGTATATAACACCAACTAAATAAATTAAGTCAGCAAAACCTGACTTTCTATTATCCCTGAAGATATCAGGAAGATCCCCCCGGGATAAGAAGGACCAATCTAATTAATTCTCAATCGGGCAGAAACAGGAATCGCCCACCTGACTATTATCGTTGGCTCCAAAGAAGGACCAGCCAAATAAATAATCTATAACTGGCACCCAACGTGGATCTGCCGAAACAACTATCAAACTTTTGGCACCCAAGAGGATACAGCCAAACCAAATATCTAACACTCAGCTATAGATCTTCTATCTTTTATGTCTACTTAGTTTCTTCAGTTTTCATGCCTTTTTTGCTATCTCTTCTTTGTATTTTCCTTTCTCTTCCTAACTTGCTGCTTTTAGGCACTGGGTATTCTGTGTGGGAGCACACGTTGTGCATATATTCCCCCTCAGGGGGATACAACTATTGTATCTATGGGAATTAGCGCTCCCAGGGGAAAAATGTGAGGGCCCGAGCTGAGAGTTAGGTAGGCCTTCTTTTTTGTTGAAATAAAATGTTTTTGCTATGTTAAGGACCACCTTTTTTCGGTTCACTGCTGTCCTGTTCTTCATCACCTACTACTTTCCTCTTCCACTTTGATCTTGTTTCATGAACTTCTTTCTCATCTTACTGTTTCTATGCCTTTTCTGCATAGATTCCACGTTTCCTTAACTCCATACTAAATGGTGCCTTCTTCCTTCCTCTCTTCAGATCTCATTTGTTGAGGATAGGGAGGCTTAAACTAACTAATAAACTAATAAACTGTGCATATATTCCACGGTTTCCTTAGTTCATATTACATGTTCTCTTGTTTTTCTATGTGAAAATATCTGTCCAATGGAAACGTAGGCTCAAACTAACATTTCTACTGAAAATTCGGAATGTGAGACCATTTTTACTTCAGCGTAACCTAAGTTATGTTCAGGAATTCTTGCTGTCAGTTGGGCTAAATGTACATGGAAGAGCGTAATGAGTTCAAACCAACAAATAAGTCAATTTGCAATTCTAATCTGAAGCTGAAGGCCTCCATTTTGTCAGACCTGTCGCATACACCGTACAAATATACTAGGCAATGACGAGCTGCTTTTACTTGCCAAATGGTCTGAATATTTAGTGTTGAAATGGTCTGAATATTAAGTCCGCCGCCCCTGTTGTGCCGAGTGTAGCGCTCGTGTGATGCAGGGACGCTGGTGGCACTCGCCAACATCGGGACGGTGTGCTTGGTGCTGACGCTGCGCAGACGACTGTGGCCTCCCGCCAGCCCCTCCCTTGCTCTCTCGCCTCTCACGTGGTGGCGGCACACCTCACGGTCAGTGCAATGCTCTCCAAAAATTTGGTAAGCTCTCTCTTGCAATCCAGTTTACACTTTGACTGCCACATGTGGCCACGGAGAAGATTTCATATTGTTGCTGACCGACCAGTAGTCACAAACTCGTTTTTCATGAATACTTAATTAAAGCTAAATGAAGGCATGATCCAGTTAATGTTTGCTATTTTCAAAATTGCTTTCTACAACGGTCTTTAAATTTGAGTTGGATATTGAATATCAGTTTAACCAATTGTGGTCTAAGTGTTAATTTATCCTAGCCACCCCTCACTCTCTTACTTGATGCGAATTCGCGTCGCGGTTATGGACAAAACATAAGTGCTTCTGCTCTTTAGTTTTATGTTCCTCCATATCCAGAAACTCATGCTGCCAAGTCTAGAATCTGGTCGGGCTTTCTATTGTAAATCAATCTTTGTTATGAGCATAGTAATGGATGTTGTTCCATTTCGGAACATATTATGATATTGTGATGATGTCATTTGCACGCACTGTATTAATGATGTTATATGGCGGGGAGTTTTTGAAATGACGCTTTTAGGTGCATAAGAGTATGCACTGTATTGTAGTGCCAGCGCTTTTGCACACCGAGCGACGCGCATGTAAGTGAAGTTATGGCCGTCAGATTAATTGGTGATTGTTTTTAAATCTATGTGGTGACAGAGAGTTATTATTCGCACATTATGTTTTGCTCTGTCTATTGCCTTCATCACTTGTGGATAATTCTTTGTGTACATGGACTCTTTTTTATTTGACATTTTCTTCACAAAATATATTTGCAATAAAGAGAAACTTTACCTATGCTTTTCGAGACACCATTATTGAAAATTTTGTAATGAGCTTGAGTAAGTGGCGACGCCGGGAAGATGAAAAGGTAAAAGTAAGAAAAAGAAGACCCGGGAACTTGAAGGGGCTGGTATGGTTACAGTCTGACTAATAAGCCAAGACACAGTGGCTGAGTACTCAGTGAAGCATTCAATTCTTTCATTGTGTTGGTGTAATTAAACCCTAAGCATAACCTATTCTTTAGAAACTGCACTTGTGTTAAAGTTTTCTTTGCCTGTGTAAAATTTTGTGTTTTAAATTCCCCAAACTATACTTATTTCCTATGACATCACACAGGGAAGCCCTTGGCGTAGTGGGAGGGGCGTCCTCGCGCCCGTGGGGCAGGTGGTCGCGCCCCGGCGGCTACCCCCGAGCGCCCCGCCACCCCTGCTCCGGCCCGCACACCGTCTCTTTCTCGGCGTTCTCCCAGGTCGGGTCTCGCTGTGCGCCCTCTCTTGGGACTCGCCTTTGTGACCATGGCTTGGTTTTTTGTGACTTTGGCACGTTTTTTTGTGACTTTGGCACGTTTTTTTGTGACCTTGGCATGTTCTTTTTGTGACCTTGGCATGTTCTTTTTGTGACCTTGGCTCGTTTTTTGTGACCGTGGCTCGTTTTTTGTGACCGTAGTACGATTTTTTTGTGACCGTAGCGCGATTTTTTATGGCCCTGGCACGAATTTTTTTGTGACCTTAGCACGATTTTTTTTGTGACCTTGGCACGATTTTTTTTTGTGACCTTGGCACGATTTTTTTTGTGACCTTGGCCCGATTTTTTGTGATCGTGGCACGGTTTTGTTTTACAATGGGTATTGCCATGTTAGATATTATTGCAGCTCACCTTTGTTACTATTACTGGATTCTGTGATCTAATCCTTCGTTAAAATATATAGGACCATATTAGATAGTATTGCAGCTCATCTTTGTTACCATTTCTTCATTCTTTGCTGAAATTGTACATTAGAATGCATAAGACCATATTAGATAGTATTGCTGCTCATCTTCATGACAATTTTATTATTCTGTGGTACAACTCATATTGCAAAATTAGGGATTATTCTGGTGCATCTTGACAATTACTCCACAATGCTATATTAGAATGTTGTAATATTAGAACTGCAGCACGTTTTTGCAAAGGACGAAACAACGTTTTTTTACTTAGCTTTTTGTTTTGTTATGCTGAAAGGTACGAGGATGAACTAACTCTAGCATGAGATGCGGAAATATATTCAGAGATGTGTTAATTTTTAAAGCAGAGTTGGCATTAAAAAACCCACCAGTTTAGTGTTCTTTATAAAGTGATGTTCCCGTGGCTGGCTTAGAATGGAATATAATTTGTTGACATGCAGGTTACCTCAGGCCAACCCGACGACCGGCAGCCCGCGCCCGCGTCCCACCCTCCTCTGCCGTACTCCACGCCACCACCCTCATATCAGGTCAGACCTCCAGGTTCTGTGTGCTGTTCAAGTTGGTTGTGCTCTGGTGCTTTACTTCAACTTGGTGAAATATAGAATGATAATTTTGTCAGCCTTTATGTTCCCTTTTTTGCCAACTTCGACGAAATTACCTCCCAAGGTTTTGCCTGTGTTCTACCGGTATCTTGGTTTGTTGTACTGGAATGATGAGAATTTGTGTGCAATAATTCTCCCGTTTGTAAGTCTGTTCTTTTGTACGTGGGATTTCAAATTGGTTACTTACATTTTTCTAGGGGAAAACTATATGATGGCTACTGATTATCAGGTATGTACATTGAATATTAACTGCTTTTTGTGACAGTGACACAAAGAGCGTCCTAATTATAAAATCCTTACGCAACCAAAACTAACGTCACTGGGCCCTTGACTTTCCTTCCTCAGTTGGTCAAGCACAGCATTTGTAAGTACTGCACAATGTTCAGACAACGATGGCAGACACAAAGCAAAGGCTAATACAGACTTGACTAATCGGCGTGACTGCTGGGACGCACTTAAAGTACACAGCTGTGACTTATCAGCACGAGTACTGCAACGTGACTACCCAATGGGTTAACTTGCGCACTGAAGTCTCAGCACTGGCCCTACAATACAGTGCCAACCGTCAAGCAACCCACAGACGAACATTACAGGACATGCGCAATATTAGTTTGCAGAACCGGGCTTCAGTAAATGACCTTGTTGTTTGTACTAATCCATGATAATACCGTAGTCTATGTTTTATCTGTATGAATGTTTCTTGTCTGCCTGGTTTAATATGTATAGTAGACAACAAGCTGCGCAAGATTAAGAACAGTGTCCGAGCCTGGCCTTCTTCAGCATGCCGGAACCGCCGCGTGGAAGTCCTCCTATGTCGACTGAGGATTGGTCACACCCGCCTCACTCATGGCCATTTAATGGAGCGTCGCCCGGCCCCTCTTTGCGATCGCTGCTTGGTGCCGCTGTCGGTGCAGCATATATTGGTTGAATGCCTTCACTTTTCCGATGTACGTTCCCGTTATTACCCTGGTATACAGGGCGCTGACTCTGATTTTGTTTTGTGTAAGATGTTGGGAGAACCGACTCGTGGGCGTTTTAATCATTGGCGGCTTATTGGTTATCTCTCTGACTCGTCTCTTTTGAACAAATTATAGTGCCTCTGTACGCTGAGAACTACGAAAAGTTTTTCATGTTTGAAGTCTTTTGGAAGATTTTAGATGAAGAAACTGCAATATGGCCGGACGCGCTACGTTGGTACCTTGGGGGGTTTCAGCGTGGGTAAGGCGTCCGGCCATAATGGGTGGGCAGCTGAAACCCCCTAAGGGGTTTGGCTGCCCAGTGATTTGGATGTACTATAGTATGTACAAAATTTCAATGAGGAGACAATTATAATCTTGAGTTGTAATTAAATCATGATCATGTAATTTGTGATGTTCATATAATGTTGATGTTCACCTTGCGTGGTAAATCGGAAAAGCTTGATACCGATTAAATTATGTGACCTTCGGTGCGATATAGTTTAAATAACTGAAGCGCTAGCAAACCTATGTTACTACTACTACTACTACTACTACTATGTATAGTAGTAAGGGATATAGTCTTATATCTGCAAGTTCGAAATTCACAGTGTACATTTAGTTCACTTTTGCATGTCTACCACTCACTTGCTCAGTTTGTTTCATAAAACTTACAGTGGCAGTTTGTTTCAAATCTGTTTTTCTTGCGCACTGACCGTACGACAGGAGGCCGTGTGTGGACCCCCTCCTCCGTACTACTCGCCTGCGCTGCGCCGCGGTGCTGCCGAGTGCGTACCTCTGCACGCCTCGGGACGCCGACCAGACCTGGAGCCTGCCCGTCACTGCCGCTGCCCTGTTCCCTCTGTAGCTCACGGCTCCAACTTCCCTGCATCGACTGCCGACTACTTCTTCGCCATCCCCGTGTCTGTTGTCAGGTCCAGCAGCTCTCGCCCTCCTGTGTTGACCACCACAAGCGCGAGTGACCCTTGTTGCTCTGTGCCTGAGACTCTGGCGGTCAACGAGGAGCATGGTACACTTGCAGACGAGGCAGGGCCTGGTAAGGCAAATGTGAGGAATTTTGAAGCACTTCGCAGGATAGCAGCCCTGCCGCCGTCTGGTGCTCGAAGTACTGTGAGGTCAGCCAGCTCCGCGGCTGCGGGTAAAAAGAAGGTCTCGGTCAAAAGGCGGAGAGTTGCTCGCACTGGATCCGATGGTGCTGCGTCCAACCCTCTTTTAAGCGAGGCTGTAGTCGTGCGAGCGAGCCAACTGTCGAGAGACCAGGGACAAACATTCAGTTGCAGCAAAATGTCCGGTGGCCCAAGTAGCGCTACCTCGGCATTCGAAAGTGTGGCCTTAACAGCTGGGAATAGTTTGACTTCTGCTAGTGATGACGCCCAGTTACGATCTGCCGTCGTCGTCTCTGGTTCCAAAGAAGAAAACCGCCGGGGAGACTTTGAAAATTACATTTCCCAAACATGCAGAGCGAGTAATGAAACTCCCGTAGCTTCCACTGGAAGTCCACCGACCCAAACAGAGCCCTCTCAGTCCAGCCTGCCCTGCTCTCAGGTGTCGGTCAGCGCCGAGTGCTCTACGCTGCACAACAGCTCGTCCTCGTCTTGCCTTGCTCCGTCTTCCGACTCCCACGCGTCGTCGCTGTCCTCTGCCGCTTCTTCACTCTCATTCTAGGTCTTCTTGCCTCCTGTTTGTGTAGCGATTGTTGTGTTCATGTATTTTATGCAAAAGTCATGTGACAACGTGTCTATTTTACGTGCAATATATGCATAGTGATGTATTTTTTTTCGCATTATAGTTCTGTGTCTTGCATCATCTCAGATGTAGCGCATTTGTTGTTGCAGTTCGCCATCGTCTATAAAAGTTTGTGCTAGCGTGTCCATTTGTTGACTCTGTTTTGTTCAAAATTGAGCTTTTTTCAGAGATTCTTTAGCATTTCTGGTGACAGCAGTACACGCCATGCAGGGCTCGAGATTGAAATGGCAGTATTAAGCTTTTTTTTTCAATATGTCCATGACACAACTAAACACTAAGTGCTTTAAACATGTCATTATTTTATGCTTCCAGCTGCGCCTGGATCAGTCCGAGTATTATATTTTGTAAGTGAAAATGTAGTCGCACGCGTTTAACATCCATCAACATAGATTCCAAGTAAGTAATTGTGGCAACTAACTTGCGCTCGTCCTCTTCAGCTTGGTCTAGATTCATTTACTTTTATTGAATATTTAATGATCACTTCAGGAGTGCGTTTCTTGAATAGTTAACGAATGCATTTTCTCTCGACAGAGTTCCATACGTTTGTGTCGGGCTCTGAAGATGTGCCCCTCAAGGGGATACAGCTTGTCTCTATAGGCATTAGTGCTCTCAGGGTGAAAATGTGAAGTCCCTAGCTGAAGGTTGGGTGGGCCTTCTTTTTGTTTATACAGAATAGGGTTTTTGTGTTGTTACGTACTATCTTATTTCATTTCAGTGCTGTACTATTTTTCATTACCTACTACTTCCTTCTTCAAATTTTATCTTGTTGCATGAACTTTCTTTCAAACTTACAGTTTCCATGCGCTGGAGATCTCGTGTGGAAGTACACCCTGTTTATAGTTTCCCCCATTCCCTTGAATCCCTATTAAATGGATCCTTTACTCTTCCTCTCTTTGGAACACCATTATTGTGGTTAGGGAGGCTTAAACTAACTTATAACCTAATCTAATCTAGAGCTACAATCCAAGGTGTACACAACCATGCAAATTGAAATTAATTGAATTTTTTCTCAAGTTAACATTAAGTTCCAAATTCTAATTTATGATAAATTTCCGTTAAACAATATTCTAAAAGGAATATAACATTGATGAATAATTCAGGCTGATCCCGATGAGCTTGGAAATTTTAAAATACTGTGATTAGCATCTCATCTCAGGTGCATCGATGATGTACCCTAGTAACCTTGATACCAAACGTACCTATCACGGCAGAGGAAACAAGGTAGAGTCATTTCTTTGGGGGAAAATACACCTCTTGTTTGGCTAGCCAATAGAATGGCTTTATTTCGAACAAACTTAATGACGTCACCTTTGCAAGATGTCATTAGGCCAATAGTGATGCCAGATATGGGGCTAGCAGTGTTCCCAGGTACAATATGAGCGCTGCTATTGGTTCGTTGTCATGACGTCAGCATTGCCACACGGTCGACGAAAAAATGACTGGATTGGCACTACCTTGTTTCTTCTACCGTGGTACCTATGCAACTGTGGCGTAATTCTCAGCTTCTTAACATGTAGCCTAGTACACTTAAAAGACTGAAAAGTCTGTTTATGTGTCGATATTTCTATCGTGATTTTGGCTCTGCAGTGTTCTAAGTGTATATTCTGAGTGTCTTCAAAAAATATATTCATTCTTTAACTGAGGATCACTCGTGTATTTTTGTTTTTTTCTTCAAGTGCAACCAAGTTTCTTTTGGGGATTTAGTATTCTTGAATTTAATGTGCTTTTGTTGTTTTTAACTCATTAATCTTTTATTCATATCAATAAACACCTACATTAAAACAAAACATCTAACTAGTGAAAGTCAAGAGAGTCACTACAGTTTTATGAGAGACCCTGTATTTTTGGATCAGATCTTTAGATATTTATTCCAGACTCCATGACACTGATAAAGACTTCCCCTCAGGCTCAAGTTGGGAAGTTATAAAATTATAAAACTTTTGCCCAAAAGGAAGAAAGCGAAAGGTCTGAGCAGCATTTACTGTTGAGAGGTCAATAATTCCTTTATGTTAATGTTAAATTCACTGTGTGGTCCCCTCAGGGAGGCGCAATTATTGCATCTATAAGAATTAGCGCTTTTATGGGGGATGATGTGAGGTCCAGAGCTAAAGGATAGGTAGGCCTTCTTTTTGTTGAAATAGAATAGGTTTTTTTGTTTTATTACGGACTATCTTTTTTCAGTTCACTACTGTCTGGTTTTTCAGCACCTACTACTCTATTATTCCTCTTTTATCTTGTTTCATAAACTTCTTTCTCATCTTCCTGTTTGTGTACAACTTGTGCGTAGATTCTGCATGCCCTCAACCCTCGATCGACCAACGTCCTTTCTGAAGGACATTAGGAATTTCTTTCTCATATTCTATATTCTTTCTTATGTTCAAAGTGTTTCGATGAAAAGTTCACATTTACTGAGTTTCATGTATTATAATTCAAGGGAAACTTACTGCAATATTTCGTTCAAGAGTCGAAAAATTTTGTCGTTGGGTTAAATCCATACTTAATGGTGCCTTCCTACTTCGTCTCTTTGGAACGCCTTTGTTCCGGTTTGGGTGGCTTAAATTAACTGATCTAATCTATTAACTAGTCTGATGGAGTGCCTTCTTCACCTCAGGGCCAGAAAAGAGCGTACTTGTTATTTACTTCAGTTTTTTTATCTGTTCAGACTGGCATTTATCTTGACTTATAGATCTATTTGTGTCCTCACTCACAACTAACGAACGGGACATAAAGTTATAAATGTACTTCAGATTGCTGATCGTGAGAGAACAATTTATGTATATTCCCACTCTGGTCCTCTTAAAGTATTGCTTTGGGGCCCTTAAACGGCTAAAAGTTCATTGTTGTATAACAATTATCTTCTTAAGAGTTATTCATTTCTGAATAGTTTCCTGGTACTCGCTCCTGCGTACAATATAGGTGGAAAGCAAACTAATCTCTCTAGGCAATATACATCTTGTATATTTACCAATCCTAAATTTTATTCGAAGGTGTAAATGTAGAAGAATAGATTGTATTTATGTAGCTTTAAAGTAACCATATAATTAATACTAAATTGTTTGTTAGGTAGGTAGTGGAATCGAATTGAGAAAGTTTTTGTGATTCATTTTTACATTAATTGAGATGCTTTTAAGGTAGTAGTCTCCATTGCGAGATGTCCACTGACACGGTTCCTATGTTCAGCTAAACATGGCTGCCTGTGCATGCCTAAACGGAACCATCCAGTGTGAGGCTGAGATTTAAAGCCTAGTTTTAACGCCCATGGGGGCTTGAGAAAATTCTGAAATGTGAAAGAGTTCATTTTTCCGTTGGATCGTTCTTCGTTTCATGCTGTGAGATTCCCATAATTTCTCTATTGTGAATACTTCAATCACGCTTCCGAGGTTGTTTTTGACGCGAATACATTGTTAATTAATGATATTAAGTTTAAGTCATCTGGTGTCACTGTGACGAGTTCACACTCAATGATGGGGGGAGGAATTTTTTCTGTTATTTACTTCGCGATGAAGTTCAATTTATGGTCGTAAAACTTCGACTTCTTGCGTTCAGTTATTTTGAACTCTGTGTATGCGTCTCCGTGGAGACTAATATTCTGAGCTTTGTTGTGTATACTGCGTGCCATGTCCATGCTGCTGTGCCAAAGGTGTCGCGTGACTTCATGTGACCTGATGTTTCTCACGTGCGATTCTCAGGAGTGCGTGTGTAGATTGTGGCTATGTTCTGTGCCAGCGTGCTTGTGTTGTTATTCGCGTGGTGTAGCTTAGATTCCAAGCCGCCCTTCATGTTCTAGTCATTGTTGTTTCTTTAGTTAGGGCATTGCATTCTTTGTGTAATGTTAGACAGCGCTTGTGCCAGACGTGTGGTTGGTTCGTTGAGGGAGTCCAGGGCTCCTTTTATTTTTCGCCGCGAAATTTAAATGATTATAGTGGCTCAAGTACAGCCTCTGCACTGAGCGGCTAAATTTATAGATGTGGCGTAAAAGGTCGACTGAGTTGAAGTATGCAGGAGGTGAGTATCGCATTTAGGAACTGCTCCTCGGAAGCATGCTTGCCACAGTAACGCAACTTTCACTGTACTACTAAAGTTTGTTGCTGTGGAAGTTTTGTAATCGCACGAGTCTTCCCTTTTTATGCGCTGCGAAAATCTCCCCCTCTTTTAATTGTTCTTTGTTATTCATACACTTCTACTGAAGTTTTCTGTGTGTTTTTCGCTGGGACGCATGAAATGAATTTAAAACTGCATTAAGGCGACATTTCGGGCTGTGGACTCCAGTTCTATTGTGTTGGTGCGTAGTGAGGCATGCGCTGAGAAGTATTTGATCTGGAGTGTGTACGATTATTCTTCTTAGTGAGCAATTGTCCTCTGATTTATTTTCCGCTAGCAAATTCATGGTACTACTACTACTACTACTACTACTACTACTTATTTTCCGCGTTGTATTTCAGAATTTGTTCTCTCTTCATTGGTTGCCATAGAAATCTTGTAGCTCATTTAACCCAAAACTGTTGACTATTAGACAAGTTCATTCCTTAGTCTCGTTTCGACCTGTGTGTATGTTTAGAGGCATCCCAGTTTCCGGTCAAAAGAAAATAAATCACGCCAATTTGTATAAATAATTCATTTATCCCCTTGAGAGGAAATCTTTCTTATTACGTCCGTCGTAAATAGTTTCCCTTTGTCTAACTCGGCTTGACTAGAGAGCTCTCTGTTTCTTTTTCTACAGTCTGCTATGGATTTCATTTAGCGAATCTCAACGTTGAATAAGTTTGCTGTAGATTTCATTTGAACCCGTTTGCTGCACAGAGTTTTCTCGAAAAATGTTTCTACTAACAATGAATCAATGGCTTAATATTTAAAGGTGTAAGATACACTATCTTTCATGTAAGATACCCTTAGAAAGGATATAAATTGAATAAACATCTGAATTAAAGTATCCTACAGTATCATAGATACACATTAGCGTTCAAAATCAATGGATACATTTTTCGTGGACGCCCTGTATAGTGAGTGGTATTGCAATCAGTGTTACTTGAACAGTTGCTTTAAACTAACATCTAATCTAATCCGAACCATTACTTTTTACGTAATTCTCCTGATTCATTTGCGGAGGTGGTCTGTATACCGTGTAACCTCTGATGTTAGTTCCATCAACTTCAGTCTAATTTTCTTGCTCCTTTTGGTGCTTACGCCATCACGGTGTGAACGCCTTGCTAGAGGTACGGCGATGTTACAGTTCTCGGATGAGGCGTAGGAAAGAATTAGAATATCTTGGAGTGTGTGTTTGTAGCGATCCTGAGTTAGTTACCGCCAGAAATTCTTTCATTGTGATCAATTTGAAAGGATTTTTGTTGGCCAATTTTTTTCACCGAAACTTGTAGAGAACTTTAGGAGAGTCGCGCGCCATAAATAACTAGAGCTGCTGCTGGTCATGGTTGATGGCAACATTGTATCGAGGTTGTTTGTGCTTGGAAAATACATTGCGTCATTGCGAAATGACTTCATTACCCAAATTTACGGTTGTAGTATCAGGATCTTCGTTCGCATGTGCAAGTAGAAGTAAATCCAAGAAAAGTTACTAAAAATTTTGTCATCAAAAATATGCCGAGAAAAAATATGGACGTTAAAAGGGTTGAGTAAATTTTCGCGTGCCAACGACTGATGCAGAATATTATTTTTTTGTAATAAAAATAACGTTAAATTGCGAATCACATGTAGTAGATAGCTTCTAATGCGAGAAGGGAAGAGGGCGTTGCACAGTTTATGATAGTTACTCGTAACCGTGAGAGCAGTGGTTGATAGTGAGCTTCCAAATCCTGACATCTGAGCTACAACTGCTGCTCAAGAGTGCAGTGGTGCGCTCTGAGTGTGGAGTTGAGCGAGTCCTACCTAACGCCTCGGAAGATATTTTAAGTAAAGGGAAAAATAACCAATGTCCCCGCGGTGTTTTTACCGGAGTTTGAGGAGGTTCTCTGGCGATTGTAGAAAACGGGAAAGAAGAGTCGTAGAGTTTGCAGGGAAAGCCCTTTTATTCATTGAGCTTGTATACTTCTATTATTTTACCTCATAGACCAGGCAGTTGAATAAACGTTGTGTTAACCATTTTATTGACGGAGCGATGAATAAACATTACGAAAATATGTTTTCTATTCCTTAATCACAATGCACTGCGAATAACATCGTGTGCTACAATCGGCGGCGATTTTGACTTCCGCTTCAAAAGTAAAATCGTGAATATCCGCTGACTGTTCATTTTCAAGCCTTTTGATTTTTAGGGTTACTTCCGTACCGGAAAAAACTTAAATGATTATCGAGCTATGATTTTCACGTTACATGATTCAATCGCTTTTATTGGGTTGAAAGGTGTCACCGTCGGCCCTCGAATTAATACGATACCCTTAATTTATGTGACAAAAATTAGTCCCAAATCTTTAGCGAGCTAGACGCATAACCCAAGATGAATAGCTGGTTAATTTTTATCCGTACACGTTGAGGTTTTCATGACGTATAACACGAGGATCGACTGTAATTTCACACTTATAAAAATGCAGTGTTACGGTACATACTCAACTTTATATAATAAAACTAGCTACCGTATCTGGAATGGAGTGCTTTCTTATTTGCTTCCAGCTCTGCTAATTTTGGTTGGAACACAAAAAGGTGATTATTCATCGTACAGTCGTACCTACTGAAATATAGTTTTTTGATGCGTGACACTAAAGCTGATTTTCATTCACAGCAAAATTTCCAGTTCACTTATATTTACGAAGGAATCAGTTTCATAGGAGTAATATTGTACCCCTATTCTATTCTATTATATTCATCAAAATTTCGCATAATTTTTTAATGACATTCATAACATGCGCAAATGAACACTTGATACTTGAAATACCAGCTATAAACATCCAACTGTTGGGTGAAATCACTTTCCCATTCAGTAGTCGGGTTCCGGCACGTACTTGACACCAACATCCGCACCGTCGTAGTCCGGCGGCGGTATGGCGGGAAGTTTCGAGTCAGGAGGAGGAAACTTCCGAACTTTCTCTTTTTTGTTGGAGCTTCGACTGCGTCGCGTACTTCCTGAGGGTTTGGTGGGAGACGCATCTCTGGGGCGCGACCTGTGGCTCACGCTTGAGTGGTGGTCGTCTTCCTCGAAGGTGGAACTTGGCTTCCGATACTGAGCGGTGCTGTAGAAGTCACGTTGTGTTCTTCTGTGGGGGTCATGGCGGTCTCTGGAGCTGTAGGTGTCATGACGGTCTCTGGAGCTGTAGGTGTCATGTTCTCTGCTGCTGTAGTAAGGATCTTCTTGCATTCTCGGCTCATGGTAGTACCGAGGTTGGGAATGTCCAATGGGGCGCCGGTCGATGTCGTCGTATTTATCCTCTCCATAATATTCTCTCGGCTCGAACGGCCTGCCCGGAATCTCTTCAAATTCAGGGCGAGCTTTCATGACGATGTTGTCACCGTACTCCATAATGTACGGAGGCTCGTGGTCATAATAGCCTTCACCGTAATATTCACCACGGCTACCGTAAGCGTCGTATGGCTCATGCTCAAAACGATGATGTGGTTCTTGATTTCGAGGCAGTTGAGAACGATTGTACTCAAATTGATCGAGATCCAGACCGTAATCCACGTCGAAGTCATCTTCCGGGTAGTAGGGGTCGGGGCTTAACATCTTGGAATGTTCGCTTTGAAGTTCTGATAAGAGTGAAATAATGAAAAAATCAGTTGGACTTAAGCGAAGGAGTGACGAATGATCTAGTTGATAAATTAAGGATGAAAATTGAATAATTTCGGATACACATTGCGTTTATATTAAAAATTTGATATTTTCGATTTTCTAGACGTGAAAACTAGATCAAATGATTCCCATTTATTTTAATAATTTTTCAAACGAGCTCCAATGCACAAGCCATCATTTTATTACGAAGATGTACTAGGAGAGCATATTGAAATCAAAACTTAAACAGGGCTGGAGCTCAACCAATTAGTACTGAATTCATTCTTGACAATCATTTCATTATTTCGAACAAGAGTATTGAGGTCAAAATTAGAATACGTCTTCTACACAAAAAATAATATAAATTAAAAGTTCATTGCAACCCTAATTAAGATTCAATAGTTAATCGCTAAATAGTACATTGAAAGAACAAGGTAAACTTTTCGACGTATGCCTAGTCTAAGTCGATAACTTTGTGCAGATTCTCGTAATAGTAAAGTCAATCAAGTCCTAGAGGTGACCGAGTATTAAAACACAAACTGAAGTTGGTTTGAACCTTCAGCTGGAACGTCGAACGCTTTTACTCCGAACTCCATTTCTGAACTGAGTTTTATGAGTCATGCATCACACATCTACACTTAGGGCCCAGTGTAGTGAAGTCTGTGTATACCTTAGCAAAGAATTTGTGTGTCTTGTAAATAGGTTTGAACTTTTAGCGTATTATTTGGGGACACAGCGTAAAAATGAGCACTATTTTCTTTTCGGTTGTTCTCAATCAAGCAACCGAGCGCGGGTGCCCCTTGTAAGTAAACTTGCCTGAGTATACAACAGAGAAAACGTACCTAAAAAACGCTTAACGCTGATCAAATTTACGAACAAATTATACGAGTTTAGAATCACAACACTACTTTTGAACACCTGATAAATGATGAGGAAACATGACTTACTTCCAATCACAACCACGTCGACACACTTTCCGAATACCGAGAAGAAACTGGAGGGCCACTTCTCGCCGGACTCAGGCCGGAGCTCAAAGAACATTGAGTGTCCGCGATAGCGATAAAATGATAAGAGAGTCATTTGATTGATAACCTATCATAATAAAAACAGCTCTAGGGCGCGTAAAAGTCTTATGAAAAACAGTTCGATGTATGTTATCGAGCACGAATGACGTAAGGTCATGAATACTAATTAAAGCTTGAAACTGGACGCCCGTTTGATAGAAAAAGAGGATGGAAGCGCAACATGGTTCGAGAACACGCATTGCTTTTTTTAAGCTTAGGTTGTAGTAACGTATTCTAGCTTGTGTTTTTTTAATGTTTTTTTACTTAAAAATCAGAGAAAATGATGACGTTAGTAGATAAAACTGTTGATATTAACACGTCAAACTGCAGGCCCATAAGTCTTTTACCAATCCTGATAAAAATATTTGAGAAAGTGATAACAAATCAACTGCCATCTCACTTGGAGGAATCAAATTTACTTCAATGAAAATCTATATACCTACCTATATGAAGAACAATAGTACTCTAGATGCTTTGCTTAACATTCAGAAAAAATGTACAGTGATATCGCTGCTGCTTGATCTCTCCAAAGCGTTCGATGGCGTCAAACATGAGCGACTTTTAAAATATTGAATAATAATAAATAATAATAAATAATAATAAATAATAAATAAATAAATAATTGAATAATAAAATATCGAACTTAGGAGTAGACTCGCAATGGTTTGAAAGCTACTTATCAAATCGACTTCATGCATTCCACTTAAATAACAAATTGTCCCCATTCATTAAGAACAATTTTGGTGTTCCTCGTGGATCTATCCTTGGTCCACTATTGTTTTCTATTTTCATTGACTATTTCTCTCGAATCCTTTCTTACGCATTAATCTCTACGTTCAAATTGCAATGGTAATTTTTGTGGCAAAATTACCGTGGGCGCAAACAAAGGGTGGCAGCCCATTGACTAACCTGAAATCACGGTTTAGCCAAAATGGTCTCAAACTAAACGCAAACAAAACAATGCCTTAATGCCAAAAATGCAACTAAAAAATTTCGAATCTGACTCTGACGGTGGAGAATGATAAAATGAAGCCATTAGAACTAGTAAAAATTTGAGGCATTTGGTTCGAACTTCAGAAAACTTGTAACGGAATTTACGGAACTTTAATATTTTTTCATCGTAGAAAAAGTATGCTCGACGAAAAATTTAGATTATTTGCCATTCAATCTTTGCGGTTATCGCGTTTTAAATATTAATGGATGCCTGATATGGGGAGACATACCTCAATATCTTCAAGGAGAGTGGCAAAAATGTGTGAATTTTTCTGCCAAGGAGGTATGCAGAGGTAAATCCAAGAAGAGTGATCACGCGACCCCTCTCCTAAATAAACTCAGCTGGACTCCTATTCAAGAAAGATTCAATACATATAAAGCCCAATTCGAATTATCCTACTTATTTCTCCCTGAAAGCTATGCATATATAGTACAATTTCATCCCTCCATTGTAATTAACATATAGCAGAAGTGGAGAAATAACGTCTTTTTCAACTACCGTTTATCTGACATTGGGCATAAAGCTCTAAATATCATACGCCTTACTGTGGAACAAACTTCCACTGAGTATCAAAACCCCTCAAACACTGAGGGAATTCAAGGCTAAAATAGCACGTCATTTTGCGTTTCAATAACAAGTGTTTGTAGCAGTACATACTGAAGAAGTAGTAACAAATTTCTTTTGCTCATTGCGCTATGTTACAAAGTTTTCGGCCAAAAGATTTTGTAGCGTGTGCTATATGATTTATTATGCACACATGCACAACAGTTCTAGCTAAATTTATAAACCATCGACTTGCATTTTTGCTATAAATACCGTATTTTTTATTTACTTTCAACATGTGACGTTACCCAACACATCTCTTCTTTAAATTCTTATCAAGCATTTATGTAGGAAATATCATGAAATTTTTTTTAGTTTAAAGTCTATTCTTTGAGGCAGTTCACTTAGTTCCATTTTCTTATATGGATTCGTGCCAAAATATGGTATTGAATTTATGCCATTTCAATATTTTAGTTTTAAACACAAATTTACTTACTTCCAACTATTACATACACTTGCAACAATATTCCCTGATGTCGCAAAAGCCAAAGCTTATAAATGTACGTGGAGACTCCAAGGCGTTTCTCTTCATTGTGTCCATCTCTATCTTTCTTTTATTACGAGACATTCATTTACAAGCATAATTAAGCTTAAAATAATTTGCCTTAGGAATATATTCTTATGCTTTTCTCTCCATCTCTTGTCCAACCATTGACATGGGCTGTTCTGACACCCAAATATGCTCATCAACTGAGGACCTTTGTGTTGACATTTTATAAAGCAATGTAATTCATCTTATGCATTAACTTCTCTGGACATTAACTATTTTCTTCTTATTCATGTCGTATCAAGTTATTTTTAGCCTCGCGTGATAATTTCTCGTTTCTGACGCTCTTGAGTATATTATGAGAGTATTATTTAGATGGTATTTTTCACGAATTGCCCCAACCTTGTTTTAAAATGCTTCGGTTAGCAACAATCCGTTTCATGTTTATGACTTCGATGAACTCTTTTGTGCTAGAACTATTTGTGTAGGAAGTATAATTTTATCGTGGGATAAAATATTTTCCCAAGGTAGTTATTTGGCATGCAAGTTGATACGTAAGAGCGAAAAAATAGTTTCGAATGTCGATCTTTTACGAGTAGACGCTCAGTTATTTATTTACTTTCAACATTAATCCCTGATATCGTAAATTCCTGAGCTTATATTTCAATGTAAGGACGCACTAACAGTTTTCAACAACCTGTATTTACATGCATTATCAAACTTAGATTACCTCAACAAAGGGAATGCATTTTTCATGTTTTTCTTCCAGTCATTTCTTTCGTCAATTGACATGGGTATTACGATGTGTTAATCAACTAAGGATCTTTACTTTGAAAAATTTTGAAAACCATTGATGGTGTTTGCATCATTTTAATTAGAAATAAAATGTTTTTCTTTTTTCTAACATTTACATTTTAGCATTTGCGCTTCGCATTTTTTCAAAGTCATAAGATCTTGGTGACGTTCCCTTGATTCAGAGAGACGTTTCGCGCTGCATTTCAAACGCGATAAGACGTTAACATTTTCTGCAGGGATAAGCATTAATTTTCATGTTTTTTTAACGCTAGAGAACATTGAAGCATCTTTGTCGGTTACAAATAAGCTTTGTATTGTTTTTAGAAGCTTCCATTAACACGCAACGAATCTTAAACTTTTATCAACACACTCATTTATTTTACAAAGACAAGCCAACTGTTAAACATTTTTTTTTTAATTTCTCATGCAAGCTAAAATGTTGTTGTCCATTACAGGAAATCAGGCTGGAGAGTAATGAAACAATTTAAAACAATACCGAGAAAAAATTCGAATTATCGTAACGAGACAGATCTTTGTGTTTACCAGCTACAGTTTTTCAAGTTACAATCCAAATTCAACGAGCTTCGTCAACTCACAAAATTAATTACTTATAACTGACAAACAAACAAACAAAGCAAACATTTACGCAAATTTTTGAGTGTAAAGGAATTTTGAATAAGTTTTGAGAAATAATTTGTTTCCTATTGATTGATCGTATTGCATTATATCATGAAATTGAAATGGATCATAGTTGACTGGAAACTTGTTTTTAATTTTTATATTTTTTGTGTTACCTGCTGCCAGAATTATTTAACATCGCTTTCATAATAAAACCTTTCACTCAAAGATAACCTGCATCAAATATTACCACTGTTCTCCAAATCCTGCTTTTCTTGAAATGCTTTGAATTCTTTCATCGATCTTAATTTCGCAGTTTGGAAAGCAGGAAAAATGCATAAATGAGAGCTCCACATCAGGGGAATGTACTCAATATTTTGCCCACCCCTTTTCAGTGGACTTTTGGTGAAGTTTTCTTCATTGAATTTTTTTTCAAAATGGCCGAGTTTACTTATTTAATCGCAACATCCACATACGACCACATGAAAAAGTTTTAATATATTGCATCAATAAAAAATGCGATCGCAGGAATTTCACTATTACTCACAGGTACAAGCGGGTAAATCAAAGTCAGAAATCAGAAGTGAGTCATTTACTGGAGGCTTGAGTTGAAAGAACAGTGTTGTACTCTTCGTAGGACTGCTGCCTCAAAAACTTCTCGTGAACACTCGCCTCTGTCTTTTATACTTTTTCTACGTTCTTCTTTCCCCTTTTTCTTCAGGTCTCCTGGAACACAAAAAAATTTACTCGTAGCTAACATGCAGAGACAAAATACTTGACTTGAAAACTCAACAAAATGAGGTACCATAGCTCAGGACAAGGTGTGATGCCTAGAACAGCTTGAACTTGAAACGGACCGAGCCTATCTAACATCAAATTACAAAGATACGGAGTGAATATCATTTCAGTGTAAAGCTGATGTGTTCACCAAATGTAACATAAAAACACGGTGCTCAGGATATACTAGACCGTATAAGTTTTCTGCCCCAAGAGTTACAAACTTTGAAGACGCCTATAATGTGAATGACAATCCAGTAGCCTCTGATCTTACAGAAACTCTTGTCTTATCCACGCATTTATTTATCTAAAATCGGAAAAAACGCTCCCAAAAGTTTAATTCGATAATTTGGAATGTAATTTATGGGTTGAGCAGCCTCTAGTTCTTTTTCTCTTTGGCCTGGGGAGTCTTGAGACATGAAGCCAACACAAAAGGATCTAAAACAATACTTGTATTCAAAGAGTAAAGCATCATTGTTTGCATTGTTCTATCTTGAACTCATCCTATGGACTGTTGGGACATGAACCTAATACAAAAGGATCTAAAACCAATAAATTCAAAGGATAAAGCATTATTGTTAGCGCAATTATCTTTTAAATTCCTCGTAAACCCACCTTGTGATCCGGCTGCGCGAGAGATTTCACCATCTCAACTGCAGGCGAGACCGCATGCAGAGTTCGGTCCACAGACTTGATCATCAGACTTTTGGTGGCTGTGGCCACTGAGGTTAGAGCGTTCTTATGCGGTGCTGTGATGGATAAATTGTGGACCGATGCGTATTCCTCACGAGATACATAACGCCTCATCATAGGCTTGGTACTGTCTGGGAATCTGATAGCATTGCTTTCATTGATGACGAAATTGTGGATGGCGCCACTCAGAGTTGAACTTTCTTGGTTCGAGTCGTGCACTTGCGCACAAGGAGTTGAGGTATTCTTGCGATGAAATGGAGACCATCCCAGGATCCCAGCCAAAGGATATTTAGAACGTTTTTTTGAAAACTCTGTTGCTGTTATATCTGAAGGTTCCTTGAACACATGCAACAAGTTATTGCGTCGGGCGTACTCTTCTCTAGAAATGTGTTCAGTTGCTTCTTGAAGGCCTTCGCGGTTAAAAGTAATGTGAAAACCAGAATTTCCCATATTTATGTACGCATCTCGGGCTTGGAGACGAGTTTTAGGGTCAGCATCTGTAGAGGGCGCGAATGTTTTCACGAAAGAAGCATATGCCAGCTCGCTGGTGGTTGCTTCCTGAGGCATCTGACTATATTCAGAAGACGTGAAAGATGCTGCGTAAAGACTCAGTGAATCTTCGTCTGATGGGCAGGATATTTCTGGGTGAATTTCTGACTTACTGAGAGTATGTGTAGACGTTTCTGATGCGTTATTAATGTAAAAAGTGATGCCTTGATCTTCAACAGTCTCTGAATCATCAAAATCTTTTGATACATTGGTGAAATGGCAACTACAAATGGAGAATTTATCTTCTTCGCAACATTCATGGCTTTCCTGACCATTTGGAAGGGGATTTTGATTTTCAGCTGCTTCGTTGACACGTAGGCGGCAACACCAGTGAATATTTGCATATATAGGTTCATCCTCTTCCACTTCTTCAAGTGTTTCTTCATCCTCTTCCACTTCTTCATAAATAGATGAATCGTCACTTAAAGGAGCATCGTTCGATTTGGCGTCCCATTTTTTAGGGGATTTGACACAAAGACTTGAGTCTACCGTGATTCCAGGCCCTTGAAGCTGGTGAATTTCAGCAGAGGCGATAGCGTTGCTAACGTCAAGCTCATACTCGTCATCGAATGTGGGAAAAACAACACTTTCGAAATTTTCAGACACTTCAACACTCGAATTTTCTTGGTTCAGCTCCCCAGACACGGCTAACTGGGGACAAATGGAAAATTTTTCTTCAATTGGTTTGAAGTCAGATGCGGCTTCCATTCTTGTGGAATGTTCTTTTCGAAAATAGTTAGACAAGCTCGATCAAATTGCTGCAAATAACTGCTCACAAAACACGTTAATATTTCCACATGCAGATCTCGAATCTCTGCACGGAGCGACTGCGTACTGACCCCAAACGTGTCAGTCGAATACTACGAGCCACTAGCAGGTTAGATCATATTTAACCATTTTCCACCCGTAAACCAGAACATATTTCCAGGACAGAAAGGAAGTGCACTTCAGAGATCTAGCACGTGCTCTACACTGCTTACTTCCTTTACCTGCCAAATAAAGACTTAAGCCGAGTCTGCTGGTCATGACCGACCGATACTAATCGCCCGGTCCATTTAGATTGGAAAGCAAAAAAAGCAAACCACAACGGTTTTTGATCTTGGGGTTTTCTGTTATCCCTTACCTGAATCATCACAACACGTGAAAAATAAGCGATAAGTTCAAAAAGAGAAAAAAGTAAGTTATAAATAAAGCATTCTTAAGTTGTAGGAATGGTATTTGAAGGTGAAAGCCAGCAGGTTTGTGAAGTTGTTTAAACTACAGAACGAGTAAATTTTGAAAAAACTTGCTAATTTGAAAGTGTCATTTGAATATTTTAAACTCGAAATATCAGCTCCTGATAGTATCGGAATGAGTGAGGCACTAATTCATGCAAAATTTACAGACAGAAAATAATTTTATCAGCTTTCGGCATCGAGAGCAGGGATAATGGAAGCGTCCCACTCGATAAGTGAGCGCTGGGAGTCATTTGCAGTCACGGCTCTCAGCTCTGATATCTGGACACGCATCAAGGCTTCGTGACTTGACCGTTTGTAATGCATTTGAAATCCTTATTGTACAATCACATTGTTTCCTTTGCGGGGAGGTAAGTATGCAAACAGTAGATAATTTTGAAATGTTTCCCAGGCGTGAGCGAGTGCTAAAACCGGAGACATTTCCGTGTTGAGATCTTTCAAAGGTCGGATTTCAGAAGAAATTACACCAGTGCAGCTAAGGGCGCGAGTTCTTTCTCGACGACTTAGCTACGCTTTGTGGCGTATCAAATTTTGTTCGCAAAAGCTCATGCTGAATAAAGCACAAAGTCAAATCAATTAAAAAGAAATTATGCTCTTAGCTGTATCGCTACTCCATATAAAGCATTGGTGGGTATTTTTTTTCTGCAATGAGAACTGTGACGAAGAAAAATCCAAGGAAAATTGAGAGAATTTCGTAATTCGTAATGCTTAAAAACTCGAAACTTTGCATACAATTCTGCAAAGCATTAATGAAAATACTTGACGTATTGAAACATTTATTCTATAGTTTGATGAAAATTTAAATTATTCATTTGGTTACCAACATCTGCCATTGAATAGCTGTTAAGTTCGCTTGTACTCTCATTTCATGATTACAAAGTGGAAATTTAATACAAACATTGAGTTTATTCAAATTCCAGTTATCTTCAAAAAGTCGTACGAAATAAAAAAATGCAGTGATAGTGTGAGACGCGTCGTTGGGAACGCCCCATGTAGGTACATTCTCCACAGTCAATTCATTTTAGCGGATTATTTGACCAAGCCATGAACAAAGAACATTTTCTTAAAAAAGGTCTCAGCTTCTACTGTAGACTGGCCCGAACCAATCAATTTCCACGCTTCTCTAATTTCATAAACATTCGCCCCTTCGATGACAGTGCACTTCTACGCAGTGATAATAGTTGTTGGAATGCAGCTTACGGTAGGGTAAATTATTTTGGGGGAAAATTTTTGCTGCTCGTGATGCAGCACTGATTTTATGTCGTAAGCCAGCGCTATGTTTCAGCAAAGAAAGAATGCCACAATGTTCATCTGAACACTATGCTAAGCTAGTAGAGTAGTTTACTGAAACAGTGTTGTGCTGCTGGAGAGAGAGTAAGAATAAGATAACACAAAGGGCCATTAAAAAAATAACCTTACGCTCTATGTACCCCACAATACACCACACAAGGCACTCAATACACTGTATCACAGAATGCAGGACACTGTGTGGAGTGTAGAGCCGAACACAGGACACTGAATACACTGTAGGGCAAATGATTCGTTGTGTTGTAGAGATTTTTTAAACTTGTCTCCACAGTCATTACACTTTCCACTTGAAATCAACGCAAATCAAATCGTATCCGCTGAACATAAAAATAATGGCATTTAATGGAGATCAGTCTTGTCAACTTCACCTTGAACTTTTGATTGCTACATTCAGATACTCTCTCGAAAGACGTGTCATCAATTTACAGCACTTATAGTTTTTCTCAACAGCCCTAGTATTTTTCTTTTTACTAGTAGTCTTTCTCTGGTTATTATTTTTCAACTCATTTCAGATTAAAAATTTATCTCGACCTTCACAAGCACGACGTTTTCCACTGATAACTTGCGAACGCGCACAGATATTTTCAACTGTTTTTCGCTGTGTTAAAATGAAATTTTCCTCCTTTGAGACGGCCCACACGTGGCCCGGTGCTGAGCAGCAGCAAGTCCGTCTGGAGCAACTCGAGCACGAATACTCAAAATTTTACGACTGGTTTAGGCCTACACAGAGATGCGTCGTCAAGGTTAAATGGATGATTTGAGCGGTAAAACTGCAGCTCCTTGCCGCTATATCGCGGTGCAGATAAGAATGAATTGTGAGGTGCGTTATAGGAGAAGTTTTATCTCGTCTTCTCTATTTAGGTCTTTGAAGTTATCTGAAAAGTAAATGAGTCGGGTAATTCTCAATTGTCTAAAACTTCTTTTGAATGGAGTGATTGTTTGCTTGTTTTGACTCGCTTCATTTCGTGGATCACTCCACTCAATTGTTTGTAACTGATTTTCAAACTTGTTTGTCAAATGTGAACTGGTTCCAACAAATGTGATTGAATGCTTGTTTTATTGCTATTCATATTTTTGGTGTTCTCTTCGAAACGTATTTACAATAACGTTTTTCTAGTGCTTTTTACCAGCAGTTCCTTCATCTCCAGCGTTGACTCTGGATTTGTGAACCCAGTCAGTATTGTACATTTCTTTGTTGCAGTTGTAGAACAATTCTTTTCATGTTTCTGACTCAGGCAGACTCTTTTGTACCACTGTTAGCATAGGAATATCATGAATTCGTGGTGTGATACAAAACATTTTCCCCGACCCCCTTGATTAGCATACTATGTAGTTGATACGTGGGAGTGAAAATATAGGTCTGAATGTCAACATCGAAGTCTTAGATCCAGAATTGCTTTCATCCACCCGGTTTACTTTCAAAAATAATTTCTTAAACTGCAAGTCCCTGCAGCTAGTATTTCAATATGAGTATGCACTAAAAAGAGTGTTTTCAACGATGCATCGTCACTTAAATTATGTCTTCTTCTCGAATTGTCGTTACATATATTATCAAACCTAGATTAAGCTACAATAGAAGTACATTGCCTCGCAATCATTTGTTTCGACTATAGTGACATGGGTATTACGATACTCATGTGTGTGTATCAACTAAGGATCTTTACTTTAAAATATTACTTTACTTACTTTAAAAATCAAGGATATGCTTTTCGTATCATCTTTACGGAAACAAAAATAATTCTTTTTTTCTTGTGGCATTATAATTATCTACTAAAGTACATACAGTACATCTGCCTCTTACAGACCTTAATAAAAAGACATTTAAAAACGACTTGGTAGACTTTTTACGTGAAATTTGTTGGAAATACAGAATTTTTAACTTTACTTTCACAATTGTCCGGTAGTAGTCGAGAGGTCAAGTGCGTCGGTATGCGCCCACTGTGACGTGACCCGAGCAAGAGTTCGAGACCACTCACATCGAAAGGAAAACGAGGACTCACACTAAGTAAGACTATCCCTTGTCATCATCAGCTTAATCTCGGAAGCAAGAGAACAAAGAAACTTTTCTCTGTGGTAAGAAATACCGTTGTTCATTTTAACCGCTATTCTGTCGCAATTTCTAAGGATAAATACGATGAAATTTTTCTTCATCTGGTAAAGGTAAGAGAGGCTATAACTAAACTAGCCTGATAAGAGGTGTCGAACATGTGTTGTCTTGTATTGTTTTTGTCGCTCAAGGAAAAATTTCAATATTCAGCTGAAAAATAAACAGCGTTCACGATACATAAAAATAAAATGAGAGACTGTGAAAAATGCAATAAGATTAGATAAGATAATTACAGTGAGAACTGTGTAAACACACAAATGTATCGAAATTTCTGAGTTTTAAGCAAGCCTAAGCGTGTATGGGTGTAAATAACGTGAAATTGTAAAACATTTTTATGTTAATATAACATTAATACTGTAAAAAATCTTAATCAGATAACTACGTGAGCGTCCAATTCGATCAATTTACAGATTGGTTTCTCATGATTCGTTTGAGGCCAACGTTTGGATCCGATTTGAGCTGCGCTAAAATAATTCACAAAAAAATATTCCCCGTAGTTTTAATAACTAAATAATCAAATTCAAACTCAAATGAGCTTTTAATTTAGCTTTCATTCAATACTTCACTAATGCGTTTATTTACTCCTAGTGAACAGGCACTAAAATAAATTGAAATGCTTTTCAAGTGCAAGAGCATCGACATGCATAACACTTTGAGTTACAATATTTCTAAATCATGACGCTGTTTATCTGAATACAGCTAACAACAAATAGCTCTTAGTCTTGCATAATTTCAATTAAAAGGCAGATTTCCATCGCAGATCAACTTTTATTCAAGAAATAGCCATCAAGTGAGATTTAGCCTTTCATTGCGACAAGCTCTCGATAACAATCAGCTCTTCATTACTAAATTTCTATTATTTACAAGACAGCCAATGAGTATAAATAGCTCTTTAGTACATCATAGCTCTTCAATACACAACAATTCTCAATTACAACGCAGTTCTTGAATACAAAAGAACTTCAAAGTACAGTAAGAACGCAGTAAAGTAAGATTGCAGCTCTGGAATACAAAACAACTCTCAATTATAATACAGTCCTTGAATACGAATTTAATCATGTATACCGAATATGATGGTTTGCATACAGAATAAATATTAACCTCATTTCTGCTCTTAGATGAAAAAAGTTATTATGTGAAAGTCACGTGTTCAACATAACAGCTAAGAAATATACAGAGATAGTCGCATGTATAACAGCTTTAGAATGTACTGTGTGTGTGTCGCAAAAAAGTATACCCAATTTCAAATTACTGTATAAAATTACTGTAGTAATCTCAAAAACTATAAACGTTATAAAAAGTTTTAAAATTACCCATTGTTTATCAACAGTTTTGGCATCTACATATATGGCAAATTTGAGGAGGATAAATGACGGTACTTTTTTAGCAACATTTTTCGTGACAGACACGAAAAGTATGCTCGCACAAGTTAGTTTAAATGCAAATTTCAATGTGTTAAAAATATTTTTAAAAGTTACTTTCAGCTGTTTATTAGTAATAAAACATCACTAACATTTCAAAAGAGAAAAAATTATTTCCAGCAGTAAATTAATGTTTAATTTTCTTTTTATACGTGGGCACCGTTTCTTTTAACACACAATTGCGTTCTCTTTTTTTATTCCTGTCATCACTCGTCTTATGAGAGCATCATTTTCTTTAAGCAAATTGACATCGTTGACAATTCTTTGTTTCAGAACATCAATGTTTCTGGGCAAGGAATGACAAACTTTACTATAAGATGTCTCAGGAAGAAAAAATCACAGGGTGTCAAATCGGGAGATCAAAGTGGCCACTCAGTACGATGATTCAAGGCGATAATGCGATCGCGAAATAACTTAACGAAATAATAATAATAACTCATTTAATTTTTTATTTGCAGCACCAGTTCTGTGAGCAAGAGCGCCATCCTGAATCCATTATGTTCTAATGAATGAGTTAATAAGAAATGAATCCATAAGAAATGTATCAATTTATCCATATTTTTTTGTTTAAGTCAGGATATCATTGTGTCATGTAATTTGTTTTTGTTATGCGAGGAATAAGAGATTGAAAGCAAACCTATTATTTTAATCCTTTTTCTTTGCATCAAAACTTCCACGAACTTGGGTTAGATTTGAAAGCTAATTTTTTTCCCTTTCATAGCTCACAAAAACTCTTTTCTTAATACCAAATAGATGATAGCATCAAATTTTGAACAGCGACAAATATTCTCCACGTTTATCGAAGATTTACTTCTAATCACTTTAGAGTAGCCAGGTATTTTTTTAACACTTAAAACTACCTTCACTTTTGAAGTGATAGCGATTTTGTGGTCAGTTTACAAAGTGAATCTGATCTGATAAACTAAACACGGTCTGATATACTCCTAAAGACTCTCTCTGCGAAGCATTTTGTGAGTAGCCTCCGTGTCGTACACTGTGTCGGAGAAGGAGAGTTTGGAAAAACTCTTATTGTGAGGAGTTCAGTAGAAATTTTTACTTCAGACTCACATGGAAAGCGAAGTGAGCAGTGAAAGGCTGTCCCCGAGGGATAGAAGGTACAAAGCAGGGTACACATTTCAGAAAATGAACTCTCGAAGCCGCTTGCTTCGTAGACAAAATATCGTCAGTTACATTCAAGTTCATGACCGTATCTCATCTCAGCATTTACCTACAGATACGAACTCCAATCCTAGAGCCAAACAACTGAAGTCTTCGATAAGCACATCGACATGTATAAAATTTGCGCCACTTTCGAGAAATAGGGCTAAGAGCAAAAATTCTTCATTCGGCAAGACCATCTGGCCGAGATCTGAGACTGAAGTTTCAAGCTCATCGCCCAGTGCCGTCGATCATCAAGTCTCAGGTGTCAGCCTAGAAAATCGAAAGCATCAGGATTTGTGCTCGGACCAAATTCCATCACATCGTTCTTCAAAAAGAGCACAGTGTTCGACAAAGAGACGCGAAAATGAGTGTTCAGGTTCCAACAGTGAAATAAAGTTCAATTATCTCCCCAAATACGAACCAAATATTTCTGTTAACTCACCACTCAGCAGAAATTTGTCAAACACATCCAACACACGCTGCGATTCATTTTATTCATGTTTCACAGATTCCAGTGTTATAAGCAGCGAACATCCAGACACATATTTATATTCATTTGAAGAGGAGATCTCTCCTTACACAGCTCTCCTCAACGATATGCTTAGCAATCCCAACGACTGCATTGGCTTCGAAGAGTTTTCTTCGGTCTCGGGGGAGTTCACTCCGGAATTGTCTTCAACTCCAAACACTTTGCTCGAAGCACTGAAACAGTTCCCAACTTTCAGCATCGTTAATCCCTGTGAAGAAGGTGTTGCAGTCCAGCCTCATTTAGCGTCTGGCGTACCCGGGAGTTCAAATGAAGAGACTCTAAGTGTGAACCATCTCCAGCCTCCGCAGTTAGCTAAACATGACCGACCCTGCTCTGCAACATCACAGACGAAGGGCTCACCTAAGCGTAAGTTAACGCAGAATTCCAGCTTACTAGCTTCAACGGCGAACAACAGCTACAACACGTTCTCAAGCCGAAAGAATGAGGTGTCGATAGCTATTAGTAAATGTCCAAGTGAAGCTTGGGAGTTCAGTCCATTTAATGAGGAAATTTTGTGCGAAATAATACGTGAAGACTGCAGATTTCTCTGCTCGCTAAATTTAGGTGAAGAAATTATCAGCATGGAAGTTGCAAAATTCGAATTGAAGCAGTGCGAGATAGATTTAATCCATACGAAGATAGATAATATCATACAGGATTTGAGGCTACAGCTTTTGGAGAACCTCTTTGGGCGAACTGACTTCGAAAGAAGTGAAAAAAGGCTCTACTCAATGACTGTTTCACTGAAAAGTATGTTCATTTCTTTGATTGTCGATCTTCAATGTCGTATTCCACCCGAAGAAAGAAGCGTGGCTGAGATATCCAAAATGATCCAAGGTATCAGACGCGAACTGTTTCGCAACGCGAAGAGGGTGGCAAGACAGCTGAGGGAAACTAAGATCGCTTTTAAATCTGAGAGCCGCTTTGAACTTCAAGCTATTATTGATTCCAGCATGAATATTATCAGGAAATACCCAATGAATTCATTTTTATGGGTCCATGTTTCGACGATTAGCAAGCCTTCGAGGATAATGTGTGTGAACATGGCCGAGCCAGTCCGCAGCACGGTCAGGGTGGGCAGAGATGGTTCTCTCAAGTTCGTGAGGCGCCCTCGGTTCTTGATGATGAGTAAACCTGCCAAGGCTTTCCTGACTGTCTCCTTGCCTCTCATCATTGCATTAACTGTCCTCGCCGTCTGGTTTTTCTTCGCATTTGTGAGAAGAAGCTTTGTGTAGTTTGACGGTCTTTATCTGAAAAAATCTACCCAGATGTTTATTTTGTTTGTGTTGTGCATGAGCGTTTATAATTAATATTATAATTTGGTGGTAATTTTGTTTACTTCAGTAATCTTAATCCTAAGCATTCATTGTATAGTTTTGTAACAAAACTATTCGAATGAAGTAGCTTTGAATTAGTGCATGGGTTCGTAATTCTTTTTAAATTTACGATTGCGAATTTTTACCTTTTGTGACCACAACTGGCCATGTGTGCGCACGACGTCTGCTATTTAATTTTGAAAAGTTTGTCTTCTTTGTTCCATTGGACTTAAGCCAGTGTTTGTAGGAGTGTCGATGAACAGCTAGGGTTCCCAAGTGCAGGGTTCAGTCTGGACGAAAAATTCTAATTTTTCATTAAAGTTCAGCAAAAACTGCGTAAAAGTCCTATAGAAGTTATGCAATTTCGTGTCCTGTAAATTGGATGATGATCTTGATAAATGCTGTTCACCAATGAGCGATGAGTTATTCAGGCAAGTAATACTTGAACGTTAAATTATTGAATGTTACGGGATCCGTATTGTAGTCTAAATTTAGTAGACGTGGACAGCTGGGAACGCGAAGCACCAATCAGAGTGGATAAAAATATGAAGTAGGTTAGTCTCCAAACTTGATCTGATAAAATATAACGGAAAAACGATGCCACGAAGAGATAATTAATGTATTGCAGGAAAAAGAACAGCTCGCTTATTTAGGGATATTTAAGCAATTCACTACCTGCCGTGTATAATGTTTAGGTTATGCTCACTTGTACATTTGACCGCGATTTACATTTTTCTGCGGGGTTTCCTTCGACGTAAGAAGAAGACGGTACATCTAACCATACTGCATTAACAATATTGTTCAAGAAATTTTCTCCTGCTGTGATGTACGTATTTTGTTTTTATTTCACACGCACGAGCAATCTTTTAAAATTATTTAGGCATATAATTTCGTATTAAAAACACTATCCAAATAATTTTTACGTAAGTTTCGGCAACAAATATTTGTGCGTGACTATTATCATTAACTGGCTTCGATTTCAAGTCAGGGAGTTCACAAAGCTTGCCAATGCATATAACCGATGCTCTTAAACTAATGCCGCTTTTATAGCTCACACCGCCTCAACTAGCTCTATAGAACGTGAATCTGCACGGTGAATCCCAGTGCGGAGCATAGTACCATAGATTTTACTGTGTATACACAGAACGGAGTCTCTGAGCTTATGCTATGCGTTGTGTTGATCTTTGTAATTCACACTTTGTCGTGAGAGAACTATATCTTAATATAATACTTGCATTGGCGTTGTACAAATAACAGTCAAGAACTGTATGTGCTGTTATCACCAATGATAGCGTGTGTTTGTCAGCTAGTGCGAATTTGCGTGTGGTTAACAGGACCTACTCCAAGCTGAGAGGTACTACGGTTCAGTTGGAAGACCTTAGTTGAATTGACTTTTTTTTGTCCCAAAATGTTCGCATTTGTGGGATTGAAATAATGTTTCAATAGCTGCATTGAATAACGCTCTTCTCTTGAAGCGTCTTTTATACAGGGTGACGGGCACTCGGAGACCGTTGTACTGAACGCTTTTTGATCATTGGCCGTGTAATCGAAAATACTTCGTTTAAGAGTTACAAGGACTTGAAATTTTTGCCCGGCCACCAAAGTCTCCTGAGGTTAAGCTCCTGAATTTTTACATCTGGGAGCGTTTATTTAAAGTGTTTGGTGAATGAAATATTGATTCAGTCCGATTGAAACCTCATGGGTAGAATTGGTTTCCTCAAAGATTCGTAAAACTCCTGGCGTCTCCGGTCGCGTACGGCAATCAATTCCACTGTCGTTTGAACGCCTGCGTCGCAACAGATGGGCACCATGTTGAACGCATTTTTATAAATATCCAACCTAATTCATGAATTTTTTTCTTGCGGTCACAATATTTAAGGCTGTTATTTTGTTTCTTGTATTCAAAATGAAAATGTTTTAGTAACTTCTACATTTCGTTCTCCTGCCACTCATAAAGTAACAATATCTCTCCAATCCGTTTCAAATTTCAAGTCCTTGTAAGTCTTTCACGAAGCATTTTCAACCGCACGATTATTGAGTAAAAATGATCTATTTCAACGGTTTCTATGTTATGAGCATGTCAAAGTCTATCCAACAAAGTGCTGGTCGCTCTGTACACTAAACGTTCTATGCTTTAACATTTTTCGAGTTTTAGAACATGTCATTATTGTCCGGAAGAAGCGTACTTTAAATAACTTTCATTGAATCCATCAATCTTAAATTTGGGTGTAGCGTGCTTTGGTTGTCAGACTGCCTGTGTGAACACTTCCATTTCCGGAGACTTTATCACTGAAATGCTCGGCTAGTCCATGATAAGCGGATGTATGTCTCCTTTTCTATTTGACTTGAATTAAGTGGCTTTAGAAGGCTCCGTCCTCCAACGTCGTTATCTTGTTATTTTATTGCTCGTGTGATTACGAAGTAGGCTCTTGTCCAACATTGCTGATCTAACTGTGTAGAAAATTTATTGTATTCCCACAAATTCAGTATTTTCATTTCTGAATTGAAACTAATTTTTGTGTTTTTGAGTGAAAGGCAAATAAATTTGTAAAAACTCTTATAATTTTTTCGGTATTTGATGGGAAATTAATTTTGTCTAACGTACAGTATCCTCCCTACAAAACTTGAAACTCTGACTTATGAACGTAGAGGCTTTTTTCTGTTTAATGTAAGAAATTTGTACTAACAATTTAACTTAGTAAGACTTCATCCTGCAAGCCCACCCAACATTTTGACAGGGTTCTCACCAATCATCAATGAATATGCGTAAAATCTGATTTTTAGTTCGAGCTCGTTTTTTTGTGGGACGCGACCTTTTCAAAGCATCGAAATAGAGTGTAGTCTATAAAATTTGTATGGTAACTTTCTAATCAACAATGTTTTATTAGCTTGTTAATAAACTGAGCTTTACTAGCCTGTTAATGAACTGTGTTTCACTAGCTTTCTAATAAACTGTGTTTAACTACAGTAATTGGGTAAGGAGCCATGGCTTGCAAGCCTGCTGATAAACATATTGCTTAAATCGATCGCTGATGAACTGCACTTTCCTGATTTGCTAACGAGTTGTGCTTAAGGAACTTGTTAGACTATACGTAAGAAGCTTTCTATCAAACTGTGCGCCGGAGACTTGTTTGTAGACTGTGCTTTATGAACTTGCTTATAAACTGTACTCAACAATTTGCTAGTAAACTGTGTTTAATAACTTGCTAATAAACTTCGTGTGAAATTGTGTTTCTTTATCCTCTGACATAGATGTTATGTGTATCTGATATCTTTATTTTAAACCTCTAACATAGAAGTCATATCTAATCAGCGCATACAGCCCTCCATTTATAACCAGTTAAATCTTCACGTAATCTGACAAGGATGTAACTAACATTGGCTGCGTAGAATCTATGAGGTAATCTGAGTTCTCTAATCAAAAGCTTCAATTCACGAATAGTTTGAAGTCACCACAAAAAAAACTGAAAGGCTGGAAAAAATGAGTGAATTTGGTGTTGTTGGGCGTTCGGAAATACCAAGATAAGGTATTCAAAAATTCACGGGAAGTTATTTCATTTGCATGAAATGAAAATGAATTTGTAGGAAGAAACACGTCTCTCACCATTACGAAAAAGTTAGTAATGTTACCTAAAATAAATTTTACAATGCCCAGGAAAGATATATGAAGTGAACATTTCCAGCTGGTTTTCGTTCAAAATTCACCATTAAAATATTTCACATTAGCGTAAAAATGATGCTTTATTCCTTACCATACGGTGAATCCCAAATTGTACTATATTTTTTATAGTACCCTATACCTTTAGCCAAGATGCAGTGATAGTTACCTCCGGTCGAGCCGTTACCCATTTTAAGTACCTGAACCGAGAAGGTAATTATGACAATTTTTTCATTTCCCAACGAAGGGAAACACCGAGCTAGCATTTCCGGGTATCGAACCAACACCCTTCCACATGAACAGTGAGCACTGTTAACTAGGCCGCGGTGACCAATGAACAATTGTTTTTTTTTTAAATTCTTCGATTATAAGAGTTGGTTATTAATTTTGGCAGCTTAGATATATTTTTTATCGTTGTCCCTATTGATTTGCAGCGTTCGTCTTTCACATTCAAGATCGTGGGTTTGAGACTCCATATTAATGCTAATTAGTACGCTGATAGTGGTATTAGGGCTAATTACTAAGCTGATAGTGGAATTAGGGCTAATTACTAAGCTGATAGTGGAATTAGGGCTAATTACTACGCTGATAGTGGAATTAGGGCTAATTACTAAGCTGATAGTGGAATTAGGGCTAATACTAAGCTGATAGTGGAATTAGGGCTAATTACTAAGCTGATAGTGGTATTAGGGCTAATTACTAAGCTGATAGTGGAATTAGGGCTAATTACTAAGCTGATAGTGGTATTAGGGCTAATTACTAAGCTGATAGTGGAATTAGGGCTAATTACTAAGCTGATAGTGGAATTAGGGCTAATTACTACGCTGATAGTGGAATTAGGGCTAATACTAAGCTGATAGTGGAATTAGGGCTAATTACTAAGCTGATAGTGGAATTAGGGCTAATTACTAAGCTGATAGTGGAATTAGGGCTAATTACTAAGCTGATAGTGGTAGTAGGGCTAATTACTAAGCTGATAGTGGAATTAGGGCTAATTACTAAGCTGATAGTGGAATTAGGGCTAATTACTAAGCTGATAGTGGAATTAGGGCTAATTACTACGCTGATAGTGGAATTAGGGATAATTACTAAGCTGATAGTGGAATTAGGGCTAATTACTAAGCTGATAGTGGTATTAGGGCTAATTAATAAGCTGATAGTGGTATTAGGGCTAATTACTAAGCTGATAGTGGTATTAGGGCTAATTACTAAGCTGATAGCGGTAGTAGGGCTAATTACCAAGCTGATAGCGGTATTAGGGCTAATTACTAAGCTGATAGTGGTATTAGGGCTAATTACTAAGCTGATAGTGGTATTAGGGCTAATTACTAAGCTGATAGTGGTATTAGGGCTAATTACTAAGCTGATAGTGGTATTAGGGCTAATTACTAAGCTGATAGTGGTATTAGGGCTAATTACTAAGCTGATAGCGGTATTAGGGCTAATTACTAAGCTGATAGCGGTATTAGGGCTAATTACTAAGCTGATAGTGGTATTAGGGCTAATTACTAAGCTGATAGTGGTATTAGGGCTAAAAACTAAGCTGATAGCGGTATTAGGGCTAATTACTAAGCTGATAGCGGTATTAGGGCTAATTACTAAGCTGATAGTGGTATTAGGGCTAATTACTAAGCTGATATCGGTAGTAGGGCTAATTACTAAGCTGATAGCGGTATTAGGGCTAATTACTAAGCTGATAGTGGTATTAGGGCTAATTACTAAGCTGATAGTGGTATTAGGGCTAATTACTAAGCTGATAGCAGTATTAGGGCTAATTACTTAGCTGATAGCGGTATTAGGGCTAATTACTAAGCTGATAGTGGTATTAGGGCTAATTACTAAGCTGATAGTGGTATTAGGGCTAATTACTAAGCTGATAGCGGTAGTAGTGCTAATTAGTAAGCTGATAGCGGTAGTAGTGCTAATTACTATAAGCTGATAGCGGTAGTAGTGCTAATTACTGAGCTGATAGCGGTATTAGGGCTAATTACTAAGCTGATAGCGGTAGTAGGGCTAATTACTAAGCTGATAGCGGTAGTAGGGCTAATTACTAAGCTGATAGCGGTAGTAGTGCTAATTAGTAAGCTGATAGCGGTAGTAGTGCTAATTACTATAAGCTGATAGCGGTAGTAGTGCTAATTACTGAGCTGATACCCTGGACTCTTCGTTGAGTGTTCGCTCTAACTTTAACTCGATCGTAGAATATGAAATGCTTGCAGAGTGTATCTTCATTGATTTCTAGCTTTGGAGACTGTGCATTTGAAAACCCATTAAAACTTCAACTACGGTATATACAAATAGAAAATTTTTGTCATTGTGAATATTTTTAAAATTCATATATAGCATTAAACCTAAAATAGATAATATTTCTATGCAAAATTTCATTCTCAAGCACAAGTTTATTCATTTATGTTATGAATAGACAACACATTTGCATATTTAAAAATCTTAAGTTTTCCCTCTAAAAAAATTCTTTATGATATCAGCCCAAAGCCTTATTTTCTTTGAAAGGATAACTGTGGTTAACTTTTATTTGGGATGTTTATTTCCCTTTAAAAAGTACGATTATGGGCGAACGTGCAAGATATACAATTATTTATTATACATGAAGTTTATATATATATTTTTAAATATATATATATATAAAAGGCTTATTGCACTTATAGAGTCTTAGTCAGAACTGATTGGCCAAGGATAGTTTTAATAAAAGGATTTGTTCACTATTCCCGACTAGGCAATAAAATTTATGACATAATTACATGCATGAGCAAGGATTGAAAACGCTTCACGCTCAGTTCTATTACCGAAAATTTAACGGTACTATGAATCATAATATTATAACATAATTTTTACCTCATCTGTCCTATGAATGCTTTGTATGGTTTACAAGCTACGCCAAGGTCGGCTACAGCGACGAGCGCAACTCGTATACTTATTGCGATGATTCGAAGAATTCTCCAAGCAATAAATCAAACAGTTTAAAGCTAATTTTAAGTGATGCTGAGAGCTAATAATGAACTCAAGATGCACTAAATGTTCATTGAAATAGTTATTCCTTTTGGTAATCGGTCTCGAGGTGCCGAATTGTATCAGCCCGCAAATGCCTGTCGACCAGAAAGTGAGACACAACTCCTTAAATCTAACGACGTTTGTCTAATTAAGCTTATGAAATCGAAGGAAAAAATCTAGTGTAGTGTCGGTTACATGATGTTTTATGGTTAGTCACTGTTATTTTGATGGTTTCTGTTGATATTTACCAGTATGTATTTTGTTAGTTCTCGTCGGTGGTTTGTTGATGCCCACTGGTATTTTGTCGGTATTTGTTGGTATTTTGTAAGCACTTGTGTAACTATTGTCAATACTGGTCGGTATTTTGTTTATGCTTGCATGTAATTTATTAGAATTTACTGGTATGTAATAGGTTCTTGAGGGCATATTTAATATTTGCTGGTATTTGGTTGTAACTTACAGTACGTTTGTTGGTGTTTGCTCTTTGCTCTTTGCCTAAGCACAAGTTTGAGAATATAAATTCTCCAAAATAGCTATAAATCTTAATGCTTAAATGCTCACGTCCATGGGCATTTTCGTTTTTTTTTTTGCTCAGTTCGGAGTTTTGCGTTTTGGAATTCATAACCAGAGACTGTCGATTGTATAATAACACAATAGACTTGACTCGATGTTACCACAAGTAAAGCACTCTCTGAACTAATTTCCAAGGAGCATGAACTTCCGTTTTACCAAGTCTAAATTATAAATGAGTAATTAATGGAAACTATTGACTCGGGTAATGATTCCTATCTTCATTTTTTGAGCCTGGGGTGCACCCAAAATTGGAGCACTTAAATTTTCCAAATCATGAATTAGTTTCCAAGGTTAAGTGTTGAGAAATATTCACTTCGTGGAATTCAAAAATTAGTTATCGGTATCCAGTGGCAAGGACTGTGACGTCAAATTTGATATTGAAAATTATCTACAATTTAAAACTGTTATGACTATTATTAATAAAATTTTCATCGTGCTTTGATTTTGGTTTTGAGAAGTGGTTTGAAATTTAGTTTATAAATAATGACAGTTCCGCATACGTAATCAAGCCGGAGAGAATCTCACAATATCACGAGAAATTTGAATCCAAGGTCTAAATTTCAAGCAGAAAATACAAAAATATACCGCGAAAGATTATGTGTGTTCTGTAACTTTTTTTACACAGAAGTATCTCTCTGAATATTTTTTTACTTCTATGATGCCAAGAATGATGGATTTCTTTGATCAAATTTACTCCTAGTTCTAGTCTGGTCTAAAGATTTCTCTATTTAAGTGCGTGAACAAGTTACGCATTCCCACTTCTTATCGGGTCAGGTAATCTCCCTCATGATATTTCTAAATGCATAATCATCAACAATCAAGGCCGTTTTGGGTAATATTTACAAAACAATCGGTTTATCACTCGGCTATCAAATAAAATTTATGTAAAATGATACTAACTTTCTAGAACCGCGAAAGTGACACGCACAGTTTCTCAAGATTAGTTAGAATGTGTTCAGAAGATAAGTAAACAGTATTTATATAATCATTCACTTTATCTCTGAAACTACATAGTTAACCTGGTACTTCTTCGTTCTCTGTCAACACTTTGTTGTTTAACTTCCTGAGCATTTATACATACTTAATTGTACTTATAGTTGTTCAAGTTAAAATAGGTAATATAGGTTGGATAAATGGTTTATTTTTATGATAATTCGGACTACCAACTATGTATAAAACATGGGAAGGTAAATCAAATCAATGCTTCAACATAACAAACAAGTGCAGTTGACCATAGGTTTCGATAGAGTGTTGAAAATATTTACATACTTCTAATTTTAACGACAAAATATCATTAAAAAATGGACGATATTATTTTAAAATAAATAATCAGGAATGGTTTACATTCATATCGAAACGAAAGCTAAAAAAAGCGAAAATTAAGCATATAAATCTATCCATATCTGGTAATGAACGTTAAAAAAGGGGTATTGTCAATTACAAATTAGGGCAGACATTTTTGTGGCACTCAATAGTACATTGCACGACGACAATGCAAATGTGAGATTTTTAAATTTGCAAAAAAACTTTTGTCAAAATCTCGGACACACATTGCTTATTCGAAACTTCAGAGCTCACTTACGCATGTTTTGCGATATGCCAGGCAGTGTGCGCTTCAACACGGGCTAGAAATCCCTGATATAATTGTTCCAACCATGAATCAGTCAGTTTTTCTCCTGTAAATCGATGCGTGGACAAAATTATGTTGGTTGAACACGGAGTAAAACTTAGAAACAGGTCATTGCTCAATTGAATCTCAATTTGCTTTCTGATCGAATATTTCCTAGAAGAACAGGAAGTCGTTCTATTGATGAGTAGGGTCAGTAACGCAAGTCATCGATGCTATGAATAAAGTTGAGATGTAGATTGACGTTTGAGAATTTTCATTGTAAAAGGTTGAAAGTTTTTTTTTCCGATATACCGAAATGAGTATGTTAGAAAATTGCTGCTGCTTTCTACCAGTATCAAATTTCAACTGTTCCAGATCATCGACCCCAGTGAACTAGTTTCATCCAAAGGTTCTCAGGTCCGTCGGTCTTCCAGGTAAGAAGATCAGAGACTTTAAAGAGGCCCCAGCAAGGCCTCACCCCCGACCAAGAAGTTAGTAAAATTATTTGCAAAAAAGCGTATTCATAAAAGAATTAGAGTGACATTGTCAGGACATTGACATCGTAGGACATTGACGCCTTAGAAAATGTGTTAATTAAGTAATAATGATTTTCTTCAGCTTTCAATTTTTCTCACGCTTTTAGACTGCCGCCACCTCAAAGTTCAACGAAAAGAGTAACACTTACAAACTATCGCAGTGACTTCTTGCCACAAACTGAAAGATTTAAGCTTGTCTTCTTGTAAGAACTTGCTGGTAATTTCCTGCATTGCACCAGATTATGTGTCCGTATTACTCAAGTATTACATTTAACATAAATCAAACTTAAAATATGTGGCGAGTTTAACGAGCAAAAAAATACAACTGAGGCTTGTAATCCAACTTAACATTGAGGCTTTGCAGTCACAAATGAATTGAAACGTACGTTTGTGGTAAGCTGCACCTTAACAAAGGTTCTGTTTTTTTTACAGAAGGGCGGAAAGATGCATTGAGCTGAATGAATATCCGCTACGTAAGGTGGAGCTGTGCTGCAGTGGCTCTCCGTTGTTCGGTATCGATTGTAACAAGTTCCAAGACTAGCGCGGTGTGAGAAAATTACTGTTCAAAATTTGAGTAAAAATTTCTGTCAACGAGTAAGTTTATGGAATTAAAATTGCGTAAGGTACAACTCGTGCAGCTAAAAAGTACTGCAAACAATTTGATCTTCATCAGCCTTCAAAGATGTACTTTCCGGGTGACAGTTTTTAGAAACAAATTAGATTACAATGGGATGATAAATAATGATCCATGAAAAGCCCACAAACAGTGGTACTAGACAGTTCTAGATCATTTAAAATACAGCGCCCTGCGATGTATAAAAGGGATAAGAAAAACCGTCCCATTGATGTAATTACGGTAAATGGAAGAGCAAGCAAGGATACCTCTTATCTGAATCCTCCTTCAGGGGCAAACTGGGGCTCTACTTCAACTCCGAATAACAGTATGCCGTGTGGTGCTTTCGAATTGGTCACTCGCTATACTAACGCCTTGACTCCTCGTTAACCTTCACAAAATCAGCAACACTTGATGTAGGTGTCAGTTGTCAGGGTAATTTTTTTTAGTGGACTTTACCTATATTCTCTACCACTCTCGTGAAAAACGTCGGTAAACTGAGTCGTCAATCTCCTGCTCGAGTGTTCTCGTTTTCATTCTTTATTTTTCACACAGCCGCCCTTCATCTCGTCTAACTGAGCCATTTGCCGTTGTAGAGAGCTGGCCAACCGAGGTACTAAAAACGCACTCGAGGTGCTTATGAATTTAATTTTTTTGAGTTTTCTGCGATTAACTGCCGTGACTGCGAAAATAGAAGTTAAACCTTAAGGGAATAATTGTAAAGTGGTGGAAATAAGTTAGACACTTGCTTGCCTTCATAAGGATTTTAATATAATGCTTGTTTGCATAGAATTTTCGTCGGATATTCGTACATATTGTAGTTTTAAAACTATATCTTCAAATATTTCAGTTTAAAACCAGGCTGTAAGAATTTTGACGCCAAAATTCAAGTTTTGGACAGTGAAATGATTGTAGGGCACTAAAATGAAGAGGTACTTACAAATGAAAACCACCAAATTGAATTCAAGGATATGTAATTTCATTATTTACGTTTTTAGGTTTGTTTCAACGAGTATTTCCATCCAAACACTCCTTATATGCTCTGTCAATCCATTAGATCTTGTCATCAAACAGTCGTCAATTTTGATTGATCAGACTTGATAAGGCACTCCACAGATTTTCGATAGGAATCAGGTTTGGAGATTTGTTGGCCAAACAAGAACTCCAATATTGTAGAAAGTAAAGGTCGTTATTGGTTTTAATGCGCTCACGAAAATTAAAAATTTTGTTCCCATGAATCACAAAAGGAGAACGTGGCCCTTAGGAGACATTATTCCTACACCGAGCATCGTATTTCAGTTCTGAGACATGTATATCATTCTGCGTTCATAGAATCGTTTTCAAAAGTTTAAATTAAACAAAGTGTCCAATTGCTCGTTTTCAAAAATTTCAATTAAACAAAAAGGGAGAAATTCCATTATCGGGAACACTTCGGAAATAAATTCTGAACGAGACGAGCGTGTGACGGAAGCGGTTTTGAAGTGAAGCAATATTGGACATTCCACATTTTGGTAAGCCTAACTAAAGCGCGTGAGATGCATAAATGACTATCGACTAATCCTGAAAGTTGTTGTACACAGAATAATTCAAATGGCTTTCCATTGTGTGAATACGTAATTTATAGATTTATATACGAGATAAACCGACTGGAATTATCCGAAAGTTTAATAATTAAAGCTAGGAGACCAGCTGTGATGCAATTAGTTACTAGAATGTCAATCTTGGTAACTAGATTCCAAATCTTAGTTACTAGGATGTCAATCGGAGTTGCTACGATGCAAATTCAGAGCCAACAGCATGTTTGTGTTGCTATGTTCCCAGGAGATGAAACGTTCGGAATTTATGCTCTTACGTGTCGTACTGAAAAATTATTGTTTACGATTACTGTAGGTGTCAATGAAGTTTAGAGCCAAGTTCAGCCGGCTGCAGTTCGCTGCTGCTCACTCAAGCGTTGCGATCTTTATCTCGTCGGTGTCGAGCGTTTACTGCTAAATTTATCTAGCTAGCGTAATTCATTTTTATTTAGAAATTAATTAAATTGCTCCGGGTTCTTATCCGATTTTGGTGTTACACACGCCACTGCGGCGACCCACACCACTTCCCATAAGTAATAAATGCGATCTGCCGAAGGCGGCGTCACCATAAAGACCCATAGCGGAGGCCGTAGTCGATGACGTCAGTATTAGATAACATCTAACCGTGTTTGTGTCTGACATGGTTCGTTAGTTGCGTGGTGTGAGCGGCCCGAAGCTGTTCCAATTCAGTGTAGCAGTATCTTTGTTAAAAATAGAATGAAACATAGTAGTACAATTGTAGCGTTATGAATCAATTCATGTTCCTACTGAAGTAAATGCACTTTATTTTCTTGTAGCATATACTAAGCATATTATTTTAACAGGAACTAGCTTTTGCCTGCCAGTTAGTAACACGGGATCGTATAATTGAAATTTTTGAGGAAACAGAAATTTCGTTTGAGATATCTGACCTTGGCTGTTCTTCGAGCACCAAAACTCGCAACTTGTTCCAACAAACTGCTTCCATGTTGTACTCGGCCCTGATTCTACTTCTTAAAACTTGCTCTGCTACGCGAAATTTCTTTGCTACTCGAATTGGTTTTTCTATGCTAATCTTGTTTGACTCGTCACTTTTCAATAACTTGAAGTTGGTTTTGCGACTCGAAACTGATTTTGCGATTTGGAATACAGTGTTGCCACTCGAAACTGGTTTTGCGATTCGAAAGTGATACCAAGACTCGAAAGGGATTTCAAGTCTCAAATTTAATTTTACAGCTCGAAACTGGTTGAATGCCTGTGATATTATTCTATTCCTCTAACCTGGTTTGCAGATTCTTGCTTTGCTTAACGACATGAAATAGATTAAATGTTCATGGGCATGTTACCGCCAAACGACAGCAAAACATTGAAACTAATGTCTGTGTACACAAATGTTCGTTAACACGGTCTGCGTACGCATTCAGTGAAACCTGTATTTTAATACAATGACCGAAGGGTTGACACGTTTTTTAGATTTGGTTTAATTGTCGCAAAGTTGGCTTCCGCTGGTACATGTATTTCTCAGCGTGTTTATCTCCTCGTTTTCAGAGATTTTCACCTTTCAGGTAAAAATATGCTATCTATCAGCTTCGTTATTTTGCTCACGCTGATGAGCTCAGCGATGGCCTCCACGGAGACGGAGACGGAGGTGCTGGAAGATGACTGGATCTCCAAGCAACACGCCGCCAACCATTCCAGTGAGGAGAGCGGCACGTAGCGCACGGGGAGTTAAGCTTCAGTCTTTTAGTTCACCGAGAGCAAAACGTGCGCATGATGCCATGGAGATCCTAATTTTAAAAGTTCTACAGTAAAACAGGATTTATTTTTGGTATGCTGTAGTAGCGTTACAAATTGGTTGCCAAAACTATAATTTATCGTAAAACAAATCCACCAAGAATGTGTGGGGAATTTGCTCATAAGGTGTCGTTAAGGGAAGAATGAGTCAGCGGTAATCATGCCGTGATACTCTCACGTAAATAACTAGTAAAATGCTTGGCGGAATTTTGTGTAGACGGTCATTTGCAAACATTTTTCTGTATCTTTTTCTAGCATGATTCTCCTCAAAACTCATTGGTCTCCACTTTTGCGATTGAAATTACAGGTTTACTTCCCGTCAGAACTACAGCTTGTACTGCCCCATTCTTTCAAATAGGTTTAGATAAATAAATCTCATCGACTAACAGCCAGTCGCTTGTCCTATCCTGGACCGATTCTACTTGGCTCGTCTACTCTCTGGTTAGAATATCGAATTTTGTGTTAACTGATCCCATTAATATATCACACTGATTTTCATATTTTATCAACAGCTAAACACTAACTGATGCGAGGTAATTAATCCTTGATAACGGAAGTACGCGGTAATTAACCCACAGTTAACCCATTAGGTGATACCCACTAACTGCCAGATTTCTTCATATATTTCGAAAGGAGAAATCTTAAGCAATTTTACAATTTTATGTCCGTTTCATTTACCAACTAGTCCATGCACGATTATGATATTAATTAGTTCGAGGCTCCCTAACCGCAACAAGATCTATCTCAAGAGAATGCCTTCGATTTCTATAGAAAAAACATACCTAACTCCAGTCCCACCGATAATTTTTGAGCAATTTTCCTTCAATTCATGCAATATTGAGCCACGGATACGTTATTTTCTTCGGTGCCCCAGACCACGAGGACCACGAGTATGTGATGATGGTGAGTGGGGAGCTGGTGGAGGCCATGCTGCGGCGCAGGGGCCTGACCGGCTTCGAGCGCACCATCGTCAGCGCGTGCGGCGGCGGCCGCAGGAGTATAGTGAGTCGGGTGCTGGGTGGCGGTGTAGTAGGGGAGAGGTGCGGTGGTGTGGTAGAGTTATGAGAGAGTTGTGGTTGAGTTATGATGAAGGTGTGGTTGAGTTATGATGAAAGATTTGATAGAAATGGGTGTGTAGAGTTAATATAGAGGTGTGGTTCACTGAGCTGTGTTGCCAGAGTCGCTGCAGCCCTTGTAGAGAGCTGTAATAGACAAGGCTGAGGTTAGGGCTGCAATTCACAGAACTGTGCTAGACAGAAGCACGATAGACAAAGCTGGGATCAAGAGCGCATGCATACCCTGTGTCGACCTCGGACGCGATGGAATGTCTACACTTGTCGAGGTGCGAGAGAAGGGAATATACACCCTGTGGGAGAGGGGATGTCTCCTGTTTTTCCTCAGACAGCTCACTTCAGAGGAATTTTCATTCCTCAATAGCTGTAGAGAGATCATCCGGGCAGGGGAATGAAATCACTAAGCTGGGGAATGCTAAGTTAGTGGGATTACAAGGGTATCGTGTGTAAGTTTGGCATTAAGTTTGACTAAGGAGAAACTGAATTGCACATTCAATGCGGGAGTTTTGACACCAAACCAACTACCAGAGACGCTTAAATTAAATTAAATTTTCCTAGTGCAGCAAATTTTCCTCGATTTCACTCTATGCTCAAGAAAATTCTTTAAGACTCCTTGTGCGGGTCTTTATTTCGGAGTAGGTTAGATAATTATAGAAATTCTTCCACTCTTCTTGTTTACCAGGGCCAGAACTTCTCTAGCATGCCTGTATTCATTTGTCTGACCTTGAACAAGAATTTAGTGATGCATATATAGGTCTCATGATTTTCATTCGGAAGTATTGTGTCCAGGCGTACTTCTCCGGACTAGCGCAATGCTTACGTGACAGCAAGACAGAGCTGCCGGCCATCGTCGAGCGCTTCGCGCTGGCCGAGCCGAACGTCTCCGTCCGCAATCTGATCATCGTGTCCACCTGCTGCGGGTGAGGACGCGGGTCTGAGAAGTGCAGAACGTGTTGTTGAAATGAAGTCTCAAAGCCTGTCTCTGGTTAAACTTTGGGTTTTGAAATCGTTCAGAGTTGCCGAACGCGTCATTGTGAGGAGTGGGTATGCACCTTCAAAATGCAGAATGTTTTGCTGCGATGAAATCGATGGGCGACACAGATTAAACCTTGCATTTTGAAATATTTTGTAGCTGTCGATGGGTCATCGTATCCATATGCTATGGGTGAGGGTATGGGCCCGGGATAAGCAGAGTATTTTATTGCATTGAAGTCTATGGGTAAATTTGTTTAAACGTAGGTATTTTAATTTGTTTATTTATGTCAGAGCAGCGGCGTATGACCCTGCTCTACCCGGTTCCCATTTGTCCCCTTGGGTTATGTAAGTAGTCGAGTTTTCTCTTCATGCATTATCGAGCCCATGTTTAAGTTTTGGACTCATGTCTAAGGTGTGAACCCATATCTCGGAAAAGTCCACATTTACTCGGCTTTATGAATAATAATTTAAGAGAAAATACCGCAATATTTCGTTCATGAGCCTAAAAATTTCGTCGCCACAGGGTTAGGGTATACTTTTTACCTACATTTCCAGTCTAAGTGAGCCCTCATGAACGCAAGGTTTGCTCTCAGGGTGCTGGAGAAGGCGACGGCCTGCAAGGAGAAGCTGAGCGAGAACCTGCAGGAGTGTCCTGAGCATCCCGGCACTCTCGAGATCATGAACGCCATACACCGCACTCTCATCCAGCACTACTGCGCGCACGACGGCAGGGAGTTCATGAGTAAGATAAGATGCTCTCTGTCTTATCCCTTTACGGACTACTTTGTTTAGATCCTGCAATACCTTGGATATCATCAATGCCATCAATAGATATGAGTAGATGCGATTATGGGTCGCTAGCGCACTTTCAGTAGTTTTAAAGGCTTTCTTTGTTTTCTCTACTGGAGTGTTCGTAAGTCCCATGTCTTCAAACTCTCCGAGCCAAAATGCGGCTTACGTAATTTTTTACCTTGTAAGTAATAGCATTTTGAGAAGAAGTCGGGACGTAACCCATAGTACTTTTTGGTAAATTAACTTCTTTCCAATTCGTTAATATCACGAGCAATATTATCGGGACAACGTCTGGAACTTTTGTAGAGTGTAGGGATTGGTCAACTTAATTAATCCCCTTCTAGAGATCTACAATCTAAGCTCCAGTCCCAAGCTCCGTTACCAGCTAAAACATTCCCAAGCCTTACGAAACATTTAACACCTTACATGCTCGCCGAATCTGCTGTGGGCTGAAATCTCGGTTGGTTGGCAGGAGTGCTGCGCGACGTGTCGGTGGACTGCGCGCGGCGCGTCATGAAGGCGATCACGGAGTGCTGGGGCAAGGCAGGCCTCGACTACAACGACATCACCAGCGTCCTCAGGCGGCTCACCAAGCGGGAGATGCTCTGCCAGTAAGTCTTCGTGGACGTCAGTGAGTCTTGCTGGATGTTAGTAAGTCTTGCTGGATGTTAGTAAGTCTTGCTGGATGTTAGCAAGTCTTGCTGGATGTTAGCAAGTCTTGCTGGATGTTAGCAAGTCTTGCTGGATGTTAGCAAGTCTTGCTGGATGTTAGCAAGTCTTGCTGGATGTTAGCAAGTCTTGCTGGATGTTAGCAAGTCTTGCTGGATGCTAGTAAGTCTTGCTGGATGTTAGTAAGTCTTGCTGGACGTCATTGAGTCTTGCTGGACGTCATTGAGTCTTGCTGGACGTCATTGAGTCTTGCTGGGGGTCGGTAAGTCTTGCTCGGCGTCAGTAAGTCTTGATCGGCGTCAGTAAGTCTTACTGGGCGTCAGTAAGTCTTGCTGGGCATTAGCAAGTCTTGCTGGCCGTCAGTAAGTCTTGCAAGGTGGGCGTCAGTAAGTCTTGCAAGGTGAGCGTCAGTAAGTCTTGCAAGGTGGACGTCAGTAAGTCTTGCAAGGTGGACGTCAGTAAGTCTTGCAAGGTGGACGTCAGTAAGTCTTGCAAGGTGGACGTCAGTAAGTCTTGCAAGGTGGACGTCAGTAAGTCTTGCAAGGTGGACGTCAGTAAGTCTTGCAAGGTGGACGTCAGTAAGTCTTGCAAGGTGGACGTCAGTAAGTCTTGCAAGGTGGACGTCAGTAAGTCTTGCAAGGTGGACGTCAGTAAGTCTTGCCCGGTGGACGTCAGTAAGTCTTGCACGGTGGACGTCAGTAAGTCTTGCACGGTGGACGTCAGTAAGTCTTGCACGGTGGACGTCAGTAAGTCTTGCACGGTGGACGTCAGTAAGTCTTGCACGGTGGACGTCAGTAAGTCTTGCACGGTGGACGTCAGTAAGTCTTGCACGGTGGACGTCAGTAAGTCTTGCACGGAGGACGTCAGTAAGTCTTGCACGGTGGACGTCAGTAAGTCTTGCACGGTGGACGTCAGTAAGTCTTGCACGGTGGACGTCAGTAAGTCTTGCACGGTGGACGTCAGTAAGTCTTGCACGGTGGACGTCAGTAAGTCTTGCACGGTGGACGTCAGTAAGTCTTGCACGGTGGACGTCAGTAAGTCTTGCACGGTGGACGTCAGTAAGTCTTGCACGGTGGACGTCAGTAAGTCTTGCACGGTGGACGTCAGTAAGTCTTGCACGGTGGACGTCAGTAAGTCTTGCACGGTGGACGTCAGTAAGTCTTGCAAGGTGGACGTCAGTAAGTCTTGCAAGGTGGACGTCAGTAAGTCTTGCAAGGTGGACGTCAGTAAGTCTTGCAAGGTGGACGTCAGTAAGTCTTGCAAGGTGGACGTCAGTAAGTCTTGCAAGGTGGACGTCAGTAAGTCTTGCAAGGTGGACGTCAGTAAGTCTTGCAAGGTGGACGTCAGTAAGTCTTGCAAGGTGGACGTCAGTAAGTCTTGCAAGGTGGACGTCAGTAAGTCTTGCAAGGTGGACGTCAGTAAGTCTTGCAAGGTGGACGTCAGTAAGTCTTGCAAGGTGGACGTCAGTAAGTCTTGCAAGGTGGACGTCAGTAAGTCTTGCAAGGTGGACGTCAGTAAGTCTTGCAAGGTGGACGCCAGTAAGTCTTGGTGGACGTTGGCTAGCCTTGCTGGACGTTGGCTAGCCTTGCTGGACGTTGGCTAGCCTTGCTGGACGTTGGCTAGCCTTGCCTGACGTTGGCTAGCCTTGCTGGACGTTGGCTAGCCTTGCTGGACGTTGGCTAGCCTTGCTGGACGTTGGCTAGCCTTGCTGGACGTTGGCTAGCCTTGCTGGACGTTGGCTAGCCTTGCTGGACGTTGGCTAGCCTTGCTTGACGTTGGCTAGCCTTGCTTGACGTTGGCTAGCCTTGCTGGACGTTGGCTAGCCTTGCTGGACGTTGGCTAGCCTTGCTGGACGTTGGCTAGCCTTGCTGGACGTTGGCTAGCCTTGCTGGACGTTGGCTAGCCTTGCTGGACGTTGGCTAGCCTTGCTGGACGTTGGCTAGCCTTGCTTGATGTTGGCTAGCCTTGCTGGACGTTGGCTAGCCTTGCTGGACGTTGGCTAGCCTTGCTGGACGTTGGCTAGCCTTGCTGGACGTTGGCTAGCCTTGCTGGACGTTGGCTAGCCTTGCTGGACGTTGGCTAGCCTTGCTGGACGTTGGCTAGCCTTGCTGGACGTTGGCTAGCCTTGCTGGACGTTGGCTAGCCTTGCTGGACGTTGGCTAGCCTTGCTGGACGTTGGCTAGCCTTGCTGGACGTTGGCTAGCCTTGCTGGACGTTGGCTAGCCTTGCTGGACGTTGGCTAGCCTTGCTGGACGTTGGCTAGCCTTGCTGGACGTTGGCTAGCCTTGCTGGACGTTGGCTAGCCTCGATGGACGTTGGCTAGCCTCGATGGACGTTGGCTAGCCTCGATGGACGTTGGCTAGCCTCGATGGGCGTTGGCTAGCCTCGATGGGCGTTGGCTAGCCTCGATGGGTGTTGGCTAGCCTCGATGGGTGTTGGCTAGCCTCGATGGGTGTTGGCTAGCCTCGATGGGTGTTGGCTAGCCTCGATGGGTGTTGGCTAGCCTCGATGGGCGTTGGCTAGCCTCGATGGACGTTGGCTAGCCTCGATGGACGTTGGCTAGCCTCGATGGACGTTGGCTAGCCTCGATGGACGTTGGCTAGCCTCGATGGACGTTGGCTAGCCTCGATGGACGTTGGCTAGCCTCGATGGACGTTGGCTAGCCTCGATGGACGTTGGCTAGCCTCGATGGACGTTGGCTAGCCTCGATGGACGTTGGCTAGCCTCGATGGACGTTGGCTAGCCTCGATGGACGTTGGCTAGCCTCGATGGACGTTGGCTAGCCTCGATGGACGTTGGCTAGCCTCGATGGACGTTGGCTAGCCTCGATGGACGTTGGCTAGCCTCGATGGACGTTGGCTAGCCTCGATGGACGTTGGCTAGCCTCGATGGACGTTGGCTAGCCTCGATGGACGTTGGCTAGCCTCGATGGACGTTGGCTAGCCTCGTTGAAAACCTTGATTTCAGTAGTCACAATACACGTTAAAGCAAAAACATCATTTAATATATAGCAATGAATTCATCAAGTTTCTATGCATTATACTGAAAAATTGAAAGATATTGAACAATAAAATGCACATTCTCAATAAGAATAGTTGAAAATGTTTTTCAAATATTACTAAATAATCTCACATACAGTATGCAGTGTGTGTGTGTGTGTGTGTGTGTGTGTGAGAAATTCTAAGGGAGGTTTACTTTTTTCCAATTAATGGAATCACAAAAAGAAAGTTAACTTCTTTGTGATCTGTGATCCATTCTGTTTGTTATTGAGCGTTTGAATATATTATTCACCTGTTGCAAAAGAACTTTTCTGTTTATTATTTTTGATGTGCTTTGTGAATTAGCTTACCGCATTTATTGGCGGGGAATTGTGCGATATGTCTTTCGTTAATTCCTTTTAACGGAGGCTTATTATGGAGACAATTGAAAAATCTTTAGTTTAATAAAATGATTGACTGAGGAATTGTTCTAAATAGTTGACAGTAAGCACCACTGGCTTATAATAAATCAAGACGATGATTTCGATCAGAATTTTCAATTAAAAGATTTGTGTAATTATTACAGTTTATTCTCTGCCAGATGTTGAACAGGCTCGTGTAAATTTTGTTGTCTTTATTTACTCCTTAATCTACTTTCTTGTTTGAAAGATACGTTCTTTCATGTAAAAAGGCAAAAAATGACACAGAAAATAACTTCTGACTGTTGCATGCCCTACTGAGAGACCTGGAATTAAAATTACTTTGTTTCACCAGGCAGATGGTGGGCACCCAGAAGTGCCTGGCCGAGTTCTTCAGCCAGTCCGAGGTGTGCCGCGGAGACTTGGCCGACATGGTCATCAACAAGACCGCCATCGTCTTGAACGAAGTCTCGTGTGCCGCCTACGGTGAAGAGGGCAAGCATCTGCGGGGACTCTAAAGCTGTCACCTGAGAATCTCATGTACAGGGTACTTAAAGTGAGGGATGGTTATGAAGGTCTACTATACTCTACTATATATATATAGTAGAGTAAGACAAGCATTTGGCGCGTGGTTTCGGGTATTTGAAAAAGTCTTCTGAGAACGGCACCTCGTGTACGAGGTAATAAATTTAAAGGAAGTTAAGTACGGTCGTTGAAATACGAGCAAATAATGCAACTAATACAGCCCCAGCGTGAAGCTAAAGCATCAATGAATATGTCCTCGTCACCCACAATTAAAGCTACGGTAATTTTCGGGTCTTATGAAATTTCATGAACTTTACTCGTAATCTAAGAATGTAATGTCGCAAAAACAGCATTTTTAGCTTTTTCAAAACATCTAGAAGATTCTAGAATTCATTTGATTCTAGTCCTTTTTTAGCGATAATTGTGTTCTTGTGCCCACGAGAGAGTGAAATGAAAAATAAATTAACCCATTTTGAAAGAACTTCATTTTCATTGTCACCATTGTCAACATGCAATTGGGTTAGACTTATAGCCAATGCACATTCATACTTGATTGTTCTTAGACTCGGAGAACGGTGACAAAATGGTTGAGAGTTCATCGAATCGTCTTCATTTTCAAAAGGGAACTATTTCGCTCATGTTCTTTAGAGCGCCGTCCAGTGATGAAAACGAGCCTTTTCTAGTAAAGTTGGCTATTAGATGGGCTAAAATATATATAAGCTTTTTGATTTTTGAACAATATCTTTCCTTTAGCGTTTTCGCATTAAGTGTTTAGAAGTAAATTTCACTGCACTGAAAGCTACATTTTTAGGGGTCTTGATTGGCCTGCCAAGTCAAGCTTTGCATCCGCATTCGCAATGAGTGTTTTATACGTGCCTCGAATGTATTCTCATTCCTCATTGTAAACCTTTTATATATGGAAGCTCCTGTACTGTTAAAGAAATAAAGTTGACATTATTTACGTTTAGACACCTCATTTGTCCAAAAGGTATTCAATTCTCTTCCATGTTCCTTCAAATCAGCGAGACTATAATGATGTGTTATTATCTCAGAACTAATACGTAATTTGTGTATATGCTGAAAAAGAGGGGTATTTCTCGTCCGCGGGAAATTCAAAAATCTCGTGATAAAAACGGAAAAAAACTGACAACCTTCTCTTATTAAGTTAGAAAACTATGTGTGCTTGGGAGCCGTTGCTTCGTCTTACAATATTACTTTCCAATCAGTGAATGCATGCATTTCCTCCATTATTTGAAGAAAATTGAGTGAAAGAAACCTTCAATACAACCCATTGAGAAATAGTGTTTTTATCAGATAGTCAGTAGTGGCTCAATTTTGGAAGCTTGCCTCGTATTGCAGCAGTATTATGCAGTATAGGGCACTCTAGTGCTCGACACAGCGTTGTTTGATTTTCTACAAAGACGTAAAATTAGTGAAAAGGATTTCATAGTTATTTTGGGTCTGTAAGCGTAAGGTCGTAAATACGATAGCCTATCTAATCTGTTTCCACAGCAACTTTTTGGTTAACATTTAAATCGAAATTGAATCGTGTGTGTTCAATCATTCGAGAAATTTACCAGAAATGTGTGCACGAGGTTAACTAAAACTGCCTTTAATAAATTTTAAACTAAAATTCAACATAATCAAAATCGATTGAAGTAAATTTATTAATCGTCGAAAACGAACCACACTAGGTAAACTACGGAAGCATTTAGCGCACAAATTTTATGGCACAAACGAAGCGACAAATCTTACCGATTCATGCGCTCATCTCTCCGGAGCGCAACATCGAATGAAATAATTCGAGTGCCATCAGATATCGAGAATCAAGTACCAGATGTTACTATCGTACATTCTTTAGGATTAACTATATTGGATTGAATTTGATAGTTATAACTGACAGTGTAATGGGTATATTATGCATGCAGATAACGAACAGACGCATTCTTTGTAATGCCTTTCAAACTTTTAGCTTTTTAAACTATCAAAGTTTCCTCCAACTTTAAAACTGTTTCTCAGCTGTTTTATTTCTAATCCATTTTACATTTCTAATCCATGTAGTAAATTAAATAAGGAACTCCATTGAATGACGTTTCAGATTGACCCTGTCATACTCTGTATAAAGTATCCCTGTTACTCTCGTAGCTCTCCATATTTTGTTACTACAGAAATATATTTTCATTCTTCAAAACAAGTTAGAGTGAAAACTTGATGAAATATAGAGAGAAAACTTGTAGTAAAGAGAGAATTTGTTCACTTCCAGAGCAAAGGCCCTAGGTTTACCTCCTGAGAATACCTTAGAGCTAGAGCGTATATTTTAAAACTCAGAGCTGCTAAAAGCTTGAGTTTCTTAGAGCTAAGAGTTGCTCAGAGCCAAGAATTGCTCAGAGTTGTGAGTTACTGAAAGTTCAAGCGACCGAAGACCAACCAAGTATACACTACAGGGAACCTCAGGTTCTGTGGCAACGCCTCAGACTTTGAGAGTAAAAAGCCAGAAAGAGATTATCTGCTCAGAAGGGAACAGTTTCATCTGAAATAATTATAATTTCATTCATGTAAAAGAATGAGCACTCACTGATTGCTGTGTGAAAGTTTAACAAAAAATTTGATGAATAATTGCTTTTGAATAAAAAGAATAAAAGATACTTAAATCTTAGTTTCTTTTCCCGTGGACTTTTACCATTTCCAAGCCCATACGAATGATAACTTTTTATTGGGTAAGAAATATTTAAGTTTAAAGAAAAACGAGAGGATAGCAGAATGAATTTATTCAGAGTAATCATTCAATGAATTTAATAATTCTATTGAGGAAATAAGGTTTTACGTAGGCTATTGTTTACGTTCAGAACGTTAACGTACGGCAGTGTTCAAGTCTCGACCTAATTTGTACTGAGTTCAGCATATCGGTGCTATTATACACAGAATGGTTCCTTTGATATTGAAGGAGTTGTGCAACAAATAAATTCTATCTATTTAAATTAGCTTGAAAAAAAATCACTAACAAGAGTCATTCAAAGGATTTTAAAACAAGGACTTAATGATATTCTCAAGGTACTAAACATTTAACGAATCAAAGAAAATATCTGATTTTTTACGATATATTGTTTATACTTAGGAGGTTCACTTATTAGATCACATATAACCGTAGCTACGCATCAGAAAATCAGCAACACATGTTACTAGAGTTTGTTTTATTGGCGTTAAGTTTTGTAATTGAGCGTAGGATTTTTCTTTCCATCCTATGTGTATAGTTCCCTCGTGTAAGGGAGGTTGGCGTGTAGTGCAATCGACTTCTTGCACCCAACTTATCGCTAATTTTTTCCCTTTGCATTTCACGTTCTCTATATTGAGTTGCTTACGTCACCTTTACCACAGCAGCAAGCTGTGCTGAGTGAGAAGCTGGAGTATTGCTTGCTTGAAGGAAGCGCATTTGATTAAGAAAAGAAAATAAAGCGATAAATTTTACTTGCACCGATCAAACATCAATTTAACATCTCTGGAAATAAAAACTTAAAAATATTCCTGAAAAATATTTTATACCTAAGTGTAAATACTTGTATATTTAAGAGTTTATACTTATATACACCTTTAAATGTAATCGGATTCGTTATCTTGGAGACTGGAAGCTGTCACTATTTCAAAGGGTAAGTATAGACACCTGTCGGATGTATTCCATGACACTCGTATGGATGAATAGAAATTATAGCCCAGTTGTTACCTTTCATATTTGAATCTATTGCCCCAGTATTACGCCTACGTATTTGAAGTCTCTGTCATAAATATCAATATTTTAAAAACAACGTATAGAGGTTAACATCGTGTTGAGGTTAGAAACTGATGATAAGTACAGATATGCTGGTTATTAATATTTTTAGCACGCAGTCCTTCAGTTACGTCGAGTTTCAAGTAAAACAATTAGTAATTCTCGCTGACGGAATTAAGAACTATTCGAGTTTATTTTTCAGTGTGGTGTTACTCTTTGGTTTTAGCATAGTGCGGTAGAGGACGTAACACCAGCGTGATAAAAATGTTAACATTTGAATAAACAAGACGAGAGCAGCAAAATGACTTAAAATTCCAGGCATTGATCAAGCTGATTTCAGTTAATATGCATATAGACACAGCAAGGGTTCAGTTGGGGAATCTCAGAAGTAGGAGAAGAATATCGCTGATGAGTTATTCATACTTTGTCAGGTTTGCCAGTTTCTTTGAGGTACAACGGATCATTCAGTTCTGGTGAACAAAAATATTAATGTGCATTTTTAAAGTTTTCAAGTTATTTAGTCCGAAGATTGGCCTGGACCAAAACGTGAAGTTGCGGTGCGCTTTTAACCTTTGAAAGTTCTTGGACAAGTTTACTTCAAATTTCAGCTTTGAGCTCGGAGAAATATTTAAAATACGGTGTTGTTAAATTTCCACTTTTTTGTTTGTAAATATCAGAAATGGAGTGGCTGTGTTTGATGAGAAAACAGACGAGGGGCTCTTCACTATTCTATAATAACTCATTTTAAAGTTCTGTGCAGAGAGTAGTCGTTCCGTTCACGTTGGTCAGCTCTGTTCCATTTATCAAGACGAAAGTGCGGGGAGGCATGGCTCCTCCTTCGGCCCGCCCCAGCCCTCGCGTTCCAGCCTCCGAGACCAGATCATGGAAGCGGCGACTGGCGGACTCCGCCTCCGAGGCGCGCGTGTTAAGTGCTGCGCCAGCGCGCGGCCCCGGCAGTTACTGTTGCAGAGTGCCTGAAGTGAGTCGGCAACCGTCTTTACCTGCCGCGCTTTTCCGCTCCACTCACTCTAGCATCGGCCTGCTAAAGACCATCAGTCGAAAATAGCTTTGGCTTAGTACGTCAGAATGCCGAGGCCGACGAGGGAGAGCTACGGCGATCAAAAGCCGCCGTATTCTTATATTTCGTTAACCGCCATGGCCATCTGGAACAGTCCTGAGAAAATGTGCACTCTGGCAGATATTTATAAGTTTATAACTGATGGTTTCCCGTATTACCGAAAGAACACTCAACGTTGGCAGAACTCCCTGCGCCACAACTTGTCCTTTAACGACTGCTTCATCAAAATCCCGAGACGGCCGGACCGACCCGGCAAGGGGGCCTACTGGACCCTGCACCCTTCCGCCATGAATATGTTCGAAAATGGGAGTTTCCTCAGGAGGAGGAAACGTTTCAAAATAACAAAGCCGGAAAAAGAAGCACTGGAGGCAGGACTGCAACAATTGAACGGTGGTTCACTGAACTGCATAGAAAGCAGCCGCTGTCCTGGAGAGACGCTACTCAGCTCGCCCGTACCTCCTGTGGCTCCTCCAACCTCTCATGCTAAAATTCCTTTCAATGTTGAAACTCTGGCCGCATCCGACGCTAAGAGTCCTCAACCTCTTGTAAGCCTTCCTAATATTTCCCCCGGACATTTTCCCATAGGTTTAACCCAAAACGTATTTTCCCCTCCGACTTTGCCTCATCGGCCAATTTTATACGGGCATAATGATATTTATCCGACTCCTTCAGCAGCTGGATTCTATTCGTCTTTGTATCCGCCACCTCCGTTACCCCCTCCTCAGTTCCAACCAACTCAGTCTTATTTATCAAGCCCTCCTACATCTCTTCATCACCTTTATGCCGCTGCAATGGCTGCTACCCTATCCCCCAGCCTGGCTCCATCAATACCTCTGCGCCCTACAGCTCTTCATATGCCACCAATCACTCTAGCCTCTTTATCGGCGTTAGGATCACCTTTTTCTGGCATGCCCTTCAGACCACAAGCGATATTGTCGCGGCCGTGCTACCCTGGAATGCCTCCCAACAGCGCCGCTGCCCGCTTCCTGTCGGCCCACTCGCCTCCGCACTCGCCGCCCGCCAGCCTCGCCAGCCTCGCAACTTTTATGTCCGCGCACTCGAGGAATCAAGAAAACGATGACGACGAGCAAATCTTAATTGATGATTATGAGGAAGACGAGGCAGGGCATGAAATGGTCACGGACATGGTCTCCAAGTTACGGGCCTCCATGGAGTACAGCGACGGCAGCGGCAAGCGAGACATCAGCAAAGCCATCACTCCGCTACCGTCAGGCCCCGCAGTGGTCACGGAGTCTCCGTCGAAATCAACGAGCGGAGACGTTCTTGTTTCCAATTCTCCGACCGCTCGGTCCGTCTGACCGCAAATGAATTCCTTCAGTGAACTGAAGTAAAGTTGCTATAATATTTGGCCTACTAGGTGCCAACGAGCTACGTGAAGCTTGCTGTAGTTACAACGTAATAATGTGCATAGTTTAGGTGCAAATACTTCATGATGATGGCGCGCGTAAGTGTTGTTTTCTTTCGAGTATGTAGATAATATTTCCTATTGGTTACCAAAGAGAAGTACAAGTTAGATACTTCATAAGATGTCAAGATGTATATGCCAAGATGTCGTTGAAATAAGTTAGGTACAAGTCTCGTTTGCACTTAATTGTATATGATAAATTGTATTTCATTATTTTATAAAACGGTTTGGTCTAGACTTTTCGCAACGATAGTAGTAATCATAGTTCGGTGGAACGCTATGCTTACATATGATATTTAGTCTGAGTGGTTGTCAAAGAAGAAAACGTTTTTAATGCCTGGTTTCAAGTGTCAAATAATTCTCCTAATATGAAATAAGATGAAAGCTATTCTTTTCCTGATATTGTTATATATATATTAATCATAATTTATTTTAGATATTTCATTGAAATTATTTTACTTTGAGATACGAATGCGCTGACCCTTCGAATCAAACTTGTTGCGTGTCTGAAGTGTAAAAGTGATGGTGCATCATCCTCAAGATTAATTTTGTTTCAACTATTATCGCATGCGAAATTGCAAAAATAGGTGTACCTTTTAGTGGAGTGAGCTTTGCAAACATAGTCCTGTATTTTTTCTACAGTTTCATTGAAACTAATCAAAGATTGCGAGTGTCCGATAAATCATTTAAAGAATATTACTTCTGATGGCCATTACAGTTTCAACTTTTGACTCTGAAGTGCATTTTGACATGTTCCTTCTTGAAGTTAAAGTCAACTTTGCAAGACTTTACCTCAAACTTCGAAATTGTTAACCATTAATTTGAAGTTCGTCTCCTCGTAAATGTAGAGACACCATTGTTACCTAAATAATTTTATGAGACACAATTCGTCTAATCATTTGCATCGCCATGCACTACACTCACATGTACTCTGCACCGAGTACATCTGACGCGCTGTAGTGCATGTTGCTCTGTTCACAACCACACAATTTTTTTACTAGGAAATTATATACACACTTGCTTATGATTTTAAACCTATTTTCTATTTTGATTCAATGGCTACCGAGAGGGAAAAAATTTAAAATATTAGTTTCTACACAAACGCATAGTACGAAGTTGAAGGTTTTTTACCCTCTCCATATAAACGTATTGTATCATCATGATTTGAACGTATTGCATCACTACGGTTTACATGCAATGTATTTTAATAATTGAAATGCATTTCATCATTAAATTTCTCGCTACGCTCTTATTCATTGTTTTTGAATAATGAAAAATCAGATATTTTGATTTCCTAGTTTTTGAAGATGAGTGAAAACATTTATTTTTTACTGTAATTTTTTTTGTTTTGTTTCCATGAGTTGTTTTACAAATAAGCACGTGCAAACATAATTGTATGTAGATTTCACTTGTTAAACTACAGAAAATATTAAGTTCTCACGAATGGGAAAACTTTTTCATTCAGTTACTAGATTACCAGGGCTTTTGGCTTTGTGGAACCCCTGTCAAAAAATTGTTTTATTTGATTTTCAAAGGCTGTGAAAGTTTTCGAATAATTTTGATATTATATTAATTCAGAAGATTATTTTGAACTAATTTTGAAATTTATAACATAATATTTATATGACGATATTATAAGAATTGATCATCAAACAAGGCACATAAGTAGAAATACAAACTAACGAAAATCAGTTACCCTAAATCACAGCTTTAATTAATGCTTTAATAATAAATTAGTTTTTCAAGACACTGAAATATGTTTTCAGAAGGTTAATATGATTGTAAACGCAGTACTCAACTCATGTGCTGTAGCAGATAATAGCTAACTACGCACGGAAAATATCTTTTAGTTTCATCACAAATTAGTTTTATTTCGGCTAAAAAAGAAACAATTTTTTGTGTTGTTTATTTCTGGAAAAGATATTTTTTGCCTAAGTGTATTCACAATTTATTTTTCTTATCGATTAGTATATAAAATTTCCCTCTTTGTTCTAAAAATTTCACCCTTTTTACTTCTATGTGTGATCATGCGACACAAAAATTATGTTCATATCAAGGTGAAAACATTTTAAACGCCATTAAATAATCTCGCATGATCTTACGGTCACAAAAACTTCCCCAAAATTCTTACATTCCTAATTTTGCTATATTTCAGTCAGTTTTATTTTTTTACAACAGCATAATATTCCAAAAAAATTTTCAACTTAGATCGTTAACAGCTTTTAGCATAATTTGTGCGAATTTTAATTGGCACGCATTTTTTTTAATAACGATAAGTTGAAAAAATACAGAAAGGAGAATTTCAATTTGCATGATAATTACCTCGTTAAATTTTTTGACCTTTGAATCTTTAGAAAAAGTTTAAATTATAATGAAAAATGACTCCACGTATTTATTCTGTACAGGAAATACTTCATTTAATTTTTGACACTCTCGCAGTAACATGGGCTTTAAAAAACATTTTGAAACTCCATCCAGTCACACAGTAACCAGTCTATAATGCCATTAATACCAGTCTATATAAGACCAGCGACTTGAATGCTTTTCACTTCAAGCATTTATTAACAGAACTTTAATGCCTATCTAATTCATTCAATGCTATTCAGTGTAAAAAATACTGAATAATTAAGGACTAATTTCTCTTCTAAGTTGTGCTAACCTCGAAAAAAAGTTCTTCTGCATCGGCTGATGGCATGTTCAGAAATGATTCCCTCATTCGAAAGTGACTACCTCATTCATTGTTGATGACCAATTTAGAGACACATTTGGCGCATTCTTCGTCAATTTTTCGTGCGTTAACCACATTTCAAGGAGCTCGTAAGTTCTCTCCGAAGGTGCTAGACGTTGCCAAATCCAAATGCTGCGCCCGTTTCAATCGTCTCTCTCACTGCCGTTGTCGCCTCCCACCTTTCCTGCTTGTGATGGATGGACACCACCATCAAAATTTGTCTCCGGAATTTACAGGGCAATCATCGAATTATCTGGTGTGTGTCGGTCCTTTTTAGTCGGCAACCGCTTGACACCATAATGCCTGGACAGCATCTGTGGCTGCGGGCTATGCGTGCTTTTTGTTTCGCTTCTTTTAGCAGCTCATTGTACTGCTCTGGGCCATCTCTGGCCGCCTACTCAGCTTCTGCTGCAGATGCTCAAATTTTGCTCGTACTGGGAGGAATTTGATGAAAACATTAACTCAATTTAAGAAGTTATTTTCAAGAATGGCAAGACACATTTGTTTATTTTTGTAGCCCATGTGTTTTAAGTTTATAGCACTCCTTTTTTAGGAAGTAAAACTAAAATGCCTTTGAGCAAAACATCGAAGGCTTAGTGCTTGTGTGAGACACTCAGGCATGCACTACAGAATCAGTCACTGATAAGAATTTTATCAAAGTTTAAATCGATCGCAAGGCGTTGGTTAATTGTCACATATAATTCTTCTCTCACGATACAGCCGGTATGTTCGACCTCTGGTAAATTATCTTATGCAATTCATACACCAGCTTTGTTCACAATTTTTTGTCTAGGAGCAGCATCACAATCAATTTTAAAAAGCAACATTTAAGTAACATTCTGACCTGCGTAGTCTAGTGTGAAGTAAACAATGTTCTCTATTGTGTCTTAACACCTTTAATAGAAAAAAGTTCTTGTACTGGATATAGATAACATGTTTCTCAAAAAATATGTGGGAAGTGATATTTGAGCTGCTTAATTTTCACGTAAACATTTTTGCTGAAATTATGATTTTTTTGATTAAGAAAACATTAGCAGTGAAGTCTTATTTTACACTAGCATTAATATCTTCTTTAAACACTTCCCCGCCATTAACATTGCTATCTTACTTCGTCATACTCATCACACTGTTCTTCTCATCATACTACGTCTCTGTCGTGCACCTCTATACGAACTTGATCATTTCCGACAGAGTTCATTCAAAGCATTCTGACTTACATCGCGACGAATTAAAATTTATTGTTATTAGAAAAGAACAATATTAGTTAACGTCCACGAAAATAATATCAAGAGTTGTCTAATCTGGTGTGCGAACTGATAGCAGTTGTAAGGTGCAGGGCTGGAACCACGATGCTCGGCAAATTTTGTGCAAGGTAATGTTGAACCATATATTTATGTTTTTATTTTAGCATATATCTTTCTTTCAATATCTATGGTCGCGCAGAGTGGGGAAATTTCGCATAGCTTTAAGCTATTAATTGGAACTTCTTTCAAAAATGTTGGAAGTACTTCTTCAAAATTTATTTCATAAGTTCCAGTTGTAATTACCCTTAGAGGATCTTCATGAAGGAACTTTCCATTTACATCTATGAATTCAGCGTTTTTTTGCTTTTCTGTCCAATGCTGAAATTTGTGCAGAAAGATAAAGAACTGGAAGCGCTATGCAGCTACGGTTGGTGGTCTCTGAAACACAGGACCGGTAGTACATGTGCGTCCGTATGTAGGTTGCAAGATGGCTTAAGGCAGTTTAAATAGATGTTCAAATTTCCTAATTTAAATGTATTTCATCATATGAATGAGACTCATGTAGTGAAATGTTCGCAAACGGAGAATTGTTCGTGTTTCCTAGCGATTATGTGCATGTATTTCTCAAGATTCGTGCTGGTGTGAGGGTGAAGTGGGAGTCGTGTTCTGCGTCCGTTTGTTATTCCTCTATGCAAATTTATTCAAAAACTCGCCAATTTGGCGATACGTGGAGTCTCTTATGCGTTCATTATCACGCCAAAGTCGTTGGAAAGCATCCTGCAAACAAACTTATGATGCTTAATGAAAATAATTTCATGAGAAGCCATAAAGATAAAAGCTGGCGTTTCGCGATTATTTTCTGCTTTGAGCTTTGCCCTCGACAGAGAGAAATAATTAGCCATTTTTTATGATAATTATTGTAGTTGTTCAACATGTGTCGTCAGCAAAATTTTACGTTAATTGGTTGTCTGGCTGAACATTCATGTTTACCTTCTTAAATATTTCTTTTTTATTTAGACTGACAATTTAGTCAGTTGATTTATTTAGTTATTTAGACAATAACGCTAACTATGCAATTTATGCTACCGAACATGGTAGTAGCACCTTGATGAGTGTTTCAAATAAATTTTATTTCCTTTATATACATTGTGTCATATTAGTTACAGGAAAAAATATTTTGTGGAAGCGAATAAAGTTGTAACGTGCACTTCTTCATTCACTTTATTCTGCTCTAAGCAGATTCTTTAAACGCAGTTCCAAGTTCCTTTCAGTTCAAAGAGATTCGTTAACTGTAGCCCTAGGTTTTTCATCTGGACTCAAACAGATTTGTTTAGCGAGGCACTTTAGCAACTTTCCAACAGAGAATTTTTAAAGCCCCGAAGCGCCCCAGTGCGTTTGAGAGGCGGCTCACTTCTTGACCTTCATTTATTATTTCATCCTGGACACCAGTGTGTTGCTGCTCTGCTAAATGCTACTCATCACTGCTTCTTATGAGATTTCTCCATGTTAGAGCGTTGAATCCTTTTCTTCTGATGAAGACGGTGGAAGATTTCAATTCATGCGATACAGATTTGAATTAGGGGACGGTCTTCCAAAACATACCAAAATGTTTGCGTTTATTTTCAAGCAAAGCAAATTAAATAATCAAGGCTATTAATTCTAGTAGGCTTCTCTTGGTAGTGACAAAGGGAGAATATGAATTTTGTTCTAGATTGTTCATTTTAAGTTGACCTGAAGCTAATATTGTAGGAAAAGCGTGAGGAAAACTCATTTAAAAGATGTTTCCTTGTGATGACTCACTATAATTTAAAGGGAAACTACATCTTTTTCATGCTCAGTAAATATCACGAACTAGTAAAAAATCTTGGATTTTCCTCCAATTTCAAGAGTGATTCAACGCAAAAATGTTAATATTCACAGTACTTGCAAGTCTTTACATTAATTTGTTTAGATGTTGTTTTCTCCTAGCAACACGATGTTACAGTTTCGCTTATTGGTAAATTTTCCTGTGTTGTTTGTTTTGCATAAATAACCAGAAAATTTGTCACGCTTGACTGCGGTGACGTTGTACTTGAGTAGGTAGCGACTGATGTGAATTTGTACAAATTAACCATTTTTGTGATGTTTATGTATTATGTGAGTAAAATAGTCTTGTGTTATTATTTATTTTTTCTGAGCTGAAAATGTCGAAGGAAACTTAAATAACCATGCATCTTAACACAACTTTTAAATAGCTGAATCAGTTTATCTTTCTCGCCCATTATTATTATTTGTGTTTGTTTAACTTAAGAATAATTTGAGAGAACTTGTGGAACTTGTGGAACAGTATATCAATCGATTTTATTTCATTTTACTTCACAGAAGTACTACAAAATACTAAGTGAAATCTAAAAAAATATTTCAAGCCAGTGAATATTGGTTGAAAAATATTTCAAGCTTGCGGCAAAATGTGAAAATTTAAAATCATCCGAGTGACAATCTAGTATTTTTTTCAAATTAAGCCCAGATGAAGCAATTAACCGCAAAGCTTATTACTCTGAATTATTTTAAGTAGCGCATGTGTTGTTTGTGTAGTTGGAATTATTTAATTTCGAGTAGGGGGTGCGACAGTACAAGCCAGCAGCGCTTACGACCAAAGTTAAATAAACGGTGTCTGCCATGAGAGCATTTCATCTGCATCAGGACATGTCTTGTAAATATAAATTTATCGCGTACGTATGTGTATTCGCTTGTATGTAAGAGTTATATACGTAATAAGAAAGTAGAAGCTTGTGCCAGGAGTGGCACAAGTATGAAGCCGTAGTAACAACATTACTGTTACAAACGATATTTGATAGAAGACTGCCGAGTTTGCAGGATGACTGTAGGTGGGCTGTAAGTTGATCATAGCTGATGTTGCGATACCTATGTTGTGGCTGATGCTCTGTCTTGACTAATGTGGCACTAAACTAGTCGTGACCGACGTTGCTAAGATGTGACTGATGCAACATGTAAAGTGGTTAACCGTGTAATTTGATCATGAGTCAAGTTATAGTAATTGGGCTGCGACCGATGCTACGACATGGCTAAAATAGTTATAATTTGGTCGTGACTGACGTTCTTGTCACTAGGTTGTGGCTGATTCCACAACATGGCTAACATAGCTATAAATGGGTCACGATCATTTGTCAAAAAAAGTTGACCATAATATTGATACTGTAGTAACAAGGTCATGACTAAGTTCGTTTCCATACAGTGATAGTTAATGAAACAATTTGACAATGAATGATATTACAGTTTCTCGGTCAAAGATGTTGCGTATATTGGTCAAGACTCGGCTTCTAGTACTCAATTATGATTGATACTACACGTGTTTATCCGTGGTTGATATAGCAGCAATTTTACAATGGTCGATAATGCAGTAACGTGACAATAGCTTGTTTTGAGGTAACTTGACATACGTAGGTTGACATTGCAACAACTTAACTGAGGTTGGCGTTGCAGTGATTTGATCATAGTTGATATTGTAGCTATTTGATCAAAGTTGGCTTTACAGTTACTTGATTGCCGTTGGTATTGCAGCTATTCTACATACTTCACTATAGTTGGTTTTCTGTCAACTGGACCGTGGTTAATATCACAGTAGCTTTTCAAGGCTGGTGTTGCAGCATGAATGGCTTGAGCATCACACTGTCTCGCGTGAGTCTCTGAGGGTGCTACGATTGCATCGCGAGGTCGTCAAATTGCTGTTTCAAAATAAATAAGCGAATGAATTCCTTATTTTCATTCTCCACCTCTGCAAAGACTTGTATGCTCGTATTATATTGCTATGATAAGCGCTCTGAACAATTATTGGGGAAGAAGAAAAACAAAATGTTATTAGTTTTTACTTATGTCTACCATAAGTGAGAATAGAAATCAAACAGGACAGATACTAGTATTTTTCTTAGGGAAAATTTCACGTACAATTGTTTAAAAATTTCAGGTACATTTGGAAATTAATTTTTTAGTAAGAAGGTTTTCCTCTAAGGATCGGCTATGTGCTCTTGTAAGTGAGCACAAAACCATATAGAAAATTTTCACAATGGATCAATTTCCGCCGTAATAACTAGCCTAAAAAACACACCAGCAAGCACTTAATGCTGTCTGCAGACGTATGGATGTATCAGGCAAAGCGTTCAGGCAAAAAACAGGTCGAAGGTTAATTAGTATAAGTGTTCAGTTGGGCCAAGTATGTCAAATGAACTTGGCATCTATTTTAATTCTTTATTTATACGTTATTAACTGCATAAAGTTGAAGCAATAACTTCACACCATATTTAGCTCCATCAAATGCAATAAGAAGCTAACACAAGTTGACTAACGAACACTTGCAATGAGTGCAGTTAATCTATATTTACGAGCATCAACTCGTACAATACTCAGTAGAACTTTCATCATAATTTCAAAGCTTCATCATTGAGAAGTAATCACTGACCATCGAAATTACTAAGTCAATATGAATTTTTAACTCCATTTCACTTTCTACGAACTACATCAAAATTAAGTTATAATTATAATTGTGAATCGCAATTGTTAAATTTCTTGACCATGCGAATCAAACGACAACCCATACAACCTTCTCACAGTCGTGTATTGCTTTGCCTATTTATATAGCAGTGTCTTAGAATTGAGTTAAAATACAAACATTTATAAAACTCATGTGTGTACTCGTCAAAGAACTGTAGTCCGTCTCAATGAATGAAAACACAGTTACAAAATTCTCGAGAAACCCACTCTTGTCTGCTGCAAAGACAACATCGAGTGCACCACAAAGCCGTGTTGACGCATCACAAAGGCGTGTTGAAAAGCTCACCACAGGAGCAGAGCTAGTTGGCGGAAAATGGCAAGCTGAGGTAATGAGCCGGACACAGGGAGAGCCGAAATTGATTGGCCATACAAAATGGATGTGATCGCCGCTACAGCACCGCCAGGACAATCGGGCCGACCTGCTCCGTCGATACCTGCTTAGTTGGGGAGGGAGATTCTGCTCCACGTAACAGGCTCAGACCGAGGCTAAAGAGCTGTCAACGGGGCCTCAGGAAAGGAAGTTCTGAGGCGTGTCATTAGCCCTTAGGGGAAATAAACTGCGGGTTACAAGCAGATAGAGTTCCTGTAACACTTCAATCAGTTAATTTTAATTGCAGAGAGCATGCACTAAAGGAAATATCATATATGCATGCACTTGTTTGAGTTGTGTAGGGCGTGTATCAGATCAGACTGATGGATGGATGCGCTTTGAGGACAAAGTGTGAGATTTTTTGGACTGTAATAGTGTTGAGCATCCGTGAAGAAGGAGATGGCGGATCAGATGCAATTCCCGAGTCCCTAGTAACCAACAAGAAAATTTTACAGAAGAATTATAGAATACTTAATGTCACCTAAGCCTCAAAAAACGAAGTTAGGAAATTACTTCAGAACTGTAGGGAAGTAATTAAAACATGGCTTACACAGTGATTGCATTACCTATTTGTCGATCAAAATAGTAATGTCGAAACATTTGAGAAAAGCACACACGCTTCTGTCTCATAGGATACAGTAGATTATTCTCATTTGTATTTATTACGGAGTTCACCTCTGTCTCAATAATAGTAGATTTAATTTGAGTACCTATGTCGCTAAAATTATATACCAAACATAACGTAACGTTTAAATATCTTTAAAAGAAGAAAAAAACATGATTTTCCCTAGCGTCCACCAATTTCGTTTGAAGTTTGCACCACAGCACACTTCTGTCTGTGAGAGTAGTATCAACCCACGTTGGATGCATCCTCGTCGCAACGACGCCGATGCTGACACGACGCCGGTGCCAAGTCTGCTATACGACGATCAATGATGAAATTGCCATGGAAAGTTCAACATGGCCGGTGGCTGCTTATTTAGAGTGTCGGCTCCCATGTGAGCACTTCACGCTTTTCTCTTCCCCATGGCAGAATTCGAACTTGGAAAAAAACATTTAGTTGTGAGTCCTAGATGTGTAATTCACTAATTCATAGATACACTGGTTACCAATATCTTCGCTTGCGGAAACCAAACAGTTGAGTTTATTGAAGTGTAATCATTGAACATTTTAAATGTGTTCGTTTTAGGTTGCTTCTAATTTGGTTGTACTTAATTATTTCGAACTGTCGATGGTAAATGTATTTTTAAAGTCAATTTTCAGGGAATAATTCATGAACGGAATAAAACGCTCATGGTAAATTTAGCTTTGATTTTAAAATTGGATTAATGTAATAAATGTACTACGTACTTGCATTCCAGACTCAAAAATTATTTTCCGCAGGTTTTTCACAACATGCAATGTGCTCAGATAATGCGCAGCTAATCAAGATATGTTGCAATATACTGTACATTCTTGAGCTAGATATGAAATCAGGAATATAGTTTCGGGCCCAGTCCTTATTTCCCCATATAGATGACTTATACTTAAATACTGCATGTGTTCGAGGGTTCTCAAAAGCTACATTAAGCGTCAAAGTGGTATTTCTGAAATCAAAGTTCTCAGACTGAGTGTTGCAGCTTCATATAAATCCCAGCGGGAAGTTGTGCTCGTGCTCAAGTGGCATCGAATGTTCCAAGTGCACGACGGAATATGCTCGATAAGAGTTGATAGTGCTGGATGGAGCGAGAAAAGCGTCTGCATGGCTACTTGATGGTCGTGTTGACCACTCATCAAAAGCCTCTAGGCACACAACATTGTTTCACAGCAACGCCCATCATTTCACCGCAGAACTTAAAACTCCTGTAGTTCAGAACTCCTCGCTTCCATTCAGAAAAAAGATTCAGCGTGTGTATCTAGAGCAATGTGTAATACATTGCGAAGTTTTTCATTATGCCAATCAGGGAATCAATATGTCATGAACTGTTTCTGGAAGTAGACACAAAGAAATATGCAGTATCTTCAGAGCAGTTCCGAAATGTTGATGTAGGAATAATGGCTCTAGTTCAGAACAATAGTGTAGACTCATAAATGACTGCAATAGCTCGAGAATAATTTCTTGAGAGGCTTGTGATAGCATTTTAAAAATAGTTGCGAGTTGCATTCTAAAAAAAATTGCAGTACTGAAAAAGGACGAAAGAATGTACTATTAAAAAGTACCATAACGCATTTCGATGCAGTTCATTTGAAATGGTTTGAAGCTGAACAACATAATTTTTAAGAAATTTTACTGAAGTGGTTGAATATAAATACCTACTCAGAGAGGTACTCCAGTTCTCAAGAACAGTGCCAGAACATACTGGTCTCTAAGCTAAATGAAGAGTAAGTTTTTGGAGAGGTTTTGCTATATTACCTGAAAAGCTTTTCAACAGAGCTAGAAAAGATTCTAAACGTTTCACACCTTTACTAGATATTGTGACACAATAGATTATTCTCATTTGTACTTATCGCATAAGAGCTGCACAATATGTCCGGCAGCTCACCCGAGCAGCGCTGCCGGATGTTTTATGAAGAATGTTTGTGTGAAAATTATAAAGTGCGAGAGTTCTTAAAAATTTACGGGAGTAATTATGATCGCTCCTATTGTTTGTTGTATGCCGTTTAGAATATTGTAAATTAATAAAATTTTATGTATTAATTTCTCTTTATTATTCTGAATGAATTACATAGCCCAATATTCTTCTAATATTAAATGTGATTGGAAAATAACGAAAATCAAATTTTAACTTTCATCAGGGAAAAAAATCAAGATTGAAAATCATCATTTTATTATTATTAAATTTTTAAAATTATGGTAAAAATTACCTCTACAATGGTATTGCGTAAAGTATGAATTTAAATTCATGAATTGTTCATTGTTATTTTTGAAGTTAAATTTAAATTCCAAAAGAGCTCATGTTACCAGTGTGTGGTTGAACCCAGATGTAGGGGACGTGGAGGTCACGTAATTTTACATGAATTCATCCCTTATTAATAATTTAAATGAGCGTAATAATTTGCACGCACCCTCGATTTTATAACTCCATGTCAATTTTCCAAATCAAAGCCGGCATTTTATAAGAGGCTCTCAAATGCATTTTGCAATAAAACCAAGAAACATGTCGACCACGACGCACAAGTTCCAATTTTATTTTTCTGGCTTTAGTATCAAGAAGCGTGAATTGATCTTAGTATTCCTGATGGTAATTAAATAGGAACGGAGAGTGTTAATACTCTCAATGTATGGTTTGAATTTCTTCGAGCATGTAAATGATGTGAGAGCCCGTGGCTTTTGGTGAATGCAATGTATGACGTGCCTCAGGGTGATCGATACCAAGTCTCAATCAGCAGCTCACGGAGCGCAGCGAAGCAGGAAGAATGAATGAATAGAATGAAACTTCTCGCTGCTGCTGCGGTGTTTTCTAATCTGTACTCTAATACACGTAAGGTGGAAAAAGGCAAAAATTGAAATTTATTACGTTGTTCATAATATCCTCGAGCAGTTTGTCTCTGTTGAGTTGATCGAAGAGCCTGCCCTATATTTTGAGTAACTTTTCTCTAGACATAAGCTAATTTTTTTAGTTTAATCTTTAAGTTTAAAATTCATGTTGAGGCTGATACCAAATCTTGTTCCGTACAAGATAATTGCTGAGTGTTCATAACTATCTGGCGTATCATGCCTGCTTGCACAAATATTTGATTATTGAAAGAAAGAAATAGAAAAAGAAAAAACGTTTTTTTCCAAGTTGCCACATGAGATCCATGCCAACATATTGGCTTTTAAAAGTTTTTTAATATAGAATTCACAATTTATCAATAGGAAACAATAATGGAAAAGCAAGAATTCGACAGAAAACAAGAATAGGAAAACAAGAATTCAATAGAAAACAAGAATTGGTCTTTCGCTTTCTTAAAATTTGGCACTTGCTCTAATCTTATGAAATGCAGGAAAATTCCGTTAATTTATCAAGGTGAACTACCGGAATGTTTTTTTGCATGGGGCTTTGGTCCGACTTTTTTTTTTCTCAGTGAGACCTGGAGACATATGAACTTCAGGGAAGTGAATGGAACTGAAGAACATAACGTAGAATGTAGTGATACAACAAAAAAGCGATGACACTAAACATTCACGTTGTTTTCCATATTTGAAAGAGAATTATGGTTGTCGTTCAGGTTACAATCTTATGCTAGACCTTCGATTAATTATAAACATGCAGTTTAGAAAATGAAACGGTTAAGAATACAACACGCTTGTGAAGAAGTAGGAAATGTCACATCAGTTATTTAATGATGAGTGACTCTTCCGGTTTATTCTATTCAAATGATGTACTATGCGCGTCAGAGGTAAGAAAACTAAAAATTTTAAGTTTAATTCTACGTTTGACGGTATATTATGTTACACTGAAGTGTCATAGCGTACATAGCGAATTAAAGGCAGTGTATAATGAGCATCTTTTTTTGTGCGTATAGAGGAGTCCTGTAAGTGGAGTATTTTAAGAAAAATTATTATATTGTGAACTTTACCCACAAATTCCCTGAACATTTGAAAGTTCACCTTGTTGGAAGATCAGCAGAAATTTCAAGATTACATTTCGACCAATAATTACAACATCATCAATGAAATAGCCATATTGGATACTTCATGGTGCGTTTCTCTGACATCTCCACACACACATGCCCGCAATAAAACGGTGCTATCTCTAATTCGCCTCATCTTGCGCCAGTATTCGGTGCTATCTTCATTACAACAGAGCCCGAAAATCCCAGTAAGTTGATCTTGAAACCTAGCGTCAGCGCTGGAGTGCGCCAACACCGGCTTCAGGATCCCTCGGGCCCATGCAAGCGGCCTGCAATCATGCATGGCGCCTATATTGATTGAGCAATCATTCTTCTGCGCCCTGCGACCCTCCGCCTTCCCTCGCCGCTCTCTGGCGCTACTGAGGCTCGCAGTAACTGCGCGCGTACGCTCGCTGCTGAGTACGCTCGTACGCTCAGTGCGTACAGGCGTATAGCTGGGGTCGATACTCCAGTGGTGGTGAGGGCGCTGAACCGCAATGGTGGTGGTGGCGGCTCGTAATGGGTGATGATTGTTGTTGGTAGTAGCTCGTGATGGTGGGGTGGTGACTGTTGTAGATTGTGGTGACGGTGGTGGTTGTAAATGGTGGTGGCGGTAGTTGATGTTGTAGATAGTGGTGGTTGTTGTTGTAGATGGTGGTGGCGGTGGTTATTCGAGGTGGGTTGAAGTGGTGGTAGACGTGGTGTTAGTTGCTTCCAGAATTGTGACTGAAAACTGAAGTCACGACCAATATATTTTTACGGGAGTGATGGAGGAAATGGTGCAGTGGTGGAGGCGACGTATTAAAAGTAGTGCGTGGAACTCTGTAAGAATTTAAGAAAAATATAACTCAACGAGTAGGAATGGGCGTCAAACAAAAATACGAGTGCTGCAGAAAAACAGCAAGAAATAAAGTAACAATGACACACCACCAACCAGAAGACTGAGAGACACACAGATACCATAAACATCAATACTGTTTGCTTATACGATCTACATATTCATTGCAGCATTGCGATCATGACTCAAATATCACTAACTCTAAATAGGTCAGATGTGACTCGAAATGAGAGCCAATTATCCAAGCACGCACGTCGATCGCTCAATCCCTCAGTGAAATTCAATAGAAATAAACAATCGCTCAATCATTAAATAAAATTCAGAAGAAAGAAACAATCGCTCAATCACTCAATAAAATTCAACAGAAATAAACAATCGCTCAATCATTAAATAAAATTCAGAAGAAAGAAACAATCGCTCAATCACTCAATAAAATTCAACAGAAATAAACAATCGCTCAATCATTAAATAAAATTCAGAAGAAATAAACAATCGCTCAATCACTCAATAAAATTCAACAGAAATAAACAATCGCTCAATCACTCAATAAAATTCAACAGAAATAAACAATCGCTCAATCATTAAATAAAATTCAGAAGAAATAAACAATCGCTCAATTACTCAATAAAATTCAACAGAAATAAACAATCGCTCAATCATTAAATAAAATTCAGAAGAAAGAAACAATCGCTCAATCACTCAATAAAATTCAACAGAAATAAACAATCGCTCAATCATTAAATAAAATTCAGAAGAAATAAACAATCGCTCAATTACTCAATAAAATTCAACAGAAATAAACAATCGCTCAATTACTCAATAAAATTCAACAGAAATAAACAATCGCTCAATCATTAAATAAAATTCAGAAGAAATAAACAATCGCTCAATTACTCAATAAAATTCAACAGAAATAAACAATCGATCAATTACTCAATAAAATTCAACAGAAATAAACAATCGCTCAATTATTAAATAAAATTCAGAAGAAATAAACAATCGCTCAATTACTCAATAAAATTCAACAGAAATAAGCAATCGCTCAATCACTCAAAAAAATTCAAAAGAAAAAGGTGTAAGTCATAAAACAAATACTGTGAAGCCAAGCTAATATTATGTGGCCAGTGACGGCTGCTGCGGCAGACAGCGTCTCCAGTCGATTCTCGAGTTGAGCAACTTTTTCTTGTGCTAATCTCAACTTACACAGAAAAAATTAGCTCACGTAATCCCAGCTATTTCAAGTATCTTATAAGTTGAACAAATGGGGCTAATTATTGCCTTCATCAGTTGAGGTGGTACAAGATGATGTTGCAGACCTCGAGGATGTTGTGTAACCTCAGCCACATCCCCCCATGGCCGTAATACATCACCAGCCACATCATCACTTACATCGTGTCATCCAAACTTTACATCGCTCACCACACCACCAGCCACATCATCACTTACATCATGTCATCCAAACTTTACATCGCTCACCACACCACTAGCCACATCATCACTTCCATCATGTCATCCAAACTTTACATCGCTCACCACACCACCAGCCAGTGATGTGGTTTTTGGCATCCAGGGCTGCATGACGAGTACTCGTAGCAGCTGTAGGTGTAAACGCGCGCATAAACTGATTTGTGCATCAGGACATGAGTGTCAACTGCCGCTGAAATCCTGATATTGATATACTACGTAATAATTTAAACTAGCACTCGTAAACTAGATGAAATGTTTAAGTTTTTTAGAATGAGTTGCTGAATCGATGCTAATCAAACATGTTCTATAAAACTCAATCCATACAACCATGACCCAACTGAACCTATCGTCGCATACGATGATAGATTCAGGCCTAACCTATCTTAACCTGTTCTAAATATAACTTTTCCTAACGTATCCTAACTTAACAATTAATTTTTACGTCGCTACATTTGATTCTGTAACTAAGTCAATGACATATATGAAACATAAGTCAACCGTAACTGTTGGAACGCTTGAAGCACGTGCTGCCTTCTTGTTTTTCTCAACTAATTAGTACAGCGTTAACTCACGAAGGACCAACGAAATTGATATTCCAAATGATGGTAATTCTGTGATGCGTGAAAGTTAAAGTTTGAACAACTTTTAGGTTATCAAAAACGTAAATTATTGTTTTTTGTATAGATGGAGGGCTACGATCCCTGTTGCTATCTATTTTATTCGCGATTGCATTTTATTCGTGATTATGTAACTTCTAGAATTTGGTCTGTCTTGACACGTGTCCGGTAGAATAACCGAGAAAAAACTAACCGAATAGAAAACAAATGCAAAGTATGGGGAACACATATAGAGTAAATATATTCGAAGTTGATTTAAATCATTGAAAAATTAGTGTTTATAAAGTTTTAACGATGTAAGCGATGAGTAGAATCAACATGATACAAAATTTTCGAATGCATGCTGGAGACACAGTAAAGAGTAGCTTTATATTATTTTACTACATCACCTGTCCCCCGTTGGGTCATGTTGCTTTTATAACTAATTTTCATCGTGATCACTTTTTTTGGAAAGTTGTTCATCAGAATTTTTCAACGATGAAATTAATGCAACATCATTGGAAAACATTTTCCAAAATTAAAGCCAAAGAAAAAATGAACATATCGTTTGTGAACTGAACATTTGCAGCAGAAAGTATCCACGACACAGCAAGTGGCATTAATGTGGTTAGTTGGCCATAGAAGACTGCAAACTTTTGATCTTGTTTCTGAAAGCAGGGTGTTGAATTTTATCCGTTGTTTTTACTGATGGCAGAAAATGCAAGGTTTCAACGATAAACCAAGCATACACACCGGTAAAGAAAATAGTTCTAATTTTATAAACTTACGAGTGTACACGGCCCGTCAAAAATGACGTGATTCGATATTTTCCTTATACAAATCTTTCAGATTTGTACGACAAACACATTTATCCATCCTGATAGTACCTGCGATTAAAATACTCATGTACTTCCGCACTGGTGAAACTCGTATTGCAGATACAGTTATTAAGCATCCTTCAAATCAAATCAGAGGATCTATTTCTTAAGAAGTGGTCACAAAAAAAAAATAAACACTCCAAGAGTATTATTGGGTAAAATAGATCGCACTAAAGGACTTAAATTGAGTACAAAAGACAGACCCTTTGATTTGAGTACAAATTTGCACCCATGGAGCTGACGCGAGCAGCGGCACGTTTGTTGCTTCTCTGATAAGTTCTTAAAAATCTTCCGTTGTCGCTGGTTTGCTTACACTCACGATAGATTTTAGCTTTCTGAAAACAAGAAAACTTTGTTATTTTAAAATTATATTCGTATTCCGAAGAATTTTCGGTTGATGTTTGCTTGCGTTTTGAACCTTATGGAGTTAAAAAGATACACTCTCATTACAGAGATGTATGAATGTATGCAAAAGTTAATGAAGATCATTGGTGATATCAATGGAAGAGTCAACGTTCAGGGTCTGTTTTTGTTAAAAGATTTTCAATTGCTAGCTACACTGTATTTTTTAGGATAAGTTTCTGATTTTCTAAACGAAACGCGAAAGGTCTTGAAGATATATGAGTGAATTTGACGCATTTTTGAGAGAAGAGGGTAAATTTTCGCTAATAAGTTACGCCAAGATCAACATCCTAATTAAAAAACTAACTGGTATGCTGACTTCCCTGTTCACCTGTAACTAACTAATGACAAAAAATATTTAAATTTTTCTGCAGAGGAATTTGTAAAGTGAAGCGCTGTTGTACCTTTTGTAAATAGAATCAAGACCCAATGCAGTAAGAAAATTTGGAAAAAGAGCTAGCAACGGTCACGGAATCGCTAGAGCTCAATTGATATTCCAATCATAGAATTCGAAAAGCTCAAGTAAATTGAAGAATCTCTCTATTCTAATCCAAGGAAACTAAATCTCAAAACAAGATATTCGTTAGCGCATTTTACATAAGTACAATATTAGGACGAATGAAAATTTGTAAGACTCGGTTTAATATAATTAACCGCAAAATCTTTAAACACGCTAAAAACTAAGGTTTTTTAAACATAGAACTTTTTAAAGTTGAAAAGGGAAAAACAAAGATGATGTCTGCGCAGTCATTTACAAAATCCCTTACTGAGGATGTAAAGGTGGCTAAATAGGAGAAAATGGCCAAAACTTCTGAATTAAAACGGGTTTTGGGCAATAATTACCACCACCTTATAGGATTAAGCTTACTTTAAAAATAAGACACAACTTTTTCAGCATTTCGAAATTTTAGAGAGAAGGAACGCGAAATGAAATGGCACGACGTTAAAATGAGAGGTGAAATTCTTAAGTAGTTCAATTTATTTGACAAAATGGACACAAAATGAAATGGCGCGACGTTAAAATGAGAGGTGAAATTCTTAAGTAGTTCAATTTATTTGACAAAATGGACACAAAATGAAATGGCGCGACGTTAAAATGAGAGGTAAAATTCTTAAGTAGTTCAATTTATTTGACAAAATGGACACAAAATGAAATGGCGCGACGTTAAAATGAGAGGTGAAATTCTTAAGTAGTTCAATTTATTTGACAAAATGGACACAAAATGAAACGGTGCGACGTCAACACCTTAGCATCCATCGTGGAGAATATAGTAAAGGAAGCTTTCAAAATCAAGCCAACCTTTAGTAAACAATGAGGTTTTTAACGCTAACTAAATAATACCAGAAATATTTCAGAAATCTGTGGGTTCTCTTATAGCTGCTTCCTTTTTACCTTAGTTTACAGTAATTGTGAAAACTTAACCTCTTGTATCCAAAATACGCGCTTTTCCCAGTCATGTCCTTAACCCTTTGCTTCCCAACACTCAAATAGTTAAGGGAAACGTTTTCTAAGATAATTGCAGTCATTACCTTGATATATCAGCAAAATTGCCCTCGAATGTTTTTTGTGTTTAAGCAGGTGATTACTTCTTTTTTAATTTGAAGAAATTATGCTCGAAAAATGTATGCTTCGACGCCAAAATTCTGCGAAAAAATATCAATTTAGTTTTTGCTTCATTTTATCTGTAAATACACGTAAGTATGAAAACTTGTTCAAGTTAAATAAAAAAGGTATTTAAATGTATTGCATAGACCATGAAGTTTACACTGAGTGGATATCAATAGCAAATTGCACGTATCAAACTTCTGGAATGTCTAAAAACATAGCTGCAGGAAAACTATTAATCTCCCTAATTTTGTTATTTAATTCAAATTATTTCCCTACTAGTCGAAACACCTTGAAATTTTGTCAATTTACCTAAACTGGAAGCACTAGCCATCTGAGAACTGGAGAACCCGTCAGGAGGCAAACGGTAAAGATCTTTGTGTAGTGCCATGAAAGTGATTTTCACTGAGAATATAGTGAGCTTGGCCTGAAAAAATACAGTTCAGCTAAAAATTGCGAATATTCGAAGGAAAAAGCTCTCTGATATAATCCTCAAATTGCACATAATTCCATATGACATTGGATGAAGACTCTGTAGGTGTGGGATATATAGATGTATAGATGTAAGTTGTGCGGAAATACTCGGTTGGTGTGCGTAGGGTTTTTTCTGACTGTCCACAGTGAATGTATGCGCCACGTGCGTGATGGTTACCTGAAAGCTGAGTGTCATGACATGAGGCACAAATTAAAATATTTGACTGTAGTCTTAATTCTGCAGCACTGAACCGCAGGTTTAGAATTCGTTTGTTTTTGACTTCAATTATGTGTGGGAACAAAAATCCAAGTTCATGAGCAGCTCGCATTATGTAATCATATTTTCGCACTCACTATGATCTACACATGACTTTTGCCGTATTCTGCCTTGCATTAGGAAGCCGTATTGACGAGTGTTTCACGACGAATGTTTTGTAGCGAGTACTCAAAGTCGAGTAATCAGTGATGATAATTTAAAGGAGAGAAATTAATGTATTGGCTTGAGTTGGTCCTAAAAGTTATTGTCATTTGATTTTCACAAAAATTATTCCAATAATTAGCATGTAAATTTAATTGCTTACATCAAGATTTTCTCCTCGTCATTCAATACGGCAACGATCATTAACAGAAATTTTACCTCAACCTTCTGGCACTCTTCACGGCGCTCACACAACTCCCTCCCCTTCAAAAAGAAGAACACGATATGTAAATTTTGTCAGTTTCATTTGACCCAAAAGACCGGAGCCATGGAAGCAGCGAACAACGGAGGCCCGAAGCGCCGCAGCGAGGGGCCACTTGGCGCTGGTTTATCGCCCCAACTGAACCATCATTGCACTCAGTTTGCTCAACGTATCCAATTGGAAATAGCACAGTTTTTTAGGCTCCTCTCTTCTCTAATGACATAGAACACCCAAATTTATAGCCCGTCATCGCCATCGCAAGCAGAAGAAGGCGGGAGCGCAAAAAAAGCTTCTTGTCACTTTGCGTAGTTCGAAAGCTGGACGTCCAACTCGGGTCTGTCAGCAAATTTTTTGTGGCCTGAAAAGTTAGATAATCTTTCAAGAGCTTTACTACATACTAACTATAAACCATGAAATAAAGATATGTTATGTGACAGCCTTCCTTGTCAAGACATTGATTATTATCGATTATATCATATGAAATGTATTCTATGAAAAATTGACCAAAATATACAGCAGCTCGCGTTAGTTTGACATTCAAGCCAACTGTGACGTTCGAGAATCGACATGCAGAAGCGGAGAAATATTTCTGAAGTCTGTTATGCAATGAAATTTGATAAAATTTTTAAAAACTTTATTTGGATGTCAATCTCTTAATATCGATCAGGTTGAACGTTTTCTTTGTAATGGATTGTGAACAAATTAACATGGAATATGACCAATCATGTTCGGCCTCCTGAGCTCTTTCATTTCCTTCTGTTGAGCTTGAGAACTCTTGGCGGGAGCCAATTATATTAATTAGATATAAAAATATACAAATATGCCTCAGATTTAGAAGAACTCAATATGCTAAAGCATCAGATTTCTTATAAAAATGAATAGTTACAATTTTACTTCTTTTAAATCCGCAGCTAGCAAATTGTGAACAAGCTTTCAATTATATGAATGACGGCAGCTCTATGCACATATTAAATTAATGGCCTTTGACTTTTAAGCTGTTCTTTCAATACTAAAACTTACATCTGTCTATTCTGTGTAAGTTCAAATGTATTCCTTGGTTTCGTCAACATACATACATGTATTTCAAAGGTTATATACTTCGTTGAAAGCATTGCAACTACATGGTTATTTAATTACTTTTCAATATGTAATCATGCACGATTTTTCATACATGACCAAAGTTTGGCTTTGAATTTTCACATAGTTTTTATAATATTGAGGAAATGTTAACGTAAGCTATCGATACCATCAAATTTAGGGTACATTTATGTAATTTTTTTTGTTTTCACTTGTCACTAAGAGGAGGTGAGATCTACGTTTAGCACTGTCGGTGAGTTTTCTTATACTTCATAATTAAAACTTTGGGCTCTAAAGAAAATTTCCTACAAAATGCTAGACGCCGCTTTTACTTTTAAAATAAATAAAAGTTTCTTAGCGTTGATATTCTTAGGCTAAGCGTAACTTTTATTGGCAGTTACAGGCTTAATTTTGTCAGGGTTCGTGTGGACGGGTATCAGTGTTTAAAAAATCTTGTGTGAAGGAAACATTTCTCGGAAACGATGAAATCGTAAGGGAAATGGTTAATATTTATTTGAAAGTCTTTGTATTAAGTAGCAGGTTCACTTTATATTGTCGAGGCATCTGCGCATGCCACCTGAGCAGATGCATGTAAGACGTTAGGCACCGAAGACAATCACCTGCCTAACAATCTCCGCAAGAGCCAAACAAACGACCAACTCCTCTCACCAAACAAGAAGATTTTTAAGATCCTAATTTACGACAGTGTCTGGATCTCTATGATTCATATTGAAGAGAGATCAATGTCAAAACTCCAATTGTGTTCATAATTAAATCCCATGAGGCCGAGGGTCTGCTAGAGCAGGCCAGCCTGACGAGCCTCGCCTGCTAATCCACGCGTGTCCTGCGGCAGGTCCGCCGTGTCCTAATGCTGATGGATCTCGTCTCGAGCTCTAACGTATTCGAGGTGTTAAAATTATGGAGATGATGTTTCCGGTGTGGCATTGAGGCTGTTTATACCACCTTCAACTTTTGCCATGAAAGTCAGTGTGGTATTTACAGTGTCTTTAATTGCAGAAGGGCTGAAGGTTTGAAAAACCTTGCAAATATTGTAGAACTTGAAGGTTTGTTCGAAGGAGTTCATGTCAAGAAAAGAGCAGTTGACTACGGGATGTAGTCGTAAGATTGAAGTCCATTTTTGAGTTCACAAAAAACAAAAAAAAACTCTAGCAAAATTGTTAGTTTTGAACTATAACTATTCGAAACATTAGCATAAAATAAAATTAGTCAGAAAGCCATTTTTCTCTAACAAGGCGGAGCTAAAACGCATTTCTGTCAAGTTCAGTGCATGCTAAGACATGGAGCACAACGCTGTGAGTAGCACAATGTGCAACGAAGCCAGTTTATTACTTGCCAGTTATTCTTTTAACTATTTATATGGAATAGCAGGTTACATGAACGATCTTGCGATAAGAAATTGGCACCCATTCGAACATTTATTGGTCGCGCTCGAGCGAGCAATAGAGCTGATATAAGACAGGCGGAGGCAGCGGAGCTTGCAATTAAAAAGGTACGTGTCAATGCTGAAACACATATTGTATCGACGTTTGTGATGACATTTAATTCAGGTACAATTAAGAAAGGTTTGAAATAATGCCAAAAATGTTATCATGTAAGCCCTTGACTGTTAAGCCGCTGGAAAATTTTTGAACTCCATAAGCAGGCTACACCCAAACTGATGACGTGCCGGTCACCTTGAAATACCGTACAATATATTTGAATCATCGTCTTCACCGGCGAGTGACGTGTGTCGAAGAGGAGGGTGCCAAAAGTGGCCGGCGAGCCCTCGCTAACATAATGACTGTTACCTTTCGAGATAAACTCTAGACTTCATTTTGGACGATTTGGCACGGTGCTCAGCGATAAGAAGCCTGCCATCTGAAGCGCCTCTCGTTCATTTGAACAAACCCGCTACACCGTTGCGTTCAGGTCAGTCTTCGATGAAAGTGTCGTTCTAAAACTATTTTCTGGAGCTAGTGCCAGATTATTGGGTAAAGCCACAATGTAATTCCGTCCAGAAAAAGAGTTTAAAGATGAAAATCATCCGGTTAATGCGCGAAAGAAGTAAGCAGGTCGGCGCTGAGTGGACGCGGCTGGAGAGGCGGGTGTACATGGCACTCTCTTCCAGCGCGAGATCTTCCAGCAGATTCCAGTCTTTCAGAAACTGCCCGCTAGGAACTCTTGTGATCATCATACACGTATACAGGCGAGCGAGGCGCGCGACGAAACGAAAAAGTAGGACGATGAATATGAGGCATTCGATTTTATGAGGGCTTAAAATTCCTATAAGTTAGAACTTCCTCTGACTAAATAACGATTCATGTTACAAAATTTTGCACCGGGATATCAAAAATCTGAGTTGAGCTCTCTCAGTTTTTGTATTTTATTCTCGAAATATTATTCTAAATGAAAGATACTATATTTTCGAGTTCCTGCAATGTCGCTGTCGCAGTTATTAAGTTGAGTTTTTTAGTGCGCGTAACGAAGCTATTGGCTCTCACCAAATTTTGGCTCTAGTCGGAAAAATAACTGCAGCACTAAAATCTTACGTTGGGGAAGGGGATAAATAGGATTCAATGAATAGTATTTTTACGTGTACATTGGTCCCAGCAGCAAAAGTTCTGTTGAGCTTGGTATATGTATATTTAACGGGAAAGGTAGATTCTGCCTATGGTTGCCTAGAGTAAAACTGTTCACTCTAAGTATCTATTCCGATGAAAGCACCTAGCTTTTATAACCGAATCTAGCCAAACCATTTCGAGTTTAATCTAACGCAACATAACTCAAATCCACTTGACCTAATCTGAGGCCTCATAATCAATTCGAAACTAAACTAAAATCTACTCGAACCAACCTCACATTAAGTTGCGTTGACCAGCAGACCACCTACTAAGTACCGTTGGTTTCTCCAGAAGTCCATAGAGAGCCTTTCGCAGTCGGTAACCTTTTGCCAGTGGTGGTAATTATTAGCATGCGCACGAAGAGGCAAATCGTGCTAATAGCTGCTACGAGCATGAGTTATTGCCGCAGAAACTCTCCAGTAATAAATGAAGTGCTTGCAGGCAAGCGTAAGCACAGGCAATACCTCGCATCACACAATGTCCTGTGTGATGGGTTCGTCTTGTACGCTGAGTTTAGAACAGAATGCATTTAGTTTAGGTTGAGTTGACGCATAGTTCAAGTTAAGCAAATAGTTTTTCGTCATAACGTCAACACTTCACTGCGTAACGTATCATGAATATTACAGTTTTCACAGTAGACTATGTTTTTTGATGTAATTATCAAGGTTTAATTTTCGATAAACTTTCATGATAAATTAGGCAATGAAGGTTAACAGCCTCGGCTGAGAAAGACCTGGCGTTAAGCAATCGTGAACGGATAGCCAGATAAATAATCTTGATTGAATGATCTCATGGGATCGCTAAAAGCCCGAGTTTCACGTCTTTTAAAGTATTACCAGAAGAAGACGGAAAATAAATTGGTCATTAAAATATCACAGGGTATGGGCTCCGGGTAATTAAGTAATGATCGATGTGTTCCGATAATGTGACGCCCAGAGTGGGCTGACGTTGAAACATGGAAGTAGGAGTCAGCTTGGGGCTGACTTGAGCAAACTATTGGCACTAGTTTGGGCCGACCTAGCAACATGCTGACACTAGCACCGTATTGACCTAGTCTGGGCCCACCTAGCAACATACTGACACTAGCGCCGGCTTGACCTAGTCTGGGCTCACCTAGCAACATGCTGACACTAGCGCCGGCTTGACCTAGTCTGGGCTCACCTAGCAACATACTGACACTAGCGCCGGCTTGACCTAGTCTGGGCTAGCAACATGCTGTGTATGCCCATTCACCAATATGCTGATGTTACAGCACGGATCACTTTACACAAAGCACTCATACAAAATTTCAAAATTAAGTCATTGCCTCATTTTCGATAAGAGCTCATCTCAGATAGTGTTCTGTACAGCCCCATTACCGGGCTAATGGCTGGGTCCAGCGCAGCGGCGTCTTGCCAGCCTTCGGGCCATGAGTTGCTGTCCGATTTGGTGTTTCCCATACCTGGATAGTGAGGGGATGCCTTATTTTTACATAAGACGCCTGCGTTGTAAGTAACGTTACCTAGTAACTGAGAGACGATCTATCTGGTGTTGATGAGCATGCCATGTATGTTATATTGACATTCAGTTGTATTTGGGGAATGACAATTGCAGTAAAATTTATTGTTTGTCTCAGGACAATCAATGTCGTGTAGTTTGGACTTGATTTTGAGTAAGAGATAAGCTCGCTATTCTACCACAACTATTTTATGAACTGTATTTACCATTTTACAGTTCGAAGTGGAACGCTTCCGAATTTTTGCCTGTCGAAGGAACCTTGCATAAAGTTTGATATTTGCAGTTTTAACCCTTGCGGATAATAATGTTATCAAAACACGTACTGATTTCCCTATGAGCTCGCCACAATAGCTGATACACAAACATTTGATTGTATTTTAGAATATCTATTATTCTGTGAAATTTTCACTCCTACTTGCAGATCGTTGTGCAGATGAACACCAACTTCATTCTTGGGCATTTCATCATGTAGCGCATTCTGCACAACTTCCTCACTTCTTCAAGTCATCTCCTACACAAGATCTAAAGCTAAAATCTTAACTCCAAATCCCAAAGGACATTGCACTATGCTCTATCGTACTCTGATTTAGCTACAAGAACACATCAACTCAGTTCTTAACTCACCCTCACTTCTCCCCTCACCCAATGTACATACTCCAAAGGATCCCCACTCACCCATTCCTGCAAGCAGTGGGCACCAGACGCGGAGAGCTCAATTCGAGCCAATTTCACCGCGATTACAACCGTTGGTCGCAGTTTCCAAATCAAGTCGCACGTCGACTCCATCTTTTCTTAGGAGCAGACAGACGCACAAAATTTGGACTCCTTATCACCGGGCCTTACCTCGCCGCTGTAAGTGTTCGCAGTCAGCAGAGCTAATTCTTCTGCCTCGCTTACTGTTCTGTTGCGGGACCAGGCAGCCAAGCAATGCTTGGCCAATCGCTAATGACATATCATCGTCGGTCGGAGTCGTTATGGCCGGACACCGCCGCTGTGAGCGCAGAAGCCGCCTCGGTTCTTCTCAGCTGGATTGATTTTACGAGCAGCTCTGCTGTTGAAGGGTCACTCATTTTATGGTGGTTGAAGCTACATACCTGGCAGCTCAGTCTGCGCCATCTAGTCTCATTTGACATTTGTTCGCACCATTCTTTGTATTAGGGTTGTGTCGCGCACATTCAATACGTGAGGCCAGGAGAATTTCGTTCAGAAAACCAATGCACATAATGATTTGATTTTACGAACATAAATACATTTCTGTTCGACAGGTATAATTATAACGGTCCGAGAAAGCCTTTTTTTTGTTCTCTCACTAGTGGCTAAAAGGCGTTGTAATTTATGACAGCGATCTATATCTTGCTGATGTGTAGAGTTTGAAGTTGAGCATCATTTCAAGTCCAACTTTCCTGATAACATAATAATATCTGTACAAGGTTCATGCTTAAAAGAATTCGTTCATTGCTTTGTTGACTCCAACCTTGATCAATGAAATGTTAAAGGCAGAACAATTAAGGTATTGCAAAAGGTCATCATGAGTGTCACCACGAAAGAAACGTTCCTGAATACAATATTGTTCGAATTTGCAGCAATGACTGAGGGGGAAAGTTTTACCAGAAATGCAGACGAGGAATCAAAGCGAAAAGCTTCATTACACTCGAAATTGACTGAACTTGAAAATAACTGAGAAATCTCTCACCGCACACCCTGCACGATGATGACCACGAAAGCATACTAAAACATACGGAATAATTTACAGGAGGACGTCGCCAAGATCCGCTCTCTTCCTCGCTCATGGGCAGCGAATCAGAGCTCCGCTTTAGTTCTTAAAATGGCTTTTTCCAAGAGTGCTAATAAAATGTTAAGACAAACTAGCCTTCGGAGGTCTTGTGAAACATTCTCTGGACAACGCAAAAATGTTTTTTGGCTGCTATGATGGAGCATTCATTATTTTTGACCCAGTCAAGCCTGTCGACATTAACGTATCGTCATCGCACGCCCCACGCAAGACCGTATGAGCAGCATCGGTCCGTATCATCTGAAATCTCCATAGCTGGCGAGCGGCTTCTTGCATCGATAAACAGAACCAATATGGAACCGCAAAGCTCCAGCGTTCTGAAGAGTGATTTTTTCTTCGATTGATGATTTTAATGAAGGTGCTATATTGACATTAATCGTTCGATGAGCTCCATCCCAAACAGTGCAGCCCACTCTAAGCACACATCATCTCATTCACTAAATCTCGAGACTTCATTCAGTGTGCCGGGGACTGGAGTACACAACTTGCCTCACATTCCTCAGCGCAAATTGCAGGCTCTTATATGCTACCCAGAATTTATTGTTAACTGTCAGGTGCTTGACAACGCTTCTGTGCAAACAGCCGAGGAAAAACTCTGTTCTGCAGCAGCTCTGTAACTGGAGAGTTTACTCACTGTGTTGTTTCTAAGAGTTTTTTCCACGATATTGCAGCCCGTGGATAGTTTTGAAGCGCCGACGGAGGCCGTCCGTCAGAAGTTTGATGGCGATTTCTGGATGAAATATGCAGCATAAAAGCTTAGATGGGCAGCCCAGAAGCTGCTATTTCTACACCTGCTCGTTCGAGACCAACAAACGCAAGATTTATTTAAGGCGGCAAATACGAACCCTCGTCGTGCATCTAACAAGACGGAACGCGTTGTTTCTCTCGGACGCGCAGCCTCGTACGTGGCCTCAGTAAACATAAGACAGAGGCACTTCATATGATGCACGATGCGCATCAATTTGGTTGTAGTGTTCAGGCGCGAGAGATTGGCCTCGGCCGGCACTCAATAAAACATGACTAATTGTTCTAAAGAATGCAAGTGAGCTTGAGCAATGCGGAGAACAAATAAGGATTGCAAATGAGATGGTCTCCTCTTGGATCCGGCCATGTTTTTCTTTATGACTTTCTGAGGAACGTTAATAACCTGTAGATTCAAGCGATAGAGGTGCGTAGCCATCGACGCAAAGCGCTATTGGCTTGTTAGGTTAAACTCTTATGATGAGCCGTCCAAATTAAATTAAGTTCAGAGCACTTCAGCTATCTGGCGTTGCCGAAAAGAACGCCGACTTGGCATAAATCTGTCCATTCACCCCCTGCCCTTCACCATAACAATTTGTAGTTACAGCGATACCAACACCTTCTGTGATCAGGAAACAGCGGCGTAACCAACCGTCCGTCATGCCTGGCATCTTCGTCCTTCTTCTTCAGCCTCCGAGAAGCCCTGAGAGCGGACGAGGAGCCGGAGATCGGTTTTGGATCGGTCCGTGTGAAGGCCGGCCGATCGCACCAGAGACGCGCCGACTGCCCAATCTTTATGGAGTTTGTGACACCTTAGGCGCGAAATGTTTAAGGAAGAGCACGTAAGAGACTGGGCCGCCTGTGGAGTTCACCTGTAATTAGAAGAGCAACGCCAACGCCGCCGACTCCAACACTCGTTATGGAAATTATAACGTTACACAATCTCTAATGTCATCCGTCCATCTCGCTTTGTGTATCTGATGAGAAATAAGTGAGCGTAAGCGGCAGCTGAATTCTCACCTTCATTTCGCCGCCTTTTTATTAGATTTCTGATGCACGACCTTTCATTTGAGATCACATAAACCGCGCGGTTACCCATACAAACATTAAGTTTCTTTACGCATCCTTTTACAGGAGGTATTCTCTGGAACACGTCAGTCTTAATTTGTCCGTTTAAAAAACGGGGATGACCTCAAGTTTTGTTTCTATAGATAAAAGACAAATGAGACTAGCACGTCGACGGCAAGTTGACGATCGCGTATTTTACTGCAAGACGACTTAACAATGAGTTTACGTTCACGGTTGTCCTGAGGCCCGATGTAAAGAGCTGGGAATCAATTTTTCGTGGGTCGTAACAATCTTCTCCTTCATTTCTTTGTAAGTAAATTGTAATGAAACAAGAAATAAAAATTTTAGAAATGCAGATCGGGATGCATTTATTTTAAAAATGCAAGCGTAAAATGCACCGATATTCTAGAAATGCAAGTCAAGATACATTTATTTTCAATATTCAACTCAGCATGCTTCCATTCTTGAGTACATAGAAATGGATGTTTGACACATTTATTTCAGATATGCAAGTCACAAAAATGCAAGGCGGGATTAATTTATTCCAGAAATGTATGCCGGATGCGTATACTCTATATAAAACAAACTACGAATGAATTCATTCAAGAAATTCGAGTTGAGTTTAAGTCGTTTCAGAAATTCACGTTTGGAATGCATAATGTATTAACGTACGAGTGTGTCCGGGAGTGAGTCAGAATCACCTATACATATTGATTAAAATTGCAGCAACAGTGCATAATTTTTTGTATTACAGTTTCATATTTTGTCGTAACCATGAATTTGATATGCTAAATAGTCAGAAGTAAGGTAAAAAAAGAATGCTCTTTGCATGCAGCTTACCGATCACATTGCACGTATATTGTGAACGTTGCTAGAAGCAGTGCCGCGCACTCAACCCTCGAGTTATATCACATCACCTTGTGCAACCTCAACACGTAGGAATAGGAGCTAGTCAGAGCTATTCCAATAATTCGATGCTTGGTTCAAGTTAGGAACAGCTATAAATAACTGATGTTAATTTTTATCCAAAGTCGACAGAATTTTCATCCGAAGTAAGCCGAAGTTTGCATAAGGAGTAGCTTAACTCGAGGATAGACTGCATATTTTGACAGCTGCTGCACAGCTGCGAATGTTACCTCATCCATCTTTTTTCTAAGAAAACGGAAATGCAAAGGACACGATTTTCTGAAACGCTTAACACAGTAATGAAACCACGTTCAAGTTCTTCATTGTGACTTCAGAAGAACGATAATTCACGTTCAATGAGGTTGGTATTTCGGCGATAAAAAAGCTCTCTATGGTACAGAACGAAATCTAGAACTCTAAATTCAAGCCCCTTCATTCCGAAAAATTTGTGCTTAGCGCTTTGAATTTTTTCCAGAAATGAAATACGAAGATGATATATTTTTGGACTTAAATTCGATGTTACAAACCATGGAGCGTGCTCAGTTAGAGTAGTTTTTCTTCCTGTATCGCTGCCAACCAGTACACTGTACATTGGATAGTGCCAACCAGTACACTGTACATCGGACGCTGCCAACCAGTACACTGCACATCGGACACTGCCAACCAGTACACTGTACATCGGACGCTGCCAACCAGTACACTGCACATCGGACACTGCCAACCAGTACACTGTACATCGGACACTGCCAACCAGTACACTGTACATCGGACGCTGCCAACCAGTACACTGTACATCGGACGCTGCCAACCAGTACACTGTACATCGGACACTGCCAACCAGTACACTGTACATCGGACGCTGCCAACCAGTACACTGCACATCGGACACTGCCAACCAGTACACTGTACATCGGACACTGCCAACCAGTACACTGTACATCGGACGCTGCCAACCAGTACACTGTACATCGCATAATACGTGTGGTGAGAAAATAATAAAAGTTCTATTTTAATATCCTATTTTGCCCGGAAATGATACTATGGTTACATCATCATATTTGGTCAACTAGTATCTGGTGTTCACAAAAACTGAGTCAAAAAAGCGTTATTTCATTGGCCAGTTTTAGAAATCAACTATCTTCTTACTCGAGAAAACATCCAAACACGCGAGAGGGACCGTGATTAAGTTTATTCCCGTCACAAAATAACTATATTGCGAAGTCTTTCGTTATTGTCAAATATTATCATCTGGTGAGCGTTATTACAGGAGACAGCTTCCTTGTGTATAGTTTTCAAACACGTGAAAACTTTGATCGTTCAGAAGGTTCTAAAGCAACGAGAAAATTGTGCTCATCAAATCGTTTCCCTGTGCAGTAAAGACTGATTTTACTGCAGATTTTCTTCCTATGTAAAAATAACAGTCCGTACGTTGCGTTTGAACTAAAGTAAACCGTTAATCGTGCGACAAGTTTTAATGAAGTGGAAATTGCGAGGCCAGAGAAGCTTTTCTTCGAAATTACGAGACGTACGGAACGCCGAAACGTACGGCACATCGAGAAGTACGCCGAGATGTACGGAACGTCAAAACGCACAGGGCGTTGAGACGTACGGCACATCGAGAAGTACGCCGAGATGTACGGAACGTCAAAACGCACAGGGCGTTGAGACGTACGGCACATCGAGAAGTACGCCGAGATGTACGGAACGTCAAAACGCACAGGACGTTGAGACGTACGGCACATCGAGAAGTACGCCGAGATGTACGGAACGTCAAAACGCACAGGGCGTTGAGACGTACGGCACATCGAGAAGTACGCCGAGATGTACGGAACGTCAAAACGCACAGGGCGTTGAGACGTACGGCACATCGAGAAGTACGCCGAGATGTACGGAACGTCAAAACGCACAGGACGTTGAGACGTACGGCACATCGAGAAGTACGCCGAGATGTACGGAACGTCAAAACGCACAGGGCGTTGAGACGTACGGCACATCGAGAAGTACGCCGAGATGTACGGAACGTCAAAACGCACAGGGCGTTGAGACGTACGGCACATCGAGAAGTACGCCGAGATGTACGGAACGTCAAAACGCACAGGGCGTTGAGACGTACGGCACATCGAGAAGTACGCCGAGATGTACGGAACGTCAAAACGCACAGGGCGTTGAGACGTACGGCACATCGAGAAGTACGCCGAGATGTACGGAACGTCAAAACGCACAGGGCGTTGAGACGTACGGCACATCGAGAAGTACGCCGAGATGTACGGAACGTCAAAACGCACAGGGCGTTGAGACGTACGGCACATCGAGAAGTACGCCGAGATGTACGGAACGTCAAAACGCACAGGGCGTTGAGACGTACGGCACATCGAGAAGTACGCCGAGATGTACGGAACGTCAAAACGCACAGGGCGTTGAGACGTACGGCACATCGAGAAGTACGCCGAGATGTACGGGACGTCAAAACGCACAGGACGTCGAAACGTACGGCACATCGAGAAGTACGCCGAGATGTACTGAACGTCAAAACGCACAGGACGTTGAGACGTACGGCACATCGAGAAGTACGCCGAGATGTACGGAATGTCAAAACGCACAGGACGTTGAGACGTACGGCACATCGAGAAGTACGCCGAGATGTACGGAACGTCAAAACGCACAGGACGTTGAGACGTACGGCACATCGAGATGTACGGAGCGGAGATGTCCGGAATGTCGAGAAATATGTACGTAACGTTGAAGCGTAAGGCACGTGGAAACCTACGGGACTTCGTAAAGCCTACGCTACTACAGCAGATCTCCTCGTGCAGTATGCGCCACAAGACGCAAGATTGCGCACGCGCGCATAAACACACAAAAAACGCCTCCATTGTTCAGAGCGGGTCTGGGTGCGCCGAAAGAAGGCAACCGCGTAGTGCTGTTCAAGAATTCATCCCTGGCTTTAGACATCACATTTTCAAGCTACTCTTTTTTTTTCGCAAGTCACGCCCGCGCGTTCTATGCTTCAATACAAGCGAGACTTTCTCCGCTGCATTGAAAGTAGGCAACAATTGCCTCGTTTTTCCTGATTTAATACATTTTTCTCGCTCAAAAGACAGTTTTTGGGATGGTCTCACTCGGCCATTGTTTGCGCGCGGCCTTTTTCTAAGCTCCTGCTCACCTCAGCAGCCGTATTTTTTTTCCTTCTCTTGTAAAAAATGCTGTGCAGCACCGCAGTCGCCTATATTCTATAGCGATGTATAGAAAACTTTTACAGATTATAGAAGATTTTTTTTAGAGCGAGTTCTTGCTCTGTTGCAGCGCCCGAAGTTTTCAATGCGTGACATCAAATGCAATTGTTCGTGCTTTATTTTCTTGCGAAATGTAGTGAATCCTGATCAATAGAACGGTTTCTGAGAAAACAATAAACAGTGGGCTAATTATTTTGATTGTGGGCAGTAACGAAAATTTCAATCCACAATTTCGAAGTTTAATCTTGTATTGATCTGAAATTTAAAATTTTACGTTTCAAAGGGAGTACAGCTACACAAAACACAGACCAAACGGGAGACGCTGATTCGACTTTAGCTCACTCAATAGTTCATACACACGGCTCCTGCCTCCGCCAATGTAACTCTCAACAGAAACGGAGCATACAACCAATGCAGAGGTATGATAGGCCTTGATGAAAATCTGTTTGAACTGTTTCTTTTCAGTGGGATCAAGAGACCAGACATATGTAAATCTTACGACTATGTGTTTGCTAAACTGATGCTTCGTACATAATGTTCATTTTCAGTGGCGTTTTTCTCACTCTTAGAAGCATTTTTCTTACGTTTCTAGTCTTTAATGGCATTTTTTCTACGGAAAACAATGGTAACAATTATGACTAGATAGTTGGAAAAAAACCCAAATTTCTTTCGTGTAAGATTCGATGTAAAATAAGTCATTTTACATAGTAATTCAAATCACTTATAAGCTCAAAAAAATGACGCAAAACTGTAAATAATGCACTTTCTTTCATATTTTGAAGTTCTTGAGATTATGTGAATCAAATTGTATCACTTGCTGTTCTATGATGCCTCAAGCATGAGTTGAATTATTAAGAAATTGGCGATTTCAAGATTTACTTTCGTATGATGCAGATGCAAGAATATGGTCTGGCATTTGCTGCTGCTGGCATGAGCGAGGAAAGTGTGTATACTCTATTTACAGAGGGAGAGTTAGCTCAGTTTTTACTACCAGAGAGTTGAATTATGATGGCATTGACGTTTTGGTTTTCTCTGGATCTCTCTATCATGTACATTTTGTAGAACTTTTGAACAACCAAACAGTCTAAAACCCTTATACTCGTCACACGAATGTTTCTGCGCGCAACAACTAGCCCAGCGGGTGATACGTTGATCTAAAAAATACCGTTTACTGAAAAGTCTCATTGCCATCATTTTTTTTTTGAAAATAGAAGTTTCTCCTTGAAGCGATAGCTAACTATAAAAGATGAAAAATTGAAGAAAATGGAATTCTTACGCCTTCGTTGGAAAAAATGTGTGAATACTTTCCGCATTTTTACAGCTATTATATAGTCGTGATAGAGGAATGTCGATCCATTTCATTTACCGAGGATTTGATCGCTGTCGCTGTCGAGAATGTGATCGGCATTGACTATATGGAAATCGTGATGAAATCTCTATGTTCGAGTTTTCTACATGACTCCTCTCGTACCTTCCGTTAGGAGGATAAAGCTATTTTGTATGTCGTACGTGCGCAACATAGTCCAAAGAGCTGGTGGGCCATAGTTTGGAACTTTATTTTAGTTTTATTGCATCGATTTATGGTCTTTCGGTCATATCGTTCGCTGGAAACCTACACACTCAGCTGATCTTTTGTTGTTAATCAAATTTAACTCTAACACTCCACATTGAGTTATGTAAGTAACTCTACCTCTCCACATTGCAACATAATTCCAAATCAGTAGCGTCAACACAAAGAAACAACAGTTCAACAAGCAATATGCAAAAAAAAACATTGGCAGCTCCTAAAATTGTGTTAATTATATCTTTGAAGAATTTACATTAAGAAAAATCATCAGTTTTCCTTCCGTTACCTCACGTCTCATGGTATGACGTGACAGCGCTTCTGTACTTCACAACATACTGATATTTCCCGACTCACTCATTAGCGAATTACCTCAATAATAACAGAAGGGGCCATGTTGCTGTAGCTGCAGAAACAATATTTCGTGAAGATGAACGTGATTGCATTTCGTTGGTTGCCATTAGCTGAGCATAATTCGTGCTAAATGACGCGTGAACGCGAGTGATTTCGAAACAGGATTTGAATTTTATTTCCTCAGCCTCTGAGTTGTGGAGGTTCCCAGCACATATTTTGCTCTGATCACCGGTAATCGCGGTCGTGTTTCACAAAAGAAAGTTTTATGAGGAATAGCAGAATTAGCCTCGGAGTTTATGGTGATTTCGCACGAGCTCCCATGCAGAAAATGGTCGATTTTAATAAAAACGTCTGTGAATGAAAGGCTCTGGTGATGGCCCACAACTCTGGGCGGGCATCTAAGCAATGTTTTTGTGGCTGCCCCGACGCACATTGGTCTTGGAAATGCAGGATACGCAGATTCAAATGTGTTACAACGCGTCATTAACCTAATTTGCATGACCTTATTTTGAGGAGATATGGCTCTTTCAGAGACCTTCTGAGACAGTCCAACTACTGCGGCCACTCGTAACCATACGTAGTAAATGTTCACGGTGATAAAATATTCTATCTCGACGCGAATGCATCAAGCTAAAATTATGGCTATTGCGAACGCTTAAGGCTTCGGAGTGACGTGTGCTTCAGCTCTCGATATCATCAATGCAGAGTGTGTGTTTGGAAATATGGGTAAAATTTGTGATGTGGTTGTATTTCATTGTGTGTGTTTCGCTCACCTAAGTTATCAAGCCAGGAAAAGGCATTCGTCATTCTACACCTGGTCAAATAAATTAACATGCTTAATAAATCATTTCGATTCGTTTGTACGTGCTGGAAAATTGTCTCATGCCGTTGTGCTGCTGTTCGCACTATAGCAATCACACGCCCACATTCAAAATTAATGAGAAAATTTCAGATTAATAGTACATGGAAACAAGAATAGTGTGACCACCTTCATGAAATTTGTGAAATATTGACCACGGTATGGGAAAATCACTCATTAATTTATCAAAACTTCTCACTGGTCGTAAGCACCAAACACTGGCCCCAATTAGTACACAAATTGAGGGTAACAGCGGGTTTTGATTCTTGTCGCTCACGCGGGACACAAACATAGACTGGTACGAGTGCTGTATCGAAACTTAAATTCTGTGGCTATGGGGAAGCAGGAGACACTGGCACTGCGCTCAAATCTTTTAGAAGCACTTCAGTGCTGCCATTCATCAAATCTTCTCTTTATGCGCTCACAACTTTCAAGAATTTATTTGAGCTAATATAGCGTTGTGATATTCGGGAATCCGCATCAGTATTTCTTTGCTACTGTAAGAGCACGAATATAATGGGAAACAGCAACTACACTTTCGTTTTTAGAATTTATCGTGTTTTGTTTCAAAAGCTACGATTCCTTTCTGCATTAAAGTTTCTAGGGGGTCAAATGAAAATGAAAGTTTAAACATCGGGCCAAATGTTTACATGGATTTGGTTACGTTTCCCTTTACGCACTCGTAATAGCGAATCTGCATGGCTTCCCACCGCCACGCAACGAACGATGACGATCATTTTAGCTTAAGGACAATTAATTAATAAGACCATTAAAGAAACACGTTTTCTACTGTTTATTCAATATAATCGTTGTATGACAATTTAGCGAGAAGTTCCTGCGTCATCAAAACGCTAGCTAACGTTTCATAAACACTATTACTGTAAGACAAGTTAAAGAGCAACTTTTGCTACGCGAAAACGTTTGCGGCTGTTTCTTCAACATTATTACTGTAGAAGGACATGTTAGAAAATATAAGATACGACATCAAAACATTTTTACTGTTTTTTCAGTGCTGTTATAGAATCGGAAGATACAGAACAGTTCTTGGGACACAATGCTCTCCGAGTTGAAGTTTAGGTAACGGCCTCCTCAGCAACGCTGCAGGGCTGTGCACACCTCGATCGGATCATTTCGACCCTATGCAGCTTTGTCTTATCTCTCAAGCAATGCGCTTATCATTGGGGAATAATTGGCACGCCTCTGTAATCAGAGAAGGATTATCTATGAAATGAATGAATGAATGTTTTTTTCGTTCACACTCTGATGTGATGAGAACTATTGCCCAATTGATATGAACACGTCAGTATAATATCAACATCAATTTTTTCCCTAATCATTCACTGTCGTACCACATAGCATCGGTTATCATCTTTATCGACTGTCAACCAATACTTCTAAGTGTGGGTCATTCTAAAATCTTAATTAGGTTTCTTTGTTTGGTAAAATTAGGTAAGTTTGGGTAGAAATGATCGCAGGTCCGCAATCTCGTCATCTCCTAAGCGTTGCCGACATCACGATGTCTGGTTCCGCTATCGCCGCCCATCTGCGATAGCGGCAAACTCTATCAAATTACGACGGAAAAGTCGCTGGCTCGCACAGGGTCGCGGCGGCGGCGGCAATCGAAGGACATCCTCGCCTCGTAAATGTCCAGGAAGTGTTCCTATATTGCCGACAATCCCATGCATCATGCCTGGATTAACGTAAATTTCCGTAGACATCCCTAAATCTGCGTAGATCATTCTGCATTAGACGACGATCACCCACCGTAAATTTGATAGAAAGGTCAGACTGCGCGCTTGATGAACGGTGCCGTGAAGAGCTTTCGAACACGTAGATACGAGCTCCAGGAAAATGAAAGTGTTTTTCTGTAGCTCGTCTCGCGGTAAACTCTTCATTCTCATTTATAATTAAAGTAAATTATTGCGTTACTTCATTAGGAAATGTTTGTTTACGTTTCAAATAATCCCATTTTACATCTTCATTTATTAAAAGAACTAAATAGAACGACTGGTCCCGTTTTGAAATATGTATGGCCTCGTAGTTCACACACTAGGATTTAAAGTTCTCATCACCACCGTGAATTCGGACATTTTCCTTCACTTCCAGCTTCAAGTGGCCGATTTATAGTTTAATATTGTCAAATGACGATAAAAGAAAATATACCTTCAGGTTATTTTCTCAATATGAAATTAATTACTTAACTTTTCTAGTTTTAGGGGTTAAGCTTGCCTTATTTAAAATTTTTCCAAAAATATCTTTACTAACATTTGTGTCATCATAATATTAATTCATGTATGTTTATTCCTTGGATATTCATCAACTAAGAATTTTTATGTTAAGAAATTTTAAGCACCAATGATATCCTATGTATCTTTATTGAAAATAAACTGTTCTTTTTCCTTTCATTTTTTCATTCGTTGCTTGCATCTTGTTCTGCGGAGCGAGCGATTGCAACTGTATTTTCTCGCATCCAAACACTTACGTTCTGCCAAAATTCGACCTGATTATTACGAACGTGAAAATTTTGCGTTCAATTTGATTTGAGTGACAGGGTTATCGACGTTCTGTAGGAGCCGTTCATTGTTTTATTCATTGCTTTTTGTTCGTTCATTGTTTGATCCGCCTTCAAACAGACGACGTGTAGAGCTCGAGGCCGAGGTGTCGGTGATTGCAGATAGGACGCGAGATAGAGGAAGTTACGGTCGAACGTGTTGCAGATGTGTTGATACAAGCGGGCCAAGTGTAATGCCGTGACCTAATGCACGAGATGGTGTTACAGATGCGCCTGGCGCTGGAGGCTGCCATGATGCGACCTAGTCAGTGGACGCGATCCAGTGCCAGATACTCCTCAAGGTGGAGGTTTGCGCAGAATGCTACACAATTAGTAGACGCGATGGTGTGGTAGATAAGGCCAGAGGTGTGGTAGATACAGGTAGAGGAGCCGTACTGGGGCACGAAAAGCTTCATTGTGGTGGGAAAAAGTGAGTTTGACGGTGATAAACCTCGGCTTGAAATCATAATAGCGGATCTTCGTCTATGAGAAATATGGACGAACTAGGTTCGAACTCGTGAGGTGTGGTATGTTGATTGCTTTGTCTCTTGCAAACATGTGTCTGGGAATGGAATTTTTTTCGGGTGTGGATAAAATCACTGTGACATTTCGAACCACATTATCAAGGTTCTCACTCTCTGTCGCTTATGGCTTCAGTTTAGCGTAATGCTTCGGACGAAGAAATTTCGATTGCTTTGATGTTAATAATTAATCTGAATGAAAGTACCTTGGTATATGGGAGTAAATGATGAACAATCAGAAAATCAATTTGTTCTTTTTTGATTACACTCTCATGAGTTTGTATTAGAGATCACTGTCGAAAAAGGAGATAATTACTTCATGATCTCGCTTGCAAAACCTTTCAAAGTCATGAGGCTCTGAGTTGCGATCTTAGGAAGCCGTTGTCGGACAACAGCCGTTGATTGCAAGGTAGGGTAAATAAAACTCGGATGATAACAACTTAAAAATCATTAATTAATATGTAAGAACCTGTTACATTTGGACAATTGATTTGATATAAATCTCTTGATAAAATAAACTGCATAAAACATATAAACGTTTTAGAATTCCATCATGAGATTCACCATCCCATTCCATGTGATAAACTCATTATAACGAACTCCGAAAATGCATGATGCACTAAAAACTATAACTACTTGCGACGAAACTAAAATCTTGACTGATGTAAGTCAGTAAATCTGCCAGGTGTGATGTGTTTTTTAGCCATGCAAAAAATAATATATTCCACAAGCTCTGCCCCTCTCCAAACGAAGATTTGAAGTCTCCTGTGCGGTGCCGCTGATGCCTTTAAGGCCGACCTCCCGTCTCTCCATGTGACAAATTTTGAATCACGAGACCTGAAAAATGCTCCGCTGAATTATGTAGCATTTCTGGCGAGGCTACGCAGATTTAATGCTCCAATTAAGATGCAAAATATCCTCTCGAGAGATTAATGCTCGGACTCAGAACACCGAAAAGGCGAAGAAGGGGCCTCGCGAGCGGCAGGGAGAGGCAAAAATGCTCGCGAAATGAGAGTGGCACTCATTTTTGTAGATGTAAAATGACTAGGAGGAGCTTTTAAAGGCGGGCCTCGGCCACGGGTCTCAACTGCGTCCTCGGCCACGAGTGAAATGCGAACAAAGAAATTGTTTTCTCCTATAAACGGCGCGGTGGTTGTCCTCTTCTTCGAACGCGTATCCGGACTGTGGAAAATGACATGTTGGTGGTGGTCTGAGCCTTCAAATAAGCTGTTTTGAATGCATAGAAAGGAGTTGTTTAGAAAGTAAATAAATGAGTTTTCACAGCCAAATAGTTATATTAGTGAGAGGGAGAACTTAAGTTTCTAAATTAATTTTGAGGAGTGGTGAGGTCGAGAAGAATGAGGGATATGTTTATGCAAATTTTAATAAGCCCTTGCATACAGATGATATATGCCGATTTTTAGGAATCTCAATGGTAGAATGAAAAGGAAAACCAAAGTAAAAGAAAACCAAGGTACAGAATGTTACACTTCCATATTGCACCTGCTCTCTTAAATCAAAAGAATGATGGTGATATGCTATTTTTCCTTTACAAATTTCTATGAAGGTGGAAACGTCACTGCTTGTTCTGCATGTAGGCGATGTATTGAATTCTAGGTACTAGAAGAATACCTACAGCCCGTCTCAGCATCAAGGATCATTTTTATCTCAGAACCACTGACCAATCCACAAAATGCTCACCTTACTCAAGATGAATAAACGTTACACATAATTCAGCCCTTCTCAACATTTTGGCCTACCTAAACTCGGTCGTGTCTCAACTCCAAGACTGCAGGGAATGAACTTCAGTTTTTAAAAGGAGACCTCACCAGCCGTCGAGGCAGCGGCAGAACACTTCGCCTCAACCTCCTTGCTTCGCTCAGCCCGACGGCTGCACTTCCGATTGACTGCGGACGTGCGCTGGATCGCGCGGATCCGCCGGCATTATACATTGTCCGGGTCTGCGTTTGACTGACCACACGACTGATTGTTCTCTTCTATTGTTGGAAACTGCGTCGATACAATGATCTGAAGCCAACTATTGTTAGAGGCAGACCCGTGCTCCTCTCATGGTACGAATACAAGAAAGATTTAATACAGTTTATTATTTTCTGAATTTTTTTAAACATAAATTAATGACCTCAATTTACAAGCTAGTTATTCTAGTTTACAAGCGCAGATGAACATAATAATTTCACAGTACCTTCGAAAAGTATATGCTTTGTAGATAAGCTAAGAAAATCGTGGACAACACTACTGAATAAGCAGTCATGTTCATAGTTAGGAAATAGGTGGCCTAAACATATAAAGAGGTTACTCAGAAGCAATCAATGACATGAAATAATCTGAACACCACAGTCGTGCGTCAGTTCGACAACACAATTGTACACTTCATACTGCAATATTCCGTTTCGTTGCATGATTTATTCAGCGCTATACGAGTGCACTGAGCATCTACAATACTAAGGGCACATCGACTGCATGCATTACTACGAACTTACGACACACATTGAGTACTAAAGGCATATCGAGCGCAATATCAAATATTATATGATAAATAAGAAGCTCGCCATTCCACTAACAGCTTATGGTTAGCAATATAATCAACGATACCTACAAATTGAGCTAATTTCTTCCTAAAAGTTATTTAAGCTGCAAATTCAATCTTAATGGCTTTATAAGAACTGATTTTCTGAATTGTTTTCAAAATATTATATTCCGTGAACAAACGATATCTTCACACCATCATTGTGAGGTATGTGCACGTGTGTGGCTGTGTATGTAGATGTGCATGTGGGTGGGTGTAACGCGCCCGTGTGTGTGTAACGTGTGCGTGTGTGTGTGTGTGTGTGTGTGTGTAACGTGTGTGTGAGTAAATGTGAGTGTAACTTCTGTAAATGTGTGCGCGCATGTTTGTGTGTGTGTGATTTATATGCAATTAAGGTATCAAAGTGTATGTAAGGTATTAAAAACTATTGGGATTTATTATTGTACGATGCGTGTAAAAAATGAAAGCTTAGAGTGTTTCGAAGAGTCTCGCGTTGCTGCTCTATTATGAGACACGGGTCGTAATTACAAGGGAATTATTTGGCCGTACTTAACATACTTTTATTTCAGGGTGTTGTCTGTGACTTGAAGTAAGTATGGAGTTAACGAGTTAGTCTTACGTTAAAGGAAATAAGGGAAAATAACTGTAGTGTTACCAGCAAGTGACTGCCAAATTACAACATTCTACCTCTGTCATACAGTTATATTTGGAGAGGTACACCATCTTTCTGTTTTTTGATACAAAGAATCTTCTGTGAGTGCAAGTTTGTAACTTTAACATTATTTAAAATTGAAAAGTATAATACAAATAGTGCTCAATTATTCCTCTCCGTTGCTCCATCTTTCAACGAAGTTCTAAGAAACAGGACTTATCAAGCTCATATTCTCCAAACATTTGCTTTCGTTTGCCTACTTATTCATGAAGTGAGCAAATAACCAAAACACATTTACGTATTATAAGTGCAAAGAAAAGCCTTCGTTGGCTTACATTTACTGAAGTGCTAAAATATTATTATTTCTACTGCAGTTACAGCAAATATGATGCAAGCATTTCCTGAGCTTATGAGAAACTTAATGAAAATGCGCTTTTATTTCAACCAAGGCATGATCTCTGCTGAAATATCATCGAAAATTCATGTGCAATTTACTTTATTGAAATCACCAAGTGTGCAAGTGTGTATGAGGGTCCAGTGTATTGGCCGCAGCTGCGCAGTGATGCCCTCGACACATGTGAGCGCAATTCGGTCCCTCGATTGTCACTCTATTCGAAACGAGGCAATTTCTCACTTATCTGAATAGAAGGGACTGCATGAGGTGTGTTCTTTGTTGTTTGTTAGATGGATCATAATTTCTTCAGAGCGACCTGGTGCTTGATCTGTCTAGCCTATAACCCAGATATATTCACCACTATCATGAGGCCACACTACCACCACCTCCTGTACCATGCAGCCACATAAGCCCTACCACACCTTACCTACAATAACATTCAAAAAGCGCCTTAACAAATTGCGTCTGTCGCACAGCAGCCACCGGAGTCACGGGAAGCGCCTGAGAGGCAACAAGATGCCCATGTGAGCAGTGCAGATTTGTGACGGTGTGTGGTGCGGGGCACCTTCTTGTGTGCTGGAACCAAAGATGTTTTGCCATACAAATTACGTGCCAGACAAGGCAGGCAACTGTTGAGTGTGAGTTTTGTGAATTGCGTTGTGCTGCTGTGCTCAGTGGAGGAATTTGAGGTATTGTGGCTGGAAACTCTTACCGTTTGAAAAATGAAGTGAAGTTATTGGTTTGAAAAGGAGATCGTACGAATAAAGAAGAAGGGAAGAAATGAATGCAAATGCTCCTTTAGAGAGGACTTTGATTTTAAATTTGAATGCTAATTGTAGTGCTAAAATTATAGGTCCTTTGCGTGTGACGAGCTGTACAATATTGTTAAATTTTAATGAAAATTCAATCATAATACTTCCAATAACATTTCACGGTATGGAGGTAGAGATAGAAAGTCTTTTGGCGACGATGATGACTTCTCGTTTGTTATTACGTACGCGTTATTTTGAATGCATGACATACTTCACCCTATTTTACATTTCACACGCAACTATTGTAAGAAGAGAACATAAAGACAAGAGTAATACGCGCGCGTGTTCGTACATCATCGGGTCTTGCCTCTACAGCCCTGTACGTCCGTCCATCTGCCAGAGTCATCAAGTCCTCTTTTGAAACTGTCATCTTCCGGTGATCGCAGAGGAAAGTAACAAGGCTGTAATTGATACATCACAGGTAATGGTTTCTCGATACAGCAATTACATGATTAATTGTGCCATCTGGTGGGAGGGCTGTGTCGCCGCGGCACGTGGTGGGCTTCATATCGTGATCTCGCTGACATGCTATGCCACTTGTGTTGAGTTGGTCTTATTGGGACAGCCAAGTGTTTTTTATTCGGCCAAAATGTAGGGTGGTTTTTAAACATGGGGGATAAAAGAATAATCAATAACTCCTATACCATGGAATGGATTTTTACAAAAAAGTAGTTATTAATCCTGAAAATAATAGTTTTATTGGGTATGTTTGTAACCGAGAGACACTGTCTGGCATGGAAGCTCCACTCAAATTGAAAATGTTACGATTTTAGCTGGACCAAAGAGCAACTCATTTTTTTTTGGGATATTATCTTCTCTCTGATCTGTCACCCTAGGATTTTATTCTTGTGGGGATACCTTAAAGGAAGAGTTTACTGTGAAAAAACAACAAATGTATACCAGTTCAAGGTGTCCATTGAGAAAAAATGAAGCGAACTGGATCTGATCTCACCAGCGACGTAATGAACAGCCTGCGTAATCGTGCCGATTTTTGTCTGTACTTAGCGGGGCGGCACATGAAGAATATTACATACAAAACGCAATCAGAATACAACTAATGTTTCTTAGGATTTCATAAATGCTCTATTTTTTACATTCATTCATGAACATAATAATTATTGAATGTTCTATCAAGCCCCATATGTGAAAATCACCTACGGGGAATACAGCCCAAGTAGAGTAATTTTGCCAAAGATAGGTCAGTCTGCCGGTGTTTCTTGCACAACATATGACACGCACAGAATGCTGTATTTATAATTTAGTACATACATAGTAATTAGCTGAGTATGTGACATATCTTGCAAAAAACGTCCTAAAGTATACTCCTTCCGGTTGGAAATATTCGCAACACAAATAGAAAACTGTACGCGTTTTAATGCCTTTTAACAAACTTCTGTTTTGAGTACTGTAGACGATTGCGCACAGTGTGTTGAACACAAATTTTAACCTTTGATAAAAATATAAATTAATATTAATAAAAGTTAGTATAATTTTGTCTTTTTCCTTTTTCAGATGTTGTATAAATATTTTTAAATTACCCGCAGGACATGACAAATAAAGATGATACTAATTGGAAATGCACATATAACCGACAGACAAAAGATTTGACAGATTCTGAGAGAAGCAGTACTGCAGGCACCTCTTGAGAGATCTGCAGCTTCTTGGCTGTTTTAGTCCAATCCGATCCCTTCAACACCAAAAAGCACCACTTACCGTTGATGAATAATTGGAGCAGTGACAGACAGCTTTGAGGAATTACAGAGGTCAACATTGGGCGACACTTTCCTTACTTTGCAGCAGTCAATGGAACAGATTATTTTGGCTGACGGTGGCAACGATTACAGGCTTCAACATCTGTCGAAAATACAACTAAAACGAAAAGGAATTTTTCCAAATTCAATTCAGATCTCAGAAAAATTGCAGAATATCTTAAAAAGTAAAGAGTAAATATAGTGGGAAATATGTTTCTTCAGTTAATACGTTATCAATTTCATGTATGTATTTAATTAAAATGTAGAGTTTATCTTTTGTTATTTATCTTAATAAAAATATTATTCATTGATGTTTTTTCATCATCACTTTCATGTATTCTGAATTCCAGAACAATTTTTATCATTTTGTTAGAGAAAATACTTCCGACCAACTTCAGAATTGCTATGGAACAACTATTTCTGACCTCAGGGAATAGAACATTGATATATAATTCTACATTAGTGCAGTGTCATGCTAGACAACGAATCTTGCTCACTAATATCGTCGTTGAAATATTTATTTTTATTTAGAAAGGAAATAAAAGTCTTACAATTTTTAAATTCATCCAGGGATCAAGAATTGTAGTTATTGTTTAAAAAAATTAGAATTAGATCGTCCATGAAAACGCTGAATATCACCATTAGAAATGAAGAGCAAAATGGGCGACGTTTACATTGCGTTTGTGCACGCGGTTTTATTGGGGAGTAATTTTGAGTAATTATTTGACTTCAAAAATCTCGAAAAGGAAGCACGTCGCTGCATTACATCGACGTATCGCCGAGTGACGAAGTTGAGTGACAAGCCTCGGGTGACTTTGTCTATTTATCATCCATTTCTCTTGCGTGTTCTGGCTCTTTAGCAAAATGAGTCATAATCTCCTGGTTTGAGGTCTGGCAAAGCTGGAGTAGTTGTTTTGCGTGCACGCAGCGGCTGAGGCGCCTCCGCAGCTGCGAGGTTTGAGAAGGACTGGCGACCAACAATTACTTCCTCAGAACAAGAGTTTCTCATACGCACAGAGCAAATTTCCACCGAAAATTCATTTCTATGGCACTTGAAATTACGGTCAAATGTTCTGTGTATTTTCTTGATTACGAAGAAAAAGCGTGTCAGTATACGAGTTTAGAGCAACTTGAAGACTGTAGAACTTCTTAAAGTTCTCATCGCACGAAGCGTGTTGTGTCAGGAACTAACTGCGTCCTACATACTTCAAAACGAATTCTCGCTCAACATTTTGTCCATATACAGTATACGAACTTTCAAGACCATTGCTCTAATAGACGGATATCAGTATTGTTCTCATAAGAGTAGCTTATTATTATTCTGGAGACAAGACGCATAATAGAGGTATACGGTTCCATACCTCGTACGGTGAGTGTTCTATTTACTGAAATAATTTAATTTTTCTGCAGCGCTCTTAGAAGATTAATGGGTGATGTTTTTATCCCCCTCCTCTCGTCTTTTCAGCGCTTAGACAAAAGTTGCTCCTTAGGCTTCCATTTATGAGGTTCTTCAAGAGTGAGATGAACAAGAAATTTTTAACGCTGGTCAGTGAATTTTTTGCAAAGGTTTACTGTAAAGGTAAACCTTTAAGGTTTACTGTAGAAACGTGCGAAGGTTTCGATGCGAAGGTTTATTGTAGAAACACTTCTAAATTGGTTCATTTTTTAAAAGGAAAGATAGCTTTTGGAAGGACCTCGAAAGATGCTGCGTGTATATTCTAACGTGTGTGATGGCTGAGAGCTGTAATTTATATGCTAGGAGCACGTGGCTCCTGTTGTTTATTAAGGCATTCGAAGCAGCCATGCTTTCAGGTTCTTCTGAGTGAAAATTGACTTCGATTTTAGAGTTTCTCACTCAGAACTCAACATCCTCCGTTTAATTGGCAATGCAATAGTTTTAAACACCCATTTAAACTTCCTTAATTTTAACAAAGTTTGCGAAGCTAAAAACGAACAAGATCTCTGAATTATGAAATCATTGTATATTTTCTCAAAAAAAGCCACAGCTAGTCGAACAATGATCAAAGCTCTGGGAAATTTTTCACTTCTCCAATATTTTTCTTCACATATGCTTATCAGGTAAGATTTCCCCAATTCAGTCGCGTTTATTTTCATCCGTAGAATTTATGAAAGTTGTGTTTGATGGATGTATTTATCTGTTACATCATTTCAGCGCTGAGGATAATTTTAATTTTAGGTTCCGAATTGTTTGCTATGAAATGTGCCTATCGTCACGTTGGCTCTCCTTTGAGAGTGAGACCTCATTGAAATCGTCCAATAAATACTATGATAAATTGGACATATATGTCTCTAAAGAAATTAAACACTTAACCCCATCCCATGTAAAGTTGGGTATCGGCGTGAGGTTGACCTACTGCATGTGCAATGAACGCTGCGTGATGACGTACATGTGCAATATAGTAAGTGCGCTTCGCACTGTTTTTTTGGTGGTTTGTACTGAAACTTGATATTCAAACGGAAAGTTTGAAAGATTAGTTACTCAATTAAATTTAAATCGAAATAACTTTATGCGTTTCAACTCCTCGCACTCTTAGTGTACTTGAGTGAAAATAAAATAAATGATTTCAATTTGACTTTAAATTTCGCACATGAATGTAAAATTATGTGAATAAATAAATTTCTACACAGAGTATGGCTTTAAATTTCATTAATGAAGTAAAAAATGGTAAATATAAAATATGGAGCTCGTAGTATGAATTTAAATTTCATTACTGAAATAAAAAATAGTAAATATAAAATAAGGAGCTTTCAGAGTTGCTTTAAATTTCATTACTGAAATAAAAAATGGTAAATATAAAATAAGGAGCTTTCACTATGGCTTTAAAATTCACATCTGAAATAAACTTGAGCAAAAATGAAAATAGGATCATTACATATGCTTCAAAATTTGTTACCGCAAAAAGCTAAGATAAACACAAAATTACGGGCACTTAATGTGGCTTCGAGTTATGAACATGAAGAAAGAATTGAACTCATAATTGCTAGACTGTGCGCATGTTTAGTGTAGGTGTCAGGGGTGCGTGTTGTGATCCATGGGGGTAACACTTCTGAGTGTGACTCAAATTCTCTGTAACTGCAGGGAACTTCTGGGAAGGTACAGAGTGTCATACTAGTGTTACTGGTTTCGGTTTATTTCAAGAAAAATAAAAAATAAGTTGTGTCTTTGGAATGCATATTCCACCTGAAATTATTTGATGTATTTCAAGAAGGTGCAATTGAGGGCTCTGTCTAACCTCCGCATTCTCATCCAAGCGCAGAGCGGCGGAATTTCCGCACCCGCAAATTCAGCCTTCGTAGAAATGTATTCCTAAATCAAGCAAGAAACTCTTCATTTTAATTTTCATTGAATACCGCAATAAGCGCATTTCTAAGATTCATATCGGATAAACTTTATCCCAAAAGCTGCAGTAGATGACATTTCCACGCGAAAATTCTAGATCTCCCACAAGGATGCTATTTCAAAAGACCATTTTTATATCGAGAGCTCAAAGTCTAGTCACCCCCAGAAACAATTGAAGAATCTGGTACGGGAAGACACTGCTTCCACAAGGTTTTTTTTCAAATGAAATAAATGTACGAGGAGTTCGTGGACTCGAACTCAGGACTAGAGATCACCGCGCCAACACGCTATCGACTGCGCTAACGATCACCCTAAAAAGGTGACCGCAGCACAACGAAAGCAATGTTTGGCATGTTGATTATGGGAATAAAAATATCTGTCAGGACAGTGCGCCTGCTTTCACTGTGCCAAACATTGCTTTCGTTGTGCTGCGGTCACCTTTTTAGGGTGATCGTTAGCGCAGTCGATAGCGTGTTGGCGCGGTGATCTCTAGTCCTGAGTTCGAGTCCACGAACTCCTCGTACATTTATTTCAAAAGACCAGATCAGGCAAACGTGAAACCAACCTTCAAGTTTCCTGTGGGATGTCATCAGTCACCCAAATTATGCACAAGCGCAATACCCTTACATTTCCAACACTTACAGTAATAAACTCATGACAATAAACTTTGTTTCTGTGCAGCCGGCGATTAGGGTTCGGGTCTGGGAGCACAAAACTTTGAGATATCTGCGATGACTTGCAAGTCCTGGTCTGGAAATGCGTACGACCGTGTCAGGCCTCATGTTATGGCCTACGAACCGCCGTAACTGCTCACGAATTGCGGGTGTCGCCGTAATTTAGCAATGTTGCTACTGATGTAAAAGCAATATTGATGTTGGTGTTGATTACGCGAGCACAGCGATTTATACAAAGCAATTTGCAGGCCCAACACGGCATAGGATACATTCCATGAAGCGGAAGACATTTCTAAACATATTCTTGTCACGCAACCCAATTTTGCTCCTGTCCCATCACTATAATTGCACCTCAGATGCTGAAGATTTATTGATAAAAGTATGGAAAATTGTATGCGTATGCATTAGACACGGCTTCAAGAACTCACATTATATGTATTGCCTTTATATGTGCCTGGCGAAGTGTTGCTAATGCTGGCTAGTATCATACGTGCGTGATAGCCTCCAATTAATCAAAATAAAAAGAACACTGGTTTTAGGGGTGTAATAACGCCTTCATTTGTTCTCAGTAGATCGGAGAGAGTAATTTAGTTAGAGTCGTCCGCTCGCGTACAACTGCATGCGAAAAGGAAAAACCCTTATGAGATATCCGCTCACTTGAAACCAGAATAGAGTAACGTAAATAGCGAATCCCGATTGAGATGTCGACGGCAAGTGACAATGATTGCGCCTACTTGGCATAAAATTTAACTGGAACTGATGCTTATCAAGACTTGATAAGTTACAATTCGTCGTGAGATTGCAGCTAGTGCTCAGAGGCAAGACTGAGGATGTTGCTAGAATTCCAATTATTAAAGCGCTGACGTACATGGCAAATGAAGAGTAAGATCCACGTACCATGTTTGTGCGGCCATCACGTCACGCACGCCATTTTGCCTGAACATTACCTTGTCCTGATGCCATGCAGGGCGTACAGATAGGCAGCTTCCACGCCTCTGTTTAGAAGTGAGTTGAAGACTGCGGGTAACAAGGAAGGCTATCAAACACAGATGCCAAGACTCTCAAGCAAACGCGAATTTGATTAATTTTTGTTGTTGCAAATTTTAGAAGTTGCAATTCACTAAAAGCTTAGTCATTTGCAAAACAAATGTTAATTTGAATAACAACTTTTAAGCTTTTGAATATATATGTTTAGAAATATGTATGTGGGGTTGTTATAAAATTTACAGGTAAATAATTACATGAAGGTAGATTTAAAATTTGGTGATATATGAATTACAAACTGTTGCACTGGTTATTTGCGAGTTGCAATGATTTACAAATCTATAATGTCAAAGCTGTCGTTTATCAAATGATCAAACTCCATCAGGTCAAAACTAGGAAACTCTCTCAAAAATTGAGAATAAATTGAGCGGAATTAATTGCCAGTTGAATTTTAAAAGTAGATGAAATGAAACAACTTACAGCATAACACTTATCAAACATGTAGCTTGTTGTATTTTTGTTATAAGCACACATGAGTAAACTACATAAACATTAGCTTCAAATTGAGTTTGGAGATAATATAAAAATTGCAATTTTCTACCATTCTATATCTCTGTCGGCTAAGTTGTAGATATGTGAATTATATCACTAGAATGGCAAATCGAGAGAAAAAAATCAGGTCGTGCTTGATCGAAATTTTTAAGAAGTACTCTTTTTGGTTAGCGCGGAATAATTTCACGACCAAAACGCGGCATTTGATACTCATTGACGTGTGCGCCAGGTTTGAGTGAGGTAGGCAAATAAATGAAAAACTTGGTCACAGACTTCGATTTTCGAACGTCACGGTCACCTCATCGCGCAGTTCAAAACTCACACCTTTCGTTCACTTCCGCACATGACCGGAAGATGGCGCTATCGGACTGCTCATTATAAATATCTCGTGTTACGCAGGCGCTTCCTCTCGTAGAAACACACACACTGTAAGAACTTTACCGCAGAGCTCGGCTGGCGCGGGTGATGGATGAGGCTCGAGGTGTCAGTTTGGCCAAATTACGACAGATAATCATAATCTGAACTGCACCGCCCTTCAATAACCTTTTACCTTGCATAATTTGGGAGGATTGTTTCCTGCGCCAGCTTGGCAACATCCGCCGCCGCTATTTATTTAAAGATTTTGGTTATGCGTTCATTGAGATCATAGGTAGTCTCGCGTCGCTTAATGAAGTGATCTTTGAAGAGGCAAAAAGTGAGCAGGGGCGTTGCACGAATAGTGTGAATTTACTCGTGTTCTCCACCCTACATCATTTCAATTTGTTAACTCTGTACTACAGGAGACGAGAGCTACTGTTTAACGACCTTCCTTTCAATAATATTTTAGCAGTACGATGCAAGCGGACGAAACTCTCGAGTATACCAGCACTGCGCTCTTCTCTCTGTGTCGAACGCTGATAAATTATGCCTCGCGTTCGAGTGTTACGAGCGACCGTTCAATTTTGCCGGACGCCCAGGCCGCCAAAAGTGAGCGCATGTCGGGAGATCTAACGAAGGAATGAAGATCTTTTGCATATTCAATATCCTCTAAGGGAATTAAACGGTGCCGGCTCCTCAAAATAGATCGAAATTGGCATATTTTATCGCATGGTTGCGAAACGAGGCGCCAGCAAAGGCAGTTAAGGACATATGAGAGCGTCGGTAGTTGCAATCTACTTTGTATTGGAGCATCTTCACCAGCTAGCATATTAATGGTCTTGTTTGATGTGATGACTCTGTGAGCCGGGGATAGACGTGAAGTCATCGTTTAATAGCGCAGCAAATTGCGAACAACTTCCATCTCGTGGAGATCGTGATCATTGCAGCAGAATTTTTGAATTTTAATGAAACGCGCTATCACTGCCCGGTAATCGCTCGGACAAAGGCTCAGAGAAATGTTCAAAGGATACATTATGAAAAGGATGTTAAGAAAGGAAAGTGATATGATACGGGGATATTTAATTCGTTGTTAACTACGTAACTTACAAAAAATTAATCTGAATGACTTGCCTTGTGTTGTAAAACAAATATTTCATCCCGTCTTAACGGGTGAAAAGCAAACTAAATCTACCGTTGCATTCTTGTGCAGAATCCACAAAAGCGCATCTGCGAGCGAGATAGCAATAGGGAGACAAATATTTGAGGCTCCAGGAAGGCGAGCGTGTTGTGAAGAAATCCTGTTAATTTTACGGGAGCATTGTGGAAGTAACAAGAAGTACAATGAACAATGCAAGTTTCACATGCCCTGTTCACACCTGGTCTGTATTCGCGCGCTGTTTGGAGGCCGCGATTAGCACGCATAACCCACGCCATGTTCGCAGTTGATAGGCATGTCGAGCTGCTCCATAGCCTCGGCAGCGTCCTAGATATCCTTTCAGGCATTCCTTTTGTGAAGTTCCTGTGCGGTTATTCGTCACCAACAACGTACGCGCATCTACGTGTCTGCTGTGTTCCCATTGTAGCGAACACAGGGCGCGCTGGGGCACAACCCGCGCTTTCAGGGCCGCCTAAATTAATGGGAGACGAGCTGTGTCTACAGGAACGTGTTTTGCCTATTTCCTTCTGTTGCTCAACTGCTGGTTCCAATGAAATATTGGAGCATGGAGTGTGAATGGGATTCAATAATTAGTCGGAAAAATGAGCCATGGGCCTTCAAGCACTGCAGATCTAAAATATTTATGAAGTTTCTTTCTCATTCCGGGCCACACATGTAGACGGGACAATTTTACAGCAGACTTATGCTTCAGCGAAAGAGGAAATATCCGGAGTGAATAAAAAACTGAAAAAACTTTCGAGGGCAAAAACAAAACAACACTTTCACGTGGCTTGGATAAGCTGAAAGTTGATTCCTATTGTTTTCTATTGATCGAATATGAAGCAAGCGAAGAAAAAGACATAGAAGGAACCATTAATCTTAATTTTAGCTGCACAATGGACGGCCGGGCAATGAATGTCACCTGTGATGCTTGCAATTCCGGACGCTAGGTGCCAGTTCGAGTTTTGTTGTGTTTTGGCTCACGCATTTGCTACTTAATAACAGCACGTTTCATTCGTGGGGTCATTTCACTAACGATAGAAATAAAATTGGAATTAGAAAGTGCTAAAACAAAAGTGCTTCCTTTGGGTGGTGAAATTCTTTTTGTTCAAATAAAATCCTATTTTTTTCAATAAGAATAGCTGTTGCGCCTGGATAAGAGTGATTCTTTATACCGTACGGACCCTAAACAAACTAAACCCAACTTTCAGTAAGCGATATTAACTTTGGATTAAGATATTTCAGTTTCATTTGCTGCACGACACACGACATGTATCCTGACTACAAAGCTTTAGGTCTGAGTATAAATAAGGTCCAAGTCATCTGAAAATTACGGTTAAATTTAAATTTTCAAGTGACTAAACCCATCGTTGTGTAACTAACAAAGGAGAAACGCATTTTCATCAACAATGCATTTTTATAGACATTGGGTTCAGTCATTTGAAAATTTAAATTGAACCGTAAATTTTCAGACGAGTTGGACCTTATTTGTACTCAGACCTAAAGCTTTGTAGTCAGGATACATATCTCTGAGTAGTGCAAGAAATGAAATTGACTTCTTCATTCAAAGTTATAACATTTAAAGTTGGGTTTACCTTTATATGGTCCACACGGTAGAGTTACACCAAAAGTTACACGCGATAGAGTTATATCGAAAAAAAAGAACTTTGAAATTATCGAGTTGTAACAACCGTAAATGAAATAACTATACTTTTAATATTAAATCAATGGCTAACTAAAGAACAAAAGACTCTCGCCCTTCATAAAATTGGGCTTCATTGAGAGTAACGCTTCCTCTGCTCACACGCAAGCACGCACACACCAACACATGAACAACGCATGAGAGATCAATCACAACAGATGCAACAAAGCGGTCATTTTTTAGTTCTTCACAATAAATCAGACTCAACGAAAGCTATTTAAACTCAAACTTTTGATTTTTGAAGTACCAAGCATGAATTTCTATAATCATTCCACGATTAAAAAAATCTTCGGACTGACCGGACCGGCAGTGGATAGCAAAATACGAAACCTCGATGAACTTTTTATTCAAAAAACTCAAGTAACAGACATACAAACCAATCAAATTTCTACTAAATCGCATTAAACAAATCACGAGAAGACCACAACAGAAAACACGTGCTCGGAAGATTGTTTACGATGGAGTAATGCGATAAGTTGAGTTATACGGACCCGGGGTTCGCCGGCACTGTACTTGGAAGGTATCTTTGCAGAGGATAGGCTAAGGACAGGCGGTATACACACACCTATCCTGTCATCAGCGGCGCCGCTGTCAGTGTGATGGTGACGGAGCGGCGCCAGTAATGATCCCTCCAATCCGCACACCGCAAATTTCGTCCGCATTTCAGCTGTGTTGTGGCTACTAGGTGGTGGGCAGCTAGGTGGTGGGGCAGCTAGGTGGTGGGGCAGCTAAGTGCTGGGGCAGCTAGGTGCTGGGGCAGCTAGGTGCTGGGGCAGCTAGGTGCTGGGGCAGCTAGGTGCTGGGGCAGCTAGGTGCTGGGGCAGCTAGGTGCTGGGGCAGCTAAGTGCTGGGGCAGCTAGGTGCTGGGGCAGCTAGGTGCTGGGGCAGCTAAGTGCTGGGGCAGCTAGGTGCTGGGGCAGCTAGGTGCTGGGGCAGCTAGGTGCTGGGGCAGCTAGGTGCTGGGGCAGCTAGGTGGTGGGGCAGCTAGGTGGTGGGGCAGTTAGGTGGTGGGCAGCTAGGTGGTGGGCAGCTAGGTGGTGGGCTGCTAGGTGGTGGGGCAGCTAGGTGATGGGCTGCTAGGTGGTGGGGCAGCTAAGTGGTGGGGCAGCTAGGTGGTGGGCTGCTAGGTGGTGGGGCAGCTAGGTGGTAGCGCAGCTAGGTGGTGGCGCAGCTAGGTGGTGGGGCAGCTAGGTGGTGGGGCAGCTAGGTGGTAGCGCAGCTAGGTGGTGGCGCAGCTAGGTGGTGAGGCACCTAGGTGCTAGACGCCTAAGTCAGCTAACTTTCAATGGGTAAAAAATTCTTAAAAAAGCAGGTGATGTTTTAAAGTGAAATCAGTTCTGTGTAAAATTTCAGTCGTTGGCCGCGCATTTAGTTTCTGCTTATTATGTAAGTTTATGCTTTTCCTGCAAGTGTACGTAATTAGAAGAGACTGTCCTCTATTTGGACATTCAATGAAATGTATTATGTACGGACATAATCGAAGCAAAAATCGTCCTTCCAGCACTTAGCACATAGTAAAATATGTCTTTTTAAACGTATTTCCTTGAAGAATAACTTTTTTAAGATACAGTAGATGAGATGATACGCATTGTAAAGATCACATGAATCAGTCAACGCTCTTGGTTAGAATCACATGATTCAGTCGCAAATCATTTTCAAAATCACATTACGCAGACTATACCAGGGCAGTTCATTTCAATAATGAACAAAAAAAATAAACAAGCGGAGCGTATAAACTCGAGTACGAAGCATTTGTGCCGCAAAAATTCACCGTTTGCTTCGCAAAATTTTGCTTCACCGCTGAAAGACACCGAAAAATCTCAGCTCCTGTGGGTTCTGATAGTGTGAGGGAAAACTTCTTTTTCAAGTAGAAAATCGGCGCACCGTCATTATGTGTCGGTGTAATAACATGAAATACTGTTTTTGCTTTTTTTAAAGTTGTTTTTTGCGAAATATCATGAACTGGTAAATCTTGCTGGTTCAACAGTGTGCTAAAATATGATAGGTAATGCTGATATGAGAGCATACGATTGCCACGTCTCGATTAAAGTGTTAAAATCTAGTCTAATAGGTTGTGTTAATTTTAATTTCCGTCAACTGTGGTACATTCCACAAAAGTTTTCAAAAATCCCGTTAAGCTCGCGTTGAAGCTGCTCAAGGGAAGACGATGTTTGCTACATTGATATTTTTAGCTAAAAGTTACTCCTCAATTAACACATTAACAGTTACTCCTCAATTACTTGCTCTCCTCAATTAATATTTCGCCTTCTATAGCAACATTACAAGGTTACCAGATACTGAGTGCTGTTCATGGCTAGTCGTTCGGTCGTTGGCCACGAATTTGGATATTGCTTATTAGGTAAGTTCGAACTCTTCCCCGGTGTTACAACTAGAATAAATTCTCTTTTAAAGTTCATCATAAAATTAAATAGAATATGTACTTAAACACGTTCCTAAATCCAAGCAAATATCGTACTTTCCACAGTTAGCACAAGTAAACCACGTCAACCATAAGCCCTACTCGTACAAATTCGAAACCATAAGCCATGCAAGTACAAATTCGCAACCATAAGCCATACTCGTACAAATTGGAAACCATAAGCCATACTCGTACAAATTGGAAACCATAAGCCATACAGGTACATATTCGAAACCATAAGCCATACTCGTACAAATTGGAAACCATAAGCAATACACGTACATATTCGAAACCATAAGCCATACACGTACAAATTCGAAACCATAAGCCATGCAAGTACAAGTTCGAAACCATAAGCCATGCAAGTACAAATTCAAAACCATAAACCATGCAAGTACAAATTCGAAACCATAAGCCATGCAAGTACAAATTCGAAACCATAAGCCATGCGAGTACAAATTTGGAACCATAAGCCATGCAAGTACAAATTCAAAACCATAAACCATGCAAGTACAAATTCGAAACCATAAGCCATGCAAGTACAAATTCGAAACCATAAGCCATGCAAGTACAAATTCGAAACCATAAGCCATGTAAGTACAAATCTGAAACCATAAGCCATGCAAATATAAGTTTAAAAGCAGCCAGATTTGAGAATTTGAGCGACCAAAAGGTGAGCACGGCACCACTGGAAGAGGCTCCCAATGCTCGCGAGGCCGGTGGTGCGCGAAGACAGACCGGCCGCTCGTTGAGGCGCCGGGACCAGAGGAGGATTATTTTTACAAGCGAGTCATCAGTCGCGCAATTACGGATTTGTACCCTTCATTACGCGAAATGCGCCTCTGTGAAGTGCTTCCAGCTTCTGGGCGCAGCCAGACACTGTCTTACTGGTCGTTCAGCAAAGAATGTGTGGCTATAGTTTTTCTACATATTTGTTGCTGAGTACATATGGTCGTATTCGACAGTCAATTGTGTACTTACCCAAGAAATGGGTTCTGTGTATTAGAGTTATGAGTGGAGCGCAGTTGTGCCAATAGCTCTCGTGTTTAGGGCACGATCGTGCTTAAAGAAAGATGAATTAAGAGTTTTTGTGTCAACACTTGTTTTCCTTGAGTCAACACATGTATTTCATGAATCAATCCGTGTACCCTTAAAGTGAACACATACGCGCATTCCTGGAGTCAGCCTGTGTATCCTTTGAGTCAAAACGTGGGCGCAAGGAAATAAGTTCAGTCATCTTATTGTACGACAAACTATTTTATTATTTAACTTTCTTCTGAAGTACACAGTTGTAGAGCTCGTCTCCATTAAGTTTGTAAATTAAGTCTCTAGTTTATGTTGAACCAGACAGCCCAGCCAATTGATGCGTTAATGCTTTTTCTCTTCACTGCTCGAATTAATCGATGACTTCGTGTAATTTATCAGACATTGACTTTGCCGAGATATGCGACTTTGCCAATGATTTAAATAATATACTCGTCCTTCATCGCTATTCTTTTATTTTCCAGCAATGCGGCTGAATGAACGCTGTGAATATTCTGAGAAATTCAAATGCTTAAATATTGATTATTTCAAACGCACTTTTCTTTGTGAACAGATTGAGAATCGCTGTCTCGTGGCAGAATTATTTTATTACTAAAGAGAAATGTTTCTAATTTTTATTTCTCTTAATCTAATTATTTGTTTCATCAGAGGAATAGGATTTGTTCATAGTACTTTTGGCTTCTGCTCAGAAGTTTTAGCTAAATGATAATATTATTTAAGCCGGGTTTAATTTTTGTTTCATCGAGCAGTTACCACAAAAAAAATTCAAGCTGGTGTCACGACAGACGCGGCAAATTTCAATGTCCTTGTTCAGGAACAGCTCGCTACGCTGGCAAAAACTGCCACCTCTAGACAGATGAAAAATTAAAATGTAAATAAGGGATAAAAACAAATACACCCTCGTAGGAGGTCGGTTGCATGGTACACCGGCCTTCCCAAGAGAAACGAAGAGAAGTATAGAATTAAAATGCAAGTTTGAGTGTCTAATAATTAATATCTAACCTCATGACGAACTCCGTCAACAAGTGCTGCAGATTTTGCAGTAGGCAGTTAAAACTGCTAATGAGTAGCTAAGTTTCCCAACACGAGCACACAGACGAGTACAGACACTATCAGAGACTTTCTCTAGCGTAGCTCAAGAACCCGAGGAGCAGTGAGTCCCCAAGCTAGGCGCACAAAAAAAAAACAGTCGTTGTCAGTGCAGGATCGTCGTAACAATTTGAAACTGCAGGCGCAGTGAACAACACACTCTTTTTTGTAGCAAAACTACCTTCAATACTTTATCAATCATCAACATTCGTTATTATCCCAGAACGAACTGAAACTGCACTCGTTTCATGAATCGTTTGTTATAATACCCACGCCTCGAAGCGGAGAAGTTTGCATGCAATTGCCGAGGCTGGATGCCGCATCGATTTCTAATACCCGCGCCTGGTTGCCTGCATTCTTTTAATTGTCGCATCTGTGCGCTGGGAGCGACTGCCTGATGCCACGCACGGTCATCTCAGCGTTGAAGTTTTAATTGCGTCTTGATGCTACGAGATCAGCGATCTTGAATTTCCCCCAGATTGTGATGAATGAAAAAAGGAGAGTGCACGCGTTGTCTTGTGTGCTAAATGCGTGGTAAATAATACAGAACACCTGTATTCTGGTGGATATAGAATGGGGTTGAATTGGAAATATTTTATTTGATGATAGCTCATGTTTGTTGAAGTTTAATTTTCTCGAAATATTCGTTTTTTTAATATAGCGGTAAGTTCGTGGAAGAAGATGTAATAATGCATATACTCATATTACGTTAAATCTATAGTACTATTCTTAATAACTTCACATTTCGGTATTAAAGAAAGAACGCATTAAGAAAGAGAACTACGTATGTTCAATTCCCCACGTGGGATATAATATTCTCTGCGTCAATCGCTAAAATGATGATGAGAACACAGTCGGTATATCGGAGACTGTAGTGCCAGGTGCATGGCTCTGAAAAGATTGTCGCTCCTAAAATTCTAAGAAAAATTTTTTTTTTTTCTAGTTATGACTTCAATTTTCTTTCAAGTTTCATGGTCTCGGAAACTTGATTCCTTTTTTCCTTTTTGGCTTCGGAAGAATTTATTTTATGTGTACTCTTCGTTTCGACTTGAAATGGCTTTGACTTTTTAGGCTTTTCTAAGCAATGACTCTGGCTGCTAAAATTAACAGTGGAGCGAATCTAGTAGTAAACAATCTCTAAAGAATAACTAATTCATACAAAACGTCCTCAGTTTCCAGCAGCTTACCAAGTGTTAACTCAGCAAATGACACAAAAACTTATTTGCTCAATTACTCTTTATCATTAGGTTCTGCACTACTTTTCACATGAATTTAGCGCCAATATCGGGAGAATATTTCAAACACCAGGCATTTATTTCACGTTATCAAAGAACGACCAAATACCTCAAAGGCGCACTGTCTCAAAAGTTTAAAAATCCGGTAGCTCACGACCCTCAGATTTCTGAAGCAAAACTCGATCAACATTAGCGAGGACTGCATTGACTTTGAACGAGCTGAGACCGACCGATTCTCAGTAGCACAGCGCGGCGCAGGACATGTAGAGAACGGCCTCACCAACGACCGGGGCACGGTTTTCAAATGTCACGCCCCAACGGTTCAGGATGACCGCCATCCACCAGTTGCATGGATCATTTATGGAAGCTATTAAGCAATGACAAGCGCTCAGTTGAAGCTCGTTAAACAATGACAAGCGTGACTACTGCACGCGTCCCTGCGGCCAATTTGCCGGGTAGTTTCTCGCGTGGTATGAGGCCTCCACGTGCGTTACTGGGTCCCCACGTGCGTTACAGGGTTCTACGTGCGTTACAGGGGCCCTACTTGCGTTGCAGGGGCCCTACGTGGCTACAGGGGCTCTACATGCGTTATAAGCGCCTTATATGTGTTAAAAGAGCCCCATGCGCGGGATAAGCACCTTATGTGCGTTACAGGGGCCCTACTTGCGTTGCAGGGGCCCTACGTGGCTACAGGGGCTCTACGCGCGTTACAAGCGCCTTGTGTGCGTTATAGGCGCCCTACGTGGATTACAAGGGCTCTACATGCGTTATAAGCGCCTTATATGTGTTAAAAGAGCCCCATGCGCGGGATAAGCACCTTATGTGCGCTACAGGGGCTGTACTTGCGTTACAAGGGCTCTACGTGCGCTAAAGGGGCCCGGCTTGCGCTACAGGCTCTCTAATTGCTTTACAGGGACTCTACAAACGTTACAGGATCTCTAAGAACGCTACAGTAACTGTATAATAATATTAAGCAGCTCTGCGAGCTTCATAGGCGCTCTTTTAGATTACAAGCGCCGTATGTGCGTTACAGGCTCCCGCTGCGCGTTAACGGCTTCCTATACGTGAGTTAAAAGCACCTCAGGGGCCAGTGTTACATGCATGTATTTATCTAAGCGATTAGGAGTGGTAGATTCTGTGAGATGTGTGTATCTTTGCAGTTGTGGATTAGGAAGTCACATCTCGTGTTGTACAAGTATTCAAAGATAATCTTACGCGTGCATTTAAGCGCTCTGCGAGCTGACTCGATTTATGACTTTAGATTTATTCTATGCTGGAATTAAGTGGCCTTTTTGTGTCATAGGACGTGTGATGGCGTGCGAGGGCACCAGAAATATACGCAATATGAATGTGCTTGATCTTTTGATGCGAGTATTAGGCAACCAGGTGTTCAGATTAGGCCGTGAGATGTGGGCATTAGGCTGCAAGATGTAAGTATTAGGCCGCTAGATGTGAACATTAGGCCATTCTATGTGAATATTAGGCCTCTAGATGCGGATATTAGGACCTACATAGATGTGAGTATTCGGCCTCCAGATGTGAGTGTTAGGCTGCTAGATATGAATATTAGGCCGCTAGATGTGGCTACTAGGCCGTTAAATGTCAGTATTAAGCTGGTAGATATCAGTATTAGATCGCTAAAGGTAAATATTAGGTCACTAGATATTATTAGATCGCTAAGTATAAGTTTAGGCTGCTAAATGGCAGTATTAGGCCAGTAGATATGAGTATCAGGCCGCTAGATGTGAGTCTTATACCGGTAGATATGTGTATCAGGCCGCTAGATGTGGGTATGAATCCTCAAAATATAAGTATTAGGTCGATAGATGTCAATATTAGGCCGGTTTACGTGAGTATCAGACCGCTAGCTGCGAGTGCCGGCACAAAGCAGTCCAGTCACCAGCACGCGGCACCACACAGCACACAGCAGCACCCGCCAGCACGCCTACCTAGGGAGGGCGTCGTCCCTGTGTCGCAGCGGAGATGCTGCGGCCGACAGCTTTGGCTTAGGTCATTTCACAGTCACAAAACACGTTAGTTTTTGCAGCATATCCCTAATTTTTTTTGGACAGGGACTCTAAAAACGTTACAGGATCTCTAAGAACGCTACAGTAACTGTATAATAATATTAAGCAGCTCTGCGAGCTTCATAGGCGCTCTTTTAGGTTACAAGCGCCGTATGTGCGTTACAGGCTCCCGCTGCGCGTTAACGGCTTCCTATACGTGAGTTAAAAGCACCTCAGGGGCCAGTGTTACATGCATGTATTTATCTAAGTGACTAGGAGTGGTAGATTCTGTGAGATGTGTGTATCTTTGCAGTTGTGGATTAGGAAGTCATATCTCGTGTTGTACAAGTATTCAAAGATAATCTTACGCGTGCATTTAAGCGCTCTGCGAGCTGACTCGATTTAATCATTAGCAAGGTATAGGTATATTGAGTTTGTACGGAAATGCGGTACGTTGGTATGATAATTGGAATGAAGAGAGAAGAATGAAGCGAGTTTTCGCGCAAAACTTGTTGCAGTGGCAGCTATAGATGATAATGAGATGCAAGGTTATGATGTAAAGTATACTCCAATACTTCAGTGTTGTTTTTCCTGCTTTATGGAGATCAATGAAAATATTCTTACAGAGTAGTGTAACATTTTTATTTTGCATCATACATGCAATGTCTTTCCCAAATACTTGTCAATTTTTCAATTCCTTCGTCAACCAAATTGGCTTCCTGCCTTAATTTAAGTTCAGGGCTTAACATAAGAAATTTCATAGATTCACTTTCGTTGGTTGCTGAAGTGTGAAGCGTGAAGCATTTAAATTGTACTTTTTTTGGGAGGGGGGGGGGGGGGGGGGGGTCGGGCAGGGGAAGAATGTTTTTTTTGTAATTTCAAGAGTTATGCGAGTTCCGCCCTGGAGTTCTGAGTCTCCTTGACCCTTAGAAGGAGAGTCCAATCTGGACCCGAAGATGATGCCCATGCAGCGGTGATTCAGTGAAGGATTATACCTCTTGCCAGCCTCGTATTTTGAGCTTCAACACACTTACAAACGCAAGCAAACTCGCCTACAGGACAGCTCATAAGCAGCAGATCATAGTTCATGCCCTCTTCAGTACTGGTCCAATAAAGAGCGTAATTGTTTGTGATCGAGATGACCCTCGATTGGAGAGGTGAGGTTTACCTCGCGCCGACCGCCTGACGCCTGACTCATGTGAGCACAGACACTCCAGAAACCCATAAGAAACAATACCTGGTCACGATCGACGGCTAATGTGCAACAATCAAGATTGCCGTAAAGTGGCACCTCTAAATACAGCTCCTCGTGGGAGAGGAATCAAAACTCCGGCGTTGCTGGCAAACTGGAGATTGATTACCGCCCTCACATCCGTCATGACTGCCTAGAGCTTGTTTCCAGATATGCTTTTGTAGAATTAACTGGTCTATTACGGAACTTATTTAGAATGCCTTGCTCCGTTGTTGTTGTCGATACCGGCATTAGCGTTTCATGAAATTAACTTTAAAAAGTGTGTGCTATAATTATAAAGTATTTTAGCCACATTTGATTTGCTTTCATATGCGAAGAACGTTTCATACAGTAATTCATTATTCCAAACACTGTTGCAGACTTAAGTGTAATAGAATTAATAGAATAAGCGTAATTAATTGTTAATTGTGCAGACCAAACGAGTTAAGAACTCTGGCTGTGTCAAAATATTGAGCAAGGCAAGGGTGCTCAAATTTGCGTCACTTGGCTTAATAGGGCGGAATATTTCCACAGGCGGCTCTGAAATACAGTAACATTCTTGTGCGAGTCACTTCGTGGCAGAAAGGCACTGCGCTAAAACTGTCTTTTGAGACAATTCACGACTACTTCAGAGAGAAAACTTGTGAGAACAGATCACTACTCCAGAAAGAACAGTTATGAGAAGAGTTATGAGAACAGTTGACGACTACTCCAGCATGTAGAATAATCATCATTGATTATTTTACTTAAAAGTTAGTATGTGGGTTGTATGAATATTTTGATATAAATTTGGTTCTGTAATTTAACAACACATGGAACGATATTTTCGTACTGACGTTTGGGAACAAGCTGGTTGAAGTGACAATAGTTTCATGAGTTTGAAGTCAACTCCGTGGTACTGGACAATATTGCTTGACTGCTGACTCGTAACTCCCTTTACTTGTTCACTTTCTTAGTTCCATTAATACGATTCAATTGCGCAGCGTGATTTTCTACTGGAACTTGCAACTGCTGCGTTATTTAAATGGTTGAAATTTTTGAAGTTGAATTTTTATATTCAGTTATTTTGAACTCAAAACTTCAGGCTGTGAAGGGTACACAACTTTGACTGCTAGTTCGCTTCACGTGAGGTCTGCACTTCAGGCTAGGCGGTCACGTTAATGTGTTATAAAAAGATTGCTTTAGTGAAACGTATTTGTTCTAATGAGACTAGTTTTGATATAAAAACTTTAATAAACTTGAAATCTCCGCGAAGAAATACAATACAGAATGTGAAGCATGACCAAATCTCGTGAAAAACAGTTGTCTACACCCACATGGTGGGTCTAACTAACTTCTACATTTACAACGACCACATAATCTCTGCAAGATGCTTCAATTCTTCACTGGACTGCAGCCAATTTACGCACTTCTAATTGGACGCTCCCAGTAACCATGTTTATAAAATACATTTTATTTCAGACCTGAAATTCTGTGCATGAAATACCAGCGAGGCGCGAGCCTCATTCTTGGGGTAGTTTAGAAAATGTTTACGAGGCGCATGCGCTGCAATTACGCGACTTTCGCACACCTCGAGCCTCTCATTGCAGCGTATAAACCGACGTACCAGACCCTCAAGTCGGGAAATGGACGCCAAAAAGCAGAGGGTCTGCATGAGCGGCCATGAGACCTGGCACTGCTTGGCATAATCGTGCCCGATAACGCCAAGTGCTTCACACCTAAACACTTCGATAATATCAAAGCAAATTATTTATACACACCGCCAAGCTCCTATTTACCAGCTCATAATCTTGCGAGAAACGGAAAGCTGCTAGATGCGTGGCGAAGGATATAAGTTCATGAATGCATTTCTGGACGATAAGCTGAGGCGACCGCGCGCATCGCCATCAGATAGCGAGGACATCACTTGTGGGAAGAGAAGCGATATCTTCGAGGAAGATCAGAGTGCGCCGCGATAAAAAGCGCCTTGTCTAAAAAGTTTCCGTAAAACAGTCTTGATGAACTCAGATCGTGAGCTCCAAGATCAGGGGAAGATTTGTGCGGCTTTAGCCGTCAAACGCATCTCCAAGACGCCCAAATAACATGGTTAACCTGCGAAAGAAACGCCTCCGGTTTGCAGAGCTTGCGCCATACATAACTTGATAGCGCAAAACATCCTCTTATAGAGTCACCTTTGAACTTTCTCTTCACAGGTTTGATACTTAAGGTTCAGGAGAGTATTTTAGAAAATGACGTATGTTGTATCATAAGCGATCGCCAATACAGCAAGCATTGGCTGGACGCTGGAAAGAGCACATTTCATCACATAACAGCATCCTATGATCTGGAACCAACGCCTCAGAAAGGCTTCGAAAAAGGGACTATATTGGCGCTAGTTGTTTGTAAATACGAGCGTACCTTGAGCACCAGGGCTTCAAAAGCACCGCAGCCGTGATTGACGACGTGGCTTTCTGGCTTGGCCTGACCGACTGTAAATTGCAGGCACATCATCTGATCAACGGCGCACCAAGGGCACTCCAATCCTTCAGTTCCACCACGCCTCATCCCCTCCAACATCTGCCTGAGCAGTACAACGTATTGACCAATTGTCGCTCCTAAAGCTGATCAGAGAGTGCGCGTTTTGCCGGAGTTCGACAGGCATCAAAGTTTCAGGCAGCTGTCACCGTAAAAAATGTCCTCCCGTCCTGGTTCTAGAACAATAGGCTTATGATATCTTCCTGGCGCATGGCTAAAAAACGGCGCTGAAAACCTACCCTTCAAGTTGACTCTAATGTTTCTCTGAAGTTATCCTTTACTCGAATAATTGCAGTTCCGATCGAAAAAATGTTCTGAGCAACAATGCATCAGTTGTTCGGTAATGGCATAGAAGTTATGCATGCGCAATTCCACTAACCAGGCTAATGCAAAGATGACCAATTGAGAATTTTGTCGTCGATAAAGTGACGCTCTGAGGGGATTTTGCCGACGTCAGCTCTTCCGAGCAGCTTGTATTTCAAGCTTCACCTCACTGCAACAATCACAAGGAAAACTTCAATTTGACAGTCTTGATGGTAGCTTTCCCCTTCCTGACGAAGCGTACACCTCGTTGAACTCTAGCTTGCGTATCATATGTGCTAGAGAAATTTTTTTAAAAATATCGACTTTGTTTTTGGTGATTCAGTTAAAATCCTACTTTTTATGGTATTGTCTGTTTGAAGGCTTTTTTTGGATGAATAATTTATTTTCGTTACGCAATGCAGTGACTTTACTCATTTTTTAAAAAATTTGAACACTGTGCACGTTAATTTTATGATTTCATTCTAAAAATAGAAGTAGCATGCTTTATTACTTCGAATAACGTGTAATTTTTAGGGTTCTGGTTTGGAGAAAAATTCAAATTCGATAAAAATACTTCTCGTAGATTCTTACCCTTCGGGTCTTAAGCTGTTATGAAACTGAACGTAGATTTGCTTGAATAGGTGTGCGCAGACACGCTATGTTAGATGCCCGTGTCCGCTCAACAAATATGTTAACAATCGGGGGAAAATTTTCAATGGTGACGGAAATATCTGTTGGAAAAATTACTGGCGCTGAATTTTGGAAATTACTCGAATGAGGGAATACAATGAAATATTTATATAAAATGCAACTTTTGTGCACGTCTTTTTTACTCGAAGCTTTTGGTTTTTAATGTTGGAGGAGAAAGGTATATAGGCATCTTACCATTACACTAAGTATCATAGAATGTTGCATAATTTTTTACTCTACGTTTCTTAGAAAAAATTGCAGCATTACGCTGAGAAGGATTGCATCACGCCTTGTACAAAGGACAGCTAAGATGAAAATAATACATATTAAAACTAGCTGAGGTAACGGCTGTGAACTTTACGCATGGTTTTCTGCTACACATCAAATGTAGTACATGATAGGGGAGTAAAAACTTCATTCATACTGCTTCTATCTGGAAAAGAGGTTTCAACGGTAAAAAATCTCCATTCGTGCTTTCGTTACAAAAACATCCTTCAAGGAAAATAGCGTTATCTCATTAACCAACACAATTTTACTTTGAGATAGAACCAATAGAGGAAGGATTTCTAATAAGCGTTTTGCTGAGATCGTCACAACTACAGGACGTTAAAGCTTTGCTCAATTCCGCCTTGTTCGAGCCGAATGCAGGAATTTTGGCTCCATTGGGGACAGAGCAGAGCCACACATAACCATGCTCCACCCTGGGGGAATCTCAGCTCTACATGGGACCTATGCAAGAGGTCACACTGAGAAGAAATCATTGAGGCGCGCCCAGAGCTTACAGCGAAAAAACAAAAAAACGTTTTCGCTCAGTCCGGAAAAGAATGTGATTCGGGATACTAAGTTTTGTGTACGTAGTGAGGAGTTCGAATGTGGTACTGAAGATGCATCGTTCGATTACCGGATTAAGAAGTGCAAGCAGTGTGTCTCGATCTCAGGGGCAACAAACTTCAGCCGCAAAAATTAATACATTAGTATTTGATATTGAATGAGATTTTAGTTCAGCTTCACCGGTTTTAGTATTACACATTGGAAATTTTAATTATCATTTTTGTACATCTCTACCTGAAATTTAGGCGAATATGTGTGAACTCGGAGGTGAAATATATCCGAGGCTGAGTGTCGATGCTACACACTTGCGGGCAGCACACGATCGTCTCTCGCAGACGCAACATTTAAAACTCAACCTGAAATTCACCGCCTTAGTTCTCATTTTCTTGAAAATTTAGGCAGCTTTCTGAAGATAATCTTTCTTTACTTCTAAATTGCAGCATACGGAAATTTCATGCCTTAACTTTCACAATAAATATTCACTCGGGTGTCTAGTATCAGCTCACCGCAACAGCATTGTTCGAAAAAGTTGAAAAAAATTTAAGATGGAACGATACTGGAGTAATAAAGCGAAAAACAAATAACCTAGCTATGTAGAATTGAGTGAGTTGTACGCAGAGTCACATGGAAACTACAAATTTAAGTAGCACATATACAACCGAAAATGCCAAGAAAAAATCCACTCTCAAACAGACTCTAACGATCATTATTTTCGTAAACCGAGTAATGTGTACACAAACTTTCGTAATATGTATGTATATAAAACATGAAACTGAAGTGGCACGGAGCGTACCGCAACGTATGTTTGTTACCGTCAATTATGGCACCATTGAACACTTATCCAAACTTAACCTATGATCATGGAAGTGGAATAGCCTACTCTGCGTCAAGTAAAGACGGGTATTTGAGTAAAGCATCGCTTGTATTGGGATGGCGAAATTTTAGGATGGAGGTCGCCAAGTGTCAGTCATGGCCAGGGCAAGGGATCATTTACGACGGCTGCTTTCATCTTCACAACGTCAATATTAGCTTTCTGACGCTTTTTATCTTAATTTTATGCAGATCGGGCGAGCGCGTACTCGGCCAGCAGATGTAGCTCAGACATTCGCCGTACCCTGAGGCGGGATTCATGAGCCGACCTACATTGTCCGACGCAAAATACGAACCAGAAATAGGTACTGTGGAAAATAGGACTTATCTATGTAGTACTGGGATCTTATTAGCGGTAAAAGTGTCGTTAGAAATCCGAGCGTGTTGAATTGAGCGTGTTGAAATGACCATGTTGAATTCGAAGCTACATAAAAGCAAATGCATTAATTAAAATAAAATTTTGCAAGCTCAAACGATGATTCGCTCATTTTGCTGATGTTGAACCACATACTTCAAGTTCAAGTAGAATTTCTTCAATAACGAAAACGAAACATCATAGCGAACGAGAAGGACATTACATGATCTATTCGGCCAATGAGTTTTGACATTTCATAAAATAATTTTGAATAGGTACTCATTTCTATCACCAGAAGGTTTATTTATTTTGACTTTAGAAGGCTTTGAAAGTCAGCACGAATACCTTTCCTTACATTGTACTAGCTCGATGTACGGATATTATAAATTCTTAAGCTTGAGCTTAGAGAGACAAGGGAACTGTACTTAAGTAACGGAAGGCATGCACGTCACGCAGTTGTGTAATGAGATCTTATTGCATCATTTGAGAGATAATGTTGCAGTATTACCGACACCAATTGGGACTAACTTTTTTGAGTCCCAAGAGTAAGCGTTCGAGTATGAGCCCCAAGAGTAAGAGTACGAGTATGAGTCCCAAGAGTAAGAGTAAGTCCCAAGAGTAAGCGTACGAGTATGAGCCCCAAGAGTAAGAGTACGAGTATGAGTCCCAAGAGTAAGAGTACGAGTATGAGTCCCAAGAGTAAAAGTGCGAGTATGAGTCCCAAAAGTAAGAGTACGAGTATGAGTCCCAAGAGTAAGAGTACGAGTATGAGTCCCAAGAGTAAGTAAGCTTGCTCTTATGTCTAAATGCTATCAGTGACATCTTAGGTTATTTTTTAGAAAGCGTAAAATTGAATTAAAAAATAAATTTAACTTTAGCTTTTCTCTTAAATCACTTACTAGACAATTACGTCAATACATTTTAGAGTAGAGTGGGTAAGTGGGAATAAATTAGCTACAAGATGTTACGTCATGTTAATTTCTTCGTGTTATTTTTGAAACTGAGATACATAGGCATTTTATTGAACAGTTTTGACAATAACCTACAATGTCACGTAGGACTTTCATGGAGAATTTTATCGGACATCAAAAGTTCAATATCGTTATGTTTTATCTATTCTACCTTGCCTCACAGCGTTTTTATAAGCCTTAAAAATAGGAGTTTACTTCAGTCTCTGTATTTAGATGCTAAAGTTTTCCTTCATTTTCATCCTTGAAATCTCTGGTACAAACACATACCTACACACACCGATGCCTTTTAGGGACCTCCAGAGCAACGAGTCCGACGCTCGGGCCAGCGAGGCTTTGTGGCGTTTGGAACGCGTCATTAATCTTGCAAGCTGCGCTCGTGAAGTTCTGACAGTCTTACGAAACCGATCCATGTTCCGAAAATTATTGCGGTGTACTTCGTGCTCAAGTAGGTATTCATGTTCATACTCATGCAACTACTTGTATCCTGCTGTTGCGCATTTTATTTGAAATGAGGCAAGTGGAAATTTAGAAAATTCATTTACTATTAAGAATGAATTTGTGGGTACAGCGAACATCTACAGCAAACTTGAAGCCAATTCGTTTCACATATGCACGTCTCTCTACGACATATTTTATTAATTTATCATACTCCTCAAAGGACTTTGCGTTCAATTGAACTATCGCAAGCACAATTTGAGTTCAATTGAACTATCACGAGCACAATATACGTTCAATTGAACTATCTCGAGCGCAATCAGGGTTTTTGCTTCATGACACAGCGTAGGCTCGAGAGACACCCACAGAAAAGCTCAAATTGATGTCCTCTGTCGCACAAGTCGTTAGTCGCAGTCGCGCGGCTAAGAATCCAAAACAAATACTTAAAATTGCCGGACAAATCCTGACATCTGAAAGCAAAGGCGATAGAAAAGAAGATTCGTGGTCACGTCACAGCAGACGAGGCAATGTCCAGGCGTCTCTCTCGGCGCAGACCTGACATGGTTATCTTTGCGTTGGCTTTGTGAGGAGCTACGGGGAAAAATGACTTGGAGGAGACTCTATCTCGGCTGGAGGCTTCTCTGTACCTGTGACGTGATGTGTTTGATGTTCCTCGTCGGACGAGCACTGCAACCTCAGGTGCATCCCAAATTGGTTTTTCAGTTTGTACTAGTGGATGTCTGAGCTAACAGCAAATTAATGAAATCAAAATGAACATTCAGTGTTTGCTTAAATCACTTAAATTATGAGTTATTATGATTTTGGTTCCTGAGTTAATTTCGTATTCAACTTGCAGAACTGAAAACAACTTCCATATTAGCTTGAGTCTATATTGACCAGTGCTCAGAGGGTAGAAAATTCGAGTACTGGTTCATTCTCGAAAGAAATCTTCCTACCCCACATTCGGTGTTTTTGGTTTGGTATAGAGCGCAGCAAAAGACAGGGAGAGGGAACTTGGAACTTATTACTCGGAAAGAACTTTCCCATAATCAGTAATCCTAGAGTTTCAAGAAAAAATTCTCGGAGTTATTATTCAATTTCCAAAATCACTAATTTTATAACATTCCACAATCTGCATGTGCCCATCCAGCAGATGGTCCAAATCGTTTTATTATACTCCAGCTAATTTTATAACACTCCACAATCTGCATGTGCCCATCCAGCAGATGGTCCAAATAGTTTTAACACAACGCAAGCGTACAGGATACTGAAAGCAGCTACAATATAGTATGGCTTCTGAGCAATCTGAAGTGACCATATTTTTGTGGTTGTATCAAAGATATTATTTCGACTACGGTGCCTGAGAAGTTTGAGTTTAACTCGTACTAGGACTCGCATTCTTATCAGTAGCTGTTCTAATTTTTAATCACTAAATCTTTCAGTTTTCGCTTATGCTCCGACCCCTCAACAAAATATGCTCAACCCCTCAAATCCAACCCCTCAACCAAAGAGACTTGTCTCCCTGCTTCGAGAAACTAAGAAACGTATGCAGGTTATAGGGTGATATGTTTTAGCAGATGAGAAAGCTTATGCGCTGCGCATGATTTACCAAAAAGTAAGAACTTATTTTACCGTGTGAATGAGTTGAGTATTCTACTTGTATTTGTTAGTCTTCGTGTGTGGTAGCCGCTTCACGATTTTTCCAGATGGAAGAAGCCCATTTGTTTAATTTTAGAGAATAAATGAGTTTCGTGCGACGTATGTTTAAGCCCCAAGGACAAAGCCAACCTAATCTGACTCAACCCGCCATTGCTAACAAACGGCCATCCCTCGGATAAGGACCATCGAACAAATGCCAGTACAGGACTCACGGAAAGCGTCTCAGTATCACTGGTTCCATTTATTATCTTAATCGCTCCAATTTGGGGACATTAAAGGCAAAGGCAAGATGCAGAGCGCGCCCTGTTTTGAAGCAACAGAAAGCTCATCGCAGGCAAATTAACTTCATTTGAGAGATTACGCGGGTGTCACAAATCATTCTCCTTTCACAGGCACGAGTGATGATGAACTCCGGACAAAAGACGGTCGGCCTCGTGATCCCGCACGTCATGCGTCGGCAGACCGACCTGACAAACGAGGCGCAGCTTGTGGCATTTTTAGGCCGGATTTGGGATACTGTAATCTGCCCCTACATGATTCTCACTCGTTAGCTTCACTCTCACAAAACAACAAATGCTATTTGCTAGAACTCTTATTTCAAATATGAGAATAATTCTGACTTGGGAGCTTTTTTCGTGGATCAAGTTGTGTTCACTCACACACCGAGCAGTCTTTTCAGAGGCGGCCACGTCATTTGCCGAATAATTCGAACATTTCTTCAGCGGTGGTGGCTTTGTCTGTGATCCTTTGTGACGGTCAGATTGGATTGCAGGACTTAGCGAAAGGCGGATCCCGGGACAGAAGCTTTTGTGTGAAAGGGCCAAACGAATTATCTTTCAAAAAATTCCCAGAATATGGCAGTAGATTCCCTGCGTTGGAAAAAGCGAACGCATTTTATATGAGAAAACTTGGCAGACTGAGCATGTGAACCGTTTACTCCCTGCATAGAAAATGTGATAAAAAAATGAATATCAAATGACATCGTATGGCTTTCATCTGGTGTCATAAAATGGCTTGCCTCCTAAACTTTCGAATGAATAGCAACCATTGTGAGATTCAACACTTGCAGTGAATGCCCTGTTGCAATGCCTGTCGTGAATTGAGTTAAAAAAATCTGGGCAGTACCTCCAATTGTTCGCTACATTTTAGCGTATTGTGTAGTTATGAGATGTAATTTAGAACAGTACAATGCATCAATAGTTCTGGTTGGAGCTAATCGACAGTTCAAGGCAGCTAGCATATCAGGGAGGGAGGGAACTACCCTGTCGTTACTGCCGTATTGTTAAATACCTGCAACCCCTCCCAGCAGTGGTTACTACAGCTACAGTTCGGTGCCGCTCAGTGGAGTACGCAGGCAAAACGACTGCAATGGCACACGACTACGGTGCAAGAACACTTTTCATAATCAGATATGGCTGTATCGCTTCACAGCCATCAATACAACAACGTTTAATTAATCACTACTCCCATGTTTAATAGGGCGTGGACTTGAGTGGTCAGCATAACACAAAAATAATGTTATGTGGTGGGCAATGTGCATCAAGGTACAAGGTACAAGTGTGCAGGACGAGACTACACTAATGAGACGGTGGTGCGAGTGTGCAAAGCAAGATACTAATATGTCTTGTTACGAGTGTACAAAGGTAAACTACACTAATGTGACATAGAACGAGTGTACAGGAAGAGATTGCACTAAAGTGACGTGCTGCGAGTGTACAGAGCAGGATTGCCATGATGACCTGAGCATTTTGCTGCCGTAACGACCCACAACACCTCAACAAGGCGGGGCGGGGGGGCCTCATCACCGCGGGTGAGGGCCATTAGCAAGGGCCTCATTATAGCTCTGCATGACGTGGGTTTAATCCTCAGGATTATCAAAAGCAAACGAGCAAACACGCAAACGATCTTCCGTGTTACATGACGTGCCTGAAACACGTCGCGCACTACACGTACCTTGTGATAGGTGTACGGGCTTGCCAAATGTGCGTGTGGCGTGCATGCAGAGCGTGGACCGTGTACGAATGTGATAGTCCGTTTTTTTTTCTGCGTGAGGGTGTTTCAGTGTGCCTTCGCTCAAAACATTTCTCTGGAAATGTTCTCTATATAACACAGAAGATAGCAAGAACAGCAGAACGTGAAAAATTTTTTTGCTAAAACCCGACGTTTCGGAGATCTGTCCCTTATCAACAAGAAATCTTCGAAGAATGAGAAAAGTACATGAAGTAAGTAAAGTGCAAAATGATACAGGTCAAAACTTATGATAAAAAATTAATCTATATGAAAAACGTAAATCATATTACAATAGTCAATAAGAACCCGCCTTGCCATCAAGAAGAAGTGTATTTTTTACAATACACAAAGAATTTCAAAGTCATAAACCGTATAGATTTAAGGCGGACGATGAAACTTTAATTCCACGCGTTATCTTACAACTATCACAGTGAATTCCATGAGATTTAGTTGAGTAATGAAAAGGTCGAGGTAGTTAAAAACCAGTGCTGACACAACGACCAGTCTAAAGTAAGTCTAAAAAAATTCATACTCAAAACCATAAAATTTCAATTCCATATTCTCGGGTTACACTACAGCGTAAAGAAGATAAAATACATGACACTGACTGAAAAAGTATTTTCTCACAGGGGTTTGTACGTGCAAGGTAAAAATTGCTTATTTTACAATGAATTAAAATCATAGGAAAACTGTAACCTATAAAAAAATTCTCAAGCAGTCTAATTCTATTTGAGGTAAATGAAAATTTAATCAAATTTTATATGCTCTAAACAACAGTGTAGACATGTCATTTGATTTAAAAACGAAAACGGAAATAGCTAGTACCTGACTTTAAAAACGTGTTCTATCCATAATCCGAACGAATAAATTCACTATTTTGACGATAAACATTGGAATCTAGGAAAAAAAATTCTCGAACCGTTTGAGCTCCAAAGTAAATTTTATTCTAGTTTGTTGATCATGCAGAAATTCAAAAAGTAAGTGGGCATGTCACGTATCTCTGAATATCAGAGGTGTCGTCTCTGTATCGATGATATAAAATGGATTTGAATTCAGTGGGACCATCTCTCAACCCGTTCTGTTCGCATATAAGAACATGAAAACATTGAAAATTTGTAATGGACAAGCGTAAATTAAATGCCACCAATGAAAGCGAATGCGCTCTGTGAGTCATAAGGTAGAGATTTATAGTCTTAAAAAAGTACAAGAGCTCTAAAATTCAGAAGTTGTATAGATTATAGGTGGGTTATAAAATTTAAAAGCTATTATTATTGTCCTCATTCAAACATTGGCGAATGTCGCTGATAGGAGCAAACCCATGTCAAGACCATTGGAGTGCTAATGAAACAATTCAATAAATATAAAAAATAGCAGGAGACGAATTCAAAACTGAAATTCTAGACGGTTCCTAAGAGACTTCTTAGGAAGTCCTGAAGCAAGTGAATTTAACGTGACAAAACAACTATTTAAATGGATACCGTTGGTTTGTTGCAAAGAGATATTTGTGAACCAATTTTATACGTCAAAAAATGCTGATAAAAATTGCCTGGATTACTAAAAGAGAAAAGAATACACTCGAATGAAGAAGAATTATAAACTGCGTAGCAGTCCTAATCAAATGGCTTCTAACAGCTTCAACGAATTTATCCAAATTAAAATTACTCAAATAATGCCCGTGAAAATGGGTAAAAATTGTAATTTAACCAAAATGAGCTTTACACACATTTGATAGGCCATCCAGTGAGGCAGTAAGCTTGTTGTAAATAGCATCGGGTAAAAAATCCGTACTTTTTAAGTTCCGAAGGAACCTCTGTTCAACCTCTTGTATTAAGGTTTTTTTCGACTGGATCAGATATTATCAAAATTTCTTATCATCTGATAAAATTTTGCTCTCATGCACTCAATGTAATAACTTTTGAAAACGAAAATAATTAATTTCTTCACTTTTCATTTCAAGTAATGTTGGGTAATCAATGATCCTATTGAATCAGTAGAAAAACACCAGGATATAATTTATTATGGAGCTCCAAAACGTAAACAAACTATCTTTCTTTGATATCAAAGTTTATTGTCTGGAAAATGATTTTGTTTGTTCGGTTAGAAAAAACAGTTTCAGGATTAGGCACCAGCTTTTTAGTTTTTGTTCATTTGTGTGTAAATCTAATGTTATATCTACACTGTTTTCAAAAACTAACAAATTATTTTTCAATTTTAATTTACTGCATACAGAATTGGAATTCTTGACTACTTTTTAAAATATAATGCTTTTCTTTTGTTATTGATTGAACATAAAAATTGTAATTTCTCACCTCGCGCCCTTGAACATCTCTCAGCAGATACCATTTCAATAAATCGCGTGAATTTTAATGTTCCCAACCTTAGAGAGTAAAGCGAAAAATGAAAACTGCATTATTTTCTTTATTGAATATGAAGTTTCAGGGCTGTCGTTTGATTTAGTTTCTGTTAATAATTTTTTTACCGAGCTATGTTCCAATACAAAGCTAAAATGCCCTGTGGTGGTTGATCGTTCACGAACAAAGTTATACACGGTGTGAGTCTCGGTACGTTGGTTCTACCATTCGTACCTTAGCAGCTGAAGTCGCCGAGTACGCTGGTCGTTGTGTCCGCACTGGTCTTTCATTAACCCCCCCTCTCAATCCTCAATTAGATCTCATGTAATTGACAGTGATAGCTCTGTGATAGCTTTGAAATTCTATAATCTACCTCTAATCCATAGAACCTCAAAATTTCAGAGTCTTTTTACATTTTTAGAACTATACATCTCTAATTCTTGACTCAAAGAGCCCATTTTCTTTGATTGATGTGATATAATTTACGTTTGTCCTTTCCATTCATTTTCTATTGCTAGCTTTTAACATGTATTATTTCGTCCTTCACGTGCATTTTGTACTTTTTATTATGCTTTACAGATCTTTTATTCGATGATGAAGAAATGACCGAAACGTCCAAATTTAACAGCTAAAAATTTCAAGCTATGCTCTTCTTAATATTCGTTTCTCCATTAAATCGCTGAGTTACAGAGATACCATCAACATTACTGCTCAGTATTACATGCGTAGGTTTTCCGTGCAATCAAGACTTAAATGTCTTCGATGTTAATTTTTACAAAAAATATCAGTGGATTAGTGCTCATTGAACCTGAGATAGGCTCATAAGTGTGCAGGTTGACTGAAAAATGTATGAATATTTTTTCGTAGCTAATAATGCAACTTTGATGATTGCTTCAGTAATAATTGTACAGAAGAGATTCATTAATGTTCGTTGATGAGCTGCGAGTGAAAATCGCCTAAATAGGGTGAGCAAATCATTTCTCCTAGCGAAATAAATGGTATTCGTTTCACACAAAGGGAAAAACAAACGTTATAACTTCATTTGGGCTCTGTACACATATGTTTCGATATTTTAACTGCCGGCGAAACTGAGGAAACAGTAATTTAATCTGTTTATTTCACTCTAGACTCTCAAGAATTTAAATTGATCCAAGACAAAAATATGAGCTTATATGCTTGCTCTACTGTTTATACAGACGAATTATCTTATGATTCGTAAATGCGCGATACCCAATTTAACTTTTTCCTGGGAGCATCGAGGATTTTCACCCCAGAGCAGCAACTATCGACCGGTGGCTAAAATTCCTGACGCTCCAGCAAAAGAGTTAGACTAAATACGTACATTGTAAGAATGTTGCCTGAATTAGAAATACGAACAAGCTATGCACTTGAAGATGAATAGTAATTCCAAACCGAATTCAGTTTAACGAAGTCAACAAGCTCCAAGCTAGAACCAGGCAGATGAACAACATGTGCACTCCAACAGCAGTGGTTTAAGTGGTTCCAGAGTTCGGCAGGCGTGGTCAAGCAGGGAAGAAGATGTTGTACAGAAAGTAATGGGCAGCGTGACTCCGACTTTTTGCGATTATTTTCTCAAGAATTACTTGATTTTCACGCGTAGCGTAGCCATGTCGACTTGGAAAAAACTAAGTTGCATTTAGAGCTGTGCGCTACGATAACTAAAAATCATTTGGTAAAATCCTGTTCGTGAACAAGAATTGTAGAAATGTTCCGTGCTCTTAAGCACAGCAGAAAAGAGGACTTTTTGAAGTTCTAAACGATTTGAATTTGTATATTGAATAAACAGTGCAAGTAATGATTTAATAACAGTTCAATGTATGAGAATGCTCAAAAACATGTAGTGATTCATGTTATATACAATGGCATTAACACGTTGACTGCCAATATGGTTTTGCTAGAAATGTGACATTGTGGCCATCAAAAAAGTTTAATCAGAGTTACACAAAATCGAAAACATTTATACCACAGTTTATTTTGACTTGATTTCAGGGTTCTATCGCCATTGGGTACTCTGGAAAAACGCGGAAACTATCATTTTTACTTTGTGTGGCCATGTCTGCGTATGTTGTTGACACTTGTTTTCTTGTATATTTAGGTAATTTTTATGAATTATCTAGCGTGAAACTTATAAATAACTCCTTTATGATTGCTTACTTGTTTCCTAACTCACAGAAGCAACGTAGTTGTAGAAAATAAAGGTTTCGGATTTGGGTGGCTCCGAGCGGCCATGTCAACATGTACTGTCGACATGCAATGTTTTACTACTTTTTCATTACAAACATTTGTTTCCCCATATTTTTTTATGATTTTGGAGCAGATATATCATAAACAATATCTCATTTTACCAATTACTGCAATTTTTAAGTAATCAATATTTTTTTTCAGGTACCGAGATAAATATGTAGCAATAATAATATTATCACTATTTGTTAAAAAAAAACAATGCGTTTGAAAATGTACAGATCCTGAAAAGATTCAAGAAATGTTAAATGACATATCAAATGAATCATTTACAGTGGAGCTAATTTTGTTTTGTGTAACGAAAGAAAATGATATCAATAAAATAAACTTTGCCTTATTGTAATATTCTTACATCTATACCAGACGCCACGCTCAAAATGAAAGACGTCCCCTAGACGTCACTGGTATTAAGCGCAGTAGAAATAGCATAATGTGTGTGTAAGAATTGTTGTTGGCCTCAGAATTGAACAATTATGGTGATTACCAGACATTGATGACGCGGTCTCAATAAAAACTCTACTGTTAACAATTATTATTGTTGACAGTCGAGTTATACATATTTCGTGAAAGAGAAATTAGACTGTAACTGTACTCGGTAGAAAACATCGAACCCAAATTACATGTAATTTTCTTCACATTCCCTTAAACTTTCGAAGGTTACACCGTAAAGGACTGAAATCAGCGATAATACAAGAGGAGAGGGAGGCAGTCAACAGAGCGTGTAACCGTGCGCAGTGTGATACCAGTCTTCAAGATTCCCTGCGGTCACACCCACAAACATTGGAAGTGAAGCGCATTTTCCTCTCTTCAGTTCACAGCTTTGAAAGTTACGCCTCATTAAGAGAGTATGATCTTCATTTAACGGTCAATCATTAATATTTTACATGGAATAAGCGTTTAAAATGTTTGTGTTCATTCATCTACGTTCTACGTTAAGAAAGTTCATGATTACAAAACACACTAACATCAGTTTGGTAACAGGTGCTCGAACACTTTTTATTGATGTCCTTCCCTCCAAAAGAGTCACTAAATTGATGTGCAATCGGAGTTCTTTCCTTCACGATCGAAAATTTGCCTTTCCCGGAAGATGTCCAATGATCCGTGAAAACGATTTATCCAAGTTCTGCATAAAAAGGCGTCGTGTTTAATTAAAGCTTCCGCACCGGACTCGAAGTAATGATTTGAAGCTCCTTAATTCATTGTACTCACTTTAATTACAATCAGATTTCTTGAGGAAAATGGTAAAATGGAGGAACGAGTTAGTTGATGAAGTATTTTGTCATGACTCTCTGATTTGAAGCTTCTGAACATTGAAAGACACTAGCTTTAATCGCAGAGATCGAGTAAAGATATATCACTGAAACTGGGAAGGTAATTTCAAATCTATTTATACAGCTCCGTCATGTGACGGCTGAATTCCCTCAGTAAAAAGTTATTCCTTATGATAGCTGAGTGCAGCTTAACTCAAACGTCAAACTTAAAGAAGTCCGTTGAGTGAATTAGACTATTTCATGGCACCATATTGTGCTTCCCATAGATTCAAGTTATTCAGTATCTATACCAAAATATAAGCATCAAATTTGTTGCTGAGGAACTTGTTAACTTCGAAGAATGTTCGCTTCTAATACACTTTGTACCTTAATTATAGGTTGCCACACACAATACTCGCGTCGATATTCATTCAATTTCATGAAGGGCATACGGAGAATTCGGGTTTTATGGCACACCTCAGCAACATTCTCCTAAAAATTCACCAGCCCGCGTGAATGTGACCATGAATTCTAGTGCGGAGCTCTTCGCTCATCACGAGACTTCCGAGGTCCACCCGCGCTGGAGCGGTCAATATTCCTTCAGATTTTATTGCGGAAAAAACAGGCTTCGATCGGCGTTGCGCTGACCGAGACTCAAAGGACTGGCCGTAAAGATGCCTTCGAAAAATGGCCTTGTGTATGCATGACAATTACCTGGCCGCTGGGGCTTTAATAAAGTGTTGAGAGGAGGCGATCCCTTTTTCTTGAAGGCTTAATGAATTGCAAGAAAGACCTCCATTGTGTGCATCGCAATGACTCCACGGATAAAAACTTAGAAAAATCCCGCCGATGTCCAATCTTCCCTAAAGAAATGTTTAGGGTGCACGGAAAAATGTTTAATCAAGTCGGTAATTCGATGCAGAGTTTGGTGATTTCCGAAATTAAATCCTGATGAAAAAGAAACTTGCCTGATTGCCTTCGCAACTTTTCATTCTGGTGAAATTTGGAAAAGTCGTGGGAGAAAAAAACGAACGTTGGAGTTGTTAAACGTATGTGACGTGAAAGTTTTGGATTACAATTTTTTTCGGACTTTAAATTTACACTTGACTGAATATCACAGAATAATTTCAGGAGTCGTTTATGACATGAATCCTCTATTTTTTCAGCGCCCATGTGGTAAAATCCTCCAGCACATTTCTAATGGAAAGAGTGGATGCATGACGCCAGGCTTCATTAGAATCATCATCCAAATTTCAACCCAGGACACCACCGTAACTAAAAGGGAAAGAAAACCTCCAAGTTGAAGCACAAATCAAAATAATCTTCATTGAGGTAAAACCAAGCATAAGCATTTGTATAATTTTTTTTTTGTAGAGCTTTCTGCAGTGAAAGTAAGAGTTGCCAGGTCACCCGAGCAAACAAGCTTAGAGAGATTCTTTGTGACGCATAGCGAATTGTTATCTTAGTGACGCATAGCGAGTTGTTATCTTAGTGACGCATAGCGAGTTGTTACCTTAGTGACGCATAGCGAGCTGTTATCTTAGTGACGCATAGCGAGTTGTTACCTTAGTGACGCATAGCGAGCTGTTATCTTAGTGACGCATAGCGAGTTGTTACCTTAGTGACGCATAGCGAGTTGTTACCTTAGTGACGCATAGCGAGCTGTTATCTTAGTGACGCATAGCGAGTTGTTACCTTAGTGACGCACAGCGAGTTACTATCTAAGTGTCACGTAACAAGTTATTATCACTAGTAAAACATCCGAATCTTCGGCTGGTGGTGCTGTGCGCATATTCATATCTTGTTCTTTACAAATAATAACTAAAAGTGAAGTGTAAAATCCTAGACATTTCTAAAGAAATTGGGATAAATAACACCGTCAGCAGCGGCACAACGTATCAAAGAGAACAGTAAATGTGAACAAAGGCTTGGAAAATCCCAGACAGAATTGTCACCGTTCTCTTTAGCGCGTTTCTCTGCTGATGATGGATTTCGTCTCGAAATGTTCTTTAAAATATTTGGAACGTAATTTATTACTTTTTGTTTCGTGATCAGTTCGCATTATCGCGAGATAAAAGATGTGCTGATGTAAATGATCATATTCAAGTAACCCTGCAAACAGGGTAGTGCTACGCGCACGCACAGTACGCACAGTAGCGCTATAAGCACGGCAGCGCTACACGCACAGTACGCGCAGTGGAGCAACTGATACAGTAGCGCCACTGCGCGTACTGTGCGTACGTGTAGCGCACAGTACGCGCAGTACGCGCAGTGGCGCAACTGATACAGTAGCGCTACAAGCACGGCAGTGCTACAAGCACAGTAGCGCAACAGATACAGTTGCGCTACACGCACGGTAGCGCTACACGCACAGTAGCGCTACACGCACAGTAGCGCTACACGCACAGTAGCGCTACACGCACAGTAGCGCTACGCGCACAGTACGCGCAGTGGCGCAACTGATACAGTAGCGCTACAAGCACGGCAGCGCTACAAGCACAGTAGCGCAACAGATACAGTTGCGCTACACGCACGGTAGCGCTACACGCACAGTAGCGCTACACGCACAGTAGCGCTACACGCACAGTAGCGCTACACGCACAGTAGCGCTACACGCACAGTACGCGCAGTGGCGCAACTGATACAGTAGCGCTACAAGCACGGCAGCGCTACAAGCACAGTAGCGCAACAGATACAGTTGCGCTACACGCACGGTAGCGCTACACGCACAGTAGCGCTACACGCACAGTAGCGCTACACGCACAGTAGCGCTACACGCACAGTAGCGCTACACGCACAGTAGCGCTACACGCATGGTAGCGCTACACGCACAGTAGCGCTACACGCACAGTAGCGCTACACGCACAGTAGCGCTACACGCACAGTAGCGCTACACGCACAGTAGCGCTACACGCACAGTAGCGCTACACGCACAGTAGCGCTACACGCACAGTACGCGCAGTGGCGCAACTGATACAGTAGCGCTACAAGCACGGCAGCGCTACAAGCACAGTAGCGCAACAGATACAGTTGCGCTACACGCACGGTAGCGCTACACGCACAGTAGCGCTACACGCACAGTAGCGCTACACGCACAGTAGCGCTACACGCACAGTAGCGCTACACGCACAGTAGCGCTACACGCACAGTAGCGCTACACGCACCAGCGCGGTGAGCGCTACAAAGGACCGCTAACTCCCGTGAAGGTGCAAATGACCGTGAATTTGTCAACTCATCTCAAAGCGCACATGAGCGGCCAAGCGTGTGCGTCTCAGGTCTCCCATGTGCACTTTTTGCTCGTACACGATCATGCGAGCCGTAATTTTTTATCGTCTTCCCAGTTATTTTAGGAACTTCCTCTGATTAATTTGCTCGCATTTTTTGTTTACCTCTAAACAGTCACGTCCTCCTTACACACACGGCGTTGCGATTGTGTTCGAGGAAATTGTTGCTATTTTCCCGGATAGTTTTAATAGAAGCTGTGGAAAATCACATTATGAGCAATATGCTGTAGGGCGCATTTAGGCGCAGTCAAATTTTGATGTTGTGCAGCTAAATATTTATTCGGGTCGCTGCAAAAAATTGCACCTATCCGCTCTTCGTTATTTCAAATAATGCCACTTGTTTTTTGTCTTGATATCACACTTGTTAACTTGAGCAGGAACCACTGCATCCCAATTACTGAAAACTTAAAAATTAACTGAAAATTATTTTCACTCTCATGAGCGATCCATGTTTTCGCTGTGCATACATAATCTTACATACCAACTTCTCCAGGTGCGCTGGGCTCGAAATGTTGGATGTGCTAATGAAAAGTCCACCGAAACGCGGCGCCGGAAATCGAAAGGAGGACATGTTGGTTTTCTCATGCAGGCCTCAGCCGGCCTCTTCTAATCAAAGCCTTGGTTCCTTCCTCCTCAACTAAATCAGTTGGTCTCCAGACACGCCTCACGCAGGCCTAACAAATTGGAGTGATAGCGTTCAAGACGCCCAACCGGAAATCCTTTGCTTCTGTCACTTTCCAATTGAATTTAGTCTCGGTTGTTTGTAACAAAAAACGAGCATTATCACAGAGGAATTAATAAATAGGATTTTCTCACAGCAAAACTACATGGCTGGCAAGCCAAGGCAGCTTGAGGCGCATGTCTTCATTAAAAAATAGTTCATGTAGCAGTCGTCCTTCTGCTGGTCACATTAGTATCTATGAGATACGCTCCTCTGTGTGAGGAACTTTCCTACGTTTCCTGTGGGTTTATCAGGCCTATTGCGTGTCTCCAATGTTCCTTTTTGCAAAGTCCAGGGCAATTTGGGTTATTTTGCTTCGATCCCTAAGCATTTTTCCGGAGGTGTTTTCAGACACAAAGTCGTAACTGACTTGAGTGCAATCTTTCAAAACTGTTCGTTTGATTCGATCTTTAATTTGCCCTTTGCTGTGAAGGAACACCGCAAGGAAGGACATTTCAAGTATAATTTTGTTTAGATAACATTGAAATACAGCTGAAAAGTAATTTAAAAGAGCTTTTCATATTTTGATATTCTAGAATATTTCTGCGTGATTGGATAACGTGAAAGATTATTGCTTGAATATTCTATGCGTGAATATGAGTTTAAAGAATTAAAAATCGTGTGTTGTTTTTCTGATAACGGTTTTATTATTCAAAATTGTTAACCAAACCTGAATGGAACATATTTCGATTAAGGTGATGTTTGAATAACCCAAGCTGAAAAATATTAATAATATCCCTTGAACTTTATTTAGTGTGACTATACATCATTGCTGCTATCACTTCACGTACTGCGTCAGCAAGAGCGAGATCCTCTGCCAGAATTAAATGTCTTACAAACTGAAAATCTTGCGTTTTCTGTCGTAGCTTTACGTCATCAAGTGTGGCGTAGATACCTAAATCCACCGCCAAATGAGGTGATTCCAACCGGCAAATAAGCTCTGAAAATCAGCAGCCCGTTCTCGTCCCATCTTTTGGTTGCATAACATGATCTGAACCTTCTCAGCAGGAATATACGGAGTACGCGTTGAAATAACAGTGATATATTTTCCATGGAATTACGGTTGCATGATTGTATTGCCACCAAAAATCATTTTGATTTTCTTTCATCTTGAGGGAATTACCATGAATAAACTGCATAAACGCTATGAATTTTTATTTTTATTTCAGTGCATTAGTGGCACTCATGAAGGAAGACCTTCATGAGCATTCGAAGCTGCTCAATACTCCAAAATATTTAGACGAACAATCTTTGTTACGATCAATTTTGTTTCAGCTCACGATATCGTGCGGGGCACTGTTTGATATTTATTTTGTTTTGAATTGAAATATGATGACTGCCGTGTGTGAGTGAAATGTTCATGACACCACACATCACTTAAAACTGCATTCAAAATTCTTATGCGCTAAATTACTGGTAAAGAGTTGTGAGAGTTGGCGGTTGTGATCATGAATCGAAATCGTTCAGTTATATAAGTGTAGCAATAGTCTTATATAGTCTGGGTGGCAAATCATAAGGAAGACGAGAACAAATTCTTCTTGTGTACACCAAACACCGAAATCAGAACTAGTCTCCTACCTTCAAGCCATTCCTTTCTCTTAGAACGATTCTCATCTATTATAGCAATGTTCAGCGTTTGAACAAACCCATTACGTTATAGGTAGTTTCAATTTATCAAGGAAGATCTAGTTAATTCCAACAGAAAGATCAAATCCTGTTCTTTAGAACCAATCGTTTAAATTACATTGGAAGCAATTCTCTTTCAAGACGAGCGCGACGGCAAAGCTTCCATCAGTCGTTGCCGGCCTCCCTTACCTCTTGCGTTATTTTCGTAAGAGTTTTTGTGGTGGTCTTTGGTTTTGATGACCAGAGTGGATTAATTACCTAATCAGTGGTATCCTCCAAGGCGTTGAAAACCATCAATGCGCTGCCGATGAGAAGCATAAAAATAGCAGGCAAAAACTCGTCGAGTGACGGAGCCCGAGCCAAAAAACACCCTGACTAAACCTCACAAAAGATGGCACGGAAAGACGCACCATACTGGAACGCGTTAAAAATCTCCACCGAGGAGAAGAAGTTCAATCGTAGCCTCGACGAATAAAGCAAAGGTGAAAAAAGCGCCTGACGAACGAGAGTGAACCTTCTTCACGCCTTTATTGAGAAAAGACGTGACTGCTATTGAAGGAGAATATTGCTATCCTGCATCAGCTTCAACACCTGCCCAGGAATGTTGTAAGCTCCGCGTTCTTACTTCGTGTTGCTTTCGAGCCGTGAATATATCCCTGATTACCTCTGATAAATGTACCCACCGAGGGACTGAATGAATGAGTCATAGGTGACCAATGTTTGGGATTCGGAACAGATTATTTCTTTGTGAAATTATATACGAAGATGAGTCTTGAAAGATTGGCTGGCCGTTTGCAAAACACGAGTGCAAAATTCAAAATGATATAGTGTAATTGCTTCGAGAAACACACTCTGTGACTCTATATGGTGTATTAGAAAAGTGTGTAGCTCATGAGAATGATAATTTGGTTTTGTGACTAGTAGTCTTTTTGTATAGTGTTTTTTGATTAATGCACTTGTGTTATGGTTGGGGCATCCAGTGCATAGTTTCTCCCTTTTTACTCTTTGCCTGTTTGTGTAAACAAATAATTTACTCAGAAGTATACCACAACACTAGAAATCTGTGAATGCATTCTCACCACAAAGTTAATCATTGCGAAGACTTATGCTGCTCGCAACGTTCAAAGTTCTCTCTTTGACAAGTGCAGAATTCAGCTGTTGTAACCGGTACATTTTACCGCTCTAAAAAATTCTCGCCCTTCTATTTAGAGCGAGCATTTTAATTTTCTTAAGTTTCTGCTATAAAAGTTGTTCAGAACCAAACGCTATTTCACCTAATATTTGAATGAAATCTATTCATCCGTGAAGTTTACTTCCAAGTCTTGGAGCCTGATCAAGAGGCAGCGCGGCTTCTATTTCCATTTTATACTCCTAGAGAAGTTCATCAATCTCCATGAAGTGTCAACGCTTCAAAACATGTGAACAGCTCAAGGCTTTGGAGCTGTCACTATACATGATGCATGTCCGTCTCCGCCGCTAATGCCAGAATATGAACTTATTGGAGCCGTTGTCGGAAATGATAATTGTCCATAAAAGAACGCTGCCGCAAAGCGGGGCCAGCAAACAGCGTCTTGGAAATTGATTGTGTTCACGACATTCTTCGTTGTAAATTGTTGCTTGCAAAGAGGCCGTTCTTACCTTGCGTTTCGTCTGGGCTGTGATCTATAACTCAATACACCGTCGCATAAGTTCATATTGGAGCTCGTTTGTGTGTTTGGCAGGCAAACGAGCATGGCCTGCCTCAGTCAATATACGAAATTATGTTTGACTGACTTATCAACCACTTGTCGGAAACTGCAGCTCGCCAGCACGCTGAATGGTTGCTCTCGAAATCGGAGACGGGCGGTGCTTGTGTGCCATAGCCCAATGTAACACTTCATAAGTAAACGTTGCCGGTGAAAAGAATCTTCAACACCACGATTGTGTTGTCCAAGCTGGAATAGCATTTTGAACCCTGTCTATAGCTTGCCGCACTGCGCGAAGATGCATTCATATATCTAAGGTAGCTGTCACTGCTCATTTAAGACAATAGCGCGTGCACATTGTTTTGCTAAGATAATGCCAGGCCTACTGAGTGTGTCAACAGAACTCGGATCCTTGACAAAGAAGCAGGCCTCAAAATCAAGATTGCAATTCCTCATCCCTTTTGGTGCAGTTTGTTCCAAGAAAAAATAAGGAAATCGACGTACAGTGCCTGGTGAAATACGAGCTCGTATACCTTGGGAATATAAAAGTTTTCATTGCGTCAACATTCTCGGAACAAATTTTGTTTCTTTCACGAGCAATTGTAAACTGTAAGACGAATCTCTAATTTTTTAGTATATTGTTTACAACCACAAGTGTGCTTCCATAAGCTAATATTAAGCATAAGCATTTTGACCATTAAAAAAATGCAAGTAAAGCAAAGTAACAATGGCTGCGCAGTTTCTAAGTCACGTAGTATTTTGCAGTCCTCGATCGAATTTGGAATACTTAATAGGAAAATATTTGGGGAAAAATTTTACAAAAGAACAGGATCACTACTTTTCTTTAATTCAAAACACCATTGCTGGATAACGACGTTAGTTCTAGACTCTAGAGGTACGCGTTGACGGTTCCTGGGGCTCCATGGATAACTATTTCAGCCGCTGCAGCTGACCGGGTGTGCCTTTTGAGTGCGTGGGGACGTGGTGTGAGGCCATACACTTCCCACTGACTGTGCCACTGACATAAATGCGTTCTAAAATAAAATACATGATGAAATACCGGTGAAAAAGTAGTTATGTAGTAATGTAGAAAGTAGTTGTTGGGTATGGCAATTGCAGTGAAGGAAAGAGGACAGGCAAAACGGAAAAAGAGCGAGACAAGCAGAAGCTTGGCCAGCGATGATATGATTTAAACTCTTAAATTCTATTTGAATTTTGTTCTGAATTACTTTGCGCGGCAGAACTTTAAAAGTGCAATGTGATTCTTATCTTTAAGGCAAAGAGGTTGAATTCTGAGTCGGATTTTTTATTCTATCGATCATGTTTCCATTGAACAGATTTCATTTACTTATTAACAAACTGCTAACACATTTACTTCAAAATTAGGACTCAGTACTGAATGAAAATTCAGCAATTAATGGAGGGCGAACCTCATGTTCAGGGTAAAAAAATATTTATTTAAAAGTTTTCTGCACAGTCTTTAAAGTTGCGTCGGTATACATTTCTTCCACTTTCTTTGCAAAATATATTTTAGCCGTTATGGCTTTAACATGAGCGATGCATACACAAGCAGAGCAGCAAATGTGCGTGGTAGTATTGATCAAACGTATGCAAATTTCTGAGAGGATTATATTATTTAATGCAAGCATGTGTCATCACTCTTTTTCTCAAAATGACCATGTGTCCATGGGGCGTACTTACAACGCCCTAAGGTTTTCATTGTAGTTAAAGTTCTAAAACCACTGAAAAATTCTCAACCAGCCATATATTTAGCGAATAATTTCTAATGCCGTGGGTGAGTGCTCACATGTGGATTTTTCGTTTCACCTGAAGAAAAAATTCATAATTTTTTCCACCTTGCAGAACTCACAAGAAACTCAAGGTCGGTTCGTGTTGGAGCGTTTGGTTGCATCGACTCAATTTATTAAACAACGGAGTTGCAATATACGCTTGTTGTAGTGACTTCATTTTATCAGCTCGAATTGAGTTTGGCATTGCAGCACTGGAGCATGAACGGTGTGTCGCAAGGGCGTGCTGATACTCCACTGTCAGACATAAAGTAGCTTCAAATTTATTAGCCAAACTCGTCGTCAAACAACAGAGTGGAAGGGAAAATGACTGAATACCAGAGGAATATTGAATTATGAATTGACATAAGATGACATAAGGTCGCAGATAAAATAAAATTTACACCGATGTGAAGATGTTCTGATTATGATAAGTTAATGGAGATCATCGAAAAATTTCACATCTATCAACTCAGGAGAAACGGCTGTTCTATCCGTGTCTCAGACCAAACCAAAGAACGAACGACATGAATGCAGCCGCAAAGGCATAGATTATTTCTTAATGAGGACCATACGAGGTAAACATTGAATCACGCTCGGAAAATTGACGTACAGACGATCATTGAGCAGCCCAGCGCAGTCCCAGATGCAGCGGTGTAGGCTACAACCACAGGACAGGTTCATGCGCCCCGTCAGGCGAACATCTGTAAGTGGTGAGCTAGGCGCCAAACTTGCGCCTCTAGCCTGTCATTTTGGCGCCTGTGATTGCATGGGAGCCGCGCGCGAGATGATGCAGATATTACCGACCTGCCACACCACCACAAAAACGAACATTCCGATCAAATGAAATTGGGGCCGTAGATCTGACTCTACTTCGGGAGTATATAGCTGATGAACTCCTCGCTAAGTCCCTGTGTGTCTGCGGTGACAACCCTATTAAAAATTAAGGGAGTAGCATGGTTGATTAAAGGAGACAGCGGAGAATTAAAGGAGTATTAAGCGAACCGAAGCCTCTTCCCTTCTGACACTTCCAGGGCGCGACTCATAAGCGCGATGCGAGCAAGTTCTCCCATGTTGCTACCAGAGGCCACTTGTGCAGATGGCCTCTTGGTGAGACGCCTGCCATCTTTCTCGAGAGAAATGACGGTTGCCATCTTTCGCCTCAGTTTTGAAGTTGGTGTTGTGCGTGACAGATGTATGGATCGTGTCTCTATTATTTAAAACGTTTCCAGTAGTGTTAGAGTGTTTAACAGTGCGAGTGTGTATTACGTGAGGGTGTATAGTACGTGAGGGTGTCAGAAGAAACAAGAGATGGAAGAGACGTATAATGCTGGTCTGTAGAGGCATTATTTCAAGAACATGAACGGAGCAAGGACCCCACTGCTAGCTTCACCACCTCGGTCAATTGATATTTTAGACGATTCATCGTTGTGGTGGGGCTGGTAGTGAAAGCAAAACCTCAATGTGAGCAATGTAAAAACAACAAAATGTGGAAACCAAACCTGAATTTTCCCTCGTCAGTCTTCAGCAACCTTTGAATTGAAGGACGTTTTTGAAGGGGATCAACTATGTGTTCAGATACATATTTGTGTGTGTGTAGGGGGGGGGGGGGGGGGCGGGGGGTTGTGTGTGGGTATGAGGGTAGGTGTGTGGGAGGGGGGTGTGGGGAGGGTTTGTGTGTGGGGATAGGTGGGGGAGTGTGTGTATATGAATGGCCGGTGTAATTAAGCTCGGGCAAGGTAAAGTCATTTTATTTTCCTTTCTAATTTTAGAAATGAAAGATGAAAAAACTGCTGGACGATAATTGTTTTTGTTATATATATAGCTACGAGTATATTCTTTCAGCGACCCTAGGGTATTGTTGCTATAATCTTTTCAAGGTACATTTATATTGTTTCCTGCAGGCTTTCGCCTCCAAGGCTGCGTACAGCTGATTTCCCATTATTGCACATTCAAAAGTTGACGCTTCTCAACCAAATATAGCCAGTTGCCCATTAATTACCTTAGTTATTGCGTTGCGAAAACTTCAAGCACAAGTTATACGTCACAAACATGTCCCATTTAATGTCAGCTTAATAATGATCACGCACCCATGAAATTTTCTGCACATTAGTAAGAATGTATTTAATTTACATACTCTGGTACATTTTTATTGTGCTATAAACCGTGTTTGCTTATGGTGAATTGATTAATCGCGCAAGAACTAAGGTAATTCAAGGGCAAACTGGTTATAATCGGTTTGAGCAGTGTGACGGTTGGAAAGTGTGACTAATGGGAAATCAGCTGTGCGCAGCCGTTTTTTTTAAATCAAATTAAGAGGTGGCCATCCTGGGCCTCTCATGATTCTCCGATGGTAAATAGGAGAAACTGGTCGCGCCTTGGGAGCGCGACGGTAGTGCTCCATGCTGAGCCATGCGTGGCCACCGGTTGGGACAGAGGCGCAGGCGCGCCTATAAAGTGGACACTTCGAAGTTGCCTCATAGGAGACGCAAGGATGAAACAACCATGCATATTTGGGAGCGCTCCCAAGAATCACCGATGCCACTCCTTTAATTTTTAATAGGGAACTGGCTTGCGCTTATTGCTGACAGCTTGCAAATTTTAGAAAGGTTACAGCAAGTTGGAATCAATTATCCTGAAAAATGCTGCTTGCTCATAGATGCTATTGACATACTGACGCAAAGCTGTGCAAATGCGTATTTTGGGTTGAGTTAGAACCTCCTCTTCTTTACGAGAAGGCGGAAGATTCTCTGAAAATCGTTCGGGATTACATCAACTGCAACATGTGCAGGGTGAGTCAAAAAAAGTTCACACTCTTTAGAATGTTGCAATTTATTTTCTGTTCAGCAGAAGAAATAAATAAAATCACAATCGGGAAACTGAGAAATTTTCGGTTCAGAGAGTATCCCTTTATTACAAGCCGAATTCTACCATCGTGTAGAATTTAATGACCCCTTTTCAACATTCTCATTCTCTCACCTTGAAATAGGCCAGCTAACTCTTCACCAACGCAAGTTTCTCGTGGAAGAAATGATGCACACAAACTCGAAGGCAGAAATAATAATGAGGTTTCACAGGTTTTATGGCTTCGCACCGACTCGAATAACTGTTTACAAGATTCTTGACAAGTGGACAGCAGAAGGAACTCGTCATAACTGGAACAGAGGACGATCTGGACGACCTTAAACCGGAAAAGTGAAGCTAACGTTGGGATTGTGAAGACTATCATAGAAGAAAGTCACCCTCGCGCAATCAGACAGACCTCAATCTTTTGATGGTGGATGTATTTATTTCTTCAGCTGAGCCACAAATAAATTCCTGCAATTTAAGGAGTGTATACTGTTTTTGGCCCACCCTGTAGTCCCGCTGTAGTGTGCAGTGTCAATAATTTAGTGTGTTTTCTTAGGCAAATAAAATTTCTAATTCCGTAAAACTTATGGAGGCTGCAGATGAAAATGTTTGTACGCTTGTCGCGCCTCATCTGGTTGATGTGTTACATTTTATAAAATATGGTCTTGTGGGTGGGGAATAAAGTATGAACTATTAAACTAAGTAACTATGAACTATTAAACTATGTCTTCTGGAAATTCATACTGCCTGTCTAAAGAAATAATGCACGCATGAAGCTCCCTCCTCCATCCTTTAGGATTAACGGCTGCTCATATGGCTTAAGCCTATGAATCTCATCTTGCATATTGATGTAATGAATTCAATTATGTCTCACGATCTCTCAAATTGAAAACTATTTCATGACTTCACGAGACAATATAGCAATGGTATAAAATGAGACAAAACGAAAATAAAAATTTCAAGTGCTTATCCAAAGCCGACATTACCCAGGTACTCTTGATCTTAGAACCTGAGAATATAAACTCTATTATTTTTCATCAAGTTAGAATGTTAAAATTTAGTTGGAATGTTACAATGGCGCATACGAAATAAGTATGAGCGATACGCTCGCAGACCTGGAAATAAATCCAAGCCATGCAGATTTGCACCGACAAAGTGAACTGACGTCTGTTTATTTAGACCGAGAACCACGACACACCTGCATTGAGTTCCTTATCCAGCACTACGATGGGCTCAGGTAGGGATTTACTAGCTATTTGTATAAACATTAAATTATTCCAAGTCGACTTGTGCCACAAGCTGCATAGCTCCGACGACGTAAAACGTTTGAAGATTAGCCCTCAGGTTGAATTTCTGGACATCGTCTATTTGAACTAATCTAAACTAGTCGCGAAATTGGTGGAGACATTGAAAATTAGCTGTGAGGTGTCTGTTTAGAGGTGGTGATGTGGTGGTGCAGCCAGTAATGATTGGTGGTGAGGTGGTGGCGCAGCCTCTAATGACTGGTGGTGAGGTGGTGGTGCAGCCTCTAATGGTTGGTGGTGAGGTGGTGGTGCAGCCTCTAATGACTGGTGGTGAGGTGGTGGTGCAGCCTCTAATGATTGGTGGTGAGGTGGTGGTGCAGCCTCTAATGATTAGTGGTGAGGTGGTGGTGCAGCCTCTAATGATTGGTGGTGAGGAAGTTGTGCAGCCTCTATATAGTATTTAACTGACAAATGCACACAACATACACTAAATTGATGATAAATATGACGGACAGGGTCTTTATCATAAGAATTTTATTCAATAAGGATCTTTTTCATAATCCAGAATTTTTCATCAACCTCGGGAATTAAGGGTTAATTGTAATATTTTGAAACATTCTGATCACAAGCACATATTGACTAGCTTAAGTTTTCGTGACTTTTTCTTGTTGTGTAAGACGATGTCGGACGTAAAAATGAGTTACTCAATGTTGAGTGCTTGGGACGACACAGCAGAAAATAGCTATAAAAAACACAAATGAAACTTTACAAGCCGTATTAAATGAATTAAACAGGGTTGCCGATCCCCCAGAGTAGCTCCCAACCCTCTGTGCTCGATCCGACACAACTCACGAAACCCGTGGGAAAAACTCAAAACTAACCAATTTTCATCTTTCATTCTGAGGTGAAAAGCCACTCCTCGCCTGCATCGCGCGCTTGCATTCGCAGCACCACCCTGGAGCTTCGCGTGAGGACACAGTCGGAGAGAGAGGAGGGTCCGCCAGAACCCGGCAAATTTACGAGCGAGTTGCGGCCGGTTGTGCTGCAAGAGTCGCTGCGGTTCACCGCTTTGTGCTCGCCCACACCACCCTACGATTCCGGTCTTATCGATCCCATTTAGATCACGCAGATCTCAGCTGCAAAATTTAGCATTCCCGCCTCATCCCAGAGCAAGTCGTGGTGCATGGTATGAGTTAAGGGGGGAGCAGTGTGCACGAGTTGTGCACATCAGGGTGTCAAGTGCTGAATTTTTGCTGGTTGCGTGTGTCAACGTCAAGGAATCAAGTTCTGTGTTGTGTCAGATGCTGTTCAATGTGTAGCATCTATATTCTTCACTGCAACCTCTGTCTGCTGTACTGCAGCCTCTGTCTGCTGTATAGAGCAATCTACGAGAGCATAAGTATTTCTAGAACCTTTTTTAGGTCATTTGATTTTTCATTTCATAAAAAAAACTTGTCATTAGAATATCCTACCGAAAAGTAACCAACCTACACTAGGTCATCCTTAATGTGTTCCCACCAGATTTTACGTTCAAACAATTAACCCCACCGAACAGTAATAATAATGATGATCAGGAACGGATTTCAGACACAGTGAAGCCAGCGCTGACAAGCGTTGCACGGACTGTGCAGAGCATGTCAACGCCGCCGAGAAAACTGACGCTGCGATGTCACAAATGACGGGTTGTTCGGAATGTTTTCCCGGAATGACGAAGTGGTTCATTTGACCCATCAATATCCCGGGACGGTGAAGCTCTATATTAGAACGGCTTGAGGACACTGCTTTGCGAGCATGTGTTGGAATAATTCGCGATCAATTAAAATAATTGGAACAGATACAGTAGTCGGAGCTTGAGAATTAGGATCCGAAGTATAAGCTCAGGATCCGCTTCCTTCCTTTGAGGGCGAGTCCGCAATTTCGGCCGCTGTGCGACTCTCACGCGATCATTTCAGGTGATCCCATACACCGGGGACGATCATATGCAATCACACAGGGAATTGTGCAGCCCGTGGGCGGAGGTTGGGGGAATATGGGCGGTGCCAGGCAGGATATTGGGCGGGTTTACCACTGCGCGCACTGCTGTATCCCTCCTGCGCAGCTGTGAGCGTTGCGCTGCCTCTGCCGACCGTGCAAGTGAGGGGACCGAGCTGCTATATACAGCTGTATTCATGCGCCTCATACTACTCTAGGCACGCATTTTGAGCAGCTTTATCAACGTGCACTGCATACTACCACACCACAACCACGTAACTCTGCGTTTTGCCTATAGTACAGCCACACAGTTTATACAGCTGCATGCATATGAGCTTTGTCTACATTCGTGGCAATCACACAGTTAGGACTAACCATTTTGTGTGTTTTGAACTCCCTGGCTAACACCAATCTTCAGATTATACATCAGTATTTACGTGTCTTCATACGCAGCAATCACGCTGGCTATACGAGCTCGTATAGTATTTAACTGCCCACATTATCACATACACAGAGCTTAAAGCTTATAGAGTTCGTGAAGTTGTTTGCGTGGCTTCTGAGATTATGCCCTCATCACAGAGTTTTTAGGGAATAAAATTCAGAGTTACCGCGTGCTCTTTAAACGGAGAATTTCATAAACATTTCTTTGGAAAATTAATTTAAAAAAAATTCCAACGCGTGGTCGCGTTTGAGTGCAGCTTAACTATCTCATGGCAGCTAGGCATGAGCCCCCCAACAGTCGTTTTTTTTTAATTTAATACTTCGTTGAAAAGAATCAAATCCTCCAAACTCTGGGCGAAAACCAAACGACGGAGTCATTACACATAGACACGCCACAACGTCACCAATACTGCGAACAAGACATCATAAAACATACGATAGATTATCCTCATTCCTAGCCGAACTATCCTCCAGGACATCCCTTCGTTTGCAATAACTTAATTTCGTCACTGGAAAGTCGTGGGCCCATGATCTGGTGCGATGTTAACTGCACGAGAACACAGCGGAGCTTCATTAATGAAAGCGTAATGTGTCGCTGCGCAGACCCGCTGCTGAGGGAAGCACTAAATAATGATTTGCCTGACGGCTGCGTGAAGGCAAAGCTGTGCTTCCTATGCAGGACTACCGATGGTGCCATGTGTGGGGAAGGGGACAAATGCTTCAATATATTTGTAGTGATACACAAATATGTATCTCTTATACGTACAGATAAACTCATATACAGTGAAGAAGACAAACACTTGAAACTGCAACATGTATACTGTATATGTTGTTACTGTCTCGAAACCAAAGAACTGTAGGCACATTTCTAGCTACAGTCGGTGTTCGAGTTGTGTGACGCCATCTTGGGCGAACCAATACTCATAGAAATGAAAATTTGTCAGAGTTGTTCAACTAACTAATACGATGCTTCATTCAAGTGATGAATAACTGCATGGGAATAGTTTTTATCCAGGACCATTTTTTATCCATTTAAGTCGAGGCGGCCGTAAGATGGTGTCGTATGGCTGAATGAACGACAGTAGTTTCTTTTTTGGTTTATTTTTTAGTCTTTTTCTGCTTTCCGAATGAACATCATCAGCATCATACAGTTTCATTATATATTGAATACATTCGTGTCAGAGTTGCTTGATTGCACGTACAGCCGAGGTAGTATTTTCCCATGTAAAAAATGAAGCTTTTCGCTAATATCAGTACAGAGTACACTGAATCATGAAAACCAGACTTAAAACCGATGGTAAGTTGAAATATTCATAACATTTTACTTCTAAATAAGAGCTTAATACTTGCCATTACTGAAAAAGCCCCACCTGCTGAGCATATCTGCCAGAACACAATCTGCTTCTACAAGAGTCGAATGCAAATATCCATGTGAATACTATTAAAGCACTCGAGAATATCTGCGCGTGGTGAAGCAACTGTGTTTGCATGTGAAGTCTGATGTGGGACATCTATTCTCCCCCCGCTGTCCTCCACCCGTTGTCCCCCCGCTGTCCTCCACTCGTTCTCCATCCGTTGTTCTCAACCAGCTGTCCAACCGTTGTCCTCCACCCGCTATCCTCCACCCGCTGTCTTCCACCTTCAACAGAAGGCACGGTGGCGGACAATGACGTTCCAATAACCACTTCACACAGACACACGTACGCTGCTTGCACGCAGCGGACCACAACGCAGGACCTGCGTGAGAGCATCACAGGGACCCCGAGCGAGGCAAGAAACTGTCAAGAAAATAGACACAAATGAGAATTTCAGTGAATGTCACAAATAGTTCATACAATTGTACAACAATTGTATACGTTACGCATTATACAGATGTAAGGTATGAATGATAACTTTGAAATATTAACGAGTAATAAATGCATCACACATACATACAGCGTTTGTGTTTCATTTCGAAGCACATTCTGAGTACCGACGGGTGAAGCATGTCTCTGCCATCTCTCGGGTGTTGTATACAAATTTTGGTAGCGTTTGATTTGAACACATTATTGCAAGCGTACGTATAAGGGGAGCTTGTGAAAATGTAATGAAGCACACAGTTATCAATTAATCGATGGTTATCATTATTGACATTCTAGTGAGATTATATGCGTTGTTTAGAAATATACCACAGCAAATCTGATTGAAATGCATAAATATACTATACAGAAATACACGTATTTATATACATTTATATTTCAATTAAATAAGGGTTAGTCATCACCTTCCTCAGAGTATATGATATACTGTAGTATATCCACAGCTAAAATATGATATGGTGTATACTAAGCTAACGATAGAGTAAGGTTGGGTGAGCATCGAGATATTCATATTATGTTCATGACAATATTCTTTTAGCCTTTTTTTAAGAACTATTTACAACAGATTTGCTAAGGCATGCAATGATATAATTGCGTAACTTCAAAATCTAACACAAAAGACTCCGCGGAAGGCAATTACGAACAAAACTGTCGTTTCACACATGCAGTCTTGTTGACCTATAATTGATATTCTAAGGTCGTATGCAGACAATTTTCTTCTGCTTTTTATCTCAGATGTTTGAAATTTTCAGAGTATTTATTCAATTTAATTTGGTGGTTTGGTATAGTTAACCATTCAGAAGAACAGTGGCATTTTCGAGGTATCTTCCCGACGTGGCGCATGCAAAGCGATGGCTGATTTTGGTATGTTAATAATATAGAAGTCTCATAAAAATACATTTTCTCAGCGCAACTAAACGAACCACATTTATAATTACCAAGATTCTTTTGTTATCTATCCGAATAATTCTAATATTATGATAATAATTATGATAATGATTATATTAAAATAATATTGATATTAAACATTAAAAATGAATCAATTCATTCACACAGAAAACCCACCCTCGTATCCTGCTTAACCTCGGCCTGTGAGATGTCAAATTAGCGACACAAACACATAGCGTTCGTGTTGCGTGTGTGTCGCACTTGCAACTCGTGACATTTTCTTCCAAAATACTGCACAACTTCCACCACAACACTGCACAGCTTCCACCACAACACTGCACAGCTTCCACCACAACACTGCACAGCTTCCACCACAACACTGCACAGCTTCCACCACAACACTGCACAGCTTCCACCACAACACTGCACAGCTTCTACCACAACACTGCACAGCTTCCATCACAACACTGCACAGCTTCCACCACAACACTGCACAGCTGCTACCACAACACTGCACAGCTGCTACCACAACACTGCACAGCTTCCACCACAACACTGCACAGCTTCCACCACAACACTGCACAACTTCCACCACAACACTGCACAACTTCCACCACAACACTGCACAGCTTCCTCCACAACACTGCACAGCTTCCACCACAACACTGCACAGCTTCCACCACAACACTGCACAGCTTCCACCACAACACTGCACAGCTTCTACCACAACACTGCACAGCTGCTACCACAACACTGCACAGCTTCCACCACAACACTGCACAGCTGCTACCACAACACTGCACAGCTTCCACCACAACACTGCACAGCTCCACCACAACACTGCACAGCTTCCACCACAACACTGCACAGCTTCCACCACAACACTGCACAGCTTCCACCACAACACTGCACAGCTTCCACCACAACACTGCATAGCTTCCACCACAACACTGCACAGCTTCCGTGTAATCTCTCTGTTTTAACCCTGTGTGTGTAAAAGCTCCTTTGCAGAAGCTTTTCAGGCGTTAGTTAGTGTTATTAATGCGCAGATTCACTCGTTATGAGCAATCTTGGACGACATTGGGTTTAAAAGGAGTTTCTGTAAGTCATTAAAATATTACACAATCCATCACATTTAATGGCTCAGGTTTCGCACGATAACCAAAAGTTTGTATAAGGTACCGTAGATTTTTAAACTCTTCTTCATCACGAAGATGTGATGACACATGGTCACGCGTTGCTGTAATGCGCCTCTATTTTGTCAGTTCGGATATATTTGTTTCCATGTTAGCTTTAAAAGTCATTGTGAGCTTATTGCAGCAGGAGACATTGCAAGGTGCACTGATATTTTTGATTAAAGAAACTTTTAGTTTTTAAATCCCGCGCCTGTTTGATGGCGAGGACGCAGGAATGACAAAGAAGCAGCGACAGCGATCTTTTCTCATGCACTGGGACAGCTACGAGGGTGTGACTGCTCGCTTTGGCATCATCATTGTATGCGTTCATTGATATTTTGATGAATATGCTGCAGAATTTGAAGTGTTCGCACACGGTTAGAAGCGCATATGCAGCAGAAGTAATGTTCTTGAATGTTTGTGTCAAGAAGTACGTATGCTGTAGAATTTGTTTTTTGAGCAAGTTTATCTTTATGAAGCTCATTAATATTAAACATGTATGCTTTTGAAACTCTAAACTCCCTCGTATTGTGCTCCTGCTGCAACTTTTCTGAATTCCTGGGTTTTGAGCTTCACCTTCCTGACGAGATAACTTCAGAAATTTATTTAATTCTCCTTTACCTTCCATTTGATTGCCATATTTTTCTTGATTTGCTACTGCACGAGTTGTAACGTAACAAAATAATGTCATTAGTGGGATGAACTAATAGCAAAATAAACTTATTGCCTGCTCACTCACTTGTTTGTGTAAACTCACCCAATATTTTGCACTCTGAACAACGATTTTCGCTTACACCGAATGATGCAACCAAATTAACGTTGACAATTGAAAATTGCTTCAACTCAGACCATTAATTTATGCGGGAAACGGACGCATTGTTTTGCGCTACACAGAACGTTGCTTGAACAATGTATGTTGTGAAGAAGAGAGGGGGAGATTTTCTTAACACTTAAACTTAGTGTGTTTTCAGGACCATTGCAGTACCCGCATTTGTGCTGAGTCAAGGGCTTCTAAAGCGGTCAATATCGCAAACAAAACAGCGTTCCGCTAATCGCAAATAAAGTAGGCAATAAAACGACACTGAGGTTCAGTTCGTGTTTAGTGTTCCGACTGAGGAGGAATTAAGCGCACTGCATGTCCAGGTGAAGCATTCACAGTGAAGAGCAACTAAAAAATGAAAGGATGAAGTGAAGTCCATGTGAAACATACGCGGTGAAGTGCAAGTAAAAAATGAAAGGATGAAGTGCACTGTGTGATTAAGTGAAACATACACGGTGAAGTGCTTGTAATAAGTGAAGGGATGAGGTGCATTGCATGGCCAAGGAGAAGTTGTACGGTGAAGAACTTCTTACAAATGGAGTACGATGCATGTCCAAGTAAAACATGCACAGTGAAGTGCTTGTTAAAAACAAGGAGACTCAATTTCAACGCAAGTATCGACCTGAACATTTGACTAGTGCACGGGCAGAGGAACGTAACGGAGATTCATGTTCTGCTTATGCAAACTCGCACGTACATTCTCTTAGGAGAGCTGTGTTCTTGACTGTGTGAAATGCGCATTGTGCCACGCATACCGTATGATGTATACAGGGTTGGCTTCAAATTATTTTGTAAATATAATTATACTTTGGTAATTGTGTATTATACATATACAGTGTGATATATACTGTGATACGTGTGCTATATTTTTACAATGTCATTTACACACTTTAAGTCATGCACACTGCATAATGTATCATACTGCGCTTTATACAGAGTTAAATATAATTTAATTAGATTGTGTAATTCTCGTGTGCTTGATTCTTTATACAGTTTGTTGGCCGATCTAAAAATGCTGTAGTTTGTAAAATATATTATATAGTCCTAGAAGGCTGAAATAGATTTCATTGAAAAGAGCAGGATTTAAAGTTTTAGTTTATTTTGGTATCTTTGTCTATTTGGCATACCTCTCATATAAATGTGACGTTTATCACAAAAAATTATGTTATCCAACAATATTTGATCAGACCAGCTCATGCGTTTTATTCTACGGGAAAAAAGTGACCTTCGATCTTTATCCTGCGGTGAGATCCTCGATGACATTACAATTTAAATGGCTTTAAATAAAGTTATTTTTGAGAATAAAATGATCAATAGTTTTTAACACGTTTATGCTTAAGTATTTATAAAAGATTAGACAATATTATTTCCATGCCTGCTGCCGCATGGGAATAATACTTACGGCCAACTTGAACTATATATTACATTAACTAACGTATAACGCAGAACATCACCGAGAAAAATAGAGACTCTTTTCCAAGTCTCTACTGAAAACTGTCTTCACATATAGATCAAAAGTTCAAATGCTTATCAAACTTTCATGCTCTTTTTTTTGTAGGGATAGCAAAGAACGAATTTTGATCGTCAATAATGAAAAGGAATAAAACATTTTTTTTCGAACCGATAACGTACGTAGTATTCAGGCATTTAGTATACATATGTTTACATATTTCGGTGTAGTAAGGATGGACAGACAAATCAAGCAAAGATGTAGCAGCACAGCTTAAACAGCAACACTATTATTGAATGATAAATGGTGCGCGCTGTGTTCACGTTAATAACATTAAATGGTTCAAATAAACTAAAAATTAGAAACTAAGAGAAACCGGTCACTGAGCACTGAAATCCTTTCTCTGGATTCAGGAGTCTTTCCTACGTATTTAATTCATTGAAAGCAGACTTTAAAGTTTTCAGCGGAGCGAGCTTGATTTTACCATTGAGCTTCTAATGGAAACCAGCGTCACACGCACCTTCCCAGGAGCGTTTTGAGGCAGGGCGGAAGGAGTTCTCTTTCTGCGCAAGGCAGGTGCCGATTGTCAGAACTCAAGCCTTTCTTTAGTTTTATAAAGGCAGTGTCGGTATCATGGCTACCATTATGTTTTCCAAGTCATTACGGTGAGCGATAGAGCTTTTTCGAGCACACCCGCTTGACAGAACTTAAGTCCTGACAATGTGCACCGGAAAATGTTCTCTCAATCAAGGCGTGCGTTGCGGGAGCCCGCTATTCAGTGCGCAACGTTGACGCACAATTCCTCAATTGTAAATAATGACGAAGCAAAATATTCTCGAGATGCGCCTTTCCGAAAGTCGCTCGAGTTTGCTACTCGACGAGAATCTGCAACTAATTAAACATTAAGTTTTATTTTTGCTACGAGGGATATAAGATACCAAGTGGAATGGGTTAATTAGAAGGATATGAATAGTTTCTGGTCTAATATGCGTATAAAGAAGAGGAAGACATTACATTGTCAGTGAAACTGACCTCCTATGAAGAGTTTTGAGTCGTTTTGATAACAAACAACATTTATTTATGTTCAACAAATGGTGTTGTAGCTTTTACCCCTATTATTTGGTACAAATTTCAACGACTAGCATTATGTTCGCACAGTGTAAGGACAAGCAATCGATTCAGCGCTCGCTATATTTCGTTACCGCACTTCAATACACTAATTTTTTAATTCTAGAATATCTTTGAGCGCATTTTACATTATTCTACTTCTGGATACGCCACTAAGTTCGATATACCTTGCTCCTGTATATTTTGTTGATGCTAAATTTAATTTTTCTCTACAAAAGTAATTCCCGAATCTGTAGTCGGAATTCCCATCAGTGAATTTCTCAATTCCAGGAACTAATAATGATGATATGATAATTTCTCCTCTACTTAACAATTTAATTTCCCCATTCCAGGACTTGAGCAATGATAATTTTACATCTACTTAATAATTAATTTTCCCTATTCCAGGAATTGAATAATGATATCTTTCCCTAGAATTTCTCTATTCCAGGCATTGAATCGTAATAATTTTACTTGTACTTAATAACTGAATTTCCCTATTCCAGGAATTATTAATGATGACGATAATGTCACCTCTAATTAATAATTAAATTTTCCTATCCTAGGATTAGAATATTTATAATTTTACCTTTACCAAAAAATTGAGAGTGACTTCTGACAACACACACTACCTACCTAAGTCATGCTCTACATTTGGGGTGTGACCAGCAATGGGAACTTGAGGTCCAACTTTATTAGGAGGGGGGTTCTCAATCGTGCTGATAAGTGGGCGATGACTACTCATATCGAACCTGTCCACGGAAATGCCCAACTCTCGGAAACTATCTGCAAAGTAGGTAACCAATTCTCCGAATTGGGCCAAATAGCCCAACTCAATTTCGATACTCAATGACTCATTTTGGAATCCTGGAAGACGAGAATCTTTCACCAGCCCGGGCTGTAAAATGCAGCGCACACACATGTGCGTGTGACTGACGCCTGCACTGCACACAGCACTGACGCCATGCAAGCATGTACGGATGTCAGCCATTGAGCGCAGGATCCACAAATCACTCCTTCAGATAACCATCCTTTGGGGCTCATCAAGGCTCCTTAGACTAATTTGGGTCGTTCATTAACCACTTTAAAGCTTCCTATGTAGGCACCCAAGCCGTGTATTGCCGCATTACGACTCCTAAGTCAATAACATGGTGGACGAGCGCTCTGAATTACGGCTGGTGGTGCAGTGGTGGAGGTGTGACTGCATGTTGCGTGGTGTTGTGCTGCTCTGACTGGTGTTGCATTGCACTGCCTGGTGTTGTGCTGCACTGCCTGGTGTTGGGCTGCTCTGCCTGGTGTTGCGCTGCTTTGCCTGGTGTTGCGCTGCACAGCCTGGTGCAGTTCTGCTCTACCTGGTGTTGTGCTGCTATGCCTGGTGTTGTGTTGCTCTGCCTGGTGTTGTGCTGCACTGCCTGGTGTTGGGCTGCTCTGCCTGGTGTTGCGCTGCTTTGCCTGGTGTTGCGCTGCACAGCCTGGTGCAGTTCTGCTCTGCCTGGTGTTGTGCTGCTCTGCCTGGTGTTGTGTTGCTCTGCCTGGTGTTATGCTGCTCTGCCTGGTGTTGCGCAGCACTACGGGCTAATATGGCGTTGTCGTGTTGTAAATGTCATTGCAGTATAGGTCATGTGATAGTGAACTGAAACTATTAAAAATATGTTAAAATGGAGTTTAATTTGCTCTTGAAACAAACCGGTGGATGAGAATTCGTCATTATCAAAGTATCACTCACCAACAGTTCTGTGTTCGCTCTACTCAGTTCTACTCTATCTGTGGCGCTTTTATGAATTTCTCTGCCCAGTGCTGACACTTTTTTTTGGGCGGGTAAAATCGTAAATGCCTCGCTGTAATGCTTAGATTGGGAAGCATTTGAGTCTGTATGGTAAACCTCTCAAGTCTGCTCGTACGGCTCGTGTTATTCGTAACGAAATCTTTTGCACAAATGTAAAATTAGTAAAGAAAGTTTGGATTTCCCGATTATTTCTAGTATTTTTGTTTTCCATGCATAAGCTGCAACAGGAAAGCAATTTAAAACTCCCATGCTGACGATTTATTGTACTTTTTTGCCGCACTTTTGAATTTCCTGAAAGAGTTTAGTCACCGTCAACCGCTAGCTAAGTGCCAAACATTATGACTCTTATCTGTAGAGTTCAATAAATATTAATCTTTTATAACTACTTCACTAGTGTCTTCACGAGCATTAAATTTTTTTCATATTTCATTCATTATTAACAATCCATCGATAATTGCTCTCATAAACACCTACATGCTCAAAAAATTGCAATTATTATGATACCAATTATTTATCATTTAATCAATTCACTTTCACCAATAAATTATTCGAATATTTATGAGAAAAGTTATTTTTGTTCGTTTAATGCGCATCTAATTTAATTCACTCCAATTTAATATTTGCCACAGCTTCGGCATTTTGTTATTGCTCAAAGTAATTTATTAGAACATTTCCTGCCACGAAACTTAAGATTACAAGAGACATTTTCTTGCGCTGTTGCGAGGCAATTTTAGTAGAAAAAGTTTCGTGGGCCTTAATAATTACTGTCACTTAAATTGTAAACTTGAACTTGAAAATTTTCCCGTAAGTTTTCAACATTTTCCACGTCCCATGTATCAATCATTGCATAAGTAGCTTGAGAAAGCGAGTTCCAATTTCATACCTCAATTAAAAAGTCTGAATAAGCATTACAGACGCTCAGCAACCTCCAGTTGAGATTAACGTTTGCCTGAATGGTGCGTGATTCGTGCTCAGTAATATGACAAATGCATGCTTATAACCCAATCGTTCTCTAGTTTCTTAACTTCAAGCCCACAGTACGTCACAGGATACTGTTGTAAAGCGTCTTACGCTACTTATGAACATATGCAAGAGCGATCATCCTTAAGTTTCCGCATCTTTGCCCTCACTGAAGCATCTCGCCAGAAGGGGCAATGCTTCTGAGGGGTAATTGCAGCGCAATCGTCGCTGGCCCGTATAGTGCGCGCCGTCCATTACCGGCCGCTGCTGGGCTGCGAGTATCACTGGCAACACAGCAACTGCGCTGAGCGGTGTGCTCGGAGCCTCGTCCTAATGTAGAGGCCTTCATAAAGGCGTACTCAGGGCAATAATTCGGACCAATTTCTTTGTAACAGTAGCGCTGGGCCGAATAAATTACCCCAGATTGGTAACTAGTGACAGTTGAGCACCCAAGTCTACCCTACTTAGCCTGGCTCCCCCGAATTTCTAATTTGCGACCGGAGTGATGGACACAGCGGACATGAAGGCATTCTTGCACTTCGAGGCGCTTCATTTTCCTCTTATGCTAACGGCCGGAAAGTCATACGCAGCATCGTAAAATGAGTTTATTCTGTGGGCTTTGCTGCCTTACGTCCGTGCTTTACCTGCATAAAAAGTTAGCTACAGAAATCAGATGGACGGTTTCTGTTCTACGCTTTGAACGCAGGCGAATCCAAGGCTTGGCTTTGGATGCATGCATACAGGGCTTTATTGGTCGCATTCGTTTTATGCAGGTTAAGAAGGGAGTGCTTGCTTGATATATTCACAGCAATCTTGATTCATCAAGACTAAGTGCCTTCCAGGAGATGGAGGAGATGGAGGATATGAGTGAACCAAATACCCTAAAACGAATAGAAAAGATAAGTTCAGAAAAAATTCGCTCTAATATCATTGACAAATTTTCCCGTCATAATTTTTGGCATAAATTTAGAACTATCACTAAAACGAAAGGCAAAAATTAATTCATAATATTTTAAATGTGTAAGAGAATGCAAAATACGCAGGTTTTAAAGCTACAGACCACCTAAGTGTGAACAATGATCGCTCCTAAATTCTTAGGCTATTCTTCGTTTTCCAGGGCGTAGATTCACCCTGCTAACGTTTTTCGATGTTGTAACGCAGTATTTTTATGATGAGCATTGCTTCCAGGAGATGGAGGATATGAGTGAACCAAATACCCTTGGGCTACTCTGCAACTTGCGTGCGAAGACAACGGTGTTGCATAAGCGTAAGATACACCGGCCGGTGTCGTACAAATGGGGCATAACGGTGTCTTAAAATCGTACGATTTAGCTATGTCGTACAAACGCAATTAGATATAATGGCACCGAACTTAAGAGAGAGCGGTATCGTGCAAATGTAATTAGACAAAGCAGGGTCACACAAATAAAAAATATAGTGTGATTTTATAATACAATGCAAAGAGGTGTCGTACAAAGGTATGATACAGTGCATGGTGGCGCACAGAATTGCATATAACTCAGACAATGGACCAAAACGGACAGTGGAGAAAAACAACCATTTATATACGGAAGATGAAAGTGATTTTTACTTCATTTGCAAAACTGAAAATAAATTATTAGAATCTTATAGACTAGCGAAAAAAATAGATTTTTAAGAGCCATTGCTCAGAAATTAGGCAATTGTAAAAGGAAAATTATTTGGAGTTTTTACTGGAGTTGTTTACACAATAATGAACTTGTGAGTCGTATCATTTACGCTTAAATGAAAGATAAAACCCTAAGTCTAGAAAACATACGAAAATATTTTAAGAGATAGATATTTTTTGAAAATTATGCACACGTGATCGCATTTGTTTACGAGTGTTTGAACGCATCAAATTGAGTTCGTACTTAAAGCCCGTTCCTAAAATTAGAAAATGAGCAGCCCAATTAAAATATATAAGCTTCAGACTTGAAGTTTTTTCAAAAGCAACAAGCAACCAAAAATCAGTGTCATTACTTCATGATGAGAAAGGAGGTAGAGTTGAACAGAGATGTAAATTGAGCCTCTCGCGCAAAGCGTTGACTTCACTAGTGTCTATGTAAAACTTGACATCGAAACGCACCAGGCTTGGGTGCTTCTCTTATGACCGCCTTATAATATGCTTTTTCTATGCTATGGAATCGCATATGCGTTTTTTACAGCGTGTTCTGTGAGGACTGCAGCGCTATCTTGTACTGGTTCGGTGCAACAAGCAAACTGATGGTAGTGATTCAACGCAAGATGGTAACATTCATAATAACATCAGTGGACACGCAGTAACGGTAATGTCAAAAACGTTGATGATATTACTGATGGCAGTGGCCACCGATAAAAATAGGAGCAATAATGACTGTGAAATTGTTGGGAAACTACAATATTTAACATGAAAATTATGGTTTACGTACTGATAACTAACAAGTTAGGAAATGCCACTGCGAATAATCGTACTGACCGTCGTAACTGGTTTTGTTTGGAGTTACAACTTGTTTCAATAAATTTCTAAGTCAATTTTCGATTACATTTTAAAATCATGATAAAAGATAAAAGCTCAAAATATGACGAAATCCTTTATGTCCCTCAGCCGAACAGTTTCAAGAAGTTCTTTATTCAGCAAATGTTGAACTCCAACCGGAAGACAGTTTTTGTCCCAATAAATAATCGATGCAAGAACTCTAATTTATACATTAGATTCAGGCTAAAATAACACATCTTTTTGAAATTAAAAGTGTTGACATGGGAGGATATTGAGATCTTTTCCGCTCAAAATCGCCGGAAGTGCTAAGAGTTTAGTGAAGGCGTGATGGAGAGGTGCGAAGGCGCCGAAAAATGGCAGTTTCATACGAGGCTACAAACAGCCCTGCTCTCTAAATCATTGTATTTAGGAGATCATTTGCGCTATAGTCATTTTATGATCAAAGGAGTCGACTGATATTTTTCGGCCTAATGGTAGGTTGTTATAGTTTCTATAATTTGGATGAATAGGCGGGCAGGATATAAGGAGCATTTCGGACAAATTTAGCACATTAAATTTATCATTTTGATTCTAGCGTAAAAATTGGACGCTTCGAGAAGTACGTTCGACACGTTTCCGAGCAGCAGGGTGGTGATTCGAGACGCATCTGAGTGGCAGTTCGAGGAGTACACGTGTGACAGAGAGGCGATTTTGAAGTTATTCGAGTGGCTGTTCGAGACGTAAATGAGTGGCAGAGTGGCGATTGGCGATTTATTTGAGTGACAAAGAGGTGACTCGAATTATATTCGAGTGGCGGAGGAGCGCACAGTCGCAACTGACAGACTTCCAACTATCTGCTCATGCGCATAGCAAATTATCAGCAAAGAACTGCAAATTGTTACATGAGGTTTTGAAATTATAGAGGCGTTTACCAATATAATAATTTAAAGGCCAATTCATAGACGCTAATACTCAGTGGGAAAGCTCCATTAATGTTTGGTGAGTGCACCTATAAGACTTACATGAACACATACAGCGTTACGGCAACTAACTATAAAAGAGAATTGAGCAATTTGATCCAGCAGTGCCGGCAGCGTAGGAAGTTACCATTCGCCTTATTACTCGTAGAGTTGGTATGGGCCTTGTGCGTTGTTATTTAGTTGATGTTGGAGTTCTTGTGTTATTACTGATCGATTTGGTATGGGCTTTGTGCGGTATTATTTTGTTGATGTTGGAGGTTTTGTGTTATTACTGATCGAGTTGGTATGGGCCTTGTGCGGTATTATTTTGTTGATGTTGGAGTTCTTGTGTTATCACTGATCGAGCTGGTATGGAACCTTGTGCGGTATTATTTTGTTGATGTTGGAGTTCTTGTGTTATTACTGATCGAGCTGGTATGGAACCTTGTGCGGTATTATTTTGTTGATGTTGGAGTTCTTGTCTTATTACTGATCGAGTTGGTATGGAACCTTGTGCGGTATCATTTTGTTGATGTTGGAGTTTTTGTGTTATTACTAATGGAGTTGATTTGAACATTTTGTGTTATTATAGAATCGATAATGGAGTTTTTGTGTAATTTCTGATCGAGTTTATACTGTACCTTTTCGATATTACTGAGTTGATATTGGATCGTTTACGTTGCTACTAAATTGACATTGGAATTTTTGTGGTATTAATGTTTTGAATTAGTGGGAATTATTGAAATTGACGCTTATGTGTTATTGTTGAGTTCATATTAGAGCTCATGTTATGTGACTTAGGTGATGATAGATCACATGCCTTACTGAGTTGATATTGGATTTTTTGAGTTATTGCTGAGTTGATGTTAGAGTTTCTGTGTTCTTACGGGGTTGATGTAGAAGTTTCTGTGTTATTATTGAGTTGGTATTGGAGCTTAAACTTCATAAATAAGTTGATAATGGATCTCTTCAAGTGCTGACGAAGATCTCTTCCCAACTCCACTCAATCGCACCCAAATTTAGTACCACAGAACTCCCCCAGAGCGTACTCAGTTATAGTTACCTCAGTCACCTGAGTGCTCAGGCTGTCTGACCTCGAGCGCGTCCACCCTAAGCAAGCATCTATACGAGCCTGCAACGGTGTCCTCAGGTGTGACTGAACGCAGCCAACAGCAGTAGCTCTTCACTGCTAATTGTGTACGAAGGAAGACTTCAGTGTTCGAGTGACTTATGAGCGATACTTAGAGTGGCAGTGTCGGAGTATGACATGTACGAGACAGTAGGTAGCTCAAAAATATCACTTCCTTCGCTTGAAGCTTGAGCAAAGCTCAGCCCTCGGGCCGCTGACCAAAGAATTGCTAGTGAAAGAATAACCCATGAAATTAGGGCGAATGTTTCTGTCGGAGCTTCCTTCGAGACCTATCGGAGGCATTTGTTCTCAGAACGCGTCTGAAACTCCTCAAGAAGTTCGAATTTAAATTGTAGTGGCGATGCTTTATTGACATCCTTTTCAGATTTATTTATTATTTGCGCAGAGTTAAGGCGGAGTTTGAATCAATACGGTCCCACCTATAGCAGGCCCTGACTCCGCATTAAAAAGTTTACATGGGCGCTCCGTGCTCGAAGTTTTAAGCTTTAACTACCTGACCTGCTGAAGCACTCGCCCTTAATAAAGGATCGGTGCTTAACCGTAATGCTTTTCCATTGCTTAGTGCGCGAGAAATGATTGCGTGCTTTTCGTGGGCTGCGGAAAAGAATGGTCTGTGGTCGTAGGAAATGGTTCCTCGCCAAGTGATAGATGAATTAGGCAAACGGAACACGTACTTTAGCAGCAGGTGGTATCAAAATCGATTTTATGCTCATCGTGACCATGTTCTTAATTTACGATGGACTTTGAGGAGGACATAAATCAGGCAGACTTCCATTCTGTGCTTGCTTTCGATAGGTAGTTTCTCAAAGGCTGGGGAACACTCCCTAACGCTCGCGGAACTTGGACAGGAAACTCGAACTTTGGAATTAAAAAAGCCTGCAGTAATTGTTACTTGTGCATATAAATAATAGCGAAGGCAATACGTCACTCGCGGTGTATCTCATCCATTCGAGCTGAGGATAAGCTTCTTTTGTTAGCGTCGTAGGCGGGGTCGTTTTGCCGCACAATGTGACGGTCTAGGCGTGCAGATTTTCTAGGGACGATCAAGTCTTTTGCATCTCTTTGAAACCTTTTGCATCTATTACAAATCATTTGTAACGAAAGCCCCCAGCTGTTTTCATTCGAGAACAATTCATTTAGGCTTTTGAGGCGGAAAGGAAGACTGGAAGGCTGCAGAAAACGCCTCCCATAGATGTCACTATGAAAAGCTCGTATTTCTGTGACAACGACCGCGGCTGCGCAAGCGGGGAACTTTAATGGGAATAAGCATCCGCCGCTTCTTGAAAACACCGCCACTTGAGCGTCCTCGTATTCTGCCGTGCTCTCCGAGTTTCCCTGAACTACGGTCTGAGGATGTACGAAATAGAACAGTCGCGCGCCTGCTTGTTCAGAAGCTAGCGATGCACTAAGATTTGCTTGTCGGTCCCATTGTAAGGGATGGATAATTTGCGTGTGAGGTAGAATAACAACGATGGTTCACAAAAACTGCCGAAATACAAGATTTTTAAGTTGAGTCTGACGAAGTAAAATGATGGTTGTAATATTCGGAGTCAAAGAGAAGTTGAATGGAAAACTTTTGTCAAAAAAAGAAATATCCAGGTGCGCTAACTCGGAAGCATGACGAAGATTACACCGACAAATTTTTTTTTGTGAGAAATATGATTGTTAATTAGGCAAGTTGAGCTGTCATATATTGCAAACTATTTATTTAAGAGGCATGATGGCGGGAAATCAGTTCAGGGCAGTTCCAATAACCCTTGACCGCAAGTGTTATCAATTATTCTACTTTTATTGAAAATGTTGAGCCGATGCAAAGTTGATTGGAATATATGAGAGCATTTGAACGCTTTAACTTGGGAAAGAGTTCTACTCCCTGTCGGTGAAATTGATAGTTACAGAAACCACGATAGAGAAACGCTAAGTGGAATATACCTACCGAATGCAGAAAAAATTGCACTTAAGTAAGCTAAAGCGTTGCGTTATGGTAACATCTTGTGATTTTTATTGGCATGAAATTTCCCGTGTTATGGTAATGCCTCCAAAATCTCCAGACCTTAAGCTTAGCGTTGGTAGCGTAGCAATGACGTCACATTGCTGGTCATAACAATTGCACCAGTTTTGAAGGAATCGAACGAAAGCAAACGAGCAGCGGTCTTAATTTCTATCACAACTTCTGTCATGTTATGTGTGAGTGATCAAAAGTTACGTGCGTGGTGTATTGAAAGTATAACTGAGACTTAATGTATACATACAAGGCCTATTTATAACGTACTCCTTGATTTACAGGCGTATTCAAAATGGGAATCGCAGTTGGAGCGATACAGAACTTGGAAGATCGAAACCCAGGCAAATTTTCATGATGTCGAATTAGGAGCGTTTTTATCATTGAATTGTTGAAGTGTGCAAAAATTTTATTGTACCTGAATACTTTTGCCGACTTCGTGTTATTTACGAGCAGTATGAACAGAAAATGATATGAAAAACATTACCGTAACACATTTGTTTCGATGATAAACTGTGTATCCTAACCTATACAGTATACTGATATCGCAAGAAAATGAGGGAGCATTATATTGTTTTAATTCAAATAGTAACATCTAACGTCGTGGCCAAATGCTTGATCAAAAAAAAGCCCGACTGCCCCTTTATTTCCTGTCGTCTCCGACATAATATTGAGAAATTTTTTGCTACATATAATGGGAGAAAGAACAATGCGCGTCATGTACGATTTTAGAACCTGTTTAGTTCCGATCTTTGATAAATCAACGTAACATTGGAGCTAACTTAATTTTGTACCCTCGATTCATCACAAATACCACGAAATTTGCGACCACGACTGTGACGTCACGATTCCTTTGAGCAGGCCTGGAAATGGGTGATGGTTTGAAAGTATAAACTTTCGCTTCAGTCAAATAAGAAATTACACATCTTTTCACGTTTAATGTTCATTTTAGTGTTGAAAGGTGTACATGCTAAGATATTCTTCGAGGTTTAAGTTGGTTTGAACGTGCCAGTAAATTTATACAGATAGGTTGAATGAATGCGTGAATCTAACGTATATTTCTATCTGTTTGCAAGTGTTTGTGTGAGATATACCGTTGATTTATGTATACTGTAAATAGTTATCATCCTCGTTGCAATACAATATCGTGGCTATTATTAATATTATTATTTTATCATTATTAATCTTCTCCTCCGCTGTATAAGATATTCGCTCTGTCAAAATCTCCCGTGTAAGGATCACCTCACAAACCGCTCACTGGGCGGTTTGAGGCTGGTTGCCCAAAACCTGATGCTTATTATTTTTGTACTACTAAACACCGCCCTTCAAAAATGACGGGTTCGATATTTTCCTTAAATAAATGTTTCAGATGTGGATGTCAATCAAATTTATCCATCCTAAAGTGGCCCATAGACGATCAATTTTATTGTCAATATAATTGACAATAATGGATATTGACAATTTAAATGATCGTCTGTGGTCTTGATTGACGACCGTCAATTAATTGACTTAGTGGACAAAAAAAAAATTTCATCAATATATTGAGTCAATGATATTAACAATTAAATTGATCGTCTATGGCCGCTTAATACTACCCGCGATGAAAACATTCTTTTACTTGTGCATTTTTGCAACTCGTTTCACAGATACGGTTATTAAACATCCTTAGTAGCGTTGCCGAGAGACCGACCAAGCAAGCAACAACTGAGTGTAATTATTTAGCGGATAACTATTATTACAATTACATAGGGAGTTATATCACCGATGATGCTGAGCGTGCGTTTCATCAGTGGATTCACAGTTTTCACTTCGTCATCTTTCGGCTTCATCTAATCATCGTCTGTGTTACCGTTTGGCTGTTGAGGGCTTAGTAGCTACAGGAAAAGGATTACGAGTTAACCAAACAGACAATAAGCGTACCCATGCAAAATAAGCCAGTTTTTGCCTTATACGTTACGTGCATTACATAAGCGCTTGTGTACAAAATTTTAAAAAAGAAGAGATTCAAATAGAAATCGGAGTAGATGTTAGACATGATATCAGTTCTGCTTACACACATATTCATGTGCCCAGCTTCATGACAGTTGCTCCCTTGCTCAGGTGAGAAATTCGTGCGGGATGAGTGGCGTAACCTCCACTTACTGCTTGCGGACTGTCTCAAGCTAAATTCTGCTCGAAGGCGCAGCATAAAAACAAAAAATGAAATCAAAACCAAATAAAATAAAAATAAACGAGTTTTTTGTAATGCGCTGTTGAATGTCACTTGAAAGGATATTTTCGAAGGCTCTCGTAAGCCAGCGAAAGTATTTTCAGAGATTCGTACTTCAAATTTGTCTGCCTCTGCTGCATTAATAGACTGCCTTAAGTCGTGTAGTTAAGGTAGCTGTTTTTGTGCAGGTGTGTTAAGTTCTTTTGAGCTGCGAACCAAGGAAACGCTCTTACCAATTTACATCTTCCTCCACCACAAGATATATGACATAATATTAAGTTATTTTTTTCAATTTATTAAACATCAGTAATTTAGAGACTATGTTGAAGAATAATCGGAGGGGAAACCAAATATTTTTCATACAGAATCAATTAATACTTTTTTAAAAAAAGATTGGTTTTATATTTATTTTATTGATTCGATTTATTCATATCTGAAACCAGTAATTTTCAAAAAAAGGTAGCAAGCTACGGTAACGCTAAAATTCAGGAGTTCTTGAAATCCACAACTATCCAAGAAATGGAAACAGTGAAAACAAAATTAAGGCCTTTTCACCATCACACTATACAGTCGTACAACCTTAAGTTAGTCTGTAATCCAGATATTGCTCTTGTCGTTCATTATAGGTATTAGGCTGCAAAGCCAGGTGTTGTTGCTTCGGCCATTGAGTTCCGTTTTTTTTTGGAGTGGGCACTTTTTTTTGAATAAATTTACAATGAGACATATTACGATTACTGAACACAAATGACTAGAATCGAGGTTTGAGGGGTAACTATAAGGTAGGGCACTACAAGACTATCTTTCCACAACTTTAACCTCAGTCTACCAAACAAGCAGGTCTGAATTCTACTCATACATCACGACAGCTTGAAAAAATTCAATGTGCTTGCCTTACTTTCTCTGATGAGTTAGCGGGGAAAAAAAACTTACCGATGACACTCACACGCAACTTTAGTGTACCAGACTGAGTGCCCACACGGGGGCTGCTGCGTGCAGTTGACTGCGTACAACTAAAAAAACTGATCTTGAACATAGTGGAATTCTGAGTTTCTATTATTTGGATTCAGAGAAAACTGTTTCAACGTGCTGGCACTCATACATTTGACCCACACACGTAGTTGGTGTGCAGGCTTGCAGTGAGATGCAAGGCACACGAGGACCATGTATATATAGGACACACTGAAGAGTGGGTGAGAGCACGAGTTCTTACTGAGCCGCACAACTGAGCATATTAAGCACACTTTACATGCGTGTACAGTGCTATCTATAGACGCACAGCTCGTATATGGGACACACACTGAGCACATATGGGACACACATCGCGCACATATGGGACACACACTGAGCACATATGGGATACACACCGAGCAAGTATGGGATACACACCGAGCATAAGCAAGAGACGGTTCACTAGGGGACATTTCAGTCAGTCACGGCGGGGTCGTAAGTCTCAATGAGTGTCCGGGATCTGCTACGCTCAAGCAGCGGCGTCGCTCCCGCGTCCGGAAATTAGATGATTTGAAGCCGCGTTTGCGTAATGGTGAGAGGGTCGGTGTGGTGCGCTGCCCCGCTGTGGTGTGGGGACAACCCCGCCTTGTTCTGGCTGGCGGTGTGTGATGCGTGTCATGTCTGGACTGGAACAAGTAATTTTGCTCATGTCTGTGCTGAACCGAGTAATTGTATGATGCTGGGCAAACGTATGTGTATGTGCATGGTGGTTTACGTGGGCAAAAATGAAAGTTATTGTAAGCATACGTGCAGAATATTGTTTTTAAGGGTTGTGAAATTATTTAGAGTACACATGTGCAGGTACTCAAAATCGATTTTTTGTAGAACGTGAATCTGTGATTTCCATCGTTCACTTTACTAAAGATTCCCAAGTATGGTTCATTATTGAAAATTCGCAAACATGGTTCACTGTTAAAAAATTTCAAATATGGTTCACAACCAAATATTCATATATATATATGGTTCTATATTAAAGTAAAAATACTTAAAAGCTAAGAAACAGGATGGATGAGAGGAATTGCCTGTATATAGCTGTGTATCGTAAGTATAACTACCTAAATGCTGTCCTGAATCCTTTTGTGGTAACTTTGAATGTATAATCAAAAAAGTCTAGAGAGATGGAGATCCATAGTCATATAGCTCATCTATATGTGAAACGAGTAGTGTAATTTAAACAATGTATACAATGTATGCCCAACTTGAGTGCACCATATCTAGTAAAAGCATCAAGTGAAGTAGTATATCCCTGCAGGTGTTGATAGCTCTCGTAGCATTGATGCAGTATGTATCTACGTTGCAAACATTAGGAGTGCTTGTGACAGAACTGCGCCATACTCAAGTTCAATAGCCCTGCTATGATATTATAAGAGGCTTTGTGAGGCAGAATCCCAGAGATCGGTCGCTTCATTTGGCATTTCTGAGTTTGGATTTCTAATTTTGGAAGATATTTATGCGTCTTTAACATCAGGATTATTTAATTCAATGCCGCACTAAAGCAATAGGTGATGAAGCTGGTTAGGAAAAACTTGCCCAAAACAAAATACGTTTCTAAAAATTCGTAATGTACGACAATGCTTCATCAGTTTATTTTGGCTTTCAAGGTGGATTTACTATACTTCCATGCTTATAAATTGTCTAATTTACCAGAAAACAATCTGAACTGTTTAAGCAGACGGGGGTTTTAAGAAAAAGTATACACGATTAGATGTGATACTAAACTTTAAATCTAAAATGAGGCAAAATATTTTCAAGATCGAGTTAATGGCAGCAGATCTCGAGTAGCCGATCTCATCAAGCATTGCACAGCAGAAGCAATTCACTGCTGTTGAGCTGGTTAATTTAGTTCGATCACATCCAGTGGGATTCTAGTTGTCTGTATCGGACGCACACGATGTCCACAAACGTAGATTTAAGGACACCGTCTGGGTAGAAATCGGGATTAGTGTTGATTTTCTGTTTTTATATGCATCTTATAGAGGATTGGTACTTTCTATTGGTACTTTCCGCTTACGTCTACTCCGAATGGTACGCCCCCCAGAGGGGGGGAAAGCGATGGGGGTGGCGTGACCTTGAACCCTCCCCCCCTCATTATTGGGGGTCAATTGAGCGCGTTTCTCTGCGGGAATGGCAATATAGTTCGTTTCGGGCTACTCAAAGTGCTTCCATTATTCAAACGAAACATTCTAACGCTGAGTAAATATTTTTTTGTAATTTTTGACAATTTCAGAATTTAGCTGTTTTGCCGTATCTATGATACCGCAGCTTTCATTCATAGCTCGTTGAAAGCTGCAGTATCATAGCTACGGCTATGGCGAGCACACTAATCCAAAGGGCTTGAAAAGAGCTACAAAACAGAGGAGTTGACTTGAAAAAAACGTATTTTGGTCGAAAAAAAATGAAAAAATAAAAAAGGGGTTGTTTTGAAGAATTACACGTATTGTCTTTTGATGTATATTTTTTCCCAGAGTTCCAGAGCTACAGCAATGTAAATTACATCAATCGAAAGGGCTTAAAAAGAGCTACATAAGATCAAGAATTCATCGTAAAAAACCCGGTAGTTCAAAAGATAAGAAGAAAATTTTTTTTATGAAAAACACGTTTTTCTGGAAACTTGATAATTGTTTCTCAAATTTATCGTCTTCCACAATTTTAGAGCTACAAAATTGGTTTATATACCATTTGATAGGGCTTAGCAAGGTGTATCCACACGCAATAACATTTTTTCATACATTTATTATTTTGAAAATTACACGACATGAAAAAAAAATGAAAAAAATGTCATTTTTTTTAATTCCCAAAATCGACAAAAAGAAATTATCAAAATTTCCTATTGCGTGTGGTTATATAGACATATAAGCAATCTAAAAACGAAATAATGGTTCTGTAACTTCAAAATTGTAGAAGAAGATAGATTTAAAAAAATACCCTATTCTATCATATTTTTCGAAATTAAAAAAAAATCCAGTGCAGATACAAAAATTTTGTTGAAATAACAAATGATCTTTGCATCATTTCACACCCACTGTGAAAATTTCAGAGAAATCCATCCATAAATAACGGACTTTTTTACCCAGACGGTGTCCTCATCCTCACTGATTTTTCACGGCTTTACTTCACAAAAAACTGATCTTGACCATAGTGGAATTCTAAGTTTTCAAAAATTTTTATTTGGATTCAGAGAAAACTTTTTTCAACGTGTATTTATTCCAAATTGTTCGGGATTTTTAAAGTGTGTGTCGGAAGTTCAAATCAATTCGTCATACGGAAGGCTGAGCTCGAAAATGTTCTTGAGACCCTCGCATGAGCGGAGGAAAGAATTACGCGTATTATGGTACGAAGAACTTAACAGCTTTTGTTATGCCTTGTCTCTTTACCCTATCCATCAGATTCTAAATTTAACTCTCAATTATTTCTGAAGCATAGGTTACAGCCAGCTGGATCATTTCATAGATTGCAGACCCTTTACACTTCTGACAGCTTAATGCACGATCAAGGATTGCTTCTGCATTCAGCTGCAGAGCTCGGCAGCGTCGGTCTGCACTGACAGGAAAGTTGTCAGTTTACGTCACCTCACTGAACCTTTACTGACTGCAGCAAGCCTTACATGGACGCATTATGAACTGTATCAAAATTTTTCTTTGGTTATCATAGGGGTAGATATCTGAACACTTCCGGACAGAAGGGGAACTCCGTGGTATCCAGGCTACATCTAAGTAATATTCGAAGGGACTGAGGAACCTCTATTACCCAAAAGATGCAAAGAAAGTTAAGCAAATTTAAAATCCGTTGTCTGGGTAAGTTTTAAAATTCTATCTTCATATATAGTACATAGATGTGTATCTTTCATGTGAAATTGATGGTGCTCATGCAAATAATAGTGTCCAAATTTGACAATGTTTCTGAAAACAAGAGTTACAATGGGAAAATACCAAATGTTCGTTCGACGGACAAGCTTCTAAAATATTTTTGGGGTTTCTTGTGAGTATTATTTGGTAAAAGCTCTAATAAAAAATGAGGTGAAATAAAATGCTAGAAAGCAGAACTGCATGGAATTAAATGAAGTAATAATTGCGTTTAACATTGCATAAGAGGTTGCAGTGCGCACATTATCTATCCCTAACTTTGGACTTAGATTAGCCGTGAAGCTAGAGAACAGGAGCAAACGTTGCTTGCCACCTCAGCAGTAGATCTTTAATTACAGTCATTGAGTCCCAGTTATGATGGGTTCATTCTTAAGAACATACTAAAATTTCATCACAAAATTTCTTCTTTCGTTTAAATGTCTTCCCTCTGCAGAAACTTACGCGCACATTTTACATGACATTCTAGAGGGATCAACCCGTCCGTGGCTGAAGTGAGTGTTACAGGTGCTGTGGAGGATAGAGTACTTCTTGCTCTGGAGCCCGACGAGCAATTTTTGAGTTTATGATTCAACATTAAGTTATGGTTTAACACATTTACCTCAACGATTATGACTAAGGTCTTAATCTAAGGGTTGATCTAAGATCTCTCCAACCTATGAATTAAGAGTGGGTAGATACCATAACTACCCTATTAAAAATTAAGGAAGTAGCATGGTTGATTAAAGGAGACAGCGGTGAATTAAAGGAGTATTAAGCGAACCGAGGCCTCTTCCCTTCTGACACTTCCAGGGCGCGACTCATAAGCGCGATGCGAGCAAGTTCTCCCATGTTGCTACCAGAGGCCACCTGTGCAGATGGCCTCTAGGTGAGATGCCTGCCATCTTTCTCGAGAGAAATGACGGTTGCCGTCTTTCGCGTCAGTTTTGAAGTTGGTGTTGTGCGTGACAGATGTCTGGATCGTGTCTCTATTATTTAAAACGTTTCAAGTAGTGTTAGAGTGTATATCAGTGCGAGCGTGTACTACGTGAGGGTGTATAGTACGTGAGGGTGTCAGAAGAAACAAGAGATGGAAGAGACGTAGAATGCTGGTCTGGAGAGGCATTATTTCAAGAGCATGAACGAAGCAAGGACCCCACTGCTATAGTTTCACCACCTCGGTCAATTGATATTTTAGACGATTCATCGTTGTGGTGGGGCTGGTAGTGAAGGCAAAACCTCAATGTGAGCAATGTAAAAACAACAAAATGTGGAAACCAAACCTGAATTTTCCCTCGTCAGTCTTTAGCAACCTTTGAATTGAAGGACGTTCTTGAAGGTAATCAACGATGTGTTCAGATACATATTTGTGTGTGTGTGTGTGTGTGTGTAGGGGGGGGGGTTGTGTGTGGGTGGGGGGGTAGGTGTGTGGGAGGGGGAGTGTGGGGGTAGGTGTGTGGGAGGGGGGGGTGTGGGGAGGGTTTGAGTGTGGGGATAGGTGAGGGAGTGTGTGTATATGAATAGCCGGTGTAATTAAGCTCGGGCAAGGTAAAGTCAATTTATTTTCCTTTCTAATTTTAGGAATGAAAGATGAAAAATCTGCTAGACGATTGTTTTTGTTATATATATAGCTACGAGTATATTCTTCTAACGACCCTAGGGTATTGTTGCTATATTCTTTTCAAGGTACATTTATATTGTTCCCTGCAGGCTTTCGCCTCCAAGGCTGCGTACAGCTGATTTCCCATTATTGCACATTCAACCGTTGACGCTTCTCAACCAAATATAGCCAGTTGCCCATTAATTACCTTAGTTATTGCGTTGTGAAACCTTCAAGCCTAAGTTATACGTCACAAACATGTCCCATTAATGTCAGCTTAATAATGAACACGCACCCTTGAAATTTTCTGCGAGTGAGTAGGGATGTACTCAATTTACATACTCTTGTACATTTTTTTTTTGTGCTATCAACCGTGTTTGCTTGTGATGAATTGATTAATCGCGCAAGAACTAAGGTAATTCAAGGGCAAACTGGTTAGAATCGGTTTGAGCAGTGTGACGGTTGGAAAGTGTGACTAATGGGAAATCAGCTATGCGCAGCCGTTTTTTTAAAATTAAATTAAGAGGTGGCCATCCTGGGCCTCTCATGATTCTCCGATGGTGAATAGGAGAAACTGGTCGCGCCTTGGGAGCGCGACGGTAGTGCTCCATGCTGAGCCATGCGTGGCCACCGGTTGGGACAGAAGCGCAGGCGCGCCTATAAAGTGGACACTTCGAAGTTGCCTCATAGGAGACGCATGGATGAAACAACCATGCATATTTGGGAGCGCTCCCAAGAATCACCGATGCCACTCCTATAATTTTTAATAGGGTATAGAACCCGGTGTGTGTGTGTGTGTGTGTGTGTGTGTGTGCACGATCATCACCTTTCAGTAGACACGATCACCGTGTGAAATTGATCTTACCATTGAAAAATAGTCGTGAAATTTTGGGAACTAATACGTTTCTGGGCGTCAATGCACTTCTCGATTACGTAAAATCTGAACTTTTTCTACAGCTCTTTTTCTCTCAGAAGGGACAGCCTGATCAACCAGCATATATAATCGGTTGTCAAGTGCGCTATTCTGAACAATTTGCAATGAAAGGAAGAAGAATATTTAATTTTATAAACAGTCAATGGGAGAGAAATAGTATTACTCGTATCCAGCCTTGAAAACATATTCTTCTGAAGACAGATTTTTGTATATTTGAACTTGTGAATGAAGCTAACAGCATTTTATAGTTTTATTTTTATTTTTAGTGTGTCGGATTTACTTTTTAAAATCGCTTTTAAGCGTTATATTATATTCTATTACATTTCATTACGGTATAAGCTGTCCGATCCACACATGAGCAGTAAAAGCGACCTATACTTTGCTCTCTGTTCAGTTACATACACGAGTTATTCACTCAAATCACAAGCCATGCAGTATATTACGGACAAAGTCTCGTGACGATTGAGTTCCATAATTTGCACGTTAGCTATCATTAATTAAACTCTAATAAAGAAGCACTGTAGGGGACAACAACACTACTATTATCAACATTGATCTCGTTAAAAACTTCCAAATTGATGTTCTTGAACACCTTCCTCGCCCGGGTGTCGAATTAATTATTACTTGTACTACCCAAGATGAGACTCATGCTTGCAGTTCACACGACTGCTCCAATGCTATTTCTACGACCCAGAGCCGCACTGAACACTGGGGCTGGAAGCTGCACTTGGCATATCTCTTGGAAATTACCGTCCGCTACGCTCATTATGGACTTAGCGCTTGCAGGAGGCGCGAACGGAGAACTGTGATGCGTTTTTGCATGACCGCCGAGCAAATGTGCGTGATGGAGTGCGGCAATGAAGCTCATCAAATGCCCAATCATAGATTTCCATTCTTTCTATGCTCATTCAAAAGTTATGTTCGCGTTAGCGATGCTTCAATTCGTTCCTTCACCTGTCTTGTCGACGTCGAAGAATGTTCGTTAAAGCTTGCACTCAGAGCAAAGCTATTGCAAATTATTTCGAAAACTACAGCACATTAAATCGGCGATGAGAGTTATAGCATTGTTGAAAATAGCATTGTTTAAATATACTTTGTGTAATACGAAGATCATAAAAACGTTTTCCTACTCCAATCACTTAAACTGCAAGACTAATTATATCGGCGATGAGAGTTACAGTATTGTTAAATATAATATTGGGTCTATATTTTTAAATATACTTTGTTTGGTACGAAGTTCATAGAACATGTTTTCGTATTGCACTCATTGAAGCTTTTGAAGGTTCTGCTACTTAACATGAATATTCAGTAAATCAGGCGTCACGTATCGCGGACGTGGGTAAACAAAACTACAAATACGTGTAGACCAGTCTGCTTGACCTGCTCCCGACGCTCATGAAATGACTGAGGGATACGAAGCATTTATTTCCACGTCTATTTCTTTTTGATTACTACTTCTGAAATTTACTGCGCAGTAATTGGCTTGGAAATCATGCATACGTTTGTTATATATGTTTATAAATGCCAATGCTATAGTGAGTATATATGGCCATGCATGTGGACGTACATTTGTCCATCTGATGACAACTAACGAAGTATATTAAGTAGTTTTACACTTCCAACGTCATCTATCAAGAGATGAACCCGTGTAAAGAAGCGCATGTATGTTGCACGGCGATCGTCCTGATTGCTTCATTTCTATTCTGGGAATTTTACGCGGAAGACCACGTAGTTCAGCGGCAGGCTTCTGCATCAAATATCAGCGCGTTAATTACAGCTCAGTGCGAGACCCGCAAAAAACATACCGGGAGGCAATGCATCGCTGGTTGTCTTGGTCTTATAGTCTAGGCATTTATACATTTATACGTTGATCTCCACGTTCCGTATTCATGAAGTGGCGGAATTGCACATCACATTTGACGCAGTGGATCAAGTGAGCGAAAACCTGTACGTTTTTTGCAGTGACCTGATAGGATTTATGCTTTGGAAGATTTGCCTTCCGAGATATTCTTGAATTACGCATCATGTACGAGCTTGCATTTTCCATGTACGTGCTATGACTTCCATTTATGTTTAAACCGTGCATGAGAGTGACATGAGATTTTTATTTCTGTTACTCACTGATCTTTTTAAGTGAATGCAAACTAAACATTCGATGGTAGCAAACCAGCCACACATGTTGGGATTGATGGAACTACGGAATTTTAGATGATGGAACGACAGCATTTTGGATGATGGAACGACAGCATTTTGGATGATAGAACGACAGCATTTTGAATGATGGAACGACAGCATTTTGGATGATGGAACGACAGCATTTTGGATGATGGAACAACAGTATTTTGGATGATGGAACGACAGCATTTTGGGTAATAGAACGACAGCATTTTGGATGATAGAACGACAGCATTTTGGATGATGCATGGAACGACAGCATTTTCGGATGACAAAACGACAGCATTTCGACTGATAAAACGACAATATTCCAGTGTTTTTAAAAGGGTACAAAACGCTACAAAAGTTGACTGAAGCCGACGTGCAGATGTTGGGTCGGTGCCTCTCGTTGGCTTGTGACGCACGAAGCTGCAGCAGAAGTGCTTTCAAATTTTTGAACTCTGGCTCAGCGAAGACAAATTCAACAATGTGACGGAGAGCACGTCCTATAATATCTAAATATTTCTTCATTATAAACACATCAAAGTATTTACTGGATATGAAGGTAATTCAATACGATGTTATTTGGATATGAAAAGAATCACTATTTGCTATATATGAATACCTTCCAGTATTTACTGAATGTTAACGCAGTAAATAAACACTGATATAATAGTAAATAAACACTGATATAATAGAAAATTAGTACTTATAGGGCGATTCATGGGATAAGATAAGAGATATTTAGATATTTAGATAAGAAAATAAAATGATGTTAATTGAATTTCACTACTTACTGGGAAGGAATGCGTCATATCTGTTGCTATAGTTACAATCACAAAGGTATATTTATTTTGTTTAAAAGGTTTTTAGAACTGTTGTACTGGTCAGAAGCACACCATAGTATTAACTGAGTATAAAAGCATTATAACAGACTGGTTACAAACATACTGCAATAATAACTGGTTATGAAAACATTTTTGCAATCTAATTACAAACCTATTGAAATCTTAAATCGGGATCAGGCATTTTGCTGTAAAGTTGTGTAAACCAAAATGTGAAACGATATTTTCTCAACATGCCTGACGTACGAAACTCACAAGCCAGTGTATGAGGATGCAAGGGAATAAGATACCTTGTTATTTTGTAGTACCAGGATATTGGCCACCCTGAATGCGGGTGTCACAAAGCGACAATATGGTCTAGTAAATCACAGTTTCTCAAATTATTCCCACAGGTACAGAATTCCGGTCAGAGTTTTCAAAAACGGCTCATGATTTTTTAGTTATCATGTTTGAAAAATCCTGTTCAGCTCTTCTTTCTAATTTATAAAAAAATGTTCGACAACTCATGCTCAGGGCTTCACTACGCAGCATGGTGTTCTTCGAAAAGAACGTTTCAAATATTGTTTAAATAATATGTAATAAAATTTGAATATTTAGCATTTAATTTTTTATGATAACCTTTATAAATTAAGATTATACTCAAAATTTTACTGGCCAGCTTTATTGGAATTGATTTCATGAAAGCGTACTTTTTCCATGCGTCATCACATTCTAAACAGCTGTCGTAAATACCATAATTAACCACAACCTTAGTCTATGAGTATATTTGAGATATTTCCTTCAATAAAACTAACCTAAAATTATTATTCTCCCTTAAATAGTATAGCTTTTATAGAGTGCAAGAAAAATACTACGTGGGAGAGGAATTTCAATTTGACATTTTAATAAAACCAACCAAAAATTATGATTTTCCTTTAAATGGTATAGCTTCTATAGAGTGCAGGAAAAATACCCCGTGCGAGAGGAATTTCACTCGGAAGAGGCAAGTCCAGCAATGACATTAGAGCCTCGTCCCCTTCAGCACACACTCCCCCCTCTCCCTCCCTCCCGGTCCTCGCCGAGCTGATAGCGAGGGCGCCTCCAATTGGCCGAGGAAGTTGCTTATCAAGCTCGTCTCTCATTGGTCGGGTCTGTTTGCTTAACCGTCCCCTTATTGGTCGATATCTTTGCATCCCATATTTCAGAGAGCCATAACGGCGACATCGTGCACAAGGCGCTCCCGAGCTCCATGCCAAACCTGCAAACCATTTTGATTGGCTGCGAAAATCTTCATACGTCAATTTCCACTACAAAGAGTGATAAATTGGCAAAGATATCAATTTTCACGTAGTAATTCATTACAATTGCGCTTAAATGAACACTGGAACCCTAAGCAAAATTGCCTACCGGAGGCTTGTTTTTGTTGCGCTCATGCGTTGCCGCCATTACCACGCCAGCAGAACTGTACAACAAACAGCTAAATCAAGCGCTGCTGTTTGCACGACAGCCTTCTTTAGCACCACGGCTGTTTGCACGACAGCCTTCCAGCAGTGCTGTTTGAACAATATGCTGCCTTTTCTATACATTCGCGGTTCTCAATCAGTCTGGACTCCTTTGCTCGACCGGCGGTTCTTCCCATGCAGGTCGCGTCGCGTTAAAGGGACGAGCGCATTTTGATGGTGAAAATGTTATCGGGTGACTTGTAAAGTAAAATTGAGTCACCGAAACTTATAAAAAATGTAAAAAAACAATGGCTGACGTGTTCTAAGGCAATTTTTGTATTTCGAAGTATTTGTTAATAAATATAATAATTTAGGTCATTAATCAAAATATAAGTTAAAATGAATGTGAACTGAAATTAATCAATAATAATAGTCGACATTTATTTGTTTAAAGCAGATGTAATTTAAATTCTTGAAAATTTGATATATGTACTTACTCGTGAAAAATAGAATTTTTGTTGCATCTTTGACAGAAATATTTTGAAGAGTTGAAAGTGTTACAGGAGTTGAATGCATTATAGGAACCATATGCACAATTAAAATTGTAACAGCCGGTACATTTATAGCGGGCTTTTAAAAAGTAAAAGTTTAACTGCGTTTTCAAACCACGCGCTGAGCTTTGAATTTCATTTACCTCAAAATTTGTCCGTTTTCTGAAGACTCATCAATTTTCAGTTTCTTCAATTACCCTCATCACACTTTTTTTCAACAATTACAATTCGCAAATCGTCGTTGATATTTTCTAATCAGTGAAATTCGGAGCACAATCTTAGCATTTTTTGCAGTTCACATTCACCAAGCTGCCTCCCCCCCCCCCCTCACATACACACACACACAGACACACACACCCACACACCCACACACCCACACTCACCGCACGGCCAGCCAAGCCCGCAGTTCCGCGGCATTTTTGTCACGTTTGCTGCATGAGGTCGTTTGGGAGACTTGCACTTCCTCCCATGCGGCCACCGCACTTTTTGCGCCGCAGCGCTGGGGTGTCGGTCTTCTTTTGCTCGATCGCCTCATGATTTGAGGGTTTTAAAAGTTTTAGAAGTGTTAAGAGTTTTAGGAGTTTTAAAGTCCCCATAGTTTTTTAAGAGTTTTTAAAGTTTTAATGGCTTTAATAGGTTTCAGAGTTATAAAAATTAAACATTTTAAGAGGTTCACAAGCTTTAGAAGTTTTGACAGTTTCAAAAGTATTTGAAGTTTTAAGGGTTTCAAAAGTTTCAAGAGTTTTACCGAGTCTCTTTTTTGCAGCTCGCAGAATAGTCGTGAGGAGCGAGCAGTAACCCAGAGGTTGTCATTAAGAGAATAAGTCCTGAAATAAAAGTTCGGGAGTGTTTATGTGTGGTAGAAAGGCCTTATAATTTTCGCAAGATTTTATATACTCGTAGTCTGAAGAGTCGCACGAGTTGTGCGCTACGTATACGTTTATAATTTGATTTATAAAACCAGCGAGCATTTGAAAGAAATATATAGCCTACCTAAATATGGGGGTATGTTTTTACTACTATACCGGTCTATGATTACACGTCTCGTTATTTATCTTAATTTTTAGTATTACCGTTATTTTAGCCTATAGTGCATGTTCGATTTACAAATTAATTCTATAAGGCATGAAGAGAGTGCTTTTGAAATCCATTTTGTGTACAAATTAGCACACTCTAAATCTACAGGACGCATATTTGGGGCATGAAGGTATTTGGGTAATTTATCAAGTGAACTTGAATTCTGTTCAACTCCTGAAGTTACTTGAAATTGTTTTTTTAGCGTTCTGCTTCCAATTTACTACACACTTTTACGTTTTCAATTTCCTCTATTGACTGCCAAATACTGACCCCACGCATGAGCTCGTATGAGAAGGGATCCAGGTGAATTGATTAAATACTGGTGATATTTTGCTGGAAGCATATATACCTAGAATTGACGTATCAAATGACAACAGTCTTGAGAGTTTATCTTTTGCGGTTGTTTCTTCTATTTAAATATTTTTTAAAAACTTTGTATTGCTATGTTGTCATATTTAATATCATATGTGTACGTTTTTGATTGAGCTTTACATTATTCACTACATGGGCTAACAAATGCATGTTGTAACGACTGGCTATGTGAAGCCTGTTATAAGAGAGCGCCATACGCACGTACTAGTTTGTCCGTTGACGCCACCGATTACGTTAGCGTATCAATAGATATGCATCTGTTCCGCTCATCATAACTTGCCTCGTCTTCAGGCCTCGTGGTCAGGAATAAAAAAGCGAGTTTCGTAACCTTTTATAAACGCTAAATTTAAATTCTCACTACATAGTAATAAGAAAAACATAAGTTGAAAAATATACAGTAGCGTATGCTAACATATAATCCTCGATAATGCTCTTCCATTAATACCCTAGTGAGTAAGATACGCACGTATATTACACGTTGGAAAGAGTATAGCGGAACTAATCGTTAAGTGGCGGAGAATCTTGCATGTTTTCTGTACGTTGATTGTGGGCTCGGTGAGGCAGTCGCAACGCATTTCCTGCGCCAGGCAGGCCCCACTCTGCCTAACACGCGTAACTTCTACCCTGACAGCAGGGCAAATTCGAGGCAGACCTGGACTATTTCACAGCTGACAAATTATACACAGAGGTGTAAAAGAGGTACGGCTTGAGGCTCGTTAAGACGTCAGACGTAATCGAGTAGGCACGTCTGTGCCTCGGCTTGGGCCGTGTAGGCCGAGCTTTAGGAAACCTAGCTGTACGGACATTTCCACGTTGCTTCATTAGAGGCTTTGGTTTTTGTTTGCCATTGCTCACCATTATTACATTTCACGGTTGTAAGACTGTTTTTATGATCTGAGCTTTATTTTTGAGCGTTCGCTAAGTTTTTTGTACTTAGTGGAATCGCTTATTTCTAACTACGGAAAAAGGCATCAAGAGTGGAATAAAACGTAGAACCTACGAGAAACAGCGTGTATACAGAATGTCAGAAGTTTATAAAAAGTAATTTGTTCTAACGATGCGCTTGATGTGTCGGAAAAAAACGTTTGGTAGAAATTGCATGTATGCATTTTATGGGGGAAAATATTAGCAGCTTGCACATTATACATGTAATCGCCGGAAATTACTTGAACGGAGACTTCACTTAGACAAAAGAAGCCATGAGCTATTTATTTATGTATTAACACACTTTAAATTCATTGTCATGTTTTGATTCACATGGTTCCTGGCAGGTTTAAATAAGAATGATATAAATTAGACAATATTTCAAAGCACCTGTAAATTGGGTAGCATATATTTCCTGCTGGTTAATTGGTACATATGTGCCAATCGTTAGGTCACCATTTTTAACCACGCGATTTTTCGAATTTTAATTGAAAACAAAAATTGTAATAATTGATAAACTCCACGAAAGTAGCTTTGCCCAAACCGCTCATGCATGGAGATGATTCCATGGTATAGAGTGTGTTTTAAAATCAATTTTGCGAATAAATTAGCAAAATTTGTAAAATAAATGCTGCGAGTACTATAGCGCATGTGAACAGTAACAGCCTTTGTTTTTCGTTATAATAGGACCATTTTTTATACTTGAGACTCGGACTGCTTACGGCTACGGCTGCGCTGTCGTGAACATGTGTGTCGAAGAAGGCGTGTGTCAATAACTATAGATCATACGCACCAGCAATGCAGGTTCAGTCGATGCTTGAAATATGCTATATCACCTTAGGCAAACCTAAGTTTTTCCGGATAAAAATTAGTCACGATTATCCAAATAATACGCTGTTTTCTTCATGATATGAATAACTGGAAATAAATTGAATTAATTTTATACGTATAAGTTCAGGTTCGAATGAAATGAAATATTAATCAGTCACCGACATCACAATAAACGATTTAACTCCTGAATGTACACGCTCTCACTCATTTTCTGGACCGGTGATGACCCCCCACTAACCTCGCCAGTCTAGCTTTGTTGTCGAATTAACTGTGATTTCCGTCCATTATGGTACAATGCGTAGAAGTTTGCGTTCATTTGGAGATAGCGTTGATCGGGTTTGCAGGAGTCATAATTGCGGCGCTGTCGGCGGTTGTGAAGTCCCTCCATGTCGTGTGAGCTATCGCACACACTTCCTCTTCGAAATTTGGTGCGCGGTTGTTTTTGCTTGAGGCAACTCTTACATGCATAATAGCCAGTAAAATTGTGTCAAATTTACCTTTGCTAGAAGTTTTAATTTACCATGCAGATGACAGGAACAGCAATTGTTATAGCTACTATAATAGATACGATAGATAGAAGGCGGCATAAAAGATAATATCTTATGGGCATTCAGTTCATTTTTATCACTTGTAATTCGGAGGTGTTCTGTACATCATCAAATGTATACAGCGGTTTGATATCTTGAAATGTTTATGTTAGAAATGTTTTTGCAATGTCCTTAATAAAAACGCGGGTCTCTATGTCTCGATCCTAAAGCTCTGCAGTACCACGAATATGTAATGTTTTAAGTAGAAATTTTAGTGTTTCCTTCACTGCAGAAGCCTGAGAACGAGAATAGAGCTATTTGAAGTTGCACAGAATAAATAAGCACAGAATACAACTTTAAATTTCGTTTTTTTATATCGAATCAAACTTCTTCGTGAGTTTTGGAACTGGACTTGTGCAGCATCCAGCAACTTTTACTTGGACATGACATATGCACTAATGCTCAGAATTTTTGTCCAGCGTTTCTCCGCGGCTGTATATAATGAAGCGCGTGTGAACATTTGCGTGTGTAAGGAAACGATTGATCAAAAACGATACCGCCCCGCCATGCCGCCGGTCTGCTCTAGTAAATTATGCTACTGTAAAAATCCAGCCTGATGATGTGGTGAGAGATGCAAACATGGACGACATTCCCATCGTTGTAAAGAAGCGGGCGATTTTTTGTGAAACTTTTATTTACGCATGACAGATCTGCGTGCGTCCACGGTGCTGCCGCTGCGATAGACCCTTGCATGCGCGCTTCATCATTACTGCACTAGAGTACACGACAAAAATTAGCGACATGTACAACCCTATAATGGACATGCGTCACACACAGTGTGCAACACGGAATTAACGCTAAGTCTTAATGCATACGTTGTACTATTCAGTGTATAAGTGTCCAGAGCAACCTCAGTGCTTATTTCCGATGTTGAGACGGACGATTGGTGATTTACCCCTGTGGAGACAAATAATAAAATTTTATTTCCATTTTTCTCATGGTGCAATGTCATCAGCATGAATTAACACCTGTCTGAGATCGGTCAAGTCGTTCGTCTCGTTACCAAGCGTCGCATGGACAGGCCAGAGATCATTATTTTGGTATCACGCTCCTGAGTGACACTACACTGACCCTAATAAGCATGCATCCTCTACTTTCTGTGCTGCGTAGCTGCGCGCAAACATTGGAAGAGCGGCTATGATGTTCAACCTATGTAATTGGAAAGATATATATTGAATCAACTACGACGAAAAGAAATCCCAATTCGGTTTGTCCTTAAACACAATTCTATTTTTATTTCGCTTCCTGGAGGTGACCCTTAAAAAATTCAAGTTTGCATACGATTTGAAAATCATGTGAACATTATTAAGGTAATAATTAGGTATGGCGACAAAATTCACGCAGAGTAAGTATTATGCTCAAATATATATATCAGTCGTAGCACATAGGTAAAAAAATTCGATGGGAATGTCTGCGGGTAGACTATAGATATCGTTGTTACATTATACGCCATCTCACAGCCCACGCTTGCTGTGTTCTGAAAGTGAATAAAACATCGCATTCTGGTCATGATTTGCATGAAAAAATAGCGCACTAGTTCAAAAAATGAAGGTCTGAGGTTGCATATGTTTGAGGAGATACGCCGCCTCAGGTAGCAGCTATAAGTTCTATTTGAAAGAGTGGAAAAGAATTCGAGGATTTTGATTGAATATATGTGATTTCTCATGAAATTTAAACGAGGCTTAAGTCACAACGTATGAAATTAAGTGAAGCTCGGCAGAATTCATCAGCTTTGCATTATCATTTGAAGCGTACACAGTGAGCATAAACAACTGCTACTGCGGCTTGCACGTAACATTTGCGATATACTTTAGTATCTGCGCGCTGTTACATTCTTGGCTGGACCCAACTTAGAAATAGCATTTGTGGCATGCAGGGAAAATTGCTATAAGATAACTTTCACCAGAAAAATAAAGAATGGAAACAATGAAAATTATAAGTTTATTCATAAAAATAGCAAAAATTTATTTTCGTTTGCAACCTCACCAACACTCGCTCACGACTCACCCTCAAGGCCTGTGCTCAAAGGCTTTCTTCATTTCGGACAAGGACCACAAGAGGCGCCTGTTCTCTTGCAGGAGGCTCTCAATTTTGCTGATGAGCTTCCCTTCGACCTCAAGGCAGCGCTGGTGTCGGTCTTTGAGCGCTTGGCAGCTCCCCAGCGCGTCCCGCAGCTCGAGGGCGAGCGCAGACTTGGTGACGCAGTCCTGGGCGTTGAGGGCGCTCAGCTTCTCGTTCTGAGCTAAGTGATCTCGCCGCTTCTGCTCCTCAGATTGGCGCTGGTTCCTCAGCTGCGCCAGCTCTTCCTTGAGTTTGCAAATTTCGCTCACTGTGCCTGGAATGCAGTATGTTTCCACGTGTTGGATCGTGTCGTATGTGTTTTAGTTGTGGTTCGCAATTTCGTGAACGTGAGCCTCTAACTCCTTTAGATTTTTTTCGATTGAAATAGCTTGTTCTTTTAGATGTTTGGTTTCGTTCTTAGCGACAGCCAGTTTGGTATTTTATTCTTAGCTCCAGATGAGTTGGTTAGTTTTTTCGCTGCTGGTCTTGACGACCTGCTGCTACTGCTGCAATTTAGCGTACTGTTTTTACAACTTATCAATTTAATCGGCTTTGATGATTCCAATCTTCTCCTGTTCTAAGTTAAATTCTACCTGTTCATTTTCCAAATCGCAAATTTTCTTATTGATTCTGTCGATTTTAGCATCAAGCTCTTTGAGGTTCAACTTCCGCTCGTCAATGCACTGCTCAAACTTATGCAAAGAAGACATCCCTTCTTTGTATCTCTTGAGAATTGGCGCGATTTGTGTTGCTAGCTGCCTGTTCTTCCTCTTCAAGCGTCGCAGTTCGCGGTTTTCAGCTCTGAACTTTTTCTTGAGGAGATGTAACTCGTCCGTTTTTCGAGATAAATCTTGCAGGGCAATCTCATCCTGAAGTAAATGATCCCACTTATTTTTTCCGTCGGAAAGTGATTCGATAGAGGAAGCGTAACGCATTTAAATGACAGCTGCACTTGCGCCGAAGTTTTGATTAACTTAACCACCTTTCTTCGAAACTCTCAAAATTCCTTAGAGTTTTACTTTTTTAAGGTAAGTTTTCCGTATCTGTGATACCAACACACTCAGACTCAGCACTATTGACCTGGTGGCTGTATTATGATGCCGTCACTTAATTCTATGATCTTAACAAGTATCAAACGCAACGAAGAAATGAGCATGCTAATGAATACAGGAAAACCAAGTTTTTCCCTATAAAATAATCACTTACCCCATTTCCGTAAGAAAATTCTAGTATGGATGTTTTGGAACCGGATCGTCATTACTAAAAATAAAGTGAGATAAAAATGGGGAAATTAATTTTAATTTTTTACTGTGGGACATGAGCTAATACATAGGGAATAAAGTTAATGTCACCCTACTTGAATAATTAGAAGATGCAGAGTCGGGCATACGTTACAGTCTCAAAGCCCCCCCCCCCCCCCCCCCCATTTATCTTATCTCCCTAGAACGCTCGTTCTCCATATGAGGACAATCTGTGCCCCAAGAACAGCGTGTTACAGTCGAGCTCACTTAATATCCAGCTACATATTCATTTTGTCCATGATAAAAGTTTCTTCCCTTGAATCCCACTTGCACCCGTCACTTGCATCCTAGCATGTAAGTTCGAGCCTTTATATATCTCTCCCCATATATCTCTTCCAGTATATTGATGCTATTGCAATAAACATTCATTCGTCGTACAGTAATATTCTGGAATTATTATTTTCAAATTAATGATACAGGAGCACTTATGTTTCGATTTTGGAGTTCTTGAGTGACGTCAAGCACAAACCAGTTCACGACAACCGAACCATCGAGGCTAGGCTGCCCCATGTACAAGAAAGTGATTTTTACCAGCATTTCACTAGATTTTTTAGTCAGGTTATTGAAAATATAGGTCATTTGTTTCTCTTTCTTGGATTATTATTCGTTTGAATATTCCCTCAGAAGTTTGCAGCAATGGTGTGGTTCTCATTATTTACTCGAAATGATAACGTGGTCCCAACAAAAATTACTTTATAAAAATGCAATAACAGAAATAAACCCAGGTTGAGTGAATATTTCGTTTGAATAGTTACCTAAAAATTTATTCGGACAATTTTGTTAATATCTACGAGAAATGCACAAAAAAAAAAATCACAATGAAAGAACTGGGCTAACCAAATAACTGGATGAAGAATTAACTGATCATTAGATCAATGTTTTAATGTAGATTATGCATTAAGAAGAGATCGAGTGGAGCACACACGGGGCTCCATACATGCAACCAACACTCAGGGTAAAATTTTTTATCCAATAAAATTCTTCCTCTCCTCAGCCCTCAAATTTCACTCATGGCTCATCTCAACTCGGAATGAATTTCATAGCGTTCAAAAGGATTGAATTCAGTGAATTGAAGTTAATTTAAGTCCTTCGTTCTATCGTAATTTATAAATGCACGATTAAAATATCAAACGAACTTACTGTTGAAAATCCATTACGATAAACATGACGATAATTACTTATCTTGGCGTACTTGAACCCTAATTACATATTTGAGCATCCCATCGAAATGAAATACAACAGTATTAGAAACAAAGTTGCATGAGCAAATTATTATCTCAACGTGATGCTGTAAATTATCTACTTGTAGCGATCTGATATTTCATATTTATTGAAGCAACGTTAAAGCGTGACTCCATGCAAATAACAGCTGTAACTTGCCTGGAAGGCTTAAACAACTTGACCACCTGCCGTCGTTGTTCTCAAAATTCCGAAGAGTTAACTGTTTCAATAGCAGTTTTAAGGTCCGAGAAAATGGAAGATTTCTACACGGCATTCCGATGAGGTGCATGAGAGTAGGTAATTGGATATTAAAAGTTGTTAATGTATTAGTGTAGGACTCCCTAGCAACAACAAAGCGATTTCAAGCGTGCGAAGAGATGGAACCACTCAGCATGGCCTACAGAAAACGAGGAATCGATGCACATGTAGGGTGTGTTTTGACACAGGATACCTTGCGCATAGAATCAGTAATTTAGGAAGCAAAGAGGAAATAAAAATGAGATTACAAAGAAGGCATGAAAATAGAAGGAAACCAATTGGACGGACCAAAATTTGTTAACATTGTGTATACTCGAGTCAAATAACAGTTATAAGTTACTTAAAATTTAAATACGAGTATGCTCGTTGCGGTAAAGTTTCATGAGCTAAGATTTCTTCTTCTCAGCCGACAAAAAACACGGATTAAAATATCCTGTTACCAGTCGATTAGTACCCTTATGAGAGCAACTTCGTTAGCTGTCAAGAACAGTTTTCTGTGTGGGCAACAGATTTATGTCGCTCAAATTTAACGATGTGGTAATTTTGAGGTAATTCACCTTCACTACGCCTCTGGTGAACGAATGTTTACAGTGAGATTCTTTTACAATCAAAGTCGTTCAAATCAAATTAAGAGTTCTGAGCTTAAAATACCTGTATAGTTCTAGGATATTTTGGTCCTACGGCAATATAAGCAATCTCAATTAGTCAGTATATTATTAGTTTAATGAGAGTTCTCTGTAACGTATGTTCTCAGTGTTAAGTGTGTTATATCATTTACAGACATATTTTTTTTTTGCGTTCAGGTTTAGCGTTCAGGGATACGCTATCTCAATCAAAAGCAGAAACATTCCAAAGGAACAATAATGATAGGCATAGTTGTACTCTAATTTCTCTTCTTATTCATTCTAACACGCAGCACTTCTCAAGTGTGAAGGGAGTATCAATCAAACAAATATTTTAGGTCTAAAATCACTTTGAAATAAAACAAATTTTGCACTAACGAGTTAATGTATCACTGTGTCGAACATTTATATTAAAAATAAAGTTAATCAATCATCAGCTCACAAGTTCAAGCATTCCCTGTTCTCAATAGATTTCTTCAGTGAGGATGCCTTTTGCAAGAGTTGTTTGTTCTGTTATTTAAGACACTCAATTTTACACAGCAGCTTTTCTTCGAGCTCCAAGCCTTTCTGGTGACGCTCTTTGAGCTTCTGGCAGTTCAGAAGCGCCTCTCTGAGGTCGTTTGTCAGCCTAGTCTTAACTGTGCAGTCCTTGGATGAGCTCTAGCTCAGCTCCTCATTCTTGGCGAGATATTCCTGCCGTTTTTCCTCTAGGAATTTCCGGTCTTCTCTCTGCTGATTGATCACTTGCTAGAGTTTTGTAATTTCAATTATGGTACTAGGAATGCAATTTTCCTCCAATTGCTTTATTTCATCGTACTTTTGCTGATTACAGTCAGCAATTTCATGAACTTCTGCCTCCAACTTCTTGAGACAATCTTCTAGTTTTTCGGCCTGTTCTGTCATCTGCAAGGTCTCTTTCTCGGCCACAGCTAACTGAGTTCCCTTGTCGTCGCTCCCTCCGCTCGCGGTGGTTTGATTGCAATATTCCCGTTTGAGACTCTTGAGCTTCTCCTGTAAATCGTCATACTGTTGCTCCAAAGCCTTCAGTTTACCGCTCCCCATTGTGACAATCCTATCTTGTTCCAAGTTGAATTCTGCCTGCTCGTTTTCAGTGTTGCAAATCTTCTTTTCGAGCTTGTTTATTTTCGCCTCGAGAGCCTGAGCTTTCATCTTCCGCTGATTAATGCACGCTTCAAACTGCTGTAAAGTACTCTTGCCTTCTTTGTATCTGTTCTGAATAGGCGCAATTTGATTTGCGAGCTCTTAGTTCTTTTGTCGCAAGCACTTGAGCTCCATGGCCTCTTCCTTGACCATTCTCTTCAGATGAGCTACCTCGCTTGTTTTCTGAGCTATTTCTTGCAGCGCACGCTCATTATGAATCTTACTGAGCATCTTCTTCTCCTCATTGCCACAAGCTCGGCTGGTGGTTGTGCAGTTCATTGTTTTTACGGTTTTTCCTCTGTTCGAAATTTCAAGAAACGAGCAAACTATCTTTTCGAAACTTTGACGCGGTGTGCTTATAAGGTGAGTGCTTGCGTATCTGTGATACCCGCGGAATGAGACGTAGCGAAAGGCAAACGGAACTATGGGATAAAAATAATATTTTGCTACTCTGCTCTTTGAAATTAGATTCTGGTCACACTAGATCAGGGCAGCGCGATAAAAAGTTTATGTGGTAACGAAATGAAAAGGTGTGTAATTATCAGAATTTTTCAAAAAGTGAAATTTTGCCTGCAAGCTGTGGTCAAAAACCTTATAGTTAAAAATCTTGGGAGGAAAGAGCTCGTACGCTATAATAATATTATTCCAGATTAAGTAACTATGCTGCTGGAAATTCCTTACAGGTTGAACTACGTACTTAGTCTTTATTAGACTGGTAAGTTAAAATGAATGAAGATATAGCGAAAAAATACGATTTATTTATGAAGGCCGATGAGCAGGCAAAGTTTGAATTGCTCGTAAAAAACGTGAGAAAAGCAATACCCAATATTCTTTCTCAGAAGTAAAATCACTAAGAGACAGGCGGTTGTAGAATTTTATGACAAGGTCAATAGCTATAATTTTCCATAGTCTATCAATATTATGGTATAATATGTTCTTTATTACTCCACGAGGTGTTTTATCTATTCATGTTTTAATTGTTTCTTAAAAACTGTAATTGACATTTAGCTGAAAATTTTTGATAACATATGCTCAGCACGAACGTTACTGAACTACGCTATTCAATGGCCCATGAACCCCGCTGCAGGAAACCGACCTCAGGGTCAGTCAATTATTGTATTTTATAAACATTCTGATCAAACTTTACGAAATTAGATACAATTATTTCATGTACATTGATCAACAGCTCTTCTTTTGAGTGCAACAAGTCTCCCACCCACGAAGATATGGGCAATGTTTATGAATCAAAGATCCAAGGAATTCCGTTGGATATTTGTCCTTGCAGACAACACACTTGGATGTGGGCCTCTCTAATTTCTTTAATAATCTGGTCTCATCTAATCGACTTGAAATCTTACGAGTCATACCGTCCGAAGTTCACTGCGGGACAGCCTCAATTAAGATGGAGTTTTGGTTAGATAAGTGAGCGTGTCAAATGCCACAATGGAAGGTGCTTTTCTCACTTTTTGTTGACATTGACGTTGTCGAATTTTATTACTGTAATTCGTGCAAGGGAAGGTGTAGCCTGATGGGACTCCATTTAACAAATTACAGATACCCAAACAAAGACACCCTGTAATGTACACTCACATCTGGCTCTCGATAGAGATCTATCCTGTTATCCAAGCATATCTAATCGTGGAGATCTCCTCTCATGGCGATGTAATCTCACCTCGATCTTCTTAATCTAATGTCAAGATCTGTCGGTGACACTGTCCGTCGCGTGTTCGGTTAACATCCGAACCCTCGTCAATGGCAGCCCAAATTACAAGATCATTGCGCTGACCGTGAGCTATTAATCCCCAATTGAAACGTGCTCGTTTTCCGGACGCTCAACTTTTTCAAATTGAAAGACACATTTGAGAAAAAAAGTATTCCTACATCACCACGGCTCAGAATTACATGTGCGCAAATATACATGATGTTACCTTACAATTTGTCGATGACTCGAAAAAAACTGCTTGTGCATTCACAAGAGCTATGAATTTCATGTGCATAAATAGGAGTAATTATTTTGATCTCTCCATTCCATGTTAATATTACGAGGCCGCTCTAACGCGAGGCTGAACTCGCCTCGGCCCGCCCATTGTTCAGATTCTGGCGTAAATTAGTCCAGAGCGGCGGCTCTCTTTCAAGTCCCCGGGTCTGTGTAGTAGGTGCTAATTGTGGCCGCTTTGTGTGACCAGACCCGCAGCGGCACACACTCCTCGGGTCTCGCGCATGCATCACCTGCTCGCGTTGTCGCCGTCAAGTTGTTGACGCTGTTGTGTTGATGCCGTTAAGTTGTTGATGTCGTCAAGTTGTTGATGCTGTTGTGTTGACGCCGTCAAGTTGTTGATGCTGTTGCGTGGACGCCGTCAAGTTGTTGATGCTGTTGTGTTGACGCCGTCAAGTTGTTGATGCTGTTGCGTGGACGCCGTCAAGTTGTTGATGCTGTTGTGTTGACGCCGTCAAGTTGGGGGCGCTGCTATGTTGACGCCGTCTAGTTCTTGATGCTGTTCTGTTGACGTCGTCAAGTTGTTGACGCTGTTGTGCTGACGTCGTCAAGTTGGACAGAAAAAATTCTGAAGGTTCATAAAAGAGGGGATTTTTATAATCAGTTTGAATTTGATGTCAGAGTTCATGTGTTTTTTATGTCTCACTTGTGAGCCCATCTTTGTTCCTGATGACGTCATCAGGAACACCTGTTCCTGATCAGAACCTGTTGAACGCGTAATCCTCATAGTAATAATTTTGGCTACGTTTTCTTAGAACACTTATCATGTAAAATTTTATGCACGAGAGTGACAAATGGGATTGCTTCTCACTCATTTTATCTTAGGAGAGTGCACACATTGGGGTGGTTAAATAAGAAAGGAAAATATTTTATGTGAAATTACATACACCACGACATCATGCCTGCCATCGACCAATATTTTACAACTATCTTATATGAATTCAACGTATCAACATTTCCCTAGCATCGGCGACCAACATTCTCTTTTTTTCGCCCAACAAGCCAGGATTTAAGTTTCATTTTATATAAATTACAGAGGCACCTCTCTCAAATGCCTGTATTTTTTAAATTTTGGTTTACGTTTATTTATTGAATTTTCGGAGGATAAATTTCCAAATCACAGAGTACCTTCTCTAGTCACCGCTGATGAGACTATTTGACTCAATATGCAGGGAATCTAGCAGAGCTGACATAACTTATTATGAAGATAAATGATTCAAGGCCCTAATTCTTTCCAACTGACGGGGCACGAGCTATAGAACAACCTGAAGAATTTTAGAATATGAAGAAGAGCTTGAACAAATAGATGAAGAGTTGCGACATGCACTCCAACATACCTACTGTTACACAGACGTTAATGGCACAACAGAAAATTTAGTAAAAACCTTGAAAATATTCCGCAGATGCATATTTTTTCGTTAGCCATCGACATATTTTAACGAAACGCATAAATTTCACTATGCAAACTTTGTTCAGAAAATGTGGAGTGTTTTCCAGCAGCGCGAAGGGAGCTATAAAAATGTTAATTGGTTTACTCGCCACTTTTTCCATTAGCCAGGCACATAAAGCCTCATTAAGCTATTAACAAATCCTTTGCAGGCTTTTCACGCAAACGCAATTATTCTGAAGAGCCTTCAGCGAGCAGCTTCGTTGCCGGTGACCAACTGTGCCTTGTGTGAGTAAAAAGAATATATAGGCGCTAGTATTTACATTTTATTGTGATAGTGAAAACCTTTAATTCGAGAGAGCGCTATAAGTCGTAATTGTAGGCAACGGGTATAAGTAAGAATGTCTTAAATCTTGTAAATGAAACATCCTCATGGTTTTATACATTCACTTTACGGATTTAGACCTAGTTTTCAGGGCTTTTTTCTATTAAGCGCAATGTGAAGCAGTCAATATCAACACGAGAGGAAAGATGCGGGCAGGCGAGCTACAACGAAGGATGCATCGCAATCTCCTCGTGAAGCGTCCAAGTTGCAGACAATATTGCAGAGCAATAAATGCCTGCCTGCAAAAGGGTGTAATTACCTGGCTTTCAAAAAATAGATAGCGAACAAACTGCGTCTGCAGACGAGGGTCATAAAATAAAGAGCCAGAGAAGATAGTCAATTTTGACCACTGGGAATGAAGTTCAGAGTAAGCATTCTGGAATTGTATTCCTTCGTTAAATATTAAGAAATTCTAAGTGTTCTTTTTCGCCAAGTGTAGGTAGCGAGGATTAGCTTGAATTCGTGGGAAACTACTCATAACTGATTGAATTAAATTAGCTCAGGATTCGTCCTCGCACGTAATGTCAATATACAAGGAATAGCAACTATAGCAGCATCTGCAACCTGTTAGGCTTTGTAAACGCAGACTAACTCAACCAAATTACGCTATGATTGCTTCCCAAATTTGTCTCAATGAGGGCTTGGTAATTGCAAATAAACTTGCTCATCTTTCTCAAGTGTCGTCCATGAATGCTGCGTTTTTTTCATTGAATCTTGTCTTTCCTTTCCGAGTTGCGGCGCTGGTGTGGAATCGCGACTGGAGAAGGCTCCAGTCGTCTGGGGCGAGTCCGAACTTGTCCATATTACTACCGCAACTCTCCTCCTATGAATATTAATTAAGAAACGCAGCCGCCTTTGAGTTTCGCTCTCAAACAACACCTAAATGACAGTAATCGGTTCAAGAGACTAAGCTTTCATCCTAATGGGAACACCAGCATGCGCTGCCAGCGAGGGCTTCATCCAGCGTTGCTGGGAGCACGAGGCCTTCTGCAACATGTGACTTTGGAAGTCATCGTCATCGGCATGTAGCTTGTCAAGTGAATTGTAGTAATTTGAAAATGAAATTCATGCGACTAATTTTAATCCTGAATATTTTCGTCTTGATCCTGCGTCTACAATTTCAAAATTATATTCAGCTTTTATCATGTTTCAATTTTAATATAATTTTCATTATTTATAGGAATTACGCATCTGTTCCGTAGATTCGAAGAACCTGGTGTATGGTCAAACTCTGAATTGATGGATGCTGGGGTGAAGTCAAAATTAATTAAGAACCATAAAAGCTGTCGAATTTATAAAGAAATTTTGCGTCCAGTAAAAAATTTGAATGGGATTTAATTATAAGGAAAATAAAAGTTCTTTGACTATAAATAAAAAAATAGTTTTTTTCAAACTTTCATGTTTGAGATCTAAGAAGAGTCGCGTTGTTGAAGCTCTCTAGTTAACCGCACATTTGATCTATTTTTTTAAAAGTCAGACAATTCTGCACGTAATTGGTCACAGATAAATCGCAGAAGCCCGCCTCTCAACGTGCGATTTCAGGAAAATAATTAACCCCTGCGATTAAATTGAATGTGAAGTTTCAGGCCTACTGTATTTATACCATAAAATATTTAAGCAGTGAGACGGATGGGTTGATTAAAGTTTAAATTCAGGCAGCATAAAGGCAGGACCGTGCGGTTGTCCGCCTAAATTCCAGAAGCCCATCTAAGCTTCTGTCCAAATTTCGGTCTTTAATTGGAACAAAGCCGAGCCTGGAAATGATGGCCATCTTTATTGTAGGGAGTGGACAGTTTAGTGCAACAGCGCTGGCGCGACGGAACCTTCTTCTTTTACGAGGCTTTTGTTGGAGGTTGCCTCCAATTAGCAGCGAGTATTTCACTGAATTATGGCAGCACAACCCTTCTCGTCATCCTGTCTCCTTTTTGTCCGTGCGCAGCCCTTCATTTTACCCTTCTTGCAGCTCTTCAGGCAGTCCTTCATGTATCTTGCAACCTTTTCATACACCCCTTCTCGCAGCTCTTCAGGCAGCCCTTCATTTATCTTGCAACCTTTTCACACCACCCTTCTCGCAGCTCTTCAGGCAGCCCTTCATGTATCTTGCAACCTTTTCATACAACCCTTCTCGCAGCTCTTCAGGCAGCCCTTCATGTATCTTGCAACGTTTTTGTTCAACCTCTGCAGTTCTTCTTGCTGTTCTTCGTCCAACTCTTCTCGCAGATATTTTACAGCTCTTCGTACGTACCTGCCTTCGTTCAGCGTTCTGCACCGCATGTTAGTGTAGCTTTATCTGCAGCGTTCATACACCCTTAGAGCGGCCGTTTTGGTTGATTTTGGGGCAGCTCTTCGTGCTTTCTTTCAAGCTAACCTTCGAGTAGTTTTTCATTCGTGCAGCACTCCTGTAGTACTTCATTCGGGCAGCACTCGTGTAGTACTTCATTCGTGCAGCACTCCTGTAGTATCATACTTCATTCGTGCAGCACTCCTGTAGTATTATACTTCATTCGTGCAGTACTTCTATAGTACTTCATTCGTGCAGCACTTCCATAGTATTTCATTCGTGCAACACTTCTATAGTACTTCATTCGTCCAGCACTTCCATAGTACTTCATTCGTGCAACACTCCTGTTGTACCTCATTCGTGCAGCACTTCTATAGTACTTCATTCGTGCAACACTTCTATAGTACTTCATTCGTGCAGCACTTCCATAGTACTTCATTCGTGCAACACTTCTATAGTACTTCATTCGTCCAGCACTTCCATAGTACTTCATTCGTGCAACACTCCTGTTGTACCTCATTCGTGCAGCACTTCTATAGTACTTCATTCGTGCAACACTTCTATAGTACTTCATTCGTGCAACACTTCTATAGTACTTCATTCGTGCAGCACTTCCATAGTATTTCATTCGTGCAACACTTCTATAGTACTTCATTCGTGCAGCACTTCCATAGTACTTCATTCGTGCAACACTCCTGTTGTACCTCATTCGTGCAGCACTTCTATAGTACTTCACTCATGTAGCACTTCTGTAGTACCTCATTCGTACAGCACTTCTATAGTACTTCACTCATGCAGCACTCCTGTAGTACTTCACTCATGCAGCACTCCTGTAGTACTTCACTCATGCAGCACTCCTGTAGTACTTCACTCATGCAGCACTTCTGTAGTACTTCATCGCAGCTCTACACTTCCCTACGTTGTCGGTGGTGAGGCGTAGAGCACCTGCAGCGCTCTCCTCTCACTCGCACGCCGTGAGCAGCTTCTGCAGCTACTTAACTGTATTGCATGCCTCGAGTAATACTTCAAGTCTCAAATTTTAACGCACACACTGTGTACTACACGTACTGCTCATGCATCATTACTCTTCTTTGTTCCTTCTTAAGAAGTTCAGTGTTAGAGACACTGTGTCTTCCACTGGCTGAGTCCAGCTCTCCCCAAAATTGTTAGGGCTTGCTCTTTGATATTTTTGTATGAATCTCTAATGTAAAAAATGAACTACTATCTCAGTTGTTGACTAGTGAAAAAATGACCCAGAGGGGGAGAAAATTTGTCCACGTTCATTAACAATTAATTTTATATAGCACAATTATAAAACATAGTATGAGTTTACCTTTTTGACAGCTTAATTATTTATGTCTAATCACTAAGATTTCAATGTATAGAAATATTGTTTAAAATAAAATGTCACGAATGAAATAATCTGTGAGACAGTGAACGATTGATAACTGTTATGATATGATACAGCGCATAAAGTTATTACCTGAGGTCTAGGGACGGTCAAAAATCTGTGTTAGAAACATCCACGAAAGTTACAACTTCTAATAAACAAAGATCGAGGTCATCGAGATGAATTAAGATGAACTTACATAAAGTTTCTGCGTAAGCAAGGCTGTGTGAGCAAAAAACAGCTAAATTTTATTCCTACTGAAATTATTTAAATTGCATAACAGAAGGAACTTAAGTAGGCAAGGTATTGAGAACTGAACCTACCCATCTCGATCTGAAGTCTCATTTTGGTTCTAGGATATTGGGAAATCACATAAAACTTTCTAAAAGAACGAGGGACTAAAACTATCTCAGTCAAATTCTGGCAAATAAACAAACGTGCAACACGGAATGAATACGATTTGCTTGAAATACTATGCTCTTCCAAAACATTTTTTGTGTTTTAAAAACTCTAACATTCACAAATGACAGTTTCACTCTTTTCTGTACATAAATTATGTGTTTCATTACTTTCATTCCCTATCCTTCCGTCAAATTCTCAGTCTAATCTATGTCCTGTGTGATTTATACGAACCGCTAATAATGCTATTAGAGAACCAAATTTCTCGCCTGACAAAGATTACATAAAAACGTTTCCATGGCGTACGAGAAGCAACTAACTTCAGCCGTCCGTAATTCCATAGCTGAGTGGCGGCTCCCACAGCCAAAATCGACGAAGTATCGACACTTTGCTCTATCAGACATCTGGCTTTCTCCTAGACACTCTTCTCACCTTTGTTACACATCTGCAGTTTATTATGGCGGTCGTGACGATGGGACGCGATATGCCGGGAGATTTAACACTTGTTCTAGTCCCGACGTGGATGCTCGCGCTATCTATTACATCTTGATTTTAGACGCAGTAAGCTATTACAGAGATTCTAGGGATGGACCAAGCTCTCCTTTATCATGCGACTCGATACTTAAGTCTTGTTAGATTGAGCTTCGATAGCATTCTTGGGTGACATATGGGCGCCGTTCGCACGCTGCAGATTTGTGGGCTCGGAACGAGTGTTCTCAAGCATGCCCCCTCAAAGCATATACATAGTCTCTAGGATTATCGTCCCATGACATTTGGTCTCAAAGTATTTAGTGTCAAGGTTTATTGTCATGTAGTCTCTAAGTGTGTAAGCTCAAGTTTTCATCAGGTACGGCGACGACTTGTGGATGGAAATTCGCAGCCACGTCGCAGCAGGCAAAGCAAGCGAAGTTCATGTACGGGGAAGAGTAAATTCCCAATGCAGGAAAATGATGAGTACTGAAACACGAGACTCTTGAAGGCTGCATGCACATGGGGGTGCAGATTAAGCTTGGAAAACTGCTTATCGGAGGAGATTGTGGAATTTGAAATTTTTGCCGAAACTCACGCCTTGCAAGGGAATTAAATAGAGAGTCTAAAGCGTGAGCGTTCTTTTCCTGCAGTGAAAAATTAATTTCGGAAAAGCTTTGCGAATTTTTTCAAGACTGCGGAAAATGTCATTCATGAGAATTTAGAAATTAATAACAGAAATTGAACAAGAACTGATTTTTTGTACTTTCGATTCAAGTTTAACTGATATTAACAATGCTATATTGTTTTTAAGAGAAAGTTATGCATGAAATGCAAGGAATACCATGTGATTGGGACCAAATTTATTGAACTTTAGGCATATTCTATAACTCGAAACGATAGAAGATACTTTCTTTCACTTTCGTTTGATCACGAAATACTGGAAAAATACACCTCTGTCGTAGAAAAAGCGACAATCAAAAAACGCAGTAGATACAGAAGTAAGGAAAGTTCACACAACGACTGCGGTTACTACAGAGGTCCCTGGCAGTCTTTCTTCATCGTTAGTTTCTTTTTGATTCAATAATTCGAGGACATGAACAAAGTAGGCAATTACTCGCAGACGTCCATGGGCCGAAGTCAACGAGGACTTCAGTGATATATGAGCTATAATTCTGGGCTGCTCCGGCCGCTCCACTCGCGCATGTATACTGCACGGCCACGCAACCCCGGGCTGCCTGGCTTTACGCGTTGCGCGAGTGTGGAGACGCAAGTTTTTGCTGCCGAGACAGGGTTATATCGCACGTTTAGTAAGGGCTTTTATTGTGTGTTGAGTTAGAGAGTGACGATTAACCGTGAATGAAGCACTTTCAGCTATCAGTATAAATTTTATCTCTAGAAATGTATGAAACACATTGTGACGGTATGGTTACGTAAGTTTCTGCTTCTGAGACAGGGTCATATCGCACGTTTAGTCGTGGTTTTTACTGTGTGTGTTGAGTCAGATGGTAATGACTAACCGTGAATGAAGCACTCGACCTTTCGGCGATCAATATAAATTTTCACTCGAGTAATGTGAGCAGCACATGAGGCATTAGTTCTGCAACGGACAGTAACTATGTTCATATAGGAGCGCTCGGACCTAAGCCGGATGGATCAACAACCGGACTCGGGGACCTCTTGAAATGGACGGAAAAAGAGATATTGCAATACAAAGCATGACGAGTTTTAGAAGAAGCTTCGTGAAATTATGGAACGTTTGATGAGTTTTGGAAAGTTTAATGCCTTCTTTGTGCGGTGCTTCATGATTTTTGTTGATTTGTTTGACGAGAGTTGAAGATTCTAGAAGAGTGACTAAGCAAGACTTAAAACAACGCTTTTTAATTTATGACAGCGCGCTTCGCAGACATCATCGCTTGGCTTGGTGAGTTCTTGGAGCGTTGCTTGGGGATTTTTTTTACGGCGTAACTTGATGAAATTTTACAATGTAACGCTGTACTTTTTCTGCAATGCGAAGATCACGGATAAAATTTCTGAGTCACCAATGTGAAGATTTCTTGGCAAATCAATGCTCAAGACTTCTTTGTGCAGAGGGCACTCAGTTTAGGAGAGACATTTGTTTTGGCGAGACACCTATGTCTGGAACGTAGTTATTCCATTAAATATTACTTTAAATTATAAATTTTACATAAGTATGTTCTCTCCTTTGCCTTCTGAACAATTATTGAGGAAAATACCTCGATTTGAAGAGATGCGACACACTCTGGGCCTGTAGATTTGGGCTTGTACTGTGTGTCCCCAGTAAACCTGGTTCTATTTCTAGTCCTGTTCTGTTTCCTAACCTAGTTATAAAAAGTTACCAAGTGAAAAATTCGAAGCATTGAAAGTTAAAACAAAATTTTATGTGCTTTAATGATGCACCTATCAGAAACTTTGCGTGTTTATGAGCCATTAACTGATAACCTTATTTATTTATTTGCTATGTTGGTTAATGTACTATGGTTCCAGACACATTCACGCGTTTCTAAGCGAATCTTCATCACGTTTCAATTTAATACAGACACATTGGCCCTTTGCTAAGGGAAATAAGTTGACGTCTGAAGTCGAACACTTTCACGCATTTATTAGTTAAGTTAGTTGTCTCATTTCAAAGGGATTTATTAGCACAGATGGTAAATGTCTCAAATGAGACAAGTATTACTGCATGATGATATTCAGTCCCATAAGGGAGGGGCCAATGAACGGCACAAAATTTAAGAAAATTAGAGACAACCGTTGTAGGAGTCGTGAGGTAAAAAATTATGGGCACCAAGAGGTGTCGTTCAAGCGTCGTTGAATTTCTTGATATTTAATTACTGTTTTGGAGTTCAACATGAAAAACAACATTCATGTTTTTGGGGATCAGCTCTTAGAAAACCTGGTTAACTAATTCGTATTGCATTGTTCTTCTCATGAATTGAGCTTACAAACTAGGGTTTAGATTTCTGGCAAGCGTTTCAGGGAGCAGCACATGTACGTCCAAGAGTAACAACCTAGTTGAAAATGCAATTACACAGACCTATACATATATAGTACACCATTTTCCTATAGGCTCTGAAAATGCATTCATCGGCTCATCTATGAATGTTCCTTTCAAATGAATGAACTACGCAATGCATCACTTACCAGCCGTGGTGGAGACTTTGTGCATGATAGATGATATAACATTTTATAAAATTTGCTGAATTCGACATGAATGAATAGGAGACCTAGAAATAATTTCTTTAGGTTTCCAAGGTTTTGTTCAACTTAATTTATTTCTAAGTTAGTTTATCTGTGAAATACAGAAAGCATATCCTCAATGACAAGCAAGTTTTCTAAAATAACAGTTTACTAAGCGCACAAGAGGTAACTAAGGCTTTTAAGTTCTAGAATACGAAGTAAAAACGCTGTACCTAACGCTAGCATTATTGTTCAAGGCATTACGTTATTGACTGAAAGTAAAGTAAAAATTATTGACTGAAGTAAAAACGCTGTACCTAACGCTAGCATTATTGTTCAAGGCATTACGTTATTGACTGAAAGTAAAGTAAAAATTATTGACTGAAGTAAAAACGCTGTACCTAACGCCAGCATTATTGTTCAAGGCATTACGTTATTGACTGAAAGTAAAGTAAAAATTATTGACTGGAGTAAAAAACGCTGTACCTAACGCTAGCATTATTGTTCAAGGCATTACGTTATTGACTGAAATATTCAAATTACATAAGATAAGCCTCTTCTAGAACATAGCAAAATATCGCCCGATGTGTAGTATCGTAACTTTGAACGGACCGCTTTTTCTTAACGCATACGAGTACACAAAGCATCATTTCACTTTCAACCTCGTTCTTAACTGGTTAAAAATAGCAAAATGAAATATAAATTAAAGCAGTCGACTATATTGGATCATAGAGTTTAAAACGTGGCTAAAATATTGTAAGCATATATAGTGAAAACATTTTTTTATTATGTTATCAGCTTTGTCCTTGGTTTTTAGGACCACGGAGTTATTTTGAATAGAATATTCTTTGACGAGCGCTCACAATGAAACTCGATGTGTTGTAGATGATATGACTTTTTGTCACAGTGTAATTAGCGCTGTTTAATAGTAAATTAATTTATCTATATCCATCAGCAACGTTGTTCATGAAGTTCTCAAGTTTTTAGCAACGTTAAATAAAAATTATACCATCACGTGTTGCAATTGCCGCCTAGAAAGCATTTTTCAAGTTTTGTAAATACGCAGTTACTGCTTCACTAACATTGTGTTTATTTTAAGCAGTTCCAATTTAATTTTTTAATGTCAGGTAACTCTGGAATCAGTATTGTTTCGTTTCCTTCAGAAGATAAGCTAAAATTGTATCATAATCATCAAATCCCTTGCACTGGCATGAAGCGATAACAAATACCATTGAACAGATTCATTTCTAGATATTTCATCAGTGATTCTAAAATTTTACCTTTACCTAAAGTTGTACTTTATTTTCCATCCTGGGTTCATGGTTTCTATTAACCTCTTTTATCGCAGCAAGATTAAGTTTTCGTCCAGTGCAGTGCGCCGGCGTATTCTTATATCGCCCGCTCCCAATATTACCATGGCATTAGCGTGCTCGCTACGGAGCTCATCTTTATTCGAAGCCAGACCTTAGTACTGCCATAGATTGCGAGGCTGATCGTATCAGATGGCGAGTGTCAGGTCGGGCGATACAAACAAGCAAGAGGTGTCATAATTACAGACACGGACCAGCACACTGCCTTGAGGCGCCGCCAAAACGCCGCTCGGCTTCTCCCTTCGCCGTGCTCTATGACTCCGCCAGCGTCGCACTCCCCTCCTGACTAAATGGAAATTTGGTTGGCTTCTCAGGTGAAATATGGCTCCATCAGATTGACTAAATTAGCTGGTAAGTTGGCCGCGCAAACGACCGTACTTCGTATAAAACAAGCTGTAACGGACTTTGAGAAGGCCATGGTGGGTCTCGCTGGACAAAGTTCGTAAGTATTGGGAATGCCTTGCGTGTGTGTGTTGTTGTTCGGGTTGGACTCGCAGGGAAACCTGCTGCCAATGTGGGGAAATTTATTCGATTTTTGCCGAAAAAATTTCTCCGTGAATTATAAAAAGCTCTAGAAAAATTGTGTAGATTATCAATTGAAATGCTGAATTTCTAGGAAAACCCAACGATAATTGAGTGCGTGAAAATGATAAAAATTCAAACTCTTTCTAATTCTTTAAGCCTTAAACGATCTAACCCGAGATCTCTCATCATAGATTCTCTACAAGTTATTTCTCTAGACAGACAACTAATTCAGCTTAGCACACAATTATTCGAGTTCGGTACATATAGATAATATTGAAAGTTTTACTTTGATTGATGTGATAAAAATAGTAGTTAAAGTAAGAACAGACCTTGCCTTTAGATAATAAATTATTTCTCTAAGGGGTTAATAAGATGTTGATGGGCTTTGTGGGTGTCCCGAAAATTTTCATAGTATTCTGCACACAACTCTTTAAATTTACCTTTATTTCGCTGTCAGTCAGAAGCGTACTTGTGTAACCTTTAGCTTTAAATTTAACGGACTGTATTTCAGTTATCAGCTAAAATACTTCGTTTAAAAACATGTTACAAAATTGAAACCGTTAGCAATTTATTTCATACATTATTTTAATCTGGCATATGTAGAGAACAATTTGCGTTTTGTTTTAACTTGGCATTATGTTTCCAACGCAACCCCCATTGTGCCTACGTAGAAACATTGTACGTGTTGTTTTAACTTTGCATTAAATTTCCTACTTAAGCACAATTGGGATTAGTGATAAATTCCATAATCTCTTATAAAGCACTTCATCTCCTAGTTTCGAGTTGGCTTTCAGACATGCATGCCAAGTTCTTGCCTAAATTCGTGCGATAGTATCCATCAAAATGTTGTTGCCTGTCACAGAAGAGCTTAATAACAGCGTCGTCAATCATATTCTGGTATTCTTTGTCTGCCCTTCTAGAGGTTATGTTGTAATTGACTAGGAGCGAGCACGGCAACAATTAATCTGTTATAATTACGTGAGGCGCGGTAATAGCTTCCCAGCTGGCACCTCGCGTCTAAAAACAGTAACGCACCAAACAAATCGCCTTCAGGCTTCTTTCTTACAAGACCAACAAAAAAGGAGCCCCAAAATGATAACTTGCCCTGAACGATTGGATGTGCCAGACGGGCCTATAATTAAAGCGCTTGTATGCCACTATGAAGATTCAGATAGCGATCGCTTGAAATAAGTAATGAATGGTGCTAAGTTGAATCAAGTGCAGGAACTGAAGGCTTATCGCAATGTTAGTATATTAGCTGTAAGTTATGGTCGTGTATACAACCTGCTGATATGATAATGACATTTGAGGCATGAATCTTTTGCATCAACTACGTAATATTCTTCTGTGTTCTTAGCTGCAGTGATTTCTAAATATCACGTAATTGTTAGAAGAGAAAAAGGGCTTCTGGTCGAAGCGCCTCCAGTGATTACTTACAACTATATTTCTGTGCTCAAGGAAAGCAAATAACAGACTATGAAAGGCGTACAATTTAAAACACAACAATGGCTATCACTTGCGGAAAAACATTAGCTTTTGGAATAAAATATTTCAGTGATTCGAGTTGGCGTTCAAACCGAGTTATCGGACGCGCTATCGATGCCTCCGAGCTAACAATTCTTGAAGAAATGAGACTGCGCTGCCTTAGGACTCAGATTCTTATCACTCCCAATGAACATAAAATCAACAGAATTTGGCCAAGGTGCAAAGAAGGTGTTAGGAAATGAGCGGTGCGAGACAGATAGGCTTGAAAAAATGCCTCATCGTTCATTGAGATGAAGTTAGGGCACCACCCTGAGAAGCGGTGCCCCAACAGCACAGAGCAATAAGGGCTGATTTCATGGTTCTTGTGCCGCTCCTGGCGCCGCAAGGGACGCGGGTCCGACCCACTCTCCGGGTCGTATGAGATGCGCGCGGATTAGCTCCACCAAACACTACCTATAACTAGAGGTGACGGCCGGAGTCCCAGGGTCTGTCATTAAGCTGGTGCCGACTAAACATTACGTACAGCCAATACTTTAGCTCACTAAAAAATGCTCGGCTCGAGTTCCCTGAACAACGCCTAAGATATGCTCTCCTCCACGTTCCGTCAAACCGTCATGAGTTTCCTCGCACGCTCTATTGAAACATCCTTGTGTGTTAGACATGCATATTTAGGGCAACCCCAGCAATATTCAGATCTTGTGAAAGAAAATATGGCATAATAAAGAGCGTCCATCTTCAACAATGAGATATGGAATCAGGTGCACTCATTGCTCGGGGCGTCTCCTTCAGATAAATAAACTCAACCCTTTCATACATGTACACTTTTTTGAGCTTATCGAAAGAATTTATTGACGCCCACAGGTTGGTCAGTTTTAGACTCTAGCAATAGGCCTTTTTCTGAAAGTTGATACTTCATAAGAACATTAATAATTCGCGCTACTTCATTTCCAATGAATGATTCAAGCTAGCAGGAATATGCTAGCCTGCGATGCTAATTTAGCCTCGAAACTACTTAGATGAAACCTAGCGATGCTATTTTAGAAAAATGATCATTTGAATGCTATGTAGGGTGCTAGAGGGGATGAGCGCATAAGAGCTGAAATACATGAGTTATAAAATTTTTGCTAAAATTCATTATTTTTCCTTGATTCTTTCTTGCTCTCGATGTAATGCGTCCTTCACTGTTTCGCACAGTTCTATTGAGTTCCAAGCCCTGTCTCTTGCAGTCTTCAGGGCGGGATTGTCTTTTTTTGCAGCATTCTATACCGCTTTAAAAACATAGATGTTTGCTCAGTCCTATGCAGTACTGTCCTTTACTGCATTGCCAATTCGATAACGTCATATTCCATCAACATGGGATGATGGTGAATTAGAATTCGATAGTGTCATGTATCATCATCGTTTGATCATAGTAAATTTGGATTCGATAGTGTCGTAAGCCATTCTCTAATGATAATGAATTTGAAGTCGATAAGGTCATATACCATCATCATTTGATAATAGTGAAAAGAGTGAATTCGAATTCGATAGTGTCATACACCATAATATGGAGTAATATCGCTGTTTTGCAATATCCTGAAGTGCTCAACTATTGTGGCGTTTCATAAACTGTAGTTTCTTCCAGCAATGTCTTGCAATATTTTTTCAATGTAGTCACTGCAATGTTTTATCTATCAAACTTTGTCTCTGTGGATGCAGTAATAAAATGTTTTCTGTCCTGTATTTTCCAGCAGTATCTGGCAGTGTTGTATGGAACTCTGAAGGGCCTTTTCTGAGCTACAGAGTCTTGCAGTATACTGTGGTGTCATAGAAAGTTCAGCAGTGTTTTGCAGTATTTATCTGCTATGTTTCGTAAGCATGTACTGTAATGAAGCGTCTTACAAAAGCCGTCGAAATCATGTACCATTAGACCATATCGTTTGATATCCGGAAGCATCCTGTGAAGTCCTTTAATATTCTCGTAACTTACAAAATGATTTGATGCTCTCTCGTTCGATCGAAATGTTTAATGTTAAATAAGTCCAAATCATTAAATATCCTGTGTCATACTCTCAAATCTTGTGGTATTTTGTTGCCTCCCTCTAAGCCCTTAAGATCCTTAGCGTCCTGCTAAATTCTCGTCAGGATGCGTCGTTTTTAATATTTTAAAATCCTGTTGCGTTTTCCAAATCCTTGATCATTCTGCTGCGCTTTTCTGTGTCTTTCTCCTATGCCACGCCGTGTCCTGTGATGTGGAGGAGAGTGCAGATCGGCTCAGAGGAGCCAGGCAAAGCGGTGCAGCAGGGTGCTGATGTGGTGCACTTCACATATGCGCCTCACGCCGTACAGGACCTTGTTTGTGAGGCGTCTTCCAGGCATCTTCCATAAATGTTCCGCACGCCTTCCAGGCGTCTTTCAAGCTCCTTGCAGACGTCTTTCAGGTGCCTTCCATGTGTGTTCCAAACGCCTTTAATTCAAGTGTCTGCCAGGTGTCGTCCACGTGTCTTTCAGGTATCTTTTAGGCGCCTCTAAGGTGTTCTCCAGTCGTCTTCTTGGTGTGTCCCAAGCGTGTTCCAGGAGTGTTCCAGACATTCTCCATGCGTATTCCAGGAGTGTTCCAAGCGTCTTCCAGGCTTGTTCCAGGAGTGTTCCAAGCGTCTTCCAGGCTTGTTCCAGGAGTGTTCCAAGCGACTTCTAGGCGGGTTCCAGGAGTGTTCCAAGCGTCTTCCAGGCGTGTTCCAGGAGTGTTCCAAGCGTCTTCCAGGCGTGTTCCAGGACGATCCGCGCTGCGATCGCGCGGCGGGCGATCGTATCGCGCTAATGATGGAGAGCTGGCGCAATCGCAGCGAATCTCATAGGCGATCAACATCACTTGTCGACTGATGCTATCACGGGGCACCGAACAACCATAAGCACGAAAACAGAGAAAACCATCATCATGAAAACAACGAGCGAAATTGTTCTAGTCTCCTCAAAAATATTGAGCGTTTTTAAGCGATATATGTGTCGCTTCTTTGAGCGATGGAGCCTAGCGAGCGATAAAAAATTAAATTGAAAAATTGCTCCAGAGTTGATCAGACTCTGCGCACTGAATTAAATAATTTCCTGGGGTAAGCCAACTGAAGGTTTCTGCATTTGAAAGTATAGAAAAAAAAATTGTAAGAGGAGCGACTACCTATACAAATGCGCGCCTCTTTTGTAATGTTACTCAAGAAGGGAAGGATTTAGATCGACGCACATCTCTAGTAATTTTTTATTTCACCTAAACTTGCGGAGCTTCCACTTGCTGGATCTAAGCGCTTGCAGCGTGTGCGCCAACTCCTAAAAACATCGTGAATGTTGTAAGAGTGAAGTTTAACTTAATCTCGCATCATTGTTAGAACTATGCAGCATACTTTACAAAAAAGCCTACTTCATATTAAGAGCTGCAGGTGTAGAGGTGAGTAATATTTAACACGTTTAGACAGTTGTGGTGCAGTATTTCAAGTAACAACGACTTTAATAACGGAAATTTGAGATGCTGCGCCGAAGTTACTCTCGGAGATGAATATTAAAATAATTTGAATACCTCTAAGAACATCAAAACGGGTTTAAAGGCCCATCTAAATCTTGTCAACCTACTAAAAGCCACAAATAAGAACAAATCGTAAGAAAATAAGCGTGTGGTACCAGCGTACTGCTCATGTCTTCACTGAGAGTACGGTGTGCTTCATTCGAAACACTATAAGTAACATCTTTGACAACTGGCCGGGCACACAATCACCTCTTGAATGCAAAACTTCTGCCCATTTCAGATTCACAAGTTATAAAAGGCACGATTGTATTCTTTATTTCAGCATGAGTTTAGATCTGATATTGGTGTTTTGAGCACTTTGTCACTTCGATCGTGTTACAAATTTTTCATTGTTTGACAAATTGTTGTTTGACGTTCATCATCGTTATTCGTGAGCTACAATGTATTGTCCTGCACAACCTGCACTCATGAAGCTGTCACTCTACCGTATGATCGCAGTTTGCACTTTGCATATTCTACAGTATAGCCACGCTACCAGCTTCTTACAGCAGTTGTTTGCATTGGCACAGGCAAACCAAGGTAGACTTTTTATTTCCACCGGAGATCTTAGATTTTTTGTAGAGTCTTTCGCTAAACGAGTGTGTTCTACGATTGAAGATGGTAATAAAAAATTCACTTCAGTGATTCACTTCGAGCTGTTATTTTTCGGTAATGTGGATGTCAAAACGAGCCACGGTTCATTTTAACCTAATAGTTTGGTGTGACGATTTTCGAATCTGCCGCTATGCAGCAGTGCCTAACTTTCGGCACTTTTTCTAATAGGTGAAAAAATGCACCACAAACCGAAAATAACAAACTCATTGCGGTCAAACCTCATGGTTATATTCAATGCAAATGTTTGCTCTCATGTGTTTCAATTGACTTTGTGTTGTTTGACGTTCATAAATTAGGTTCAGGACCGCAGGTCTCGTAAGGTTAAATTTATGCGTTGCTACTGTTCTGTTCACACGTTTTTTACTTCACCCATTGTTACATGAATGCCAGACAAAACTCGTGCATGCTGTGGCAAAAACTCGTCCGTGCGAAATGGGAAGCCTAGAGATAATTTAGATAATTTCCCATTGGTGGGAGCTTATAAATCAATCTTCATTATCACGGAGTCCTATCGTCGTAGTGAAGCGCATCGTATACTTGTTAGAACTTATTTTTTAGACCGAGCTTTGTGTTGATAAAAACATTAGGTTTCGACTCGGTCTGATGTCAGTTTTCGGATGTCTTTGCAGTCAATTTTCATAAAACAACAAGATAGCATTTGACGAGATTTCGTTTCCAGCGAATGAAAATTTCTGGTTTCAGAGGCGGCTAATCTACTCTCAATTTTAAAGTTCCCGTATTACAGTAAATATATCAAGGCTATAATTCGCTGAGCTATTTCCAATTTACGCATCAGAAGGAAAGAAACAAACTATTGGATATAACTTTGTCCATAACAAAGAATATTACCAAAAGTTTTACTAGCAAGTGAAAAATTGAATGCCCTATACCATCATGGATGAAATTTTACTTGTTTGATTTCAATAGGTCTCCTAAAACCGTAATCACAGCTGTTCTGATTTCAGCAGTTCGGCCAAACGAACAAAAAAGACCGGCAAAAGCAAAGTTTCAATTCTTATTTTATAGCCGCAGTGTCGGAAACGTTCGCATGTATTCCTAAATTTAAGCTAAAGACACAGTAAAAAACCAAACCATCCTCCGATTCATCAAAATAATTAGAGAGAGACACTCGTTCAGTTTGCAGATGGCAGGCGCCTGGAATTCATCATCAGAAGTTCCTTTAGACAATTATTCATATCGAGTGTCAGCCGCGGTGTGCCGAGCCTCTGTCTTGTAATGATGGCTTCCATGAATTTCCGAGATCAAAGAGACGCTGATGGGCGGCAGCTATCGATCTCAGTTTACTTCCTTCGATGAAATGTTCCAGTAGGACCACAGCGCAGAGTATGGAGCAAGTAATTCGCTTCTTCAATTGATACCCCAACTGTTGTAAAGATACATTTGGCCATTGATTTAATTGAATGCTAGGTTGGGTTTCATTGGCCGAGATGGGATAGTCGCCTGAGGCTGTTGAAGCAACTCAGATCGGCGAAGCAGCGAGATAAAAAAGCGATAAAAACTGCTCCGCTGACGAGTAATTTTTGTCGAAAAACTCGAGTCGGGTGGTCGTTCTGTCCAGCTCATCTGGCTTTTTGTGAGCCCTCAGGAATTTTGTCGCACCTCACAACGTTCCTGCTATTTTTGCCGATGGATAATATGGGCTTTGTGTCTTCGGGCTTCGAAGCTCGATCGTTCCACGCGTCAAAATTGTATAGAGCGCTTGACTGAAATTGTGAGCATTACTGGGACTCGTTTTTTGAGATATTATCTGGCTTCCGCATAACGCGCGTGCTTGACCGAAGTACATTGTTCTTTGTGGTGTTTAAAGCCTCAAAATTTGATAGATAGTGTAGAGTTTGCGATCCTTTTGCATGTAAATGTCGTTCTCTATCAAATCACTACTTTAATCCAGGAAGAAATCAAGAACTGACGTCACATTTTACTTCTAGTGTGAGAAGAATAAAAGTGGTATTTTTTGAAGTTACGCTGCTTTATAACTCCAGGTAAGAATCAGTTCAACATCGAAATGTTACCATTACTGTTGTAGATATAGGCAGTAGACCGGGAAAAGTCAGACTTTTAATTCCCAGGAGAAAATATGAGTGATTATGCGAGATTTCTTCAGGTATTGAAGTTTTCCTAAGGATATTTCATTGAAAGAATGACTTGTACGTCCATATTTCGTAAAAAGACGCCTGAAAATTTTTCGTAGTCAAGTTCGCAAGTTCGAAATATCAGCAATCGAATTTTAAAAATATTAACTTTTCTCGTGCGCAATGGTGTGTTTGAATATGTTCGATTTATGATTATCATAGAAAAGCGTTGCCTTTACTAAACCCATTTACTACCGCATTGTCTCGAAATACTTTTTTCTCACAATATCATGGGGCAAACAATGGTTTTCATAGTGTTAACTAATCAACGGCATATGTCCTCGTTCAGCCCTTCAGCGACACACAAGCAAATGGGCATTAATGCTCCCAGCAGGAAGATGTGAAGTCACTAGCTAATAGTTAAGTATACCTTGAAATATGATAAGGGCTTTGTTTTGTTATGGAACATCATTTTTTTTCATTTCACTGTTAGCCTGTTTTTCAGCACCCATTACTTCCTTTCCAAACTTTTATCTTTTTTCTTGAAATTATTTCTCAAGTTACTATTTCTATGCGTAAGGGAGTCTGTGTGCAAAGGTTACCTATTTCCTTAAATCCTAAGTATCATAAATGGTGCTTTCCTCCTATCATTCTTTGGAACACCTTTGTTGCGGTGAGGGAGGCTAAATTAACATATCTAAATCTCATTTTACTCCATATTCCATCATTAGCTTGCGATGTGTTGTACGAGTAGGAATATAAAATATCTAACCCAAACAAAGTTGTGACTGAGGCTACAAATAATAAGACCACTGCTTTGTTCCTCATGAATTCTAACAAATTTCAATAAATTATTAAAATATGTGTAAACACGGAAAAATCCAATAATTTTCCAAAATTTTTGAAATCAAATCTCAATTCATTATTTCATTCATTTCCAAAATACACAGTATCTCGCACCTTCCCTTTGCGTACTCTCTGCTGGCAAAATTTGTCGAATCCGCAAAACGCTCAATTTTCGAGTTCTTTTACTATAATGCTGGCAATCCGTAATATATGCATCACTTTATTCGAACTTAAAAACCTAGCCCCCTTTAGTTTATTCCTATTTATTCATAACCTGAATCAAGTAACGTAGTAGTTGAATAGCAGGGACTAACTTTAATCCGGGCATCAGATTTTCATTAGATAAAACATAACTTGAGGATCGACTGCATAAGTTGAGTCGCCATATGATAGAGGTGAGCAGCCTGCAAATCTACGTACAATAACGCCCCGTCCAGGTAAAGCACGATTCCGTACCCTATGGTCTAGCACCACTTGGCTGCGTAAAATTGAAAAGTTTCATTATCACGGATTACCATAAAAACAGCAACTAGCTATTACGACTCATTTACTTGATAGATTTTTTTGCATGCAAGGCCTACGCAATAATTGAAGACGTGGAGCGGAAACATCTGCCTCCGAGGCGGAGCAGATCTTCTCATTAAATGTAATGGGGACTAATTGAAATGCCTCTTATAGGTGGGCGCATCGTAATGGGGCAGAGTCTGGGCCCGCTGCTTTCTAACCTTTTTTAGCTCAGCTTTCCTAATTTCGGAATAGTAAAATTGATCGCGCTGTGGTGAAACAGATAATATCCTGATGCTCGTTTCCTGGCTTAGTACTTTAAAAGAAAACCTTCTTAAATTAGGCAGTTTAATCGATACACGCAGCTGTGTTTGGCAAATGCGCACATTTCCGTCAAACGCATTACAGTCGATGCAACTTATCGATCGTTCTATGTACGCTGAACATACGTGAGCGTGAATGCCAGCTAATTCAAGAAAACAGTTGGACGTTTTATTTTGCTGAGTAACTTCTACCTTATTAGAAAAATTTACGTGTCATATCCACCTTCATGTCGCCAAAACAATCTTTCAATGTCCAGTCGTGGGGGGGATTGGATTGCTCTTTTTTAATATAAAAAAGTGGACCTATTCTTCTGTGTTGTCGCGACAATGTCTTCACCCTGGCTAGAGAGAATTTAATTCAGTAATTTCATAAGAGCGTTTGCGGATGAGAAAGGAGATATTTCAACACATGCATTTTTGCGCACAGTTCAAAACCCCAATTCGATTTCATTTTAAATTCTACATCATTTCTGCAGTAAACAGTTTGTTGTGTCAGAGGACCGTTCGATGCGCACAACCTGAATATACCAGCTTTTTTATGCATTGCTGGTTTCCCAAGCATTGAAGGCTCGTGTTTCGGCCGTTCCAGGCCCCGACGCTGGACAATGGCCAAGTCCAATTCTCAAAAACAAAGCCTTGTTTCCTTAGCAAACCATCACGTGTATTCTTGTGTTCTGAATACGATTGTGTCGCGAGAGGCAGGCCTGGATGCTGAACGTCGCCTGACCACAGTGACGATGGCCGCAGCGCCGTATGTCACATCCGAAGCGTGTGCTCTGAGTCACGCGGACTGAGGAGGATACGTTGCGTCATCTATACTGCATGTGATGCACAGGAAATAAATCTAACTAATCCTAGAATTATTCACCCTGTGTGATCTTCAATTTACGCGATTGAAAATTAGTCATTGTCGTTAAGCGATACTTGATTCAAGTTATGGAACTATGACTAATTTTAATTGTGAAAGTTTAGGCCGCTTAAGAATATGACTCAATATGGCTCGAGCCCCGACTTGAAGGGGTTTCAATTAGTGAAAGAAATTCACTTTTGATAAATTTCGAAGTACAACAAAATTACTCCAGCGTATCCCTATTTTTCACCCAGGCGCAGTGTTCAAAATTCTGTGAAGCTTATCGATTGAAAAATGACATATTTATGTTCTCTACAGTCAGTTTTATAGGTACTCTCAGCAAGTATGTTTTTATTTTACATAGGTTAGAATAACATGCTTCTACAGGGGGCAGCATAACGCTGCGAGCTGGGATGAACGAAATTCTTGAAGAATTGTACACGAAGCGCAATTTTGCGATGGTGTACAGGTTGAGGCACAATATACTTGAATGTTACGATTGAACGCTTGTCAAGGAAATTAAATATTCCATTAAACCTTTTTGACGCTTGTCACCTTAGGACGGGAGGGATGCAGTATTGCACTGAGGGTAGCCTAAGCTCGCTTGGATTTGGGAGTCCTTATAATGGTGTATCCCAGGGGGTTTTGACTCTGGCTTAGAAAACGTAGGGAATCCAATTTTTTCAGAATCATTTTTTACAATAATGACGCTTAATTTCACGCTAAAATGACAAGTTATTTAAGCACAATGCTCTGCTGTTTCAATTTTCACCAAAATAATCTCTAGATCAGCTAATAAATAATAGAATGGACGCAATGGAAGACCAGTGGGACTCAGCTGACGGGTTCGGAAACATGCATTCAGAACAGACCTCCATCTTGTGCATACGTCTCGCGCAGCACGGGAAATATTCCTCCCTGTTGCGACAGACCATGACCCCGCAGGTCAAATCAAACCACGAGAAACAAACATTCTCTCGAAAGTAAAGCAAAAAATTTGTTAGTTTTAAGATTAACTTAAGGGTAAAATCCTTTGAAGCTAGAGGAATTTAAAATACTTGCTCATTCATGTCATTGAAATCGTGTAATTTCAATTTTCTTCGGCATCCAATGCGCCTCTCGATCACGCAGATCAAAGTAAAAAAGAATTTGTGCCAGCCCATCCTCTAGTTGCCCATTAATGAAAATCTCCATTACATGAGCTTACTAATCTGGAATTTGAGAGCACTCGAGTGAGCCCAATGGACTGACATTTGGAGCATGTTTTTGTACGGGCTATTCAGGATTTACCTTAAAGCTGCATGCGAGATTTCTTATCTTCAAGGTCAGATTTCAAGGGTTCCGTTGCTGTCAAGCAAACGCAGCTGCGTGTCCTGGTGACCTACAGTGCTGTGTGCAGCTCTATTGCAGAGTGTGCGCTCTTGCAGCAGTAATTCTTTGCTAAATTAGAGCTTCTTTGCAATCGCAAAAGCCGTTGACGAAGTTTGACTGTTCATTTTCTTCAACGACAACTAGGTGTTGGGAACGAGAAAACTAAGATGCCACGATATTTTGGATAATTTATTGTTTAAATGAAATTGCAATTTTCCTGTACTGATATGTTCCACTAGGTATCATTTTATAAATTCTTGATTTGTTTTAGTTATTAAGTATTTGAAACATAAATGGTCTGGGGAGGGACCATGTTAAGGGGCCTGCGTCTCTCATAAGAGAATAGAGTTCGGTCCCATGGGAGGAATTTAAACCTCCCAAGAAAGGTTAGAGAAACAACGAAGGGGAAATGAAAAAGAAAACATAAAGGAAGGTAAATAGACACAGTGATAAGAGTGACGGATATGGGTAAATAATGAAAAATTATCGAGGGGTACAAATATTTATTCTAAGAATAGCACTTAAAAAAACATAGCAAGCGAGCGAAAGTAGCGTGAAGGCAAACAAAAATACCAAGTGCAGTTGAAAAAGTTAAATGAAATAAATGCGTAACATTATTGACCGACTCTGAAGCTATATTCACATATATCTAGCGGGACAGACGAGTAATTATAATATATAAAGATTGAAGAAAACGTTGTCCTAAAACATCACGAAAAAAATAAAACTTGCAAGTCTGAGCCGCGCGTTGCATGTACTTTGGAAGCTTAAAATAATTCCTAAGCAACGTAGTGCTGTCTTTCAAAATGATTAATTCATTAAATGGATTTCAAGCTCACGGAAGAATACATAATACAGAGTAATTTTTATGATAGCAACAGCGCGCAATATTCTCAGGATGAGCGCAATTTATAAGAATGGTGAGTTCCAGTGAATTCGCATTTTGGAATTATATTTTGGTGAAACGTTGCTTGCTTATTCCATCAAATTTTTATTCCATACTCTTCAGATCTAAATTTCTATCACTGTAGGTTCCAGGATGTTTCAGCTGCTCTACTCTTTCTGACACTAATGCGTTGTACACATACCCCTTGTAGCACCATGAAGGCATGAGCAGTCGAGACGCGAAGTGTGAAGTAGCTCGTCATGGTCTGCGCGCCCTACAGCGCAACGTCGCGCCAACTCACGTTGTCGAACGATGACGATATGCATATCCTTTTCACTCTCCTAAACATAACCATGGATTATAAGTTTATATCTAAGAAAATATCGCACAGTATTTAATTATTCCCTCACCTGAACGTGGTTAATTACTCTACTTGATTTTTCAATCGTAAGCGAAATTTTTTTGGTTATCACGTGCACAATTTTTTTGTGCTCAAAAACTAAATTCTTACTCGCAAAATTTACCTTGCAAAGATAGCGCTTACTGCATATTTGAAATTTACGAGTACTTGACAACTGAGTAGTTACTTTATAATGATTAAGAAAGTTAGCGAGAGGAAATGCTCATAACTAGGCTTCAATTATACGAGTATTTATTAAAAAACTACATATTAATTAATTACACTTGCAGTACTAACTTAATTACGACAGTACACATTTGACTCAGTCTAATTGACTACTTAATTGCAGAGTAAAACTTTAACTGTTAGAACTAGAATTTGGCGCTAATTGTAGTAGTTTAGCTGCAGCGAATGAGCTATAAGACTTCGAAAATAACGTAATCCCGACGCTGCAATATTCCACAATCGCCTACATTTCACCCTCGTATATTGAAATTTTTAGGACTTTCATGCCTACTCTCGAAATATTACTTATGTAACGCTGTATGGTGTAACTAGTTGGTCATTTGAAGAAATAAAACATGCCCACGTCTTCGGTTGGAATTTATTTATTTACCAAATCCTACGCTGTTCCTACATTACATCACACTTTTTTTTCGTTGAGCGAGCTTTGTCGGACCAGCCATCCGTTTCTTCGTTGGTTGCTGTGACCAGCTTAGGATGAAGTGGCGTGGGTTCTGCTATGTTGCAACTACGCACGTACGCTGCTGAGTTTGATTTGCCTGCGCCCGAGTCGTGCATAATAAGGGTTTAAACTTCACGAATGGCGAATGAACGGCATCTATTCACTAACCTCATACTCCCAGCTCTCTATACATACAATGTTCTATGAAGTGTGAATTTCCTAGTGTCCTAATTGGAATTTCCTATTTTCGTGGCGAATTTTTTAACATCATAACGCCAATTTCCTAATTTTGAAGCGTATTTCTTGATATCAAAAGCTGAATTTTTTAATGTCGTCACAACCACGTTACGTGGAATTATTAAAGTGGTACTTATTAAACAGAAAGTTTTGCTCCTTGACCCGTCTGCAACTGAATTTTTGAAAAAATAAATTCAAAATTATGTAAAATGTATATTGTCGAAAGAGCCACGTCTGTCACACTTAGAAAACATTAATTAAGTCCGTAGCATACATACACAATTCAACTATCTATACAATCGGGAATGAGAACACTAAGGTAAGAGACAAGATCTTACGCAAAAGCTTCTGTTCATTTGAAAACAGTAGCTGATTATCGTGTTTTACCGTACATTGCCGTACCAAAGACCGCTTTTTTAACGGACCGCGTGTGTGGTATATCTATTTAACTTTTATGCGCCAAATGTACTCGCTTTGAATGTAAGAAGAGGTCCGTAAGAAAAATAAATGATTCAACTACTTTGCTTCAGGTCATTGTATTTAAAATCATCCATGATGATTTTTAATCCATGAATTGAGCATTAATTAAAATCTATGGAGCATTCACAGTCCGTGAATCAAGCATTTATTCTTATTGCTGGGTTAATCTTCTAAAAAGCTGAAGTTCAGTTTTCAAGTTCCTCTCCGGTGACCTGCCATGAGGTATAGCGGAAACTTGATGGGTGGGATAAGAAGGGTTCGGATAAAACGGATTAGGATAACATTTTTGGATAGGATGGGTTAGTTTAGGATCGCTCAGGTTAGGATGGGTCAGGTTAAATTATGTTAGGATTGGCTACAATAGGTTAAAATAGGATTGGTTCGGTTAGGTTAGCATAGGTTAGAATAGAGTAGGACACGATTGGTTAGGTTATGAAAATGTGCTCGTATGTTATAAGAAGTTAGGGTAGGGTAGGATAATAAAAGTAAGATTGGAGTAAAATAGAATGAGTTAGATAATAAGAGACAGCCGGAAATAAGCTGGATCACTATTAGAAAAGTTTTTTACATAACCGACTCTCTTTTGTGAGTCAACTTGATACAAATATTTCATTTTCTCAGACTGGCTAGTGATTACAGCAATGAACAGACAATCTCTCGGAATTTGAAGAAAAATATGAATAATTTTGACTTTTTGAGAATAATTATATTCTATTTTTTTATGCCCTGCATAGTTAATTTTTTTAACATGACATTTTTGATCACTTGAAATATGAATATGTAATTTAGCTTTCTTAACCGCTTGAACATGAGGTCAAAGGGGGTTCATCAATATGGATTTGGATTTCTCTGAATAACTGTTCGAAACACACGCAGGTGAGTCAAAATATCTCTCTGTGAAGGTAATGTTATTTGAGTTAGAAATTTCCAGTGAATTCTTCAAGAATCAGAAAAATGTCATTTTTGAAGAACGGGTGCAGTAATGAATACAACTTTCATTACATGACCAGAATTGTAAGTCTAATGAAATCAACAATGCATGGCATAAAACACGCAAGTTAAAAGGCTATAGAGGAAGTAATTCAGTGCCAAATTCCACAAAAAAGCAGGTCGAAAAAATATCGACAATAAATGCTCGAATTCGCGTCGAGAAAGGTAGAAATGTTACATGAATATAGTAGTGGAAATGACTGATTTAATTATGGAAATGAGACTGACTGACAGAGTAACTTATAAATTTATCTGTTCTACCACTTCAAATTACTTAAGCTGAGAGTAATAGTTTCGCCAATAAAAATAAATCCATTTTACGGGAATTGAAGTAAAAGCCCGTAAACTTGAGCTGGACCTCTTTACTACCGCGAAAACTTCCATCAAACAACTCCTTAACTCGAGATGAACTCAAATATCAAAAAAGGTTTTCGAGTTCAAAACTTTTTAACTTTTCATGTCATGACGAACTTCAAGACACGAAACTAATCCCGATGAACTAAAACTTTCCTCTTCTTCGTCTATTTTTATTTTCGTATTTTTAAAAATTTGGAACAATCGTTTCCTGTTCTTCTTTGGCCTCGCTTCAGTTTCCTTTTAAGTTCAGTGAATTGCCATTCATTGAGCGAAGGCATGACGCCACCGCGCGGCCAGGGTGTGCCTCAGTGATAAACTGAGCCGGGGCACGACTCAGATCAATGAAGTGTGGACAATTTATTGACTATTAGAGTCATATCTATTTCAATAAGACCTTCAAAAACACTCACTTAAAATCCTGCGAGTCGAGCGTTATGTCTTTTTGAGATCGGTTTATCTCATTTCGGTTGTGCACCATGGTTCTCATGCTTTACCTAGCGCAGAGAAAGATCAGAAAGCGAGTAAGGAATTTTCTGGGAATTTTTTAGTGTTTCTGATGATGGTTGATTGTGTGTTTAGCCCACGTCCCGTATCTCATATACAAGGTCAGGCCCTCATTAATTTGCATTAAATACCAGCACTTCGCAAAAGTCATTTAAGTCATTTAATGACTTAAATTGATGTATCGGGATCCATGCATCAGTGATACACGCCTTTTTGCAAGGATAGAAATCGCAGAAAAATAATGCGGTTGATTCCTGAATTATTGTCAATTAATATCAAAGTTTGAGTTACTGTGGCTCGTTCTGTATGACTGCGTTGAATTATGTATGCATGAGATATGCTTTCGTGCAATGAAATCTGCAATTTCCATGTGAACGTTGGCTCGTTTAAATGATTCAGCACCATATAAAGGTGATCTGCTACATCAAAGGAAGTTTTTACAATCTACCACATTTTAACTAATCAAAAGTGTTCATCGTTCATTAGAGCATTTGATTTCCAAGATTGAGCTCCTAAGACATTCTAGTTCAAGTTTAAAAGAGGTTTTCTAGCCAGAGTAAATAAAGGCCACTTGATTCAGAGCATCTTTCAATCCCTGTGTTTCTGAGATTATTGAGTGCGTATAAAAATCGATCGTTTCTCGAGGACGGCTAGCTACATATATTTTGTGGAGAAACAATACACGGCAGTAATACACTTGTTCAAGGTCATTTTAATTATAAATCATCAATAGAATGGCTCCCTCATTTGCTTAGGTTCAGATTACCGTATGAGAAAATCAACGAAAGCCAAAAGTTTCAAATTCATTAAAGTACTTCTAAAAAAAGTAAAATAAAAAATTCATGAGTTTTCATTATCTTAATTTAGCCTTTCACAGTCCTGAATTATTAGAGCGTATTGGTTATAACTATGTAGAATGTTTCGAGACGGAAACTTAAGGCTACAATTCCAGTATTTACTACTTGAACAAAGTAAACACGTCTCAGGAGCTTTTATTATCGCTTATGTTGTACAGATCTGCATCAACTGGGCGAAAAATTCGGCTTCAGCAACGCCTCATCTTCTTATCTTCTGCCTGCCAGCTGATGATCCGCACTCGGGTAGTCGACGGCTGCAAACACCAAGTTTGGCACTTGTGAAGGAACGAAGAAGTCATGTAAGTAACACGTGTACTACGAGAGGACCAACCGGTGGACACTATAGGGATTTCCATGATGTTGCCGACCGACTCGCAGTCGCTTATAGATATTTAGTGAATGATAAATTAAGGCACGATCCAAATCATGTTTCGTATTTTCAAAATAGTGTACTACAATTAACTTTAAATTCGAGTTTGGTGTTGAGCCTAATATTTAGTAATCGCAGTCAAAGTGTTTATTAATGTTTACTATTTTCAAAATTGTTCGCTACAATTGACTTTAAATTTGAATTGAATATTGAACTTCAGTTTAACCCATCGCAGGAAACGTGTTAAGAGAGAAGGTGAAGTATGATCTAAAAAAACACGTTACTAAACGAACAGCGGGAATAACGGTTAAATTAATAAGAACTGACCATTTCGCAGTATAGAACTAGGGTCGCCCACCAGAACCTGAATTACGACACTGAGTCATTTTCCTGCCGTTTTACTGGGACTCTTCGTTTTCCATAATGGGAACGGTCTGAAAATAATTTAATAAATTTCTGAGTGATTAAAATTCCCCACCAAATTTTAGATTTTTAAAGCCTTACTCCCACTCCGTTGACTGGATGGATTCCTTTACGCAGCAAAAGGAACACAAAATTTTTTTCTCAGTTGCGTTAGTCAGGCTTAATTCCTTTACATTGAAATTCATTCGAATGTTTAGTTTACCAGAAATTTGTAACAGCAAACGAAGAAAATACATGCATTGAAATATTTTATACATAAAGCTTTTTCACGAACGCAAAATCGCTCGAACTCCTAAACAATTCTGTAATTTCTGATAGCACAGGTACAGCCGCAGTGATACATTTCTCTTTCTGCTCACCAGACACACAGCAGCGGCAGTACAGTAGCAGTGAGACACACGACACACACAGTAAGGCACACACAGCAGTGAGACACACGACACACACAGTAAGGCACACACAGCAGTGAGACACACGACACACACAGTAGGGCACACACAGCAGAGAGACACACGACACACACAGTAAGGCACACACAGCAGTGAGACACACGACACACACAGTAAGGCACACACAGCAGTGAGACACACGACACACGCAGTAAGGCACACACAGCAGAGAGACACACGACACACACAGTAAGGCACACACAGCAGTGAGACACACGACACACACAGTAAGGCACACACAGCAGTGAGACACACGACACACACAGTAAGGCACACACAGCAGTGAGACACACGACACACACAGTAGGGCACACACAGCAGAGAGACACACGACACACACAGTAAGGCACACACAGCAGTGAGACACACGACACACACAGTAGGGCACACACAGCAGTGAGACACACGACACCCACAGTAAGGCACACACAGCAGTGAGACACACGACACACACAGTAAGGCACACACAGCAGTGAGACACACGACACACACAGTAGGGCAAACACTGGAGCACAGTCGTGACGCACCGTCACAATGTCACCTCACTGGCCACTTCGCTGACGTCTTCTTCTGCAGCTGCTTGTCCGTGGGAGTTGTGGTGGGGTGTGTGGTGACGGGGTGGGGCGTGTGGGGGTGTGGGCGTGTGGTGAAATGGAGTATGTGGTGGAGTGAAGCGTGTGGTGATGTGGTGTAGAGCGTGTGGTGGTGGTGTAGTGCGTGTGGTGGTGTAGAGCGTGTGGTGGTGTAGAGCGTGTGGTGGTGGAGTGGGGCGTGTGGTGGTGGAGTGGGGTGTGTGGTGGTGGAGTGGGGTGTGTGATGGAATAGGGTATATGGTGGAGTGGGGTATATGGTGGAGTGGGACATGAGTTGTGATAAGACGTGTAGTGAAGTGTTGTGTCTGGTAGAGTGGGACGAGTGGTGGAATGGTGAGTGGTGATTCGTGTGTTGGAGTACTTCGAGGTCTGGTGGAGTGGGAAGGCAGGTGGAGTGTTAAGTACAATGGTGCTGGTCATGACTCTTTCTGTTTAGAATTTCGCATTAACGAAGTCGCTTCGAAGAATTTGCATTTAATTACGACATCAAGACTATACTTGACGACACTATTAAAAGCGTCAGAAAATGTCAAGTTTTATACATTTTATTATTTTGTGGTTTATGGCAGACAGAAATACGTTGACTTTCATTTCTTTTGTACAGTGATTAGAGAGTGATTGAGTAGATAGCCTGTTCATTTTTCCCGCTCTTGAAATCAGTAGGACCAATTTGTATCTAGCTTTCAATCACAGTGCTGCATTCGAGCCATATGATTTCATTTATAATCTGGTAGCAAAATAGTCAGTTTCAAGTCGATTGTGATTCTGCAGGACCTTATTCAGTTATTGATACTCATTTGGAATCGAGGACAATGTTCATAGTGTTTTCTCTACACAGTATTTTCGAAATGCTTATGAAATTTATCTCGTATTAAATTTTCTGTGTTGTTGGTCTACACTAGAATGAGAACACAGCGTTTAAGTTTCCTGTGCTTTAGCTTAGAAGTTATAGTCGTGAGCTGTCCGTACAAGGGACAAATTTCTTTCACTCAGCCGCTGCATGATGCGCAAGAGAATGAAATGCTGTGCTTATAGCTGACGTTTTTTTTGCTGATGTCTTCTTGTAGCTGAAGTTTTCTTCTTTATATGACTCGAGAGTGAGTCTTTTTTCATGTGGTCGTGTAGTCGTGATGCGTATTAGTTTTCAGACATTCAGACATCTAATATTACAACCCGAATAAATTCATCAGAAGTGATCGATGTATTAATTTTGCGCGTTTAAAATACACAGCGTACGTTTTCATGTCAAACGAAGTTTTGGTCGACGTATTGCTCGGACGCATGCACATGCAGACCTGCAACTGTATCTCCGTTTGTATACGGATGCAATAATTCCCATGACGTATGCCTACTGAAGAAATTTTTTTTCCAATATAGAAGTAATTAATGTTGACATCTTCCTATGTTGAGAGGGTCATGTATTTGGCATTTACTATGCATGATATGGGAAGCTTCCCTGTGTTTTAACCCTTAAACGTCTCACAGGATTATATGGTCTTTTTTCAAAAATAGCCTCAATATATATTTTATTTTATATAAAATATGTTCCCTGATGTATTCTTTGAAATTCCCAGTCGAGTAGCAGTTCCTTCTTCTTCCTGATATCGGTGACTACCTGACGTCAGTGCCAGTCTGATGATGGTGGTTGTAATTACTGACGCAAAAGGATTAACTCCTGGTTGATACCTATATTAATGAACATTCAAGGCTTCAAATTTTGGCTTTTTTTCCAAGGAATCTAATAAAAAACCGTGAATAAATCTGCAGCCCCCATACGTTTCAGGTCTCGTCACTCTTACCACGTATGATGAACGACTGAGTTAAAAGAAAATGTTCACCGTTTCCAAGGAACTTTCTATTCTTTGGTTATTTTGAGGAGTTTTATACCCTGGAAAAAATCATTCCATCAAAGGTTTGTTAGTTGAACATAATGTGGGTTTTCTATATAATATAATTTACCTAAAATTGATTTCCATGGGCCCTAGATTTGATATTCCAGAGCCATCGAAATTTTCAGCTATTACTTGTACATCGTCCTATTTTTTCGAGACTCGATGATGCACTTCAATATTGTTTTCCTCTCTGGCATAAATTTAGCGTTGAAAAAAAAAAAATGTGATTACTATTATTTACGACAGCTTAATCCGTTCATATTTCGCAATTAAACCAGAGAAAGAACTTTTGAAACAAAATTTTAAATGAATTTTATAATTCATTTTAGAAACAAAATTATAAATGAATAAAAATGAAATGAAAAAGATTTGATTCAATTTCAACTGAATCCGATTGTGGAGAGGCGTCTGCACTTCAGCAGTACGGTCTTATTTGGACAAAATTGTCACATTGCTTTATTCCAAATTCAGGTTTAGTATTTCTCAAAATTAGTTGCATCACTACCCGCTAAGCCGGGCCAATCTGTAGTTGAGGTCTCTACCTTGCGGTACTGCGACGACACTGTAGTAGCGTGATAATATACAGCGAATGTTCAAAATATTTATGCATTTATTCACTACCTGACAAGATATGGTTTTTCAAAGAGACTTAAACTGCAACTGTAAAGCTTTACCCATGGTGGCAATCTTTTCAAATCGGGAATTATGCAGCGTCTACCACAGTACATGGTGAATTTCAGGTTGTGAATTCGGCAGCATATACCTCAGTATTAAGCTGTCAAGTTGTGAATTATACAGCATATACCACAGTATTTAGTTATCAAGTCGTGTATTATGTAGCATATGCTACAGTACTAATCTTTTTAAATCGTAAATTACACTGACCTAAACTTTCGATTAAAGCGTTTGTAATTTTTGCATTTATAGATGCGTGTATTTTAGAAAATTCATTTACACGAAATTAATATACATGGTTTTTGAAATTTTAAATTTAAACTGTGAGGTTTCATAATTATTTAAAGAAATTCACGATGAAAAGATGCATGAAGTCTTGCTTACAACCCAGGCTGCACCCTACGTTCACCAGTAGTGAATCGAGCACATTTTCGCCTTCATGCTTTGCTGTCGTTTTTTGTTCATTTTGTCAAGCGGAATGAAATGGAAACGATAAAAACGTATTCCCCTTCAATACCTTTAATATTTTCAAGTGGGTAGAAGTGTTTTGGATTGCAATTTCATTTACTTTTTCTGTTGAAATCATTCTCCTTGATAAGACTAGACTAAATTAATAGGAGGTTTTAAGATAATGTAACTTCTATCCAGTGCTGAAGCAGATTTGAAGTAGATTTGAAGCTGAAAGTTCACATGGTACGCAAGCCCTTCCCATCACTAGAGAAGGAGCGCTGTTCCACGCAGTCAACACAGAGTTGTAACGTCATTAAATTAAGCCTGATTATCGCATTCATCACCGCAATTATCTCAACACTATACCGCTGAATTGAGCTTTATTTCCCTGTAATTGCGATCGCTAAAACTCAACATAGGCACCGAAAAAAGATCGCTCAGCGGGAACTCTGGAGCTCAAGTTAAGGAAGAAATCACTTGACTCCAAACGAATTCAGTCAAAAAATCAATCGTTGTTCCTTTTAAAACTGTTCTTTGTCTTCAGGTCAAAATTTTTGAAACTTCTTTAAGATCATATATTCGTAGCTTGCTCATCCTTAACATAAACTACGCGTAACATTTTGAATGAATTATTTTCACTGAGTGATACGTTGATGACATTCAACTACATTTGAATTATGATACAACGATCATTGTACAGTGAATTTGATACAACGATCATTGTGCAGTGAATTTGATACAACGATCATTGTGCAGTGAATTTGATACAACGATCATTGTGCAGTGAATTTGATACAACGATCATTGTGCAGTGAATTTGATACAACGATCATTGTGCACTGAATTTGATACAACGATCATTGTGCAGTGAATTTGATACAACGATCATTGTACAGTGAATTTGATACAACGATCATTGTACAGTGAATTTGATACAACGATCATTGTGCACTGAATTTGATACAACGATCATTGTACAGTGAATTTGATACAACGATCATAGTACAGTAAATTTGATAAAGCGTTTGCTCAAAAGTACGTCGCAGTGTTCTAAAAAATGACAGCTACAACGGAAATTTAACGTCAGTTTAAATAACAATTGGTTTCAGCAGTTAAATGTGTTTTTCAATGATGAAAATTTCAGAGAGCCAAGTGTTATTCACTAACTTGTCCACCACTTTCATTTGAAATAAGAAAGAAGGCAAAACGAAAGAAAGGCCGAAAAAAGATAAATTCAATCTCTCGAGAGTTGATGAGGCCGAGTGCACACGGCCCGTATCACAGATACGTTCATCACGCACTTTCGGCTGGCTTCGGACAGACAGAGAGACGGACGGACACGGCTCTTATTATAGTATAGATTTTTACAAGAAAGCCAAGTGTTATTCTTCAATTTTTACAAGAGAGCCACTTCGGTTAAACGCATTGATTCAGAGAGCCGCAGCTACTACAAGTTAGCGTATATTACGCATATTATATATTTATTAATTAATTTTTATATTTTTCGAGAGCCGCGCAATGAATAACTCTGGCGAATGATAACAAGCCGAGACCGCATGTGTTGCGTGAGCACAATTGAAGTAGCGTGACTAGTAAAATTAACGAGACAACACTCATACCTGCCTACAACTCATGCCGCATCGCTGGGCTGTGATTGGATCTGTAGTAGTGTAAAGCTTGTACTTGCCAATCCTTCAATGTTTCTAAAATACGGAATTAAAGTGAACTGTTTTAATTTAAGCATAATGAAATGGGGAGCTATAGTGTTGTTCAATTGAATGGGATCATGCGATGTAAAGTTAAAAGGATTAAAAATGATGAACTTTCATATTAAGTCATGCTTGTTATCATTCATCACCGTAATTCAAGTTTTCCTTCACTCCTACTCCTTTCATTGTGTAACTCATTGTTCTCTAAGCAGTAATATTTGTTATTGCCTATACACAATAATGAAGTGACGATGTCATGGGAATTGCGTTATTTTTCCTTCATGACATAATAGAAATGTTCATTATAAAATTCTACTACACCAATATAAATAAAGCTGAATAAACTAATAGAATATAATTATCAGAGTTTATCAGTGCGAGACATTCATGGGTAATTTTTTTGACACACATAAGAAAATCGACTTTTTTAATTGTTTCTTTTCGTGTAAAAATTTAGAGAATCAATGAAAGACGGTCGTATATTACCGTGAAACTTGAAATAATTATGAAATACTGACGGTAATGAACCTTAACTCTGATAATTCATAATTTATTAATAATTTTGCAATGTTCTGTTAGCAAAATTAAACTTCAAATAGTGAGAACGCAGAGCACCGTTGTTTGTATTCAATAAAATACCAACCACACGACAGAAAATTTTCTGTCGTTATGGTCCGTGACGCTAGAGGAGGTCATCTCTCCAAGATAGAAAAAATGAGAATGGAAAAACTCAAAAAGTTTGCAAGCGTAAAAATCCACAATTCGATTCGAGAACGCGTAATTTTATAATAAGAGAGGAACTAAAAGGCCTCGAAAAGATGTGCTTCTATTTAGAATGCGTTTGTTTCATGATTAACTCTAAGCTAGAAACTTTTTTCTACATTTTTTCGGGTGAATCTGACAAATAGTTTCTGTCACTTTGGCTGAATTACGTCAATTGACCATTCAAATTTCGGGTGATGTTGGGACACTTTTAGTCAGATACTTCGCTTTCACAAATAATCAACAATAAATGATTCAATTAAGCGGTGCAAACTTGGAAAAATTCGTCAATCTCTTGCTCCACTGTTCAACGTTGTTCTTCGGATTCACGTCCAAATTTCTAGGAGGAAAGTTAACGTGACTAGATCAAAAACACATGTTTAACTTTCATTGTCTTCTAAAGACATCGTGTTTATTGCAAAGCATTTTATATTTAATTGATGTGCTTTAAATGCTTTTATTTCGTTTACCTTAAAAAACGAAGTTCTAGGTTTATTGAAATGCCTCGTGTGAACGATTTCCTTTTTAATAAAAAACAACATACATTCAAAACACGTTATGACTAGAGGCTCCTGGAAGCACTCAGAACGCTAAGCTGAACCTAGAGAGCGGGCTGCAGGACCCAAGTTCTATATATGTACAAACATTCATTCGTCATCGTTTGAAAATCGCAATTCTTCAAAAAGGGGTTGTAAGTCGAACTACTTTTTCCGAATGCCCATTACTCGAGTCAAACATTGAGAATGTATTGTGATATGTACTGGTGGTAATACATTGGTTTGACGCTACATAATTTTATCAGATGTTACATTGATTGAAATTTGATCAGAGATGTTACATTGCTTGGACGCAACATGATTTTATCGGAGATGTTACATTGATTGGACGCAGCATAATGTTATCAGAGATGTTACATTGATTGGACGCAACATGATTTTATCAGAGATGTTACATTGATTGGACGCAGCATAATGTTATCAGAGATGTTACATTGATTGGACGCAACATGATTTTATCAGAGATGTTACATTGGTTGGACGCAGCATAATGTTATCAGAGATGTTACATTGATTGGACGCAACAGGATTTTATCAGAGATGTTACTTTGATTGGATGCAACATGATTTTATCAGAGATGTTACATTGATTGGACGTAGCATAATGTTATCAGAGATGTGACATTGATTGGACGCAACATGATTTTATCAGAGTTGTTAGATAGATTGGACGCAACATAGTTTTATAACAGATGTTACATTGATTGGACACAACATGATTTTATCAGAGACGTTACATTGATTTGACGCAACATATTTTTATCAGATATGTTAGATGGATTAGACGCAACATAATTTTAAAATTTACATGGACAATGTACAGAGAATCAAACAGGATAAACTGACGCCTATCAATGCGAGAACCAGTTGAGCTACTCTAAAATAAAGTTAAACACATAATAGGTATCAGCAGGTATGACAAAACCGTTTCTATGTAGGGGTAGGATACTCCAACATGGTATACCCAATGGGGAGCATACTCCATCAATGGGTAGTATACTCCATCAATGGGTAGCATACTCGAACATGGAGATGTTACATTGATTGGACGCAACGTAATTTCATAAAATAAACATGAAAATAGCTTAAAATAAATCGCTTAATAACGTCAAACTGTTCACGTAACACCCTTGAGGGGTTCTACAGCTCCCTGCAGAGGCAGCATGCCCTTGAGAGGCAGGGGGCGGATAGGCCGGGGCACCACCGGCGAGGGCTTGAGTCCTGAGAACGCCATGGCAGGAGGTCCCACCGAGTGTTGCAGCGAGGCGAGGTGAGGCAGAGGAAGACTTTGGAGGCCAGCGCCACGAAAGTGCAGCAGGGGCAAAGACGCGCTGTGTAAAGATGTTGGAGGAGGTAGAGACATGGATGGAGCTTGTGTGAAATTGGGGAGTCTGTACGGCAGAGTTGCGGCCAGAATTGGCGCCGCACTCCACGCTGCGGCGGCTGCTGCTATGCTTGCAAAAGGAGGTGGGTAGAACAGTGGGGACGATAGAGCTCCTAAGTGGTACGGTGAAGGAAGTTGAGGAATATGGACTGAGTTATTCATAGCGGGGGAGGATGTTGGAATATCGTCTATGAGTTTTAGAGGGGACAGAGAGCTATCGCTTACCAGTCTGTCTTGCTCTTCACATCGCAGTTGGCCACAGTTGAGCTGCCCATTGATTTGCTGCAGGCCTACTTCAAGAGCTTCTTTGTCGGGTCGAGAGACTCGGAAACGTTTCCTCCTCCTGAGGAAGCTCCCATTTTCGAACATATTCATGGCGGAAGGGTGCAGGGTCCAGTAGGCCCCCTTGCCGGGTCGGTCCGGCCGTCTCGGGATTTTGATGAAGCAGTCGTTAAAAGACAAGTTGTGACGAAGGGAGTTCTGCCAACGTTGAGTGTTCTTTCTGTAGTATGGGAAGCTGTCAGTTATAAACTTATAAATATCTGCCAGAGTGCACATTTTCTCAGGACTGTTCCAGATGGCCATAGCGGTTAACGAAATATAAGAATACGGCGGCTTTTGATCGCCGTAGCTCTCCCTCGTCGGCCTCGGCATTGTTTTGATGGGCACAGCACTCGGTCTCACAAAACACCTTCACTAATGCTCGCTTCACGTTACAATCGAGCAATAAACAACGAATGTATCTGGCAGATCACAGCAGCTACTGCGCAAAGGGAGGGATACTCGTGACGCTCCCTATTCCTGTTAACTCTGAACTGGACTCTTGCAGGTCCAGGTTATCATTCCAACTGCCTGTGGTGCGTCGAGCAGGATACGAGGCGGAGCCAACAGGTACGTTTGGGAGGAGCAAGCGATGATTAACCGCAGAGGGCGGTTTCCAGGTGAACTTCAGCTCACCTGCATCAGCGGTTGCCACTCAACGTTTTTACTAAACTTCAAACTACCACAAGAACAGATGGAGACCAAGAATTCTACCTCGACTTATTTTATCGCATCGTGGTAAAAATCGAAATTTGAATCAATCGTTAAAAACTCATTTACTATAGTTTTCATGGTTGTTTTAAAGATTAACTTAGAACTTAAAAGAAACAATTGCTAGTTCACATAACTTTTCCTGGCAATACGTGAATGTATTTACCACTTAGCTTACTATCGCATTTCCAATCGAGAAAATAAGGATGAAGGGCTTGTCTATACCGTGCTTGAAAACCGGCAAAAAGTGGGTGCTACAATTAATAGCGAAATTGAATTGAGTTGCTATTGCGTGCTTAAGCTTCGCCCAGGCTTTTTTCAGGGACTGCTCATGGAAGAAGTTTAAAAGGTTTATTTAATAGCAGGAAGGCGCGAGATGCCTCCATGTTTCTTGGCGTATTTTGCTTATGTGTGAGGGGGGCCATGGGAGGAGAATTGAGCTTCATTCAGAGGAGAATAAATTCAATTAATTAAAATTGAACCTCGAGATATATGTCTCATGTGACACTTCTCTTTTACCCATAAATATAAGACCCAGTTATTCATAAGTTGAAATCGTATTAGTTGAATAAGTAGAACTCATGTTTATCTGCATAAGTTGAGGCTCATATCACATGATATGGTAAAACTCAAAGATCGATGGCAATTGACACATTTCTATTTTGCAATTGACTATAGAAGCTTGCAAAGCAGCCAAAACCTTCGAAAGGATCTCGCCATGTTTTGTACATGATGACAGTAATTATAGTTAGGATGTATGATTCACATTCGTGTGCCCGCAGCAGCTTGTAAAGGGTGGGTCGTACGGTACTTGATTTCACGGCTTATCAGATCTTCTCACGGCCGCACAAGCGAGCTTCCTTGCACTGGAGAACGAACGTGAGGATGCAGACACGTTCCTGCGAGTTGGGCCTTATGTGTACCAACCGGTAAATTGCGCATTCACGTATCAGTATAAATGGTTGACGTTTCATCTGTTCCGTGACCTCTTGAAGAAATAACTGTTAAATTACAGTGCAATTGTATCTGTCGATTTTATTAGGAAGGATGAAAATGTATTTGAGCATTAAAATTGATTTCCTTATATTATGTTAGTTACAACCTAACCCAACCAACCGTTTGCAAGAGTGGACACGCGGTGAACGCGTTGATAGAAAGCTTAAGTTCAGGAACTGCTGCGCTGAAAGTCACGTGACAAGCTCAAAATTCAAGTGGATAAACTACTGAGAATAAAATAAAATTTAATTCATGATGTAATTATGATAGGAAAAATTGTGGTACAAATAATTGCATTTAGTTGCTTCTAACTTGCTACCTGTATTGTACCTGTAGTTGCTGCCGCTCGCTACCTATGCTGCGCGGTGTTTTCTTCTGTCTTCCAAAAAACCACCAAGGAAAAATTTCTGAAGAAAACACTGCTTATTTGGTTTTACAGAGTTTACCAATACAGCGCCTCTGATTCCAAGGGAATATTTTTATTGCATATTATTCTAATACGAACAGCATGGGCTTAGGGCAACTCAATGAGTTTCAGAGAAATCTAAAAACAAAATCTAAACTAAGATATTTTAAATTTTCGCAACGCTGTGGCAAAACTTGTGAAAATATTAGTTGCTTATTATTCACTTTTTGGTTTAATCAAAAACTTGAAATTCATATAATAATTGCACACAACCTTCAATTGTCTTTTCCTTTTTACCAACGTATTTGAAAAGCGCATTCATGGATCAAAATGTACAAAATGTATAACATGCAGATGATACTCGATGATATTTGAGTATTTTATAAAGGCTCGACGGTGACCAAGCAGGAAAAATTAATTCCTTTTTAAGCAGGTCAGTATTTCAATTTCCGATACTTTATAAAACTGATTACGCGTCATCATATGAATAATTATTCATTTCTCAAAGTTATTTACGGACGTCGCTCAACAACGGCCAGAATCTCATAGATTTCTAATTAAAGATGAAAATTTTATTATAAAGCTCCATCGCTGTCGACATAAAGTCTTTACTAAATTTGAACATTGTAAGCTGGCTGACTCACACACACGCTCACACACACGCACACACACACAAGCACAGGACAATTGGGAAGTTTAAACAATTTTAAACAATTTTAAACAATTTATTTACCACAAGTGATACAGAGGTAGAATGTTTATTAAGTCTAATAAAATGGTCAAATTTAAGTATAGCAGCCTGTGGGCCAATAACACATAGAGCATACTGGTGATGATGCTTGTCGCACGTCTCATTTAAACTCACTAAAGTTTCCAGGTTTCCCTGGACGTTCACCTCTTAACTTTGTGACGCTGAAAGCTCATCCACTAACCTTTCATTAATTTCTCGAGTTTAATTGTCGTTTTATTTTCCTCGGAGACAAGCTAACGCTTAACTCATCAGAAGCTGAGGCTGGCTGAGAGTTGTGTAGACCAGCATTACTCAACGCTCGGGTGAGTCAGTCCACAATATCTGGAAGCATCATCCAATAAATTTCAATGGACGAAAAATACGCTCTGATTTCAGCCTTCCATTTCTGAGGCGTGAAATTCAAGTGACCATTGACTTGAATTTTCTCTCCAGGTCTCAACAGACCATTCGCTTTCAGACCTGTGCGAACGATTTGCTTCAGTAAACCATCCCGTCACATAGACCGTCTGGCCCTTCCTGACGGGTGCAGCCGAGACGCACATTGCGCGCCAGAACTGCACCAAATGTCAAGTTGTCAGCTCACTTTATGTCTCTTGAAGAAAGCGCATCTCTAATGTGTTGTTTGTCGTGATAAAGTGGCAGCGACGTATCGTATTTTTATTTTATAGTACGCCTCGTCAATAAAGTTTCATGCGTAGCTATTTCGAAAAGAAACGACCGTGATCTTAAATGGCATACGCATCAGTTCTGCGATGGAAACTGCGATGTTCTCTCTTTGGCTTCCAATCGGCCATTCTGCCAGCATAACTCTAGCTTCCGGTCTTGTCAGGAGATATGAAATGTTGTTCAACAGACTTTCTAAAAACACCGGATAATACTTTTCCGACTGATTTCTGCCGCACTGGAGCTATAAAAAACGCTGTACGAGCAGGATTAAAGAAAGCTGTTATTAGCCGTCAACTATGCCTATGATTTCTACTCCGGATTAACCCATCCGCCAATCCAGATGTTTCGTGATATACGGTATTTATCTATTTGGTTCTATTATTTCACAAAATCACTTCATTTATGAATAGTACAACCTTTTAAATCCATTTGCATACCTATTGATGACTCCACTTCACAGCTCCTTTGAAGCCTATCATGTGAGTTATTTGCCTCAATAGCAAGACTCTATACGTTCATTATGTAGACTGATTACTGGATTTAATCCAGTATAAAGCTTACAGAAAGCACAGTCAGTATAACGCAGTGGCTTACAGAGTCAGACACTTTTTTGGAGCCCTATTGTTCTACAAATGAAGTAACATCTAACGGAAATCAGCCTTCACTGTAACATCCTTTAAACCAGTTGCAGCCTTCACGGACTGACTGGTTTAAATTTCTAGCAGTTGTATACCGTGAGTTTGGTGAAACCGAGTCAGTTCGTTCCTGCCAGGTAGGGAGCTACATTCATGGTTGTAGGGATGAAACCGTATGAAATATGTGCAATCTGAGGCTAACTACATTAAAACTGATTGTTGTTGTGAAAGATGAAAACATCAACCAATTCTTGGAAACAGAAACAGCTTTCGTCCAGAGTAGAAGTTTGTTTACAAATTTGCTTAAAAAGTAGAAATAATTAATCGATAAGATGCTGGTTTTAGGTTCAGCAATTTCAAGATTTTCTTCTGTGCATACTGAATACTGATTAAACCTGTTTTGATTAATTATGACGATGCGTGTGATATCTTGCAGTGATAAAGATATTACGGAACATAAATGCATTGAAACTCTTGTAGAGTACATCCCATTCGTTTCATTAACCCTATGTTAGATGAATTTGTGTTGCCTTAAGTGCGCCTCAGTTACAACAAGTCTTGTTATGATAAGGTAAGAATATTGCCCATTGGGAGTTGAAAAGTGAATGAGGGAAAGCAGTTTTATAACACCAAATAGGCTGTGCTGCTGAGCTGGTCTGCATCAAGCCAAGTTTATTCTCAGAATTTGACTATTAGCGTATACAGAGAAAAGCGTTTTCAATATGCTAACATTTTCTTCGCCTCGTAATTCAAAATTACTCCAAGGATGTTAAAATAGATACATCTCCGCTACGCAAATCTGTAATGCAGCGAGGAAATTCATCGCTATAGGTGAGGCGATGTAGAATATTAACATTTCATTATCTCGTGTCATATTTACGGCATGAGGGACATTTGCAGGATGGCATTGAAATGCTTGAAATTTGAGTGAGTTGGTGCAACGTAAAGCTATTAGATAATTATACTGTACTTCATGCTCAATGATTTTCCAACGAGTGACTAATCTGTTTGGTCCGTGCATCGACGTACAAATATTATATCTTCATCTAATGACATATTCCAAGCTTGATCTAACCTTTCATATAAAGCTGTCATCCCATTCGATCGATCTTCATTCAAACTTCAACATTCATTTATAAGCGATGGGGGCAACTTAGTAAATGTGAATCACACAAATTATGGACACCTTCATTTTTCTGTCAGGAAATTTAAACGTGAACGGATATCACGAGGCTGAGGCGTCACTGATGAGTGGCGTGCCACGCTTCACATGCTTCAGTTGGTCCCTGTGTTAAATGAAGCGCTAACCGATGAAATATCTGAAAAGAGACTTCGGCAGCCATCTACGCTTTTTATTAAGCAATAAAGATCAATATTTGACATGAATTCTAAATGAAAGAGTGATGAAAAAGCATTCTTATATCAAACGATGCTGCTTATAATTCTTTTATAAATAATTAATAATTATTATAATTAATAATTCTTAATATTAATATAATAATTCTTCTTATAATTCTTTTAAATTATAATTCATTCATTTCATTTACATAGAATCAAGGTGCAAAATTTCGAACGGATTTATTGAAGCAAATGCCCGATCAATTCAGTTTATAGGGCTTTAGCGATTTAAACAACTTATTTTATGGAAGTTAAACATCAACAAAATCATTACTGCAGACCATCACAAATGACAGTTTTAACTATAGATATTTGGAGGTCCGAAAGAGTTCATGAATTTTGAGGAACACTGTATAAACCTTGTGTGAAGGTATACAGTGAAAGTTTGTGTGTTGACGGCATGTGTGTAGTTATTGTCGACAAGGTGTCCAAAGCCACACAGAGGGGCTTTGTTTCAATCACCTATAGAAAATTCCACACAAATTATCGAATCCTTGAGATAAAATAGGTTTCCCTATGACTTGTAACGCCATAAAGAGTCTAGGCTTAAGTTTAACACGTTCACTAGACGTACTTTAGAGGTTTTTTCCTGAAAGGCGATTGCAATAAACCCTCTAATTATAAATATTTATAAATAAACACTCTAATTATAACTTTGTTTTTCAAAATTCAAACCCTTCGTTAATATACACCTGAAGGAGATATATTTTTTAATAAATATAAAGATAGTAAATTTATTTTTAAAATTGAAATAAATATATGCAGGGGTACACATACGACAACGTCTATCAGAAATGCACCTCGCGGTACTTATATATTTGTATATAAATATATATATAGACCGATACGTAGTGAACATGTTTATTAAACTGAAGTGTGCTGCTACGTCATTATCCTGACTGTTTTCATTTTATTTCAATGTGCCACGAAAATTCAAACTCTTAATGTATCAAAAATTATAAAAATGTATCACTGATACTGTGTTAATCGATATTTCGATAATAGATCCTGCACAAAAATTACTTGATTAATTACCTATTTATTTTCATTTAATATCAGAGTTTGGGTTTTTTGTGGCCCATCTTGCACGTACAGCAAAACACGCTGCACCATCACAAAGATTTAAATGCAGTTTGCTCATATTTCCTAGCTCAAACCTCGTGCCGTTGTCATAAGAACTCAGTCCTGAAGAAGAAGGGGTCTTTCTACGTCTGAAAAATTATTTGGAACGTAGATACGTACAAGTAACTTTTGAGCTTTCTTATTTCCATATCATGGCTCTATTTTTGTTTCAGAAATTTATTTCATGGCTTTATATATCATGGCTCTATGACAGAGTAGGTGTTGATTCCTGTTAAAATGCGAGACTAAATTGAATTATCCTCGGCGTTGAAGTGCTGATGCATGGCCACCGAATTTTAGTTTCCAATGCATATTATCGGTTTTCCTTTGCGGGAGACAACTACCATGTTCATGGGAATTGGCATCATCAGGGGAAGATGTGAGGTCACGAACTCACTGTTAGGTATAGGTCTTCCTTTTATAGAAATAAAACAGGTTTTTAGTTTTGTTGTGAACTACATTTTTTAATGTTCAATTCTGTCCATTTTCAGCTCAAATTATTTTTCCCTTCAACTTCTTTTCATTTCACAAGTTTTTTCAGTTTTATTATTTCAATGCTTAGGATGTGAAGACACTTTCTGCACAGATTCCTCGTTCTCTGAATTCCAAACAAAATGAGGTCATTCTCCTACCTCTCTCGCTCTCTTAATTGGAAACAACTTGCATGTGGGTGGGGAGGCTTAGACTAACTTATAATTTAATCTAATGCTATTGACGAGGCAGCGTCACTACTCTGAAGTGACTGGAACAGCTTTTCCTCTAACGACTAAAAAACGTTTTTTCCGTGAAGTTACCTACAGACACAGAGGTCGCTTTTCGTGCTGGAATAGTCGCAGTCATTAGATTAGATTAAATTAAATGGTATTTTAAGCCTCCCTAGCCGCAAAAAAGGCGTTCAATCGAGAGGAAGGGACAAGGCACCATTTAATACGGAATACCTATAAGGGGCGTTAAAAACAGTAAGTTTGGAAATAAATTCATGTAACAAGATAAAAGTTGAATATGAAAGTTGCAGGTGGTTAAAAACAGGACTGCAATGAACTGAAAAAAATGATCCTTAACTTAACAAAAAACATTTAATTTAAAAAAATGAGGGCCAACCGAACTCTCAACTCAGGACTCCACATTTTCCCTCCATGGGAGCGCAAATTCCCGTACATAAAATAGTAGTATCCTCCTGAGGGGACGTCAGACATCTATATAGACAGAAAGAGATAGTTTAAATCGTAGCCGCCTTTGGCAGATGTCTGAGGTATATTTTCATGTTTCTCCCTAGGTTTTCCGCGGCAGATTTGACTAATATTGACTTAGGACGACTTTGTCATTACTGAGTCTTTTTTTTGCTTGCGTATGTAGCCTCGTTCAATCTTTCAGTATTTTCCTGGTTAGCATTCTGTTAACTTCAGTAAATCGATGAAATAATAGCTTACGGGCACATATTTCATGAGTGATCATTTGAAATACTATTTTGGTCATTTTTTGGTATCACGGAAATTTATTAATTAAACAATAGGTTGAAGTTTGCACTTTCGAGACCTCAAAATACATTAAATTCTTCGACATCTTTCAATCTACTTGAATGTCAGCGAGCTGTAACTGCAATTATTGAATACTTTTTCGTAACTGCTGACGTTGAGCAATATATGTGCACAAATTTTTATTGAAAGCTTTCCCAGTAATAAAGAGAGGATAATCATATCGCGTATGTATGAAAGATAGATGCCATATAGGCAACATTATTTGATTATTTGATGCGGAAAAAGTATATTTAAGAAAGTGAATTCGATCGAAACTTGTTAGGTAGGGCAGGGTCGGATTTTTTTGATATTCGACTCAAAATACACGACCTGAAACGGTGATTTCTTGCTACTTGTATGGTGTTTACTTGCATGTATTCATCGATTCGAACAAGAAAGTTCTCATTGGCAGACATTCATTGCATATTCTGTCGTTACTCTATGAAAATTTGAGTTTTTCGCCGGAAAATCCCTTCACTTCAGTAGAAAATACGATTTATTGAATGCTTTCGCTTTGGAAGCCATTTGAGTTTCCAATATCACAATTATTCTGTTCACTCGGATGAGTATTTTCTATGTATATTGGAACTATTTTGTGGACACATTATTAAGAGTATTTTATGCATTCTACCAATCCTACGCGCCATATCTGAAGAGAATGCTGAGTTCGTAACTTTGCTTGTCACATTTAATTATGAGCTTGGATGTCACGCAACTGTCAAGACAGATGAAGAATCTTTCCAACCCAGTAATCGCTTCCATCAATGGAATTTTAAATCAATATTTCTCATAGAGCGATAATGTTGAACATACGTGAGTTGTCACTTGAGTAGCATATTAATCATCTCTCAGCACATTGGTCTAGACGTTAACCACCACGCTCTAGGTTGACTCTAAATTGCTATGCTAGCATGGCGCTCTATACATGCTGAATTTTCTCTTTGCTAAAGGGCTCTTTTTTGTTCCTGAAATCTGCTCTGACTCTGAGATGGTCAGTCGCCTCGCGATGAAACGAGCCGAGTTTGCAGGCAAAACATCATTCATATTTGATTCCGCGATTACCTGACACTCTCTCCGATTGGCTTGCATTCTTGAGCGTTGTTGGGTGAAGCAGGAAAGCTTCTAAAGTGATGTCAACTGCACGCAATGCATTTCTTCGAAGCAGATCATATAACAGAACGCACCAGGGCTGACTCATGAAGGTACATTCCTCTATTAAGGAACACACTTTGATGTGGATTGCTTCTGAGTTTGTATGATTCGTGATCCTATTTCTGAATACGGCACTCCACTTCCTACATCGCAGTGGGTCATGCGTTGTGCTTGCGCTGAGATCCTTTGCATTTGATGAGAGACTTGTTCTATCATCAGCAGAACCATTACAGGAGTGGCTGCTCCACATTATCTGCACGCAATACATCAATTACAATCATTGAGCAGAGGCTCATACACGTCTTGCCTCAGAGACCGCATGACACGTCACTCGGTGACGGCTTAGTTATCCGACTGTCGACTTACCAGAAAAATTCTTAGGGATTATCTGAGTGTGTTCACATAAATGAAATCCATGATGAGATGATTTCGTGGGGTGTGATATTCGTTGTCATGGTCTGCAGCTTACTGAATTTTTCCATTCTCTTGTACTTGGGAAAAGTTTATTCTAACTGGCAGACTTCAATAGCTCCGGCTACCATGCTGCTTTTACTGCTAGAGCTCATGAAGCTGTTCAATGATGTATCTTGTACATTGTGACTGATATCGAAAAATTGTCGGGCTGGGAGCTACATTACCATGGACAACATTGTCAATATTTCAAGCATGGACGTCAGTAATTACTATTCTTGCAAAAGTAGCCGGGATTTTAAATTGACACACATAAGGGAGAAAAAATAAGTTATCTTAATATTGGAGCAAATAGAGTGAGCAGACTCTAGCAGAGCTTTGAAAGTGAAGTGAATGGGAGTTGTCCACTCAGAGCAGTAATGTAGATCATCAGGTACGAAAGGAATCACTTATTAACAAGGGAAGTAAAAGTCAGGCCTGCATCTTACTGGGAGTAGGAACTGCTCGGTAAATTTTACTATCGTGACTGGATTTTCGGCAGCAATAAGACTCGTTTAACCAGAAAATTTAGGTTCGTTTCTCGATATGCTTGAAAATAATCTGTAGATACGCTCATATATGGTTCAGTTTACAATCTCAATAATGGAATTAGTCTGGCATTAAGCTGACGTAATGCTAAGTCAAACATGTTCTTGAAACCCTTTTTTCTACAGAAATGCTCCATTGCGTGAAAAATACTCTCTCTTATACGTAAGCAAAAATATTCAGATATACCTATGTACCTGTTAATGGGGTGTAACTATGTTTAAGAGTGTTAAGATGACTTACCTTCGAGAGATGTGAAAAATTCTGGTTTTCAGTGAACCCTGTGAGATTTTCCTTCGAACGGCAGATCATCGAAGTTAGTGCTTAAATTCGAGCGGCATCACGTTTTGTACTTGATTGAAGTACACGTATATTTTTCTAATACTACGAAGATTTAAGTCATCATATTTGATCAGCAAATATTTAGGCTCGATCGTTGTTGAGCCAATTATGTATTTGCTTAGTGTTGGCGAAACTATAATCACTTTACTCTACATTGGCTCACCAGTTCATGTGAGAGTGCTTCTAGTCAATTCTAAACTCCCCCTGAGAGATCGGAATAATTTGTATTAGTACTGTATAATAAGATGCTCCCTCGGGACATGCGTGTTTTGCTATTTTTTCTGTTATTTAGAAGCAAGGAAAGTTTTTATTATTTTTTTTTGGCAGGCGACGTTTTAAAAATATTCGCTGCAAGCACAAAAGGGGAACTTCGTGTTATTAAGTTTAAAATTTCGTAATTAATTTTTGACCAAGTGCGTTTATCGGTATTTGGTCCTAATGTGAATATTTTGAATATGGTTATCGATCATTGGTATCCAAAACGGAAGTAATTCAAAGTACAGCTTATGACTGTCTTCTTTGGTAATTAGGTGGCAACAATTTTTCATCCGAGGCAAAATTTTACGCTTAGTAAATTTCAAAAATGACTTCATTTGTAATATATTTCATGTATATTAGATTTGCAATTACAAATTTAACAAGATAGTGAGCTAATTTTGAGAACGGTCGATGCGTATAGAAAACTATTGTTTCAAATCGCAAGGATAATTGCAGATTAAACTAAACCTTTTTTTGAGTGATAGGATGCTCCCCAGTGTACCATTATCTTGCGCTAATGAGAGAAATGAAAGCATTTTTCTAAATACTGTGCGCATCGTGATGAAAAAATGCTTTTGGTTGATTATTGCGAGCTGTGTCTTGAAACAATGCATTTTTGGCTAAATAATGTGAAGGGGAACGAGTAATACTATAGCCACGCATCGTAGATGAGTAAAATATTCTCGGCGATAACGAAAGCTCTGAGACAAATTTGAATTTTTTCAGTCATACGAGCATCTGACCATCTTATTAGCTGTTGGTTGTTTTAATTTGCTGCAAACGACTCTAAGAATTTACAACTCGTTTCTAGACAGCTCTTCATTATCAACACTTTGACTGCGGCAGGCAAAACTGAAGTTCAATATTCAACTCAAATTTAAAGTTAATTGTAATGAGCAATATTGAAAACAGCAAACATCAGCTAGATTGTGCCATCACAGCGTTTTGATTAAGTATTTATGACAATTGGGTTTGTGACCACTGGTCGGTCAGCAGCATTATGAAAACTTTCTCAGTGACCACCGGTGGCTCACGTCGCAGTCAAAGTGTTAGAGAGCAGAGATTCTGCAACTCTTCGACTGTCACTTAAAAATGTCCAGCGTCGGTGAATTGTTGCAGTTTACAACGGGTCTGGACTTTGGAATATTCTCAGAAAAATCATAGAAGAGGTAAGAAATCGCCCTGTTTAACATAAGTAGGTCAAATCAACATTTTGCAGTTTTATTAAAAGCTCTCGATGATAAGGCAGTTCAATAATTAAACTCTTCCGGTCGTGCCTTAGCGTAGACCAATTTTGAAGCCATTTCTCCATGCCCACCAAAAATAGCATTTCCTTACAATTATTAACAGTAAGAGATCCTCTCTTACACAACCATGTCATTGATTTTCGCCAGAAAGCTTGACCAGAATGTGGCTGAAGGCTGGTTAACCTTCACCGTAAATCTAAGAGCTTGTGCACCCGTGCTTTCGTTCCCTGGGAGGCTCCAGCGCCGACAAGACGCATCGTCTGCTAGAAAATAATCCCCGGAACACTAGCCCACCTCCCGATTGCGACTTGGAGGCGTTTGAAGCTGAAAAACGTTTTGTCTACAGTAGATCCAGAGGGAGCTGAAAATTCATACAAATATTAAAATAACCGGTTCCACAAAAAACGAGAACTTTTCAACAATCTAATAAATCAAGAATGATAGAATTATACATTTCATTCATTGTAATTGAAACCTCAATGCAGGCAATTTCAGAGAAGCAATGGGATTTTAATTTTTAAGAATTTCGTCCCGTAGATGGCGTTATCCTGTACGAATGCATTCTTGAAATCTGCTGTTGAGATTCATCATTGACCGAAGCAACATGCATCTCAGCTGGGATTCTGTGAATTTCAGGGTGAATTTTATGTTTTAACTCATCCAGAGTTCTTATTCGAGTCGTGTACACTTTACTCTTGAGATAGCCCCAAAACAAAATATCTCAAACGGGTAAATCTGACGACATAGGGGGCCAAGGAACGTTTTCGAATCTTGAGATCACACTGTTACGAACAATTCTAGCACAGCCTCAATTCGGCTTTACATAACTAAGGGCCTAAAGAATGTGTCAACTTTAATGGCTAAATTATTAGAGGTCTAAGTTATGTAGGGTTCTAATGCATGTACAGACTTTAGTGGTCAAACTATACAGGGATCTAACTTAAACAGAGGTCTAAAGAATATATCAACTTTAGTAGCGAAATCATATAGGGAGAATGGATCAACTCCATTGAATAAATTATGCAGGGGTCTAAATTATAAAAGGGTCTGAAGAATGTATCAACTTTAGCGGCTAAACTATGTAGAGGTCTAAATTATATCGGGTCTGAAGAATGTATCAACTTTAGTTGGTAAATCATGCTAAAAGCCAACGTTGAGTGAATTAAAACTTGAATAATATTGACACCTATTCTTCGATGCATGTAAATTATGCATACTTTTAATTTTCATACAAAACACTTTTAAAATTATGAGTACTGTCAAACAATTTTAAATTTTCATGCGTGCGTTCTTTTATTCATTTCAATCCGAATGTATTTATTTTGCTAATAATTTCTGTTGGTAGTAAAATAAGGCAGAACTCCGTAGATGTAAATACGCTATCTACTACACATTAATTTCATCAAGCTCAGCTGAGAATTAGGTTTGAGAAATCAAACATTGTTCCGAGACGCCATGATAGATAAAGTCTACATTGACTAAACTGGCATTATACTGTACACTAAACTGTCGTGACGCTGTACTCTAAACTGACATTACACCGCCAAGTGCACTAGCCTTACGGCGCATTATATAACGGCATGAATATCAATGTCTTTATGACACATATCGCACGGCCTTACCACCATTAAGTTACACTTTTGATATTTATCGTCCCGTTGTTTGCTGTTATTTTATTATATAACGGTTTATGAACTGGATTATACGCCGGTATTTTCAATACATGACTTAATGACATTTAATCCTCCAAAAAATATATCGGATAAAAAAGAGGGATGAAATAGAAATTAAAATTCTTTGAATAAAATGCTCTACTCGGCTCATTTACTAGCATTTAAAGAACAAAAGCACAATTTTTAGTCATTGCAGTTGATAACTCAATGACAAAAATCCATGGTGCAGATATATATTCTATCTATTTTTACCTGTACCCATGCAAAAGGGAGGGAAAATTTCAAATCTAAAGAAAGATAACTCAACTACAAATATTCAATCCGGAATGATCTCAATTAAGAAAAAACGCTTTGATTTATGAACTGCAATGAAATTCTTGTACATTTTTGGTACAATTAATTTGAAGCACAACAATTCTTTATAACTACGATCTCTGCGTGAAGTATGTCCCTCATTAAGCCTCTTCATCGTGTGGTCTGTAAGGCGCGCAAAAAATCCGTTCGAGTTCCCCTCCGCCGGAAGTTTTTGAAGAAATTAAATTAGGAAAAAGGCGGAATTACACGCTGGATGGAGCCTGTTCACCTCATCCTTCTCTGTCAGGCGGGCATCCACCGCCTCCAGAGCACAAATTTTAATGTGTCTCAACTTCGGCGTCTTGCGCACCGCTGCCCTATCTTCAGCACCGGCCGAATTTGAGTTTAGTGCCCACATTTTCATCTCCGGTCAAAAATATCTTTGGTAAGGGTGGCTGCTGTGAGCATAAACTAATGTTCCATTGTTTTGTAAGTTTGATCTTCTCGATTGAGATTGAATTTGTGCCATTGACTTAAAAGTAATTGAATGAGTGATTTTGCGAACGTGTTTTTGTTTCTTTCATACGAGTAATTTTTTTTATTTTTTGTACCCATGAATGAGTTTCAATAACAGATTTAATATACTTCAAACTGTATTGTACGTACTATTTTGAGCAATTTTGAGGTTTATCATATCACGGGTTTTTTTAATGGTAAACATCCCAAAATTTCGTTTTGCGGTAGTTTAACTCATAGAATAAGAAGTAAAAAGCTCTCTAAAAACTCGAGCAGGTAAAATGAATTTTTACAAAAAAGTAACGTTCACTTTTATTATATTATCGTTCATTTACAACCTTGGAACTTCAGCTAATATTTTTCAAGAGCTGCAACTGGTGAATGTCCAAGTACAGATTTCTCTAAGTAAATACAAATGCAGCATTAGATGTACAAGTCATCAGCTCACGATTTGTTTTGCTTATTGCCTACTGGAAATTATTTAAAAAACTAAATTCACCACAAATTTAACAATAGGTGAACGACTGCAATAAAATACAGGTTATTCAGAACGAGCTAAGTCTCTTCTTCAAATTGATAGTTTCACATATGCTAATATAAGAGCTGTGCTATTATTACCCGTAGCTATTTGTATTAAGAAAATTCATAAAAAGAGAAAAATCTTTTGTACGAGCACGATCGATATGAAATTTTGGAGCATGAGCTTCATTAGGAAAAGCATTCTCGCGAGATAACTTTAAGTTTTAGGAGTGAAGTTTGTTTAGAAAAAAATGACATCTCTCATATTTTGTTTTTGGAAACTATGCATTTAGTTAAGTAATAAAATGCGATTGATAGAAAATGTTATATGAGATTAGGAGACGGACTATTTAATGAATCATCATTAGCCTATCAAATAGTTTGAGGCATCTTGCAATTCTTCAAAGGTTTCAGAGGAAGAAATATCTTACAGAAGAATTGCCACATTCTCCAATTAATTCATAATTGAATCAAGTCCTTTTTGAGTTTAAATCGTTAATTTACCGCATTTAATTAGTTTAATACAAAAATTCCATAAAAATCGTTGACATAGTTATTTTAATTTCTGGTATTACGGTTTTGGTGAAATGAAGATTTTATTTTAGTACCCACTCCCAAAATTCCCAAGGTAGCCGAGCATTTGTCATTGTTTAATTATTTCTGAAAAATTCGAATTCCCGCTTTACGAGCACAATGAGAATTTTTTTAGCAAAAATATTCTGATTTTCGCGACGAAAAAATTCTTTAGCTACAATTTTAATTTTTTTAGGTGTTTTGTCATCACATTTCGATGCAACACAAAACTAAGCGATCGAGTCGCTAAGCTGTGCTCGGAACAGGATTACCAAATTAATTTCATTAGGACCACATTTAACGTTCCTCGCAATTGAATAAGGCGACCACTCAGCAAGAGGCAGCCCTACATGTGCGGCAAACGTTTAGCTGTTTTTGAAACTAAAACTGATTAAAATAGTCAAATTTACGACATTTGGCCAATAATAAAGTAGTTCCATCTGTTAACCTAGGTAGGCAAAAATATCAAGAGATTGCATCTCATCGTGCTGTTAAACGTAGGTTTTAATGCACAGTCGAAACTTTCACAATTTTTTCCTTAATAAAGACTTTGTGATATTAAAACCTGTTTATTTTAACAGCTTTTCTTCTCAGTATTACAAATGTATTCCAATTTGCATTTTTAATGAGTACTTTGTGCCAGTTTATTTGCAGAGATACTTTGGTTACTAATTCAGCAGAGATACCAAAAGACAGCGTTGTCTCCGAGTGATGACTTCACGGGCCGAACATTAGTGCTTGAGAACCATTGTTTGGCCCTGAATATTACAACTCCTTTGAACAACGGAAGTGATCGTAGGCGAACCACGGAGCAGGTGAACCGCGTATGTGACCGTAGGTGAGCCCCAAAGGTGATAGTAGGATATGAGCCTCGGATACGATCGCAGGTGAACTACGAAAGAGGTCATACATCAACCTTGGAGTTTCTTTCAAATCTGTCCTGAGTTTCTGAGAGGAAGTCTCGTGTTTGAGTCAGTACAAACATTTGACTCTCAGGAGTTATTTGTGAGCTAATAAATGTAAGTGAGCCACCAAAGTTGGCAGTGTTGCAAACGCCGTGCTGAACCGATGCTCGGGGTGCTGGCAGGTCCTTATGAAGTATCAATACATTTGGAGAATCAACACGTATCAATACATATGGGGTATCAATTCTTATCAATACATATGGAGTATCAATACGTATCAATACGTAGGGAGTATCAATACGTATCAATACATATAGAGTATCAATACGTATCAATACATTTGGAGTATCAATACGTATCAATACATTTGGAGTATCAATACGCAAGACGCGCTAAGTGTTCATTACTAATTTCAACTTATGAAATCATACACTGTGCACAAAACGCTGACAAGAAAAAAGATATGCAACCAATCTTACTTATTATGATTAATAAGATATTCTCATTCAAACACTTATTTTTAAAATTGAGTTATATATTACATCACGAGCACCCTCGCACTGTACGACAGTACATTATTTAGCTTTAAATCAAGTTATAAATATCATATCCAGAGCACGCATGCACTGTATGGCAGTACATTATTTAGCTTTAAATCAAGTTATAAATAACATATCCAGAGCACGCATGCACTGTATGGCAGTACATTATTTAGCTTTAAATCAAGTTATAAATATCATATCCAGAGCACGCATGCACTGTATGGCAGTACATTATTTAGCTTTAAATCAAGTTATAAATATCATATCCAGAGCACGCATGCACTGTATGGCAGTACATTATTTAGCTTTAAATCAAGTTATAAATATCATATCCAGAGCACGCATGCACTGTATGGCAGTACATTATTTAGCTTTAAATCAAGTTATAAATATCATATCCAGAGCACGCATGCACTGTATGGCAGTACATTATTTAGCTTCAAATCTTATAAATATCATATCCAGAGCACGCATGCACTGTATGGCAGTACATTATTTAGCTTTAAATCAAGTTATAAATATCACATCCAGAGCACGCATGCACTGTATGGCAGTACATTATTTAGCTTCAAATCAAGTTATAAATATCATATCCAGAGCACGCATGCACTGTATGGCAGTACATTATTTAGCTTTAAATCAAGTTATAAATATCATATCCAGAGCACGCATGCACTGTATGACAGTACATTATTTCGCTTTAAATCAAGTTATAAATATCATATCCAGAGCACGCATGCACTGTATGGCAGTACATTATTTAGCTTTATATCAAGTTAAAAATATCATATCCAGAGCACGCATGCACTGTATGGTAGTACATTATTTAGCTTTAAATCAAGTTATAAATATCATATCCAGAGCACGCATGCACTGTATGGCAGTACATCATTTAGCTTTATATCAAGTTAAAAATATCATATCCAGAGCACGCATGCACTGTATGGGAGTACATTATATAGCTTTAAATCGAGTTATAAATATCATATCCAGAGCACGCATGCACTGTATGGCAGTACATTATTTAGCTTTATATCAAGTTATAAATATCATATCTAGAGCACGCATGCACTGTATGGCAGTACATTATTTAGCTTTATATCAAGTTAAAAATATCATATCCAGAGCACGCATGCACTGTACGACAGTACATTATTTAGCTTTAAATCAAGTTAAAAATACCATATCCAGAGCACGCTTGCACTGTATGGCAGTACATTATTTAGCTTTAAATCAAGTTATAAATATCATATCCAGAGCACGCATGCACTGTATGACAGTACATTATTTCGCTTTAAATCAAGTTATAAATATCATATCCAGAGCACGCTTGCACTGTATGGCAGTACATTATTTAGCTTTAAATCAAGTTATAAATATCATATCCAGAGCACGCATGCACTGTATGACAGTACATTATTTCGCTTTAAATCAAGTTATAAATATCATATCCAGAGCACGCATGCACTGTATGGCAGTACATTATTTAGCTTTATATCAAGTTAAAAATATCATATCCAGAGCACGCATGCACTGTATGGTAGTACATTATTTAGCTTTAAATCAAGTTATAAATATCATATCCAGAGCACGCATGCACTGTATGGCAGTACATTATTTAGCTTTATATCAAGTTAAAAATATCATATCCAGAGCACGCATGCACTGTATGGGAGTACATTATTTAGCTTTAAATCAAGTTATAAATATCATATCCAGAGCACGCATGCACTGTATGGCAGTACATTATTTAGCTTTATATCAAGTTATAAATATCATATCTAGAGCACGCATGCACTGAATGGCAGTACATTATATAGCTTTATATCAAGTTAAAAATATCATATCCAGAGCACGCATGCACTGTATGGCAGTACATTATTTAGCTTTATATCAAGTTAAAAATATCATATCCAGAGCACGCATGCACTGTATGGCAGTACATTATTTAGCTTTAAATCAAGTTATAAATATCATATCCAGAGCACGCATGCACTGTATGGCAGTACATTATTTAGCTTTAAATCAAGTTATAAATATCATATCTAGAGCACCCTCGCACTGTATGGCAGTACATTATTTAGCTTTATATCAAGTTAAAAATATCATATCCAGAGCACGCATTCACTGTATGGCAGTACATTATTTAGCTTTAAATCAAGTTATAAATATCATATCCAGAGCACGCATGCACTGTATGGCAGTACATTATTTAGCTTTATATCAAGTTAAAAATATCATATCCAGAGCACGCATGCACTGTATGGCAGTACATTATTTAGCTTTATATCAAGTTAAAAATATCATATCCAGAGCACGCATGCACTGTATGGCAGTACATTATTTAGCTTTAAATCAAGTTATAAATATCATATCCAGAGCACGCATGCACTGTACGACAGCACATTATTTAGCTTTAAATCAAGTTATAAATATCATATCCAGAGCACGCATGCACTGTATGGCAGTACATTATTTAGCTTTAAATCAAGTTATAAATATCATATCTAGAGCACGCATGCACTGTATGGCAGTACATTATTTAGCTTTAAATCAAGTTATAAATATCGTATCTAGAGCACGCATGCACTGTATGACAGTACATTATTTAGCTTTAAATCAAGTTATAAATATCATATCCAGAGCACGCATGCACTGTATGGCAGTACATTATTTAGCTTTAAATCAAGTTATAAATATCATATCTAGAGCACGCATGCACTGTATGGCAGTACATTATTTAGCTTTAAATCAAGTTATAAATATCATATCCAGAGCACGCATGCACTGTATGGCAGTACATTATTTAGCTTTAAATCAAGTTACAAATATCATATCCAGAGCACGCATGCACTGTATGGCAGTACATTATTTAGCTTTAAATCAAGTTATAAATATCATATCTAGAGCACGCATGCACTGTATGGCAGTACATTATTCAGCTTTAAATCAAGTTATAAATATCATATCTAGAGCACGCATGCACTGTATGGCAGTACATTATTTCGCTTTAAATCAAGTTATAAATATCATATCTAGAGCACGCATGCACTGTATGGCAGTACATTATTTAGCTTTAAATCAAGTTATAAATATCATATCTAGAGCACGCATGCACTGTATGACAGTACATTATTTCGCTTTAAATCAAGTTATAAATATCATATCCAGAGCACGCATGCACTGTATGGCAGTACATTATTTAGCTTTAAATCAAGTTATAAATATCATATCTAGAGCACGCATGCACCGTATGACAGTACATTATTTCGCTTTAAATCAAGTTATAAATATCATATCCAGAGCACGCATGCACTGTATGGCAGTACATTATTTCGCTTTAAATCAAGTTATAAATATCATATCCAGAGCACGCTTGCACTGTATGGCAGTACATTATTTAGCTTTAAATCAAGTTATAAATATCATATCCAGAGCACGCATGCACTGTATGACAGTACATTATTTCGCTTTAAATCAAGTTATAAATATCATATCCAGAGCACGCATGCACTGTATGGCAGTACATTATTTAGCTTTATATCAAGTTAAAAATATCATATCCAGAGCACGCATGCACTGTATGGTAGTACATTATTTAGCTTTAAATCAAGTTATAAATATCATATCCAGAGCACGCATGCACTGTATGGCAGTACATTATTTAGCTTTATATCAAGTTAAAAATATCATATCCAGAGCACGCATGCACTGTATGGGAGTACATTATTTAGCTTTAAATCAAGTTATAAATATCATATCCAGAGCACGCATGCACTGTATGGCAGTACATTATTTAGCTTTATATCAAGTTATAAATATCATATCTAGAGCACGCATGCACTGAATGGCAGTACATTATATAGCTTTATATCAAGTTAAAAATATCATATCCAGAGCACGCATGCACTGTATGGCAGTACATTATTTAGCTTTATATCAAGTTAAAAATATCATATCCAGAGCACGCATGCACTGTATGGCAGTACATTATTTAGCTTTAAATCAAGTTATAAATATCATATCCAGAGCACGCATGCACTGTATGGCAGTACATTATTTAGCTTTAAATCAAGTTATAAATATCATATCTAGAGCACCCTCGCACTGTATGGCAGTACATTATTTAGCTTTATATCAAGTTAAAAATATCATATCCAGAGCACGCATTCACTGTATGGCAGTACATTATTTAGCTTTAAATCAAGTTATAAATATCATATCCAGAGCACGCATGCACTGTATGGCAGTACATTATTTAGCTTTATATCAAGTTAAAAATATCATATCCAGAGCACGCATGCACTGTATGGCAGTACATTATTTAGCTTTATATCAAGTTAAAAATATCATATCCAGAGCACGCATGCACTGTATGGCAGTACATTATTTAGCTTTAAATCAAGTTATAAATATCATATCCAGAGCACGCATGCACTGTACGACAGCACATTATTTAGCTTTAAATCAAGTTATAAATATCATATCCAGAGCACGCATGCACTGTATGGCAGTACATTATTTAGCTTTAAATCAAGTTATAAATATCATATCTAGAGCACGCATGCACTGTATGGCAGTACATTATTTAGCTTTAAATCAAGTTATAAATATCGTATCTAGAGCACGCATGCACTGTATGACAGTACATTATTTAGCTTTAAATCAAGTTATAAATATCATATCCAGAGCACGCATGCACTGTATGGCAGTACATTATTTAGCTTTAAATCAAGTTATAAATATCATATCTAGAGCACGCATGCACTGTATGGCAGTACATTATTTAGCTTTAAATCAAGTTATAAATATCATATCCAGAGCACGCATGCACTGTATGGCAGTACATTATTTAGCTTTAAATCAAGTTACAAATATCATATCCAGAGCACGCATGCACTGTATGGCAGTACATTATTTAGCTTTAAATCAAGTTATAAATATCATATCTAGAGCACGCATGCACTGTATGGCAGTACATTATTCAGCTTTAAATCAAGTTATAAATATCATATCTAGAGCACGCATGCACTGTATGGCAGTACATTATTTCGCTTTAAATCAAGTTATAAATATCATATCTAGAGCACGCATGCACTGTATGGCAGTACATTATTTAGCTTTAAATCAAGTTATAAATATCATATCTAGAGCACGCATGCACTGTATGACAGTACATTATTTCGCTTTAAATCAAGTTATAAATATCATATCCAGAGCACGCATGCACTGTATGGCAGTACATTATTTAGCTTTAAATCAAGTTATAAATATCATATCTAGAGCACGCATGCACCGTATGACAGTACATTATTTCGCTTTAAATCAAGTTATAAATATCATATCCAGAGCACGCATGCACTGTATGGCAGTACATTATTTAGCTTTAAATCAAGTTATAAATATCATATCTAGAGCACGCATGCACTGTATGACAGTACATTATTTCGCTTTAAATCAAGTTATAAATATCATATCCAGAGCACGCATGCACTGTATGGCAGTACATTATTTAGCTTTAAATCAAGTTATAAATATCATATCCAGAGCACGCATGCACTGTATGGCAGTATATTATTTAGCTTTAAATCAAGTTATAAATATCATATCCAGAGCACGCATGCACTGTATGGCAGTACATTATTTAGCTTTAAATCAAGTTATAAATATCATATCTAGAGCACGCATGCACTGTATGGCAGTACATTATTTCGCTTTAAATCAAGTTATAAATATCATATCCAGAGCACGCATGCACTGTATGGCAGTACATTATTTAGCTTTAAATCAAGTTATAAATATCATATCTAGAGCACCCTCGCACTGTACGACAGTACATTATTTAGCTTTAAATCAAGTTACAAATATCATATCTAGAGCACGCATGCACTGTATGGCAGTACATTATTTAGCTTTAAATCAAGTTATAAATATCATATCTAGAGCACGCATGCACTGTATGGCAGTACATTATTTAGCTTTAAATCAAGTTATAAATATCATATCTAGAGCACGCATGCACTGTATGGCAGTACATTATTTAGCTTTAAATCAAGTTATAAATATCATATCCAGAGCACGCATGCACTGTATGGCAGTACATTATTTAGCTTTAAATCAAGTTATAAATATCATATCTAGAGCACGCATGCACTGTATGGCAGTACATTATTTAGCTTTAAATCAAGTTATAAATATCATATCCAGAGCACGCATGCACTGTATGGCAGTACATTATTTAGCTTTAAATCAAGTTACAAATATCATATCCAGAGCACGCATGCACTGTATGGCAGTACATTATTTAGCTTTAAATCAAGTTATAAATATCATATCCAGAGCACGCATGCACTGTATGGCAGTACATTATTTAGCTTTAAATCAAGTTATAAATATCATATCTAGAGCACGCATTCACTGTATGGCAGTACATTATTTCGCTTTAAATCAAGTTATAAATATCATATCCAGAGCACGCATGCACTGTATGGCAGTACATTATTTAGCTTTAAATCAAGTTATAAATATCATATCTAGAGCACGCATGCACTGTATGGCAGTACATTATTTAGCTTTAAATCAAGTTATAAATATCATATCTAGAGCACGCATGCACTGTATGGTAGTACATTATTTCGCTTTAAATCAAGTTATAAATATCATATCCAGAGCACGCATGCACTGTATGGCAGTACATTATTTAGCTTTAAATCAAGTTATAAATATCATATCTAGAGCACGCATGCACACTATGGCAGTACATTATTTAGCTTTAAATCAAGTTATAAATATCATATCTAGAGCACGCATGCACTGTATGGCAGTACATTATTTCGCTTTAAATCAAGTTATAAATATCATATCCAGAGCACGCATGCACTGTACGACAGTACATTATTTAGCTTTAAATCAAGTTATAAATATCATATCCAGAGCACGCATGCACTGTATGGCAGTACATTATTTAGCTTTAAATCAAGTTATAAATATCATATCTAGAGCACGCATGCACTGTATGGCAGTACATTATTTCGCTTTAAATCAAGTTATAAATGTCATATCCAGAGAACGTATGCACTATACGGCAACATAACATTGTGGATTCCATGGCGCTTCGATAGGCGCGCAGCCACACAGCTCTGTAGCCTATTCGTCGGTGTTGCGACGTCGCAGTCACTACGCGTGTTGTGCTGACCAGCCGCAGTGCATCACTCTCGTGTGCAGGCAGTGTGAATACAATGCGTTAAATGGCATGGTGACTCGATACAATATGTTGTTAACCCCACCTTATACTCTAAAAACTGGTATTTACACTGAACTGGTATTACACTATGCTCTAAATTGGCATTATGCTGTACACTAAACTGTCGTGACGCTGTACTCTAAACTGACTTTACACTGTCAAGTGCACTAGCCTATACGGCGCATTGTATAACGGCATGAATATCAATGTCTTCCTGACACATATCGGTACTCCCCATGGAAACGAATTAACGCCTTTTGATGTATTAGTAAAAATGTGTGAGCGATGTCACTCGATTTGTTGTGTAAAAAATTCTTCAGAGCAGCAAGTCTAACGATATGAGTTTGAGATAACGTACTAAAAGTAAAAAAAATTTTCCTAATCAATGTAATAAAAACCTAGAAGCTCAAAATTTATGTCTCAAGTTTCGTAATTAATCGAGCCAATTTACCTCTCGGTTCCTCAAAGTTAAAATTTCTAATTGCGATGCCCCAGTCTTGAAGTAACAAAATATCTTTGACTGTGATAGCGTCATTCTATACGTTCGTGCAAATACAAACTTGACGTGATCGAAACATTGTTAGATGGCGAGTTATTGTATTTCACCATCTTCTCCCAATATGAGCTAAATCACATTTAAGTTGTTTTCAAACTTAAATTGGTAATGAAATTTTTTACTGACAATCAATGTTGTGATTGACAATAATTATAAAACATGATGTGACTACGTTTAGCTGAATCCGACGGCGATAAATTTCTCAGTGAGCATCTATTACGAATATCTCAAGTTTCTACGTAGGAAAATAATACGACCATTGCAATGAAGTCCCATTTGTGAAAAAGTGTAGGTTGTAATAATAATCACCGCTATGCTAAAAAATACTGATCATTGACTTCTTCAATTTTTTTCTGGGTGTAATGAATTTAAATTAATATCTGTAGGCTGCGGTGACGATGAATGGTACATCAAAGAAATTCCGATTGTTTGTTCCTTTAGAGTGGTTTTCTACTGCTTGATGAAACAAAGATACGGTCATATATAAGGCTTGTAACTGGTTGTTACGCTGAACTGGCTGAGCTGGTTGTGACTGACTGATATGCTGAACTCTCTGAACTTGTAGTTACTGGCTGCTATGCTGCACTGGCTGCTATGCTGCACTGGCTGCTATGCTGCACAGGCCGACATGCCGAAGCAGCACAAATCGCCCGTCCCTAAAGATCTCCCTCGCGCGGCCGAGACACCGAAGGCCCAAGTCAGCGCGCCGCCAAGAGCCGTACGTACCAGCGGCGCCTGCGGCACATGCGGGCCTATAAGTCAAACTGGAGCGTCCAAGTGATCCGCCATCGGAGCCTAATTTGCAAAGGCACCTCTTCGAATAATTAGCCTAGGCAATTTGTCGTTACTCAGACTCAATTTGTAGAAACAGCAAGGCAATTTGTCGACAGCGAGGGAGATTAGTCGCATGCCAGCCGCTCATTCCCCGCAGCCGCGGCCTGCAAATGAGCCGCAAGTCGTTTGAAAAGTCGAGAAAATTCATACCTACTCGCATCAAACGCTTATGCGTCCACCGCTGCAACCTGGGGAAATTTTACTCCGCGTTTCTTATTCGCACCAATCAGAAAACTGAGTTATATTTCTCGGGTTAAACCTGGAAAGTTTTATTAAGGCGGTTATGTGAGTGCGACATTCATGATCGATGCGGAGAAATGTTTTATGTCATTCTATCATGACGCGCTTCACCCACCTCAAGGCTCAGGAATAAATCACGAGTTTCATTTCACTGTAGGGAGACAAATGGCTCGTGTGTTGCATGTATATCATAATCATTTATCAAACATGGACACCTACTTCAATCTTCAATCGATACGATTCCTAAACTATTAATCACTCCGTAACATACGACGAAAATGAATATGAATTAACACGTTTCAATTTCTAGGCAATTGAGCGCGACACTTGCGAGCACCGTGCGATAAAAGGGAAGAATTTTTTCAATATCGGTACAGCGTGTTGACTTTTATTGCGAAAGGATTTATTAATCCCGCCTTCGTACTTCACCTGTCCCATTACAGGAGTAAAATGGTAATTAATTACGCTTATTTCACTTGCATCTCACATTAAAAAGCAACTCGACTCACAACCTCACGAGACCGTACACTCCCGCATTGTCCTCTATAACGTAATTAATTGCATGAGACGCAGGCCGGACACTCGTAAAAGTCAGCAGCTTTATTTATATCTCGTGGCAATTACACTGTTGTGTGCCTTCTTTGGTGCCGTGTGTGGTGCTGTACACAGCTGGTGCTGTGTGGTGGTGTGTGGTGCTGTATGCTGCTGGTGCTGTGTGGTGCTGTACACAGCTGGTGCTGTGTGGTGGTGTGTGGTGCTGTATGCTGCTGGTGTTGTGTGGTGCTGTGTTGTGTGGTGTTGTGTGGTGCTGTACACAGCTGGTGCTGTGTGGTGCGGTATGCTGCTGGTGTTGTGTGGTGCTGTACACAGCTGGTATAGTGTGGTGTTGTACACAGCTGGTGATGTATGGTGGTGGGTAGTGCTGTGTAGAGTTGGTGCTGTGTGGTGCTGTGTGCAGCTTGTGTTGTGTGGTGTTGTGTGGTGCTGTGTGCAGCTGGTGTTGTGTGGTGCTGTGTGGTACTGCGTAGTGCTGTACGTGTGGTGCTGTATGCAGCTGGTGTTGTGTGACGCAGTACACAGCTGGTGAGAATTTGCTAAAAACGATGAGATCTGATCTTACGATCATTATTTTGGAATGTGTTTTTGTATCCACGTGCTGAATGCAGGTTCGAAAATTTAAATTCAAGTTTAACAATGGAAAAATTATTTTGAATAAGCGTATCGCGTCGGATATCATAGAGAAGAATTCCATAAATTCGAAGTAATTAGAATATTCTTAGTCTCCTTTTGGATGTACGCAGGCGTTGCTCGTTCGACATTTTCTCGAAATGTTGGAGGTCACACTGATGGCATGTGTCATATGGTGGGTCAGTTCGCCCTTGCCAATAAGAAACCTTAATAATAAACTGACTAGTTGCATTTAGATTCGCGCAATCGCAAAATCTTCAGAAAATTTCGGTTTGGCGAAAAAACTACGTTGAGTAAAATCTGTCATACGATTTCCATGACATTTGAGATTTTTGAGCTCTCACTTTTGTCTTTCAGAATTGTTTTTATACGGTAGATGTGTGGTTACAAAATGCGAGTCAGCGGAGTTTTGCCGCTTTTACTTTTAACTTGGGCACAATTGCAGTCAGTATAGTTTTTTGCACCGAGATAAACACGTTGCAGAGCAGCTTGGTCTAAGTCATTTGAAGATAGCAAGAATGTAATGACTCGATTAAAAAAAAATAAAAATGTCTATGGCAAAATTAGAGATGACAAAAGCCACTCGTCCCAGAGCAAGACTTCGTTTGAACCCATTCAAAATATACGCCGTATTTCAAGCGCTGCAATTTACTTGATTATGACATCAAGTGGCCCAAGGGACCTCAAATTAAGGGTTAACATTGCTTATAATTTATGCAAATTAGTGGCCAGGACCGCGTTGTCGGAGTGTAAGAAACGGCGTCTGTACTGCTTGTGTTGACGGTCCAAATTTGGACAGGACGCACATTGCTACCGAAACTCAAAAGAGTTAAGTCAAATAAGTGTTCGAAGTATAATTCTGTCAAAATTCGGAGGAGTTGCGGCGGATAACATGTTAGAGAACACGTCCTACCGACAATGCGATACGTTGTTTTAAAATGACGTGCTTAAGAGCAGCGACAACAATATTTAAAAAAATTGTACTAAAATAACATCCTTCAAAAAAAGGAAGATTGTTCAGCATTGAATTACTCTTCCTTAATGGGTGGTAACCTCTAGCTGGAAAATGTCATGAAGCTATTGGGATGTCCCGAGTGAAATGTTCATCAGTATGAAAAACATCAAAATAAATTCTTATCGCCTAAAAATGGAATCTTTCAACAAACAAAAATTTTCCAAATTCCTTCATTATCGAACACACTAATCTTAAGAAACTTTCATGTATTGACGTGGGGGAGGCATGAACATTTATAGCAAATTGTAACAATCGTAATTGAAACTGGCAATGTTGCGATTTTAACATTTCCATAAAGGGATAAATAAGGAGGAGTTAGGATAGCTTCCTAGGATGCGTTGAGGTCACCGAATAAAAATTTACCGCACGAATTCTGTACTCGAGTCGTATAGGCAATTTGACTGCCTGGTGTTATTGATCGAACGTTAATACAAACATCATTACTTAGTTTTCATAATAACAAAAAAAAACTTTCAGATTCCAAGGACATTGCCAGCTGTATAGCTCATTCAGTTGCATGTTTTTCAAACAAATCGTCACTGTTCTGCAGGCTGTGTTTCAGCCAAGATTCATTGCGATGTTTATGCAAATGAGGCTCTGTTAATTGATAATGATGACTGGGAAAGACCACCGAGCCCACACCACAAGACGCGTAATTGGGGCATAATTTCTCTTTGATTTGTCAGATTTGTTATCATCAACGGTCATCGGCGAGATGCAGCCTCCGTACCTGCGCCGACTACCAATTCTTTCTCGTTCGTAACGATGCCTCCGAGTAAATTGAACACATCGGAAATTCTTCGCCGCCAAATGCACAATCTGCCTAGCGTCCGAATGATACAGTCGCACTTCGGGCATGTCCAAACCGCCGCTGGAATTTCAAGCCAACTACGAAGGCGCGAGTAGAAGTCTTCGATGATGTTACGTACTTTCAAGAGTGCGAGATGATGTGTTCGAAGAAAGATCATTATTTTAGAACTAAATAAATGCATTCATGGCTCAGCTTTGAGCACCTAAGCAGCAATATTACACGAGTAAGTTTACAAACGTTGGATATTTATCAGACAAGAAAACGGTATTTCTAGATTTTCTCTCATCCACGTTAAGGGTCTGCCGCATCCATTTCTGCCAGTCTACTGCTCTGTAAACTTGCATCACACCGCAGTGTAATTCGTCACCTTACTCGAAACTTGCACGGCAATTTTTAACTAACAAAGAACCTCAAAACCACAGCGAAACGATGAGTCTAATTTGAGGGTCAGAAACGCTTTCTACAGAAAAAAATTACCATAAAATGGCAGAGAATTTCCTAGCATGCGGAGTGCCATTATGCGCTCTGTTATGCGCCATTATGCGCTCATTTCCCAGCATGCGGAGTGCCATTATGCGCTCTGTAATGCTCCTTCATTTCTCTTAGCATTGGACATGGCCCATTCCGACGCTGCCACAACCTGCCACGGACCACAAGGAAGCTCCTGGCCGAAACTGCCACGATAATCACGTGGAAATGTAACGAGTTTTTCAGAGTTTCATCATTAGAAATTCAGTATGACGGAAGCCTTGAAGATCGAAGTGGAAGATCGAGGCTCGAATTCTAGTCTTTCAGCAGCTAGTACAGAAAATGCCAGAGTAAACATGGCTGTGAATGATTCCGCATTGTAATTTTCAGCGATAAATATGTAAAATAAAATTCGTTTTTCTGCCGCCTAAAATGAAGCGTGATCATCAATATATCTCAATGAATCATTAGCGTGCAAATTTAGCAACGATATAAATCACAAACTGTAAGTGAGGTGCTGAAATTATTCTGGATGATACTTTATAATTAGAGTGATGTAGGAGAAACCCGAAGTTAGATTAATGTTTCATGAAAAAGAAAACCAAATCAAGAAGCTTGTCTTAATGGCAGCTGCGCGAACTGATATTAGAATAATTTGAATGATTTTCAAATGTGTTTAGGACCACTGGAACCCATGAAATTTTTATTTTGCTGATTTACATGGTTTTTCTAGTTTTTCCCGCGTACAAGAGGGGGTCCTGGATACAGGGTCAGTGCGAAGATGTTAGACCACTTGGGACTTCTTAAACGAGGAAATTTCTCGAATCAATTAATTATTTAAAGATGAAGTCATTTAAGTTGAAAAATAAGGTTAAACTTGATGTCATTTAAGAAAAAAGTACGGTTAAACTTGATGTCATTTAAAAAAATTAGGTTAAACTTGATGTCATTTAGGTTTAAAATCAGGTTAAACTTGATTTCATTCGGGGAAAGAGTAAGGTGAAACGTAATATTATTTAGGAAAAAAGTAAGGCCAAAACTTGATGGGATTTAGGAAAGACTAAGGTTAAACTTGATGCCATTTAGTAAAATGTAAGATTAAACCTGACGTAGTTTAAGCTGGGGCTAAATGTTGGTGTTTAGCTGGCTTATGTAAGATGACGTGCGCGTAAACCTGCACAGTTCTCTTTGCTAGCAAGGTAGGAACGAACAAGGAAAAAAATAATGAACTGTTCGGAAATTGCAAGAAATATCAAATCGAATTCCTAAAAAGGGCATGACAGATATTGGGCACGAACACCTCTAACTATACGCTTTATGTTAAGTATTTAAGCTATTTTCCCACGAAAACATAAACGAGAAGATCTACGAGTGGTGTTTTATGATAGAATGGGGGTTACTTCACATCAAATGTTGCTACATGAGTGATGAAACACGCTCAATCCAATAGGGCTAGAAGTAAAATTAATTGATTTTCTACGACAAATATTTCAAAATTCCGGAACATTTATCTAAATTAGAGATGTTCAGACATACGATGGATCATTGCAACTTATTTAGATACTTCGGCACATTTATCTAAATTATAGAAATTCCTGTAATTCAAGAAGCATCACATCATTTGTTGCCATGGCAGGACTCCCGATCGTAAGCCCGGCCGCCTGCTGCTGCGGCCGACATTCGCCACGCGTCCGGCGCGCTCGAGTCGCTCCCTAGTCCCGGGTGACCCAATTTCTGGCCTCTAATGTACTCGCCATCTCAACTAAAGTGTAAATGATTCACATGAAATTCCTGCGTAATGAGGCTCGAGAGAACGCCGCCAGGAGCCTTGCTTTTGGGTCTCAATAAATCGAGGTATCAAAACTTCGAGAAGGCTCCTCGCAGCGGGGATAAATCACTTGCACCGGCGATTCCTGACTTCATTTCACGGTGGAAATTCAAATGCTTTGAAGCGATCAGGAGAAATTAAACTGAGCTTATAGAGCCATAAGTCAGGCGCCTCGGAGATCACAAGATTAGATGAAATGTTTGAGTAATTAGCTCACTAAAATACCTGCTGTTTAGAGAAGAGTCTCATGCGTAGTGTGGTGATTTTTGATGATTTAAAAGTCACGTGCATTATGACGAGGATGAAGGAGTCTTTGTTCTTTACAGCGAGGTCTTGATGGTGTGTTATTTTAATTTTCCAGGGAGGTTCAGGGTCTCAAAATTCAGTTTATGGAATATGGCATCCATCAATGCCGTGCTGAAGGTCAAGTCACGGCTCAATTTGCATGCTGGCGATGACAATAATAGAGACGAAAGGGGATGAGCCCCAGCCTGGTCACCGGTCCAATACGATGACCGCGAAGGATACCTCAAAGCTCGCCATAAATCGCTGTGTGTCGCTGCAGCCACCCAGAGGTAGGGACGCTCTAGGGCTGACTAATTCATCTACGAGCTTTGATGAGCTGTGCCTTGCAATAAACGTATCAGAGGCGCCATGATTAATCTCTCCCCTCGAATATATCATCATGTAGGGCTCGGTGCCCGCGCTAGCTGGGTGCCCTAGGAGCGTCCCAGCTATTGCGTACATAGCTAGAGCGGGGCTGATGACATGCGCTGAGTCACAAACAAATTACCCATGAAGGCTCAATGAAAATTTATGTAATTGTGCTTCATTATCTGCAGCGCTAAGCTGACGTGCCTGTACGTCGAATGTGTTTGTCTGAGTGTCCTGCAGTCACCATCACGGGAGCTTTCTTACAAAAATATGGTGTGAAAATGACAGTCGTGTAGAGCTATTTCGTTTTCTCCTAGAACGCACATTCCTGGAAGTATGTTTCTCGCTCAAGGAACTGCTATCTTTACTATAATATGCTCGAATTGCAATGGAAACTGTGTTACTTCGTTTGCATGCCAGAAATGGTGAATGAGTCTTTCAGTTCAAACGATGCCTTCTGAACATGAATTCTAGTTCCTTGTCTAACAAACCAAAAAATGCACTCTTTCGCACGATAAATAATGTACTGACGATACGCGACGATTTGAGGTATGGCGATTCCTTTTTAAAAAATTGTGAATTTTAAATTTTTATTTTTCGAGAATAAGCTTTTGAGTTTGGAACAATAACGGGCTAATTTGTTTTGATTTAAAACAAAATGAACCTAAAATTATCATCGCAGCTGCCTGAATTGATGCTTTCGGTTATGGAAGCACTGGCTAAACTTGCTCGGTTTTAACCTTTTCCGTTATTCATCTTCATGACGCAGCTTCATCAAAGTAAATAATATGTGCGCAGAGCAAACCAAAATAGTGCTTGTTGAGTTGGCTTCAAAGAAGGCTTATTAACCGCGGATTATTTTCAATACAATTAATTCACGCATAGTGCGTGAACGAAAATACTCAAACTTTCGCTTAAACGTGACTCGCGAAAAAGATTTCCCATCGCGATCGTTTGAAACCAACTTATGCTGCTGTAGGAGTTATTTTATTTAAGTGTAATTGAAATTTTATGTGCTACGACGAATTCAAGAAAGACCTCAGGGCTTTACTCTGTATCGCCAACAATGAGCTCAAAACTGACCACGCGTTGACTACCACGTCGAGATGTTACGTTTGTAGTACAGCAGGCCTCGATTTTTCCCTCGGGGACCATGTCAAGATTTTGACTATTTTCATCCGATTCGTTCGAAATTTGGTCAGTACATGTATGTGTTGAAAGTAAACCTTTTTTACTCGTGTCACTTTTTCGATGTAGGCCTTATTTTTTTTTACGAAAAATTCGTTTTTTGGGGCATATTTACGTACCATTCAAATCCTATGAGGGCATTGAGTTTTGATGCTAGAACAAAACCAAAGACAGTTTTAGAATCCTTGGAACATTTCTAGCAAACGTGCATTGAGTTTTTTTGGAAATTCGAATTTTTTCTATTTTTTTCAAATTTCTAAACCCTTTAAAAATTTTTTGGGTTTAGAACAATATATTTTTTCGAAATATTTGAATTTGAAAAAAAAAGAATGTACTTTTGTTAGAAATGTTCCAAGGATTCTAAAACTGTCTTTTGTTTTGTTCTAGCATCAAAACTCAATGCCCTCATAGGATTTGAATGGTAAAAACGGTAATTTTTCACTAGAGCCCCAAAACAAAGTATGTCCATTGAATTGGAATATCATGAAAATTTTAGTACATGAATGCAGTTTCCATGATTTATTTCTATGTACGAATTATGAGCAACGTTTTCCCTCTTGAATTCCAATGAAACACAAGAAATATAGTGCATAAAATTATAGAGAAATATTACAGTTCTTTTGAGTACTCAGTCATATTGAGGTCCCACCAACTTTTTTTTGTCCGATTCGTTTGAAAATTGGCCAGTATATGTATTTGTTGAAAGTAAACCTTTTATACTCCTTCCACTTTTTCGATTCAGGCCTTAGTTTTTTATTATTTTTCGAAAAATTAGGGCACCCGGGCCCCTTTGGACCCCCCGGGGACCCCTTTGGGTCCCCCCAAAGGGGTCATAAAGCGCCATAAAATTTCATGGCACAATAACCCAACCCCTAAGGATCCTTTTTCAACAAGAAAACAATTGGGTCCAAAAATGATGTTTATCGGTCCCCTTTGGACCCCCCGTGGGGGGGTTTCTAGCGTCCGTAGCGCCATAAAATTTCATGGCACAATAACCCACCCCCTAAGGATCCTTTTTCAACAAAAACACGCATTTCCATTCGGGGACCCAATTTGGCCCCGGATGGTCCCCTTAATTGGAGATCAAGACCATTCACATCCCTATTTGCAACTGTACATGTAGGTTAAATTTTTCACCATTTGCATCTTTTTCGAGACGTCTGTTCTTTCCATTACACTCGTTTGGTTGTACTCGTATGTATATAGTAAACCCTTCGGATAGAGTATTTATTTTAAAGCAACAAATGTGGAAAGCTGTTTTTTAACTACTTCTTTGTGTTTAAGGAAACTCTTATCAAGATAAATAAGTTAAATATTGACGCACATTAAAAGATTTCAGGTGCACATATTTTTACTAAGATCCATTCAAGGCCTTAAATGTTAATTGTTTTTTTATTTAAAATCTGCTTCGGTAATATTATAATACAAAAATATGAACGTAAGATGGCTCAAAGACATCAAGTCATCTAGGCTGATGGTCATCCAAATAAAACCAATTATACCAGTTTGAAATCCATGCTGTCTTTTTGAGCCTCTATTTTTCTAGTAAGATGTAGCTTCAGCATTCATAGATGCCTGTTATATCGAAACATGACGTCCAGTTTTTATGTTTTTACCGGAGTTGCAGGGAAATGCTCGCAGCCTTCGCATATTCACGCCTCACATAAAAACAACGTATATTGCTAAAAGAAAACTAGATTCTACCGCACGCCTCCTCCTGGTGACCAAAATTGTGTCACGGCAAGAACAGGAGAACAACATAAATGTGCAAGCATATTATGCGAATGAGAATTTCAAACATGAATTAATGAGTGCTTCACCTCGTTAAATGTAGGGGCGATATTTTCACCATTGTTTGAATGTGAAAAAGCACCATGATTGACTTTTTCAGTGCGTTTTACATAAATTAAAATGGTTAAAAATGAATCAATCGGATCTAGAGTAAATCAAATGTTTTTGCAATTAACATGCAGTTGACGAACGCTTGGTATTGAAATTATGAACAGGAAACTAAGCTTTTAAAATCCGAATACATTGTATTGTATTACTGGAGATATTCATGACCAATTATCCATGCACAATAGATCCTCGCCCCCGACAATGGAAGAAAGGCATTACAGCCACACAGAGTTTCTTCTTTGCACTCATAGTCTTTCTCCCTTTAACATTAATGATACTCTACCACTATCAACTGGATATTAACTGGTCAGAAAACCCGTAACTTTGCACTGTATAAATGTAATTGCCCACTGAGCAATGAAGAAGTATTGTTCTTTTTCTTGCAAGTGGAGCGGCCGGTCTCTCTCGAGACCACCCACCGCAGCCCCGGCATTCTGCTCGCATCAGCGCGCTCCCGGCGCACGAGTACGGCAAATTAATCTCATTAAAGTAAGCTTAGTTTTGAGCACACTGTTAGCTACTGGAGCAATTCACCTCGCACCCTGAGCACTGCATGACGACCGCTGGGAATGACAGAGTGCTCGGTCAATAGCCTCCGTGCTCTCGTCTGTACAGCCTTCGTCGCCGTAGGTCGGTATTTCATTAGCCAATTTTATGGCTTTCTTTTGATGGAGATGAGCGTTCGGTCTTGAAGTTCTAATTACATAAAAAATGCCATCATTTTCAATCCGATCCAATTGTGCGTATGGAAATGGAATGGGAGTACCTCTTACATGAAATGGCGATCTCTAGAGAATATGGGGAGGAATGAATTTTGTTATTTGCAAAGTAATTGGAATAGTCTTTGAGTTATCAACATGCTTAGTTTCAAAATGTCACAAACTGTCTTACAAAAATAATTTTCCTCAAAATATCTCATCTCACGATCACCAAACAAATTTCCTGTGTGATTAGTTTTATTCTCAGAAGCAGAAGAGGGAAAAAATAGTTTTATCGTTTCAGTCAACTCATTTCAAGTTTGGCTCAACTCTCAAGATTAACTAAAAATATCTCGAATATGTGCAAATCACAATAATGTTAACACAATGAAAAATTATTTTTGTCTACGTTTGCTATCTTATGGCAAATTCAAACGCCAAGATAAAAAATAGCTCAAATGTGAAGATAAATATTTCAAACTACTCCAGTCTCATTCTATATTCTTTTGACTACGACTAAATTACAGAACCTGGTTACAGCCACTACACTTGCTTCAATAACAACCAAGCAAATACCACATGTCTTGCAAGCCAGATAAAGCACTAAAATATGCAATTGAAAATCAGACATAAAAATTACGGGATTTCCTTCAATAACTATCCCAACAGTAAAGGAACATCTATAAAAATAATGCAAAGAAATAATTTCTTTGATTCCAGTGTTAAGTAACTTTCAAATTTCACCAGAATTCGCCTTCTAAAACTGTGAAGTAAGCAACCGCCCGCCTCGAACAGCGTGAAATTATGCAGAGATTGTCGGCGGTTAGCTGCCTCAGCTGTCGACAATCATTCTTTACTTTAATTTGGCTTGTGGCTTCTTCAATAGAGCCGCGCTGATTGGCAAGAACCTCTTCCGATTTGCTGTTGAGAGCAGATGAAGATAAAAGACTTTAGGTCTCGCTGAAATTTGGGTGGAAGCTTGCAAGGCGGCCGGTGCGGTGCTGAGTCTAATTGACTGGCACTTTAAGGAACGATTTGTATCTGGCATTCCATCAATGTTGCTCCAGTTGACAGTTGTAGGAACTTGTCAACCCTGACATTAACTGTTCGTCCATTTAATAATAATTATTGAACTAGGAGCCGCTGCGGTAAATGTTGAGGAGTTGACCATAATTGATTTTTAACTTCTAAGTGCCTAAACCTAGTTAATTATGTGTAAATGAACAACTTTTCTTCTACGCACTTTCCGTCTGAAATAATTATTGAACGAGTTTTAGGAATGAATTACTTACCGCAACTGTAGTGTTTGGAGCGGGAAGTAATTAAGTATTAAACTTTGAAGTTGCCTTTCGCAGCGATCGCTAATACCCTATTACAAACGTAAAGGAGTTGAGTCGTGAGGGGTAGCCACAGTTCTTTTAGTGAACAGTATAAATAAAGGTTTCTAGTGACGTCCGTTTACATCGACTTACCGCAACTGTAACTAGTGTTTGGAGCGGGAAGTAATTAAGTATTAAACTTTGAAGTTGCCGTTCGCAGCGATCGCTAGCACCCTATTACATCTTGGGTACCGGGTGGCGCCATGGCGGCAGCCACCTTGGAGTCGATGTAAACGGACGTCACTAGAAACGTTTATTTATAATTTTCACTAAAAGAACTGTGGCTACCCCTCACGGCCCAACCTCTTTACGTTTGTAATCGGGGGTTTGCTTCCCTTATTCATTTTTCCCCGCCTAAAACACTGGAGTTCCGGTAACTCATTAACCGCTATAACTTGTAAAATACTCATTTCAGACGGAAAGTGCATTGAAGAAAACTTGTTTATTTCGATCTCATTAACAATATTTAGGCATCCATAAGTGGAAAATCAATTATGGTCAACTCCTCAACATTTACCGCCGCTGCTAGATTATTGAAAAGTTTAACTGCGATGATTGCTGTGGGCTTTGAGAGTTAAGGTTCTTCTTATGACAGGTTAGTTCAATACCAGAAGTAAGATTCACATCAGGAAAACGGGTTCCAATACCGAGAAAACTTTCAACACTTTGACTGCAGCAGGTAGAACTGGATTTCGAAATTCAACTTAAATTTAAATTAAATTCTAGTAAGCTTGGTTGAAAATAGCAAAAATTAACTGGATCGTGCCTTCATTTAGTTTTGATTAAGTATTTATAAACATTGAGTTTGTGACTATTAGTCATTCGGCATCATTATAAATATTCCTTCCGTTTACAACCGGTGGTTCACTTCGCAGTCAAAGTGTTAATCTCTTGCGCAGTATTGGTGTCGATTTTGAGGTGGAAATAAAACATCGATACTCTAAAGTCTAACTTTGTACGTTTTTCCAGCTGCTGCACAGGCACCGAAGTAGGCGCGTTTGAAAGCCCTGTTCAAAGTACGTGCATTTACATCTGTAACAATTAGGCGTATACTTATTTTCCTAAATAATCATTTGGTTTGTGATGCGCGAACCAAATATTTAACTACATGAGGGTTAATTAGGTTTGTGCCACGTCTAATGGCAAATGTGAAGACATGGAGGCTTTGCTTGCACACGCAACGCTCGTGAACATGTTGGATTATTCTCATTAAAAAATACAATTTCGTTCCAATTTTTGAGGGCAAGATAAAATGACATCTATACTGTTACCATGTTAAGTAAGATATTTTTACTTACATCTAATTTGATTTATATGATGACCAACATAGCTTGCAAATTGGACGCTACATATCATCCTTATTATCAATACTGTTTTGCTGAATTGCGGTCAACGTTCGGTAAACGAATATCTGTATTAATGTAAACCAATTTCTGACCGAAGATATTCTTGACGTTAAATTTGTATTACTTTAAGGTTATTTCATTACCGAATCACAGGCAGTATTTAAACGGACAAAAAAAAAGAAAGTTAAATGTGTAGCGCTGGGTAGTAATCGATTTTCCACTTTTCGGTGCCTAACCATAGTTAATTAAATTGAAATCAACATGTTTTCTTCTATGCATTTTCCGTCGTAAATGAGAATTTTACGAGTTATAGCGGTATGTTAATTTTCGTCTTTGATGACGAATGCGATCGAATCAACGGCTACCAATCGATTTTCGAATTTTTGTTGCATCAATCATGGTAATAACATCGAAATAAACTACTTTTCTTCTAAACACTTTTTGCGGCAAATGATTATTTTACGAGTAAGAGTGGTAGATTTTATTTGTTGCGTGATTGAGCTGTTAACACGTTAACTGCGATGGGTTAAAGTGAAGTTCAATATTCAATTCGAATTTAAATTCAATTGTAGTAAACTACTTTGAAAATAGCAAACATAAACTGGATCGGGCTTTTATTTAGCTTTCATTAAGTATTTATAATCAATGAGTTAGTGACTGCAGGGGGGTCAGCAGCACTTTGAAAACCACCTAAGGGACCACCGGTGGGTCCCTTCGCAGGGAACGTGTTAAAGTACGTTTGGGTACTTTGTAATTTATTATTTTCCTGCTCCGCGGAGCCTGAACCCACTTCTAGGTTCTTTTAGTTAATACCACAATAAAAATTATCACCAAAAAATAACGAGTTATAGCAGTATGTTAACTTTCGTCTCAGATGGCGGGAACGCACTCGATCATTCGAGCGTGTCGGAAGGGAGCGTCCATTGCAGTGTTGCCATACGACGCGCTCAATGAATTACTTCCCGCTTCAAACACTAGAGTTGCGGTAATTCATTTACCGCTATAACTCATACAATACTCACTTCCGACAAAAAGTGCATAGAAGAAAACTTGTTTATTTCGATGTAATTAACTATGTTTAGGCACTGAAAAGTGGAAAATCGATGAATACCCAATGCTACACATTTACCAAAAGAAAAAATCAGATGCTAAAACAAATTAGCAAAATAGATAATTTTAATTTAATCTGGTCTTGACTATTAATTGAAATAATTAGACAGCCTTTCATTTAGACGGTGTTGTTCATTCTAATATTTTTGCGCGCAGAATCTGTAGAAGTGTTAAGACGGTTTCATGCACATCGTGAACGCTAGTATGAACACTATTATTTAAATTTTTAGCAAGCTTCTAAAAGTTTTTCATTAGCAACTGCTTTTCCATAGTATTTGAGATTTCTCACCAAATCGATTAGCTTTGATCATACCAAAGGACTAATTTTTTGTGAATACGTTAACAGTAAGACTCATTTCTTATACGCGGATATCATACCCAGTGCGCTGAAGATCTCATACACGCCACCGGACTTCACATCTCTGTAGTTTTGTGTAGGCCCAAGTATGCGCTGTTCTGCTCTGCACCTCAGCTGCGCTGCCAGCCGCTTGTGACGCGCACTCTCCCAATGCAGGTAAGAGACCATTTATGTTGAGTGGGATCTACCGTAAGTTGAAATCGAATGTTACCAATGTGAATAATTTTAACACGTTCCCTGGCTGTTGGGGCGTATGTGTAACGGTTATTTATTGTTCATTCACGTGCCAGTATAAAAGAACGACGTTTGATCTGTTCCGCGACCTATTCAAGAAATAAGTGGTATCATATGTGAAATGTATCGCGTAATTGTATTTGTCATGTTTCTTAGGAAGGACAAAAATGTATTCGAGCATTGATGTCGATTTCCCTATTCTGCTACTCACGACCTAACCGAACCAACCGTTTATAACCGCGGAAACACGGTGAACGTGTTGAGATGAAACAATCTCTGGATGTCTCTCATTACTTTCTCTGGAGCGATGTTACAAACCAGACTTAAAACTCACAATTCTCTAACGTCGTGGAATTTTGTTTTTTTGCTTTATTCTTCCTCTGTCATACTCTTGCTTTATTGTCTATCGCCATTATGCAGTCGCCTGCATATGTCTAGCTCACACTGATGAGGGTTTTGGAGTTTTATTACTTGAAGTTATTATATTATCAGGCAATATGCTAACCCGTACCTCAAGGTTATTGAACACAGTCCGCTTTCACTGATTTCGCCAATTACAAGAGGCTTCCTAATATATTGGATGCAATTTATTATTCTCTCACTTTATTTTCATGGTTGCTGGGTGTCGAGGTAAATTTACAACGGTTAGAGTGAAATTGCTGATGTGGACTAACGCGCCAGCCGAAGTAATGTTAAGCTGCCCATGGAGAACTAGACAAAAAGACAGCTCCGAGAAGAGCGGCGTGAACAGTTTTATTGCCACAACAGCTTGGTGTTGCTGGTCTCGCTCAGTTGAAGCAAGGGCTCAGTTCATCCCTGTGAATTTTTCATTTATTTAGATTTAAAGGCAAAAGTTAAATGTGGCTCTACTCGATGTGAACTTGCGTCTATTTTATAGTGTTAAATTCATTTGGGCTCTGCTTAAATTGGATGAATTTAGTGCTTGAACTAGCGGAGGGACTCTAACATTCTTCTCAACATTCCTCGTTATTATAACCAATTGTTTACAGATTAATGGTACTGAATGGCTTTTTTGGGCAGCGGTTTTATTAATTAATCAACTACTTAACGTATATCGTAATATTACGGCCATAAATGTATATTTTACTTATTTAAATTATTTATCACGGTATCGACTTTACCACGGGAACTTGACACGGAATCATAGAAATTTATTACGGTTTCTACTTCATTACGGTAACGGCTACGGTTACGGAATACGGTATTGTTTTCTTAATTTCTTCAAAACATGCTTACAGACTCCGAATCTCACTTCTCCAAGAGTAAACGAAAAATTTTTAAGGTTACCCCAGGAATTACTGAATGAAAAGCTCACTCTTCTCGTCGCGTCGACTTTCTACAGTTCAAGGAAATGCTCGCATCTGGTCGCAGCGATCACGATCTCGCAGTCGCCAGTCTTGGTTTCGCTCAAAGCAAGTCAGGAATTCCGCCGTCCAGATGACCTGGACATTTAGGGGCGGCGAGGGCGTAGTCCTTCATTCGAAGCAAGGCTTTTTGTGGAAGTTTCGCAGATTCTGGGCTTGACGCGCTGGGCTTGCGGTCCCAGAACAAGGAAGCCCAAATTAGAGGGAGTAGTGAGCATTGTAAAAAATGGGATTAAGTGGAACAAATCGCGTGAGCAGCTTGAACAGAGACTCCCGCTCGTCCTCCTGCTAATTACGTGGCTCGAACAGCGCAAGGAAACCCTTCCTCCTACACAGATTGCTGTTCTGCGTCGCCTTGTCTTTGGAAATTCAAATTATTCGTGGATTTGGAAATGATTTTGCAGCTAATGGTCCTCCAAAGATTTGTCTTTTTCTTGTGTCGTCATTTGAGAGGGGCGGAACGAGGACTTCTTTTCGCACTTGCGGAATTAGAGGGAATGGCGACAACGAAATGCCGTACACGTAACGATATTTTGCTCTACTCCACTCGTGAATTAACATTGAATTTTGAATTTTAATTCCAGTTTGCAGCGTCGCTTGATATTCGAATTCTATTTAAAAAAAATATTTTTCTTGTGTTCCAAGAAATAAATTGTTTAGTCAAATGTCGATCTTCCTCTTCAACTAAAATTTTAGACAACTATATTTCTTTTTCATGAAGGTCTTGCGCGTTATGCTCGTTATATTTTAATGAAAATTATATATAATGTGAAACGTGACTTTGAACTTAATGTGAGAAATCACAGGTCATAAATAGCATTTTTATAAATAAAAATGATTGAATACTCGCACCTATTTATACAAAATACTCGCACCTATTTATACAAAATACTCGCACCTATTTATACAAAATACTCGCACCTATTTATACAAAATACTCGCACCTATTTATACAAAATGGACATTGAATGCGGGACTTGAGTGGATGCAGGAGGTGTGGGTTTAGTATAAGGGTGAATTTATTGAACAGAAACTGTATTGAAAATTTTTTTAAACGTACTTTGGAGAAAACTATGTGTAATGATAATAAGTGGATTCATTACTTCACGAGTCCTTAACAAAAATGCGCAAACGTAACTAGTAAATTAAATGCAACAAAAATGCTCGTTCTCACTGAGCTTAACTGAATTCTCACATGTATGGTGATAAACTCGTTCCTTTTTGAAAAATGTCAGCGTTTCAATGGGAATTGGCGCTCTTAAAGAGAAAGTGTGAGGTCCCACGCTGAAAGTTAGGCACGCGTTTTTGTATTGAATTAGAATAGGGGTTTTATTTTGCTAATGTCAATCATTTTTCTGTTCGCAGCTTCCATGTATTTCAGCAGCTATTGTTTACCTCGTTAACCGCCACGCGAGCCACCGGTGGTACACGCAGGGAATTTTCATAATGATGCTGACCGACCAGGATTCACAAACTCGATTTTCGTCAATACTCAATGAAAGTTTAAAGGAGACATGATCCTGTTAATGTTGGGTATTTTTAAAACTACTTATTCCTATTGACTTTAAATTTGAGTTGAGCGTTCAACAAAAGTTTAACTCATGTCATCGCGGTGAAAGTGTTGAGAAAGCTTACTTTAATCTTATCTTCAAGTAAAACGAGTGAGCTGAAAATTATAGTTACGAAGGTCTTTGTTATCCCCTAAATTCATTTTAGTTATATAAGCGGCGCTTCAATAACTAAAATAACTAAGCGGCGCTTTTATCATTTTTTATTCTTTCTTATCTCCTTGTCTTATATCGTTATTGATCCTTGCTATCTCTTTGAAGCTTTTCTGTTTTGTTAAATTACAAGTAGCCAAATTCCCGGCGATACAAGTTGTTGCGCAGGAACTTCTTCCCCTGCTACAAGTGTCCACCGTAAAAGTTTCCATTGTTGGAGAAAGCATTAGTTGTCTTCATTAAAGTCAGTCTTAGGGAGTAATTCTTACTAAAGATATTCTAAAATTTACAAATTAAGGAGGAAAAGCGTGAAGAAAATGCTTCCAGGTGATAAATCTTCTGAGATTTTTGACTGTTTTGTGAGTTTTAGAATTCACAATTTCTTTCATTTATATGATGCATCAATGAAGCAATTGAGGTGCGGCCGACGGCTCACTGTATGGTGAGCGTGGAATCCTATTTGGTACTTCATATTGTTAATCAAAGTTGCCACGTATATAAAATAACGCGAAGCTTGCATGGTTTGAATGAGGTGCAAAATTATGAAGCACATTGAAGTTTTTCCATAAATTGCTTAATAATATCTTCTTTTCTGTAATGTTTCTTTGTAAGCTGCATGTATCACCCCTGAGGGGGAAACAACTATTGTCTCTATGGGAATTCACACTGCAAGGATGGAAATGTGTGAAGGTCCGAGCTTGAGAGTTAGGTAAGCCTTCTTTTTGGGGATAATAAAATGTTTTTGTTAAGTTGAGGACCACTTTTTTTTCGGTTCACTGCTGTCCCGTGTGCTTCAGCACCTACTACTGTCTTCTTTCACTTTTATCTTGTTTCATAAACTTCTTTCTCAACTTACAATTTCTATGCTCCTTCTGCATAGATTCCGAGTTCTTTTATCACCATACTAAATAGTGCCTTCCTCCTTCTTTTCGGAAAGTTTCTTTTTAGCAGTTAGGAAGGCTTAAACTAACATCTAATTCACATCTATTAAATAGGTATAAAAAGTAGTACACAGCATATAAAAGCTTCATTATAAAAGCAACACACATGACACAAAAATGCATCATATAATTGTATTAACTAATAAAAAGCTGTATTCTCTGTATCTGTAGTTTTTGCGACTGTACAGGAAAACGTCATTTTTTATTTCCACGCATAAATTGACGGTCGGAGCTGCAGAGAGAGAAGCGAGGTCCACTGCCCTTGTGTGTGTTCAGCGATGATTGTTGTGAGGTCTGTGGCCGATGTCAGAGAAACCAAAACTGCTTCTAGAAGTCATTCGAAGCTCTTAACAGTCTTTCTGTCCTCTAATCACGCTCCCTCCACCGTTTTAATTATCTCTTCAAATAAGAGTGCTCGTGCGCCCGAGAAACAAGCATCTCAAGAAACTTGAACAAAGAACTCAGTGTTGTGAGTCTCGACTGCGTCTGCTGAGGCTTGTGTTTAGACAATTAGCTGTGGATAATACCTCTCCATTTAGCCTCAACCTCTAATTGGACTTTAAAAATCCACTTATGCATTCACGAAGATAATTCTTTTCTAGGGTACGCACTAATCTCTTCCAGAAGACCTCCCTATTTAGGGAATCCGAGTTAAAGGTTTACTTTTAATTACATTTCTTTAGAATTGAGCACTCCTTATATTTTTTCATAGAAACATTTCGAGCAATGCGAGAATACATTTCCAGTTGGCTGCGCCGAAGGTAGCTCCGAGTAGATCATCGAATAGCTTCACCGGAGATGCGTTATTTTTTTCGCGGCTCTCTTTTAGCAGCCGACATCCTTCCTCTAATTGTGATGCCGAAACTCGACTATGTGAACATTAACAGCGAGTAAAAGTTGTGAAAATTGCAGGTCATTTGCATCTTTTATTGTTAAATAACAGAGGAGGCGATGGAGAGAAATGGAGGCGGGCCAAAACAATGGTCTGGGACCGACGTTTAGAGATGAGTGGGACATGTTCCAGAGGAGCAGACCTCGAACGCTCGAGTTCGAGTCTTCCATACATGGCTTGAGTAAACTCTTTCTGTCTTATTGTACGGGGCTGTGAGCTAATTTTCATACAGAATGTGAGCACGGCCTCGTTTGAGGTGAATGTTTCAATGCATTTTACGGATGAAGCTTGTGTTTGGAAGTTTGCAAGAGGTGTCGTTAGGTCAGTACAAGCATTTTTCAGACTTCGAAGTCAGTTCAGTGAAGCGTGTAAAAATGCCTTGGTTGAGTTTGGCCTAGAGGGTATTGTGTCATAACTCCATTTAAGGCAATCTCAATCAGAAACATGACAATGTGAAGTATGTGACTTAGAAATGTAGCAGTGATTGATTCTAGTATCCATCATAAATGTACTAATAATTTTAAAAGGATTTTCCTCATTGCGCGATAACATGCGATATTTCTATTTTTTCAAATGCTTAATTAAAAAAAGTTACAATTTTAAAATGCCATAATACTGAACGTAACTCTACCAATTAGGAAACGCAAGTCGATTGACGGAAAGGAAGATAGGTCAAAATAACTTTTGACCTATAAGTTTTCATAATAGTTTTTTTTTGACTTCGAAGGCACGAACGTCTTCTCTTTTAGGCCACTTTCACAAATCCGTATTCAAATTAAATTCAGTGTTGAATTACTACTGATTTTAATTCGCTTTCGTATCAAATAGGAATATAATTTTGAAAAGTAATGAAGTGAATAAAGTGAATTATGTTTAGTTAGTACTAACCATAATGTTCTTCCACTCGTTAATATATGATTGCGAATAAAGTTCCTACGGCTGCGTTACGTGTGGATAGCTTTTTAAAAACGATCATAGCATTTGTAGTCTTTGTCTTTTTACCTCCCCAAGAGGCATAGGATAGGCAATAGATTTCAGTTAGATTTGTCTTGCCAATATGCAATGGGTACAGGGAGCCTCTTAGCTATAGCTCAGCTATAGATAGGCCTTTCGGATTTCTGTCTTTCGTGTACCATTTCTTCTTTCCGTTTCCTTGCTTTCATGGCTATCTCTTTCTTTTTCTTTACTTCCTCTCCTTTCTTACCTTGCTATTGATATGCGCAGGGTATCCTGTGAGGGAACACATCTTCTGTTCGCTTAACAGATTCTACATTTAATTCTACATACCATTTTCTACACTGCATACTAAATGGTTCCTTCTCTTCGCTCTCTTAAAATCGCCTTCGTTGTGGCTAGAGTTTTGAACTAATGAAAATAATTATAATCATCACTTTTTCATTTATTTATTCATTAAAATAGCAACAATAATAATCAATTTTTATTTATTCTTACTTTAAAATAATTACAATAATAATACATTTTTTATTTATTCTTACGTTCAAATAACACCAATAATATTTTTTGAATTGTTGCTTCGTTAAAAAAGAACAAAGTCATCAGCAGGATGGGCACTGTCCTCCGCAGTGGCAGTGGGTGAGCTGAGGTTTGAACAACGAATTGGTCTCGTCAGCAAATCACAACACTTGGTAAATGTTTTACAAGCTTTGATTCCATGCAATGCGCCAGGCTTTAGTAGAGTTACCGTGTAATAACCATACGAAAAATATTTCGTAACCGAACCAAAGCATCGCGTTTCGTAAGCTTCAGGAAAATAAAACGCTTCTGCTCAATAATGCAAAGCGTTGAATGAATAGAAGCATTTAATTAGAACAGACTACTTTGAGCTAATATTTCACGTGTCGACGATCGGCGTATTAATGAAGATAGGAGAACTTATGAACAAACTTCGTGTTGATGATGTAAGCAAGACTGAAATTCATTGTGTTGATCAGCAGTAAAAATAATTCCTTCTTTGTTCCTATTTTTCTGGTTTTGTTTTCGGAGTAGAGGCTCTCATCCCAGATTGCATTCGGCTTAGCTTCTTTAGAATGTTACGTGCAGCATGATCGTTTCTAAATTAGCAGAGTGATTCAAGCTAATAAATTTTAATTCACCCATTTTAGCTTTGAAATGAATATCTTTATGTTACGATAAGTTTTTCAAGTGATACAAGATTATCAGTGATTTTTTACGTCTCGAAAATAACAATGTTCTTTTCTCCAAAAATGTATGTTATAAAATGAAGCCTTTCCTTTATTGCAATTTGAATGTTTCAAATTTTAATTAATTTCGTAAATTCGTAGATTTAAACCACGATTACGTGGTTCTATTTCAGTGAGAATTGTTCATTGATTGAAAATTGTTCATTCATTGAAAATTAGACATCACAAAGTAAACGGGTGCCAATCGAAAGATACATTTAGTGGGATCAATCGATCCCTATTGAGTTCTCACACGTAGCGACTTGCATGTGCCGGTGTCTCATCAGGAACGCCATGACGCCGATGAAGGAAGGAACTTTTGATCATCCTCCATTTTCCCTGTCGCAGCGATGTCGTAAATTAGTGTCGCCAAATTGCCGATAAAAGCAGGGAGCCCGGCAGTTACGACACCGCCGTCACCAGCTCGTCGATCAATGGAGCATGCAGATCTTCTGTGATCGGGACGACAGAGTTGTGATGTATTGATACCCTTCTCTTAGCGCGTGCTAATTACAGCAGACCACTATTGAAGAGTTTTATGAAACCTGTAATCTGCTTGCGTGATCAGAAAACTTTAGTATTGGGTTTGTGTGAAAAATATCTTTGGCTATGCCTGCGTTACTATTAAGCAGATTGACCTTTCATTTAGAGTCGTAAATAGAGACATCTAAAGAGAATAGGCCTAGTATTTTCAAGCCTTTGAGAAATAAATGAAGTTCTACTCATGAGAAATAATCGAAATTCTGCACATAGGACGCACGGCGATGCTATCATCGCAGTCAACATTTTCCTGCAATCTTTGCGCCGTTTTGATTATTTATAACTGCGTCTATTTAAGAAAAAATGACAGGGTCTGGCTCGAAGTGAGTATTTATGCGAGTTGTTAGTAAGAATACTCGTATAAATTTCCATCAATCTTGCAGAAAAGAATTAATGGAAGAAATCTGCGCGGTGATTCGTATTCGAAGCAGTTCCTATGTACAGCTTGGCTCTGCAGCTTTAATTCGAGGTTTTGTCTTCTAGTGTCGAAAAGCGAAGTTCTTTCTTTTCGTCACACCAAAGACTATTATTCTCGAAAGCTTGTTATTTGCACAGATAAGCACAAGTCTGGCGCTCGTAAAGAGTTCCCAAGAGTTCTGTTCAAAGCAAAGCAGCAATCGCGCTCCTCTAATTGCAAGCAAGCCTCCAGTGTTATTCGTACGATGGTCCGAGTTATGACTACCAAGCGACATTCGCAGATCTCTATTTATCCCTAATGCTGTAAACACACTCTAATTTGAATGATTTACTAGCAGAGCGGCTAGATTGATGCCCGCTGCGTACGCCGGCCGCCATATTGTTCGCCGGGCGCTGGGTGCCGTCGCTGCGCATTCCTGCGACCGCCTCGACATGGGTACATTTTGATGTTCGGTAGTCTTCAGCTAACGAATGTTTAATGTTCTATAGCGTTCAATATTATATGTTTTATTGCTATAAAATGTTTCTGGATTCCTCCGCCACCTCGACATGGGTACATTTTGATGCTTTGTAGCCTTCAACTAATGAATGTTTAATGTTTTGTAACGTGCAACTACTGTTTAATGTTTTATAGCATTCAATATTTAATAATATTTTATTCCCATAAAACGTCGCTACATTCCTCCTGCCTCCTCGAAACGGGTACGTTTTAATGCTTTGTAGTGTCCAACTTACGAGTGGCCAATGTTTTATAACGTTTTATGTTTTGTGGCGTTTTATCATTTTGTGGTACGTTTTAATGTTTGATAGTGCTCGGCAAAGCAATGATTAATGTTTCATAGCATTCATTATTTTATGACGTTTTATAGTTGTAGGGCGCGTTTTAATGCTATATAACATACTCTTAAGGAATACTTAATGTCTTACAGCGTTTCATGTTTATAGCGTTTGATGTTTCATCACGTTCTGTTTTTATACCTTTTATCGTTTTATAACGCGATAAAATGAATGTTCATATTTTATAGCGCCTAGTGGTTTTGAGTGGAAGCATGGGGAAATTAAAGATGTGAATTTAGTCGAAAAATTGTAAAAATCGAATAAGAAGAACCGCGGGTCAACGGTTTTTGAAGCGTGAGCTGTGAAATGTATAATGAAGTGGCAAAAAATTGCTTTTTTTGCCCAAAAAGCTAATTCTACGCTAATACCTCTTGCGAAAATTCAACCGATGTATCTATGGGAGTTAGAGTTACCCGAGGAGAGACGTGAGGTTCCGAGCTTAGAGTTAGGTAAGCCTTTCTTTTGTTGAAATAAGTAGCTGTTTTTTGTTCTGTTACGAACCACCTTTTTTCAGTTCACCGTTGTCTTTTTATTCCAGCTAGTATCCCTTTCTTCTTCAGCTTATATCTTGTTTCGCAAAATTCTTTCAATCTTGCTGTTTTTCTATGCAGGGTGTGTTGGGATGTAGATACTTGGTGCACAAATTCCCCGTTCCCTTAACCCCATGATAAATTACTATTTTCCCTCCTCTCTTGGGAACACCTTTAGAGTGCAAGGTGGCATAAACCAAATTATCTATATAGATTGAAACCTTGACCGATGGTGGCAATTAAAATGGCATAATTAATAGAAAAAAATATTTGGTAAAAATAAATACTTTTTGATATGCATGAGAGCGATGAACAGGATAGTCACCCTAAGTCAGATTCACTACAGAAGCGGAGGTATATTTTGCTGCGCTATTATCCCAAGAGCATACATGTCTTCCCAGCTCTTTGAACAAAGCAATAACAATTCATACATTGTGTTGACTAAGTGCACACCGTCACAAGTCTTGTAAAATTTGTTCGCTTTTCAAGTCCCGAGAGTAAACATTAATTTAAAATGAAATAATTAATCTGACTACGTTCGTAGCGTAGTCGAGTTAATTCATTTATTTTATACTCGGATTTGGGTAGCATCTGATATTATAATTAATCTTATAATCTAAGGGGAGCATCTGATATAATTAATCTCATAATCTAAGGGTAGTATCTGAAAATTATAATTCAGATGTTGGGTGCAGGTGGGGGGATGCAGGTGTGTAGGTGCAGGTGTGGGGTGCAGGTGTGTAGGTGCAGGTGTGGGGTGCAGGTGTGGGGTGCAGGTGTGGGGTGCAGGTGTGGGGTGCAGGTGTGGGGTGCAGGTGTGGGGTGCAGGTGTGGGGTGCAGGTGTGGGGTGCAGGTGTGGGGTGCAGGTGTGGGGTGCAGGTGTGGGGTGCAGGTGTGGGGTGCAGGTGTGGGGTGCAGGTGTGGGGTGCAGGTGTGGGGTGCAGGTGTGGGGTGCAGGTGTGGGGTGCAGGTGTGGGGTGCAGGTGTGGGGTGCAGGTGTGGGGTGCAGGTGTGGGGTGCAGGTGTGGGGTGCAGGTGTGGGGTGCAGGTGTGGGGTGCAGGTGTGGGGTGCAGGTGTGGGGTGCAGGTGTGGGGTGCAGGTGTGGGGTGCAGGTGTGGGGTGCAGGTGTGGGGTGCAGGTGTGGGGTGCAGGTGTGGGGTGCAGGTGTGGGGTGCAGGTGTGGGGTGCAGGTGTGGGGTGCAGGTGTGGGGTGCAGGTGTGGGGTGCAGGTGTGGAGTGCAGGTGGGGTGCAGCTGATTCTGTACTCTACTAGCTGACCCTCTCTACCGCTTATTTTCCCCTCTACCACAGCTGGCCCGCTTTGGCTCAACAAGAACAACCTCTACTGTTATCACTCTACTTCACTCCCCTCTATTTACATAAAGGGTGACCGTATATGCACAATAAGTACAGTTCATTTGCAAAGGTTGAAGCGTATTCAGTCTCTTGTTTGAAAAATGCCTTATTTTCCCCTGCTGTTCTGTTTTTCAGCTCCTACTACTTTCTTCTTCAACTTTTTCTTGTTTCATGAACTTCTTTCTTTGCTTACTGTTTCTGTGCACCTTGTGCATAGATTCCGCACTCCCTCAACTCCATACTAAGTGGTGCCTTCCTCCTTCCTCTCTTTGAAAATCTTTGTCGTGGTTAAGGGAGGCTAAAACTTTCTTATATGATGCTAATAATAAATCCTTCCAGAAAATTTTATCCGTGATTGAAATTTTTCTGTCGGACCGTAATTATTGGGATATCTTGATCAAAGTAAGAGCATAATGCGTTGTGACTAACTCTTGATAAGTAAATTGCGTAGTGCAAATTGATAAGCATAATATTAATTTCTTGCATTATCGCATAGTATACACGAACCTCTTACGGCAATTCCGTTCCTTAGGGAAAGTTCTTTTGCTCCTCCAGTATTGACTGGCAATTCGAGCGCACCAATTTTCTGCGAGGGCAAAAGTGGTGCTAAATTTGCCGTTATAGGAGTTAAAAGTTACTTCTACCGCCTTATTGCAAAGCTGCCTGTCTAACCAGCGTCTTTCTTCCGTATCCGTAGCAGACAATATATCTGCACCAATGAAAAACGTAATTCAAGGATAATAAATACAATCCCAAAATTTTTAATCCTCCGATAGCCAAAAAAAAAAAGCAACGAATGCCACAGCACTTAAACAGTGACCACAATAACGCGATCACACCGAGTGTGGCATGCAGTCGTCAAATGACAAATTCATGCGCTGGTCATAGCTGCACTAAGCCGAGCCTGCGCGTCCTGAGGCTGCTGGACGGCCGTAGAATCATCGTCGTCTGAACTGCCTGCAATTGCACACCTCTTCTTAGGGGACATTATGTTGTCAGTCACTGCCCGCGATGTAGTGAACAGTATGAGAATTATATTGTTCGTCACTGGCAACGATGTAGTGAATAGTATGCGAATTGTGTCACTTTCCGCAATGTGGTGGACAGTGTGCGAATTGTCTGCCTCTAATCATGAAACAGCGAACTGTGCGTAACTCACCTGTCAGCAGACCTCAGCGCAATGGGCAATGCGTAGAGAGATGGTGTAACAGGATGGTGTAACGTAGGTGTAACAGCACAAATAAAAAGCAGCGGCATGTATCAAAGAGTTAGTTTACCTCGGGATCTTTATTTTTAATACCCAAATTTTGAAAAGAGTTATTTGAACAGTTGTGGGTGGAGTTGTTTGGGGGAACACTAAATTCCACACTCAGGCTTCTGTGTTTCTGTCTCGTAAGTTAACAATAAACTTCTTGCTGACTTTGTCCCTGGTGATTTGAGCGAGTAACAGCGCATGGGTGACAGCAGCGCGTGTAATAGCGCATGGGTGACAGCAGCGCGTGTAATAGCGCATGGGTGACAGCAGCGCGTGTGACAGCGCGTGGGTGACAGCAGCGCGTGTAACAGCGCGTGGGTGACAGCAGCACGTGTAACAGCGCGTAGGTGACAGCAGCACGTGTAAGATCGCGTGAGGGACGGCAGCGCGTGTAACACCGCGTGAGGGACGGCAGCGCGTGTAACCCCACGCAGGTGACAACAGCGCGTGTAACATCACGCAGGTGACATCACGCAGGTGACAGAAGCTCGTGTAACAGCACGCAGGTGACAGCAGCTCGTGTAACAGCGCGTGTAACAGCACGCAGGGGACAGCAGCTCGTGTAACAGCGCGTGAAACAGTACGCAGGGGACAGCAGCTCATGTAACAGCGCGTGTAACAGCAAGCAGGGGACAGCAGCTCGTGTAAAAGCATGCAGGTGACAGCAGCTCGTGTAACAGCGCGTGTAACAGCTCGTGTACCAGCACGCAGGTGACAGCAGCTCGTGTGACAGCAAGCAGGTGACAGCAGCTCGTGTAACAGCACGCAGGTGACAGCAGCTCGTGTAACAGCTCGTGTAACAGCTCGTGTACCAGCACGCAGGTGACAGCAGCTCGTGTAACAGCATGCAGGTGACAGCAGCTCGTGTAACAGCATGCAGGTGACAGCAGCTCGTGTAACAGCGCGTGTAACAGCACGCAGGGGACAGCAGCTCGTGTAACAGCGCGTGTAACAGCACGCAGGGGACAGCAGCTCGTGTAACAGCTCGTGTAACAGCGCGTGTAACAGCACGCACGTGACAGCAGCTCGTGTAACAGCGCGTGTAACAGCACGCACGTGACAGCAGCTCGTGTAACAGCGCGTGTAACAGCACGCAGGTGACAGCAGCTCGTGTAACAGCGCGTGTAACAGCACGCAGGTGACAGCAGCTCGTGTAACAGCGCGTGTAACAGCACGCAGGTGACAGCAGCTCGTGTAACAGCGCGTGTAACAGCACGCAGGTGACAGCAGCTCGTGTAACAGCGCGTGTAACAGCACGCACGTGACAGCAGCTCGTGTAACAGCGCGTGTAACAGCACGCAGGTGACAGCAGCTCGTGTAACAGCGCGTGTAACAGCACGCACGTGACAGCAGCTCGTGTAACAGCGCGTGTAACAGCACGCAGGTGACAGCAGCTCGTGTAACAGCGCGTGTAACAGCACGCAGGTGACAGCAGCTCGTGTAACAGCGCGTGTAACAGCACGCAGGTGACAGAATCGCGTGGCGGCACGTCACCCACGCGATCGCGTCACAGACGCACCGACGTGTTTAGCTGTCGCGAAAAATCAACGAAAAAATGCACTCGCGGTGACGCGTTCAGCCAAAGACTTGGTCGTGTGAGCGCACGCGAGCAGGTGTGTTATTTCGGCGCGAATTTTTCATGGAGAGCTTGAAATGTTGTCAGCCAAATGAACCGGTGTGCGCTGTGATTGATTTCCTGACACTGTTGTCAAGTGACCTCGTATAGCTTATGTACTTGTTTATTAAGGTGTGAAGGTAGTATTTTCTTCATGCGCTTTTTCAGCAAAAATTTTTCCTAGTAAACTTTAAGTTTCCTTTCAAATGCCTCTCGGCATTTTTTCAACTACGTTAATCTTATTAAACTTTGAGTTTTATTATAAATGCCTTTCTTGCCTTTCAGTGAGGGAATTGATGAACTATGGATGAAATGAATCCATTTTCGAGGGAAATAGTTCAAGTTAAGATAATAATTATGAAGTGCTTCTTGAGGTTCTGGTCAAATTCTACGTACAGCGCGCAAAATACGTGAATGGCGTCAATATTTAACACAAATGCGTTATAACACAAAAACCTCTCCCTCTGACGTACTGCAGTTACGTTTGAGAAATCAATCGTTCGTAGCATTATACTGATTGAGCGTATGTTTATGATTTAACGAGTTTTTCATTAGACGTTTGTCTAAAATAGCTTCCCAGCCCTGAGTTATTGCCTATGATAGGGCTGAATGTACACTATGTATACTAACAATTGTTATGTTTACACCATGTACTGTCTATTATATCTTTAACGCCCACATTTTTATACTCATATTACCGTTATCACAACCACTATCACTAAACCGACACTGGCATTAGGTAGTCACTGTTATCAAGATGTGGAAGGAACTGCCACTCGGTAGTGAAGTTCAAAGGACACATTAGAGAACAAATTGAATAAGAAATAAAATATATTTTTGTTATTTTTGAAAGAGTACCGTACAGTCCACTTGGGCGTTAAAGGGTTAAGACGGGTATACTACGTACTGTCAATCACGGCATATACACAAAGTACGGTGTACACGACAGTATGCCCCTAGCACTTTACCAATCAATGTGTGTTCCATGAACTTTCAATTACAGGGTGAAAGTTTTCGATGGAGCCTTCAAGCTTTCAAATTATGTTTATTAGTGACAAAAATTTGCTCGGCGATGCCGCTGGCACTGGTTGAGCATTTTATGAATGAGGTGGCGTAAGAAGATAAAATTTTCTGAAGTACCCGAGTCAACCCTTGTTCGTTAGCTCTTGAAGTCATGTGTTCGTAGATGAAGTTTTCGTGTAGGGTAAACATCGTACGGTGGAACAAAGAAAGAGTTCAATCTTCTGTCCTCTGAGCATCAAACGCGGGACTCTAATTCGGATTTTTTGTTCTTTGCAAGTTTTCCCAGTTACAGTGCAGTGCATTTCGGAGAGATGCGCGGTGTGCGGTCGCTGTGTTCAAATTCCTCCGAGGCGCAGATCGTGTCCTGCTTCAGTCTACTGGGTCTTGTGGGCGCAAAAAGCTCGTTGACGTGTACGTTGAAATATTTGTGCAATTATGGCGTTGTGCCATAATTATTTTCACCATGATAAAATTATAAATGTCCAATTGATTTGAACCCTCATAAGGATGTCAACCCACCGATTTTTAAATTTTGATCCGATTCGTCTGAAATTTGGCAAGTATATGTATGTTTGAAATTGAAACATTTTACTCGTGTTTTTTTTAGTTTTTGAAAAAGTTGTTGAAAAAATATTTTTTTTAGTTCATTTTTAAGGATATTAAAAAATAGAGGTCATTGAGCTTTTACGCTAAAACAAATTCAAAGACAGTTTTGAAATCCTCGTAACATTTCAAACAAACAAATGAATCTGAATTTTTATTTTCTGTTTTGTTTTCTTTTGATATGCGGTTTTTTATCATTAACTAAATTATACCCAATTTTTTGTTTCGAACTGTGATAAAAAAATTAAATACATCAATTGGAAGAACGGGATGCACTCGTTTGTTAGAAATATTCAGAGGATTCTAAGACTGTCTCTTTTTTCTGCCACAAAAACTCAGACTTCTATTCTTTTGGATGATGAAAATGACGGGTTTTGAGCAGAAGCGATAAATGAAATTTTTTGTTTAAGTGTAATATAATGGACAATTTTTGTACTTGAATGCTGTTTTCATGTTTTTTTTATAATCTCCATGCATAATTTCATATTTACACTGTGAATTATCAATTATAAGTAAAAAATAGCATCAAAATTTAACTATGAATAAAAATAAATTATTCATTTCATGATGAATGGTGAATTTTTTATTTGTTGTCTGATTCTTCTGAAATTTGACAATTATACGTATTGGTTAAAAAGAAACACATTTTGTTCAATTCATTTTTTAGATTTACGCCTTAGCTTTTGAAAAAAATTGAAATATTAGTTTTTTAGCTCATTTTTAGTGATATTTCAAAAGAATAGATGTCATTGAGTTTTCATGCTAGAATAAAATAAAAAACATTTTTAAAATCCTCGTAACATTTTAAAAAATCTGAAGGTTGCAGAATTCCCATTTTACGTTTTGTTTTCTTGTTATATAGGGTCAAACATTCATAATATGTGGTCCCCTTACACCCCCCTTGAGGGGAAATCTAATGCCCGTAGCCTCATCAAATTTTACGGCACAATAGCCCACCACCTAAGGATCCTTTTTGAACAAAGAAACAAAAATGGCCCATTGGGCTCGAAAGCCCTTGGGTGTTAAGCCCCTGGGTGAAAGCCCCACGCACAGTCTGTGTTAAGATGCGTAAATGAATAAAGTGTTAATGAAAAATGGAGTGTTAGTTGTATAGACATCAAGACATTCATGTCTGGAGGTGAAATATAAAACTTGAAAGTGAAAACTCATTCTGATTCCGATTTTTTCAGCCCATCGTTAGGAATGCAAACTTTATCACTACAGGTCAGTTTTTATTTTTTCTCAAATTTTAAGTTAACTTCAATACTGGCTCATACTGAACGTAAGTTCATTGATCGCTAGCAACCAAGAGAATGAGTCCTAAAATATTAATGAGTAACATTCAAATTATTCGAATTTTGTAATTTTTAAGAATTCCACATTGAAACCCAAGCTCATATTTAAGACATTTTTTATACCTGGTATTTATCGCGAGTGATTGTTGCATAATTCGTAGTGCTATTAGATTATGACGTTTTAAAATGCATACTCATAGTCTCACAGACAACATTGCTTATGAACACACATACATATAGGCTGACGCATGATATCGCTTACGAGCACAGATTTACTATTTCACACATAAAATCGTTTACACGTGAATATGCAAAATTTCGCAGGCAACATCTTTAATTAAAAAAGATCATTGTCTCACAGATGACATCGTTCAGAAACACAGTTTAACATTCTCACATAAAAAGGCAACAAATGCAAAGCGAGCTCTAAGTGAACTGTTACGTTTGCGTATGTAGCACAAGCAGGCATATTTAGTTGCTGAGGGCGACGGTCGCGACTCGGACACGAAACAACTACACTGCAATGGACAGTGAATGAGAACAAAACTGTTACACTGCAAGACACAGTAAATGCATACATTCGGTCAGCAGTTAAAGCGAGTAGCAGCTCTGACTGACGTGTTGCATCCACTCTCGATTCATCAGTCTGAGAAGTCGAATATTAGACTCCATAAAATTGACACCCAGCTTCTCCAGCATGCCACTTTGCAAATGAAGAATCGATCTATTATGCAGAGCGCAATTTGTGGTGTTTTGCATGCCTGCGGACGAGCGCGGCTGCCTCCAGGCCAGGATGAAGACGGTGCCCAGAGGGAAAAAATCTAGGGTTTCTTGGTGGGACTTGTTCGATACGGCACAGGACAACCTGATTTATTTAAGCGCTTTGGCAGTAAAAAGCTCGAGGTCTGTCCGTGTGTCGCATGAAGCTGTTGCGATGTGCAGCGCTGCTCAGAGTGCTGTTGCTTCAATTTATGGTGGTGGTTATATGCCAAGAATCGAAATGTAGTTTAAATGGGTTTGCTGAGCGTTTTTTGGTGTCCTGAACTGATTTGATTGTAATTTTTTTAATTGTAATTTGTATCTTCAGCAATGTGTGTGTGAATGTGAAGAAAGTTGATAAAATTGGGAAGATGTAGACTTGAGGATGTTTGGATAAGGTGATGGAACTTTCGAAATACATGGGTGAAACACATCTGATATCTCTTCTGACCCAACTCATCTCTTGAAATCGAGTAAATGCAAGACAATAGTCTTTTGTTCAATTTGGCTCCAAGTGAAGCCTCTTATGTAATCGACAGATTTAAGCTTTAAAAATAAGTGTAAGAGGATTCAATTTAAGTTGATTGAAATTAATCATAATTAAGTTATATTGATTAAAAAGACTAAGTTAAAATCGTCGCACTTGAAGTGGTTAAAATACATTGCTGTATAAGAATTTCTGATTCTCTCAGACTTGATCATCCCTTTTCTGAGGGAAAATTTACTAACTGTGAAAATTTCCGGAGTGACTCACGTTTTCGAAAAAGGTATAAAAAACTATGTTAATAGTTATACACCAGCTTCTGGCCGGCCAATTTTTGGTAAATTGTTCGAAAAATTGTTCGGATAAAAGGACGTGCATTCTCACTCCGAACGAAAATCATTTATAAGTAACAAACGGAATAGTTTTCGATCTAGCAAATGGAGAACACAAGACATTCTGCATCATCTGCAAAATTTTCACTCCATTACACGTGAAAAAATATCGGTTTCCCTGTATGATTTTTCGTAAAGCATTCGATTGCTTTGGTAGCTTTAGCACTGCCAGAGGTAAAATGAGGTCCCGAGCTGAGAGTTAGGTAGGCCTTGTGTTGAAATCAAATGTTTTTTGTTCTGTTAAGGACCATCTGTCTCCGGTTAACTACTGTCCTGTTTTTCAGCGCTTACTAGTTTCTTATTGAACATTTATCTTTTTTCATAAACTTCTTTCTTAAGATTTTGTTTCAAAGTACCGTGTGTACAAATTCCGCGTTCCCTTTAATTCCATACAAAATGTTGCTTTCCTCATTCCTCTCTTTGGAACGTCTATGTTCCGGTTAGGGAGGCTTAAACTAACATCTAATTTAATCTGCATTCGTAGCTCCAGCGCCAGGGCGTTACAGGAGCTGCTCAAAGATGCCTAAAGTAACACCTGACGTATCGTAAATAATCGTGAAAGTCGTAAATACTTCGTTGGGATTTGTAACTCCCAATCTGAACTTGTTTATTTGCCAGGGCGTTACCTGTCACACGGAACGGTTTTTATGCTTGCTATTGTGCTACCTGGGGGAGGGGCGGCACTCAATGAAGCGGTTGGGGGTAAACCAGCTAAGACTGTCGGGCCTGACTGTGGAAGGTGGTTGTGCTGGGCTGCTGCTGATCCTGACAGTTCAGGTGCGGCCAGTGCTGCCTCTCTCGCCTCCTAGCGACTAAGTGTGGTGATTATGGCCTGCTGTCGGCTACCCTCCCATAGGGAGGAAAAGCCCGGTAAACTGTATGTATATGTATGTATTTGTGCTACCTGATTCATTTAATTGACCACTACATTAGTTATTTTGGTTTTTATTCCTGGTATTCATATCACGGTTTTATTTTCTGAACGGTTTTTATGCCAGTTACATAAGTTACCAGTTTCCATTAATTGGTCACTACATAGTTACTGTATCGGCTAAAGCATAAATGAACCTTTACATACATTAACTTTTACGTAAGATATTAAAATAATCCTTTTAATTCAAAAATTGATATGACTGCCAGACCGCGTGCGTAGAGGTATGGAATTCAGTTTACTACTTACAAATAACGTTATGTAAGCATGTTCTTTGTTACATTTCCCTCATAAAAACCCTATGGGATAGTTATTGTATAAATGGGAATTAGCGTTTCTAAGAGAGAAAACTTCCTGAGCTGGATGTTAGGTAGGCTTTCTTTTTGTTCATGTAAAATAGATTTCCATTTTTTGATTAAATACGCTCTTTTTCTGTTCACTGCTGTTTCGTTCTTTAGCATCAATTACTTCTTCAACTTTTACCTTGTTTCATCAACTTACTAACTTACTGTTTCTATACAAAGGAGGTCCTGCAAGGGAGCACACCTTGTACATAGATTCCTAGTTTTTATAACTTCCTACTAAATCGAGTCATCATCCTCCCCCTCTTTCGGGCGCGTTTGTTGTAAGGGAGGCTGGTGCTAACTTATTTAATATAAACTAATACGTTGGATTAATACAAGCATGTCTCGTAAAAGAGTAATTTTTCCTCTCTTCGAACTGAAAACACACGTTTTCATTTCTAAGAAAACTGCTAAGAATATTAAAAATATACTCAAATCTGTTTCGTTTCATCAAGTCATGAGAGTCCGAGTTCGAGTACACTTCTAGTCCACTACGCACTGCAACAAGAAAAAACCCAAGAATGGGTTGGAGAATACAACCAGTCCGCTGCGCACTTCTACGAGAAAAACCCAAGAATTAATGAAGTTCGAGTACACATCTAGTCCACTGCGCACTGCTACAAGAGAAAACCTAAGAATGAAGTTCGAGTACACTTCTAGTCCACTGCGCGCCGCAACACGTCATTGGGATCACGTATGCGTGAGCAGGCATCAAGGACCACACGGAGAGCCATCGAGGCTTCATATTCATAGCCGCAGTCCAGCTCTCTCGACGCTCGCAACGTTAATAAAGCAGCGGCAATGCCACCTTTGCAGCCACTCATTAGTCAGCGGAGTCGTAAATTGGCGTCCATGCACCGCGCAAAGGCTTCAGTTAGAGCGCGTGGTTGGTTTGCGGGCCAAAGATTACGAATTGTGAAGCCCAGGCCAGAAATTCGGAACCCGGAAAGGGAGTTTTGAGGAAAGCTGTGGAGATTGTACGGCCCCGACTTTGAATTGTGGGGTGTAGGCTAAAGCTTGGGGCTCAAACCGGGACTTTTGAGGCAACACTCAGGAGAGCGAGACAGTTCAGGAATTGCGGAACCAACGCTGGGACTGCAAATGTAGGTCCACTTAAGGTTTTACATAGGAACCCAGATGGAAATATCTAAACTCATTTTCACTAGTGGAATCGTGCATATTTTGGTGTGATGTTTTAGCATTAGTGCGTAGCCAAATTCACGTCATCTTCTCACCTCTCAGAAGGATACAATTATATATGTTGTATTTATAGAAGTTAGCTCTCCCAAATGAATATGTGAGGACCCAAGTTTAAAGCTAGGAAGGTGCACATTTTGTTGAAATGAACTAGTTTTTTGATTAGTTTTGAACCATCTTTCTTCGGTCCATAGCCATCCTTTTTTTTTTGTTCCTATTGCTTTTTTCTTCAACTTTCTATTGTTTCATAAGCTTCTTAGAACATTACTATTCCCTTACGCACGGTGTGGGGACACCACCTATTGCGTAGATTCCCCGCTCACTTATTGGTGCCTTCCTCCTTCCTCTTCAGAAAGCATCCTTGTTTTGGTACGAGAGCGTCACCTGCCAACTATCCGGCATATAGCCGGCGACTTAAGATCTAATCCAATCTTAATATTGTTCCAGTCCAGTGACTAAATCGTACAGAGCCGCATCTTTTGCAGTTTTCATTGATTTCTTAAGTATCATTAGTTTGAAATGTTCCAATATTGCTCTGTAATGGCACAGTAATATATTTACGGCGGAGAGCAGATGGCGATAACGCTAGCACTTATATAAACCTAAAATATTTAGACATGCGTCTGAAAAAAATAGATACCATGGATACACAGATGAAAAAAGTGGTATAAAGGCATTCTAAATAGGAATAGGCCCTAAAGACAATATCCATACCTTAATTTTCAAGCCTTGTATCTAAAATCAGTAATACAAGAGTATATATTACAAGAAATAAAGATACTTCCCAAGATAGCCTAAATTGAAGTTTTACATGAAACATAGATTGCTCGAACAAGGTATATTGGCCTCGTTTAACTCAGAGGCAACTTCGTCAGCGTGACTCATGGAATACATTTTCTATCTATCGTTGAGTCTAAACTTATCTGGGAGTCAAGAATTGCGTGGTGCGAATCCTCTGTTATATTTCACATTTCCAATTACTTTTATTTTGTGCTCACACGTGCGTAGCGTTGCAAGTCTACTCGAATTTTAGACTGCAGTTTATTATTGAAGTCGCTATAATCACAAAAAGAGTTTGGAAAAATGAACATTTGGATGCGTGGCCCATTTGGCAGACCAGCCGTCAACTACTGAAGGAAAGATTACAATTTGATTCACTTCACCTTCGTTCACATTTTTGTGAATTTATATATTTTATTTTTGCGTTTTATATACGCAGGTGAACTACTGGTGCAAAAGTTTCCAGAATTACCTGTGGCTTCACTCGCAAGAGTTTCGTAATTCCGAATTGTTCCTTTGAAATTCAGATTGATGCAGGCGTTGAAGCTTCTACTCACCAATACGGAAATTACGGGGTCTAAATGAAGCAGATTTCAATTTTCATTGCATGCTCTCAGCAACTTCAATCGAGCTCTTAGTGTTGTCGAGACGTAATCATAAGGGGACAAAGATCTTTGCATTTTACGGGAAAAATAGATTTTCAACAGCGACCTCTCAGTCTTTGGACCAATCATAGAGCACCTCAGCACATCTCCCCCGACACTCCTGCTCACTTGCAAAAGAACACAAAAAATCGATGATTCCAGAATGCTGGCAGCAGCTCACATGCGTCAAACTTTCATCGCCCTAAGAAAAGACGCAAAAAGTCCCATTAGGAGCGGGCAAAAATACTTGAGAAATGGATAGTTGACAATTCGCCGAGCATAAAATTGCCGCAGTAATGGGCGGAAGATTCTTCCGTGCCACGGCCGTATTCAAGGAGCGCATTTATATCCCCTGAAAATAATTTCGTCGCAATGAGCGTGAAGCTAAAAATACTATCTTGAATTAAACCTTCAATCAACCCGACCGTTTGCTCCGGCAACCTAAAAATTTCGCTTCATTCGTAACGCAGTTTTTTTCGAGGCATCTTGATTGAACTTCTCTACCGTCATTTTATCTCTCACAATAGCGATGTAATAATGGACACAGCTATGATGCGTGAAGCGTAGCTCTCGAGCCGAGTAGCTATTCGCTTTTTCCTCGTTTCATCGACTGCTGAGCGACAGCCTGTGCATAAGTCAGAGACGCTGTCGCGCCAAGACAACCACAATCATTACGTATAGAGATCACCCCTTGCACGCACCTCGTCAATTGAGTAATCAGGATATTCAATATAAAATATTTCACGGTGCTCCTTCTATAATATTCGAAGTGATGGCAAATTGGCGGACACCTGAAGACGTTTTTGCACATGTGGCGCGCCATATGCTGCCCTGAAATGCCTGCCTCTCCGCCAATGATGTCCTCCTGTAAAGAATTCATTTCACGTCCATCAGAGAAACATTGACTTGGCGTAAACATAATGCCTTGTAATGGTCAGATGCACACAATCTTGAATTGGGCATAACCTTGTTTTATTATAGTAGGTAGACAATTTAGGACGTGATCCACAATATTTGTAACGACGCGTGAAGGAAGGATGGAGGAGTACTCTGATGTTCATCATTTTTGCAATACACATCGGCTTTATTTCTCAAAGATGCTCTTGTGGTCAAAAGAATACTCAAGCAATAGGTTAAAACTTTCGAAGTTGACAGTAAGAATACGATTCTCTTTAAAATTAAAAAAATATGCAATAAAGTTTATCGCTCGAGTCTAAGTCTCAACCGTGACTGACGGCTGCAAATTTCTGGGAATAATGGTGTAGTAAAATTTACCCAGCAGAAGTCATATGATTTACGTTTGGAACTATTCATATCCATCGGAATTTCACGTAAAGTCCATCGCATGCTACCTAGAGATGCCCAACAATTATTCAGAGCGCTCGCACCCACACACACATACTCACAAATTGAAGGATAAATTAAATGAGAGCAACGAGAAACAAACGGAAGTAAATTAAACAAAATCAAACAAAATACCGTTTCTAATCTCTTCTTAACCTTGAATAATGTGCAAGATAAGCATTTAACTAAAAGCTACGATTGAAATAATCTGTAGAAGAAAAACGTAGACCAGAGTAAGAAAAAATTGTACTTTCCCTCAGCTTGATATCGGTACATTTTTCTTGCATGCATGTAGCAAAAGTTCAACTCAGGGGGAAACAATTAATGTATTTATGGAAATTAACGCTCCCGGGGGACAATGTGAGGGCACGAGCTGAGAGTTAGGTAGGTTTTCTTTTTGTTGAAATAAAATGTTTTCGTTCCACCTTTCCTGAAGGACCACCTTTTTCGGTTCACTGCTGTCCTGTTTTTCAGCACCTACTACTTTCTTCTTCAACTTTGATCTTGTTTCATAATTTTCTTTCCCAACTTACTGTTTCTATGCCCTTTCTGCGTAGATTACGCGTTTCCTTAACTCCATACTAAATGGTGCCTTCCTCGTTCCTCTCTTTGGATCGCATTTGTTGCTTCGGGTAGGGAGGCTAAAACTAACGACTAATATAATCTAATCTAATCTATAGCAAAAGTTCTAAATTAACGACATGATACAATATTATTTACAATAGTTTACTGCAGAATTTGTTCAACTCTAGCTAGGTTGCGCCACTTAGAAGCGACCACTGAGACACGATGGTGTATCCATCAGAACAAGTGGGTCGTCTAGCGCCTTGTGTCTCCGTATGGACAAGTGGGTCGATCGTCTAAGATCAGTTTGCCCTTGAGAAGCCTCGTAACTTATCTGACACACAAAACTAATGTTGACTGTTAGATATTGAACTAATTATGTTTTACCTACCCAAACATACATGCTAGAGGTAAATTAATCCTTCAAATTTTTAAAAAGTTCAAGAATTAGAAGACGTTATATCCCTGACCGTTGAGAACTTAATTAGCCATAGATTTAATAGTAGTATTTTATTCCCCTCCTATATGGTCGAATTTGAAAGTGTTAACATGCAACTTAAGCTAAAATGAAGGATTAAAGTATGTTAAACATTAAATTCCTCTCTTGAGCTCCGAGTTCAGAGGCAGGCTACGTGACTCGTTGACGACCTCGACGCAGAAGTCGGGTACGGCAACTCCGGCTTACTGCTAATGTCGTGCTAGAACTCTGAATTTTTTTATTATTTCAAGAATTGAACCAAAAGCTCATCGACAGCAAATTAGTTTATAAATGCCTTTTACGTGAAATGTTGAGCTGATTAGACTTTAGTAAAGAACATTATTGAGGATCTCTGCTCTAAATCTTCTGGCCTCATTGAACTAACCATGCATCGCAACTGAGCAGACCACACAGAACCATTAGGCGGGCTAACTGAAAAATAAGTGTCATTATCTGGAAAACTGCATCAACGAACGAAGCGATCTTGGAGAAAGATAGTGCAACATCATTATAAAGAATAACAACCTTCGATGTGAAAGTCAGAAATCTACAGGCACGTGATGATACTAAATGCTGGTAAAAACTGCTGAGGATTCTACGTGAGGCACAATAAGCTGCACATAAGAATTTCCTTCTGTTACTATGCTTAGTACAAGACATTATTCATATACTTGTCTTACAACTCTTAAGCCATTATAGTTGCGTTGACGTTAAGTATATGTACGGAGTAGTTCAATCAAATGACTAATTTTAGACCTCTTCAATCGAGATTTAGTCCATTTTTGTCTCCAACGTCTTTCTAATGAGAAAGCTCCGGAGATAAGTTGAAATTTGCATAATTATTGAAATTTTTGGGCATGACGGTTCACGATTAACGAAACTGAATTGCGTTAAAAGCTACGCTTACTCCATTACCTACCGAAATTATACGCATTTGCCTAGTTTATTTGCAAAAATAATTTAACTGGTACGCTTAGTAACATTGGTCAATTGAAAATCTGCTACTGACCTGCAAAATATATTTTTTAGGACACCACATTAAGGTCTTAGCTGATGCCTTAGATCTGCCGTGGTGTTCTCCGGTGCAGCTAAATTTTCCAAAGACACCAGTTACCGTTTATTAATAAGCGACAGAAATTTTTGAGGGAAATTCCAAATTCTTGAATAATCCACAACGAGTTAAATCAGATTTTAGATTATCATGTCTATTCATTTCTTCAGTTTCAGACAGGATTTGAAGTCTCAAAGTTAAGAACATTGAAATTTATTTTTGTAAGTTTCAGTTTCAGAGTTTCACAGGAGGCGAGGGCCCAAATGGGGTAAATTTAAGGACCCAAAATTATAGAGTAAAATTGTATATCAATCAGTCGAAATTTCTACCCTTCTGTAACAGCTTAATCGATTCAAGCTTTCATCTTAAAGAAACAAAGTTCTAATGATAATAAGCCGAGGAAAAAATTCACAAATAAAAATTATTTCTTGTAGAACGCGAGATTATTTATTTAGTTGCATTTCAAGTTCAGACATTTTTACTATGGTTGTTTACGGGAAGCAATCGCTGCAGGCAACATAACTTGCATGTAAATTGCAGGAAACGTCTATCAATATTATTATTTGGTACAAACACCGTAACTTGCTACTGCATTTCAAGTCCAGGAATAGCCATCAGTATTGTTGATCGGAATCGTTGTGATTACAGATCAGAGGCCGGCGCATATGCCTTCCGTCACGTGGCTATATGCTCCTCTCTCAAATTCATATATTTTATAACAGTTCCATTTAAATATCAATCGGTTTTTCTTGCTCTTAAGACTACAGCTTTTTCAATAAAACAAATGAAGCGCATTGAAGTTATAGCGTAAAAAACTTGTTCAACCTTCCTAAGACGCGAACCGATTTTTTGGCAATTTCTCGCTGTACAACTGTACACCTAAATTCGGTACTCGACGCAAGTACATGAAAATATGGGCCACCCACAAAAAATATCTAGCCAATCGTGATCAAATGTACTCGTGGTTAGCCATTGCAAAAATCTGCCTATGTGTGTTTGAATTGATTTTGTGAGGCTCATCGTTTAACAGTTGGGCTCAGAGCTTCAGGTCTGGAAGGGTTAGATCTTCGCACGAAAATATACGTGCTTTTTATTGATAACCGGCACATAAATTCACTGTTCAACACGCTAAAAATTTGCTTTTAAGGAGCATCAAGAGCATTTGCACAAAATCTCAAGAATCGTATTCAACATTTGAAACTTTTCATTAAAACTTTAGAAGTTTGGACATTCTGAATATTATGTAAAACTAGAAACAAGATGTAGTTTGTAGTATTGAACAACTACCAGGTACATCACGCGTTCCTTGTCAAGATTTCCTGATTTCTGTTTACATTGTACCATTAAGCTTTAAGTTACCATCCCCTCAGGGGGATACAGGTATTGTATCTATGGGAATTAGCGCTCCTAGGGGGACTATGTGAGGGCCTGAGCTAAAGGTTAGGTAGGCTTCCTTTTGTTGTTATAAAATAGGTTTTTTTTGTTACGGACCATCTTTTTTCGGTCCACTGCTGTCCTGTTTTTCAGCACCTACTACTTTCTTCTTCAACTTTTTTCTTGTTTCATGAACTTATTTTCTAGCTTACTGTTTCTGTGCACCTTGTGCATAGATTCCGCGTTCCCTCAACTCCATACTAAATGGTGCCTTCCTCTTTCCTCTCTTGGAACACCTTTGTCTAAGGGAGGCTAAAACTTTCTTGTATAATAATAATAATAATAATAATAATAATAATTTAAGTTACCATGCAAGCAGTAAATTGTTTCAAGATTTCCCTAACGATTTTGTTCGATATATCAGCAGATTTACTTAATGATAATTTTCTAATGAAAAACTAATTTCAGTGAAGATATGCTGGATTAGATCACGAAACTGTAATGTTTCGTGATGCTTCCGTAGAGTTTTTGCATATTTGAGTGGTAAAAATATGTCTCTGATGAGAATAAAAAGTATAACAAATAATAACAGAATGCAATACATCCGTTTGTAGCCTGATAGCATGACGTATTACCTGGTGCAGAGTGATGGAATTAGGTGGGACACCACAACGTATGATCGCTTAAAGTTCATTTGAGGCTATTGGAAGCATACGGTACCAAGCATATGGTCATATGGTACCGAGTATATGCGCATACGGTACCGACTGTGTGGGCATACGGTACCGACTGTGTGGGCATACGGTACCGAGTGTGTGAGCATACTGTACCGAGTGTGTGGGCATACGGTACCGAGTGTGTGTGGGCATACGGTACCGAGTGTGTGTGGGCATATGGTACCGAGTGTGTGTGGGCATACGGTACCGAGTGTGTGTGGGCATACGGTACCGAGTGTGTGTGGGCATACGGTACCGAGTGTGTGGGCATACGGTACCGAGTGTGTGGGCATACGGTACCGAGTGTATGTGGGCATACGGTACCGACTGTGTGGGCATACGGTACCGAGTGTGTGTGGGCATACGGTACCGAGTATATGCGCATACGGTACCGACTGTTTGGGCATACGGTACCGAGTGTGTGGGCATACGGTACCGAGTGTGTGTGAGCTCACGGTACCGAGTGTGTGAGGGCACACGGTACCGAGGGTGTGAGGGCACACGGTACCGAGTGTGTGAGGGCACACGGTACCGAGTGTGTGTGGGCACAGGGTACCGAGTGTGTGTGGGCACACGGTATCGAGTGTGTGTGGGCACACGGTACCGAATGTGTGTGGGCACACGGTACGGAGTGTGTGTGGGCACACGGTACGGAGTGTGTGTGGGCACACGGTACCGAGTGTTTGGGCACACGGTACCGAGTGTGTTTGGGCACACGGTACCGAGTGTGTGTGGGCACACGGTACCGAGTGTGTGTGGGCACACGGTACCGAGTGTGTGTGGGCACACGGTACCGAGTGCGTGTGGGCACACGGTACCGAGTGTGTGTGGGCACACGGTACCGAGTGTGTGTGGGCACACGGTACCGAGTGTGTGTGGGCACACGGTACCGAGTGTGTGTGGGCGCACGGTACCGAGTGTGTGTGGGCACACGGTACCGAGTGTGTGTGGGCACACGGTACCGAGTGTGTGTGGGCACACGGTACCGAGTGTGTGTGGGCACACGGTACCGAGTGTGTGTGGGCACACGGTACCGAGTGTGTGTGGGCACACGGTACCGAGTGTGTGTGGGCACACGGTACCGAGTGTGTGTGGGCACACGGTACCGAGTGTGTGTGGGCACACGGTACCGAGTGTGTGTGTGTGGGCACACGGTACCGAGTGTGTGTGTGGGCACACGGTACCGAGTGTGTGTGTGTGGGCACACGGTACCGAGTGTGTGTGTGTGGGCACACGGTACCGAGTGTGTGTGTGTGGGCACACGGTACCGAGTGTGTGTGTGTGTGGGCACACGGTACCGAGTGTGTGTGTGTGTGGGCACACGGTACCGAGTGTGTGTGTGTGTGGGCACACGGTACCGAGTGTGTGTGTGTGTGGGCACACGGTACCGAGTGTGTGTGGGCACACGGTACCGAGTGTGTGTGTGGGCACACGGTACCGAGTGTGTGTGTGGGCACACGGTACCGAGTGTGTGTGTGGGCACACGGTACCGAGTGTGTGTGTGGGTACACGGTACCGAGTGTGTGTGTGGGCACACGGTACCGAGTGTGAGCATACGGTACCAAGCGCGATATGTTGTGAAAACGATATGTTGATACTACCGTCAACCCCAAACCTTTCTCTTGCTGGAGAGTGAGTCGTAGGTACCTGAAGATAATCGGAAAATCATTGAGTACCTCCATTTGGGGCTGAGATACTTGGGCTTCAAGGTCACTAAACTTTGAAGTTTTTTTCTGACGTTTCTCAAACACGACGCTTGGTACCGTGAGACTCCAGCAGCTTCATATATGCAAATGTAAAATATAGAAACTTGGATGATAGAAGACAAACGCCTCTCAGAGGGATTCAATCAAGCGCCGTTCAAAGGGTTACAACATCATTCATGTTTCAAGACCCATACGAACCATCAAATAGCGTGAAAAGACGCAAAATATCTCGATTTAATTGAACTTGATAGTAAATGTTTCGTTTCCTGATGAAAAAACGATAGCATATTCGTCGCTATCCATTCAATTTTTCTGCAGTCACAAACCAGTTAATTCGCGTGTCGAAAGTAGAACAAGATTGGCTTTCCAGACCGAGATATCAGGCGTTCCAGACCAAGGTATCAGACGTTCTAGGGCAAGATATCAGGCGTTCTAGGGCAAGATATCAGGCGTTCCAGGCCAAGATATCAGGCGTTCTAGGCCAAGATATCAGGCGTCCTAGGGCAAGATATCAGGCGTTCTAGGGCAAGATATTAGGCGTTCCAGGTGCTGACTCGAGGCTTAATTACAGGTTGCTGCACGACGATTGTCGCCAGAGAGCCTTATTTACTGGGCGCGTCCTACAATTAGCGGGAGCGTCATCTTCGTGGTGGGGTCAAATCTCATCAGGCGGGCTATTAGGAGAAGAACAAGCTTCATCTGAGCAGTGATTAGCGAATAGCACCTGAGCAACGGTTCCCAGCACTTGGTGCATCCATCAGGACACGTGGGTTGCGTAGCACCTCGTGTCACCATCTGGACACGTGGGATGTGTAGTACCTCGTGTCACTATCAGGACACGTGGGTTGTGTAGCACCTCGTGTCACCATCAGGACACGTGGGTTGTGTAGCACCTCGTGTCACCATCAGGACACGTGGGTTGTGTAGCACCTCGTGTCACCAGCAGGACAAGTGGGTTGTGTAGCACCTCGTGTCACCATCAGGACACGTGGGTTGTGTAGCACCTCGTGTCACCATCAGGATACGTGGGTTGTGTAGCACCTCGTGTCACCATCAGGACACGTGCGTTGTGTAGCACCTCGTGTCACCATCAGGACACGTGAGTTGTGTAGCACCTCGTGTCACCATCAGGATACGTGGGTTGTGTAGCACCTCGTGTCACCATCAGGACAAGTGGGTTGTGTAGCACCTCGTGTCACCATCAGGACACGTGAGTTGTGTAGCACTTTGTGTCACCAGCAGGACAAGTGGGTTGTGTAGCACCTCGTGTCACCATCAGGACACGTGAGTTGTGTAGCACCTCGTGTCACCATCAGGACAAGTGGGTCGTGTAGCACCTCGTGTCACCATCAGGCTGGTGGGACAAATCAAAATCGAATTGAGTTTCATTTTCAATGGTTGGACTAGAAACCCTGGTCGGAAACCGTAAATGTTTTTCAGAGCAAGTCGGACTGCGTTACTAGAAATGATTTGTTCCTGTATTTCACAATTTTACACGCACTGGAAATTTGATTCACCGTCCCATACAAAAAATTTCCTGATGAAAAAACTGAACAAAGAGTCTTCAAACAATAGCCGGGAGAACAATCTTCATGTTTATGTCTATTTACTTGACGTAATAGTGAGAAATATATTCTGGTTATTACTTGTGAGAGCCGGTGTTATTTTCGTCAATACACGGTGAACACATCGTGGAAGAATCGCAGGGAAAGACAGACAGCAAATAAAGGAACGAAAAAACGCTATTTTCTTGAAGTAGCGTTAGAGCTGGCGTGTGCGACTTGAGAAGACGACGTTTATGTCATTGTCCTGGTCGTAAAGCAAATGGAGCCTCTTTCCTGAGTTGTTTGAGAGCATGACTAGCGTCACACGCGCCTCAAAAGCCGACAAATTTGTTCGTGTGGCTAACTGCCTTCTTCGTGACAGGTGAGTTCAAACAGAAAAAATTACTCTGAGGAAATTCGAGTGAATTCTTACCAGGGATGCCACTTGATGCCGCAGTCACGTGCGAGTCGCAGGGACATTAATTGGAACACTTCACGTGCTGTAAAAGTTCCGCGCACCCAAGACCCTCGTGCGGCTGTGTGTAGCAGCGTGAGCTTATAGCGTCTTGGACAACTGAACGGCATTCATGCACAGCAGAAATTAGTTCTATTTTAAAAGGTTTGAAAGGGATTGTAATAGTTCTTTATTTGAGAAGGGTTGAAACCGAATTTTTTCGACCTTTTTGCGGGGAATCAAGCCTCGCTATATGGGGACCGGTAGAAAGATAACTTAAAGAAGAGAATTGCATCTCGCCTTGACGTCGCGACCTATGCACGTGATACGAGGGAATAGCCGACATAAAAATAAATAAATCGCAATTGTGTCCATGAGTCTTGTCTCAAAATTTTGCCGAATGCACGCTGATGAGTTTGATGACCTGCTTGTGTACGAACTTTATTATTTTTTTCAAATCGAATTAGTGGACTATCGGAAGAGAATTGTGGTTTTGTGGAATATTGGCCAGCTAGTTAACTTTAAGTATAATTCCAGTACATTCCATACTTCCATTCGGTTCGATCTCAATTGGACTTGTACACCTGAATTTGCTATGTATTTATCGATAACTAATCTATAAAATTCTTACGAGTTACTGCAGATCCGTTTTTTTTTAATTTCTGTTAGCAGCTGTTAATTTAGAAGACTTGGGTTTCATGAGCTTCACTGCTATGAAACTAATTTCATTTCAAGTTAATCTCGATAATTTTCTTAGTGTGGTTAAGTGATGGAGCATATAAAACATTACGTTAAAAAAAAGGGCACGCGTTACAGCAACGAAACGGTTTTTTCTAGGATTTGGCACATTCACTAAGTCACGTCCTTTGTTCAATTAGCCACAAGTAGTAGGCAAAATAGTGCTGCATATTGCACGTCCATTCTCAAATTCAGTGAATTTGAGACGCATTATCGACGTCCAACATAGAGTAGATTTGAGACGCATTCAGAGGAAGATGACGTCGAGTCTGAAATAGAGTACGAGAGACATTTGAGACGTATTCACGGAAAAATGAATTTTTTTAGCAGCGCTGCAGGAATGTCACACCGTCCTCGGTTGAGGCTGGAGGTGCCAGGCTGCCTGTACGTGGAGACGCGCTCTTTGTCATGCTTCGAGCTCAGGCTGATTATTTGCAAAAAATTTTCGCAAACGTCAAACTATAACAATTATACATTCTGACTTTAATTATGATTATGCAGCCTGGCTTCTTCTTAGATACGGGAGGTACACTAGCAACTTACGCAAAGGCTATAATTTAATATTTCATTCCGTGATTTTGTTCGTCAGTAATATTTACCTGATGACCACATCAAATTTTTGCAATGAATGTTTTTCCAGCTTCACAATTTTTTCAAGCTCGATTTTTGATTGCCTTACGGAATGAATCGCTTCTATTGCTGCCAAATCATCTGCTTAACACTCCCTTTTAAGATTACGGTAAGACAAATTTCTGTGCATATTTTGATACATATGAGTGAAAGTTGAGTGAAAATTAACCTCACAATATATTTTCCTCCTGCTAAAGGGTAATGTTTTTTAATTATTTTAATAGCCTTGAATCAGGTTAGACCACCAACAGCAAAATGATCGATGGAGTCGTACGTCGATTTATTTAACACTTTGGCCACAACAAGAGCCACCTATGGTCACGGCTAGCATTGTCATAATGCTGATGACCGACCAGTAGTCAAAAATTCAATTTTCATAAATACGTCATTATACAGCTAAATGAAGGCCCGATCCATTTAATGTTTGCAATTTTTAAAATGTCCTACTGAATTTAACTTTAAATATGAGCTAACTTTTTAACTTAAATTTAACCAATTGCGGTTAACATGTTTAAACAAACGTTCTTAAAAATGCTACGTTTTTCATAACCGGTGAATTTTTTTACTATGGGCACCATTACGATTGGAGTGGTTTTCTCGAGGTGTGTCTTGAATAAATTTCCACAGGAAATTTACCGTGATCCCGATGACATCGAGGACAAAACAACTTATTCGCTTAGCACTAAAATTATTTTTCCTCTTATTTCACAGTAACAAATTACACATGTTCAACTTTATCCATTACTTTCTGGCACACTAAAATAAAATGTCTGAACCAAGAGCTCGGCATGCAAACCGACCTGCTAGGCGCGATGGGGGCATTTACCTTGCAGAACATTTCATCTCCAGCTTAAATAAATCATTTTTAATGTTCAAGCGGCTGTCGCTTTGCTCTCTTAATCTGCGGCAGAGATCTACGGAGAGCTATTTGTCGCATATCGCTTCACAGGCGCGCTCTAAAGGCTGAGGACTGCAAGAGACACCGATGACTGAGCAACAATGCTAACTCAATATAACCAACAGGCTCTCTCTCTAATCCATTAAGGCAGATCGATATCACCTCAAAATAGTCTCCTGAGATTCGACACGCTTTTCTCCAGCACCTCAAAACTCCATTCACGTTGCACAGCTAGCGTGTGCCCGCCCGACTATCGCCCTTTCGAGTTCAACTTTTTCAGCTAAACTTTTCCCTACGGCGTACAGCGCGGGTCGGAATTACGTGGAAAGTACATCTGTTAATGTTAGTGGTACGTTTTCATCTACGGAAAAACTTGTACGTTTGCGAAATAATTTTTGTAGCACTTTTTCGATCTCATGGACGCAGTTCGGGTTTCTTTTGTCTGGTACCGCGGTAGGGCGCTCTGTTGCGCTTGCGCTCTTTCTTTTGTCCACGTGATGGGTGTTATGATAGGTTAGATTGAATGTGTGACCCCAGACGCGAATGGTTAACTTGCTGAACGCTTCAGCCGACACTGATAAAATGCGTATTGAATGCTTTTGAAATTGAATTCTGATATCTCTCTTGTGCACGGGTTCGCCTGCGATAACATTGTCATGCAAATGAGCTCCGGAGCGCCGTGGCCGCACCATACTCTTAGTGTCACAACAGTGACGTGCGCCTTGATAAGGCGCGCCATGCATTTCTAATTTCGTATTCACAAGAGCATGACGTTCTTGTACTACCTTCGCCTGAGCAAATTAAAGACACAGTGACAAATATTACCAAGCCCAGAGCGAGCCTAATGAGAAAACTTCGTAAGTTCTGGGATATTACTTCCCAAGGCTTTCTCGTTTGGTGCTCCCAAGACACCTTCTGACAGTACGGCACTTGACCTGCGACTGTTACGCCATGGAACAACTCAACTGGAAAATGGTGCGAGAGCAGTACGTAATTACTTTTTCGTTTCGTCTAATTAGCAATGAGCTAAGGGCTGTCCGTCCCACCACGTTGTCAGACAGCTGCGGCTCCCAGATCGCGGCGTGTCTCGAAGATCACCGTCGTTCTGCAGCGTTATGTGACATCCTCTCGTGATGTCACTCGCCGATGTACTGTGGTCACTAGCGTCGCTACGTTCAAAAAAAGGCAAAAATTAACAGCTCAAACAGGGAATCATTTAACCCTCTATAGTGATCGCACAGGCAGGCCTCTTTCAAAAATGGCATTGATATGTTGCTATTTTTGTAAAAATTTTCCATGATATATGTATATTTTTTTTTGAAGTTCGCTACCGAGCGGCAGTTCCATCCTCACTTTGATGTCGGTGTCAATCTAATGTCAGTGCCAGTTGAGTTACGGTGGTTTTGGTACCAGTAGTATGAGTACAAAAATACTGACGTTAAGGGTTACGTCTAGAAGAAAATTTTATCTCGATCTCACACGGAAAAGTCAGTTGTTACCATCGAATTTTTACTACTCGAGACGCTGGCTTCACGGTCTTCAAAAGCTTATAAATTCTAAGTATGACAGCTCCGATAAGTCTGATATCTATCGCTAGATCCACGATTTCTTTCCATTCTTCAAACAAAAGACTTCTCGCCTCAGTGGAGAGTATATACTCATACTTTGCATCAAACTCAAACGCAAAAATAGCCTATATATCCAAGGCTACTAGTTGGCACAAATATCTAAACCTTACATCAGCAAGTCACTTGGATATTGACACAGACGAAGGATTTACTTAGTTTAAAGAGCAGGCTGCAGTTTTCATGAGCCTATATAACGAACGATTTATCATGATTCTTACATCATGCAGCTAGGTAAACGTTTGGCTGCGTGACATCACAAATAATTTCTTGGTACTCCTACTCAATTTGTGAAAAAAATAATGACGTATACTTTTGTTTGTGAACAACGTGGATGGCATAATCGATCTAAATTTCGCTTGATCTGCATTGCAGTACAAATTTATTATAAATGTAAATATCGAAATATGTTTGGTTCCCAAGATAGCTATATGTATGTGTATCTTCGAGTTGTAATTTGAATCGTAGATCGACGGGAATGAATCGTGGACGGACAACGGGGTTATTTTCTCCGTGTGTTAGAAGCTTGGAAAACATATATAATTTTTTCTTTCTAATATTCTTGTCCGAATGAGGGACGAGGGACGTTAACCATATGAGTGATACTTTAGTTTTTTTCCATGAATAGCGGCGCCTTGTAACGCAATTGATATAACCTTCTATTATAATCACGTATGTCCCCTGTAGCCTATGCACTTCCATTTCTACAGCAAGACCGGAGTCAACTCGACCTAAAGAAATACGGTAGAGGTTTGAATGGAGGTGCCTCAAACCAGTTTCAATGGCTTGTGAATACAGTTGACAAATAAAAAGAAAGATGAGTACGATACAAAAGAGAATAATCCATTTGCACAGTCTGTATACATAAAAGCTTAGCACCTCCATCGTGCTGTCGGCAAAATTCTGAATAGATGTCATAAACTCGCAAACTCGCCATAAGCGAGCAAACCTGTGATATCGAGTTAGACAAGCACACGACCGTGTTCTTTCTTCCCATGAGTGTTCTTACAACATCCGTTACTAGACTGGCACTGACGTTGGTTTGTCACCAACATCACAAAGGAGACAAACTGTCTCACCGAAGTGAACTTCAAAGAACACTCTAGGGCACACTGTCATCCAAATAATCTGGACTCGTAGTGATGTGATGCACGAACCATCACTGTGATATTACCATTAGCGGTTCGGAATCGCTGTGATGTCTGTAATAATTGTCCGGCATCACTGTGATATACAGTCCTTGGGGTTGCGAGGCGATATTCCAGGGGGGTGCGAGAAAAATCCAGGGAAGTAACACGATATTGACTGTATGTTGGAGTTTTTATTCTTGGGGTTGCGAGGTTCGATTGAAATTTCCTTAGGGGTGTGGGGTAAAAAAAGTTGAGTCAAATAAAAAATGAAATATACAGGACTTGTTACCTCTTCAGGGAATACCGCTATGTGTAACTAAATGGGAATTAGCTCTCCAAAAGGGGAAAGATGTTAGGTCCAGAGTTGAAGATTAGGTTGATTTTCCTTTCGTAGAAATAGTGGTTTTCCGTTTTGTTAAGGATTTTTTTTTCGGCCACTTCTGTCTTTTTTCAGTCCCTATCACTTTCTTCTTCAACTTTACCTTGTTTCATAAACTTCTTCTTATCTTGCAATTTTTGTGCGCACATTGTGGGGACACACTTTGAGCTGTCACCGACATCATTATGAGGCAAGAACTGCCACTCGACAGTAAACTTCAAGGTACTCGTTAGAATACACATTTGACAAAAAAATCAAATGCGATATATTAGCGATGCTTATAGAAGTGGATTTTGAAATTAACCTCGACGACAAAGTATTAGATATGTTAGGCGTAGCGTATGCAGCTACTTTTAGCATTTGAACAACATTTTGATGAAAATAACACTCGAATAAATTATTTCTATAGACTCCCGTTAAAATGTAGTTTTTACTGTGCGTAGACACGTTCTTAAATTGTCCCTGGGAAACAGACTATGCGTGTATGCCTTTTGACTTTACACTATATATATATATATATATATATATATATATATATATATATATATATATATACATACACACAAGGCCATTACACTTCATCAATGATTTTGAGCTTGTTTGTAATCAGAACTATCTATAAAAATAACATTAAAAAATATGAACAATTTTGTTTTTAAGCAAAAGGCACAATAAACCTATGCATATGTATGTATAAAAGACTCATCCAATCAATCTTCTAAAAAAAGGCTTACGAATATATTAGGCAATATATATAAATAAATATATTAAACATCCAATTTACCATCTAACTGAACCTCTTCAAAAAGCACCAAAGGTGAAATGCAACCACCTGGGCGCAACGAACACGTTGCGGAGGCAACACTCGCGTCACAACCCAGGCCAAGCCTCGCCCCACAGAACGGCAGCGCCGACCGCAGGACCTCTGGCGTCCCGCGGCGCGTCCAAATACTCCGCAATCAATAAGTGAATCAAAGAGCGTGGTGTGCATTACAGGGCATTAGGGAGCGCATTATGTTGCGTGCTCGGATGAAGTCGTCACACAATGACGGCCTCTCCGCACTGCCATCCAAATAATCCGGAGTCGCTGTGGTGTGACGTTGGCAGCATCGCTGTGATGCCGTTGACGGTTTGATATCGCTGTGATGTTGCCCTTGCGGTTCGGTGTTGCTGTGATGTTCATGGTTATAGCTTGTCATCACTGTTGTTCACAATTGGGGTTCGACATCACTGGATGTTCACAGTAACTGTTGATGCTCAATAATACTGAGATATTTTTGGCTGTGGCTCGGCATCACTGAGATGCTCACAGTCGCGGCTGAGTATCATTATGAGCCTCACTCTCGATTCTACAGCCAGGGCTTGTGTGGTGCTCCTGTCAACTGCCTCTTGTGGTGCCCTGTAAACTTAAACTGCCTCTTGTGGTGCCCTGTAAACTTAAACTGCCTCTTGTGGTGCCCTGTAAACTTAAACTGCCTCTTCTGGTGCCCTGTAAACTTAAACTGCCTCTTGTGGTGCCCTGTAAACTTAAACTGCCTCTTGTGGTGCCCTGTAAACTTAAACTGCCTCTTGTGGTGCCCTGTAAACTTAAACTGCCTCTTGTGGTGCCCTGTAAACTTAAACTGCCTCTTGTGGTGCCCTGTAAACTTAAACTGCCTCTTGTGGTGCTCCTGTCAACTGCCTCTTGTGGTGCTTCTGTCAACTGCCTCTTGTGGTGCTTCTGTCAACTGCCTCTTGTGGTGCTCCTGTCAATTGCCTCTTGCGGTGCTCCTGTCAACTGCCTCTTTTGGTGCCCCTGTCAACTGCCTCATTTGGTGCCCCTGTCAACTGCCTCTTTTGGTGCCCCTGTCAACTGCCTCTTTTGGTGCCCCTGTCAACTGCCTCTTTTGGTGCCCCTGTCAACTGCCTCTTGTGGTGCCCCTGTCAAGTGTCTCTCCCTTTGTGCTGCCGACGCCACATTTGACGGGGTCCCGAGCGTCAGGACCGGACATTCAAGCTCACAGACTGCCCTGTTCCGTGCTTGCAGAGCTGGGTTGTATTTCAGGCATGAGGTTCTTCACTCCGAAGTTGATATTGTCGGTATATTTTATTAAAAATTTATACAATTTTTAGTCATACTTTGTAGAATTTATCATTGTACCCGCACGTACTAAGATCAATTAACTATGTTTCCGTTTTGCGTCCTCTGACATTTTCCTGTTGAAAGGAATAAAGGATTCTTCTGCAGGTGTTCTGAACATCAGACATGTGTAGGAAAACCTCAAAGTATTACACGGAGGTCACGTATTTGTTGTAAGTTGCACACGACTTTTTTGCATTGAACCGAAAATTCTGTTCTTGCCACCTGGGGACTCGAGCCAGATGTTTAAATAAACTTTGTACCTACTGTAATTATCTGAGGTATGACCTTATATTTGAAATTGAAAAGTTGACTGCGAATGAGAAAATAAAAAATAAAATTGACATAAAAAAGGCCTGACTTGACCTTTTGTTAAAAAGCATTAGTTGGAAGAGAGGTTAAACTTCGTTGCAGCTTCTAGCTTGATCGGTTCATCAAAAGTCCCATTGAAATAACAGCTGCATTAAAATTTCAGTGCGATAGCGAGGGTTTATTCAGCCTTTATTATCAACAAAAGTTTATATTTCAAGTTTCTGTCGCTCTATTCGGTGAAATACTGAACATAATATTGTATAGAGAAAATTTCTGAATTCATTTCAGAATTGATGCTAGTGCAGTTTGAGCAAAGTAAGCTCGTAGTAGTGTCGCTACTAATCCCACGTACATTCCGAACTCTATCAAATAATTAAATAAAAATTAACAGCATTACAGCACGACGCAAACTCCCCTCTCATTTTTTGATCTTGACACATCGATTTAAGCTCATCCCCTAACTCCTCTCTCATGCAAAGAGGGCGGGTCAATTAGAGCCCATTGAGGCCGTCGTGTTTGCTTATATGGAGCAAAAGTGAACATCAATGAGAATTACATGAGCAAATGCGAGCAAAATGCGCCGTGACCGGGCAAAATTGATCCATGTGATCCGGGTTTACAGGCGGCAGTGACGGGCGGCGGCTGTGCCCTGCATGGTGTGGCTGTCATTTTCTTCTGTGCGTCTCGAGTTCGCTGTTCGAATTCATGACCCTTTTTGTTGAAGTAATTGTGTGCACTCCAAGATTAGGTTATTCACTCCGAAGTTGATATTGTTAATCTACTTTATTAGATATTAGTAAAATTGTAAGTCATGCTTTTGTAGAATTGTCTATTGTACCCGCACGTACCAAGATCAATTAAACTGTTTCCGTCTTGCGTCCGCTGACACTCTCCTGTTTAAATGAATAAAGAATTTTTCTGCAGGTGTTTGAACGACAGGCTCGTGTAAAAAATAGCGCTTTGCAAGGTTTGTTACAAGTATTGGAATTCGTACTGGAAATTTCTCAATCTTTTATCATTTGTTTGCTTGAGATTGATGAAAAGATGTGACTGAGCCGAGTTAGATGGAACTTGTGTTTTTTTATATTATATTTTGCGATAATTTGGTACAACAATCTTTAAATTGTGTTTTCTAATATAATAAAGTTACTGAATTCGGACAGTCACGTAAAATTCATATAAGATCATTTGTACCCTTGATGGGCCACAAAATTATTTAATGCTTAATTTAAACTTAAGTTAATTTCACAATGTTTTATAATTAAATTTAGAGTTATATAAAAATTTACGTTTACCATTAGCTCTAACCCGAGACTTTGTGAAAACATTTTCCAGACAAGTTATGGAAGCCACATCACCCATTAACTTTGTCAAAATCGCAAGTATGTGTCCAAAAACTCCATCACCACTTCCTACCCTGGGATCTCGCAAATGACTGTTCATTACCATTCTTAAGTTCAGAATTCGGATTTTTACCGTAAACGAAATTATACTAAATTACTACACTATAATATTACCGGAAGAAGTTCCTTTGACCCTCCGACGGTGATTGTACGGAAATAGAAGGATTGGTAGTATGACTTTGAGTTTCAGCAATGAGTAAAACCAATGCCTCCTATACACTCAGGCCTGCTCCCAGACGCAACGAAACAGCAATGACGTCACAAAACTGGTCATGAGAAACTCCGCAAAACTTCCCACTCCTACACGACGATCTCGGTTGCATTGCAGTGGGCAGAGAAAAGAACACTCGTTAATTCATGCAAATTATTTGCCTGCTATTTCCTTTGAAAGAGAGTACAGTAATTGAAAATACTGTTTATCCTGCGTTCCTCTGCTGCATACTCCTTATCCTAGTTAAATTTAATAATTTTCATTTCTGATAACTCACTAGTATTCAGTCACAAATTCTCTTGGCTGACGCTGCGGTTTCCATCAAACTATAATTCCGCACCCATCTGCAATCTAATATGAGCGCTTATTTTTTCAATTTTGACCTCAAATCGCGTTGTTTTGGTCACATGTGTGTTCCTGGAGTTGGCTCATCTCACGTAGCTGCCTCCCTCCATCATCCTCCTTTCTCCCCAACACGTGCAGGCCTCCGCAGTTTCCCTGGCGTGACTAAAACCGATACAAGCGCTCTAATTCGGAGCTAAGTTTTTATTATGGGCCTCAATATGCTGCAATCACAGCCCTGAGATCAGAGGGCGGCTGCTTATGGCAGGGCCGGGACGCGGAGAGGCTGAGGGGAACGCATTTGTTTATGGTGCTGCACTTCCCTTCTGCATGCATCGCTGCAGTCAATCCGCCAAAATGGATTTCTCTTCTAACAAATTGACGGGCGGAAAGAAAATATGGCATGTTTCAAAATGCAATGCGAATGAGATTCCTCAGTTTTTGTTGGGAAATTTTGAAGTGTTTTTGGGTTTTTCAGAATGAATAGAAAGCGAAGTCATCTAATTTTTTAAAGCTGTAATTTTTTTCATAGCTTAACTGCGGGAACAATTTCTTGTTGGTAGTACAGGTGTTTTTCATTTAAAACCCTGTGTTATCGTTATAAAAATTTAGTAGAATCCATTGAACTTCTGGAGTGTATAATACTTTACAAAGGTTAAACGCAAGTAATTTTGTTTGTGAGAGTAGATAGGCTCGTTCCAATTTTTGTACTCAAGTGTTACTTTTATCCGAAAATCGCGGGTAATCTTTAAAAAAAAAACTTCTCGAGGTCTAAAAATTACCCCTATTTATCACACATTACTACTCAGAATATCAGACGCAAGACTACATATGTCGACTAATACTATTATAAACTCCATAAAAGCGCGTAACTTTTAGAGTCTTAATTTTCTGATACCCTGATCTCGGCGAAAAGCGTTTACGAGACCTAACAATAGTCAGTGGAAAGGATCTTCTTCCGCTGAGTGTTGGTTTGGTAATATTTTAGAGAAAATTTTACCGGATGTATTGTTCGCACATTTTAGTTCCATATTCCTATCCTGTGGACTATACCTACTATTGAACAGCGCTGGCTCCCAGCAGGTATTTCGGTAGAGTAGACCATGATTCCAGCTGCTATTTGTGCTCTGATTCGGCATAGATCGTGTCTGCACAGACACCTCTTACCAATTTTGACCGCCATAGTTTTGAGGTGAAGAAAAATGTACAAATAATTGTGTAGAAGCACTTGCATAACTATTTAAATAAAGTGTATTGAAAAATATGATAATTTTTGACTGTTGTTTTGCTAATTTGTACTTTTTGCAACGGGTTTTTGAACTTCCTATTGCTTTCCCATATGAATTTATCGAACATGCCATTTTTCCAATCGCGGTGGAAGAAAAAATTTGATCGTGAAACCCAAAAGCGAGTGCACGGAATCGTATTGTTCTGCAGCGTGTCCGGGGAATTTAGCGGTCCTCGATGTTACTTACGATTCCTGTGTTGCGCGCAGCGGGAAATGCTAATTGCATTTGTCCACGTCAGCATACCTGGAGGAACTAGCGCTTCTCAGTGGTAGCCGTAACAATCCTAGACAATGTTAGCAGTGCTTCCCAGTCTAACTTTTTCTCCCCTTGCATGCACGTTTTCAAATGTGTTGGAGAGTGGCAAATGTGTTGGAGAGTGGCAAATGTGTGAGAGAGTGGCAAATGTGTTGGAGAGTTGTAAATGTGTTGGAGAGTTGTAAATGTGTTGGAGAGTGGCAAATGTGTTGGAGAGTTGTAATTGTGTTGGAGAGTTGTAAATGTGTTGGAGAGTTGTAAATGTGTTGGAGAGTTGTAAATGTGTTGGAGAGTTGTAAATGTGTTGGAGAGTTGTAAATGTGTTGGAGAGTTGTAAATGTGTTGGAGAGTTGTAAATGTGTTGGAGAGTTGTAATTGTGTTGGAGAGTTGTAAATGTGTTGGAGAGTGGCATATGTGTTGGAGAGGGGCAAATGTGTTGGAGAGGGGCAAATGTGTTGGAGAGGGGCAAATGTGTTGGAGAGTGGCAAATGTGTTGGAGAGTGGCAAATGTGTTGGAGAGTGGCAAATGTGTTGGAGAGGGGCAAATGTGTTGGAGAGGGGCAAATGTGTTGGAGAGGGGCAAATGTGTTGGAGAGGGGCAAATGTGTTGGAGAGGGGCAAATGTGTTGGAGAGGGGCAAATGTGTTGGAGAGTGGCAAATGTGTTGGAGAGGGGCAAATGTGTTGGAGAGTGGCAAATGTGTTGGAGAGTGGCAAATGTGTTGGAGAGTGGCAAATGTGTTGGAGAGGGGCGAATGTGTTGGAGAGTGGCGAATGTGATGTAGAGTGGCGAATGTGATGTAGAGTGGCGAATGTGATGTAGAGTGGCGAATGTGATGTAGAGTGGCGAATGTGATGTAGAGTGGCGAATGTGATGTAGAGTGGCAGATGTGATGTAGAGTGGCAGATGTGATATAGAGTGGCAGATGTGATGTAGAGTGGCAGATGTGATGTAGAGTGGCAGATGTGATGTAGAGGGGCAGATGTGATGTAGAGGGGCAGATGTGATGTAGAGCGGCAGATGTGATGTAGAGTGGCAGATGTGATGTAGAGTGGCAGATGTGATGTAGAGTGGCAGATGTGATGTAGAGTGGCAGATGTGATGTAGAGTGGCAGATGTGATGTCGAGTGGCAGATGTGATGTCGAGTGGCAGATGTGATGTCGAGTGGCAGATGTGATGTCGAGTGGCAGATGTGATGTCGAGTGGCAGATGTGATGTCGAGTGGCAGATGTGATGTCGAGTGGCAGATGTGATGTCGAGTGGCAGATGTGATGTCGAGTGGCAGATGTGATGTCGAGTGGCAGATGTGATGTCGAGTGGCAGATGTGATGTCGAGTGGCAGATGTGATGTCGAGTGGCAGATGTGATGTCGAGTGGCAGATGTGATGTCGAGTGGCAGATGTGATGTCGAGTGGCAGATGTGATGTCGAGTGGCAGATGTGATGTCGAGTGGCAGATGTGATGTCGAGTGGCAGATGTGATGTCGAGTGGCAGATGTGATGTCGAGTGGCAGATGTGATGTAGAGTGGCAGATGTGATGTCGAGTGGCAGATGTGATGTCGAGTGGCAGATGTGATGTCGAGTGGCAGATGTGATGTCGAGTGGCAGATGTGATGTCGAGTGGCAGATGTGATGTCGAGTGGCAGATGTGATGTCGAGTGGCAGATGTGATGTCGAGTGGCAGATGTGATGTCGAGTGGCAGATGTGATGTCGAGTGGCAGATGTGATGTCGAGTGGCAGATGTGATGTCGAGTGGCAGATGTGATGTCGAGTGGCAGATGTGATGTCGAGTGGCAGATGTGATGTCGAGTGGCAGATGTGATGTAGAGTGGCAGATGTGATGTAGAGTGGCAGATGTGATGTAGAGTGGCAGATGTGATGTAGAGTGGCAGATGTGATGTAGAGTGGCAGATGTGATGTAGAGTGGCAGATGTGATGTAGAGTGGCAGATGTGATGTAGAGTGGCAGATGTGATGTAGAGTGGCAGATGTGATGTAGAGTGGCAGATGTGATGTAGAGTGGCAGATGTGATGTAGAGTGGCAGATGTGATGTAGAGTGGCAGATGTGATGTAGAGTGGCAGATGTGATGTAGAGTGGCAGATGTGATGTAGAGTGGCAGATGTGATGTAGAGTGGCAGATGTGATGTAGAGTGGCAGATGTGATGTAGAGTGGCAGATGTGATGTAGAGTGGCAGATGTGATGTAGAGTGGCAGATGTGATGTAGAGTGGCAGATGTGATGTAGAGTGGCAGATGTGATGTAGAGTGGCAGATGTGATGTAGAGTGGCAGATGTGATGTAGAGTGGCAGATGTGATGTAGAGGGGCAGATGTGATGTAGAGGGGCAGATGTGATGTAGAGGGGCAGATGTGATGTAGAGGGGCAGATGTGATGTAGAGGGGCAGATGTGATGTAGAGGGGCAGATGTGATGTAGAGGGGCAGATGTGATGTAGAGGGGCAGATGTGATGTAGAGGGGCAGATGTGATGTAGAGGGGCAGATGTGATGTAGAGGGGCAGATGTGATGTAGAGGGGCAGATGTGATGTAGAGGGGCAGATGTGATGTAGAGGGGCAGATGTGATGTAGAGGGGCAGATGTGATGTAGAGGGGCAGATGTGATGTAGAGGGGCAGATGTGATGTAGAGGGGCAGATGTGATGTAGAGGGGCAGATGTGATGTAGAGGGGCAGATGTGATGTAGAGGGGCAGATGTGATGTAGAGGGGCAGATGTGATGTAGAGGGGCAGATGTGATGTAGAGGGGCAGATGTGATGTAGAGGGGCAGATGTGATGTAGAGGGGCAGATGTGATGTAGAGGGGCAGATGTGATGTAGAGGGGCAGATGTGATGTAGAGGGGCAGATGTGATGTAGAGGGGCAGATGTGATGTAGAGGGGCAGATGTGATGTAGAGGGGCAGATGTGATGTAGAGGGGCAGATGTGATGTAGAGTGGCAGATGTGATGTAGAGTGGCAGATGTGATGTAGAGTGGCAGATGTGATGTGGAGTGGCAGATGTGATGTAGAGTGGCAGATGTGATGTAGAGTGGCAGATGTGATGTAGAGTGGCAGATGTGATGTAGAGTGGCAGATGTGATGTAGAGTGGCAGATGTGATGTAGAGTGGCAGATGTGATGTCGAGTGGCAGATGTGATGTCGAGTGGCAGATGTGATGTCGAGTGGCAGATGTGATGTCGAGTGGCAGATGTGATGTCGAGTGGCAGATGTGATGTCGAGTGGCAGATGTGATGTCGAGTGGCAGATGTGATGTCGAGTGGCAGATGTGATGTCGAGTGGCAGATGTGATGTCGAGTGGCAGATGTGATGTCGAGTGGCAGATGTGATGTCGAGTGGCAGATGTGATGTCGAGTGGCAGATGTGATGTCGAGTGGCAGATTTGATGTAGAGTGGCAGATGTGATGTAGAGTGGCAGATGTGATGTAGAGGGGCAGATGTGATGTAGAGGGGCAGATGTGATGTAGAGGGGCAGATGTGATGTAGAGGGGCAGATGTGATGTAGAGGGGCAGATGTGATGTAGAGGGGCAGATGTGATGTAGAGGGGCAGATGTGATGTAGAGGGGCAGATGTGATGTAGAGGGGCAGATGTGATGTAGAGGGGCAGATGTGATGTAGAGTGGCAAATGTGATGCAGGGTGGCAAATGTGATGCGGGGTGGCAAATGTGATGCGGGGTGGCAAATGTGATGCGGGGTGGCAAATGTGATGCGGGGTGGCAAATGTGATGCGGGGTGGCAAATGTGATGCGGGGTGGCAAATGTGATGCGGGGTGGCAAATGTGATGCGGGGTGGCAAATGTGATGCGGGGTGGCAAATGTGATGCGGGGTGGCAAATGTGATGCGGGGTGGCAAATGTGATGCGGGGTGGCAAATGTGATGCGGGGTGGCAAATGTGATGCGGGGTGGCAAATGTGATGCGGGGTGGCAAATGTGATGCGGGGTGGCAAATGTGATGCGGGGTGGCAAATGTGATGCGGGGTGGCAAATGTGATGCAGGGTGGCAAATGTGATGCAGGGTGGCAAATGTGATGCAGGGTGGCAAATGTGATGCAGGGTGGCAAATGTGGTGCAGGGTGGCAAATGTGGTGCAGGGTGGCAAATGTGGTGCAGGGTGGCAAATGTGGTGCAGGGTGGCAAATGTGGTGCAGGGTGGCAAATGTGGTGCAGGGTGGCAAATGTGGTGCAGGGTGGCAAATGTGGTGCAGGGTGGCAAATGTGGTGCAGGGTGGCAAATGTGGTGCAGGGTGGCAAATGTGGTGCAGGGTGGCAAATGTGGTGCAGGGTGGCAAATGTGGTGCAGGGTGGCCAATTTACGTGATGCAGGGTGGCCAATTTACGTGATGCAGGGTGGCCAATTTACGTGATGCAGGGTGGCCAATTTACGTGATGCAGGGTGGCCAATTTACGTGATGCAGGGTGGCCAATTTACGTGATGCAGGGTGGCCAATTTACGTGATGCAGGGTGGCCAATTTACGTGATGCAGGGTGGCCAATTTACGTGATGCAGGGTGGCCAATTTACGTGATGCAGGGTGGCCAATTTACGTGATGCAGGGTGGCCAATTTACGTGATGCAGGGTGGCCAATTTACGTGATGCAGGGTGGCCAATTTACGTGATGCAGGGTGGCCAATTTACGTGATGCAGGGTGGCCAATTTACGTGATGCAGGGTGGCCAATTTACGTGATGCAGGGTGGCCAATTTACGTGATGCAGGGTGGCCAATTTACGTGATGCAGGGTGGCCAATTTACGTGATGCAGGGTGGCCAATTTACGTGATGCAGGGTGGCCAATTTACGTGATGCAGGGTGGCCAATTTACGTGATGCAGGGTGGCCAATTTACGTGATGCAGGGTGGCCAATTTACGTGATGCAGGGTGGCCAATTTACGTGATGCAGGGTGGCCAATTTACGTGATGCAGGGTGGCCAATTTACGTGATGCAGGGTGGCCAATTTACGTGATGCAGGGTGGCCAATTTACGTGATGCAGGGTGGCCAATTTACGTGATGCAGGGTGGCCAATTTACGTGATGCAGGGTGGCCAATTTACGTGATGCAGGGTGGCCAATTTACGTGATGCAGGGTGGCCAATTTACGTGATGCAGGGTGGCCAATTTACGTGATGCAGGGTGGCCAATTTACGTGATGCAGGGTGGCCAATTTACGTGATGCAGGGTGGCCAATTTACGTGATGCAGGGTGGCCAATTTACGTGATGCAGGGTGGCCAATTTACGTGATGCAGGGTGGCCAATTTACGTGATGCAGGGTGGCCAATTTACGTGATGCAGGGTGGACAATTTACGTGATGCAGGGTGGACAATTTACGTGATGCAGGGTGGACAATTTACGTGATGCAGGGTGGACAATTTACGTGATGCAGGGTGGCCAATTTACGTGATGCAGGGTGGCCAATTTACGTGATGCAGGGTGGCCAATTTACGTGATGCAGGGTGGCCAATTTACGTGATGCAGGGTGGCCAATTTACGTGATGCAGGGTGGCCAATTTACGTGATGCAGGGTGGCCAATTTACGTGATGCAGGGTGGCCAATTTACGTGATGCAGGGTGGCCAATTTACGTGATGCAGGGTGGCCAATTTACGTGATGCAGGGTGGCCAATTTACGTGATGCAGGGTGGCCAATTTACGTGATGCAGGGTGGCCAATTTACGTGATGCAGGGTGGCCAATTTACGTGATGCAGGGTGGCCAATTTACGTGATGCAGGGTGGCCAATTTACGTGATGCAGGGTGGCCAATTTACGTGATGCAGGGTGGCCAATTTACGTGATGCAGGGTGGCCAATTTACGTGATGCAGGGTGGCCAATTTACGTGATGCAGGGTGGCCAATTTACGTGATGCAGGGTGGCCAATTTACGTGATGCAGGGTGGCCAATTTACGTGATGCAGGGTGGCCAATTTACGTGATGCAGGGTGGCCAATTTACGTGATGCAGGGTGGCCAATTTACGTGATGCAGGGTGGCCAATTTACGTGATGCAGGGTGGCCAATTTACGTGATGCAGGGTGGCCAATTTACGTGATGCAGAGTGGCAGATGTGATGTAGAGTATCAAATCTTGAATACCGAATGTAAACACTGTTAACTTTCTGTGTCATCGAAATTAAACTTTTCCATAGATAAATGAATATTTCTGGCTTTATGTATACCTAGCCCGACACCGAGCAGTCGAATTCAATATACCACTTTTCCTCATTCAAAATGGAATGCACTTCAACAGCGTAAACCAACGCTTCAAAGTCCTTTGTTGTGAGGCGGGAAACACACATGTAACTTTGTATGGGAGAGATGCAGAGCGAAGTTACGCAGCGCGACTGTACACCAAAGTGTGATCACCGTGCGCTAATGACAGCAGCATCACGGCTGGCATTACTTCTGCCCAACTTGCTACATTGAGCACCACTTCAAAACACGCCGCAACGCAACCCCGGCACTCCAAACGACGTTGAACACAATGTGCCTTTTGTATATTATTACGTAGTTTTCTATGCGGTGCGCTCGCTCAAAAGAACAGCCCGTGAGAAAAATGAGCTCTAAATGCCAGCCTCCATCGTCTGCTACCGAGATGCGAGAGCGGCCGCTGTGCGCCGGGACTCTAGCCATCTCATCTGAACTTCGGGTCGCTTGTGGTGTTGCTCTCTCGATCACTTCATTACGCCGGATTTATGCGAGTCTTCGGATGCGAATCGCCGGGTCCAGTACACGGAAAGTGTTCATGGATTCATCATGCCAGAATTAGTGAAACTCCCCTCAGGGGGATACAACTATTGTATCTATGGGAATTGGCGCTCCCAGGGGGACTATGTGAGGGCCTGAGCTAAAGGTTAGGTAGGCTTCCTTTTTGTTGTAATAAAATAGGTTTTTGTTTTGTTACGGACCATCTTTTTTCGGTTCACTGCTGTCCTGTTTTTCAGCACCTACTACTTTCTTCTTCAACTTTTTTCTTGTTTCATGAACTTCTTTCCTAGCTTACTGTTTCTGTGCACCTTGTGCATAGATTCTGCGTTCCCTCAACTCCATACTAAATGGTGCCTTCCTCTTTCTTCTCTTGGAACATCTTTGTCGTGGTTAAGGGAGGCTAAAACTTATATAATAATAATAATAATAATAATAATAATAATAATAATAATAATAATAATAATAATAATAATAATAATAATAATAATAATTAGTGAAACTTCAAGTAAACTTTACTGAATATTATTAGATGACGAAGAAGTGTTCTTTGGATGAAGAATTTAGAATGAGACGAAGGTGAAGGCTTTCAGTATCAGGCTTAGAGATGAGCATTTCTGATTGCAGTAAGCTAAGCTTTAAAAATTCAGTATTATTACAAAGAGAACATAATACACTTTAGATAATGATCACATAACGATCTGGTAAATCAAGCACGAGTAAACTGGAAACCTTGCAGTCAAGATGTGAATGCAGCATCCTCAGCACTTCATGATAGCCAAGAAAACGCGCCTGTTTCAGAACACGTGAACTGTTCTGAATCATTAAGAGTGCAATGAAAGCTAAACTAACTTAACGCCGCATGAGCATGTTACGCGCAATATTTTCAAATTTGCGTTGTCACCAAGTCCGGTAAGTTGGTGATGCTTTGTGGAGGGACGTCGTATGCCGCAGAAACGGTTATCAGACTTCGCGAATCGTTCTTGCAAACCGCACGAAAATCTCAGTACTATTTTTTAAGTGCACCTCATCCTCCAGAACACATTTCCAAGGCTGGGATAATGAAATCTCTTGAAGTACAAAGGTTATCAAAGGAAAATTGTTAAAGTATAATTTCATTTGCTAGAACAAGTTGACCACAGCAGCCCAACCTGCGGTTTCACTTCGCTTGCGCTATTTTCCAAATGCTTTTTGCAGCGCCACTCAATTCAGCATCGCGCTCTAAATAATTTCCGGGGGACCGCCATGGAATTTCTCTAAAGCTTTGGTGTGATTTATAGGGCCAATATTTGCCCGTCAGAGTCGGGGTTTCCACAACAAATTCCAATATTTGGCCCCGATATTTGGTGGTCAGTATTCCGGCCGCGTCCCGGTGCTTTCGGGGCTTTTTGCCGGCCGGCGTCGCCTCAAATGGATACGACAATCATGAGGGCCACGGAGCGTGCGCTTCTATAGAGCATAGAGCTCCCAGGGAGGGAGGGGAGGAGGGAGGGGGAGCTCTGGAAGGGGGAAAATTTTCAGGGAGGGTTCCAGAGAGGAGTGCAGAGCTCAAAAGGGAGGAAGGGAGTACACTCTGCCAGTGGGAAGCTCCGAAAAGAAAAGTACTGGTCCAAAGTTTGGGGGGGATTATAGGTGGGTGAACTCCACTGGTGTCTGCGTCTACAGGGCTGGGAGGGTACTTCTGGAGAGAGAGTGTACTGGTCCAGAGAAAGTTTGAGGGAAGCAAAAAGCCGCGAGGAACTCAAAAGTAGTCACTGCGTCGGAAGGGATGTCGAAGGAGAGGAAAGGGCTTCTGGTCTAGAGAGAGATGAGAAAAGTCATAGGGAATACCAAACACAGTGCCATGAGAGAGTTCTGAGAAGAAAGGCACTTGTACAGGGAGAATTTCAGAGGGAGCTTAGAACCGCAGAGAACTCCGAGGGCGAGTATATAAAGCTAAGGGGACATCTTGGATGGTACTTGAGAGCTAGGAAATACTCAATGGGTACAAACAGCTCTATTAGAAAAATGTCAAGGCTGTAACAGCGCCTGAGTTGGGAAGCTCATAGGACAGGGAAGAGATTTCAGAGGAGGTAGACAACCGAAGAGAGGGTAGAGTACCATAAAGAGCTTCATGCATGAGGGTACAGTACCAGGAGTGACACGGTAGAGTTACATCATCAGGGAGTTCTCAAGGTAAAACCAGCGTTTCCGTCACAGTCCAGACCATTTGTAGCAAGTTTTGCTTTCTTCAATAAATCTTGATGTTCTAGGGCAGCTTTCAATGTTTTTATTGAACGTTTCTTCACATCAAGTCTGGTAGCTTTGCATGAGATACAGCATCTGAAAAATTACAAAAATTATCTCGCACCTAATATTCTTAAGTATTTATTTAGCGCTTTAGCGTAATAAGGCCTGTGAAAATTATCTTCTTAAATGATTGTAATAGTCAAAATAATGACGAATAAAAATATTTTTGTAATAGCTAATAATCTTCAGACTTCAATGAAGTGCGGCAGTTGACAACGTTACGATTACATTTGAATTCAGATTTATTACTTTCGTTGAGCAAATGAATTGGGGTATCTTTTAGAATATTAACTATTGCTAAACAGGCGTGTAATGGGAACTTTGCTGTTCCAATCATTCAAACAAAAGATCCTTGAATTTCATCTAAAAAATTATATGAATTAGTGGGCAAGACGAGCGGAAATATTTGATTTCGTGTCGGACTTGTTCACCTCTTGTTTGCTAATTTCACCAAGTTCATCGTGATTTGGGAGTGCAAGTTTTGGTCAGCTGCTCTCGATGCGCCTCGCCTGCTCCCGATGCCCCTCGCCTGCTCCCGATGCCCCTCGCCTGCTCCCGATGCCCCTCGCCTGCTCCCGATGCCCCTCGCCTGCTCCCAATGCCCCTCGCCTGCTCCCGATGCCCCTCGCCTGCTCCCGATGCCCCTCGCCTGCTCCCGATGCCCCTCGCCTGCTCCCGATGCCCCTCGCCTGCTCCCGATGCCCCTCGCCTGCTCCCGATTCCCCTCGCCTGCTCCTGATGCCCCTCGCCTGCTCCCGATGCCCCTCGCCTGCTCCCGATGCCCCTCGCCTGCTCCCGATGCCCCTCGCCTGCTCCCGATGCCCCTCGCCTGCTCCCGATGCCCCTCGCCTGCTCCCGATGCCCCTCGCCTGCTCCCGATGCCCCTCGCCTGCTCCCGATGCCCCTCGCCTGCTCCCGATGCCCCTCGCCTGCTCCCGATGCCCCTCGCCTGCTCCCGATGCCCCTCGCCTGCTCCCGATGCCCCTCGCCTGCTCCCGATGCCCCTCGCCTGCTCCCGATGCCCCTCGCCTGCTCCCGATGCCCCTCGCCTGCTCCCGATGCCCCTCGCCTGCTCCCGATGCCCCTCGCCTGCTCCCGATGCTCCTCGCTTGCTCCCGATGCCCCTCGCCTGCTCCCGATGCCCCTCGCCTGCTTCCGATGCCCCTCGCCTGCTCCCGATGCCTCTCGCCTGCTCCCGATGCCCCTCGCCTGCTCCCGATGCCCCTCGCCTGCTCCCGATGCCCCTCGCCTGCTCCCGATGCCCCTCGCCTGCTCCCGATGCCCCTCGCCTGCTCCCGATGCCCCTCGCCTGCTCCCGATGTTCCTCGCCTGCTCCCGATGCACCTCGCCTGCTCCCGATGTTCCTCGCCTGCTCCCGATGTTCCTCGCCAGCTCCCGATGTTCCTCGCCTGCTCCCGATGTTCCTCGCCTGCTCCCGATGTTCCTCGCCTGCTCCCGATGCCCCTCGCCTGCTCCCGGTGCTCCTCGCCTGCTCCCGATGCACCTTGCCACTCGCCTGAGACATTACCACACCTAAATAACGCTAGCTACAATTATCCGTGGCTGCTCACAACATAACTGCCACCTTCCAGCGCCAGGATTGTGCAGTGCAGACGCATGTCAACGGGATCTTTGTCCTCCGCACCGCGCACAACGAGGAAAATATTTTGCTGAGGAACGTTTCATTGCTGGGAATTTGGCGCTGGAATACAAAGACACGTTCTTTGGATTTTTGAGCGACCTTTTGGCGTGTCCTTTGCTCTGCTTTGAAAGAATTTGACGGAATGGTTGAGAAAATTTGGCAAAAGGGTTTTCTTGAGGTAATTTTTCACGCTTGAGGTGGTGACTGGAATGAATTTTGGCGCAGAAGCTGTCGTATGACCGTAATTTTGTTGCTGTATTGTTCAAATCCTGACTCAAGAATGCAGTTGAGAAGTGACCTAAATGAAAGGAAATGCGGAGAAATAGATATTTTTGAGTGGAGTGATTATTTTAAAATCGAGCAGAGATTTGTTAAAAGGTAAAATAATGCCCAAAGTTTGAAGGATTTAGCTGTATGAAAGCGTGAGATATTTTGACGCATGCATTAAGTGCGAGAATCCGTACTCTGGTTAACATTAAAGGGCATCAAGTTATCCGCGCACGAATGAATTAAGAGTACTCTTTCTTAATAAAAAAAATAGCAGCAGAAAAATTTCATTCTCAGTAAAATATTCATTTGGTTGCTTGGGAGTTGGCTGGACCAATGAAATTTAATTTTGTAACGTGGTTGCAACTTGCACGATGTAAACGCAAAATTTAACTTCACCGTTTCTTTTAAAGTTTACGAGTTCCAGGTTGAACTCCTTAAATACAATTAGAATGGAAAATATTTTTGAAATACTATTCTCTGATAAATTGTAGAGCATAAATTTCTGTCGAAAGCAAAGTCGAATTTTTTATTTTTATTTTTTGTTTTTAAATTTTTAATTTTTTAATGTGATTGCGAGCATGAGTTTTACACATTTTCAGTGTTTTTATAAATAACCCGATTTTACTTGAATGTAAACGCTGTATTTGTTGCAATATTAACTGAAAGCGAAACGGTGCTAATGAAAGTGTCTTATAAAGAAAAATACTAGTGATTTAACTGTGCGAACTGATTGTAATAGCATCTAAATAAATAATACATTACGGAAATTGGTATAAAGAAAGCACCATTAGCAAAGCAATGAAAAATATACAGGTGCATATAACATCCATCAACTAAATATTCGAAAACAACTATGAAAACATACTCGTTTAATTTTAATATGCATTGAATGTAATAGCAAATAAAATTTTGTAGATAAAATTATCCAGGACACGACGAGTTTCGCACGGCTCATCAAACTAGAAATTAAATAAACGTACCTAGCATGCAACAGACTCACTCCCTGACTGCACGCAAAAATTCGCATGTTAATGCAAAGCTGCGGATCTGTTTATGGAAGCCTTTACTCTTGTGTCACTATTGGCACTGGAGAGCAATTGAGGCCTCGCCAGAGCTGTGGGCTCACAACGTACAGGCCTCTAATGCGCTCAACCAACAGAGCTCTCCAGCGTCACCGAGATGGCAAGATCGCGTCCAGCAGCGGTGCGCGACGGCTCAAGAAGAAGCCCTCCGAGGTGAAGCTGCTCCGCGCCTCAAACTCTGCAAACACGCACAACACTCCCATGCAGCCTCGCTCTGTTACTTGGGTTGGGGTTATCAGCAAATATTAACTGTTGGGACACGAGAATGCTATGCAAACTTAGCAAGTCGCGATATCTGGTGAAGCGCGTCTTGTGTTGCCTCTGCTAAATTAAAAGACTTGGTGACAGGGCACGAGCGTCTGTTTTCACTGCCATTTGAGTTGACTCGTCAGGCTCGGAAAGGACAACATTTGTACGGCTTTGTTTGCTCTGCAATCCTGCTGAACAAAGCATGCAAACTGTCACCTAACCAGGACTCCACAAGACGGCTAGTGTCACAATCTGCTTTTGCGTGTTTTCCAAGCGAGTTTCGTGCATTAGGGCGTAATTAGATGAAGGCCTTTTGTGTCACTTGCATCGTGAAAGTTTGAGAGGAATTTGGTTTCGACGAAATGTCAAGGAAACATAGTAAAGTACGTGTTAAATTTTAGAAAAATGTTTTATTTTTAGAATCGGTAAACACGGAAGAAAATGAATTTGAAAGGAAAGTACGTACTTGAAAAACACGTGCTGCACATAAAAATGCTCTAGCATGACTTGAGAGGTATCTATTTAACATTGATTAGAAGTAAGCATTACTTTACTTTGAGATTGTTTGTAATTCATATGCATGACCCTCCCTTCGCTCATGTTTCACTTGACCAGAAACAGACTAATCTTTCAGCTTTCCATTAATGTGTCTTATATCAGGAATAGATAAATACCAATTACTGCATACATTTACGAATTTCGTTTGATGAACGCTTCCAACATCAATTAACATAAATGTTTTGTCCTAAGAAAAAATAGTTTACGGAGTCAAATTGTACGCCTAAAGCCTTCAAGCATATGTAGGCTTGCGCGATTTCTTAATGACTCAGGGGGACAATGTGAGGGCCTGAGCTGAGAGTTAGGTAGGCCTTCTTTTTTTGAAATATAATGTTTTTGTTATGTTAAGGACCACCTTTTTTCGGTTCACTGCTGTCCTGTTTTTCAGCACCTACTACTGTCTTCTTCAACTTTGGTCTTGTTTTATAATCTTCTTTCACAACTAACTGTTTCTATGCCTTTTTGCGTAGATTCCGCGTTTCCTTAACTCCATACTAAATGGTGCCTTCCTCCTTCCTCTCTTTGGATCGCAATTGTTGCTGGGTAGGGAGGCTGAAACTAACGACTAATCTAATCTTAATGACTCATTTTTAGTACAAATTTTTTTTACTGAAAGACTGGGAAATTTTTTCTGAAATAGTCATTTTGTTCCGCGACTAAAAACTAACATTAATTGGATTTAAAAAAGTACATGGATACATGGATTGCATATATTAAAAAAATAGAATAAAAAAATGTTTTGTCGTTTTTAGATGGATTCATTAACTACTAAAAACACATTCATGCAAAATTTTCCTAGGGTCCCCGAACATACTGTACAGATGTACATGCCAGGAAATGGCCTTATCATTAATTACTTCAATTCAATATGCGAACATCTGTTTCAACATAATATTAATAAATGAAGTACAAGTAAGATATTAATAAATACTTAGCATTTTTTGTACATAGTAGTCATAAGAAAACAAAACGTTCAACAAATATGAAATACAAAAGCATATGGAACGATCGTTTAGAAACTGTTGAAAATGTAGCTCCTTAGGTAAGAGTTAGGTAGGCCGTCTTTTTTTTTTTAAATACTAAAGTTTTTCTGTTTTGCTTAGAATCATCTTTTTTTTCTTCACTGCTGTACTGTTTTTCAGCACGTACTACTTTCTTCTGTAATTTTTTCTTGTTTCATAATTTTCCTTCTCCGCGTACTTTTCCATGCTCAGGAGATTTTCGGTGGGAACTCACTTGGTACGTAGATTCCAGCTTCCCTCGGCTCCTTAGTAAATTGTGTCTTCATCCTTCCTCTTTTTGGAACACCTTTGTACGGGTTAGGGAGGCTGAAACTAGCTCATGATCTAATCTAATCTAACCTGAGAAACTGTTGCAGGTCTCAGCTGAAGAGGATGTTGATATTAAAATATGTTCGTTCTGTAACTTCACACATAGTGAGGCACTTAGAAAATGCTTCAAATTTTTTTCTAGGTGAGTTAAATTCGCCTGTGAATTTGACAAGCCCGGTGGCTTAGGTAATCCATTCCAAGTCTATGAGGATTGGAATGTTTGATAACGAAAATATCGTTTCTTAGAATTTACAATGGTTAAAAATAAATCCTTACCATCTTCTTTAAAACTTCATATTTAAAATGGTATCGCATGAAACAGACGGTAATTTCTCACAGCTTGCGCATACCCGCTCCTATAAGGATAACCTGAGACACAAGTAAAAGTTGAATGCTGGAGTGAAATGGCTCGATTAACATCTAATGAGATGCTGGAGCCAATATCAATTAGAGAAGATAATCTCAACATCTAAAGAGCGCTCGATGATTCGAGTGGCACTGCTTCTCCAACACAAAGTCCTGATTTGCTCTGCGTTAAAGCGACGCGCTCGTAAACTTTCATTTGCCATTACCATACGTCCTGGATCTCGACTGATGCTATTCCGGGCAGTTAAAAGCTAGGCACACTCACTCGTAAAGCAGCGTTAATCTCCACACCCAGACGGCTCTAGAGGTTCTATTTTGAGATAGCGCACGGGTAATTGTTTGAATGCGCACGTATGTTCATTTTGAATACCCTGCGCGTCATTGATCTAATGGTCCAAGTGTATTTAAAAGCAACTGTGGTCTTCTATCTCGCACACTACCTTGCTGGATCTGCGAGACGATGCATGGAAGTGAATGTATTAGAATGAAATTTCGGTGATGCCACACTGAGCTCATGCGCCTCCATACTGCTGGAAAATTTGTTGTATGCTCGAGGCCAATGCACTTCAATTAAAAAATACATAGATCCCAGCTTTCAGAATTAAAACGATACCATCGCTCTCTTTGTGTAGTTTACAATTTGCATGCGTTGAATTTCAAGCGACTAATACTAGGTTTTTTTGAGGAACGCTATAGGACAGTGACAAGCAGGAATTGTTTTTTTGCATGCGTTTTTCCAGTTCTAAAACTTTTTTGCTGTTCAAACGAAGGTAAAATTTGATTTTTAAATTTGAACGCAATTTCTTCAATGCACAGGCATCCCATTAAAATGCAATTTAATTTTTTTGTTGTGTTTTATTGGGCGGTGACGGAAGATTTCTTGCACCTGAAGATTTTTAGTATGTACCGAAATCTTTCTTTTTCGCTGCTTATGAATTGCATCAAAAATTTTCGGACTGGTGCTTGATTTATGCGCTTTAGCATAAATCAATTTAGGATAAATCCTAGCAATCTGCAACCATTCCAGAGACTGTAACTTGACATGATACATCGGATACTTTACTCCAGGTTCCAGAAATCTGGTGAATTTTTACTATCTTTAATGTGATTTGTGCGATGGAAGAAATGGTTCTCACCGCTGAATGCTTTGCGATCTCTCATGCGATCAGTGCGACTGAAGTTACGATTCTTAAAAGCTCTCTTAAGTTAAAATAGAAGAACTCGACCTTTGCAAGCCTAGTTTCACATTTTCAGGTTGGTTAATAAGTAATAGTAAAAACGGTGAAGTTCTTCACTAAATAGCTCACTGTTTTTTGATCATTTTACAATCACTTTTAATGATGCTTTCTAATAAAGCTTTCTGAGATCTCTCACATTTTTGAAACATGCAAGCTTAGTTCTCCTGACACCATTTTAATATTGTTACTTTCATTAGCACGTTAACTGCTGCGGGTTAAACTGAAGTTCAAACATTATTAAAATTGAGGTCAATTTTACTATTCAGTCCTGAATATGGAAACACTTGAAGGGTCACCCTTGTATTTGATTATGCTTAAGCGCACACGAAAATTGGATTGGTAACCACCGATAGGTCGCGCCTTGTTATACAAATCCCTTCACTGACCACCGGTGGGTCACGCCGGCGTGAAGTGTGCAGCAATATTTTATCATTTTTCAAGCGCAAACTGTTGAACTGTTGCCCCACCAAAATAATGATCTTACAATCCTGGGTCAAGCCAGCGCTCGTTCAATTTTATCACGGCCAGAACCCAGATCACTGGTCTTTTCCTTGGACAATCGGGTTATGATAAGACCAGAACAGAGATCACCAGTCTTTCCTACGCTATTCGGATTTCAAAATGACCGAAGCCCACTTCACCGGTCCTTGCTACGACATTTAATTGGGTTTCAGAAAGACTGGAACCCAGGTCACTGGTCTTTTCCTACGCCATTGGGGTTACAGAAAGACCGGAACCCAGATCACCGGTCTTCCATACTCCGTTCGGGTGTGCCTCGCTCGAGCCTCTGGCATGAGGCAGCGCCGCCTGTCGCCCGCTGGGGGGTCGACAGCCTCATCTTTCATATTCACACTTCAAGCGTCTCTCCAGATTACTAGACCAAATCAATTATCATAGCCAAAGAGCCGTGTAGACTCCAGTTGATATTGGCCCAATACACGATATTGGATGCTTTGTGCTAGGCTCTATAGTCCTCAATGGAGGTTGCGGAGAGTTTTCGAGCTAATCGACGGACCGTCCGAGCTGAAGAAGCTGCTGTATTAACCTTTACTGATAAATTAACTGTCTTGCAATGTTGAAGGGAGAAGCTCCAGGTTCTATGTAATCTTGAGACTGTATAACATGTTAACTTCAAGGAATATGATGAGACAAATAACTTCAAGGAATATGATGAGACAAAGTTTAAAAATAAGCTCCTTCTTTTTTGGTTGCAAATTGGCATGTGCTCTTCAGTGGAAAAAACATTTCATTGAATTTTTTTTTCCTGAGTAAAACCGATCGCCTTCACCCCCCAACTATTTGATATAAATTCATCAATTTAAATACAAATTTTGTTTGCAGTGTCTTGAAATTTATTTACGATTATAATGAAACTTCCCTAAATATTCTATAAAGATATGAACTGAATTTGCTCTCAGCGTGCTACTGGGTTGCCTTGAATATGTCACGTGTTATTACCATACTGTTACCTGCTACTTTTTTTACGCAACTTCATATTACTACATTTTTCTTCACAAAATATCAACGGAGACAAACGCAACATTATCGTCATCTTTTGCTTCAATACTTAAATTCTATTCACAAAAACTCATTAGCTCTGGGTTTCCAAGACCCACAATCCCTAATTTTAACATGCTTTCATGAAAAAGACACTAGAACTGTCCAACTCATGAACCCAAAACTCGAACAGCAACTCGCTCGGTGCCTCGTAGAAAAGTGTTCATGGGTTCGCTAGGGCGGCCGTCACGGTCCCCAGAACTAAAATCGTGCCTGCTAATAGACGCACCGAAGTTCCATCAGTCATTTGACTCGAGTCGCCTCACAGAGCCTCCGCGCTCGAAAAGAACTATTTCAGACACGACGCCTGGGCTGGCGAGAGTGAAGTCTTGAAGCTGTCTCATCAGCATAAAGATAGAAGGCAACCGCTGAGAAGTAACGCGTTTTAGCCCAACAAGCTCGGACCAGAAGACGCCGCTTGCTTGCTATCGCCGCTCGAGGTGTGAAGGAACTCATTTGCGTGCCTGTGAAGAACACCGACCGATTGCCATATGGGAATAGATGGCCCTCGAAATGAGAGATCTCCCATGGACAAGTGGAAAGATCACAGCTTTGGCCTCGCGATGGACAAATTACCATAAAAGAATTTGTAGTCGGCCAGTTTATGACAGAAAACGACGCCGAGCCTTGTTTGTTTGGTCTCAAATGCTTAATAAATTTGACGAGTTTGACGCTGAGCAAGCCAGCGACTCACAAATGCAATGCGTTGTGCCACGGCAGAGCAAATGCAAAGCTTAATTTCTTCTTCTCAAGTTGATAAAGAGAAAACGGAAACCTCAACGTAAATAAAAAGATATACGAGAGGGTATGATGTCTAGCAAAAAATGACTCGCATTAAAGCAGTAGCATTGCGTTTTGTATACAACGAGGAGAAAGATCTATGCAAGCTGCAAATTTTGAAGCCTTGGGTACGTTCAAAGAGCGTCATCATGCTCTGGACTACTTAAGACTCCATTGCTCGGCGGAGATAACGATCGTTGAGTGAATGATGAGACCGTTAAGCAGTGATAAGCGATTGCTTTCCTCAGTATAACACCAGCTATTTAAGCAACCTCACGTCAAGTACATCTTCTCTATGGTTTTAATTTATAACAATTTGTGCCCTTGCGATTTATTGAAATGGCTTGCAAGAATGAGTGGGTGAGGTCGAGCATTGTTCCCTTTGTTTGATGTTGGAGGCCCTAAAGGCCTTATGATATACATGGAGGAGAAGCAATGCATCCTGATGAGGTACAGTCGCTGGCAACAACCGCGCAGAGACTGCTCCGAGAAAACTTACAGTTGATCGTAACTTATCCTTCAAAACGCCAAGTTTCAAAGCGCAAACGCACCCAGTAGTTCGCGAGTTACTCCAGGCTTGCAGTAAAATGAAAACATGATGAAATTTGCACACGCGTTTGGTACGAACAAGTGGTAAGTTTGCTTGTCTTGATCAACGATGACGTGACACTTCATTGTGTTGCAGCTTCTATAAGGAGCCTATCGTTTGTCAGGAGGCCTAGCGCGAGGCAGCCGTCCACATCGTAACAAGGCTGCACGCCGCGCCGTCTCAGACCTCGCGGTCGACAACAGCAACATCTTTCCAGCGCAACCACCATAATGACTTAAACGATAGCATCTAATCTCTGTAGAAGCCGTGACGAATCATACGGGGCTCGAACTATGCTTTACAAGATTGCAATACAGGTTGATCCGCCGAAAGGGCGTCAGGGTCTACTATTTGCTATTGTCGACTTTACAGACCCTTTTCATGGAGGCGAAAAAGAGAGAAGCTATCGCCGAAGACCCTTCGTGCAGAATATGATTTGAATCTTAAACGCCCTTGCTTTGTCGAGACAAGTTTGACTTTTGCATTGTAGTTTTGAATTGATATGGTTTTTGTTCCTTTTAGAGAGGACTAAGTGCATTTACAGTCCGCCATAGGTCGACGTCAAGTGTTTCTACAAGCAGTGGACTAACAAATAGTTTTTCATTCAAGACTTCTGGCAATAATGTTCAGTAAATTGATAGCATTTAGTTCATTTAAGTTTTTAGGTGTTGTGTTTCCTGCTGGCGTAGTGTGGTGTGATGCAAGCGCTGACTGGCAGAGCTTGGCCTAATACTCGAATTTCTGCTGCTTGACTTAAATTCTACGTCCCACACTTCTAATGACAATAATAAGTTGATTTTAATCAATTCGTATCTGAAATACTGTCTGCAGGTTACAACATCAGAGAATGCATGACCTATTATGCACTGCCTGGAAAAATCATAGGAAAAAATATTACGAACATAGTTCGCAAAGGAATAGTTTAAGAAAAAATTTTTCTTCCAGATTCCTAGCCTCGCCCCAAATTATTTCACATATGCACAATTTCTCTTACTGTTAAGAGAATAAGTTATTGCATACAAGAAAATTATCAGACCTCAGTTTCGCTGGGTTTTTGCCCTCAAGTTAATTAATACAATTGTAGAAATTTATTGAATAACATCCGCAAAGTAACATCCGCAAAATTGCATCACCGAAGCTGTAAGCCCACTCTCAAGGTTCGAGGCGCAATTGAAAAAAGCATGTTTAATTTGTTTCTTTCAGAGCTGGTCGTGTCAAGAAATGCGTAATAATTTGGAAGGGCTGAACAATGATAAGTTGTGTGAAAAAATATGACCATGCTCATGCATATTTTTCATGTCTAATACATTGTTCAGTTACACCGCATCCTTCCTTAAGCAGCATGAAACTCAATGCTTACTATTCTCACAAACTCATGAAACTCAACTTGAGCAACTTCAACAAAGAAGAACAACACCATTTTCTTCCATCCTATGACCAGCTGATGCCTCTCAGCCATGGCGCGAAAAGAACACGGATTATATTCCAACAACTCCTCCGCTTTTGCTCATCACTCTGCCACTAAAAGTTTCCGCTGGTAGAGCAGCTGGTTCGTCCTGCGCTAACAACTTTCGAGCTGCAGATGCGGTCAGCATATTTGCTGTTGCAGCAGAAATTATATTTTTCCGATATTTCGATGTTCATAAAGAATATTGGTTGCTTCCGCAACTACATACTTAAAATGAGATTTTTCCCATATTTGGATAATCATTTACAATCGAATCTCTTTCATTTTCCACCCGAAATGAATGTCACAGGAGTTGCTGTGCATGCATTTAGTTTGAGTTGATTGTAAAACTTCCCCCCACAGGAGGATACAACTATTGTATCTATGGGAATTAGCGCTCCCAGAGGGACAATGTGAGGGCCCGAGCTGGGAGTTAGGTAGGCCTTCTTTTTGTTGAAATGAAATGTTTTTGTTAAGCTAAGGACCACCTTTTTTCGGTTCACGGCTGTCCTGTTTTTCAGCAACTTCTACTTCTTTCTTCAATTTTGATCTTGTTTTATAATCTTCTTTCCCAGTTTACTGTTTATATGCCCTTTCTGCATAGATTCCGCTTTTCCTGAACTCCACACTAAATGGTGCCTTCCTCCTTCCTCTCTTTGGATCGCATTTGCTGCTGCGGGTAGGGAGGCTAAAACTAACGACTAATCTGGTCTTGTAAAACTTCCCCCAAATATTATCAATGTTTGAAAGCGTCTTCCAAGGGTCTGCGCAAACTTTCTGTGAACGGTTAACGTTAGATTTAAGGTACATATTTTTCATTAGCCGTTATTCTCGGTGCTATTATCACTGCTGCGTTTCAGAATGAAGTAAATATTTTACATGAACCATGGTATTAATATTTTATCTTATACCATGTAATTTGTACTCTATCTTATACGATGAAACTATCGAAAATATTTCTTCTTAGACATTTGCAAACCTTAACCATCACAAATAATAACTAAATTATAATAGTTCGTCTTCTAAATATAATTTTAATTAGACTCAAAGTGTAATTTAGGTTCCAAGAGTAGTTTTTGTGTTTGAAATTTTGATAAACGATGTTCACAACAGATACTCAGGTATTTTACTTAAAATTGATACCTCATTGATCGAAAATACTTTGACTACCGTACCTCGCAGCTCGTAATAGCGCCCGTAGCCATTCAGAATATGAAGTTCATTAATCAAAATTTAGATGCTTCACTAAATTAAATTCACCACTTGAAATATAAAATTCACCATAAAATTCAATAAGTATTTTTTTTTAATCGGCATTTCTTGAACTTGTTTGTAAAGTTCACGGAATATTCAGTGAATAAATGAAGGGCATGAAAAATCAGATTAGCGTGACTTAGATCGGCCTGATGGTCACATGGTGCACGAGTGTGTCTCCTCGATCTGGGAGGAATTTCATGATAGCAATTTCTCTCAGGACGCGAGTCAGTAGTCGCTGTTGCTGAGATGGGCTTATTAGCTACAGCCCTCAAGTGTTGGCTACCCAGCTGGACACGAGCAATACAATAAAACCGACGCCAAAATTGTCTTCAGTGAGTGCTTTTGTGACGCACGAATCGGAAGCACTCAAGTCCCATCGATGTTCTCTTTCTTCTGTTTTACAGATTCGAGTTAAACTTGAAATTTTTTGTACTAATTACCGTATTTTCTTAGATCCTCTACCGCTGAATGTAGCACACCGTATGTACCGTGTGTATATTGTACACTCTTTTAAAAACATGTACAATTTTTTATATCTTCATCAAGCGCAAGAAGGTCTGTAGTATATAGACCTGTACGCCTGCTAAATGTGCGTTATGATATCATTCAGTGATAACTATGGATTGGTACATACGAAAATGCTTAGTAAATATTACTCAAAGAAGAGCAAGGAAAGTATCACGTACAATGCGAATGTTTACGTTCCTTAATATATATAGTGTTCACATGAATTCAAGTTATAATACAACATTTCCCTCATTTAAAAAAAGACTATAACAACCATCAAAGGAATTAATTATCTTACGTTTCACAAATAGTCCGTTCAAGTTCCAGTGATTGGTTTGTTACCATATTATTTTGCAAGTATATTAGATTTTTATCAGAAACTATAGGACCAGCGTCAGTTTCTTTTTTTGCAGCTTGCACTGTAATGTGAAATTCTGAATGCTTACTGATGGTGTCCACATGGTCGCCATTATACATGAAGCGTCTGATAAATTAAATTCCGTCGACTAAAATGAAGCTTTACGGAATGAAATGTTTCACCGGGAAACTGAGGATGCAGAGCAGCACACGTCCCATGTGAAGAGCTGCGTTGTGGAGAACTTTTATACAATAATTGTGCTCCTCTTCGCCACACTTTGACATATTCAGTGACTTTTGCTTTGCATGTTGACAGGATTATTATTTTTTGTCATGTTAAGGCATTATCGTACTCTAATGTTTAGCGTAGGGAGGAGAGCTTCTTATTGGTACACGTAGGCTAACATTGTCTTCTTCTCCGGCATGCCTATGGAGGATTTAAGGCCTCCATCAATGGCTGGGTAATTTTAAACCCCTATAGCGCTGACTTACAGAATATATGCGCCCCTCTACCAATTACTACAAGGATTGTGTACCTTTTTGTAAACTATTAGTAATAGCACAAATTTTTGCCAAATGTTACGACTGGACACGTTTTTATCAATTGTTGGGACTGTAAAATTCTCCAATAATTTTTAGAATTGTGGGATTCTCAGTCATTTGTTGGGATTGCGCACTCACCTGTCTACTCTCATCAGAGATTGTGCTCCACACTAGCTGTATGAAGGATTGTGCACTAGTCTTCTGAGTGTGATAATGAATTCACACTTCTCCCCAATCAGGAAGGATTTTACACTTTCTACAAAGTGTTAAGAAAGCGCCTCTCTATGCGAAACCTCGGTTAGGTGAGGTTTCGCCCGCTGTTCAGCGGAGCGTCTCTCGCCACTCGAGCATTCCCTCGACTCAGCTCTGACGTCTCGTAGAGATGCCATCTCTCCCTGCTGTCCAAAGCTGACGAGACGCACTCGCGACACGCCGCCCTCTCCCTGCAGGTCGCATCGAAAAAGCAACCAAAGATTCTGGTGACACCTCCAGTACATGACTAATGTCTGCTCAGATCTACAGATGAGCGATGCTCGAAACTTCAGCGAGAACACTGATAATTTTCTTACCCGAGAGACCTGTGTGCGGGGGTTCGTGACTGCTAATAGTGTTTTTGAATAAGTTGCGCGGAGACTTTACATTAGCCCTACTTGGAAACGTGATTTCGTTTGGAAACCTGTGGTGAGTGGTGGTATTCTGTTGTCATTTGCGAATCCTGCGCGTTTTCTGAATCCCGCATCTTGGGATGGGTCGGTCTAAAAATGGGTTCAGTTGTGAAATCTTGCAATTTTCCTAAGCGTGTATACAGCTCAAGCTCCGTCAAATGAGCGGGAAACAATTGTCCGCACACCCAACACTTTTTAGTTGATGGGAGTATTGCATTTAAAACAACCCTAGTTATCATGGGAACATCATGGGAATACTTTTTCTTTATACTCCTGGGATAATGGAGTATTCGTAAAAAATAAGGAAAAAACATTACCATCACTTAATTAATGCTCTACGGTGTGGCCCATGTTCACCTGTACGGTAATTGGTGTATTTGTGCAGTTATCAGTTTCAGTGAGTTTGAGATCTTGCTCTGCTAATCTTTCTCAACTAGAGAAAATTTTAAAGGCCCTGCAACAAGATTTGAATTCTTGAATAACGCCAAAATATTTTAAATATTATGACCCCTCAGGGGGATACAACTATTGTATCTATGGGAATTAGCGCTCCCAGGGGAAAAATGTGAGGGCCCGAGCTGAGAGTTAGGTAGGCCTTCTTTTTGTTGAAATAAAATTTTTTTTGTTATGTTAGGGACCAACTTTTTTCGGTTCACTACTGTCCTGTTTTTCAGCACCTCTGACTTTCTTCTTCAACTTTTATTCTTATTTCATGAACTTCTTTCCCATCTTACTGTCTCTATGCCCCTTCTGCATAGATTCCTCATTTTCTTATCTCCATACTAAATGGTGCCTTCCTCCTTCCTCTCTTCGATACGCTCTATTTTTGCAGCGGTTAGGGAGGCTTAAACTAACTTATAATCTAATAATCTTTAAATATTATGAGTCTTGGTATTCACCTGGCTAGCCCACCATTCTGCTGCCACTGTTGGCAGTTGATCACATTTTCGAAATTAGCAATTTTTTCAGAGTTGAACACTCGTTAACATTTCAGTGCAGCGACCCTTTCGCCAAAGGTCTTGTGTGGAGTGCTTCATGACTGATGGTCGAGTTAAGTGTAATTTGGATAAGTTTTGATAGAAACATTTTCAATAAGAATAATTTGATTAAGATGATTTCGATTTCGATAATTTTGATTAACATATTTTCGATTTCAATGATTTTGATTAACAATTTCGATGATTATTGTGATGAACATGACATCGACGACAACAATTTTGTGGAAAAAAATTTCATAAACATGATGTTGCAGATAATTTTTCATAAAATTCATTTTGAAAGCAAAATAAGCTAGAACATCGCAAAAAACAGTGCGGGAAGATACCGTGGCAGAAAGTTTTTGACTTTTAAAGCCCTTAACTCATATCCTTTGGACTCTTTGTTTATATAAAAAGAAATATGATTTAGTTAATTTCTACTAGATAATTTAGTCATTTTCTACATACAGTGTTTAGCTATTTAGCAGTTTTATGAAGTTTTGCATAAATTCAAGCATTTCAATTCTGTAAAATATGTTTTAAAGAACTTTACGGTGTGCAAACATTTGTTACCACCAGCACGAGTATTTGTTACCACCAGCACGAGTATTTATTACCACCAGCACGAGTATTTGTTACCACCAGCACGAGTATTTGTTACCACCAGCACGAGTATTTGTTACCACCAGCACGAGTATTTGTTACCACCAGCACGAGTATTTGTTACCACCAGCACGAGTATTTGTTACCACCAGCACGAGTATTCCTCTCCTCACACACACAGTACTAGTATTTGCTTTATTAAATATTGAATAAATATATCCTGTTAGCAACGCTAGTCTATTTGTCTTCAGACTTGCCTGCAGAAATTAGGTTAGTTTCCTTACTAATGTATAATTTCTACATTCTGTACTGGTTTGGAATTCAGTCTAATGACGAAGGTACCGACCTTAATCATATTATTTAGTTTGGAGATCTAAAATAGATTTAATTTCTGAAAGTACTCCTACTATTCAAGTTTTAATTTCCTAATCGTATGAAACCTCTAATGAGAGCATAGGGTAGGCAACAAGCTTAGGCTAGTTTAATTAAGTTTGTCTACCCTGCGCTATGGGGACTGGCCCCCGTTGGAGCTAGTACTGGGTTACCTCAGCTATAGATAGACCTTTGGGATTTCTGTCTTTTGTGCCAACTTTTTTTCCAACAGCTCAGTTTTCCATCGCTTCTTCATTTTTTTCCACTTCCGTCCATAACTAGCTGTGTCTATGCATGAGGTGTCCCGTGTGCCAACACACCTAAGTTATTGATTCCCCGTTTCCAACAGCTCACACATAATGGTTCTTATTTCCCTTTTCTCGAGATCGCCTCTGTTGTGGCTAGGGTGTCTTATAATGACTAGGTAACAATTACATGTCATAAAAAAGTTGTCGCTCAGCTCTTTCAGCTGAGCACAAATTTTTTGTGAGTTACATCGGCAGTGTCAGGTTGAGATAAATTCCATTGTGCGTAAAAACACTTAAAACAAAAACTTGCACATTTGTGAGCCACGTACTCTTCACGTAGAGCTGGGGTTTCCAACCTGGGGTGCATGAACCTCTGGGGTTGCGAGACGATTTTCCAGGGGGTGCGAGACGATTTTCCAAGGGGTGCGAGACGATATTCTAGGGGGTGCGAGACGATATTCTAGGGGGTGCGAGACGATATTCCAGGGGGTGCGAGACGATATTCTAGGGGGTGCGAGACGATATTCCAGGGGGTGCGAGACGATATTCCAGGGGGTGCGAGACGATATTCCAGGAGGTGCGAGACGATATTCCAGGAGGTGCGAGACGATATTCCAGGAGGTGCGAGACGATATTCCAGGAGGTGCGAGACGATATTCCAGGAGGTGCGAGACGATATTCCAGGAGGTGCGAGACGATATTCCAGGGGGTGCGAGGCGATATTCCAGGGGGTGCGAGGCGATACTCCAGGGGGTGCGAGGCGATATTCCAGGGGGTGCGAGACGATATTCCAGGGGGTGCGAGACGATATTCCAGGGGGTGCGAGACGATATTCCAGGGGGTGCGAGACGATATTCCAGGGGGTGCGAGACGATATTCCAGGGGGTGCGAGACGATATTCCAGGAGGTGCGAGACGATATTCCAGGAGGTGCGAGACGATATTCCAGGGGGTGCGAGACGATATTCCAGGGGGTGCGAGACGATATTCCAGGGGGTGCGAGACGATATTCCAGGAGGTGCGAGACGATATTCCAGGGGGTGCGAGACGATATTCCAGGGGGTGCGAGACGATATTCCAGGGGGTGCGAGACGATATTCCAGGGGGTGCGAGACGATATTCCAGGGGGTGCGAGACGATATTCCAGGGGGTGCGAGACGATATTCCAGGGGGTGCGAGACGATATTCCAGGAGGTGCGAGACGATATTCCAGGAGGTGCGAGACGATATTCCAGGGGGTGCGAGACGATATTCCAGGGGGTGCGAGACGATATTCCAGGGGGTGCGAGACGATATTCCAGGAGGTGCGAGACGATATTCCAGGGGGTGCGAGACGATATTCCAGGGGGTGCGAGACGATATTCCAGGGGGTGCGAGACGATATTCCAGGGGGTGCGAGACGATATTCCAGGGGGTGCGAGACGATATTCCAGGGGGTGCGAGACGATATTCCAGGGGGTGCGAGACGATATTCCAGGGGGTGCGAGACGATATTCCAGGGGGTGCGAGACGATATTCCAGGGGGTGCGAGACGATATTCCAGGGTGTGCGAGACGATATTCCAGGGTGTGCGAGACGATATTCCAGGAGGTGCGAGACGATATTACAGGGGGTGCGAGACGATATTCCAGGGGGTGCGAGACGATATTCCAGGGGGTGCGAGACGATATTCCAGGAGGTGCGAGACGATATTCCAGGAGGTGCGAGACGATATTCCAGGAGGTGCGAGACGATATTCCAGGAGGTGCGAGGCGATATTCCAGGGGGTGCGAGGCGATATTCCAGGGGGTGCGAGACGATATTCCAGGGGGTGCGAGACGATATTCCAGGAGGTGCGAGACGATATTCCAGGGGGTGCGAGACGATATTCCAGGGGGTGCGAGACGATATTCCAGGGGGTGCGAGACGATATTCCAGGGGGTGCGAGGTTCGAATGAAATTTATTTAGGGTGCCGGGCGAAAAATAAGGTTGGGAACCCCTGCCTTAGAGGCACGGTTGTTGGGTTCGCTGGGCGTACGCAATAATTGAGACGCGTTTCGTTTCTAATAAAAATTTGTTCAGTAACTGTTGCATTTAAATTAAGTGCATCTGTTTGTAACTGCATATATACCTGTGATATTATATATTTAAATAATCAAATTGAAATGCAGTCGTGACAAGCGTCATAAAATGGATGGACACATCGATGCAACGTCAAATTAATACCCTTCAGAGGAATCGAACTTCTGTGTTTGTGGGAATTTGCGCTGCTGAGGTGAAGACGTGAGGATTAGAACTGAAAGTTAGCTAGGCCTTCCGTTTGTTGATATAAAGCCGTGTTTTGTTTTGTGCGGACCATTATTTTTCGCTTGAAAACTCTTTTCTGCAGCTGCTCATAATTTCTTCTTCGACTTTCAACTTGCGTCGTAAACTTTTTAAACTGTGTTGTTCCTCTGAGTAGAGTGTGGGGGACACACTATGTGCATGAATTCCTAATTTCCTTAAATCCACATAAAATGATACCTTCCTCTATCCTTTTCTTGGGAACACATTTGACTTAGTTACCCAGTCTAACTTTTTCGCTGCCTGCATGCATGTTTTTCGCCACCTAAGTAATTAAATCACTTGGGCGGCGGAAGACATGCAAACTCCGGCGAAAAAATTAGACTGGGTTAGGGAATTAAAAATTAACATCTAATCTACAGCCTGTTCTAAAGTGCATAAAATTGTCCAAATCTCGATGCACATTTCTTTGCCGACTCGCTGCACAGGAGGGGAACGGCACACAAGCATCAACATTTTTTGTCGCCGATCGAGGAGTCCGTCCGATGTTACACGGGCAATAAAGCTCACTTCCATCACCAGCAAAAACAACCATGAAATCCAAGTAAATTACGGCATCCTGGTAATTGATATACATCGAAAAGGGTACGTACATTGCGATCAAATTATGATTAATGAGCACAAGAGAACCCTAATTTTTTGACGTTTGGTACGACTTGCGTAAGCTGCATCCAGCTCGCAAAAACACATACACATCGAACTGTGCTGTCGCGATTACCGTCGATGACTGCACGTTGTCCGAAAAAATAACGGAACTGTACTTGAACTTGTGTTGAAGTTGAGTACTGACTGCTTGATTTTGTTCAAGCTATAAATCATGAATTTAAATTGACCCCTATTTACCAGCCGGCACGATGCATAGCGGGCTTCTCGCAGCATTGGGAGAAATATTCATGAGGGCATCCGTCCTGTTTGTTCGAAGGTGTGAAAACTCGTGTCAGACCAATCAGGTCTTCGAGCCGGCAGACAGGCGTAACCAGCGTTCCAGAACCGTCGCTAACAAGAACTGGCTATTTTAACCCCTGGTCATGCCTTAACTAAGACCATGCCGCTCAATGGGTTCATGTCAAAGTCCTCACAAAAATAGGCTCTCTGTTTCGAGCACATAGGGGCCTAACGCTGCGGACGCTCTCAGAAGACCAGGGAAACAGAAAGAGTCTATGTTCATCGCCTACAGATAATAATTAGGGTTGCGAGGTGACCGTGGATAGCCGGCTCGTTTCTGTTCGCCGGCTTATAAATCTTTTTCCAATTGACTATCTTAAAGGTTTAAGACAAGGCAATAAGCGTCGGCATCGTCTACAAGCCTACTTGTCTGGGCGAGCGGCTCTGTAAAGCCTTGAGCAATCGCCTGCTGTGCCCGGTCCTGCTCTCCCTTGCCTTAATTTCCTTTTCTTTGTTCTGTCTTGCCTTGCTTTACTGAGCCTTGCTTTATTTTACTTCGCCTCGTCTTGTTTTGTCTTGTCTTACCTTGTCTTGTCTTGCCTTGCTCTACTCTGGCTGCCTTCCTTAACTTTTCCGTGTTTTACTTTATTTTGTCTTGTCTTGCAGTGCTTTATCTTGCCTTGCTTTGTCTCACTGTGCTTTGCCTTCTCTTGCTCAACTTTGCCTTGCTTACTAAACCTTTTTTACCCCTACTCAAAGTACCCTTACGGTAGCCCATCATTTCACCTTGTAGTAATGACTGGTAACAAAAAACGAGGTTCGCAATTTTCGGGTATGAATGCATAAACCTGCTATTAAATAATGTGCGTAATTACTCCATTTGAAGTGATCCCAGCACGCCCTGTCATAGACATTACGATGTTAGCCCATGGTGGGTTTTAGTCCCTGAGGAAATATTTCAGAACATTTCTGGTCTTGAAATTCTTGCCATTTAATATTGTCAGGATTTGGAGCCAGATGTACGACGATATCGCTTCTGATGGCTCAGTGAACAGCTTCAAAATAGTCTTGCATGACTAGTACTGGAATAGAAATTCCTCGCTATTCTGAAGTGTTAAATTAAAAGTTAACCGGAATTCTACTGGGTATAATTTTTAGAAAAAGTGACTTCATGAGCTATTCATTAGCCTTAATTAGAATCTATGCTTGTCACTATATTTGCGCTACCTTCGACAGTGCCTCATCCGAAAGTAGCACCAAGGTAGCGTGACAGAAACGAACTTGGAATGGTTCAATGTCGCTAACAGCGCGAAAAACTGTCAAATCATGGCGCCGTACACCTGAGAAACGGCCACTTTCTCATGTTAAACGAACGTATCCGTGCTTGTGCGAGAAGATTGATGACTGTGAGTGTGACTCTTATTCATCCTTCTTTTACTTCCACTTCGGTGCAGGTTCGGGATTGGTATCGGACGGTGTGGAACTTGGTAGTTACCCAAAAATCAGCCTCTAGGCTTGTTCCTGTTGTTTTTCTTTATTTTATTATAATTTATTTAACATATGTCTGCTTTATTTATTTTATTCCGTCGACTTAATTTATTTTATTCCAGGACAGAATTACTATCTCAAGAACTTGATTACTTGAATGACTCTTAAATGAAAGCTAATCAACTCTTTCTCAGGGACATTAGGTCGAAAAAATTGATATTTTATACTGAAACGTCGTGTAGTTACACAAATGAAGGCTATAGTAAACACGCTCCTTTTACTTGGAGGTAGTTCAACGAAGCTCAGCCTTTAAGCTCTCCAGAAATGAGTGTCAATAGCAAATGATGGTGCGCAGTGTTTTCGTTGCAAGGAGAAGCTCCGAATCTTTCCTTTTGGACTGCATCCCTCCAGCCTTATGGTCTCAGACTTATGGTGGAATGGTCTGAGAGTTAAAGTGCAAGATTTGTGGTCTTGCACTGGCCGAATTACAACAAGAGACAAAATGAAAACTAAAAGTTCACCCGCATAATACTACACATACTACAACATGAAACACACATTGCACACTATCTTTCGAATGTATGTGATATTTACTTCATACTTTATGCACTTATGTCCATTTGTAACGTGCTCGGATGCTGTCGCTTCTATCCATTTGTGATAATACGCCCATATGTTCTAAAATGCACTTTCGTTTGCATGTACTCCAACGTACATGTACTTATTGTAATAATAAACATAAGTACAAACTTCAGAAGACATAATTGCACGTTAAGTAAATCTACGCATTTTACGTGAAGAAATAGGTATGACTTAAGTGATAATGAAGCATAAATTTCAATAATTTTGAGTCCCACCTCCACTTGATAGCATATCTTATTTTCATTTTGATTTTATACATTTTCTTTTTTTATTTGAAGTCCTTTGTTTCAAGTGCAAAGTAATGGTTGAAATGCTCATCGTCCATTCATTTTGATACATCTGTTCCGTGAGCTCTGAGTTAATAAAAAAGAACTCTTAACAACAGTGATACTCATCATAGAAATTGGAATAAAAAATCCGCGGTAAGTACAATCTATTAAACTTCAGATAACAAAATCAGGTGCCGTCGGTGATTTCGAGTGTACATCAAGATTTTCAAACATCCTGATGACTCAACTTGATGCTGTTTTTGTCATTTTCCTGCTATAACTTTTCAGCACAAAAAGTTTGAAAATGTATTCCGCGCATTGGGTGGGAATATCTAATTGATTAGTGGGTCATGTAGGCTATAGTACGGGGCGTGGGTGCTACGCATCACACGTGTACGGCGTGCATATGTCACATGTGTAAATATGTACGTATATGTTTCATTTATTTTATACGTGTATACATATACATCCAGTATACATGTATCTATATATGTCTATGTATATGTGTATCTATATAATATCATACTACAATGTATACAGCACACAACGTTTACGTTCTGAAGTAGCCTATCTTCTTTAGGTTATCGATGACGTATATCTATGGAGGACTTCTCAAAATCGTTTATTAAGACTCACTGCAATCTGAAGAAGCTCTTCTAAAGACAATAATGTAACCTCAAGTACAAGAGAGCGTTCGAAATTGTCAGGTTCTGATCACGTATTAACGACACATTCGTTCAGATTGTCTTGTTCGCAGCACAGAGACACTGCTTTTTTTCCTTATACTTGCAAAGGTCGATCGAAATGTTTCACTCTAAATGATTTTTCTTGCTTATCACTTGCCTTGGAACTATTGGTTGAAAAGTTTTGTAAAGTGCAATGTTGGTTTTAGCTCACTCAACTTTCATCATGAATATCTAGTTTACTGTCTGCCACTAATGCGTAGTTATCTCTAATTTACTTCCAGACCCTAAAGTATGAGCCTAGCTTCATCATGAATGAGTCGCTTACTTTGCCACTGTAGTATTGTACGACCCAACCTTCATTGTGATTGTCTAGTTTACTTTCAATCCCTGAAGGTCTATCCAACCTTCATGTTTAATATCTAGTTTACTTTCAGCCACAAGTATAATCTCACCTTCATTTTTAATATCTAGTTACTTTCAACCACTGAAGTATGATCCAACCTTCATTATGAAAGTGTCGTTTACATTCAGTTACCGAAGTAGGACCTTTTTTTGAACCAGAAGACCCAGCAAAATCCGGTGGCCTTGGCCGTGTTGTGCGTATCCATGCAGAAGCTTATATGTTCTTCCCTCTGAACGCTGACAGTCGTCAACAGGCGAACATCATCTCACTTCAGAGCACAGGGCAGTGGGAAATTCCTGCCATTACCCACAATATGCAGGTAATTACAAGCACCTCCTTTCGTCTTCCTCGTCCTTCTTAATCCCGGGCTGGCCGAGGGCGACGACGGCGACAAATCGACGGCCAGGAGGCTGGGCTCCAATTACAGATAACGCCATCTTGACAGCAGGTGTAACTAATACATAAGAGCGTATATGCTGCGGCAGGATGTAATTAGCCGCTCAAGTGAAGTAGTTTATTTTAATTCTCTGGCCGTTGTGTTTTGTTAATGAGTCGCAATGCTATCAAGCTCTTTCAAAAAAACGGGTCACATTTGAAACAGATGTGAAAAAGAACCGACAGTATATAAACGAGTTTGAAAACGTGAATTTCGCAGCTGAAACCTCAGCTTCTGGTGACACGAGAAAATTTAATGCTAGACATGCTATACCAAATGTGAACGTTTAGTCATAACTTTTATGATCTTTTCAATTCATTCGAAGCTGCCGTGTAAACTAGGTAATACTCGTTTAATTTGTGTCGTAATACATGTCGATTAAGAAATACAAATCCTAAACGCTCGATATCCCGCCAATTTTTGCCGTTTTCCCTTGCTGGCGCGGTCGCAGTTCAGGCAATGATCCAGCTCCAGTGGACGAGCACGAAGACGATGTGGCTGCAGAGCGCCCTTTTAAAAACAACTCTTCGTCTCATGACAACGTCCTAGCCGAGAGGGAACTACCGAGATGAGTGACACCTCGGTTAGTTGAATCCAAAAATTGCTTTATGATTACGCTTTCTACAATTCAGACGCTCGGAAAAATGAAAAAAGTACCAGACTGATTAAAAATCTTTTGAAAAAATGAACACAGATATTATGGTTTCACGTTTTAATATCGGCAGTTGTTCACCGTGACCATCAGAACTATGGTCCACACAAAGTAAAAAGCAAGGTGGAACTGCGAACCAAAACGCTCGAGTCCGAGCAAGAGACTGGAAAAAAGGTCCTCATAAGAGTCGACGACCGGCACAAAAGAGGCTCCAAACCTCGCAGGCGAGTGCTTGCATGGAGATCGTAGAGTTGGTTCGCGGCGTCCATCATCTTCCGATGGTAATTTACTCATTGGTTCGGGGTTTCGAAGCTCTCCCGCCGCTTGCTGCGTGCCTCGCTCGGTGGGAGACGCGGCTTCCAGCGCCATGGCAGGCCACCTCCGGCGCCCGGCCAGCACCGCAACACAAACACAACATCACAGCCCGTCGCCGCCGTGGCCTCCTTCCATCACGGCGAGGGAGCGCCTCTTGTGCGCGTCCTGGCGCTCACAATCGGGTCTTCACTAACGCTTGTTTATTGCGACCACAGCGCCAGGAACGGCTCTGGTGGTGGCAGTGACGACTGTTGTTGTTGATGGTACGGTCGTTATTACGGTTGTTATTACGGTTGTTGTTGGTGTGGTGATGGTTGTTATTGTTGTGGGGACGGTTCTAATGGCGGTAATGACGGCTGCTGTTGTGTGTGCGTGGGGACGGTTGTTGTTACGGATGTTGTTACTGTTGTTGTTGTCGTGCGGACGGCTCCAATGGCAGCAATGACGGCTGCTGTTGTGTGTGTGGACGGTTGTTGTTACAGTTGTTGTCGTGGGGACGGTTGTTGGTTTGGAGATGGTTGTAGTTGTAGGAAGGGTTAGTGTAGAGGCGTAAAAGCAGTACAATTATTTCTTCATTCATTAATTTTTCGATGTGCGTCGCGGTATTCAAGGAACTTTTCCTCTGTTAGTGTTTTAATGAATTTTTGCTATGGTTCTCTTTTGGTATTCATGGAATTCATATTTTTTTGATAAGTTAAGTCAATTTGGGCACACAAAGGAGCAACAAAGTTTTCCCAGTACTTTACCTGACTAATCTGCTGTATTCTTTTTAATTATATTTTTACCACCAATAAAGAGGTGATTTCACTGCACACCGTGGCAAGCCTAAGTTCGAGTGTTTTATCTAACGGGTTAAACGCGTAGAAATCTAACACTACATGAATACCTGTTGGACTATTTAAAGCTCTATTTAAATTACGAACAAATCCTACCACACGTGCAGGAGTGAAGGACTATTCTACCCTACAGGTCAAACATGTACAAATCTTACCACACATGCAGGAGCGAAGGACTAATTTGCTTATGAAACATGCAGCCTTCTCCTCAAGGCCCCATCATGACGAAGAGGGATGGACAGAATTTTTGTTACAGCTCTGCCAGATTCCCCGCCGGTCGGCATAAGTAGACTCAGTCGGTGGGACACTGCTAACTCATTCGAGTAATTTGTTCGTCCGGGCACAGAAGTGCGAAGTTTGTTTATGTCATTTTGTTACGTGTAGTTCAGGTCCTCCGCTACTGAGTGCTAAAGCTTTTGTTTGTATCCAGTTAATGCGGTAGTCTTGCGCTTTGTTTGGAACTTCTCATTTTTGAGAGCAGGTTTGGAAACATGCGAAGTCAATTCATCTCTCACCCGAGAACAATGTGAGAAAGACGCACGCTCATTACTTTGAATTTTTACCTTTTCGTGACGCACAAGTAAACTTGGCACCTCGTCACTTGTACCGTGTCGTCGTGAGCTATTGAATTGACTGTTAACATTTGAGTCAGAAATGTTACGTATGCTGTAACCGGTTACCAGTGATACCCAGGTCACCCAAACGCCAGGGTTACTTTTTTACGAACCGTTTCCATGTATCTGAGCATCTCAAACCCCTCTCCCACTTCCCCATCCCTCCTCATAAAAAAAGGTCCTCCTCCTCAAGTGGGAGTGAGCTGTTCTTTTCCTGCGGGGCTGGGAAGGAAGGCCTCTACCTCTACTAGCTTCAGCAGGAATATTCTCCCCGCCATGCATTTGCATAGCGCACTCGCTCAGGGCCCGCCACTCGCAGCTAAATTGTAATCATTGAGGTTATTTGACGGTGCTCAAATGGCGACTCTATGCTAAGTGACGCTACGAAAAGCGACCTTTTCCAGGAACTGATATGGGTGAGCCCACCGTTGCTTAGCATCAAATGAGCACCTGCCTCTAAACGTGAAAATTAACAAAACAAAATCGAGAATTCCACCAGAATATTCCTGATGGTCTCCCTCCTGCTAAAAGGCTCGATAATTTCCACTCTGAATTACGTCAGGCTTGCCCGCACGTGGGCGGTACATCTAATTAAACTGTATGTCGAGCAGCCTAGGCTCGCCCGTCCGCAAATGAGCTATAATTTTCTCATAGAATGTATTCTGTACAGCTTTAGTAGAGTTTTTCTTGGCCAGTTAGTGTTTTAGGTCTTGAAATATTTGTGCATAAATATAACTTGTTAGAATTTGAGGTCAGTAAATATTTTATAACAACGCAATTGCGCGCATTATGCGCGGTTGAGTCGGCTCATTTTCTTCCCAAGATGTTATATTATGTACGTACCTTCGCTGAGAAAAATTTTGTTACAATACGGACACACTGCTTTGTGTCAACTTGTCACAAAACCTTCATTTAAAAGTGTATCCATAATATACATTATCAGTCGTCAGTTTTGTGTGTTATGGGCTAATACGTCACACATCAGTGTGGCGGCTATGACAACATTATTACTCATAAATGTTTCACTTTCTGATGCTGAATCTTGATGACACCAATGTGCAGACATTATCTAAGACCTTCAAACAAAAATAACAATGATCTCAGGGATTCTGGGGAGAAATATACTCCATTCACGAAATCCAAACATAGTTCAGTTTGGTGCACAACCACTGCACCTGATGGATGCCTCCAGGACTTTCTTCACTTCTTCACAGCCTCTGCACCTGATGGATGCCTCCAGGACTTTCTTCACTTCTTCACAGCCTCTGCACCTGATGGATGCCTCCAGGACTTTCTTCACTTCTTCACAGCCTCTGCACCTGATGGATGCCTCCAGGACTTTCTTCACTTCTTCACAGCCTCTGCACCTGATGGATGCCTCCAGGACTTTCTTCACTTCTTCACAGCCTCTGCACCTGATGGATGCCTCCAGGACTTTCTTCACTTCTTCACAGCCTCTGCACCTGATGGATGCCTCCAGGACTTTCTTCACTTCTTCACAGCCTCTGCACCTGATGGATGCCTCCAGGACTTTCTTCACTTCTTCACAGCCTCTGCACCTGATGGATGCCTCCAGGACTTTCTTCACTTCTTCACAGCCTCTGCACCTGATGGATGCCTCCAGGACTTTTTTCACTTCTTCACAGCCTCTGCACCTGATGGATGCCTCCAGGACTTTTTTCACTTCTTCACAGCCTCTGCACCTGATGGATGCCTCCAGGACTTTCTTCACTTCTTCACAGCCTCTGCACCTGATGGATGCCTCCAGGACTTTTTTCACTTCTTCACAGCCTCTGCACCTGATGGATGCCTCCAGGACTTTCTTCACTTCTTCACAGCCTCTGCACCTGATGGATGCCTCCAGGACTTTCTTCACTTCTTCACAGCCTCTGCACCTGATGGATGCCTCCAGGACTTTCTTCACTTCTTCACAGCCTCTGCACCTGATGGATGCCTCCAGGACTTTTTTCACTTCTTCACAGCCTCTGCACCTGATGGATGCCTCCAGGACTTTCTTCACTTCTTCACAGCCTCTGCACCTGATGGATGCCTCCAGGACTTTCTTCACTTCTTCACAGCCTCTGCACCTGATGGATGCCTCCAGGACTTTTTTCACTTCTTCACAGCCTCTGCACCTGATGGATGCCTCCAGGACTTTCTTCACTTCTTCACAGCCTCTGCACCTGATGGATGCCTCCAGGACTTTTTTCACTTCTTCACAGCCTCTGCACCTGATGGATGCCTCCAGGACTTTCTTCACTTCTTCACAGCCTCTGCACCTGATGGATGCCTCCAGGACTTTTTTCACTTCTTCACAGCCTCTGCACCTGATGGATGCCTCCAGGACTTTCTTCACTTCTTCACAGCCTCTGCACCTGATGGATGCCTCCAGGACTTTCTTCACTTCTTCACAGCCTCTGCACCTGATGGATGCCTCCAGGACTTTTTTCACTTCTTCACAGCCTCTGCACCTGATGGATGCCTCCAGGACTTTCTTCACTTCTTCACAGCCTCTGCACCTGATGGATGCCTCCAGGACTTTCTTCACTTCTTCACAGCCTCTGCACCTGATGGATGCCTCCAGGACTTTTTTCACTTCTTCACAGCCTCTGCACCAAACAGTGACCTTCACGACTTTTGTCAAGTCAACCCTCTTGGTCGACTGGAAACTGGGTATACACAGAAGGATTCTCTGCTTCAGGGCCGCTTCATCGTAAACTCATAGGGCCGCTTCCAGTAATAGAGTTTACGATGAATGACTTTTGACAATGGTTTAAGAGGTTAGAGAGCGCGGCTCGGATTGTCCATTTTTTGGGAAGTCTAACGTGCAATTTTAATTCCTTCAATTGTTATTATTTTTGGAACTTTGCTAAGGATTCGGTAACCTTTCATACAGCTATTTTCGCGTATACCGTAACTCTTGTGACATCCAAGTCAAGCCTAATTGTGTTTAAATAAAACTCGGCATCTAAACAATTCCGAATAGCTTTGAACTTAATAGGTCATTTGAGTAACCATAATTTCTCTAATTTTGACAATTCTATATCCCGGCTAGAGGGCATAGTTGGTACACATCTCATTAGTAACTAAGTCTAAGCATGCATTGAGTATAACAGTATTCCCACTTCGCAGAAATGGCCCTCTCATGCAATCTTCGGGATGCTGGGGAGAATATCACTCTGCTCTCGGATATTTCGAGGAACCAAATTCCTCGACCAGCTGTAGGGGTCATGATAGTGAGGATTACATTCAATGATTATCGATTAACAAGTGCTAAACTTTCTGAGGCAGGTAATTCATTGCCTGCCCTGAAGTATTCGCAACAAGAATCGTTTAAAATCGTAGCCACAACCTCTACAATTTTGTGGTCCGAGAGAAGCAAATGATTGATCAGTACACCAGCTCTTCAAAGTAGAGCCATAATTTCTAGAATTTAGCATTTTACTTCTATCATTAAAATGTAAAATACGTTAAATTGTTACCTTTTTCATCTTCTTTGAAAAATAAAGAATCGAAAACACTGTGTGCAATATTGTACTCCTCTTGAACCACGAAGAAAACTGAAATTGAAATGGCCTTTCGTGCATCAATATACGATCAGCAAAGGAGAAAATGAACTTGTTTAGGATATAAAAAACGACAACTAGGAAAGAAAGTGAATGTTAGGAGCATTGAAAACGCAATTAAAAGTAAAAAAAACGAAGAAAATTCAATAGATGGAGAAACAAAACGTTTCCTATCAAAGAGCGATAGTAAACGGGTGTGAACTGAAACGACTGTTTAAAACAGGGCTTGTTTCGCGTGTAAAGAGCGCAGAATTTTACTCAAGTTCATGCGATTAACTACACGTTGTAAATAATTCCTTCGTTATTACGAATACTTCATTAGTTTAGGATTGAAATAGCGATTTTTTACTGTTTCCCTGTTTTCCCATTACCAGAGGTTGGAGTTAAAAAAAGTTCATGCATCACAATTAACAATGCATAAACTCCTGTAAACGCACTTCACATTAGTCGCTTTCGTATGCTGTATGCGCATGCAGCTACCCGGCGCAATTTGTTCAGCGTCAGGTATTTTGAAATATCTCACACATTGAATGAGGCATTTGGACATGAAATACGTTGAAAAAGGTGTTTAGAATTATATCGTACGTTGAGAAAGGTGTCTGGAAACATGCCGTACGTTGAACATTGGGGTTAATGACATTTTGGTGTTTTTCATTGCGTCGCGTTTGCTGAGCACCAACACACACCGACTGCATGCAGTCTCGCACTCGCTTGTGAATTTTTCGTCGCAAGTTTCCTTCTTTAATCTTTTTTAATTCATTAATAACCACTCATTCAACTTTGTATTGGCGAGGGAGACTATGGAAAACATTTTTTTGCGCTTTTCACAGTGGTTGCAAGACTCGATGTGGTGGCGTGGTGCTGTAAGCATCGTCAGCACACTGGTTGCAGGACTCGGTGTGGTGGCGTGGTGCTGCAAGCATCGTCAGCACAGTGGTTGCAGGACTCGGTGTGGTGGCGTGGTGCTGCAAGCCTCGTCAGCACAGTGGTTGCAGGACTCGGTGTGGTGGTGTGGTGCTGCAAGCATCGTCAGCACAGTGGTTACAGGACTCGGTATGGTGGTGTGGTGCTGCAAGCATCGTCAGCACAGTGGTTGCAGGACTCGGTGTGGTGGTGTGGTGCTGCAAGCATCGTCAGCACAGTGGTTGCAGGATTCGGTGTGGTGGTGTGGTGCTGCAAGCATCGTCAGCACAGTGGTTGCAGGACTCGGTGTGGGGGGCGTGGTGCTGCAAGCATCGTCAGCAAAGTGGTTGCAGGACTCGGTGTGGGGGGGCGTGGTGCTGCAAGCATCGTCAGCACAGTGGTTGCAGGACTCGGTGTGGTGGTGTGGTGCTGCAAGCATCGTCAGCAAAGTGGTTGCAGGACTCGGTGTGGTGGTGTGGTGCTGCAAGCATCGTCAGCAAAGTGGTTGCAGGACTCGGTGTGGTGGTGGTGGTGTGGTGCTGCAAGCATCGTCAGCACAGTGGTTGCAGGACTCGGTGTGGGGGGGTGTGGTGCTGCAAGCATCGTCAGAACAGTGGTTGCAGGACTCGGTGTGGGGGGGGGTGTGGTGCTGCAAGCATCGTCAGCACAGTGGTTGCAGGACTCGGTGTGGTTGTGTGGTGCTACAAGCATCGTCAGCAAAGTGGTTGCAGGACTCAGTGTGGTGGTGTGGTGCAGCAAGCATCGTCAGCACAGTGGTTGCAGGACTCGGTGTGGTGGTGTGGTGCAGCAAGCATCGTCAGCAAAGTGGTTGCAGGACTCGGTGTGGTGGTGTGGTGCAGCAAGCATCGTCAGCACAGTGGTTGCAGGACTCGGTATGGTACTACAGCAGGACTGGGACAAAGCAATTGATATCTCCCATTTTAATATCCCCTCAAAACAGACTGAAATAAATTGTGACAGAACGCTAGAGAACATCTTGCCCTCTCGATGCGCTCCGTGAGCCCTCAAGTAAAACGGACGCCGTGGTCAACTTATCACTGAGTGATGAAATTTTAAATAATTTAAACAATTTAAAGTAATTTATTTAGCACAAGCGATACAGAAGTAGATTGTTTCTTAGTCTAGTGCAATGGTGAAATTTAAGTATAGAGCTACCTGCGGGAAATGAATCTCTATTGCGTGCATGGGATTTTTTCATCGGTTGGCTACTGCACTCGTTGATTGTGAACGTATAATTTTGTACACGTTTTTCAAAACCGAAAATTAAGTTTCGCTTTAAATCTATGTACACAGTCGTTTTATTGTCTTAAAACACTTATTTTTTAAATATCAACCAGAGAGCACTTAGTGTAGAATAAACTATTTTAGTTCTTTCCAATGCGGATCGGAAAATTTTAGCATTACTGAAATAATCTACGAGGAGCTTCGTTTCAAGTTGCAACCCAGAGTAGAACAAAATATTCTAATAAAATTTAGTTTTTAGCGTTGGTTTGCACGATTTTAAATGTACGGTCAGAGCGCGAGCAATTATTGGTCTGTAGGTGCGGATATTGGTACAGTTACATTTACGGTCGGTGCCTGCGAGGTTATTGGTACACAATTACCCGTAATTATTAACAAGAAAAATGGCATTCTTTTTAATCAAACTTGTATAAATGAATCGCTGCTCCCAAAACATATTGATTTTCGTCTAAATGACCCAGCAGCTCAGAACCATCAATTGACCATTAATTATCGCCAACAACTCTTAAAGCTCCAAATAGAATCATTCAAAACGGAACTAACAATGCTGGAAGGAAAGAAAAATCAACTGTCCCATGAAATTGATTCAACAATAGGCAATACAATGCTTCGCACTGCGATTCTCTGTAAAATAGATGAAATAATAGCTACACACAGAATAGCCTCAACCTCTCGAATTACAAACAAATTGAATAAATTGTACCGTAGTGCAATAGTCCTTCCTGAAGAAACCAGCTCATATATCAATCTATCCACCACTGAACTCACAGACCACCAAAAGCAGCTATTATCCCTCGGCCCAAAATGTCATTATAAATCAAAATTCGACCCCATTAAGAAGGAAGCAGAACTGGAAATATTATATGACTCACTACTAAAATTAGAGGCTGCAGGCACCATATCAATTAAAACTGAACTTAAACATCAAATTAAAGCAGAAGCAACCAAAAACAGAGATTACAAACCCAGTAAGCTATTGAACAAAGACCTAAAAATCGCTGCTAAACAACTCAAAGACCATCCTGATATCATAATCAGACGAGCAGATAAATCCAACGCCTTCGTTATAATAAACAAAGCAGAATACAAGGCAAAATTAGACGACATATTAAGTGATAATGAAAAATTCAAACAAATAACGCGCAACCCAACTGCAACACTGAAAACAAAGGTTAATAAGTTAATTAGTGCAGTTAACAAAGGTAAACCAAACAAAATCCTGCAACCAATAGTTGGCGAATACAGCCCCGGTTACATTTACGGAACAGTCAAAACCCATAAACCCGGACATCCCTTACGACCCATAGTATCCCAAGTAACGACCCCTGTTTATGAAGTGGCAAAACAACTCAACCGCATAATAACCCCATACCTACCGGCGAAATATCAGATAAACTCCACCAACGATTTTCTCCAGCTGTTAAAGACTACAAACCCTCAAGGGCTAATAGCTTCATTGGATGTGGAGTCCCTATTCACAAATGTACCGGTCCTCCCTACAATTGAAATAATATGTAATGCAGCATACCACAATCCAGCAACAGCCCCACCCTTTGAACACAGCCTTCTAAAGAAACTATTAATCGCATGCACGACAGAATGCCCCTTCACTCACATGGATGGAAAAATCTATCAACAAACAGATGGAGTCAGCATGGGCAGCCCCTTGGGAGTAACTCTAGCCAACTTTTATATGACCTCGCTTGAAAACAATATCTTAGATAACAACCCAGACACAAGACCAACCATTTACTGCCGTTATGTCGATGATTGTTTCCTGGTTATAAATTCCATAGAATCTCTTACCAACCTGAAAAATATGTTCGAATCAAACTCGGTATTAAAATTCACCCTTGAAATAGGTACAGGCAACAAATTGAACTTTCTGGACGTGACAGTCGACGCATCTGACAATAATTTCTCTACCTCAGTATACAAGAAACCAACGGACACCGGCATATATCTCAACGCCAATAGTGAATGCCCGCAAAAATACAAAGACAGCACGATCAAAGCAATGGTCCACCGCACGTTTAAAATAGCTTCCAACTGGCACATCTTCCATGAAAACCTTTCAAGACTCAAACAAGCATTTATTAACAATGGATACTCAAATACACTATTTGACAACACCGTTAGGAATTACCTCTCAAAAGTACAAAACTGCAAAGAAGAAAAAACCGTTCATCAAGTATATTACCAAAATCAATACTCCGCAGCCTATAAAACTGACGAAAGAGTTTTGAAACAAATGATAAAAAACAACACAAGTTGCAGTAACCCACACGAAAAACTTCAACTTATTGTATACTACAAATGCCCCACCATTACTAGTCTCATTTCCAGGAACAACCATAGCCATAAACAATCTACTCTCAAACAAACTCATGTCGTGTACGAATACTCTTGTAATCATGAGGACTGCGAGCCTCTTAAATGTTCGTACATCGGCATGACTACAACCTCTCTCTCTAGAAGACTAACAATGCATTTAGCATCTGGTGGACCCAAAACACACGCGAAAAACACTCATAAAATTGACTTAACCAGAGAAAACCTAGTTAACAATACAAAAATAATTTATAGAGAACGAGACTACAATAGGTTACAAATAACCGAGGCAATCCTTATCCAAAAGAAAAATCCGATTATCAACAACCAAAATACCGGCACAATACGAACTCTCAAACTCCACTCATAATTTTGCGTGCAACGGTACACCGCCGTTCCCGCTTCCACATTTAACTTTAACGTGCCTCTAACTGTACCATAGCTATGCTGAAACCCACCCATTCCAGTCGGTCCATTCTATCATCAGCAGCCATTGTAGCAGCACCTCTATTGTAGCTGCAAACTTTTAGCCTGAAGATGTCCATTGATGGACGAAACGCGTCGCTCAATTATAATGAAATGACCCTCGGAGAAACTTTTAATTTTTTAACAGTCGACCAAAAAAACAACATAAGATCATTGGAAAAAACAATGAAACAAATTATTAACAAGAAAAATGGCATTCTTTTTAATCAAACTTGTATAAATGAATCGCTGCTCCCAAAACATATTGATTTTCGTCTAAATGACCCAGCAGCTCAGAACCATCAATTGACCATTAATTATCGCCAACAACTCTTAAAGCTCCAAATAGAATCATTCAAAACGGAACTAACAATGCTGGAAGGAAAGAAAAATCAACTGTCCCATGAAATTGATTCAACAATAGGCAATACAATGCTTCGCACTGCGATTCTCTGTAAAATAGATGAAATAATAGCTACACACAGAATAGCCTCAACCTCTCGAATTACAAACAAATTGAATAAATTGTACCGTAGTGCAATAGTCCTTCCTGAAGAAACCAGCTCATATATCAATCTATCCACCACTGAACTCACAGACCACCAAAAGCAGCTATTATCCCTCGGCCCAAAATGTCATTATAAATCAAAATTCGACCCCATTAAGAAGGAAGCAGAACTGGAAATATTATATGACTCACTACTAAAATTAGAGGCTGCAGGCACCATATCAATTAAAACTGAACTTAAACATCAAATTAAAGCAGAAGCAACCAAAAACAGAGATTACAAACCCAGTAAGCTATTGAACAAAGACCTAAAAATCGCTGCTAAACAACTCAAAGACCATCCTGATATCATAATCAGACGAGCAGATAAATCCAACGCCTTCGTTATAATAAACAAAGCAGAATACAAGGCAAAATTAGACGACATATTAAGTGATAATGAAAAATTCAAACAAATAACGCGCAACCCAACTGCAACACTGAAAACAAAGGTTAATAAGTTAATTAGTGCAGTTAACAAAGGTAAACCAAACAAAATCCTGCAACCAATAGTTGGCGAATACAGCCCCGGTTACATTTACGGAACAGTCAAAACCCATAAACCCGGACATCCCTTACGACCCATAGTATCCCAAGTAACGACCCCTGTTTATGAAGTGGCAAAACAACTCAACCGCATAATAACCCCATACCTACCGGCGAAATATCAGATAAACTCCACCAACGATTTTCTCCAGCTGTTAAAGACTACAAACCCTCAAGGGCTAATAGCTTCATTGGATGTGGAGTCCCTATTCACAAATGTACCGGTCCTCCCTACAATTGAAATAATATGTAATGCAGCATACCACAATCCAGCAACAGCCCCACCCTTTGAACACAGCCTTCTAAAGAAACTATTAATCGCATGCACGACAGAATGCCCCTTCACTCACATGGATGGAAAAATCTATCAACAAACAGATGGAGTCAGCATGGGCAGCCCCTTGGGAGTAACTCTAGCCAACTTTTATATGACCTCGCTTGAAAACAATATCTTAGATAACAACCCAGACACAAGACCAACCATTTACTGCCGTTATGTCGATGATTGTTTCCTGGTTATAAATTCCATAGAATCTCTTACCAACCTGAAAAATATGTTCGAATCAAACTCGGTATTAAAATTCACCCTTGAAATAGGTACAGGCAACAAATTGAACTTTCTGGACGTGACAGTCGACGCATCTGACAATAATTTCTCTACCTCAGTATACAAGAAACCAACGGACACCGGCATATATCTCAACGCCAATAGTGAATGCCCGCAAAAATACAAAGACAGCACGATCAAAGCAATGGTCCACCGCACGTTTAAAATAGCTTCCAACTGGCACATCTTCCATGAAAACCTTTCAAGACTCAAACAAGCATTTATTAACAATGGATACTCAAATACACTATTTGACAACACCGTTAGGAATTACCTCTCAAAAGTACAAAACTGCAAAGAAGAAAAAACCGTTCATCAAGTATATTACCAAAATCAATACTCCGCAGCCTATAAAACTGACGAAAGAGTTTTGAAACAAATGATAAAAAACAACACAAGTTGCAGTAACCCACACGAAAAACTTCAACTTATTGTATACTACAAATGCCCCACCATTACTAGTCTCATTTCCAGGAACAACCATAGCCATAAACAATCTACTCTCAAACAAACTCATGTCGTGTACGAATACTCTTGTAATCATGAGGACTGCGAGCCTCTTAAATGTTCGTACATCGGCATGACTACAACCTCTCTCTCTAGAAGACTAACAATGCATTTAGCATCTGGTGGACCCAAAACACACGCGAAAAACACTCATAAAATTGACTTAACCAGAGAAAACCTAGTTAACAATACAAAAATAATTTATAGAGAACGAGACTACAATAGGTTACAAATAACCGAGGCAATCCTTATCCAAAAGAAAAATCCGATTATCAACAACCAAAATACCGGCACAATACGAACTCTCAAACTCCACTCATAATTTTGCGTGCAACGGTACACCGCCGTTCCCGCTTCCACATTTAACTTTAACGTGCCTCTAACTGTACCATAGCTATGCTGAAACCCACCCATTCCAGTCGGTCCATTCTATCATCAGCAGCCATTGTAGCAGCACCTCTATTGTAGCTGCAAACTTTTAGCCTGAAGATGTCCATTGATGGACGAAACGCGTCGCTCAATTATAATGAAATGACCCTCGGAGAAACTTTTAATTTTTTAACAGTCGACCAAAAAAACAACATAAGATCATTGGAAAAAACAATGAAACAAATTATTAACAAGAAAAATGGCATTCTTTTTAATCAAACTTGTATAAATTACCCGTACGTATACCAGTACGGTCGGTGCATGTGCGGTTATATTTGCGGTTAATTCATGTGCGGCTGCATACACGGTTACATGTATGGTCAGTACACGTGCAGTAGCTCTAACGGTTGCATGTACAGTTATCGCAAGTGCGCTGCTCATGCTTGTACATGTACGGTCAGTGTACCCTACCATGTCCGGTTGTTAGGCCAGCGCCAAGATAAGTCGACTGATGCATCTGTTCTACGGAGGAAAAATAATTCTTCTCGCAAATAACACCCTCTGGGGGATACAACTATTGTATCTATGGGAATTAGCGCTCCCAGGGGAAAAATGCGAGGGCCCGAGCTGAGAGTTAGGTAGACCTTCTTTTTGTTGAAATAAAATGTTTTTGTTATGTTAACCCTTTAACGTCCGAATTTTTTCACTCATATTACCGTTAACACAACCACCGTCACTAAACTGGCGCTGGCATCTGGCAGTCACCGATATCAGGATGGGATAAGAACTGCCACTCGGCAGAGAACTTCAAAGAACGCATTAGGGAACTAATTGAATAAGAAATAAAATATATTGCAGGGGAATTTTGAAAGAGGACACTGGTGTCCTCTGGGGCGTTAAAGGGTTAAGGACCACCTTTTTTCGGTTCACTACTGTCCTGTTTTTCAGCACCTCTGACTTTCTTCTTCAACTTTTATCTTATTTCATGAACTTCTTTCCCATCTTACTGTTTCTATGCCCCTTCTGCATAGATTCCACATTTTCTTATCTCCATACTAAATGGTGCCTTCCTCCTTCCTCTCTTCGATACGCTCTATTTTTGCAGCGGTTAGGGAGGCTTAAACTAACTTATAATCTAATAATCTAATCTTCTCGCAAATAACTGAGCTCTCATATCACAGATACTTACGAAACATACTTCCGTCACGAACTTTAAAATTTCATAAGCTTGATTTAGTTCAGCTCAAATTCAAAGCTTGTTTTATCAGCTCGACATCTTCAAAGCTTGATTTAGTTCATCTCAAATTCGAAGCTCTTTTGTATCAGCTCGACATCTCCAAAGCTGAAAATCAGCTCGAAATCTCCAAAGCTTGAAATCAGCTCGAAATCTCCAAAGCTTGAAATCAGCTCGAAAACTTCAAAGCTTCTTTTAGCTCAGCCTGAAATTTAGCGTAAAGCTTGAAATCAGCTAGAAAAATTTCAAATCTTGTAATCAGATCGAAAACTTTGAAGAATACCGGGAAGATTCGCAACAATTGAAAAACTGTTGACGAACCCCATCTTAAAAAGAATAATCAGTCAGCAACTGACTTCTCTCTTATCCCTGAAGTATCAGGAAGATTTCTCAGAAAATACAAGCCTCAGAAATACGGCCCTCAGAAGTTCCTGAAATAAGGACAATATCAAGTGGTGGCATCCAAGAAGGACTAACCCCAAAATGTCTATCAACCGGCATCCGAATAAGGATTTGCCTACAAAATACTTAACAACTGGCGCCCAAGATGGGATACGCCGCCTAACTATTTACCAATTGGCGCCCGAACAGGGAATCGCCTACTAAAATAATTTGACAGCGGTGTACGCCAGGCTACCAAGCGTAAATTCGTCATGTTCTTACACCACGTCAGCAGCGCGCACAACCTGCACACTAAATATCACTTTCTCCGGACAATAATTCCCCGGACTAAAAATTTTTGTTGTAATAGATTTCATTGTCTTGTTAAAGACCATATTTTTTCGTTCAGTGCTGTTCTGTTTTTCATTACATACTACTTTCTCCTTCACCTTACATCTTGTTTCAAAAAATTCCTTCATAACTCACTATGAAGGAAAAACCTCAACTACGCACTAAAAAACACCTTCATCCTTCCTGTCTTTAATTGAGACTTCTTTCTTGTGGTTAGGGAGGTTTTAAACTAACCAATAATCCAATCTACTAAAAATCTCATTTTATGACTTTGAAGAACGTACGAGTATACACAACATCCATATTTGAAACGTTACATCATTCCTTCGAACATTCTTTTTCACTACCATTAAGTTTTTTAGTCTGCACTGAGTCGCTGGCGAGCTTTCTCGGTACACCAACCTGTCCCTCTCGGTACACCAACCTGTCCCTCTCGGTACACCAACCTGTCCCACGAGGCGAAAGTAGTTATGCAAACTGAGCCCCGCACGAGCGCAGAAGAGGCAGTCAAAGTGTGAAGATCCCGCTGACGCGCTGGCATAAAGCGATGTAAGTGTGAGTGGGTTACGAGGACCTTCATGAGTGTATGAGGCGCGGCCAGTTCCAGGTCGGTTCGAACACGCCACAACGTGTCGGGGAATGGCCCTAGCGTGTGTTAACGTGTCAAGACGCGCGTAGCTCACGGGATATGTGCCTCGCTCTGCCTGATTGCTTCATGTGAACTCCGGAGTGAGGATGCATTTACATGGGAATTGCTGTGATTCCAGGATAGTTCACCAGGAACTCCGTTGGTAGACACAGCGAACGCGCTGCCCCGCCTCTCAGAGGAGAGGTTTGCTGCGTGGGTACAGCTCACATGAAGCCATGTCGTCTCCGCAAAGATCGTTTTAAACTTCGGGTGGAGAAAAATTGTTTGATTGTATTCTTGTCTATTTTTCCGAGAAAGGAATTGAATCTTTGTTCATATTAGGTACTTTAAGTTGTTTTCTCTACTGGAGAAATCGTAATGAATTTAAAATATTATTTAGTAACATTTAAGACACTTCATAAAATAAACACTTTGCCAATGATACAAGCAGCATTTCCTTGGTAACGTGCAGTGTTGGCATGAACAGGACGTGTAGTGTGTCATTTATTAGAGCAAATTTCCAATGAAGAGCGTCATTATTAGCCCAAAATTCCTTTCTTCCATATCGTATCCTCCCCTCAGGGGGATACAACTATTGTATCTATGGGAATTTGCGCTCCCAGGGGGAAGATGTGAGGTCCCGAGCTGAGAGTTAGGTAGGCCTTCTTTTTGTTGAAATAAAATATTTTTGCTATGTTAAGGACCACCTTTTTCGGTTCACTGCTGTCCTGTTTTTCATCACCTACTACTTTCTTCTTCAACTTATATCTTGTTTCATGAACTTCTTTCCCAACTTACTGTTTCTATGCCCCTTCTGCATAGATTCCGCATTCCCAAATATCCATACTAAATGGTGCCTTCCTCCTTCCTCTCTTCGATACGCTCTATTTTTTTTAAGCGGTTAGGGCGGCTTAAACTAACCTATAATCTAATCTAATCTTCCATATCGTATCACTGGGAAAACATTACATCTATTATTTTTTATCTCTCCCAGTTCTTGTTTCGTTAGATCTATTTGAAACCTTCTACTTCTCAGAAAAAAATATTGTATAAGCTAATTCTCATTTTTGGTCATCTACAAATTACCCTTCAATTTGAATGGCAAAGAAAATGCTCAATATTTAAAACATTGTATTACAAAACTTGTGAGTTTGCAAAAATTCTTAGTGGACATTCCTGTTTTTTTCCATTTTGTTACAGTGGGACAGTGGATTATAAAGCTTGTGCGTGAGTAATTTCTGTACCACACTGAATTCTCTTCTCTACTCATACAACGAATCATTGATCAGCTAAAAAATACACAACGAGAAGCTGCATAGCAGTATCCTAACTGAATTTTTGACATGCACACTCGTTCACATTTTTTTTGTGTGGTGCTCTACGTAAGAGACATGCATCGTTTTCCAAATTGAAAATTTCAGATCATTCCAGCAGATTTTTACGCGAAACACACCACTATTGCTATAAATTTGAAATTCCTAAGTGTTCATACCACTAAAACATTATATATTCATTTGAAAATTATGGTGGAAAGTGCTAGAGCTTCAATGCTATCCTTGACAATTTCATATGGAATTAATCACACCCTCTGCACTAACTTGAATTACAATACCGGTGAGCCATCGAAAAATCAGCGAGAAACAGTGTAACTGATCACCAAATCGCTAAAACAATTCAAGCAATTACAATTTTATTCTGATTGATGTAGTTTCCTGTAAAGAACTGATTATACTTCTAAAAATTCCCGTACAACTCGAACCCAATAGTTTTAACACACTCTCCTACATTTTTGTTTCATGTTTTGAACTCCACTCTACAGTTCTGCTTAGGTATGAAGGGCTACTTAATATAGCGCTGCGTGTGGTTGCGGCAGTACGCAGAACTCCTGCCTTCGTTAGGTTGTCATAGGCTTCTTGATGAACGGAATTTATTTATATTTTATTTTGCAATGTTTGGCGTCTGCTTGCACTTGTGCTGCTGCCTAAGCTCATTGCCTTAGCATGCAGGGATTCACAGTAACCTACTCAGTGTGATTTTTCAAAGCGCCCGTATGCAGTAAAATCTCCGTGACAGAGTGACCACATCTTCAATTCTGTGTTTGGCTTTGCAAGCGCGGGTAGTCTGAACTCATTGACATTGCTTTTCAAGATGCGCTTTCCTTGTGGATTTTTCAATGGAAATGACTTTATTCGATAGTTTATTATGAGTCCTCATTGATTAATTAGTGTTGCGGCTCAGCTACATGGCGAAGGTTTTTGAACTCAGGCGTTTTATCAGTGGGAGAGAGCTAATGAGTTTGATTTGCTGTCGACGTCCTCGTATTCTGTTGCCGTGCACCTACAATATTGTACTCAATGTGAATTTCCTTACATCATAGCGTGAGCCTCCAAAAATCATACTAAGGCGATGAAATGTGTTTTAAATTTATTTAATTATATTAAACCTAACAACCTGAATTGATGTACTAATAACTGAAATAAAAATTTGCAAAGCTGAACCATTAGCTAAAGTCACTAAACATTCAGATCGCCTATTTACACTCCTTAACATGACATCGGTATTTCCAGAAGGACGTCTATATATATTATACCTGCCAGGAGTATTGAACGTATTTTAAATATAAAAATCACCAGTGCTTGTTTGGAATACAGTCTTGCAGTCTTTATAATCCCTCATCTTACGTACCGGTGGATTCAACGCTCACCAAACTTCCTATCCCATTCACGTACACTCAATAACTATAATCTCCTTCGTTTGTTACGGCAGAAGAAATAATCGAAAATATACATCCCCATAAGAGGAAGTCGGCTCGGTTAGAGCAAGCGCGTGCGGAGGAACACGTGACACAAATCCGCGCGAAGGTGTCAAATCGAGCAATTATTGGCTGCAGCAGAGCGGCCGCACGCGCCCCTCCATAATTGCGTGTGTGCGGCATCAGGTGTCACCGCGGTCCTTCCCTATCAGTTTACCAACGAAAATCTTTACCGAGCATCGGCAAAAGCTCCTTCATGGGACCAAAGAAATGCAAGGGCAATCCAGGTCGAAGCTAGAAGAAGTGGCTGCTCCGAGCTATCAGAGACACTGATTTTTTGCGGCGCTTGTGTTAATTGAACCGAGAAGTTATTCTGAAGCGAGGGTTTGATAGGTTTCGTGTGACGGTGGCCGGTGAAAGCGACAACTTGAATAATTATTGACGGTGGTAATTGGCAAGGTTTTTAAGAGTAGCTCATTGTTTCAATGCCGATGCTGAAGTCACGCTATGCGTGCGTGTTTTATGCGCAACAAAAGAAGATTCTGAGATCGATATGGACAGCGGTTCGCGATCTCAGCAACGAATGTGGTCGATTCCCAGCTTAATAACTCCCATATTACGAGTGTCTATTACCTTGTATTCCATATGATACTAAATAACTGTCCTTACATTACCAGGATACCCATTTTCCAACAATGTTTGCGTTGAACTCGTCTCAACACGAGTGAAGATTGCAATATTCTCCACTCCTTGCAGAAAACACCTGCTCGATCAGGCTGTGCACTTCCCAAACGTCTACGAGGCGAGTCTTTCGAATTAACGCGTTGACTGCGATGGGTTACACTTGAGTTCAATATTCAACTCAAATTTAAAGTCAATTGTTGAGTGCCGTTTTGTAAATAGCTAAAATTAACTGGATAGTGTCATCATGTGAGAACCCGAGCTAAAGGTTAGGTAGGCTTCCTTTTTGTTGTAATAAAATAGGTTTTTGTTTCGTTACGGACCATCTTTTTTCGGTTCACTGCTGTCCTGTTTTTCAGCACCTCCTACTTTCTTCTTCAACTTTTTTCTTGTTTCATGAACTTCTTTCCCAGCTTACTGTTTCTGTGCACCTTGTGCATAGATTCCGCGTTCCCTCAACTCCATACTAAATGGTGCCTTCCTCTTTCCTCTCTTGGAACATCTTTGTCGTGGTTAAGGGAGGCTAAAACTTTCTTATATAATAATAATAATAATAATAACTGGAAAGTGTCCTTATTTATCTTCGATTAAGTATTTAGTGAACTTGGGTTTGTGAATGCTGATAGGTCAGTTTCATTAATGATATCTCCCTCTGTGTACACTTGCCACTCACATCGCTACCGACGTGCGAATATTGACCATCATGTTGCCATTTCTATTGCTCTTCATGTGGTTACCTTAGACGCACTTCACTCTACACATCCAATCTAGTTAACGGAAAACTTTATATCAACATTGATATTTATCAAAGTCACGTGACGGACTTGAAAGAGTAGAACCTTTGCAATTTTTGGCAGCGGGAATTGGAGTTCAGAAATAAACAAAATATCTTCCGTTAACGTCTCATCTTCATTTCTCTTCTAATGTCTTTTCCACAAGTAATGTTTTTCACGGTACAGGGTTATTTTCGTTGCCCTTTAATTAACAATTTCATTAATACGTATTAATGAAATTACTCAATTACTGAAATTTTTGCATACTTACTATAGAAGTAGTATATAATACTTATATTATATACTACTTCTGTAAATAATACTTCTATAACAAGTATACAAAACTCCAACTTTCGCACGATGTTTCCGAACTCTTTCATCGTTGTACTTGAAAAAACACATTTGAATTAGTCAGTGCTTTTTTTAATCAAAAATGTACTAAAAACTTAAAAATGCAAAAAAATCCTAGGAAATCCATCATATTTGAAAGAAAACCGCATCGCCCTCCAGCTCCAGCGAAAGTAAATTACTCGTACATCTCTGAAATGAGAGCTCAAATAACGGTGATAAAAGATATAAATAAACGCGTAGTAAATGTAAAAGACGTACAAATTATAACATATATAAGCGGATAGTAAATGTAATAGACGTGTGAATGATAGTATACATTAATAAACGTATAGTGAATGTAACTGACGAATATATGAAAACATATATAAACAAACGTGTAGTAAATGTGATAAACGCACAAATAAAAACATAAAGATAAACATATAGTAAATGTAATAGATGTAAGAGTGACAACAGCCCCAGCACGCCGTCACCACCACCACCACGGTCGGGCCTTCAATTAGGCCGGGCGAGAATGAGCAGAGCACACAGTCGTGTCAGCACGTCAGGCGTGTCAGGACACGGCACGTACGCAACACGTCAGGCCGTGTCAGCCTCGTCACGGCACGTCACGCGATCGACAGCAGCCCTCACGACACCCAACTCCTGAGACGCCAACACGCGTAACTAGGAAGCGACGCCAGGCAACGTTGAGCTGTTTTTTCCGAGAAAAGCCCCTCAACCGAAAATGACAGCGCATCAAATCCAACCTTCTGGGCCCGGATTATCAAACGGCTAACATCGTCGTTGAAAACAGCCTGCATCGAAAGTTTTTTCCGTTGTTCTGAAGTTTTGAAGAACAGCACGCGACGTGCTGTTTTTTTTACTAAGATCCTCAAGTTTTGGATTTGTGTGTACAATAATTGGCGAGCATGCAGAAACTTAGAATGTTTCAAGTTTCATTTTGTGGGGAACGTAACTTGGAGGTTTTGACCAGGAAGACACGATTGAAGGTAGCACAAAGCACCTAACACAGCCGAGACTGTATAAAAATTGCTGTACTGCTATGACGACCATTGTTTCAAAATCAATCCAATTTCAGGCCACTATTTCAAAATCAGGCCAATTTCAGTCCCCTATTTCAAAATCAGGCCAATTTCAGGCCATTGCTCAAAATCAGGCCAATTTATGCAATTTAAGTCAAAAAAAGGGGAATTTAAAGAAGTAAACCAAAATGTATGACGCGTACAAGTTTCCCTGAGACGTCGTTTAAAATAAAACGCTTTCCCATGCGCGTAAAGCATCGTAGAATTTCCTGCCATGAAGTATTATAAATTCAAAGTACTCAACTGGGCGTTCACGCAATAAGTCAGGAGCGAGAGAAAATACATTCTCCGTAATGAAAAATATTCACCGGGACTATCATCTTAGTTTGAACGCAATTTAGTTAGTAGTCTTATCAAAATTACTATTATAACTTGAGGAAAATAGAGCTTTAATAATTGAACTGCACATTAACAATTTTTCCTCTAAAATTTTTGACTCCATAGAACAAGGGTGTGTGAAAAATCTCGTGTTTTACCATTTTCCCCTTAAAAATTTTGACTCGATAAAACGATGATGCAAGAAAAACCCCGTGTTCATTTTTTCCTAACGCACGTAGCCGCTTTTCAGTTGATGCAAAAGAAAACGCCACTTCCGGTCGTACCCATGTAATGCAGGATGAATTTGAACAAGTGCCGCGCCAATAACGTGAGTGTTCATGCAAGTGTTGTACGAGAAACAGCATTGTGACTGATGATCTACAAATAATGGCCTTATTTGCACATGTGTTGCACATATAATGCACGGATCTACCCAACAACTGTAAAACAAATATCGTACTCGTTTTCCCTAATATAGCGCAAGTAACGCGTTATCACGTTGTTTCCCAACTCTTATTGTAGGTTGCAAAAAAAAGTTCTTCAATACTGAAGGAGATAAAGATTTGAGAATTGAAAATAATTTATTTGGGCTTTGAAGTGGCCTTCTGACCCCTAACAGCTAGTGATCAATTTGGATTAGTACTCCCAGGGAGAAGACGTGAGATCCCGAGCTGAAGGTCGAGTAGGCCTTCCTTCCTGTCTTCCTCATCATAGCCGTGTGCTTTGCGGACCTGCTCTTCCCTGAAGGCATCGAGGGTTCGAATCCCGGCTCTGGGTGGCGATTTTTTCCGTCGGGTATAGGGGAAAAATTCAAAGCACAATACCCCACTCTACCCAGGTATCTGAAATGGGTACCGGACTTGACAGGGGGAAAGCGTCATGGCGTCCTGGTGTTAGTTATACGGCATTTGAAAATCCAATGTGCAAGCGGATATGTATCATGCTTGAATAGGAAATAAAGCATCCTTAGACGCCGATTTTTTTTGTTTGTTTGTTGAAATAGAATAGTTTTTGCTGTGTATCAGGTTTTTTTCTGTTCACTGCTTTTGTTTTCCAGCACCTAACACTTTTCCTTTAACTTTTCATCTTATTTGATAAAATTCTTATCTCGCCATTTCTATGCGCGGGGACTTATGTGTGGGAACACACTGTGCATAGATTTCCCATTCCCTATGCTCCATACTTCCTCCGTTCTCTCTCTGGAACACCTTTGCTCTGTTTAGGGAGGCTTAAATTAGCTTATGTATATTATGGAAGAGGTTTTCTGATGGCTGTGTCCAGTTTGACACATGTATTTAAAGGTATTTTTAAAAATTTGGCGTGAATAAATTCTGGCGATGTTCTTGCTGGGCTCGAGTTTTATCGCTCAGTTTTTAAACTCTGTAGTGTTTTTTGAGTACTTCGTAGTATTTTTGAGTTCCTGATAAGTATCAGGAAGAAATTCCTGTCAAAACGAACTTCTTAAATCAGTGTTAAACTTCAGACTCAATCTCTATCAATAACCTGTTCAGTAAAAATTCATGGAATGAGGAGTGATAGCTTAAAGCTAGAAGAAATTTTTTATTGATACAGCGTAAATTCCAATAATGGGTCTTAAAAGGGATAATGATATCTCCTAAAGGGTCGGATTTAAAAAAATAAAGCATAAATGCAATCCTTTGATATATTTGCTTTATTTCGATTACTTTTTTAGTACAAATTTTTCCAAGTCTGGCCCCTTGAGTGCAAGCAATAATAGGCACGATCACGCAGGCTGTTCATTACGGCGCTGGTGAGATCTGGTCCCGTTCGCTGGCTTTCTCCCTCGATGGATACCATGAGCTGGTGTAGATTTATAATCTTTTCACGGTAAACTCTTCCTTCTATGTCTCCCCGAGAAAAATACCAACATCAAACACCCAAAATCGGTCGTAAATCGTGAGAGCTTAGAAAAATTATTTCAGGACCCATAATAAAAATTTCTTGGTATTTCTTAGTGTAAATATTGGAATTATGTAAGATGAAATTTATGGTGAAATAAGCTGATTATCTCAGCATAAGAGCGCAGGTCATCACAGAGAAAGGAGAGCCTGCACATCATTTGGTTCAACTCAACCTTCGTGCACCAGAGATGTGGCCTGACTGAAGCATCATGTCGCATGAGTCGACGTAAAATGTGCGAATTTAGGTGTATTTGAGTAAGCTAAGCATTTTCTGTCACAAGATACCTGTTCAACACTTTAATTTCATCTCTGAATTAACACATCTCTCACACATTTCATCTATGAATTACTTATGCCTTTAACTCGTACAGGGAAGCTGAGTATTACAGCTCTGTCTGGGAAAGCAGCAAAATCTAGTGTAGCGTTGAATAATTAGTATATTGTACGTGACAAACGAGGTTCATTAACATCCGCTGAGGGAAGTACAACTATTGTATTCATGGAAACCGGCTATTTCCAAGGGGAAAATGTGAGGCCTTGAGAAGGTAAGGGAAGTTTTGTTTTTATTGAAATGAAATGCTTTTCTTTTAGTTTCGTACGATTTTTTCGAATTATTCCTGACCTTATTAAAGCACCTATTACTCTTTTCATCAACTTTTACCTTGTTTCACAACCTTTTTTTCTTTTGCTTATCGATGCGCGGGAGTGGAGACACCATATGCGTAGATTCACCTATCCCTTAATTCCACATTGTTGTTATTAATATATGCCTACTTGAACTTCCATTCTTGGGAATACCGCTGTTACGACTAGGGAGCCCTCAACTAACCCACAACTTCTATCTAATAATTTACGTTATTTTCAACAATGTGCGTATTGCTTAGAGTTCAAAAAGTGAATGGAGACCTGAGCAACAACCAATAGCGGCACGCGACGCAGGCTCGGGCAGCTTAATTAAAGCTGAAATTCTTGCATTGCCCGACTTGGTTTCAAGCGTCAGTTGTACTGACAATTGGACTGCAATTCGCTAAACTCAAGTTCAATATTCAACTCGCAAATTTACAGTCAATTGAAGTAGGCAATATTGAAAATAGCTATCATTATCTGGATAGTTCCTTCACTTAGCTTTAATTAAATATTTGTATAAAAGTTGAGTTTATGACCACAGAACTACTGGTCTGTCAGCATCATTTGAAAATCCCCATCGTGACCACTGGGGCTCACGTTGTGGTCAAAGGATTAAGAAACTTTTCAAAAATTTCTTGAAGAGTTGCTTCTATAAATTCCCGTACACACGAACATTGCAGCGGTAAAATGAAGTGCTTACGCAAACCTAGAAAGTTCAAGTCATCGTGAATTTAACTCGAGCTAATAGAGCTATGCCGCGACGTAAAATCTTTAAACTGCATGGTTGTTTTTAGCGACTTCTTTATAGCTCGTGAATTTTAACTTGCGTGCGAAGAAAAGTGTCAGTATTTACTCAACTCTTTAAGCAAAATGCCTTCAATGTGTTATGACAGTCTCCTATGCACGTGCTAGGAGTGTAAAAAGAATAAATCCCGGCATATTTTTACACAGCCCCTAGTTAGATGACGCAGCCATTCTCTGCAAACAGAAAACAAAGTTTGGAAGGAGAGGCACGTGTGAACATGACGTAGCGCAGTTAGACTTCTGATAGCGTAATTGAAACAGGCTTGCAGCAGGCTCTAGCAATGTTCTCTTGATTAGTTTGGACGAATCTGCTCTCATGCACGGCAATTGGAATTGTTAGGATCTGTGCTATTTGTGATGCTCTACAGCTGTATTGTGGGCAGCATACAGCCTCACAGAGCACAGCTCTATAGCTGTAATCTCAATAGTTCTAGGGAGAACATTTTAGATTTTCTGCTAGACTTAACTGTTATGCACAGTTGATCATTGACTGATGCAACCACATCTTATGGAAACTTCGACCTAAAAGGATGAAAATAATGCCCGGTTGTTCAACTCATACGATGCTTGATTTAAGCTGGGAATGACCGGAAAAAACTGCTACGAATTTTAGTCTTCATAAGTTGAAGTTCGTATCAGATCATGTCGCATCACTCGAGGGTCGGATAATTGTACGTCGGTTTTTGGAATAAGTTGTGATGTGCAGCCATCTTGTAAACATTTTTCACTTATTTTTTAAACTAAATATATTCCATGACGGTTCTTAAAACATGAATTTTACGCCACCATTCATACTCCCATTAAAACGGTACTGGGGTTTATTAATATAGTTTACCTTTTCGTTAAGAAAAATGAGCTTCTCCGATCTCTTACTCCTACGTCCTCTTGCTATTAGTGCGAGAGTGAGATGTCTTTGTTTCCGTGACATTTTGTCAATGGTGTGATTATGAGGTTCCCGAGTGTGTGTGCGAGTGTGCTCGCCTTAGCCGTGTGCATAAGAGCTCGCCCTTCCGTGAAGGTGACGAGGGTTCGAATCCCGGCGCTGCGTGGCGACTTTCCCCGTTGGGTATAAGGGAAAACTCAAGCACAATACCCCACTCTACCCAGGTGTCGGAAATGGGTACCGGCTTCACCGGGGAAAACCGTCATAGCGTCCTGGTGTTGGTTATTGAAAAACCAACGTAGACGTTGATACGTATCAGACTGAGTTGGAATAAAGCATCACGATGCTATGACATTTTTTCACCAGTACGGGGCTAAGATTTTCTCGCGTCCACTGCTGGACTCTCCTTAAATCATTCAGCTAGTACGAGAAATCGACCTGTAGAGCTATCATCTTTTGACAGTATTTTTCAAGCAAAAAATTGGATAGTCCGAACACAAGTTCTATTCGTAGAGCTGTGCGTGTGCCTTGAGCTGCTCTAGTGTAAGGTTATCACCTAAATATAAATAAATACGTCACCGGATAGAAAATATCCGCTTCGTGGTATGTACGTTATTTGGTCCAAAACTTCATATTTCTGAAGGAATTTTTTGATGGTATCGGCGATAACTGTTAGTGAACTAAATCATTTTTCTCTAACTGTTCAAAATAAAAGTAGTTATTCTGCATTTTTTTTGTAAAAAATTCTTATAACAGAACTAGGTCCGATAGTATTCTTTTCCGTTTTTCTGTCTTTATTTATCGTCATAGTTCTGCTTCGTGATTTTTTTGCTGAATTTGCGACCTAGCTTATCGAGTCTGTTGCTTCAAGTAAAATATACGTATAGAATATCTCAATATTATAATAACGTCGCTGCGGTTTCGATTTGCAGCAATAATTTTGATCTATCATGTGAGTAGCATGGGAAATTTTAACAGAATCATTGAGCTACATTAATACACCGAATAAATACACTTCATTAATACGCTTCTTTCCATGATGGTTTTCATAGCCTTTTAGCTTTAGGACCCGCCTCCGTGCGGGTAACGAGGGTTCGAGTCCCGGCGCTGGTGGCGGTTTTCTCTGTTGGGTATAGGGGAAAAATTCCAAGCACAACACCCCACTCTACCCAGGTGTCTGAAATGTGTACCGGTCTTGACCGGGGGAAAGCGTCCTGGCGTCCTGGTGTTAGTTATAAGGCATTTGAAAATCCAATGTACAAGGTGATATATGTATCAGGCTTGAATTGGAAATAAAGCATCCGTAGATGCCCATATTGTTTGTTCATCAGTATTTCGCATTACTACACTGTTGTCTCCACTGTCCGCAGAGCGCAACCGACGGCTGCGTCGCTTGCGTTTATATGAGCCAAAAAATATTAAAGAGCCATGAAATCATCGGACTGTCAAGAGATTTTGTACCTATTGGGCGTTTACATTATTCGTAAATTTTAATGTTACAACGTATTTTATATGCTATTTAACACGCTAACCGCCATGGGTTAACTCAAGTTTAATATTCAACTAAAATTGAAGATAATTGTGGTAATTCATTTTGAAAATAGCAAACATTAACTATATCGTACTTCCATTTAACTTTGATTAATATTTATGAAAATTGAGGGTGACTACTAGTCGGTCAGTAGAATTACGAAAATTCCCACTGTGTACCACCGGTGGCTCAAATGGGGGTTAACGATCTGTGTATCATTTCATCATTTTCATGTTCTGATTCATTCACTTCGCTAAGACAAGACACTTTCTAATTATTTTTTTCTACTACATTTTCGAAAGCGAAAAAAAGACACGTAAATCCTATGGCACTCGAAATTTTTATCGGGACTTTAATTTCGAATTACTTTCACCTTCAAAATCCACTAGATGGATACAACGACGTGAGGATAATAATTCGAGACATAAGCTAAGCTTTAAATGGATTTGTTTTATTAAAAGAACTTTGCACTGGCACCTACGCACGCATCACATCACAAATGTGCGCGAGCAGGTTGTGGACTCCGGGCACACCCCACAACCTATTCATTATTGGCTTCTCTTTTGAGACGTGAAGTTTTGCTGCACTCGTGGCCCTCAACAGCCACAAATGGAATGAAAGTGTTCGCCTCTGAACGATCAATTTTAGGGAACGCTTTTTTATCACACTATTTTGGGTGCCAAAATAGACATGAGAATATTTCTTCCTAAGTGATCAATATTACACGGCATATAGAACAATGTACAATAGAATATACTATATGATACAATATTATTACAATAAACGCATTGTGTCGGCATACAAAGTTCTCCGAGAGGTACTGTGTTCACATATCCATGCTCATCTTCTTGAGTGAATAAGCAATCCAAGCGAAGATCAAAATTTCCTACCACAGCAATAATTAGAAATATTACACTACTCAGTTTTATGCTTACTGTCTAAAATAATAAAATTTGAATGGCCAATCATTTTGAAGATACATCTAATTTACAAGCGGCCAGCTTTGAGTTGCACGCTCACGAGGAGCCTGTACAGCGAAGACGTCGATGTTTCTGCCTCTAAATGTCCTTCCAAACGACAATCTGTTCTTTGTTCTGTTTACTTGTAGTTATAATGAGGGGAGAAACGCGGCGTTTCCATTTCCATCAAATTGCATTTAAAAAAGAAAAGCAGACCCGTAACAAATATAATTTCACAATTTTAAACTAAAATTTTCGTCTAAAATTGAAATTGATTGAACGAGCCTTATTTGAACTGAGGGTCCTTGGAAGACACATCTCATGGGAAAGATTTCAACACTGTAGGCTGAAGGTAGCATTTGTTTCGTGCGAGTGGAATACAATACCCAGGGTCAAAGTATAATGATTAGTGGTAGAAGGCAATGAATAAACAGCAGAGGTTTCTTCAGAAAAAATGTCATAGAAAACAAGCAGCGCTGCTTTCAGATAAGTGGAAAGAGAGCTGTCCACTTAATTGGAGGCAGGTACAGAAAATTACCAAGTTCATCTGCATTTGATATAGATAATCAATAAATAACAATTCAACACCAAGAGCCAATATTTTGCAAGTTTGAGAAAATCAAACAATACATATCTCTATACTTTAGACATGAATTTGAAGTATATTTGGTTGGCACTTAGATCCAATTGAAAACAGAGGCGTTTATCAGCGCGGGCAGTACATTAGAACCACACTGCCATGGCAGTTCGTAGGAGACAAAAAAAAGACTAAATCACACAGAAGGTTGGCAACGACAGTCACTCAGACTCGATGTTGCTGGCATGATTCATCGTCCACACAAACGCGTGAGAATAAAACAGAAGATGAAATGTACCTGAAATTATTCAACTTTGCGAAGGTTCTCACGCGTGGAACCGGAACTGAGACGTCACTCTCTGAATGCCTTAAAGCGCACTAAGCGCACTTGAAGTGTATTGACGAGGCTAGACACTAACATTTCAAAACAGGAGATGCATAATTATTTGGTTTTAATGAAGCTGTAGGAAAAATATCAGATTAAAATCTCCGAGCACATCCGAAAATGAATCGAAGCAAGATTATCACAAACACATTTTTGCATGCTAAATTTTAACTTTGTTTTACTGTATCGAATAATTACCAGTCCCTCATTTTGGGTGTTCAACAGATGAAAATTAGGTATCCAAAAACATTTTACTTTCATAACAATTTTAAAGGGAAAAAGATATTTCTTCTAAAACCGGACAACGTTAGACTCGTGTTATGCTAGGCCTCATATTTTTTTTCGGCTGGATAGACGAGCTTACGTGAAATTTGCCATTCGATAAAAATGCTGCTACGTATTGCAGCAGCAAGTAACATTTCGTTATATGACAAAAGATATTGGTAATTGGTACATAAAATAGGTACCATCGCTGGGCCACAACTCGAGAATTGGTACATAAAATAGGGGCTCGGAATGACTGAAAAAAAAATGCAACGAATTTTAGTCTTGAAAAGTTGAAGTTCGCATAAGATAATGTCGCATCACTCCAGGGTCGGATAATTGTACGTCGGTTTCCGGAATGAGTTGTGATGTGCAGCCATCTTGTAGACATTTTTCATAGGTTTTTTAAGTTAAATCTAGTCCATGATGGTTGTTAAAACATGAATTTTGCGCCGCCATTCATTCTCCCTCTAAAACGGTACTGGGGACCATCAAAATAGTTCACCTTTTCGTTAAGAAAAATAAGCTTCTCTGTTCTCTTACTCGTAAGACCTCTTGCCATAAGTACGAGAGTGAGATGTCTTTGTTTCCATGACATTTTGTCATCGGTGTGATTATGAGGTTCCCGAGTGTGAGTGCGAGTGTGCTCGCCTTAGCCGTGTGCATAAGAGCTCGCCCTTCCGTGAAGGTGACGAGGGTTCGAATCCCGGCGCTGCGTGGCGACTTTCCCCGTTGGGTATAAGGGAAAACTGAAGCACAATACCCCACTCTACCCAGGTGTCGGAAATGGGTACCGGCTTCACCGGGGAAAACCGTCATAGCGTCCTGGTGTTGGTTATTGAAAAACCAACGTAGAAGTTGATACGTATCAGACTGAGTTGGAATAAAGCATCACGATGCTATGACATTTTATCATTAGTACGGGGCTAAGATTTTCTCGCGTCTACTAATGGACTCTCCCGCTTAAATTGTTCAGCTAGTACGAGAAATCGACCTGTAGAGCTATCATCCTTTGACAATATTTTACAAGCAAAAAATTAGATTGGCTGAACACAAAGTCTATTTGTAGAGCTGTGCGTGTGCTTTGAGCTGCTCTAGTGTAGTGATATTCCCTAAATGTACAGAAATACGCCACTGGAAAGAAAATGTCCGCCTCGTTTTATGAACGTTGTTTGGTCCAAAACTTTATATTTTTTAAGGAATTCTGGTAAGTAGTATCAGAGATTACCGTTTGTTGAACTAAATCCTTTTTTCAAATATTCAAAATGAAAGTAGCAAATCTCAAACTTATTTACTAAAAAACTTCTGGTAATAAACTAGGTTCGATGGAATTGCATTCTCCCGCTTTTCCGCCTTCAGTTATCGTCATAGTTTTGCTTCATGATCTTTTGCGGAATTTGCGACCTAATATCTAGTGCGTTTGTTGCTTCAAATCATAATGTGTGTCTAGAATATCTCGGTACATAATAACATTGCGTCGGAGGTCTGTATTTACGGCAATAATTTTCCTCCATCATGTGAGTAGCAAGTGAAAATTCAACAGAATCATTCAAAGCTACATCAATACACTGCGTTAGTATTCTGGAATAATTCCCTGCACTATTACACTCCATTGAAACTCTACATACATACTCTACATCAATACATCATACACTACTCTACATCAATACATCATACACTACTCTACATCAATACATCATACACTACTCTACATCAATACATCATACACTACTCTACATCAATACACTGCATTGACACAGTTCATTAATACACCGCATTAATACACTGTTGTCTCCACTGTCCGAAGAGAGCAACAGACGTGTGCCTTGCTATAGCGTTTAAATGAGCCAAAATTATTGAAGAACTTTGAAAGAATCGGACAATCAAGAGAGCTTATACCGCTTGGGCGTTTACATTATTCGTAAATTTTCATGTTACAACGTATTTCATAAGTTATTCGACACGCTAACCGCCGTGTGTAAAACTCAAGTTCAATATTCAACTCTATCTGAAGGCCGTTGTGGCAAGTAATTTTGAAAATAGCTAACATAAACTGGGTCGTACTTCCATTTGGCTTTGATTTTTATTTATGAAAATTGAATTCGTTATTGTTGTTTGACTATTTGTTTGCCATTCAGAAGAAGTGATCACGTAACCCCTTTCTTTAATAAACTTGGCTGGACAGAAAGGTTCCTCATGCAGAAGATCCAATACGTGTTCTCCACGTCATATCTTCCTCGGGAATACTGAGATAGAGCGTTTCCATCTGCCCACTGTAACCAACCTAAAGCTGAAGAGAAACAATAATGTCTTGGTCGACTATTGTTCATCTAACGTTGGACAGAAGGCTCTGTCAATATCAGGCGCTTTACTGTGGAGCAAACCTCTCCAGAGTATCAAAATCCCTCGAACAAACAAACATCGGCGTCTAAGGATGCTTTATTTCAAATTCAAGCCTGATACATATATCACCTTGTACATTGGTTTTTCAAATGCTTTATAACTAACACCAGGACACCATGACGCTTTTCCCCGGTCAAGACCGGTACCCATTTCAGACACCTGGGTAGAGTGGGGTATTGTGCATTGAATTATTCCCCTACATCCATCGGAAAAAATCGCCACCCAGAGCCGGGATTCGAACCCGTGATGCCTTCACGAAAGGGCAGGTCCTTAATTAAACCACACGGCTATGACAAGCACTGAGAGAATTTAAAACCAAAATAGCTCGTCTTCTTGCGTCTCAACAATAATTATTAGCTACAGAACTTACTGGATAAGTATTTACGAATCTCATTTGCTCAGTATATCCCCCTCAGGTGGATAAAACTATTGTATGTGTGTATCTATGTAAATTAACACTCCCAGGAGGAGAAGGTGTAAGGGCCCGAGCTGAGAGTTAGGTAGGCCTTCTTTTGTTGAAATGCAATGTTTTCTGCTATAACCTCTTTGCTCAGTAATTATCAGCTGCAGAACATACTTACGAATTTCTTTTCCTCATTGCCTTATACTTCTACACATTACAGAACAGTTTTGCAGTATGTGTATGCATATGTATTGTGATCGCGTGTACGCCGGTATTTGCAAGCATGCTTACTTGTATATCTGTGTGTATATGTGCGTTGTGTGTACGTATATGGGTATATGTGTGCATATGTGCACATATACCTGTGTGCATATGTGCACATATACCTGTGTGCACTGGACTAGGAACTAGCATATGTACTATAAATACCGCCCCCTTCTCCCCACTCTCCACTTGTAACGCTACCTAACACGTCATGTCTCTTTATTATTGTGAAGCATTTATAAAAGATATACATTTGTGTGATCACCCATTTATGAAAAATAAGATGCTTATCAACCAATGATCTGTACGTTGTAATATTCAATTAGAAATTGTAAGCTGCAGCACATACTGAAAAGACAGTTACGAACCTCCTTTGCTCATAATCCTGTATTTCATTACGTCACAGCATTTTCGTGGAACGCATATGTATTATCGTATGGTTGCCTATATGCATAGGTATGTATATGTGTACGTGTGCGTATTATGTGTATGTATGTAGGTGTGTTTGTGCATGTATACGAGTATAAAAACTCACATATACATATATGTGTGTACTATAAACTAGCAACTAGAATTTGGACTAGAAATGCCGCTTTTTTCTGTTCAGTCTCAACTGGTGACATTACCTGACTTGTCATCTCTCTTTATTATGGCAGAGTATTCACAAAAAGAATAAATTTGTGTTTTCATCCATATTTTCGAATAAGATGTTTATCCACTAATGACCGTTATGTTAAAATTGTTTTAATTAGAAAAACAAAACTTGTAATTTTCATAATTTTCCCGCTTGTATCCTGGTATCCGGGTGCATGTGTGTGTCTACGTGTTTATACATTCTTGTATATGTGCGTACATTCATAAATTTATTCAAGACAATTATTGCTATCTTTCTCATCAAGCGACTTAATCAAGCTATTATTTGTCTTGCAAACTTAGTGTGTGGGCTGAAGCGTGCTCTTTTAGGCACTCAGTTCACTTTTTTCCATACTTCATGCTCACTCGAAATGATATTTTTGAATATCTGCTGGAACAAGCAATTCTAATATTATCCCATGATGTCAAGAAATCCAAAGCGTATATGTCATGTACATGTAAACTGTCAAAAGTGTTTTCAACCCACAAAGTTCATTATATCTGATGTTTACATGAATTAACAATCTTTATTCGACCGCAATTAACCAGCTATAGGTTACATTTTTATGTCTTTCCTCTCCGTTTTGGTGCAAGCTTCAAACTGGACCGTCATGGTACCTGTGTATGTTCATTCATTACAGACATTTGCCACGTATTTCGGAGATACTGCAACTTTTCTAATTTGAAACCTTTATAGGACGTTCATGTTGTCTTCTAGTATTCACATGCCAAAAATGTTCTCGTTAGGCTTGTATGGCAGGGTTGCGGAGTCGGAGTCGGAGTCGGGAGTCGGAGTCGCCGGAGTCGGATGTTTTAGGGTGGAGTCGGAGTCGGAGTCGGAGTCGCTTCTCTGAAGTGTGGTGGAGTCGGAGTCGGAGTCGGAGTCGCTACTCTGAAGTGTGATGGAGTCGGAGTCGGAGTCGGAGTCGGAGTCGCATATCCGAATGTGGTGGAGTCGGAGTCGGAGTCGGAGTCGTTCATTCGGATGTGGTAGAGCCGTGGTTGGAGTCGCTATTTTTTGGTGTCTTCGATTCTAATTTTTGCTAAAAATTATTTATAATTCTTTAAAACTAGAAGTAAACCAAAACAGAGTTAGAATGCTTTGCTGAAAAATCTAAAAAATACGCAATGTTTTCGTTGATTGTTTTGTTCTAAGTTTGAAACAGCGTATTTATTCCTATCACCAAATACCGTCATCTTATCTAGTCATTGAGGGTTTGCACAGATATATATGAGAAACTTACGAGTGCGAAATATAATTTTTGTACCCAGCATTAATGTATATTTCGTAGTTAAAAACAGGAATTAGTAATTGAAAGCATCGCAAATTCATTCTGTATATTTCTGTTTTGTTCATTTTTCCTTCAATTAATACATAGGAACTGTAAAATAGTAGTAAATGTGTTGCAAGTTACTTGCAGAACATTTCAGCTGATGCAATACATTGTACTCACATAAAGTGGTAACTCTGTATGCTCAAAATGATGCATTGATTGATAATGATCATAAACATTTCTAGTCTTTTGGTTATGATTCATTGCCAATGAGTAGTCTTCGCCGAAACCTGAAGCTATGGTCTAGTGCACAAAGACTTCTAGTTTTCAAGTCATGTTATCAAAGTTGATATAGCTTCCATGTTTTTAAGTCAAGTTAACATGTATTAATATTAAAAATTTCTTCTCATTTCTCAAGTTATTCCTTGAATGTAATTTGATTCTTTCAGAGTTATGTTGTTTTTCACTATATCATCATCATGTTTAATTTTTATCTTCGTATCACTCCCCAGTTTCTAAGCTAGTATACGCTGAAATGCAGAATTTTATAATTATGTTGATACATTTTAAAAAACTGAAATAGTATTTGTTTTGTAGCATTATGTAATTAATTACTTCTTGTAAGGGAAGATTTGGAAATGTTGTAAGGTTATCTATATCGGCATTGAGACACGAAAAAAATAAAAATACGATGTAAACGAGCTGCAATGAAAATAATTACACACAACAGCAAAAACTTCACTTACAGTCACACACACATTGTAACTGAAAACAATGCACTATCTCAGCTGCAATGGTTTTTGCATTTATGCGATAGTACAAATTCTCTTGCTGGAAACGTTTCAAATTGCTCCAAAAAACACGAAATGAGAAGAACCTGGGCGCTTATTAAAATAACAAAGTGTCCAATACAAAGTAAAAAGTTAGACGAAAATAAGAGATAGTATCATAATACACGCAAAGAAGCTAGAAGTGACTTTTATTCGTAAAAAAAACTTTCTGAAAACGTCATGCCCCTGCAATGAAAGCAGAACAACTTTTGCTTATTATAGCCGAAATGTAACATAGTGTTGAGCAATAATATGACACTTTTTCTGCATTGTTACCCTGCATAGTGTAGATACAAAGAAGAAAAGGCAGTGTGCAAATCTTACCTACCTTATCTACACGTATATCATAATTTTGGGGATTTGAAGCATAGTCATTTAATTAACTGCTATAATTTCACTGAATTAGGGCATACTTAGTAATAAAAAACTGTTGATGCATATCTATGCTTCTCAGTGTAGACAGTGCCTACATTACCTACTCTGAAAACACTTGTCAGTAATATACAGGGTGTTTCAGATTCAGAATAAGAGGCAAAAAATTGCACACCAAGTAGAAGATTTCCAAATAAAAACTTTTTCTTCTATAAAATTATCCGAAGAAAGAGACATTGAGATATTAGCAGTTTATTGTTTTAAAGGGTGAAATTTAATGAATAAACTACGCGCAATATTTATTTTGAATTTACGTTGATCGGGCGAAATGTGCTAGTTGCAAGACCTCCTAGATCTCATGACATGACTCCACTCGATTTCAATTTTTGGGGACACGTGAAGAGCCTTGTTTATGCTAAACCCATCGAGTCTGAGGAAGATCTTGTGGCCAGAATTGCAGTGGCTGCAGGTGAGATACCTTAATGCCAGACGTGTTTCCTAATATTCGGCAGCCGTTAAGGCTAACATTCGAAAAGTGCATAGATGTAGGTGGAACACATTTTGAACAATTTTGTAAAGTAAATTCAGAATCAATATCGCGAGTAATTGTGCCATTAAATTTAAACCTTAAAAACAATAAACACCTAATGCCTCCCAACCCCGATTTTTTGGGTAAAAATTTCCTAGGACAAAAAGTGTTCATTTGGCCATTTTCTACTTGATGTGCAATTTTGTACCTCGTATTCTGAAACACTCGGTATACATAATTGTGTACACGACTCGTCAAATGACGGGATTCGATATTGTCTGTATAGAAATCTTCCAGATGTGGACCATAAAGAAATATTTTCATCCTAATAGCACCCGCGATTAAAATATTCTAATACTTGTGCACTGGTGAAACTCGCATCACAGATACAGTAGTTAAGTATCTCTAAGAGCGTGAAAGGGAGACAGATCAACCAACAAAGACGAACAGCCAATTTTGTTTGTTCAATGAAATTTCCTGTTGAATATTTTCCGTATTTCTGATGGCGGCTTTGTGGAAGAAAAAGTTTTCTTCAGTTGGCCTCTCTTAGTTCACAGACAAGAATTTAAAACTGATGAAATTAGATCTTTTTGTTCGTTGTTTTTTGTTTTGCAGCTGCATATTTTTTTCCGGTTTTTGTGTTTAAATTTAACTTTCTATAAACAAGCATGTTTGCGCTTCTAGCAGACTGCATTAACCTTAAATAGCTTTAATTAACATTACTTGTGACGCTTTGGCGTTCACTCATTAAATTATCTTTGAGCTTGCTCTGCTTAAGCAGCATGTCGTCCTTTTAATAAAAGTGGGTCTGGTACCTCTAACTTATTTCTATTGCGTAAAAAGCAGTCTCTTTCTGCGACTTGAACTCCTCGACCCGGCTTTTGCAGCCTCTTGAATAGGCACTTACTATTCAAGGTAATTAATTTTCAGTTAATTGTTAAAATCTTAGTGCTATATGTAACCTTACAATAAGATACGATATTCACCTAGTCGGCGACCGGACATCTTAAAACTCTGTATCTCTCTACTCAGAACGCCTCTAAAATTTCCTACCGGAGTACCGTGCTGATGACCGGCCGCGTCCATTGGGTGTCTTCTATTTTTAGCGAGTATCGTTTTAAAAACTAACCTTACGTTAAAGAAGATTTTCGGTCTCCATTTTAAAGGAATTCAATAATAAAAATTTCACAGAGGACGCTCCTGTGCATACTGTTGGAATCCTCAAGATCCGCCTAACTTGGGTACGGTTTCTCTTTTTGCGCATCTCGGGAAACGACTTGCTGTTGTTCCCTTGAAGTTCTTCTGTATTTGAAATAAATTTTCGACCAATTGCTCTTAAGTTTTAAATCCTAAAACTTCATTGTACTAACATAGGAGAGATTACGCTCACGAAATAGCTAAACCTATTTATTAATTTGTTCAAAGGAGACACATGACCATTTATTGTATAAGAACAATCAATACTATACTGCGTGTCCCATAAAAATGTCCCGGATTTTTTAATTGATAATATCTCCGCTTAAATTAACATATTTTAATTGTCTTTTATTTACAATTTATTCAATTTGGTTTCCTTTTGAAATAATATAAGTTTTTGAAAATCAGTTGAATAAACTTCAAGATGATCGATTTACTGAAAGGGGTAGAAAAATTGTTCAAAGGGAAAGTTTTAAAAACAACACTGGTGTTCTTCTTCATTCCTCAATACCTACTGTTGAGAATAATTTCATAACGATGTATCGTACATACAACTAAGTATTTAAACCCTCTGAGAGGTTTCAAGTTTCAAGTGTTCTCAATAATAGTGTTTCAAGGACCGATAGAAAACGGTGGAATAATGGGTAAAACTCTTCGTTCAATGGTGGCTAGAAGTAATACTTGCCTTGAGAGAAATGGAGGGTATGTCGTTGGATACTAAAATTACTTTATTTATTTAAACGTTAGATAAGGTAATGATTTGTGACTCCTTAAAATTTTTGTGTGTTCAGTTTTATGGAAACTACAAAATAAGGAAGAATATCAATATTGTTTAAAAAACTTTTCATTTGAACAATTAATTTTTCTACTCCTTTCAGTAAATTGGACATTATAAAGTGGTTATTCAACCGATTTTCAATAACATAAATTGTTCGAAAAGGAAACAAAATTTACTACATTGTGAACAAAGGCAATTCAAATATGTTAATTTAAAGCTGAGATATAATTAATTATAAATCGGGGACATTTTTACAGGACACCCGATATAATAAAAAATCAGGTGTCCGTCAATGATAAGTATATGTTCTCGTGCGTAATTTCCCCTATCTCATTACAATGGGAATCTGCTTGCTTGGACAGTATCATAAATACATACATACATACATATACCGGGCTTATCCTCCCTATGGGAGGGTAGCCGACAGCAGGCCACAATCCCCACACTAAGTCACTAGGAGGCGAGAGAGGCAGCACTGGCCGCACCTGAACTGCCAGGATCAGCAGCAGCCCAGCACAACCACCTCCCACAGTCAGGCCCGACAGCCACAGCTGGTTTACCCCGACCGCTTCATTGAGTGCAGCCCCTCCCCCCGCACATGACAGGTCAACCCCATCACACGCGGGCAGCTTCCAGTAACGCGTCAAAATTAAAATTACCTCCTTATACACTGCCCCCACTCACTTCTGTCCGCAGCCATCCCTCTCGCCACGTCCACAGTCAGACCCCTCTCATACAAAGCACGTCTCACCCCATCCATCCAACTCATCCGTGGTCTAACTCGCGCTCGAAGACCACTCACTTCCGACATATATATCTTTTTCACCAGCCGCTCAACATTCATTCTTTCAACATGCCCAAACCATCCAAGCACTCTTTCATCCACTCGCCTGCTCAACTTTTTGATAACACCCGTCTGCCCCCTAACCAACTCATTCCTGATCCTATCTCTTCTAGTTACTCCATACATGCTCCTCAAACACTTCATCTCAAACACATCCAACTTCCTCCTCTCAGCTGCTCTCAACCCCCAGGACTCTGCTCCATACAACAAAACTGGCACAATCAAACTTTCATACAGTCCCCTCTTAACATTCATACTCAAACTCCTGCATTCAAAAACTTTCCTCATTGCACCCAATGTCTTACAACCTTCACTCACTCGATGCTTCACTTCTACTTCCATACTATCCTTAACAGTCACATCCGACCCGAGGTACCTAAAATGCTCTACCTCCTCTAAAACTTCCCCATTCAACCTCACATCCAAAGTTCCAAACACTCCACCTCTTGAACATCTCATCACCTTACTTTTATTCACATTTACCCTCAATTTCCGCCTTTCGCACACTCTACCAAACTCTGTAACCAGTCTCCAAACTCAGTATCATAAATACCATCGAAATATGAAAAACCAGGCATCTGCTCACTTATGTTTATAAGTAAAAACCATTGCGTGAAAATCGAATCAACTGTCAAAAAAATGCGGCTCATCGCATTTAAATTTCAAAGGCATTTAAATGCTTAAAAGGTATGGCAAATTTTTTAAAAACCTCTTGCGAACAATAATTTAAATTAAAATTCAGATAGGTATTATGTTATACAATTTGCTTGGTTGTTGTGTGCGTTTGTGACGTTTTTAAATATGCTTAATGACCGTATCTGTGATACGAGTTTTACCAGTCACAAGTATGAGAATACTGTATTTTAATCGCGGGTACTTCTACAATGGATATATTTGTTTGCCATTTTTATCTTGAGATTTTTTTAAAACGATACCATTGGATCCCGTCATTATTGACCAATCATGTACACTAGTATCTTGATTATTAACAATCTGTAGTCAATTTAAAAGTCGTTCGATAATAAAGAATATAATGAATATATGCACAGGTTTCAACACCTGCAACCGTTTACTACTAAGAATGACTGTCGTGTGTTTATTTATACGTTTTGTGTCACGCTGTTAAGAATAATTGATAGGAAAAAATTTGCACTGGCGGTCTTGGTTCCAGTTCACGGTCAATTAATACACTCATTTTCGTTGTGCAATAGCTCTATGATAAGTCACTTTCATCACAATTAGAGCGATCCATAGCCTTATATACTCAAGTTTGTATCGTGAATACCGAGTTCGGCGGGGTATTGCATATTACAATATGCTGTATTGTATATTACAATATACTGTATTGCAATGTACTGTATTGCATATTGAAATATACATACACATGTTCGCAGTTACTTTCAGTAATGCTGAATTTCTGTATCTTGGATACGACACGAATGGCTATAACTACTTCTCTTGCGGCTCAAAAATGCTGTGTTCTGAGTGATTATTACTCTTATAAGAAAATTAAGTTACCTTTGGAAAAAGCTGAAAGCATGGAAACTCCACTCAAACGAAAATATGTTGAAGAAAGGTATTGAATCTCGTCATTTTTGACGGTGTGTGTACACTAGTTAAGAAATAAAATATTCATCTTATAAATTATGAATAGGTGAAGTTGGAGCCACAAAATTGTGAATAGGCGGAGTCGGTGTTGGAGTCGCCAAATTCTGGAGAAATGGAGTCGGAGTCGGAGTCGGAGTCGCCAAATTCTGAAAAGGTGGAGTCGGAGTCGGAGTCGGAGTCGACAAATTCTGAAAAGGTGGAGTCGGAGTCGGAGTCGGAGTCGCCAAATTCTGAAAGGGTGGAGTCGGAGTCGGAGTCGGAGTCGCCAAATTCTGGAAAGGTGGAGTCGGAGTCGGAGTCGGAGTCGCAAATTTATTCCACCGACTCCGCAACCCTGTTGTATGGTCCAAATTATATTATTTCTTGCGCACTTGAACATGTTATGACAACCCTACCTAGGGTTTTCATTTCCCGTATTACTCCAATTATGTTGTACATGTCATGATAGTCGTTGTAGAACAATCGTTTTCATGTTTCTGACTCACGTAGACTGTTTTGTGCCGCTATTATTAGCATGGAAATATCCTACATTCGTTACGTGATGGAAGACATTTTTTCGAGTGTCGTGACTTGAATACTAGTATTGTGTATAGGAATGAAAATCTAGTTCTAAATGTCAACCTCGCTGCCTTAGACGCATTATGATGTAATAATCCACCAGTTTTACTTCCAACAAGTTCCTTATATCGCAAGTCTCTGGGCTTCGTATTTTAGTGCACTAAATGTAAGTGTGCACTAAAAAGAATGTTTTCAACAATGCATCGTTACCGTAATTGTGTTCTCTTTTATTATTGTAGTTACACATTTAATCAAATCTAGATTAAGCAACATTAGGAATACGTTGCCCCCAATCAATTATTTCGACTAGTGACATGGGTATTACGATACTCATGTGTGTGTAGCATAGAAGAACCCTTACTTTAAGATATTTTAAAAACCGAAGATCAGTTTATTGAATCATCTATATTGGAAATAAAGTGTTTGTCATTTATTTCTTTTTCTTTTCATAAATTGAAGTTCGTGTAAGATAATGTCGCATCACTCGAGAGTCGGATGATTGTACGTCGGTTTTCGGAATGAGTTGTGATGTACAGCTAACTTGTAGACATTTTTCAAAGATTTTATGAGTTAAATCTATTCCATGATGGTGGTTAAAACATGAACTTTGTGCCGCCATGCATTCTCCCATTAAAACGGTACTGGCGTTTAATAAAATAGTTTACCTTTTCGTTAAGAAAAATAAGCTTCTCTGATCTCGTACTCTTACGACCTCTTACCATTAGTACGAGAGTGAGATGTCATTGCTTCTATGACATTTGGTCGTTGGTGTGATTATGAGGTTCCCGAGTGTGTGTGCGAGTGTGCTCGCCTTAGCCGTGTGCATAAGAGCTCGCCCTTCCGTGAAGGTGACGAGGGTTCGAATCCCGGCGTTGCGTGGCGACTTTCCCCGTTGGGTATAAGGGAAAACTGAAGCACAATACCCCACTCTACCCAGGTGTCGGAAATGGGTACCGGCTTCACCGGGGAAAACCGTCATAGTGTCCTGGTGTTGGTTATTGAAAAACCAATGTAGAAGTCGATACGTATCAGACTGAGTTGGAATAAAGCATCATGATGCTATGACATTTTATCATCAGTACGGGGCTAAGATTTTCTCGCGTCCACTGCTGGACTCTCCCTCTTCAATTGTTCAGTCAGTACGAGAAATCGACGTATAGAGCTATCATCTTTTGACAATATTTTCTCAGCAAAAAATTGAATTGTCTGACCACAAGTTTAAACAATTTATTTACAAGTGATACAGAGGTAGATTGTTTCTAAAGTCTAGTACAAGGTCAAACTTGAGTAGAGCGACCTGTGGGCCCGAATAAGTTCAGCGACCTCTAGGGCATCCTACCATCAACGTTATTCTGGGGTGTACAATAATGTTTAACCTAATTCACTTAACCTAGTTACGCATTGGACTGGTCAATGAAATAGTTAACTTGCTATTCAATACTTTCATTTTACAAAATAGTTTATATGGACTAGATAGTAACAGTATATTCGATAAAATATTTAAAAACAGACTGAAATCAACAAAATTAACCAGGGTAAATTACCTTATCAGGACCAGTCATGTAGCAGACAAGATTTGACTTGTTGATCTTACTTGACTAGTATTCTGATAGGAAATGATATTCGAAATTTATTTTGGATATTTTGTAAGAATTACTTTCACGGGTATCCGAAGGGATTGAGTTCCAACGAAGTGGATACGGTGTTGCGACCGAGCCTTTGAATAATAAGGAAGCATGAATTCACTTCTATTACGGGTTAAATGGTCGTGACGACCAGTTCGTGCAGTTGATAATTGTTTGAGGTTACTGTCGCTATCATTGGTCAATGATTTATAAATGAAATTACATAAGGAGAGTTTGTAGAGATCCGTAAGTTTAAGTATTTATAAACTTTTGAACGAATCATTAATGTGAGCCTCAGAAGGGAAAACTCTTTTCCTAGATTCTTTACCGCTCTGATGGTTCTTTTTTTGCAAAATAAAGAGTACATTGATTTCATTTTTATTAGTTCCAAGCCATGCTTCTGTTCCATATTGCAAGTATTGGGAAATGAGCGTTAGGTAAAGCATTTGTAAAGTCGTTTCAGGCTGGAAATTTTCAATTTTATTTTGGATTCCGATGGATTTTGATAATTTAGAACTAATATGAGCGAAGTGCTCTTTGAAGGTCAGATGTTTATCTATTATGATGCCCAGGATCTTAAATGAGTCGATTTCTTTGATTTTACCTTCGCCAATTTTAATGCGTGGGAGAGGTAAACTTTTCTTGTATGAGAATGTACTATATTTTGTTTTATCAATATTAAGGCATATTTTATTAGCTTCAAGTCGCAATGAAATCTTTTGGAGTTCGTAATTTGTACTCTTATTTATTCCTATGTATTTTCATCCATTACAGACATTTACATCAAATTTAGGAGATAAAGTAACTTTTTTTTACATAAAACCCTTATAGGACATTCATGTTTTCTTCTCTTGTTCACATCCAAAAATGTTCTTGTTAGGCTTGTATATTCCAAATTATTATACCGTTTCTTGCGCACTTGAACATGTTATGACCACCTTGTCTAGGTTTTTAATTTCACGTATTGCTCCAATTATGTTGTACATGTCATGATGGCCGTTGTAGAACAGTCGTTTTCATGTTTCTGACTCAGGTAGACTGTTTTCTGCCACTATTGTTAGCATGGAAATATACTAAATTCGTTGCGTGATATAAGACATTTTTTTCGAGTCCCGTGATTTGAGTACTAGTACATACGTATGAGTGGAAATACAATTCTGAATGTCAACCTCGCTGCCTTAGACGCAACAATATTTTAACCCACCCGTTATACTTCCAACAAGTTCCTTATATCGCAAGTCCCTGAGCTTCGTATTTTAGTGCACTAAATGTAAGTGTGCACTAAATAGTGTTTTCAATAATGCATCGTTACCGTAATTATGTTCTCTTTTATTATTGTAGTTACACATTTAATCAAATCTAGATTAAGCAACATTAGGAATACGTTGCCCCCAATCAACTATTTCGACTAGTGACATGGGTATTACGATACTCATGTGTGTGTAGCATATAAGAACCCTTGCTTTAATACATTTTAAAAACCAAAGATGAGTTTATTGTATCATCTATGTTGGAAATAAAGTGTTTGTCATATATTTCTTTTTCTTTTCATAAATTGAAGTTCGTGTAAGATAATGTAACATCACTCGAGAGTCGGATAATTTTACGTCGGTTTTCGGAATGAGTTGTGATGTACAGCTAACTTGTGGACATTTTTCAGAGATTTTATGAGTTAAACCTATTCCATGATGGTGGTTAAAACATGAAATTTGTGCCGCCATGCATTCTCCCATTAAAACGGAACTGGGGCTTATCAAAATAGTTTACCTTTTCGTTAAGAAAAAATGAACTTCTCCGATCTCAAACTCCTACGACCTCTTGCCATTAGTACGAGAGTGAGATGTCTTTGTTGCCACGACATTTGGTCGTTGGTGTGATTATGAGGTTCCCGAGTGTGTGTGCGAGTGTGCTCGCCTTAGCCGTGTGCATAAGAGCTCGCCCTTCCGTGAAGGTGACGAGGGTTCGAATCCCGGCGCTGCGTGGCGACTTTCCCCGTTGGGTATAAGGGAAAACTCAAGCACAATACCCCACTCTACCCAGGTGTCGGAAATGGGTACCGGCTTCACCGGGAAAAACCGTCATAGCGTCCTGGTGTTGGTTATTGAAAAACCAACGTAGACGTTGATACGTATCAGACTGAGTTGGAATAAAGCATCACGATGCTATGACATTTTTTCACCAGTACGGGGCTAAGATTTTCTCGCGTCCACTGCTGGACTCTCCCGCTTAAATTGTTCAGCTAGTACGAGAAATAGACCTGTAGAGCTATCATCTTTTGACAGTATTTTCCAAGCAAAAAATTGGAGAGTCTGAACACAAGTTTTATTTGTAGAGCTGTGCGAGGGCCTTGAGCTGCTCTAGAGTAATGATATTCCCTAAATGTAGAGAAATACGTAACTGGAAAGAAAATGTCCGCTTCCTGATATGTACGTTATTTGGTCCAAAACTATATATTTCTCAAGGAATTTTTTTAAATGGTATCGGCGATAACTGTTAGTGAACTTAATCATTTTTCTCTAACTGTTCAAATGAAAGTAATAAATCTGATTTTTTTTTTGCAAAAATTGTTTGTAATACAACTAGGTCCGATAGAATTCTTCTTTCTCGTTTTTCTGTCTTAATTTATCGTCATAGTTCTGCTTCGTGATCTTTTGCTGAATTTGCGACCTAATTTATTGGGTATGTTGCTTCTAATGAAAATATACGCATGGAATATCTCGATATAATAACATTGCGGAGGTTTGGATTTGCAGCAATAATTTAGATCTATTATGTGAGTAGCGCGTGAAACTTCAACAGAATCATTGAGCTACATCAATACACTGCAAAAACACACTTCATTAATAATTATAAGCATAAGCGCCGTGCGGCTTTAGGACTAGCCTCCGCGCGGGCAACGAGGGTTCGAGTCCCGGCGCTGGTGGTGATTTTTTCCGTTTGGTATAGTGGAAAAATTCTAAGCACAATACCTCACTCTACCCAGGTGTCTGAAATGGGTAGCGATCTTGAACGGGGGATAGCGTCATGGCGTCCTGGTGTTAGTTATAAGGCATTGAACATCCAATGTACAAGCTCATATGTATCAGGCTTGAATCGGAAATAAAGCATCCATAGATGCCCATATTGTTTGTTCATCAGTATTTCGCATTACTACACTGTTGTCTCCAGTGTCCGCAGAGCGCAACAGACAGCTGCGTCGCTTGCGTTTAAATGTGCATAAAAATATTGAAGAGCCATGAAAGAATCGGACAATCAAGAGATTTTATACCGATTGGGCGTTTACATTATTCTTAAATTTTCATGCTACGTATTTCATATGTTACTTGACCCGTTATCCGCCATGGATTAAAATCAAGTTCAATATTCAACTCAAATTGAAGTTAATCGTGGTAACTTATTTTCAAAATAGCAACCATTAACTGGATCGTACTTCCATTTAGTTTTGATTAATATTTATGAAAATTGAGTATGAGTACTAGTCGGTCAGTAGCATTATGAAAATTCCCGCTGTGTACCACCGGTGGCTCACATGGGTGTTAACGTGTAAACGATCTGTGTATCATTTCATAATTTTCATCTTCTGATTCATTCAGTTTGCTAAGACCCGAGACTTGTTAAATATTTTTTTCTACTACATTTTCGATAGCGAAAAAAAGACACGTAAATCCTATGGCACTCGAAATTTTCATCAGGCTTTCCAAGACTTTAAATTTCAAATTACTTTCATCTTCAAAATCCACTAAATGGACACAACGACGCGAGGATAATAACTGAAGACACAAGCTAAGCTTTAAATGAATTTGTTTTATTAAGAACTTTGCACTGGCATCTACGCTCGCATCACATCACAAATGTGCGCGAGCAGGTTGTGCACTCCGGGCACACCCCACAACCTATTCATTATTGGCTTCTCTTTTGAGACGTGGAGTTTTGCTGCACTCGTGGCCCTCAACAGCCACAAATGGAATGGAAGTGTTCGCCTCTGAACGATCAATTTTAGGGCACGTATTTTTATCACACTATTTTGAGTGTCAATTAGACATGAAAATATTTCTTCCTAAGTGATCAGTGTCACGTTACATATAGAACAATGTACAATAGAATATGCTATATAATACAGTATGATACAATAAACAGATTGTAACAGTACACAAAGTTCTCCGAAACGTTTGTATTCACGCATTCATGCTCATCTTAAATGAATCAGCAATCCAAGCGAAGATCAAAATTTCCTACCACAGCAATAATTAGGAATATGACACTACTCAATTTTACGCTTACTGTCTAGCATGATAAAATTTGAATAGTCAATCAATTTGAAGATACATAATTTTACAAGGCGCTGGTTATGAATTACTCGCTCATGTGGAGCCTGTACAGCGAAGACACCGATGTTTCTGCCTCTACTTCTCCTTCTCGCTGACTATCTGTTCTTTATTCAGTTTACTTATAGTTATAGTGAGGGTAGAAACGCGTTTTTTCTCATTTTAGCGTCAAATTGCATTTAAAAAAGAAAGTCAAACCCGTGACCAGTATAAGTTCAAAATTTAAAATAAACTTCTCCTCAAGAATTGAAACTGATTGAACGAGCCTTATTTGAACTAAAAATCAAGTTGGTATAATAAAGCTGTCATTTGTTTCGTACGAGTGGAATACAATTTCCAGTGTCAAAGTATAAAAAGTATTGAATAGAAGGCAATCAATAAACACTTTTTTACGTAAGAAATTTCATATAAAAACTAGCTGCGCTGCTGTCAAATAAGAGGTAAGAGAGCTGTTCACCTGGAGGCAGGTGCAGAAAATTTAGTGTAGTTCAAATTGGTACAATTAAATAACAGTTCAATACCAAGAGCCAATGATTTGCAAGTTTAAGAAAATGAAACAATACAAGAATATATCTATACTTCAGAAATAAATTTAAAGTATATTGGGTTGGCATTTAGATCCAATTCAGTATAAAGGTTTTTTTTCAGCGCGGACAGTGCATTAGACCCACAATGCCATGCATGGCAGCTCGGAGGAGACAAAATAAAGACTAAATCACACAGAAGGTTGGGCGATGACACTCACTCAGACTCGATGTTGTTGGCTTGATTCATCGTCCACACAAACGTACGAGAGTAAAACAGAAAATAAAATGTACCTGAAATTATTCAATTTAGCAAAAGTTCTCGAGCGAGGAACTGGAACTGAGATAGACGTCAAACTCTGAATGCCTCGAAACGCACTAGAAGCACTTAAAGTGTACAGACGAGGATAGTCACTAAGATTTCAAAACAGCAGATGCGTAATTATTTGCTGTGAATGAAGCTGTAAAGAAAATATCAGATTAAATATCTCCAAGCAAATCCGAAAATGAATCGAAGCAAGATTTTCAGGAACATATTTTTGCGTGCTTAATTTTAACTTTGTTTTTATTTCGGTTTGAATAATCAGCAGTCCCTCATTTTGGGTGTTTTACGGTTGAGAATTTAGTATCCAAAAATTAATAGTTTTCATAACAATTATGGAGGAAAAAATTTCTTTCATAAAGCGGAAAATATTGGACTCGTTATGGTAGGCTGCATATTTCGTTTCGGTTAGAGAGACGAGTTTACATAAAAATTGCTACATGAAAAAATACTGTTACCTATTGCGGCAGTCAGCAAATAAAATTTCCTTATATGACAAAGATCGTGGAAATTGGTACATAAAATAAGTGCCACCATGGGGCCATAACTCCGAAATTGGTACATATAATAGGTGCCACCACTGGGCCATAACTCGAGAATTGGTACATAAAATAGGTGCCATCACTGGGTCATAACTCGGAAACTGGTACATAAAATAGGTCCCATCGCTGGGCCATAACTCGGAAATTGGTACATAAAATAGGTGCCACCACTGGGCCATAACTTGAGATTAAATGGCAAGTTCACTTTTAAAATTCAAAGACATAGGTGGTTCGATGCCATTAGTGTTACTGGAACTCGACTCTGTAGTTTCTTTCAATGATTCCTCGCCTGTGGCTTCTTTGAAAGGCAGCGCCATAATAGGCAAGAGTTGCCGCGTTAAAACGTCTTCTTTATGAGAATTTAAGCTGAGGAAATCAGATTCATCGAAGCCGCTTTCACTCAGATTAGATTTAGAATTTTCTTGTGGTAGAAAACGAGCCGGAGGAGGAATGTTCGCTGGAAATGCCGGCGCTGGAAGGGGTCTTCTGAGGGGCACAGGGAGAGGCTTCGGTCTAAGCGGCATCTGCAAAGACGAGAACGCCAGTTTCGAAATAGGTTGGGTCTGCAACAGCGGGGGCGGCGGAGGCAATTGGGGGATTTGATTGAGAGCAGCATTGTACATCTGCTGGAGCGATGCTGCTACTTCAAAGGCCATGGAAGTGGGAGGGAGGCTTGCGCTCAGGGAAGATATAAGGGAAGGAGCGAGGGAGGGATGAACAGGAGGAGGCTGTGGAGGAGGAAAAGAACTCATGAACCCTGCACTGAGAGCAGCTCCGATGCAGTTACTTAAGGATACCGGTGGTGGGAAGGGCAGGGAATTTAACTTCGGGATGAAATTAGGCATGACAGATGCAGCAACCGAAGTAGGAGTTGATGTAAGGTCTGCCGCCTGCGGTGCCCCACACAGCTGTGCCGACAGCGCGGCCAAATGAGCTTCGGCAGGATAAACTGGAGTGGGCACTGTTAATGATGAAGACTGTTGTGGTTTGGCATCCGATGCTGCAAGGTTTTCTATTGTGAATGCTTGTCTTTGGGTCGTTGGGGTTGGGTCTGACAGCCGCGTTGAATCCACTAGGTCCATCGGACGGCCCTGCTGTAGTTGCTGCAGTCCCGCCTCTAAAGCTTCTTTCTCAGACTTGGCTATTTTAAAACGTTTTCTTCGGCGAAGAAAACTCCCATTTTCGAACATATTCATTGCCGAGGGATGGAGTGTCCAATATGCTCCTTTGCCTGGTCGATCGGGTCTTCTAGGAATTTTTATATAGCAGTCGTTAAAAGATAAATTGTGTCGCAGAGAATTTTGCCACCTTTGAGTATTTTTCCTGTAGTACGGAAATGTGTCCATGATGAACTTATATATCTCAGATAAAGTGCACATTTTTTCTGGGCTATTCCAGATGGCCATTGCAGTGAGTGAAATATAAGAATATGGCGGTTTTTGATCACCATAGCTATCTCTGGATGGTCGAGGCATAATTACAAATTTGATAATGCTCAATCGAACAGGATTTAAAGTTCCTCAATAAGTCACATGCCAGAGCACATGCCACTGCGGCGGTATTGCACAGCTTACCAACCGTTCAAAACTCGTGATTGCCCACGGCAAAGTTCGTGAGAGCCCGAAGCGCCGGCCGGGTTCACTCGGAAGGAATTACGGAACGCGACTCGCATTCGAGTGTTCCAAACTGCGCGCACGCTCAGCCGTGTTTCACTGGAGTCCCTTGGGACAAGTTACGCTTCCAGCGGAGCCACCTCCCTTCCTCTACCTCTGGTTATTGGCTCCTGAACTCTAACCAATCTGGAGCCGCTTCCAGAAACTGGGCGGGAGCGAGCGACGCGATGCTGGAAGGAGGAACTTCCACTCGCTCCTTGCTGAGTTGAGGCAAAGCAGAAGCGCGTTTCCAAGTCCACAAAGAATGACTTGGGCAGCAAACGGCTAAAACTTTGTGCGCTGCTTTTCCTAACTTTAACTATACGGGAGCTATCTAATCTAACTTCTCTAAACATTATCAGTACAAAGTGGCCCGTGGAAGACTGTTTCGAAGTATAAGATTAGTTCTCCAGCAAACTGTTTGGGCTGGGGTAAGGAGAGAGAGGCTCGAACAAATGCATGACGGAGTGAACAAAATTTTCTCATTTACAGTCCTCAACTGCCGACCCCTCGGGGGTGAACAGTAGGCTTGGTGGGTGGCCTGGTCAACGCTACACACCAATTACACTTTAACGCCACACGCTTGTCTTGGCTAATTCCTCAACATTAGCTCGATATGGACACTATTGTGGTCAAGATGAGATTTCTTTCACTCCCTGATGTATCTACGACCGACTTGATGGGCCTTAAAGCACCCTTAAGAATGCGTGTAAAACTCAATAATAGGTTTACTTAATAATGAGTGAGTAACATGAAGGACCGCACGCTTATTTGAAGCTCTCTTCAGCCTTGCGGAACAGTTCAACTTTGGTTCAACACGGCAGGATAAACGAACCTGCGCTTCTCAAGAAACATTTTTGGGAGTGCATTTTTTTTTACAAGTGTTGAAAAGTTAATTGTTTATTTAAGTATTTGATTGCTTGTGTTGATAATTCGTAGGGTTAGAATACATTTCTTGAGGGAACCAAGTGTTGGATGGTTTTCTAGTGAATTAAACATTATATAATTAAAAAAGCTCGTTAATGATATCCACAGATGTATACGAATATATCTTCTCTAAACATTCCGGCTGAAGCAGGAATTCGTCATCCATGAAAGATATATTCATTTAGAAAGAGCATTTTAAACACGTTATCTAAATGTACGCTATAAATAAGTTTAAACTCAATGTAAAGTTTTTTCCACAATAACTATCTTCAGCCATTCGGCAGATGAAATTTAAATTTCATATTTATTCAGAAGGGAAGCAAATTTCGCTTCTCGAATCAAATGTAATTTGGAAATTCCCACATACGAAAAACAATACATTATCAACACAAAATCAACTCTAGTCTGCAGAGGCTCTCATTCATGCAGCTCTCGGTCACGCAATACTCGTATTATGCGCCGCAGACTATATAGTACGATGATTCGAGTTCGGTTAAATTTTTAAACGTAAAGTTTTTGGACAATAATTTCCTCATGCACAAATCAAAACAATGACATCTCTACAAACTATTATAGCGGCATACAATCTATACACTCATTTTATTCATTCCGTTTGCAGTATGTTGTTTGCGTAAACAGTGTAAGTATTGGTGAATAAATTTGAACGGTTTCTTAATTACTCGTATTTATTATTTGCTTCCGAATGACTAAATCCTACCTCATAATTCATACAGCATTGCAACTAAGCAAATCTTTCTTTGTTGTGTTTTTAATTTTACTTTCATGGCAAACACTTCCCAGGCTTGTCTCAAATGTGCAAAACAATACACAACGGGCAGGACATTTTCTGCCCGATATCGTGGGGTAAATACAGTAATTTTACTATGAATATCTACAATAAAAGGTGACGGAAGGATACGGTATGACGTGAATATACAGCACACGCTATACATTATACATGTATATCCTAAAATCTGTGATTTTGGGACCGTGTGCGGCACTCAGCTGAGCAATAATGCCGGACTTATGCTGTTACTTTCAGCGTATAAATTAGAACGCAGTGGAAGGAGTACAGTGGAATCATTGGGGTTTTGTTTTTTCGTATACCTGAACGTATCATCGCGCAGTGAGATCTATGCGTTTTTCAATACTGCTATATAAATGTACTGTATTTGGCATTTGTTTGAAAAGATTGCTTATTGCAATTTTTCAGTTATGATACGTCAAATTTTATTGCAAAGCGATATTCTTTGAAATTATTCTCCAATTAAATTCGTTATCGAGCGGCGTTGACATGAAAAAAGCAACTCTTCAGATGATTTTCGAGCAGCTACAAAATTTTCTCATGGAAGGAGGAGAACGCGAAGAGATCCGATTCTATTCTGCCAGCTGCATTTAGATTTTACTGTTACTGCATCAAATATGTTGCATAACATTTCGAAGAAAGAAAAAAAAAAGAAAAGAAAATTCTGCTTCTAAGAAAGATAAAGCGCTCATGAGAGCATGAAATTTTGCAAAATTTAAGAAAAAGAGAAAAGAACATAAACTGATTTTATTTCAAACGCTAACTTATATGCGACAGCTCAAATCGAACGCATAACAGAACATACGCGCGTACTTGAAACTGTTCTGTGTGGGGGTTTGGAAAGACATTTTGTTATCTAATTGAAGTACAGCGAGTGTACAGCAAGAGGCTGGAGCACAGCACGTGTACAACAGGAGGCTGGAGCACAGCACGTGTACAGCAGGAGGCTGGAGCACAGCACGTGTACAACAGGAGGCTGGAGCACAGCACGTGTACAGCAGGAGGCTGGAGCACAGCACGTGTACAGCTGGAGGCCCAAATTAGCTCAGCTGTACGACGCATCCATTCATTAAGCATCACGCTGGAGTTAAAATGGCGGGCGCTTCATTAAATTGCCTCCCATAACAAATGTAACGAAAATTTGTCTCGTTTTGATTAAATCGTTAGTTATTTTGAGAGAAAGTTAAAGGCTTTTGAGATTTTCTGCAAGGGTTTGTAGGAATGTCTTTCCTTTTTCACAAACTGATTTTTCACGACCGGATGGCTTGAGGTGGTTCATGTTCAATTCATTTCCAACAAATATTAAAAAATGTGAGAAAAACTACAAGGTAAAGTTGTCGGATAAACGAACATTTCATGCTCCATCAGTTCACTAATCATTAACTTATGTGAGTGTGATTCTCTCTCTTCTTGCACCATATTCGAAAATTGCTATCTGCGATCAGTGCACCAGATTCGAAATGCAGACATTTTTTTTTACATATAAATGGACAGTTGTAATTTCATGAGCTATTTCTCGAATGCTGGAGCACGATAGAGACATGTGAGGCGTTCTTGATCACTTTTTCTCGTTTTTTAAAATAATTATCTGTCGGCCTTCTTTTCATAGATTCGGGTTGTTCAATTTTACTGAAGCTCTTCGAGGCCCAACGATAACCAGAAGTGCAAAGCCCTAAGTCTTCAGCATCATGAAAACTTGTATGCAGATGCGTTTATTTCCCGAATGTTGAAACTGTAGCAACTACACCAGAACTATTTAGATATTCGTACAGCATGTGTCTTGGAATTTTTGAGGTATCATATCACTCCGTAACACCACATGCAACACGTATACGAGGATGTCTACATAACGTGTATGTTTGCGTGAATCACACATTGCAACATCGATCTCGAGCTGAATTATGCACACTGAGCAGCGCAACATCATTTGTATCCATTCTCGGTGCCTGTACCACATGCGCCACAATTTATCGGACCACCGAGCGAACATATGACACAGGTTAATTTTACAGATCATGCAGAACCGGACCAGATTTGCATGCGCTCTTCCTATACCTACACATGCCTCGTGTATGACGGCGGTGAGACAGCTGTGATATGGAAGCGATATTCGTGTGACTGAGAGATTTATATCCGTGTAAGAAACTGGGCACAGCGCAGCTGCACATGACACATATGGACGTGCATCTTGTGCTGTGTAATTCTTCATAAGCGACCTGTAATTATTTCACCTTTTATTTATGCTCGCTAAATTTGCGCTTTTGTACTGTATCGAGAGAGATCCAACTGTAAAGAATTTCCGAGTAACTGCAAAGAAAGCAGCGATATATTTTGCAAATAAGCTGTGTGTACATATTAGTTTAAATTTATTCTTAGTTCTGGAATGAAGATACACTTTTTTTTTACTGAGATTTGCCGTCTGGCAGATTTCCAGAGGACTTTTTGCTTTTATATAGGGTACAGTGATTAGCTCGCCTTATTTAAAATAACTTGGATAGATATTCGCCAGAGATATTTCCGGTAAATTTAAACAGAACCGGTACCGCTCCTTTCAAGAATCAGACATGGATTCATTTTCATGCCTTTTCATTGTATTTTCCCTCCTCATTCAAAGGGTGTTCGGCGTGTGGTCATTTCCCTGTAGCTATACTCGAGATTTTTCGATGGTACCATTTATTAAATCCGTACATTTTCGTCTTCTATAGTTTTCCCCGCTATTTTCCATTTCTTTTTTCCATCCATTTATGAGTTGGGAAAAAACAGGTATCTTCTTCAACGACAATAGGTTTAGAGAAACACAACCTTACACTCTGCCAACATTGATTTGCAATGCTGAAATCAGCTGACCATTTCTGCTGTGCATGACCTCATAGAATAAGATTTTTCTTGAAAATAAGGAACTCTAATGGTCACCAAATAAGTAGATAAGAATGCGGAAAACACACTCACAACTCAGAGAATTATTTTGTAGAAGTAAATTCAATATTCCCCAATACCCTGAACATACTTGAATGAATCCTGTTTTCAGAAGTGTTTTTCTACCGCCTTGCTAAATCGACTTCCTGCGTTTGTAGAGAACGGACCTGAGCGCTTCAGCTTCCGTAGATGAGGATTATGTTGAAAGCTGCGGACGCGTCCGGAAGTGCTAACAAGCTCCCGCGGAGCGACGGCATTGTGATGCTCTGCGTTAATAAGCTTGTGACTTTCATTGAGGACTTGGCGATTTAAGGTCGTTAATTCGGCTTTCTGCTTCGCCAACCCGGCGAGCGCCAACACTTTCGTTTTCTGGTGTTTTTTCGACTCGTGACTGAGGTTTGAAATTTTTGAAGCAGCCCTTAGACTGGTTATATATCAAGTCACAAGCTCCTGTAAATTGATACTGTAAGTATAGACCGGTCTTTTTATTAAAATTTTAATCTTGTGGTAGGTTTTCAATTTTTATAATCACATTTGAGGCGATGAAACTTTAGTATGTTTCAACGCAGCCTCCGCAACAAAATTCACAAATTTATTGAGATTATTTTGTGATGACATTGCATCAAGACTATAGAACTTTGCATTTGAGCATCATTTGTCGTACACACGCTTTCCCCACAGCAGATTAGATTCTAAGTTAATTAAACCTCCTCAACCACAACAAAGGTGTTTCAAAAATACGGAAGATGCAGGCACCATTTAATATGGAGTAATATTCAGGGAACGCAGAATCGATATGTACGAAGAGTTCACTCACAAAATCCCCTGCGCCAAGGTTAAAGTAGAAGAAAAAGTAGTGGGTGCTGAAAAGAACAAGGGAACATAGAATGAAAACCTGTTCTGTTTCAACAAAAAGAAGGCCTACACAAACCTCAGCTTGGGACCTCACATCTCCCTCCTGAGAGCACCGAGTCCTATAAATAAAATAGTCGTTACCCCAGAGGGGAACCCACCTCAGTTTAGCTTCACTGCGTCATTATTCCAACCACACCTATATCCCAACCACACCAATATCCCAACACCACCAATATCCCAACACCACCAATATCCCAACACCACCAATATCCCAACACCACCAATATCCCAACCACACCAATATCCCAACCACACCAATATCCCAACACCACCAATATCCCAACCACACCAATAACCCAACAACACCAATATCACAACAACACCAATATCCCAACCACACCAATATCCCAACCACACCAATATCCCAACACCACCAATACCCCAACCACACCAATATCCCAACCACACCAATATCCCAACCACACCAATATCCCAACACCACCAATATCCCAACCACACCAATATCCCAACACCACCAATATCCCAACACCACCAATATCCCAACACCACCAATATCCCAACACCACCAATATCCCAACACCACCAATATCCCAACAACACCAATATCCCAACAACACAAATATCCCAACCACACCAATATCCCAACCACATCAATATCCCAACAACACCAAAAACCCAACCACACCAAAAACCCAACCACACCAATATCCCAACAACACCAATATCCCAACAACACCAATATCCCAACCACACCAATATCCCAACCACACCAATATCCCAACCACACCAATATCCCAACCACACCAATATCCCAACCACACCAATATCCCAACACCACCAATATCCCAACCACACCAATATCCCAACCACACCAATATCCCAACCACACCAATATCCCAACACCACCAATATCCCAACACCACCAATGTCCCAACACCACCAATATCCCAACACCACCAATATCCCAACACCACCAATATCCCAACACCACCAATATCCCAACACCACCAATATCCCAACACCACCAATATCCCAACACCACCAATATCCCAACACCACCAATATCCCAACACCACCAATATCCCAACACCACCAATATCCCAACACCACCAATATCTCAACACCACCAATATCCCAACACCACCAATATCCCAACACCACCAATATCCCAACACCACCAATATCCCAACACCACCAATATCCCAACACCACCAATATCCCAACCACACCAATATCCCAACCACACCAATATCCCAACACCACCAATATCCCAACACCACCAATATCCCAACAACACCAATATCCCAACACCACCAATATCCCAACACCACCAATATCCCAACAACACCAATATCCCAACAACACCAATATCCCAACAACACCAATATCCCAACACCACCAATATCCCAACAACACCAATATCCCAACCACACCAATATCCCAACACCACCAATATCCCAACACCACCAATATCCCAACACCACCAATATCCCAAGCACACCAATATCCCAAGCACACCAATATCCCAAGCACACCAATATCCCAACAACACCAATATCCCAACACCACCAATATCCCAACACCACCAATATCCCAACAACACCAATATTCTCACTACGGCTACGTCACTTGAAAATCACTGATCCTTTTCCATTCCTGCGTTTGAAAGAAGAAATTTGCAAGGCATTGATTTGAAGTTAACTGTTATTTCTAATCTTAATTAAATCGATACATTTTGACGTAAAAGGTCGTCATAAGATCACCCGTATCACCTTAGGGTGATAAGAGGGCACATAATGATACAGATGTAACGCAGTCAATCCTCAGCAATGTAATCAAGTGCAGAGTTTCTCGCAAAGACCAGCATTTATCGCTTTATTTATGTGCTCACAAATCTGTGTTAGTCTGATTTGTTTGCTTGGTTGTCATCGTCCACGCTATGCTTACAGTTCAAACATAGGTCGAAATTCAGTTGTGTGCTTTCAGAAATACGATTCTTCGACTTTGGTTTAACGTCACATATAATTCAAACTTTCCATTTTGACAATAGGAAAAATTCTTGGTCTTCTTAATCAAACTTTTCGTTGATCCCACACGCTCTATTTTGGACACGGTCTGCCACAACTGTATATCTGGCGAGATGTATCCCGTTTTTTTAAACGAGGTTTTCATTTAAATAGCTTTAATGAATGTTGAGTTATCTCTGACTTCCTGAAACGTATTAATCAAGATTTTGGTAAGAAATTAGTTGTATTACAGGATCCATAGTTACAATGCTGATTTATGCGACTTCCCTCATTAAAGCTCCTCAGAGGAATACAAAAATTGTAACTGAGTGAAATAGATCCGCCAGGTAGAAGATGCGAGCTCCCGAGCTGGAAGTTAAGTAGGCCTTCCTTTTTAAAGTGTAATTGTTTTTGTTTTTATTGCGGACCTTATTTTTTTGGTTCTCTGCTATCCTATTTTTATGCACCTACTCCTTTCTTCTTTAACTTTTATCTTGTTTCCATAAACTTACTTTCTAACTTACAATTTATATGCACATAGGATCGATTGGGATCGCTCCTTGCGCATAGACTCCCCGATCTTTTGCCTCTATACGTAATGTTGTCTTCCTTCTTTCTTTCTTTGCAACAATTTTATAGAGGCTAAAGAGGGTTAAACTTACTCATTTAATCTAATTTTTTTCTTTGGCACTTTCTGTTTTGCCACGGAAATTATTTCCAGGTATTTTAAATATCACTCTTAATAATAATATATATTCGTGATACAGTATTATAGTTTCACGGGAATTAAGGAAAGGTTCTGAAATAGATGAATGTATCGGAATCAAACTCTAGGACGGTATCATAGGTTCATGGTATCTTCAAAACCTAAAATCTTTCGGTACATTTGTCATGGGCACCTTGTATACATTTAATACTGACGTGTTTCTAATTTCGTTTCTTATGCAGCTGAATTTCAAAATCATTTTTTTCCTATTAACCGGCACTATCGCTGCAGTAAAGGACTCGCCTCTGTGCTTTAGTGTTAATTTCGTCAACACCCTACGATACTATCATCATAAGCATGTCATTCTGTAAAGTTATTCTGTAAACTCGTACATTGTCGAGAACACATTGTCATTGTCTCGTACATTGTCAATAGTAAAATAATTTGTTTGCACGTCTGGTATTTTTACAAGTGGTAGGGTTGTCTGAGTCTAAACGGCAGTTGTGGAGTAATCTCATCCTCTGAGGCAGAGCAAAAGTTATATCCTGGCATTTGAATTTTACCGCTAAACTGCGACCAGTGACTAATTGTGAATTGCTTCTTGTAATTCAACAAAAAATACTGAATTATGCCGCAAAATTTGTCCATATATATTAAAGTGCGTCGTGCGATTACACGAATAAATTAAAATCTTATCGTGTGATCAATCCAGCAGTTTCGAATTATGCCTTAGATTTCAAATTATGCCTTGGAATATGTCGTATTATGCAGCCGTTTCAAATTTAATCGTGTACTTAATACACGATTTGATTTACGTTGAGTGCTTAATCCTTCAGCTCTAAATTATGTCGTTTTCATCCAATTCATAAATAAATAAATAAATCATTTTCTTTTGGATTCGTGAATTCCATCCTCGTAATTCTCAAAGCTAAACCTGACAGCTGAGTTCGCCTGCGCTCATCACTCGCTATTCTCGCGAGCCCGTCGGTCTCTCATGAGCGCTATAAAAAACTATGAAATAGATTGAATAGCTGAATTTTCTACTTATAGAAGCTGTACATAAATTCAAGCTTACATTAATATAACGAGAAATGAAATGGGAAAAAGTGAACGTTTTGCCGAATGAAGTTTGTTCTCTTTAGAAGGCGGTCTAAAGATCTGTGAGAATTTGACGAGCTCTATACGCAATGGCGAGCGTCATGCAGTGTTTTTTTGTGTCGCGAAACATTTTTCAACGCGTTTCGTGTGTTGTGTGACATTGTGCAATGTTAACTTCGAATGTTTTTTTTTAGAACTCCAGTTCACGCTGTCTACAGCTGTAACCGGTGTGCAGTCATGCCGAGCTAACGGAGGGAGTATGTGTTGTGAATTCGTTTTCTATGACACCCCCACATTTTTGTATAAAGTCTACGGTATTTTAAACTCATATTTCGTTATCCCCCTTTGTTCTTTGGCTTGAATACACAGATGTTCCATCAGGTTATTATCGCTTCCAGAATACGTTTCATTTATTGTTTATCAGAATAGAACTGATCAGCAAAACTAAATGAGTGTACATCAGTGAGGGAATGCTTGGTTAACTAACACTCGAGAAGATTAGCATATTAATTTGCATATTAATGTCATATTAATTAAAAACCGAAAAATAACTGGATGAAATCCGAGGTTGGGCCTTTTTCAAAAAACAGCTAGCAAATCTCCAGCTATTTTCGAAGAGCTATAAAAACTTTAAATCTTCGTGACTTTAGATCGCAGGAGAGGGCTTTTAAACTAAAGGAATAAGCCATTCAGAACATTATGCTAACAATTTGAGCAGCTGAGTAGGTAACACGCACTGACGAACTAACTTACATTTGATGGGGCAACAAAGTTCGTTTGGGTATTTTTTGCAAACCTCAAACTGGTCCAACCACATTTCTGCCGAGCTTTAATTGTTTAAAGTTGAAGATTTAAAGTGTCAAAACTTGAGCTTTGAACTAAAGAGCGCGAAGTCTTTCATTTGCAACTACTTTTTACTTCCAGTTCGATGTCCGTGAACAAAAAACAACACGTACAATATAAGAAAATAAAACACTGTTTCAAGAGGTTACATGGACATTTTGCTCAGAAGAACACGTAGGAACTGAGGGTGAGACGCAACCCACATATATTCCTCCCATTAGCAAAAATTTCTAAGCTACCTGTTTTTATTTAAAAATTGCAAATGTGATTTCAGAGACGTACGCATAGTTGAGAAACCCTCGTACTAATGAGATCTGTACTGGTGAATTGTCAGGTGACGCATTGCGATCACGAGCTTCTCATAGTTTTGCGTATCTTGGATGCCAGGCTTGCGGTCTAGTCGACTGACTCTTGAAACCGAAGATTCATTTTTCCTCGCGATGGCGGCTTGGAGATTTAAAGGCTTACGTTATCTCATTTTTTCCTATGCGTATTGCATTGCTTTTCTTTCATTGATTTAACCCTGCATGGATGAACAAAGTTATGTCGTCCATGTATATTAAAACTTCAACATCACGGCAGTGACAACAAATGTGATATTTTCGGGTGCATTTTTCACCCGTACGCTGAGCTATACTTGACTCACATACATACGAGCATTCCGCACAATGTGACCTGCTACGCATGGTAATATGCTGAAAAAATCCAGTTGACGTTCAAAAAGATAGATTGTAGAAATTCATGTTTTAGTGACTTCTCATTGAATTTTTCTTAAAGAATGCTTTGTAAAATTATTTTGCTATAATAGTTACCAGGATTTTCCTAGCCTTTAGTTTTGTTAATATGGCGTTTTGAAACAATCTCAGTATATTGGATTTTTGTTTTCTAAAATGTATTTCGGTCTTACTTGTTTACGTGAATGTGACAATTTGCATTTTTTGCATTGGATTTACATTTTTGCCTTTTTTTTCACTCAAGCTATTCATATGCACCAGCATCTGACTTCCAAACTCATTAGAAGTAAGTCTTTACTTGAACAGTCAAAAAGTCATTGAACTTCTTCCAAGAATTTCTAAACTTGGTCAGCTCAAATAAAACGAAATCAGCCTGTCGGGTTGAATAACAACACCAGCAATGCGTGCACAAACTACTCACGTTTCAACCTCATGATAAAAACCTCTTGTAGCACTTACGAAACGACTGGTTCGTGAGTGAATGACTGATTTATACGCGAATGACTAGCTCATACACGAAAATACATTTCTTCACGATAGACTTATTCATGAGCGACAGGTTCATACACGATTGGTTAGCTCACACATGAATGCACCAACCTAAAACTGCGTCAAAATCAAGTGTGCGGCTCAAGAGGTCAGGTTTCATAGACCGTAACGTTCGTGATGGCCTGCAGGTCATTTGTGGAACACGCCACTTCACGAGTACAAAGGGCGCCTGCCCAAGAAAAATGACGCATGCTCCATGAATGGACCTTCGAAAAACCCACCGTGTCAAATTTAGCTCGCAGTTCATGTTCAGTCAAGGTATGACATCGAAAAGTCATGGGAAATGCAGGCCTTCTTGCAGGCCATGCACACGGTACGTGACGCTGACAAGAAGCAGAGTTAGACATTGAGTAAATATGACAGGTTAATCTTTACATGTTGTTTGAATCCTCTCAGCAAGTGTAGAATATGCTACAGGCGTGGGTTAGTTGAAATATTTATGCTGTGCATATATGACTATAGTTCCCCCAATAGTTAAACAGTTTGGTTACCTCAGTTATTCGTAAATAAGCGTTTTAAACTATCTTTCGTGCCTAATTTGCTTCTTTCAGCGCCTAGGTGTTCTATGTGGGAACACACCGTGTGCACTGATTTCTCGTTTTCTACAGTTCACACTAAATGTTCTCTTTTCTTTGTTTTTTTTTATATCACCTTTGTTGTTTCTATGGAGTCTTATAATAACTTATGCAGTAAAATTTTGTTCGAGGATTGCCTTTCAATCTGTAAGAATTAATCGAATCAATTGTAACTTAAAACATTCTTTATCATCTTTCAAGCTTATGTACTCAAATTTAGTTATTCTCCTGTCCCTATCGTGCAAAAATAATTGTCTAAATTGCCTATTTGAGTACTTTTGGGTCAACTCCTTACATCTTGTGATCATCACCGTTCCTCTAAACTCGATATTTTGCACTCAAGAACACGTGAGATCTCAAAGTTTTCACAACGCGTGCCACAAACTTTCTTGGCATCAGCGAAAATTTCTTATCGAGCTGTACTGTATTTCTATCGAATACTTGCAGATCTCGCCGAAAATTCGATGCTCCAATATGGACATGCAATGTATTTTAATTTTGTCTCATGTCTAGACGCTCGTATAAGAAGTTTGTGTCAAGTTGAATTAAGTTTTTTACTCGCTTCCTCTATACCTGACATAACCTATAGGCTTCAGTTCATCCAATGTTTTTAAAAAACTTTGAACGAAAGGTGACAAAAAGACAATTTATTAGCTGTACTCAAGAGATCCGAGTAGCTTTAGTGTAGAATAGGAAAAAATATAACTCATTAATTGTTACCATTCGAACTGGAGATTTTTTCCTATATACTTAGATAATGATCTGCGATAGTATCGGCGATACAATGAAGCCTCCATCATTAGCGAGTTCCTATATGCAGCATGTAATCTTGATATTAAACGCTTTGAAGCTTTTTTAGACGTTGTTCGTGCTGGCATTTGGTCCAAAGTCGGCTCATTCGGATCTCTTGTTGCTGTGCCTGTGCGTCACCAGCTACGCCGCTGAGTTGAGTGCAATGTTGTAACAATACCAGTGCAGTACCTACAAGTTTTGAGAGGGGGCTTCCCACGTTAGCTTCACTTACAAACCAAACAAAACTAGCGAAAAAATGGTAAGCGTGGTGAACTGGAAGTTATGCGCTACTACCTCACTTAAAGTAGACTAAAGGAACAACCACGAATAGACAGGCAGAAGAGATTAGGGAGGCCATACAAAGACGCCGATGAACAAACTCGTGCCACGACATTTCTCACGATGACCGAGCCTACTTCGCCCCACGTCTCATTCTGACATGAGCATTGTGTGAGGCAAAAGGAGGCTTTTCTTGCACTTAATTTGTTTTTCGAAAAATCGCCCAGGGGACCATAGTGTCGGAAGTTTTTGTCAATACCCGCTTGATCATCTTTGAAGGACTCGTAACCGAAGATAAAGTTCTTTATGATTTGGCGTAGATTATAGAGGCCGCAAGCTCTACAGCTTACAAAATTTCAGCGGTGTGTGCTTTGGACATCATTTGTGTTTAAAATTGTTCACAAGATCTGCCGTGACTTTAATGAGCTTAGCATCATCACTTGGAGTACGCGACGGGCCAATCGCTAATCCCGTTATACTCACGTCAACACCGTTCGCAGACGGACTAGAGTCTCGGAAATTTCTAGCTAGTATGAAGATTTATAAAAGAAGAATGTTGATGTAAATTTCTCAATTTGAAAGAAAAATACATGTGAAAACACATGAATTATTTCCACAAATTACGGTAAATATAAAAACCATCTACAAGATAATGGAATGAACTAAAAAGAATATTATAATTTAGTCGATTTGCCTACCAAATCTAAAATTGAAGTTTCATAATACATGTTCTATGCTCTTGAACATCATGTGCATTTAAATTTAATTTAAGCTGAAGAAAGAGTTAATGAACAATATGGAATGACTGAATATCGTATTCAATTATCAAAAAATAACTTATACGAGCTAAAATTTCAGTTTGAAGCCATTATTGTTCAGGTAAAAATTAACGTCTTATGTGTAGGGGGAGTAAATTCATTACAATTTTAGTAAGAGCACACGTGTCCAGTTTTCTCACTCCCTGTGACGACTAAAAGTTTCCTGATGATTTTGATTCAAGATCCATTTCGTGAAAATTTGCGAGGTTGAAGTATGTTTTTGTTATCAAGTTAATTCGAGCTCGATTGTATCCGCTGAAATCAATTTTTAAAATTCAGTAGATTAGTAAATTTGTCGTTTCATGACACAAATGTCCATTAATAACGATGATGTTTGGCGGATGTGTTCTCGCGAGTACTTCAGTAAATGCAATCTACACAAGATCACATTAGAGTAAAATAGAATGGAATGAAACAAATTGAAGGGGAACGACAGCGAATAGGGCATAAAATAGCAATGGAAACGACTCAAGTAATCCATTCTCGTGCTTTCCCCAAGTCTCGCGCCGTCAGACATCGACCACGCACAAGCACCAACGAAGCACGTTTACAGCCATCACTTTTTGAACACAAGTACATTAAATTCATGCAAACATAATATCTCTTTATGCGGCCGTTTCGCATAGTGTGGCCGCATGATATGACAGTTTTCTTATCATTAAAAATGTTAGAGCAAAGATTACTTTTTTTCTCTCCATACCAACGCTATAATCTGATGCATTACTTCATGTTTGCAGTTTCGAGGGACAGTACAGTATAAAGGTACATTATACAGTGCAGTGAACGTAGTGTTTAGTGCAACATCGATGTATCCAAGAAACACATGCTTTGCATTATTGAACCATCAGGTTTTATTAAATGTGGAACTATTTATACATAAATAATAAAAAAATTATTAATCGATTTTCTCACCAGCGTTGTATTTTCGAGTCCGAACGATTTTATTCACCGTAGTCAATGCTCTACCACTCGGTACATACCTTAGCTCTATTTTTAGTGGCTACAAACCATAACCCAAGCTATGTTTATGTTCTCATCAGGGCTGCTAATAATGTTGAAGAAAAAATGACCGGATGAAAATTGTTTTTGTTTTGTACGAGTTTTTAAGAGCAGATTGATTTTTTAAGGTCTGTCGAAAGTTATTTAATTGGAAAAAGAAATGAGCTGCAGAAGTCAAGTACTAGGAATCACTTTCAGAATACATGTTCCTCAATGCATTCATTATACAGGGTGATATTTATATACAAGTTCTCAATAAATCTTTAATAACTCCCACAATATCGAATGAATTTAAAAAAACCAAAGCAATTATCAAATCTTGATAGGCGTTTGTTTTATTTTTTATTATGTTCTTAATACTACATTCTTCGTCAAATAATCCCCCTAAGCGCAGGCAATAATTGGGACGATCACGCAGGCTGTTCATCACGGCACTGGTGAGATCTAGTCCCGTTCGCTGGCTTTCTCCCTCGATGGATGCCTTGAGGGGGCGTTTTCCTTCGGGTATACCTAACAAAGGGAAGAGTTTACCATGAAAAGCCTACAAATTTACACCACCGATTTTCTAACAGTAGAAATAGGCAGACTATCGTTGCATTTCTAAACCCAATTAATTACTCTTTACATAAATGTGAAAGTATTTTTGTAAAAATGTGCTGGTCATAGGGATATATCTGTCGTACAATTATTCTAAGTTAGTTCCAGACGTACGTGAGTTTCTCCCTACGCATAAACGAAATATATCAAATATCAGTTACATGAATTAGATGATGAATTTAAACTGTATTTACAGTTTAAGTTAAGTCAGTTAAATTTAAATTAAATAAATACAGAGCGAAAGTAAGCTTCCCAATTTTCTCCAACCTTATAACAGAAACACATCGTGGACAGCGACCACCGAGCAAGTAGCTAAGCAAGCCACCTAACAAGATTGTCAAAATTTTATCATTGTTTAGATTGGGCTCCGAGTTATGTTTTTTAGAGTTTTGGCCTTATTTGTATATTTATCCACCAAAACAACTTGGAATGAACTGAATATGCAAATGTGTGTGTTATTTTGCTCATTACTAAGGAATTATTAAGGCTGTTACTCATTTTAGGAATGTCAGCATTTACCCGATAGTACTTTTATTTGCTTATTTGTATTACATTCCAAGATATGAATACATCAGAATTAACCTGACTTTTTTTGCTCATTATGTGTGGCGAACAGATTCTGCGCTACTTTTTTCAAATGAGACGAATGGAAGACGCATGACCAAAATTGTTTGTCTTGAATATCAGTTTTTGCGACACACCGCAGTTCCCTAGAGAAGCAGGTAACCTGTCTCCAGAGTTACAAAAGCAAGCGACCAGACCTTCGGTGGCGATATTTATTGCTTTCATTCTCAACATACCTCGGGAAACCATAAAACATTTAATGCCACGAAAAAATACACTTAATTTGGAATTTCTACTTCGTTTTAACTCTGAAATAATGATGCGTTGGTTCTAAAGTGCTAGTTATTCTGATTTTCATAACCTATGAGATATTACAGTTCCCGACTGGTGATACCTTGAGAGGCTCACCTTGAAGACTGACCGCTCTGTGTGTCTCATTTGAAATGCTCATCTGAAAATTTGAAAGCGATTTAATTGATATTAGACACAGCATTTTGTTTGGTTTAGGTGTCTCCACAATTTTATCAAAACAATAATTCATGTAAGTGCATCTTCAGCGATATATCTTTGACAGGACCAGAAATTTAGAACAAAAATTTAACTCGAAAGTAGAGAACAGCGTTTCAGCAGATAAGGTTGATCGAAGCACTACTGTATACGCGGACAGTTAAGAGTGATTGACTACAAGATATTCCTAAGCTGGTCTTCGTAAGCCAATCTACTCACACTCAGAATAAAAATCGTTACTTTCAGCATCTGCGGCAAACAGAAGGTTGCTTTTTAGCCAGGAGCCAAGATTGTATCTCACGACGCCAGCGAAGCGTGTTGGATCGCTCTAAATTTCGGATGTATTGTTAAGTTCTTGAAGGTAGTCAGTGATCGTGGGAATGTGGAGATCAGAGTTTTTTTCGAATGCTGATCTGCCAAACTAGCATAACCAGCTTGCTCTGTGGCTGGTAGTAAGATTTTATGAATTTTACGTGCAGCTGATTTATTAGCATTACAAGCAGTCCCTTTCTTAAAACTGATGCTTTAATTAGTCTTCTGTACTGTGCATCGTCGTCACTGGCGTTTGCGATAACCAGCGTAGTTCCTTGTCTGTTAATATTAAGAATTAATGTTTAAATGATGTTAAAAGTTTAGTGCAAAATATTAGTGGAAAAATCTTATATTAAATTAATTACTCAAATTACAGCTTTTTGGCTTTAAAAAAATTCATGAATAATTTATATTTCAAGCTCTAACGACTCCTAAGCGTATTCGTGAACTATTGTACTCTGAATTACGAGCTGTTTTCATATTAAATACAGTATATTTTGTTGGTTGTGGGGCTATTTATCTATATAGAGTGAACGGAGACTTACAGATTCAGGAGTTGTAGCGATCTAAAGTTTACAATTGGAATGCCTAGTCGACTGGTAAGAAATTGTCGTGATCCTCGCCGTGTAGAGCTTGTATCATACGTATCGAAAAAAAAATGAAATAAATTGTCTTTCAGTTCAACAGTCAATCCAAGAAACCGATATTTTTAGATCCAAATCTATTTCTTGACGTCATTTGGAAGAAATGCATTTCAAAAAGTTAACACTGCAGATCAAAAAACTCAAATGTTTTGTTCACGACATATAAACAACGCACTGATAAAAATTAAGCACAAATAAGATGGTGTCACCGCAGCCACTAAAATGAAATTATAGTTATAATTTCTATTTGTGTTTGGAAATGATTTTTTTGTAACTGAACTAGTGAATTTAGCTTCTCTAGTGAAGTGTTTAAGCCAAATTTTTGAAATATGAGAAAATAGGTCGTTTCCGTGTAGAATTTCAACAGCTAGTGCATCCACAACGTCCATTGTAAGCCCTAGCTAGCTGCATCAGCTCTTCAGTTATTTAATCGTGTGGAATTGCTTTTCTCTTACATATGTTATGAAGTTACTGATTCGAAATTTTGAACTACAATGTGCTTGAAGTTGTTTAAGAAGTAACGTTCAACACAGCACAATCAATCACAAGACGTTCAATCAATTTTTGTTTTACGCAAGACAATGGCGCGAGAAAACCACTTTTTGAACTCAAACCAAACTCTCTGTTGGATTTTCCAATGAACATCCTAGAACTGAGTTGATATTGCCGATTATCGAGCCGGTGACCCCTCTCGTGAAATAGGCGCCTTCTTAACTACTAGGCTGGGGTCACCATAAGCTCGGTATCTCTTTGAAAGTAAAGTAGTCAAATCATGTATTTTTATTGAGGGCCTAATCTTACATATATCTCGAAGGTGCTCAGTACGCATCCCGCCATGCGTGGTTTCGATAAGGTTTGATAAAATATGTAAGTCATTCAGTGCTAATGTTAATGAAAAGTAAAAAACATTGAATTTCATCACAGAGTAATAGTTATTCAAAGACGGAAATTTGCAGTCATGATGTGGTGATCAGGCCCCCTCAGGGGGATACAACTATTGTATCTATGGGAATTGGCTCTCCCAGAGGGACTATGTGAGGGCCCGAGCTAAAGGTTAAGTAGGCTTTCTTTTTGTTAAAATAGAATAGGATTTTGTTTTGTTTCGGACCACCCCTTTTTCAGTTCACTGCTGTCCTGTTTTTCAGCACCTACTACTTCCTTCTTTAATTTTTATCTTGCTTCATAGTCTTCTTTCCGACTTACTGTTTCTATGCCCTTTCTGCGTAGATTCCGCGTTTCCTTAACCCCATACTAATTGGTGCCTTCCTCCTTCCTCTCTTTGGATCGCGTTTGTTGCTGCGGGTAGGGAGGCTAAAACTAACGAATAATCTAATCTAATCTGTTGTGATCAGGTATCCACTTTACTGATGCAATGTTGTTAAGGCAGTCCACATTGTAATATCGTAAAATTGCAGGGAGTGAAACATACAGCTTATTAATCAAGACTATATCTAAGTAACTTGTTTCAAAAATTTGTTTTCTTTTCAAAAAAGTTTATCAAACTATTAGAAGTAATGAAGGATTTACAACATACATCAAACGTTTCGACGTGCTGCGTACGTAAACTTATGTATATTTATTGTCTTTAACTCTCGAATTTGTTTACCCTGTAGGCATAATATTAAATGCGCATCGCAATAGTTGAATCCAGCTCCTTTATTCAAAAGTTTTACTTAATTTTACCCCTATTTCATTGACTTCGGATCAATACAGTACACGGATACTCTGTTAGCTTTCAGAAAGAATCGAAAGAAAAAATAAACACACACAATGCATCGATAGCCATGTCGAAATCAGTGGCTTATGTTTAGCTTTAGCTTTACATGGCCATTGCTTAACACTCGATCAATAATTTTCAGAAAGTAAGCAGCAATGTTCATTTAACCATCACCATATACATCACTATATAATTTGCTATGGTATCTAGTAGTTGTAGTATAGTCATTGTTTAGCATACATTTCTTAATTTATCAGTTTCTTGGAATTCACCTCTCAGGACTAGACCCATATTTCATGAGGACTTCAGTAGTATTCATTGTTTGGTCACAGCCTATAATTTATTATGGCACCAGGAGCAGCAGGAGTCAAAGCTCGCTTGCCCTGCCTCTTCAGCACCGGACTTGGAGCTGCCAATCCACCTCCCTAAAATTGTCTCTGTAGTGCAATAATTGCAATATACGCTACTGTTGGTGTTACTTTTGTTAGCTTGAAGAAAGCAAGGACACGAGCTCATAGAAAGGCTGACTATAAAGACTATTGAGAGCCTAATGCGGATATAGTAGAAGATGTTCCGCGTGTTCTAAAGACAGCGAGCTTGCTTCGCATGGACGGCCCAGGACATCAAATATGGGCAGCGACCACAAAGCCAGAAAAAAAGACCTCCAGCTGAGGCCTCTTGTTGTTAGTTTAAAGGTGTCGGCTCTTTGCTCATTGTCACCTGAAGGTGTATCGGATCGGCCAGTGTTCTCTCAGATTCCAGGAAAAGAGAAACAAAAATTGAGCACTCGGACCTCAGAGCGCTGAGAAGAACTCAAAGAGCAAGTCCAACACCCCCTATCGTTAGGCTGCGCCTTTTGTGGGTCCGGCGCACCATTGTGCAGTCGAGGGGCTAGTGGTGGAGTTTCTGTCTCGAGCTTTTGTCGTCCTCGAGTTTAATGATGTGACTGCCAAGTCTGGTGGAGAGACTCAAGCTGGGGCCGTGCACTTGCTTGCCCAGGCCGCGCGCCTTTTGTTTCCGCCTAAAAGGAGGAGAGAGGCGAGCGGTTAGGAGCTCTTGAACGAACAATGTCGAGCGTTTTCTGCACAATGCATGATGACCCAAAGAAAATTCTTCGAGCTTCATTACCATCCTTGAAACATATCTGCGATACATTTACACTATTTCCAGACAATGACTCTCGAGGGTCTCCCACTAAGCTCTAACCTCTCCTACTTGAGCTAAAAATTGTAATTAAAGCAGTAATGGTGTCTGTGAAGGACGTGAAAACTATGCAAGCTCTTGAGTTCATTATCTTGTTCTTTGAGCAGCAACAAAGCGAACACGCAAAGCAACCAGGCGGTCTTGTCAGACTCAAGTGCCCTACACCACACAAGTTTGGGAGGCTGTTAAAAACAATTTTTCCATCGGCCTAAACCTTGGGGACTTCACCAAACTCGAAACAATATTTTCAAATTTTATTTTTCGTGACCTGGATGCAATTGAATCACGAATGCGAATTTTGCTCAAACTCATTAGGTAATTTTTAGGTTACTCTGTTGATATTTTCGCGAACATAATTTTAATTTAAGGATTTGACAGATTTTCAAATCTTAGAACAAAATTTTTGTGCACAAAAAGTTTGCAAACGATTCCCATCAGATTTTTGCAGGTGACTTATGCCTTGCTGCATGCTTTTTTGCAGCATTTGTTCAGCGCACATGTCCTCTCAACGAAGTGTCTGATCCTTTTGAACACAATTCAAAGCGACATTCATCGTGAGGAGGTGTTAAATTTCGATTTATATTTTCATCACTTTTTCAAAAGCCACTCTCTATAGAGGGCACATTAAAAATGCATCTTGCAATTTTCTAATCTTGAAATGTTTCAGAAAGCATGCATGAGGCATATGAATGCTATACTCTGAAAAAATCGCTATCGTAGCTATATTGGAACGTGACGTCCATAACCTCGAAGTCCCCCCCAAGAGACGGCAGAGCGCGTATTGCCGACCGTCCCAAAACTGCATACGACAGCGCGGCTCCGGCAAGACCTCAACGCCACATGCGTTGCAATCTGTTGCACATTTCCAATTAATGTCTAGAACTAAGAATCAAGAGAACAGAGATCTTTCTTCGTTTGGAAACAGCTTTGTTGTAGTTATGGAGGCTTGAACTAACTTTCAGAGTCATTTAAAACACTTACAGCGATTGGTTAAATTGAAGTTCAATATTCAACTCAAATATAAAATCAGTAGTAATGAGCGAATATGAAATAACAAACATCAGTTGGATCGAGCCTTCATTTAGGTTCGATTGATTATTCATAGAAACCGAGTTAGTGATTCAATTTTCAGTCAGCAGCATTTTGAAAATCCCCTCCGCGGCTCGGTAGCTCTCGTTGGGCTCAAAGTGTTAATCTAGTCTAGTCTAATCTAGCTCTGCAAAAAGGTTGCATGAATAGGAATGTTTTGCATGTAAAGATGTTTCCATCGTAGTAAGTATTACTTTACTTCCATGATTTGTTACCGGCAGCGGTAAGAGATGGACGGGTCACCTACTTGATGAAATTAGCAATGGTTTGTTTTTCGATACCTCTTAAGAGGCAGAGGATAGACATAGGCTTAGGTTAGGTAGGTTTGTCTATCCTATGCAATGCTATGAGGACTGACGCCCTTTGAGTGATACCGTTAAGTTACCTCAGCCCCCGATAGACCTTCTGGTATGTCTTTCGTGCTCACTTGCATAGCTTCTCTCAGTTTTCATGCCTTCTTCGCTATCTCTTCTAGTCTGTATTTCCTCCCTCTTTCTCTCTTGTTGTTTTCATGCGTGGATAAATATTCTGTGGTGACTAGTAGAGACAGATTGTGTGCATTGAGTCTCAGTTTTCTGGATTCCATTGTATATGATCCCTTCTCTTCTCTGTCATGGGAGTGCCTTTGCTGTGGCCTGGGGTTTTAAATTGGGTAATATAGATAGAATAATCTTTCATATCTATGTGAAAACTAGTTAGTGAAGAACTAGATTCTAGTTTTTCATTCACTAGTTTTCTCTACTTCATTGAAGGTCAGGAAGGTTCCAACTTACGTTTTTAAATTAACAGAATAAGCATTTTATAAGGTCACAGAATTCAATGATCCGGATGAAACTATCACGTGAATTCTAGGTGCTAGCCAATGTTGAATTTGTTTCAATACCAATCATTCAGAGGTTTAATTCACGCTCTATTAATTCACTCAAAACTCCATTAAATTATCCCGCTTCAGTTCATTCACAAATTTGAAAGTAACTCTCAATTTAAATCGATAATAATAATTTTCGTCAAGTTCTTCTGCCTACCACCTCATTCATTCGGCTACTGACTTTCTTTTAAGCATCATAAAAACATTCTCTACTCAGTCTACAACCCCGTGTTTATTCACTGTTTTGATTCCTACGTCATAAGTAGATCGATGGCTAATTCGTGCATCTACGAGCCAAGACGCGGTAGCATTCGCGGTTTTGTCAATCATTTGATGCTGTTGTACCAAGAGTTACACTACTTTCGTGTCTTATATTTGCTCTGACAAATCTGTATTTTTTCTTAAATTACCATTTCCATACATTTTATTTTCGACGTTCCAATATGCTGGTGTGCTGGAACAAGAAGTTCATCGAGACCTGAGGTATGAGGGCTACCAGAAGTCAGAGTCCTTCGTAAACGAACCAAGAAATACGAAAAGTATTACTTGTGCCACCATTTTTTATTTCAATATTTTCCTTATTTTCTCTTCGTTTTGTCCCCAAAAGTACAAGTAACATTTGAGCTGCGGTTCTTGCAGCATCAAATCGAAATATGCGCAGCTTACCTGTACATCACTTCCCTTTCCTACTTTCTCACTCGCGGAGCTAACGCTCTGAAAGTTCATATAAGAAACTTGGGATCTAAGTATTTATAGTAACTAGTGTTTGTTTGTCTTAACTGATAATTTATATAAATATTTTGAAAATAAGGGGTAATATCCAGTTGATTTGTTGACTCCAGTTATCGGGGTTTTAAAACTATCTGGAAATTTGAGTCAGTGCATATTTAGGAGAACGAACTTTTATATACGTTTTTATCAGACTCTGCAGTTCAGTTATGAATAAATGTTACGGGTATTCAACCAGTTCTTGCCAACATATAATTATTGCTTCAAAACCTTTCAGTATTACCAAACATCTTGAATATAATTGGATTGCAGCCTAGTGACGCTGCACAGTCCTACAGTCCTACATGAGCACTGTCTACTCAAGTGCTGTTTGTTCCTGGCGGATCCAGTGCAGCACCGCATATAATTAGGCTTCAAGACATAACAGCAATTGAATTTATTTGTGAAAAGACGTTAACACGACAATATTGATTTGATAGTTGCGAGTCAAGATGGCGCCTAAGAGGTGCGCCAGTTGTCATTGCAGGGCAGGTTGTCACCTGCCGGTGTATAAATCACTCCTGCGCATCGATTTCACGTCATCCAGGATGTGGTCTCAATGCCTACAACTGCGTATCTTTTCTTGTCGTGTCATGCATGGCTGAGGAGCATCCAACAGTGCACGGTATGAGTTAGATCGCTATAGAATTATGGAATCGTAATGATGGTATTAAGGCTACGTTTTGGCTACAGTGACTCGGGCAGAGATTTATGTTTGCCGGTTAGTGAACAAAACTATGATTAAAGAAAAGCAAAGGTTTAGACATACGATTGCCAGTTAAACTAATAGCGTGAGACATGAGCGTAAAATGAATATCGGGAAAATTTTTCAAACATTGGTATTCTTGACCCATCTGACTGACACCCCAGGGAGGTACAACTATTGCGCTTCCAGGGGGAGTATGTGAGGTCCCTAGCTAAAGCTTAGGTAGGCTTTCTTTTTGTTGAAACAGAATAACTTTTTTGTTTTGTTACGAAACATCTTTTTTTCGTTTCACTTCTGTCCTGTTTTTCAGTACCTACTACTTTCTTATTCAATTATAATCTTGTCTCATGAACTTCTTTCTTAGCCTACTGTATTTTGGCACTTTGTGCCTAGATTCTGCGTTCCCTTGACACCATACTAAGTGGTACCTCCATCCTTCCTCTCTTTGAGCATCTTAACTGTGGTAAAGGGAGGCTAAGACTTTTTTTATAATCAGTCAATCAAACGCATCTGACCGACTAATAATTACAGAACAACGTATCCAATTCATGAAAAATTTCTCGTGTCCTGTGCTTACGTATTTCTTTGTAGAACATATGAAAATATTACCTGAATCCACTGTTTTGTATGCATAAAATAACTGCTTCATATTAGCCATCTTAAATCCCCGTTAATAAGCGGGATAAGATTCCTGACTTCTACGTTTCTCGACTAACGTTAAGAAAGACAAAGTTTGCCTTAATAAGACAGCTAATCTTTGCCGAGTTGAGTGATTTATGCAAACCAAGATTTACACGTTATAGAAATTTTGCGGGTTCGATATTTTGGCATTCACGCTGTTCAAGTTTCTAAAGTTTATTCGACAATCTGCTCAGCGATCCTCCAGCTATAATCCAGGACTGGACGTGATGAAATTGCCTAAGTGAAGGTATGCAATCGATTTAAGCTATATGCTGTTGCATTTGTATGGCACAAATTGTTCTTTGTTTCTTTTCATTTTAAGGTATCACTACCCCCAGGGGGAAAATGTGAGTTCCATAGCTGAAAGTTGGGTGGGCCATCCGTTTGTTGAAATAGAATAGGTTTTTGTTTTGTTACAGATCATCTTTTTCGGTTCATTGCTCCCCTGTTTTTCAGCACCTACTACTTTTTTCTTCCACTTTTTTTGTTCCATAAACTTCTCAACCTACTGGTTCTATTTGCAGGGAATTAGTGAGGACGTTTTACACGTTTTACGGAGATTCAGCGTTCCCTTGACTCCGTACTGAATGGTGTCTTTCTTTTTCATTTCTTTGGTACAGCTTTGGGTCAACATTGATTTCACTGTTGTCAACGATTTTTAGAATTTCGTTAACAGATTTAGGTGAAAGGGCACATTTTAAGACGTTTACACGAAAGACATTTTGCTCGCAAATGCTTACTTTTCAAGATATTTAACTTTGAAGTTATAAAAACGTGGTATATAAAATTGAACAAACGGACACGTAAATAAGCTGAAACACGGTTTTGCCGTATCCATAGGTGAGGTTAGGTTAGACAAAGTTAGGTTAGGTTAGGTAAAGTTAGGTTAGTTAAATAAACTAACCTAAGCTAACCTAAGTAAACCTAAAATAACTTAACTTAGTCATACCGAGGCCGATTTCTGCCAAGAAACCTCGCGTGTTCCGCATCCGCGAAACGCCGGAAGGGCCATATCGAAACTGCCGTTTATGCTATTTTTACCTGAATGTTATTTATGCTATACCTCGAAAATTAAGCATTTGCGAGCACAAAATCATTCATGGGAAACGTCTTAAAATGTCTCCAATTACCTGAATGTGGTAACGAAATTTTAAAAATTGTTAACAGTAAAATCAACATTGACCCACTTTTGTTGTGGTAAGGAAGGCTTGAGTTAACTCATCAGATCTAATCTATTCTAAGCATGACTTGGAGCAGAACTAATCTCGCGAACAAAATTTTTTAGCGAGTTCTTTTAAATTTGTGCGTAAATGAAATTCTGAAAAATAATCCCTAATGGGATCAAATGACCGTGGCACAGCTTCTTTTGCGTTTTCATCAACTATCTACAAAACTGTGTTCAATATGAGTTCGGTTGCCCATGATTGGTTCAGATCATACCTAACAAATCGGAAGCAATACGTTGTCATTGACGACGCAAAATCGGACCCACAAAAAATTAGCCATGGAGTTCCACAAGGATCTGTTCTTGGGCCTCTCCTTTTTCTGATTTTTATCAATGATATTATTAAATCTACATCATTTTTTAAATTCATACTTTTTGCCGATGACAGTACGCTTTCTGCGGTCCTTCCGAACGAAAATCCCACTACGATTGCGGAGAGTATAAATAATGAACTCCATAAGGTTTCACTGTGGCTTAAAGCTAATAAAATAAGCCTCAATATCGATAAAACAAATTATATTACGTTCTCATACAAGAAAAATATATCTCTACCATCCATTAAAATTGGCGAAGGTGAAATCAAAGAAACCAACTCATGTAAATTTCTGGGCATCATAATAGATAAACATCTGACCTTCAAAGAGCACATCACTCATATTAGTTCTAAATTATCAAAATCCATCGGAATCCTGAATAAAGTTAAAAATTTCCTGCCTGAAACAGCCTTACTAATGCTTTATCGAACGCTCATTTCACCATACCTGCAATACGGAATAGAAGCATGGCATGGAACTGATAAAAATAAAACTAATATAATTTTTACTCTGCAAAAAAGAGCCATCAGAGCGGTAAAGAACCTAGAATATAATGCTCACACAAATGATTCATTCAAAAATTTACAAATACTTAAACTCTCGGATCTCTACAAAATCTCCATCTGCAATTTCATCTACAAAACATTAGCTAATGATGGCGACAATAGCCTTCAACAGTTATTAACTGCGCAAACTGGTCATCACGACCATTGAACACGAAATAAAAGTAAATTCATGCTTCCTTATTATTCAAAGGCCCGCTCGCAACATAGTATACTATTCGTTGGAACAAAAACCTGGAACTCAATACCTGCGGAGATCCGTGAAAGTAATTCTTACAAGGTATTTAAAAGAAATCTTGAGTCTCACTTCTTATCAGAATACTAGTCGTGTAAGATCACCAAGTCAAATCCTGCCTCCTACATGTCTGGTCCTAATAATGCAATTTGCCATGAGTAATATCGCCGATTTTCAGTCTGCTCCCAAATCGTTATCGAATATACTGTTAAATATTGTCCATATGACCTATATTGTAAAATTAAACATCAATATCGAGTTCATTATCCTGTTGATCAGTCTAATGCGAAACTAGGCTAAGTGAATTAGGTTAAACATTATTGTACGCCCTAGAATAATGTAATGGTAGGATGCCCTAGAAGTCGCTGAACTTATTCGGGCCCACAGGTAGCTATACTCAACTCTGACCATTGTATTAGACTTAAGAAACATTCTACCTCTGTATCTCCTGTGGTAAATAAATTGTTTAAAATTGTTTAAATTGTTTAAATTGTGATGGGAAAAAAATACTCCCCCTATGAATTTAAAATAATTAGTTCCCTTTCCGTGTAGTTTAAAGTTGTTTAATTCAAATTTACCCAACGATTACATCTAATTTGACCAAGAGCAGTTCCAGGTGTTCATTGAGTTTCTGCTCTCGGAGTTAGGAGTTTTTTTTATTAAAAATAAATCTACACTTTTGACGGAATGAAATGTTTTTGCTCTGCTTGAGTGTGTTTTTCAGTTTTGACACACAAAACAGAAAGCTTATAGGTTAGATACACGTCTCAACTCTCCAACAAGCCTGTATGGGGAATGAAAAATCGGTTACGGGCAGTAATGTCCTCTCAAGTTACCCAAGTCGACATAGAAAGAGACTAAATGTTTTGTATTTTATAATCAATTTTTTTGAAATATTACTAAGCGAAATGAATTTATTAGAGAAATACGTTATTTTGTCTCCAGTAAACAACCTCAACATTTTCACCCATGTTTCAGAATTCAGTCTAAGCATCAATGATTATTTTTTGAAGTATTAGTGTGTAATTGTAGAGAGCGAGAACGTGTAATGATATTTAATAAAATATAAAGAGTGCTCTCTTTTCGGTGATATCAGGTTTGGGTGGCAATATAGGGAAATATTAACCCGTTCCCAGCATATTGGGGCATAAGTGTACCTGGTAAATTGCATCTTCACGACCTTTTTAAACAAAAATATTCTAATACCAGGTGAAATGTTATTGTGCACCAATTGAATATTTGTTATTTTTTAGGAAGAATAAAAATATATTCGATAGTTAAAGTCGATTCCCTAATTCTGCTACCAACAATCTAACCAAACCAACCGAACCACTGCGAAAACGTTGTGAACGTGCTGATAACATCAGATTTACGAATTGCATGCTTGACTCAAAATATCCTCCATACTCTAAGGAAGTAAGGTTAATTTTCTTTCGCTGATATGCCAGGATTGTGCAGATGTACTTCGTGTGAGCTTTAACCTCTTGCCGCCTGAATTTGTTTACTATTACAACAACCTTCATTAGATTGGCATTTGCATCAAGTTGGTAGCGACTTTAGAATGAGGAAAGAACAGCAGCCCCTCAGAAGTAAATTTCATAGAACTGGGGTAGAAATTCGATCAAAAATTAAACATATTTTAGAGCTATTTATAGAAGTGGGCTGTGAATTTCAACGGGACAGTAAAAGGTTAAATAGGTGCCTTGTAGCTGCTCAATCTTGCGCCAGTTGCTGCTGTAGTATTGCCCTAAATCTATAGTTATATTTTTCTTTCTCATAATCGAAAATTGATTTATTTTCATGCTCATTTCAAATTCAAGTACTTGAATTTGTGTTCATAAACTCGAGGTGAAAATATTTCTAACGCTGCTAAAAACTGCTCAAATGCGGTGCCAACTTACGACTCGTAAATTTATGAAAATGTTGCTCCTGAACTCACTAGGTTGATGGTAAATAGTTGATGTTCACGAACAGTTTCCCATGAATAAATGTTTTATCCTTCGTTGAAATATCTATGGTAATTAGAGCTCCCAGGGGAACCATGTGAGGGCCCGAGCTAAAGGTTAGGTAGGCTTCCTTTTTGTTGTAATAAAATAGGTTTTTGTTTTGTTACGGACCATTTTTCTCGGTTCACTGCTGTCCTGTTTTTCAGCACCTACTACTTTCTTCTTCACCTTTTTTCTTGTTTCATGAACTTCTTTCCTAGCTCACTGTTTCTGTGCACCTTGTGCATAGATTCCGCGTTCCCTCAACTATATACTAAATGGTGCCTTCCTCTTTCCTCTCCTAGAACATCTTTGTCGTGGTTAATGGAGGCTAAAACTTTCTTATATAATAATAATAATAATAATAATAATAACCTTCGTTGAGAAATAACACAACTAATCTATTTCTGTACGGTAAACCTTCCTATCGGAACATTGTAGGGGCCTTAATGCATGTTAGTAAATTATTATTGAAGTCATTATACCGAAATGATACACGAGTAGAGTATAACTGAGTACACTAATACAGGGTGTCCCAAAAATGTACTCACACGTTAAGTCACGATTACTTGAGTATTTTTTGTTTGGATTTCAAGTGCAACTGTCTTCTGTGGTGAAATTTAATTTCCTTAAATTTGATGTTCTTTTCTTTGAACTAACACATTAACACGTTGACTGCGGAGTGGGACAATGTGCCCCACTAGGTAAATGGTTCATATATGCGCAAATGTAAATGTACAACGTTTCAAACCATTTCAACCATTAGCGAACCTCTTCTCAAAGGAATTGTATCATACGATGAAAATATTATTGAGCACCTATATTTTGTACATTTCTTACAAAGGATGGAAAATTATTCGAGCAGGTAAGTCGATTTTACCAGTCAGTTTTTTACAACCTTCCAAAATCAACTTCACGACCTGCACAACCGTAGTCAACGTGTTGAACTTGAATCTATATCAAGAAACGCCAACATATATAACTTGAGTAGTGAGCAGTCAAAGAATGAGAACATTTTCAGACGCCCTGTATAATGAAACTGTTAAGAGTTGCTTATTGCACGCACCTCACCAAATAATTCCATTCTGTATCAAATAAACTGGAATGACTTTTTTTGCTATAGATGATGGCTCACAGTTATTGTATTCATTTCTTTATTCGCGATTGAAAAAGAGCAACCAAGAGTAAAATGATTTCCATTTTAACTTATGCTAAAGAAATAGTTCACAAAAGGAACCTATTGTTTACCCAGAATTTATAAACCTATATAAGTGTTTTTTATAATAAGCTTTGCGGAAGCCCTCAATCCGATACAGAAAACTATTTGAGCTGTTTAATGAGCGGCTATCGCTTGCTTTTAGTTGTTTAGAATTAGGTCTTTTACTTCTCTCATTTACAAAAAAGTAGTTTGTGTTTTTGTTTTGAAACTGGAAACCATTTCTTGTAGATGCAAGACCGTGATAAAAATTAGACCATCGTTTCCTAGCTCATACTTTTTTCATGTGAAAACTCACAAGTCTCACTTGAGGTATTCTTTTTACCCAGTTGAGTATTAAACTTAAAATGCTTCCTAAAACGTTAATTATAATGGAATTTTGAATGAAACTCGATGAAATGCCACCATAAATTGAGAAGCGTGTTCCTCTGGAAGAATTTCTTTTGGTATTATACTTTTCGGTGAAGTTGGATATCTGAGGTATGGGCATTTGCATTGAGAAATGAAATAATGTGAAGAAGGCCGGACAACGGACTTGGGTCCGATTCAAAAATTGCTTTTTGGGTCATCAAAGCTTTGTGAATCAGAGATGGACTAGACCATGGGCCTATAGCAATGCAAGTATTGCTTGCGGGGCAATGTTCCATTAATGAACAACAGAGCTGGCTACGAGCATGTTCATTCAAGTATCATTTTAAGGTCAAAGCTCTATAAATAGGTGGCAGTCCAGGCCACGAGTCTATTAGATCTGACCCTCGCAGGCCTCCGCATTGTGTACGAGCTCGACTCATTACAGAATCTCCCAGAGAACAACGGGCGAATTAGTGATGCATTATTGGCTTCGTTGAAGTGACCACTCCAACTCGCCTCACTAAACTGATGAGAAACTAACGCGATTGAAAGTCGCGCCGTGAAACAAAACTAATGATCGAACTGCAATTATTGGAAAGTGACTGCGCCCGCTAAAAAAATTGAGGTCGTTTGGACGTTTTTGCTGCATTGATGAAGTGGAACCGAGACATTTTTGACTTTGAAACATCTAAACTACTTTCAAGTGGATATTTGTTCCGAGAAATAGGCACTCTTGCTCGTAAACTGTTTCTGTATTTAACTATTATACATGTAAGGATTACATGCATCATTGGACCCCTTATTGGTATACAACTATTGTATCTGTGGGAATTAGCACTCCCAGGGGGAATATGGGAGGTCCCGAGCTAAAGGTTAGGTAGGTCTTTTATGGAAAAAAAATGCATTTTTTATTTTGTTACGGACCATCTTTTCCGGTTCACTGCTGTCCTGTTTTTCAGCACCTCTGACTTTCTTCTTCAACTTTTATCTTGTTTCATCAACTTCTTTCTTAACTTGCTGTTTCTATACCCCTTCTGCATAGATTCCTTATTCTCTTACCTCCATACTAAATGGTGCCTCCCTCCTTCTCCTCTTCTATACGCTCTTTTTTGTAGCGGCTAGGGAGACTTAAACTAACTTATAATCTAAACTAAACTGCTTAAATGAAGTAATTTTCCCTGCAATGGCACCCCTCTGAAGTGTAGGATGGGCAATAGGAGGTATTATATTCGGTATCTCTCAGGAGATACAACCATTGTATCAATGGTAATTGGCACTTCCGAGTTCAGAGTTAGGTGAGCCTTCTTCTTGTTAAAATAAGTTTTAATTTTTTTCTTGTCGAAGACAATTTTTTTTGTTCAGTGCTGTCTTATTTTTGAGCTCGTATTACCTTCTCCTCACTTTTCATTTTGATTTAGAAACTTCTTTTTTTACTTAATATTTCTACGCTCAAGGGATCTTGAGTGGGGACTCACCTTCTGCAGTTATTCAGCGTTCTCTTGGCTCCATACTAAATGGTGCCGACATCCTTCTGCTCTCTGTAATATTTTTGTTATTGCTAGGGAGCTTACGCTAACATATTATTTAATCTAATTTAATTTTTTCCGTAAATGAAACTGTTAAAAATCAATTTTTCGGGACATAAAGTCAACTTTATTTATCTTACGAGTATATAAAGTATTGAGGGTTACGCTTCATGATAAAATATCTTTTTCTCTCCGAGCTCGTTATTTGGCATATTAGTTGATTCGTAAGAATGAAATATTGTTCTGAAAGTCGATCTCATAGTCTTAGACGCAGAATAATTTAAATCTGCCCATCGTACTTTCAACATGAAACCCTCATATCACTAGTTTCCTAAGCTCGTTTTTCAGTATAAGTGCACACTAACGAGAGTGTCATCAATGATGCGTCGCTAGGGTCATGCTTTCTTAGTTACTTGTATTTATATGCATTGTCAAAATCAGATTAACGCAACGAAGGGAACGCATTTTTTCGTGCTTTTCTCTCAGTCAATTAATTGTTTAGACAATTGGCACGGGTATTACGATACCCAAGAACAAGTATCATCTCTAAGGATCCTTAGTGTTAAGATATTCTAAATACCAGTGTAATATATTTCGTGTATCAACTTGATTGAAAATAAACTGTTTTCATTTTATATTATTTTTTTCCACTAAAGAGTAGGAAGCCCGAACTTATTGAGCCAAGTTAGAAAACTTCAACTTTTAAATGATTGAAATTTTGGATATATATATATTGTTCTTTCTTATGTTGGCTTAATTTTGAAATAAACTCGTGAAAAATTAAAGTCATTATTCAAAAAGTTCGTTACACTACACTTTAATTATCCAACTTTTATTGAGCATCATTGTAAAATACTGTGTATTAAATATGGTAAAATAAGTGTTAATAGACCATTATTTTATGTCAAGGTGTACTGAGTTTAGAGATAACTTGAGTAAATCGTTTTTACAGCTCAAGATCATTTTTATTGAAAATCACGCCATTACAATTGATTTCAGGACTTGAAATCAAATTAATTTGCCACATATGCTGCACTCAGAGTTGTGTTCTCATTCAGAACAATGAAAAAAGTGTCCGTATTTCATTTAGAATCTTTAAATTTAAATTAGGCTTGAAAGGATGAAAGTTTCTCTCATATTTAAAAGGAAGTGAGTCCCGAGTTGGAACAACAACTGATTTCCACGAGCAATTAATCAGTTGAATCATCTCTTAAAGTAATTATAATGGACAGAATGTGTTATAACTAATCTTTGGCCCGACTCAGTTCTGTGACTTCGACGGCATGCCATGGAAAGCACATTCTACATTTTTAATTACATTTATTCTATTCTAGAATATATTCTTCTATTCTATTTTCTATTTTAATTATACATATTCTAGAGCACTTGAACCTGCACTAAATTTGCTTAAGACGAGAGTTTGACAGGAGAACGATATCAATTCAATTTTCCAATTTAAGTTATGATGCAAGCGAGAGCTGCTCGTTAGAAATGGATTTGGGTCTACCGAGAGCAGCACGTTCATAAACAGATTTTGTTTTAGTTCCATTGCAGAGGAATAGGCCCGTGGTTTTGAATCATCTAATAGAGGAGATAACAGATTCTTAACGTAAATTAACAGCTATAATATCTTGATGTCTTGAGCTGAAAAACCATTTACAAAGTATTCGAATTTTAAATTGCATTATTTTATCGCTTAAATCATTCCTCATGTTACTGATTGAAATTTAACTGCATAACCTCAGTATTACATAACTTCTGTGCTTTTACTTTGCTCCCAAAATAAAACTTACTTCCAATTTAATAAATGTATACGAACGTGGCTTAGCTCAACATTTTGGAAACATGGTTGACGTCAGGGATAGGCAGGACTCCCTAGCTCTTTTTTAAAATTAACATCTGTCATAAATTAACATCTGTCAATTAACAAGGACGATGCTCTCCTTAAGCTTTAATGCTTTAATTTAATTTAATTTCATTTTTAATTTAATAAAAAAGCTTTAATTTAATTATCAATGACCCTTACATTTCATTAATAATTACCTTTATAATTCATAAAGCCAGTGTACTACCAATATATGTTGACAGTTTTTGTTCATCTTTTAAGAAGGTTTTATAATTTTTCCTAGGTGAAGAGAAGTTGAGAAGTCCTTTTTCTATTCCTTATCTTTCCTCAGGTTATTTCTTACGATTCATCAGAGCTTTGGCTGTCATTTTAAATATTGAAAGAGCAAGATTATTTTTCATGTCTATTAGCATTTTTCTTATATTCATTTTCAATACGTATATATATGAATATGTGTGTTAGTGTGTGCGTGAGTATGTATGTGTGCGCACGCAAACATAAATGTCTATGTATCAGAGTAAACATGCACACGTTTCGCACACATATATGCGCACATGTACATATATAGGTTTCTATTTCTACTTTTTGCATAAAAAGCAAAACCTCAAGACACGTTACATTTTACCTAAAGCTCTGCGATCAGTTAACACTGCACCAAATCTCAGAAATAAACAAATTGATTGCGCTTGCTTAATGATTTATAAATCGATCTATCACGACCCCGAAGGGCATTTCTGTGAACAGAAGAAATTAAAAGTATAAACAGACAAATGAAATAAAGCGCTCGTGCAAACATTATCTCTATATTTGTATGCCGAGCAAGCCATGCATTTTATTTTTGAGTGTAAGTTTGTTTACGCACTTCTAGATGTGCGTGCTGTGTTGCGCGATGTTCTTTACAAATTATTTCGAGACTATCTTTTTCTCAATACTTGATTGTCATTTACGGTGGTGTTTCAATCTAGTACGGTGTAGCGTTTTTTGTATTTTTCATACTTCGATAATCTTATAAATAATTCGAAAACTACTAAAGAATTCTTCGAAACTCCCAAGTTCTTAGTTGAAATTATCGAAGTAGGAAAAAGGCAAGAAGCGCTGTACCGGAATCTCTTGGAATATAAAATATCCAAGAGATAATATTTCTCATTTCTCATTCAACTACCCTCGACAGAGTTAGACTATTAGCACGCCACGTATGGTTTGTCTATTATTTCGCCTCATATAGTTTTCTATTGATATACCTCGTATGGTCTATCTATCTGTACACCTCTGATAGTATTGTCTAATAGTACATCTCGTATAGTTTGTCTATTATTATGCCTCGTATGGCTTATCTATTTGTGCACCTCGGATGGTTTGTCAATTAGTACTCCTCGTATGGAACTTTGTTAGACTATTAGCACACCACGAATGGTTTGTCTATTAGTACGCCTCATATATTATGTCTATTAATATGCCTCGTATGGTCTATCTATTTGTACACCTCTGATAGTATATCTATTAGAACACCTCGTATAGTTTGTCTATTATTATGCCTCGTATGGCTTATCTATTTGTACACCTCGGATGGTTTGTCAATTAATACTCCTCGTATGGAACTTTTTTTTTAGGACGCCTTATATTAGGAAACCTTTAAAAGCCAATATGTTGGCATGTATCTCATGTGGCAACTTGGAAATAAACGGTTTTGTTTGTTTGTTTGTTTGTTTGAGGGAGTCTTACATTGGTGAATTGTTATAAATTCAGCGTTTATGAAGACAATAAAATAATTGTTATCGAATGTAGACCACTCCATTTTATTTCCACTGCAATATTAAATTTTCTCCCGTGGCAAGGCATAGAATGGTGAATAGATGTAAGCATGGTGGAGTTGGTGTGTTTGTAAACGGGTGCCTCCACAGGAATACTGTAAGCTCACTTCGGCCATAAATAGGCTTCCGGGACTTTGAGCTTTGGTGCGTGCTTTTATTCTTTCAGTTTTCATGCTATCTTCGCTGTCTTTTATTTGTCTTTTCTTCCTCTTTCTTCCCGAATTGTTTTTGTATTCAGGGTTTGCTGTATGAGAACACACCTTATGCATAGATTCCCCGTTGTCAACAGTCAACGTTCAAAACTCTCTTTTCTTCACCGTTTAAGATCGGCGTTGTCGTAGGTGGGGAGTCTCAAACTTACTGCTGAAACAGTAATAATTTATATTGGCAACGAATGATTATTCAAAAACTGTAATTATAATTATTTTCTTCGAAATCGTGCTTATCATCGGTATCATTTCACGGATAATGACACCCTAAATAATAATCAACTCTGCAGTCTATTAGGAATCAAAAATATTAATGCTCAGCGCAAGCAAAAATTTTTTTTTTTTCGCAAAGGCGAGTTATAGTTATTATAGTCAGTTATTCTCGGGAACTTTGTTCTCTTCGAGTGAGATTTTGAAATTTTGAGCTACACTCGAGACAGAGAAAGAGGTTGTGCTTATAATGTCTATCCTCGTCACTGTACCTTGTGAACTTACGTTCCTTAGCAATGACTTCAATTACCCCTCGCAGAAACAGAACATTTGTTTCAGGTGTTTATCGTGAGCTAAGTTTCGTAGTTGCGCTGGCCTTACCATTCCGTTCTTCACTTTTTCCTCTCTTGCGTACCGTGTCACAACCCATTTCCCAATTTCACGAGTCTTCGTTTCTTATTCTTATTCTTTTCACTGTTTTTGTCTCGTGGAGACATTTTCTCCTGCGAGCGTGTCGGAATCGGGATGTGGTTGTCAGGGCACGTAGCAAAATTCGGCGTACATAATGTTCCACTTGGACTGAACTTTCACTGTGCGTGATCGAGGTTCACTAATTGTCGCATCTCCTCAAGAAGCATAGGAAAAGCAATAGGCTTAGGTGAGTTTGGTTTGTTTATCCTTCACGATGGAGATAGGCGCCCCCACAGGAGATACTGTTGGGTTACTTCAGTTGCAGTGAGGTCTTTATCATTTCTATATTACGGACCCACTTTGCGTCTTCCTGCGCTCATACCTTCTTTCGTTATCTATTTTTTGTCTTTTCTTCCTTTTCCTTTCGAACTTGCTGCTTTTGTGCGCAGGATTTCCTGAGTAAGAACATACCTTGTCCATTGAGTCCACATTTTCATCAGTCCAAACTAACTCGTCCCTTCTCTTTCATATGTGAAAACATTTTTCCAAAGGAAACGAAGCCTAAAAATATCACAGCCACTTCAAATACAGCAACGGTGTTAAACTTTTTATAGAAAATAGCTTGTTCATTTAACATCTGAAGTTCTCACACTAGTTTGACACAGAGAAAATTACGTTTCCCTGTAAGTTTTTTTCACGAGCATTTGCTGGACGCTATTTATTCAATATTTGTAATGGTACGTGCACACTCATCCATCAACTCGGAAGTCAACTTGAGACATGATCAATGGCCAAAGGCAAAAATCGTCTGAGTCTTGGAGAAATTTTTCACACAGGAAGGTTTGTCTGGAGGGCGGCCAGAAAAGAGCATGCCTCAATTATCCAACAATTCTCGAAAATTTGAGAGCGGGGTTCGATAGGCCCCCGTGCCAACCAGTGAGGTATTGTGAGCAGGAGCAGTGTGTTGGATAATTACAGGGGCAGCTAATGACTTTAATATGAAGTGAGACGGGCATTCGCTGCGGCGCGTTATGGGTCTTGCGTGTCCTGGCCGCAGTTGCGCTGCGCTGCGGCCGGACGTCTTGGGGCAGCGTTTGCTTTGTGGCGGCAACGAGGTGTTGGGTGTGAGCCGAGGTGTGGAGCGGTGCCTGGTCCTCATTTACAAATTTAACTCGTCATGAATTCTTGATGGCGTTGTTCAAGGCACTTTTAGTTGAAACGGAGATATAGTAGTATATGATAAAGAATGGCAAATTTATTTTTAACTGCTGTTAAATATTTCAATTTAATTATCAAAATTTTCAATCATTAAAACTGTTTACCTATTTTATGCTACAGATCTCATTATTTTCTCACCGCTCTTAAGCAAATAAAGAAAATAAAATTTGCAAAACATGTGAGGGCCTGAGCTCAGAGTTAGGCCGTTTTTTGTTGAAATGATTTTTTTTATATGTTAAGGACCATCTTTTTTCGATTCACTGCTGTCCTGTTTTTTTAGCACCTACTACTTTCTTCTTCAACTATGATCTTGTTTCATGAAATTCTTTCTCAACTTACTGTTTGTATGCTCTTTCTGCATAGATTCCGCGTTTCCTTAACTCCATTCTAAATGGTGCCTTCCTTCTTCCTCTCTTTGGATCTCATTTGTTGCTGATAGGGAGGCTTAAACCAACTTGTAACCTAATCATTTGCAAAACATAATCTATATTATTTATTTCCTAAGTTTCTGTGGGCGACAAATTTCCAATGGTTCGCAAGGCAGTCATGAATAATAGCCTGGCTTTAATTAAGTGTCCGTTATAGAGAGGGGCCGTACTTTAAAATTTCAATTATTTGCTACGATTCAGTTAGCGTTTATCGAGAAGAGTACCGAGTTTTCTATCAAGAGAGAGAGAATATTTTTGTTTATCGCAGTAGCACAGCAAAATCGTCGAGCAAATGTGTTATTCATCGCATCATATATCACCGGCAGGTGCGCTGGCGCTACACAGAACATGAATACTTTAAATAACTTCAGGATTTAATTTAAATTTAACCAAGTCGACCAGTTCCAACACTTGGTATGTGTGCTGTTCTGCAGGAGAGAATGTTATGATTGAGGGAGCGACTCTGCCTCGGTCTCCCACTGCCGGTGGATGTCACGGGAAAATAATTCAGTAGAAAACGAACTTAACCTAAACACATGCTTTCAAATAATGCAATAGTTACGTCTGGTTAAAAATACTCAATACTTTTCGTCCCCAGATGTTTTTGGGGAACAATTTTCAAGCTGATTCCCTGAAAACTCCATTAAAGTCCAATTTACCTCGTACCTATAGTTCCATAGCAAATTACTGAAATGACTGTTTTCCTCTTTAGTATTTGGACTAGAGACACTTAATATCCAAGTAGTTTATCTTTTAGGCAATAAAATATTTGTTTCGGAACAACCTGTAAATTATTTTAGTGCTTATATTTCAGAAAAGGGGATAATACCAATGCCTCCAACATAGAAGGCATTGGCTTTTTTTTCGTGTTGTGGAGTTCATTCTGGTGAGCGGGTGAGGGCGACCGAAAAACGAGCGTGGAAAGTCACACAAGCGACACTTTTTTGAAACCGGTGCTCCTCTGCGATGCGTCCCCTCAGGGGGATACAACTATTGTATCTATAGGAATTGGCGCTCCCAGGGGGACTATGTGAGGGCCTGAGCTAAAGTTTAGGTAGGCTTCCTTTTTGTAGTAATAAAATAGGTTTTTGTTTTGTTACGGACCATCTTTTTTCGGTTCACTGCTGTCCTGTTTTCCAGCACCTACAACTTTCTTCTTCAACTTTTTTCTTGTTTCATGAACTTCTTTCCTAGCTTACTGTTTCTGTGCACCTTGTGCATAGATTCCGCGTTCCCTCAACTCCATACTAAATGGTGCCTTCCTCTTTCCTCTCTTGGAACATCTTTGTCGTGGTTAAGGGAGGCTAAAACTTTCTTATATAATAATAATAATCTGCGTTGCGTACGAACCATCAGAGACACCGACTCGCCTGTGGTCTGCTGTGGCGAGGCACTATTTCTGCAACTCAGTAACAGCCCCTGGTGAAACTGAAGTTAAATATTCAACTCAGATTTAAAGTCCATTTTTGTAAGCAATTTTGAAAATAGCCGACATGAACTGGATCAGGCCTTCATTTAGCTTTAAGTATTTACGAAAATCGAGTGTGTGACTACTGGTTGGAGAGTAGCATTATAAAATTCTCTCCGTGTTCCACCGGTGGTTTGCCAGGTAGTTGATGGTTTAAAGACCAAATTTATTTTTTTGGAAACGAAATATTTTGAAAATATTGTACGTCACTCCTATAGAATAGGATGAAGACTTATAAACGAAGCCTTTAAAGGGCAAGAATTATATTTAATCCCCTTTAGGAACTACAGTGGTGTCAAAAAAGAGTTCAAAGGATGTCACGATCGCTAACAGGCATCTCCAAGCGAACAAGAAAGAGATGTTGTCGCCAAGTGCCAGGATTTCATCGATAAACTTTACCAGATAAATGATACAAATGCAGCATGACAGCCTTGTCGGGTTGAACGTCTCCCGCAATGAAAACTACTGCCCAGTGCAACAGTTCTATGAATAAACCCAAATTTACGCCTACTCGCATTTTTGAACAATTTACCATGGTCGACAGATTTTCTCCTATCCACAGTAAAATTAGCGTTAGTTTTCCCCATCCGCGGCGCGGAGGTCGTTCACGCTGCGCTACAGTCAAGGTGTGCTTCATTTGAGTGCGCACAATGCACAACGCTCATTTTAACTGTATCTCAAGTTGGCAGTAGAATAGCTCGAAGTCGACCAAGGGCAATTTTTTATTTCACCGGGTTCTATAACAAAGCATTCAGTTGAGTGAACGGATGATAGTTTTACCTTTCATTACAGACCCATGCTCCTATATACTGAAATAGATTTATTGGAACCTTACCTCCGATAGCAAACTCTACTCAGAGGGTTACAACTGTTGTATCTTAAGGGCTCTAGGGAGAATATGAGGTCCTGAGCTACAGGTTAGGTAGGTCTTCCTTTTGTTGCACTGAAATGTTTTTGTTATGTCAAATACCATCTTTTTTGGGTTCACTGCTGTCCTGTTTTTCAGCACCTACTAATTTCTTCTTTAACTTTTTTCTTGTTTCACAAACTTTTCTCAACTTCGTTTTTATGCCCATTCTGCATAAATTCCACGTTCCCTTCACTCTATACTAAGTGGTGCCTTCCTCCTTACTTTCTTTGGAATACCTCTGTTGCAGTTAAGGAGGCTTGAACTAATATATAATCTAATCTAACCTCCGATAGCATAATCCTATCGTTCCAAACGTTTTAAAGATTTGAATTTTAAAATACTCGTGTGTGATCAGTGCGGGAATCAACACATGTTCATTCAATGCTTTTGTGTGTCTAAGTGTCACAAAACCGGCGCACAAAAGTGTGTCAACAATATACATTATTAGTTTAAGTATTATGAGACATTTTTGTGTGTAATGGGCTTATACGACTCACTTAAGTATGCCAACCATGACAAACTTAACGTGAGTCAATTTTATTTCACATAAATATTTCATTTTCTTTGACTGGCCACTCATTACACTAATGTACAAACGTCTGATTTAATAGAAGAATAATTAACGAAGGTATTCAGATTTTTTCAAGGAAAAATGTACCCTATTCCCGAAATTTGAACACAGTTTGGGTTCCGCAAACTTTGTGAGCTATTTGAAGCGAAAATATGTGATTTAACTTTCTCAACCGCTACCTGTGCTCAAAGGAAATACTTCAATGTGTATCAAAATTCCTCTCAGTGCACTGAACTACATTAAGTTTTTAAATTTTACTCTTTCGGAATTACGAGACTTTCGATACTCACGCCTGCTGTAAATTTGGAAATTTGGAGTGAAATTCACACGAAATGCTATCGTGTAATTGCATATAGGATGCAGCTAGGCTGTTTTGTTATGTATTTTCCTTCCAGTTGTAAGAGCATTCAAGGCGTGAAAAAACGCAAAAGGTGAACTTCATCATCTTGACTGCTCTGGGATCTGCGAGATGAGGCGAAAAGAAGATTCAAATCCGAGTTCATCAATGCGAAAGTTTTTCAATTTTGATTTCCGTTATTTTGGTTTTTGGCGAGCGAGATAAATGTGCGCAAAAAAAATGAAGTTCAAAACTCTTGCTGACTACTCTTACAACTGAACATCAATTTTAAAATAAATTTCTATACTATACAGTAACTGAACATTTTGAGTCACAAAAGCACTCACAGAGGGGAAAATAGGATGTCCCGAGCTGCAGTCAAGTAAGTCTTCTCTTTATTGAAGTAGAATAGGTTTTTTTGTCTTGTTACGCACCATCTTTTCGGTTGATTACTGCCATTTTTCAGCCTCTATTTCTCCTTCAGCTTTTGCGTCATGAACTTCTTTCAATCTTGTAGTTTCTATGAGCAGAGTGGGGAGATATTCATTATAAGATTACCGCACTCTTAATTCCATACTAAATGGTACCTTCATCTTTCCTCTGAAGCATCTTTGTTGCTGTTGAGGAGGCTTAAAATAACCTATAATTTGATTTTACCAAAAAATAACGTCAAAGAAGTGATATTTACTTTATGCTCGGTTGTGCGCGCATTAAAAAATTAATTCTCTCCCCTCTAACGCCTTAATTTTCATTTTTTTCCATTGCCTACACAGTAATGCAGAACAAAGCAAAAGAATTCTTGTGCTGTGAAACTTTTGTTGGTTTCTACACCACATCCATGGACGTTCGCTTTGAAATTGATCGCGTATGCAGTATACTTAACGACTAATATGCTGTCCAACGAGATATCTTGTAAATTACCCTATTTGTAGCAGAATATAGTGACACTCTGGTAACGTTTCTGGCACTTTATTTGTAGCTGAATGGATCCGACTCTGTGCGTTGCGTTAAATTTATTGAAATTTATCTTTTCATTATGTTTCCTGGCTTTCTTCCTTCTATGTAATTTCCACGAGAGCTTGAGTTTCAAAAGTGACATTGCTTGAAAAATGAACCACAGAAATTCTGGGAAAATTGGTTAGTAATGTTGAGAGTTGAGGTAAATTGCTCGAAAAAAATCTAAATGCCCGGGAAACAATGGGGCAAAGGCTCCGAAACTTGAAAGTAAACATCTGATAAAATCACTAAAGAAATGCATATTAAAATTAAATTCTAGTTTACGAGTGTTAAAAGGTCTGTTATGGAAAAATATCATACAGAGCTATCGTTATCATCGAAGTATTAGAAAGGCGAGATGCACTTTGACATTTTTAACTATATTTCTCTCTGACTATAAAAGGCTCGCAATGCAAAGGTAGATTTCCATGCACATTCCACCAATAAAACGGACAGCGAACGCTTTTATTCGAGTCGACTCTGCTACGCTACTTGCTATAATTACATTATCCTTGCTACAGCCCAGAAGTCAAAGCTCATTTCCACTCATTAAACACGCAAGGCATTTGGACACACTCTGCGGCATTGCTTTGTGTGGCACATGATGTTAAGTGCAGGCCTACCTCAGGACTTGAGAAACGATGACCATCAATCAGATTCACAATGGGATTATGATTAGTCGAATCCTCAGTGTTTGCTTAGGAGATATTTGTCGAGATGTTGTAGCGTGACCGGAAGGAGGGGGAGAGATGGGAGGCAGGCGTGTCATCTGGTAATGCTATGCCCAGGAACATGTATTGGTACAGACATGTTCCCAACACAAATCAGAGAATTTCATGTCAACTTGAAAACGAATAAATCATTTGTGCATATTTCAATAGATAAGTATTTTTTCTCTAATGAAACGGAGTCGCCTTAATTGAATGAAAAACAAGTTAAATTGTAAACAAACAAATCTATAAGCTTGAAAATTCCGATAACTCTGTAATTACAGGGTGTTCCCCCCAAAAAAAAATTCTCACTTTGAATGACAAGAAAAATATCATTTACGAACTCAGTGAAATGGAATGGCTTCGAATATAGGAGATAATTGAAGAATCATGTTGGCAAATGTTCATTTGATGACCATATTTGTCCAGACATTGCTGATAACGCGCACCAAGGGATTCACAAACGTCACGAAACTGATCAATAGGAATATCACGACATTGTCTTTCAATTTCCAATTTCGATGCATCAATTATTGTTCTTGGTTTGGTGCGATAAACTTTTCCAGGGCTCGTGGATGTCCGTGGTCGTACAGAAGTTTCTGGTGGACGTTCTGGACGGTCCCGTCTGCTTCAAATTTGTCTCCGATCCGGCGCGTTCGTGGCGGTTGTGCGAATTCAGTTCTGAATTTTATTCTAGTTTATTATGAGTTTAGTCTACTGTAGTTTCAGTTCCTCTCTTTATAGCTAAGTTAATTTTCTGTCATGCTGTGATGAATTAAATAAACCTGCGATTCAAAAAAGCAGTATGTTGGCGACCGTTAAATTGTGAGAACATATTTTTTAAATGCTTGTTGCTTGTGAGCTTGCATGTCACCATCCATGCTTTGCTCTCGGTGATAACATGGTTCCACATCAAATTTTCAGTTATAAAGCAGGATAGATATTTTTCTTTCTCTGAGGAAGATGTGAGGTTCCGAGCTGAAGTTTAGTTGGCTTTCATTCGGGAAAAGCAAAACGGGTTTTTGTTTTGATGCGGACCATCATTTTACGATTCAATGTTGACCTGTTTTCAGCACCTTTCACATTCTTCTTAAATTTTATATTATAACCTCAGCTTCTTCATATTTTTGCGTTTCAATGCCCAGGGTTGAAGGGCACACTTGGTGCAAAGGCTCTCCGTTTGCTTTATTCCATGCCAAATAGTGCATTCCCTCTTCTTTCATTGGTAGTAGCATCTATGTTCCGGTTAAGAAGCTTTAAATAAACGGATAATTTTGGTAAATTCTTTTTTATGCTTTTGGTATTCATAAATGGCAAAATTTACCCCATGACAAGTCGTATAGTGGATACGGTCTGCTTCAAATTTCTGTCTCCTGATGAATAATTCAAAACCACACCACAAGAGCCAGAAAAAAGTGCAACTATTTTAGGGCTTAGCGAAAGAAAAATCAAGAGAGAAACAAAATACTCTCAGTAAATGGGCAACGCGTTGATTTCAATTTAATTTTGAGATGTTTTGAAAACCTTATTCATAAAGCCTCGACCGCAAACTAAAGACTGCTTTCGGAAGTTCGCTGCGGTCATTCGAAGTACGTCCAGTGCGACGCTGATTTCATGATTTATTGTTAGCTTTTGTTCTTTGATGCTTGACGTGGGAACATGTCGCACTGGATTCTAAATGAGCGTCGAGAGGTTCGTGTTTGTATACCGCTCTTTTAGAATCTGTCCTCGAGAAGACGTTTAATGGAGAATTCGATTACCCTTGTACATAAAAAATTCGTCAACATTTCAGGATAATGCGTTGAGATCCATTTTAGAAATATTTTCTGCTTTGGAGAAAATTACTCCGCAAAAGATGTCTGCCATGGCTGGCCAGACTAACCTTTCTATCCAAGCTGGACTTCAACTCGCCCCACACCAGCCGAGCTCGCCCCCACACCAGCCGAGCTCGCCCCCACACCAGCCGAGCTCGCCCCACCAGTTTCAGTTCTAATTAATATGTAAGCGACGCCGAACCACCAGTTTCGTAAGTGATTATATATCGTACGGCACAGGCTGCCTCTTTTCAGATTTGATTCAGTTGTCCCACCCAGTCTGCTGCTGAAGCATTCTGAGAAACCACGCAGTTAGTCCGATCTTAATGTCAACACAACGCACAAACACACGCAAAATTGAGAAAATTCTGTAGCATGCGACGGCTAGAGAGCCACATATGAGCGCGTGGTATTGCATAGGTGGTACAATGCAGGAAAAGAATTAGAGCTTATGGAAGTAAAGCACTTTTGCTTCGCACTAGACATGCATCACTTCACTGCAGCATCTTCTTCGTCCTCTTCTCCTTCAGCACGTAATTCCTTCCTCTACTCCTTCAGCACGTATTCCTTCCTCTTCTCCTCCAGCACGTTTTCCTTCCTTCTACGACACAATTCCTACATTTTTTTCCAGCAGTAGTTTTCCTACCATTGCCCACAGCCACAATTTGCCATCATTTCTTCAAGCCACAGGTTAGAATTTCCAATGGGAATGCCTGCTCCCCCACACCCTGGGGGGAAAATGTGAAGTCATCCGAACTGAGGGCTTGTAGAGATTTTGTTACAACAGAAAAGGTTTTTAGTTTTGCTTTGGACCATCATCTTTCGGCTCGCTGCTGTTCTGTGTTTCATCACTTACAACTTTAATCTAACTCCGCTATTTCCCCCGGCAACGATACCCACGTCATTCCCCATAGTAGCAATATCCCATCATTCCTCACAACCGAAGTTCACCCTCCACGCCCTCCCTCCGCAAATTCACTGACATTTCCTCGAGCTGCAACTTCCCCTCTATTCTCCCTAGCCACAACTTCCCCTCTATTCTCCCTAGCCAAAAGTTCCCCTCTATTCTCCCTAGCCACAACTTCCCCTCTATTCTCCCTAGCCAAAAGTTCCCCTCTATTCTCCCTAGCCACAACTTCCCCTCTATTCTCCCTAGCCAAAAGTTCCCCTCTATTCTCCCTAGCCACAACTTCCCCTCTATTCTCCCTAGCCAAAAGTTCCCCTCTATTCTCCCTAGCCACAACTTCCCCTCTATTCTCCCTAGCCAAAAGTTCCCCTCTATTCTCCCTAGCCACAACTTCCCCTCTATTCTCCCTAGCCAAAAGTTCCCCTCTATTCTCCCTAGCCACAACTTCCCCTCTATTCTCCCTAGCCAAAAGTTCCCCTCTATTCTCCCTAGCCACAACTTCCCCTCTATTCTCCCTAGCCAAAAGTTCCCCTCTATTCTCCCTAGCCACAACTTCCCCTCTATTCTCCCTAGCCACAACTTCCCCTCTATTCTCCCTAGCCACAACTTCCCCTCTATTCTCCCTAGCCAAAAGTTCCCCTCTATTCTCCCTAGCCACAACTTCCCCTCTATTCTCCCTAGCCTCACCTTCTCCTCTATTCTCCCTAGCCTCACCTTCTCCTCTATTCTCCCTAGCCTCATCTTCTCCTCTATTCTCCCTAGCCACAACTTCCCCTCTATTCTCCCTAGCCACAACTTCCCCTCTATTCTCCCTAGCCACAACTTCCCCTCTATTCTCCCTAGCCAAAAGTTCCCCTCTATTCTCCCTAGCCACAACTTCCCCTCTATTCTCCCTAGCCAAAAGTTCCCCTCTATTCTCCCTAGCCACAACTTCCCCTCTATTCTCCCTAGCCACAACTTCCCCTCTATTCTCCCTAGCCACAACTTCCCCTCTATTCTCCCTAGCCACAACTTCCCCTCTATTCTCCCTAGCCTCATCTTCTCCTCTATTCTCCCTAGCCACAACTTCCCCTCTATTCTCCCTAGCCACAACTTCCCCTCTATTCTCCCTAGCCACAACTTCCCCTCTATTCTCCCTAGCCACAACTTCCCCTCTATTCTCCCTAGCCTCATCTTCTCCTCTATTCTCCCTAGCCACAACTTCCCCTCTATTCTCCCTAGCCACAACTTCCCCTCTATTCTCCCTAGCCACAACTTCCCCTCTATTCTCCCTAGCCACAACTTCCCCTCTATTCTCCCTAGCCACAACTTCCCCTCTATTCTCCCTAGCCACAACTTCCCCTCTATTCTCCCTAGCCAAAAGTTCCCCTCTATTCTCCCTAGCCACAACTTCCCCTCTATTCTCCCTAGCCACAACTTCCCCTCTATTCTCCCTAGCCACAACTTCCCCTCTATTCTCCCTAGCCAAAAGTTCCCCTCTATTCTCCCTAGCCAAAAGTTCCCCTCTATTCTCCCTAGCCACAACTTCCCCTCTATTCTCCCTAGCCACAACTTCCCCTCTATTCTCCCTAGCCACAACTTCCCCTCTATTCTCCCTAGCCACAACTTCCCCTCTATTCTCCCTAGCCACAACTTCCCCTCTATTCTCCCTAGCCACAACTTCCCCTCTATTCTCCCTAGCCACAACTTCCCCTCTATTCTCCCTAGCCACAACTTCCCCTCTATTCTCCCTAGCCACAACTTCCCCTCTATTCTCCCTAGCCAAAAGTTCCCCTCTATTCTCCCTAGCCAAAAGTTCCCCTCTATTCTCCCTAGCCACAACTTCCCCTCTATTCTCCCTAGCCAAAAGTTCCCCTCTATTCTCCCTAGCCACAACTTCCCCTCTATTCTCCCTAGCCACAACTTCCCCTCTATTCTCCCTAGCCACAACTTCCCCTCTATTCTCCCTAGCCAAAAGTTCCCCTCTATTCTCCCTAGCCAAAAGTTCCCCTCTATTCTCCCTAGCCACAACTTCCCCTCTATTCTCCCTAGCCAAAAGTTCCCCTCTATTCTCCCTAGCCACAACTTCCCCTCTATTCTCCCTAGCCAAAAGTTCCCCTCTATTCTCCCTAGCCACAACTTCCCCTCTATTCTCCCTAGCCACAACTTCCCCTCTATTCTCCCTAGCCACAACTTCCCCTCTATTCTCCCTAGCCACAACTTCCCCTCTATTCTCCCTAGCCACAACTTCCCCTCTATTCTCCCTAGCCACAACTTCCCCTCTATTCTCCCTAGCCACAACTTCCCCTCTATTCTCCCTAGCCACAACTTCCCCTCTATTCTCCCTAGCCACAACTTCCCCTCTATTCTCCCTAGCCAAAAGTTCCCCTCTATTCTCCCTAGCCAAAAGTTCCCCTCTATTCTCCCTAGCCACAACTTCCCCTCTATTCTCCCTAGCCACAACTTCCCCTCTATTCTCCCTAGCCACAACTTCCCCTCTATTCTCCCTAGCCACAACTTCCCCTCTATTCTCCCTAGCCAAAAGTTCCCCTCTATTCTCCCTAGCCTCACCTTCTCCTCTATTCTCCCTAGCCTCACCTTCTCCTCTATTCTCCCTAGCCTCATCTTCTCCTCTATTCTCCCTAGCCTCATCTTCTCCTCTATTCTCCCTAGCCTCATCTTCTCCTCTATTCTCCCTAGCCTCATCTTCTCCTCTATTCTCCCTAGCCTCATCTTCTCCTCTATTCTCCCTAGCCTCATCTTCTCCTCTATTCTCCCTAGCCTCATCTTCTCCTCTATTCTCCCTAGCCTCATCTTCTCCTCTATTCTCCCTAGCCTCACCTTCTCCTCTATTCTCCCTAGCCTCATCTTCTCCTCTATTCTCCCTAGCCACATCTTCTCCTCTATTCTCCCTAGCCTCATCTTCTCCTCTATTCTCCCTAGCCTCATCTTCTCCTCTATTCTCCCTAGCCTCATCTTCTCCTCTATTCTCCCTAGCCTCATCTTCTCCTCTATTCTCCCTAGCCTCACCTTCTCCTCTATTCTCCCTAGCCTCATCTTCTCCTCTATTCTCCCTAGCCTCACCTTCTCCTCTATTCTCCCTAGCCTCATCTTCTCCTCTATTCTCCCTAGCCTCACCTTCTCCTCTATTCTCCCTAGCCTCATCTTCTCCTCTATTCTCCCTAGCCACATCTTCTCCTCTATTCTCCCTAGCCTCATCTTCTCCTCTATTCTCCCTAGCCTCATCTTCTCCTCTATTCTCCCTAGCCTCATCTTCTCCTCTATTCTCCCTAGCCTCACCTTCTCCTCTATTCTCCCTAGCCACATCTTCTCCTCTATTCTCCCTAGCCTCATCTTCTCCTCTATTCTCCCTAGCCTCACCTTCTCCTCTATTCTCCCTAGCCTCATCTTCTCCTCTATTCTCCCTAGCCACATCTTCTCCTCTATTCTCCCTAGCCTCATCTTCTCCTCTATTCTCCCTAGCCTCATCTTCTCATCTATTCTCCCTAGCCTCATCTTCTCCTCTATTCTCCCTAGCCTCACCTTCTCCTCTATTCTCCCTAGCCTCACCTTCTCCTCTATTCTCCCTAGCCACAACTTACCCGCAATTTCCCCACCATTCCCCCAGCCGCAATTCCCCCACCATTCACTCCAGCCGCAATTCCCCCACCATTCCCTCCAGCCGCAATTTCCCCACCATTCCCCCAGCCGCAATTCCCCCACCATTCACTCCAGCCGCAATTCCCCCACCATTCCCTCCAGCCGCAATTCCCCCACCATTCCCTCCAGCCGCAATTTCCCCACCATTCCCCCAGCCGCAATTCCCCCACCATTCACTCCAGCCGCAATTCCCCCACCATTCCCTCCAGCCGCAATTCCCCCACCATTCCCTCCAGCCGCAATTCCCCCACCATTCCCTCCAGCCGCAATTCCCCCACCATTCCCTCCAGCCGCAATTCCCCTACCATTCCCTCGAGCCGCAATTCCCCCACCATTCCCCCCAGCCGCAATTCCCCCACCATTCCCTCCAGCCGCAATTCCCCCACCATTCCCGCCAGCCGCAATTCCCCCACCATTCCCTCCAGCCGCAATTCCCCCACCATTCCCTCCAGCCGCAATTCCCCCCCCATTCCCTCCAGCCGCAATTCCCCCACCATTCCCGCCAGCCGCAATTCCCCCACCATTCCCTCCAGCCGTAATTCCCCCACCATTCCCTCCAGCCGCAATTCCCCCACCATTCCCTCCAGCCGCAATTCCCTCACCATTCCCGCCAGCCGCAATTCCCCCACCATTCCCTCCAGCCGCAATTCCCCCACCATTCCCGCCAGCCGCAATTCCCCCACCATTCCCTCCAGCCGCAATTCCCCCACCATTCCCGCCAGCCGCAATTCCCCCACCATTCCCTCCAGCCGCAATTACCCCACAATTCCCGCCAGCCGCAATTCCCTCACCATTCCCGCCAGCCGCAATTCCCCCCCCATTCCCTCCAGCCGCAATTCCCCCACCATTCCCGCCAGCCGCAATTCCCCCACCATTCCCTCCAGCCGCAATTACCCCACAATTCCCGCCAGCCGCAATTCCCTCACCATTCCCGCCAGCCGCAATTCCCCCACCATTCCCTCCAGCCGCAATTACCCCACAATTCCCGCCAGCCGCAATTCCCCCACCATTCCCTCCAGCCGCAATTCTCCCATCATTCCCTCCAGCTGCAATTCCCCCACCATTCCCTCCAGCCGCAATTCCCCCACCATTCTCTCCAGCCGCAATTCCCCCACCATTCCTTCCAGCCGCAATTCCCCCACCATTCCCGCCAGCCGCAATTCCCCCACCATTCTCTCCAGCCGCAATTCCCCCACCATTCCCTCCAGCCGCAATTCCCCCACCATTCCCGCCAGCCGCAATTCCCCCACCATTCTCTCCAGCCGCAATTCCCCCACCATTCCCTCCAGCCGCAATTCCCCCACCATTCCCTCCAGCCGCAATTCCCCCACCATTCCCGCCAGCCGCAATTCCCCCACCATTCCCTCCAGCCGCAATTCCCCCACCATTCCCTCCAGCCGCAATTCCCCCACCATTCCCGCCAGCCGCAATTCCCCCACCATTCCCGCCAGCCGCAATTCCCCCACCATTCCCTCCAGCCGCAATTCTCCCACCATTCCCTCCAGCCGCAATTCCCCCACCATTCCCGCCAGCCGCAATTCCCCCACCATTCCCGCCAGCCGCAATTCCCCCACCATTCCCGCCAGCCGCAATTCCCCCACCATTCTCTCCAGCCGCAATTCCCCCACCATTCCTTCCAGCCGCAATTCCCCCACCATTCCCGCCAGCCGCAATTCCCCCACCATTCTCTCCAGCCGCAATTCCCCCACCATTCTCTCCAGCCGCAATTCCCCCACCATTCCCTCCAGCCGCAATTCCCCCACCATTCCCTCCAGCCGCAATTCCCCCACCATTCCCTCCAGCCGCAATTCCCCCACCATTCTCTCCAGCCGCAATTCCCCCACCATTCCCTCCAGCCGCAATTCCCCCACCATTCCCTCCAGCCGCAATTCCCCCACCATTCCCTCCAGCCGCAATTCCCCCACCATTCTCTCCAGCCGCAATTCCCCCACCATTCTCTCCAGCCGCAATTCCCCCACCATTCCCTCCAGCCGCAATTCCCCCACCATTCCCTCCAGCCGCAATTCCCCCACCATTCCCTCCAGCCGCAATTCCCCCACCATTCCCGCCAGCCGCAATTCCCCCACCATTCTCTCCAGCCGCAATTCCCCCACCATTCTCTCCAGCCGCAATTCTCCCACCATTCCCTCCAGCCGCAATTCCCCCACCATTCTCTCCAGCCGCAATTCCCCCACCATTCCCTCCAGCCGCAATTCCCCCACCATTCCCTCCAGCCGCAATTCCCCCACCATTCCCTCCAGCCGCAATTCCCCCACCATTCCCTCCAGCCGCAATTCCCCCACCATTCCCTCCAGCCGCAATTCCCCCACCATTCCCTCCAGCCGCAATTCCCCCACCATTCCCTCCAGCCGCAATTCCCCCACCATTCCTTCCAGCCGCAATTCCCCCACCATTCCCTCCAGCCGCAATTCCCCCACTATTCCCGCCAGCCGCAATTCCCCCACCATTCCCGCCAGCCGCAATTCCCCCCCCCATTCCCCCTAGCTGCAACCTCCCCACAATTTATAGCGCTCCCGAAGTCTACTCCCGAGCCGCATTGCCTTCACCGCTAAAAAGTTACCCCAATTTATTCTAGCTCGCGAGGACATTGTGCGAGTGAATTGTGTTTTCATGTTTCCTCTTCGCTTGGCTAACTGGGCTCGTTCGAATGCTCCCTGTGCCGGTGGCAGCTCAGGCTTTGGCGACCCTCGCTACCGAAATGTTGAGAGCGTTTGCGGGAGCTGTGTAAAGAATACGAGTTGCAAAATATCTTCTTGGTGGAATATAAGAAAGTGGTTGGTACAAGAATGCTATATCTTTTGAGGTCGGGTACGATTTCACTGTGTTTTACTAAGCGTTTGGTAATATTCTTTTTGGTTGAATGAAGTGCTTTTTAATTGTGGACTTGATTTTTGCAGTTTTAAAACTTGCGCAAAACAGGAGACATTTCAACTGTAAAGCTCACGAGACTAAGACTAAGTTAGTCATATTTTTCTTAAATATATGGAGGGATGGCTTATATTCTTCCAGGTCTCCATTTGCATGGCCGGGCTGAGAGCGGCAGCTCGCGGGCTACAGGCGGCGCCCGCCGCTCAGGTCTATTAACGTCGGACTTGGTGATGAATCACCGCAATCTCCTGGGCCCAATTTCAGTGGCCGCTATTCAAGTCAACTCGAGCCTGCACTAATAATCTAATTTGTCAAAACGTTTTATCGGCCAAAGAAACATTGGGCTGAGCCAATATTATGTCACTTGCGAAGTCGAGGGGCTTCGTAAGGAAAGACTGCAGCCACGAGTTCAGAAAGATGAGGGCGAATTGGGCAGACGGGCGGAACGCGAGGGAAAGGGATGCTTTTTGTAGTACGTTCCATTAATAATTGTGTATTATTTCTTCATGCTTCCGTGACCACAACTTGAAAGCTGGCATGAAGTACGAACGAGGGTTTGGTCTTCCCTTGAGGCACATAGCGGGACTGCATGAGTGTGTCGACGAGCTAATTACCCTCGAAATTTAACGCTATATCAGAAATGAGACCACGGTAATCTGTGCTGAACTGTACACTTGCGACATCGGTTGAGCATGAAGATTTCGGGGCAAAGGATGCAATTGAGCTTATTCCACGTAATGACATGATATAGAACCTTGTGTTTAAACTGACTATCCGTGAATGCTTCATTAAACTTTTAAGTCTCAAATTTCTATATAACTCTGATTTACTTTTTTCTTGTATAGCAGAAAAAAATCCAGAAATAAGAATAAACAAATGGATGTTCCATAAAAGCTAACATTCGAAAACTTCAATTAGTTTCGTTGTGCAAAATATAATACAAATTTATCTCATAAAATTGCGAGAATGTTTGGCTATTTCATGAGGTAGCATCATGAATTTAAACAATGAATTAAAGATAGCTATGAACTGTGCAATGCGAATAACCGTGCATAGAGTATGACTGATTTGTTCTTTGAGTAAAATGGTACGAAATTCTTTAACTAAGATAAACGTCAGCTTTAGTTTCTTCACTTGTTTTTTATTTTTCTTTCTTTTCATGGTTTAGGTTCTCATCTTGTACGTGATAAAGTATTTTCTGGATGATACGGAGCCGTTGATATAATGTATGGTCGCAGAGACGATAATGCAACGAATTTCTTGCTCGTGAACCTCGCTTTCATTCGTCGCATAAAGGCGATGTGATGAATTTTGCAGTAGAAGAATGGCTGCTGAACTTATTAGAGCCAAATCATTTCAGTGCATTGTAAACATTAAACATTAGAATGTCTTTGAAATTATAAATTATGGAGCATCGATTGTTTGCGTGTCAACTTCTTACAAAACGCCACATTAGAGTTTTGAAAACGTTCAACCTTCTGATCTTCTCTGTTTTTTTTTTATTTCGTGGTATTTAGATTAGTATTTTAAGATTAACATTTGAAGTACTTTTTTTTTGCCTTAAACCTCTTCGTCCTATTCAATATTCTGTAAAGTGCATGAAATTTGAGTTTGAGCTCATTTCAATTTTTTACGTCATGTCATGTTCATTCATTTGTTCTCCAGTCCAATTTCTCTATCACAGCTGCGATCGAGCGTCATAGAATAAAACTTTGCACGTTGCTTTCTATCCATTTCCAACGGCCTTACTTTTCATGTTGATTGGAAATGGATAATTGTAATGTTATTGTTATTGATTATAAATTACGGTGAAAATAACGGTAAATTTATAAATCACCGTTATTGAAATGTATTCAAGAACATATATTCGATGATAGTTTTCACAAGTTTTTTTCTCTAGATGATACTAAATGGAAAACTTGAGCGAATCAATTATGTTTCTTTTCTAACTTTTCAACCTTGCAAAATTGTTCCAGTTCATCACGTGTTAAGAGAAAATGATATTTGGTGATCATATTTGCTAAAGACTGATCATTTAAAAAAAATTCTATAACACTGTCCGTCTGTAAAAAGCAACGTTTCGATCTAACAAGCGTCATCTTCAGGCTCAAAATATATTGAAAAATTTATAGAATATTTGTTTCTAGAATTTTATAAAACTGGCAATGTTTTAGCAAATATGATCAGTAATTCTCTTCGTCTTTTACCACGTGACGAACCGGAGCAATTATTGTGTTGTGATAATGGGAAGTTTACACTCAAGTGCTCTATACCAGCCATGCTCGTGGATTTGAACAGCTGTTATTCAGAATTTCACAGTGCCTGAAAATCTTTGATACAGAGGGAATGTTACAACATATTGCACGCGAAGTGGAAAAATTGTCTCGTTTCGATGTTCTGAGCCCGTTTGTATGCTTTAAACCGTTAATTTTATTTTGTTCAACTCAGTGATGCAGAGTATCTTTTTTCTGGAATTATTTTCTCAGCCTTTCTGCCTTGTTATCCGCGCTCCTACGGAGGAAAATGTGAGGTCCCGAGTTGCCTCTTCCTTTAGTTTTCATTGAGCATTTATGAAAATTCCTTTTTACTATTGGTCGATCAGGATCATTTTGAAAATTCCCTCAGAGTACCACAAGTGGCTCACGTCGCAGTCAAAGTGATTAACATTTCTCAATTTGCATTGAGAATCTGCATGAATTAGAGAACTGTAATTTATATTTATAATATTCACTAGTTTTTATGGATAATCGTGATGACCGTGGGTTGATATTCATTAAAATCTAATTTCATCAAGAAGTACTCCTTTAGCGTCTTAAAAATATAATGATTGTCATATCTGTAAGCTGTTAACCTAGAGCGGAATGACACTCAAATGCCATCAAAAGCCTCGTCAGCAGTTTTAAAGTTTAACCTATTGAATGTTATCATTGTTGAGGAAAATCTTGTATTTTTTGGTTGTTAGTTTGACAAGAGTAGTGTCATTTGGAGTAAAGATACCTCGAAATAATATTCAATATTGTTATTACAATACAAGTGTACCTGGGGTGTCGTTACAGAACTGAATTTTAAAACTTGTGAAGATTTATGGATGTCATAAGAGGAAGAATTCATCGTTGGCTTTAGTGTCAGAGATGTGTTCATGAGTACCATCTTAGCAAAAATGTGAGTCATAAGCCAATGGTTAGCCAGGCCTTTTATTTGTTGAAGAACAAATTTTTGCTTCGTTATGGACAATTTTTTTTCATTTCACCGCTGTCCTGTTTTCCAGCACCTCTAATTTTCTTCAACTTTTATTTTGTTTCCTAACCTTCTTTCTCAACTTACTGTTTCTGTGCGCGAGGATCCTGTTCGTGAAAACCCGTGCTGCATATATAGATTAGACATTCCCCTAACTCCATTTTAAAATGGTGCCTCCATCTTTCCTCTCTATGAATATCTTTCTTTTGGTGAGGGAAGCCGAAACTAACTTATAATTAGTTAACTAATGAGTGCGATACATGTCTGTAATGCACCGTTTTATCAGACCTTGTGCAAATTTCGTGTGTTTAAATGTGAAATCCGAACTGTAGCACTCTTTCAGTCCTGCCACATCGCCATCAAATCCGTTGTTAATTTCACCGAATTTGGTTGATTTCGTTAGGACGTCTATGAAAGCAACTCACACCAAACTACTGATATATCTTGGAGCTGTGAAGAAATTTTTTCACTGTTGAACAACACCGAGGCTAGCTGTAATATCATTATTTTTTTAAATCTTAGGTTTTCCCAAGCTTCGAATTTACTCGGTTAATCTTTTTTCAAAGTTGGGACGCTCCATAGCAGCCCGTTGTTTTTTTTTTGCCTCAACGTAAAACTTGTGTCGTCTTTCTAATGGTTATTTTTCTTTTGTTTGCGAGCATTTTACCGACGTAAGTGCAAACTCATACAACCCGAGTTTAGTGGATCAAACCAACTGCTCCTTTTCCTCAAAAGTGAAAATTTCTCAATTAAAAATCATGTAAAATGAATTTTTTCTGGTAGTCTCAGTCATTATTTTTTCTCAATGAACGAGTACTCTCGATTTCAGGAAAACAGCCCCCTGGCCTCAGCTGAAATTGTGAAGTGGCGTAGTTAGAAGGCAAATTTAATATTTTTAGATGCAGAATTTCGTGTACGACTTGAACCTTCCAGCCAAGATCGAGTTGTGACTCGTTCCTTCCAAACGCGTCTGTAATGAAGGTAAGCTACGCTGGTCAAAACGAGCTTCTTCAACAACATTTTAGCGAGCCTAAATACAGAGTATAAATCTTCTTCTGAAGGTTTCATTCCTTCTGTCGTAATAAATTCTCCGCCCTATTGTAAAGCAAACCCTTGGTTCTGGCTAATTTTCTCGACTCCAAGCATTTCACGGTTCTTCGAAACATTTGGCTGTGTCGGTGTGCGGGTACCCACTGCAGAGGCTTCCTATTGGCTGAGAATGTGAGTTAGGCGGTCCTTCTTATGATTGGCTGGGAGACTCGCTAAAAGACAAAACGCATCGTTTTTTTTGGTGATCCATGCCCGAGTCACTTGTATAAAAGGTCAGTTTAGACTCCTACGCTTAGTGTCGTAGCAGAACTTCAACGCGTAAAGCTTGCCTTATTCGAGTCTCTCTCCTTCAGTGCAAATCTATCGTCTTGGTTGAAACCAAAGTGACCTGGACTCTCGCCCACAAACAAAACGTAAGTTTTATAACTGTTTTACCATTGCTTGATTTATGGTATATTTCTTCGTGCGTTTTTGTTTCAAGCACCCAAATCTACGATAATTGTATTGAATTACATGAATTATTCTTAACTTAGCTAATTTTTTAAATGGTTGAGAAACTTGTAATACCTCAATATTCTGTCTATCGAAAGGGCAAATTTACCAAGAATGCATCGGGAATATACTGGTAGTTAGAAGTTTGAAAAATGTGTCGGTTATCAACTGTTTCAAAATAGTCTTAAACGCGAATGTGATGTCCCTAATTTCTATTTTGCTGGAAAATCGTTACTGATGCACAGATCGTTAAAAACTGAATGCTTTGCTAACCATACATGCATTGTAGTATTCGATTAAAATTCCACTCGTTGAATGATGTTTGCTTCGAACCAATCAATTTCTGTGAATCATTTTAAACTTTAAGGTGGTAAGACTTGAGAAGTATTGAATTTTTTATTTTCTTTCTGATAATTAAAGTTCTGAAAAATGTTGCTCGAAAAATTAACATTTAGTGTGCACACGAATCATATGATACTATTTTAGAACATTAGAAACTGTATAGTTTCGTTTCTTCAAGTTGTGCGCTACTCAACTGTCTGATTAGTGTGATAACAGTGCAGCAGTTTTCAATTTGTTAATCCTATTTTCCAACCTCATAGAATTTAAAAAAATTAAGATAAAAAGTCCTTTAAGGAGCTAGTCTTGGGTTTTTATTTTCATCAACACATTACTGGAATTTCTCATTCTAATCTATACTTTTTTGCGAAAACCAGTGCATGATTAACTCTAACTTCACGTGGCAGAAGAGAAGACTGCAAAGGTAATTAGACAGAGGATACAAACGCCTTAATGCTTGCTTAATACATAAATGAGGCGATGAATATCAATTATTCGCATGACATTTTTCTGTAGTTTAATTATCTGAAAGAAAATAGAAAATTCAATACTTTACAAATTCTACTACTTTGAAGCTTAAAATTATTCTCAGAAAATGATTGGTTTAAAAAAGTATACATACAAATTTCATTAATTAAGCTCGTTATGAAGTGTTGGGTTAGCTTCAATCTGAGTTATTCAAATGAGCTCACATGTGGTTACATCTAAAATGCAGATCAGCCCTGCAAACTTTCTCCTTCGTAGATTTGTTTCTGTAACTAATGTATTAAGCTGAGCGTAATTCGAATGCCTAACGGTCAGTCAAAATTTTCTATACTTGCGTAATTCTTGAGTTCTGTTATTCTCTAGAGCCAAATTTCATAACTTCAGCTTCATTAGCACAAAATTAGCAGCTCCGACCTTCGCGTAGGGAGATTTCGAATGAACAGTTTTGCCCTGTATAAATTTTCGTGGTGTGGGATGATTAAAATAATACGAACTAAGTATTTTTATTCTAAAAATTAACAATTTACCTAGCTAGTATTTTAATTAAAAACTAATTTAGACGTGGGAAAACATATGAATTTCATTTAATACACAATGATTTCCATGGTTTGAAACTTATAATAGTAGGTCATTGTGGTGCAAAAGCAAATAGATTAAGTTAGCCCTTATATTTACCATTTTTAGATTCAACAAAATCAGCGTTATGTACTGCGTTCACACCAATGCAGGACAAATTTCACTCAGAAGTCTACGGAGTTTGAAACTGACATTTAAGTAACTACTGTCGGCTCATGTCATATTTCTGACGCAATTGCGGGCACATTTGAAGCTGCTAGCATCACTTGCTTGAACGGGAACCTTTAAATTATTAAAAATCTAACGAATAATTTAACAATGAAGTCAAGCTTCGAAATACTTGTCGTAAATAACTGACATCATGAGAAACTGGATGCATTTGATTAATTTTAAAAATTACGAATAATCTGAAAATGACTACTTTAGAACTAACTTAGTGCTTCATGTTAGGTCAAAATAGGGAGACGGAATAAGTTTGCACTATTGAATGATTTTTTTTTTCTGGACTGTAGAATTATTAACTACGATTCATGCACAAATTTAGAATTTGTTCTGCAATAAGATTCGTTAGATGTGAATTACATATATTTGCTTCAGCAATAACATTGTGCTCGTTTTGATGTTATTCAGTGCCACTAGTTTGAGAATTATGGAGCAAAGAATGTTCTCAGTAGATATCAACGGCCGAATATTTCAAACAACGGCTATATAAACACTGGCGAACTTTAGTTCTTATTCTAACAGCAAATTTGATGAATAAATCAAAAGTTTACATAGTATTTATCGTCCATCCTGCACTCGTGAGAATGATTAGGTTCCTCTTTGTACTTTCAATGACAGATGAAAAAATTGTGAAAATACGTGAAATAAAATAATAACGAAAAGCATGAGCACAGTAGAGTATAATTCTAATTCTATCTCGTTTTCCAGAAAACAGTGAGCGGAACCCAACCGAAGCTCTCCCGGTAAAAGTCCTCTCCGTTTTCGGAAGCGAGAAGACAGCGAAAGCGTTGGCCGACACGATGCCCAGACCCAAGTCAGAAGACGTGCAGGGCAAGCCGCCTTTGTCCTACATATACCTCTGTGCTGAGGCCATCCTCCGCAGCCCTATCGGCATGGCCACGTTGTCCGAGATTTACGAGTACATCACCAAGAATTACCCGTACTATCAGAAAACTCCAAACAAGTGGCAGAATTCCCTGAGACATAACTTGTCCTACAACGACTGCTTTGTGAAAGTGGAGCGAAAGGGTGGTGGTAAAGGCAACTACTGGCGACTCCACAATGATGCTTTCAGGATGTTTGAGGAAGGGTCTGTACAGAGACGCAAGAAAAGATTTGTCGCCAAGAATAACCCAGGGAAAAAGGCGAGCTCCAATGACTCTCAACAGCAACAAGAAAGTTTGTCCGGCGCCGCTATGCCCCTCCCGCACATATACACCCAGAGTGACATTTCCCCTCACGAGACATACATGAAGTGCCAACTAGAAGAGTCTTACCACGGCTCCCTAGGGGAAGATGTCAGAGAAAACGCATATCATTCTCTTGAAGGAAACGATTCCTTGCCTCATTCAATCGCTAACATATTGAAACCCGACTCTCCCAAGCGCAAGAAGCGGCCTGTGAGAGACAGCCCTAGCCCTCCAAGTCTCGTTGAGCATGGAAGCGGGGGCTTCTCGTCATCGCCAGATCACCCTCAAATAATGGCTAACAAAAGCTGCAAGAAACTAAAATCCACGCCGCTCGTTGCGCCTATACCGTTAAAACCAGTACTTCACCCCGACAATTTCTCCTCCCTTTACCACCTGCGCACGCACTTCAACGAGTGGAGCTCGAATGCGGTCATGCCTGACGCGCTCAGAAGTGTGGCTCCTGACCAGCAAGCTCTATTGATGGCCCACGCTCACCAGCAGCACGTTGCTCTTCTAAGCAGCCCTAGCGATGTTCCAGGCTTACATTCACTTCAAGCTCCGTTTTATAATCAACCTCTGCCCTTCAATCACGTCAACTATTTTTCTGGTTCACATGGCTATAGTAATTCCTTAAAATGCAAACTGGATAGTCAAAATTTGTTGCTCTTTACGTAATTTTATAATATCAGTGAGTTTGTTTTTTCACTGGGAGTAATACTCGATTTGTACAAAAATGCAAATACCGTAATATGAGACGTATATTCGATATCTAAATTCACTAATTTATAAGTGACATATTCAAGCTGATCAGCCCTGATTCTTGGGAACTAATCTTCACCAAATTCAACTCATTTGCAATAAGCCGCCAAATTTAAAACGTGAATGAAGCATTACTATAGTTAGAGTTTTCAAAAGGGGAAGAAATAAACCTTGACGCAAACACCGTAAAAATTAACTAGCAGTTCTTGGAAGAAGTTGTTCTAAGCCTAGCCACTACACGGAGACGATGGAATGAGCTCCGTCCGCCGAACGACTTCCACCGACTTCCACCGACTACCCATTCCCTCTTCTTCCAGCGACCGCAGATGAAAATGGCTTCGAAACTAAAATGAACACACTGTCATAAGCACGAACTTCAGGCCAGAATGTGGACTCAGAGGGGCATTAGATGACATGTTCAGCGAACTGACCAAGATCCACCAACCTCTTGCAGCAGTTGCGAATACTCTCACAATCCTCGAGAAGGGAAGTTTAGCAGTTCATTTGGAAGAAAACAGAAGGAGAAGACTGTTGGCTCTTCAGCCCTGGAAAACCGTCCTCGTTTCCTGATGTGCCGCACGAGCGTGCCAATGATACTATGTTCGTGGCCACGGAAAACTTAGATCGCAAATAAATGGTAATTCTTTTAAATCAAAAGAAATGTCTACAGAATAACTCTTCGTTTCAAGTCAGGGTCTACTAATGCACTTTGACGAACATTTAATAACGTAGTGGGAAGTTATTCATACAATTTTTTTAGAACATTATGTTTCATGCAAGGGAGTTGTGCTGAAAAGGGTCATTCTGCAATGTGAATAAGAGAATATTGGGTTTCTAAAAAGTGTAAGTTAGATACCGAGTTTTGCTGAATGTTGTTATACTACGTTATCGTGACCTAAATAGGTTCATTAAAGCCATAAGTCAATAGAAGGCGTTTTGCCATAAACAACGTGCATCGAATTCTGTAGTACCGACCTGCTTTGTGTTGCGTTACATTGTAGATTTGCGGTTGAACCCTATACATAGTGGTCAACAATAACAATGTGTTTATAAAGGGGAGAGCTTTGCTGATATGACGGTGCATTTATATACCTTTTGGTGGCCCAAGTGTTTCTTCAATGAGAGAGGAGATGTTTGAGTCTACACGTGAAATTGTCCAGGGCTTTCGAAAAATAACAAAATAATAATGGTGTTTTGAATGAGACTTTTATTCATAAGAAGCACCACGTAAGTGGAAATAATTGATTACACTAAATTTCACATTCCATTCATTTGCGACTGATGATGCTAACGCAGTAAAGTTCATTACAAAAATCTCTAGGCCTATTTTTTACTTTTCCCATGTAAATACAATAAAATGAATTCTCTTTGAAATTTGAATTTTTCCTATCCAAAAAGCTTAGGATACACTTTCTAAATACCGTCCGGTAAATCTTTAAGCCGTATTTTCAGTTGGCCACACCTTCAGCAGAGCCAACGTGATTTACCTAGCGATGACAAACTTCCAATTTGTCTGCTACCTACTGCGACGATATCAACAGCAAAACATTTGAAAACAAAGAGATATACCTGCATAGATATCTGCACGAAAATTGTATAAAAATTAGACTAACGTAATAAAAAGACATTTGCAAATGAATGTGCCAAACCTGAAACATGGCCAACACAATCGCACTAATGGATGACCTCTCACGACCAAAGTAATGAAGTTAAATGGGCGGCACCGGAGAGCTGCGCAGCTGTGATACGCGAATGGCGCAGATATGAGTCACAAAGACGATGTTAAGTTACCTTAGTGGAGTTCGTGAGAAGTTGCGTGAGATTCCGTAAAAATGATAGTTTCATACTACTTTTTCACTCCAAATTAATCCTAGTTAAAAATGGGCGTCAGTTCTAAATAATTAGTTTGAACATAAATATTTGAATGGATGCATTCTGCCATTAATATAGAATTGTAGAACAACTTTAATGTGTAGTATAATACGAAATTTTTATAATTGACTTGTATTTTTTACGCCGCTCAAAGATCTGAATCACACTTAGCCTTCTGATGCTGGGAACTTAGCACATTTTACGACAGTTTATCTCTTTAGATTGCAACACCGGCGGTAATTTTATGTATTCCTCGCAGAAAGGAAAAACGATTGTCTTGCTCATCACATGTAATAGATATATATTTAACACAAAAACGCTCAAATTAACGAGTGATTATATCAATTATTAACTCAACTTAGGGTTGGATTAATTTGAACTTGACTTGGATTAATTTGAACTTGACTTGGATGAATGGAAACTTGACAAAACTTGACAAATGAAAATTCATTTCCACGTATAAATTTATTTCCACGACAAATGAAAATTTATTTCCACGTATAAAAGAATAGTATTTCTTCAGAAAATTTCTAGATGAAATTATTTAGAATGGTACTTTTCAAAATGAAAGCAAACAACACCCATCCGACGGCAATGGCTGTCGGAGCAAGTCTAGTAACAATGTCCTTGACACCCCACAGCTCTACCCCTATCGCCTGTGCCAGGCGTAATATTTGACGAGAATACTCGTTTCACACGTAGAATGGCTTACAAAGGCTTAAAATCGACGAGTAAATACGTATGTAGCTGGTTATTGAAGGTAAAGTTTTAGACGAGTATACTCGTCGACGGCTGAAAAACGAACATTTTGTGAAAACGTGTATACTCGTTCCTGCCGGGGAAGGGGTTAATGGAAACTTGACTTGGATTAACGGAAGATTAGATTATAAGTTAGTTTAAGCCTCCCTAACCGCTGCAAAAATAGAACGTATCGAAGAGAGGAAGGAGGAAGGCACCATTTAGTATAGAGATAAGAAAATGAGGAATCTATGCAGAGAGGGCATAGAAACAGTAAGATGGGAAAGAAGTTCATGAAATAAGATAAAAGTTGAAGAAGAAAGTCAGAGGTGCTGAAAAACAGGACAGTAGTGAACCGAAAAAGTTGGTCCTTAACATAACAAAAAACATTATATTTCAACAAAAAAGAAGGCCTACCTAACTCTCAGCTCGGGCCCTCACATTTTTCCCCTGGGAGCGCTAATTCCCATAGATACAATAGTTGTATCCCCCTGAGGGGTTGGATTAACGGAAACTTGACTTGGATTAACGGAAACTCGACTTGGATTAACGGAAACTCGACTTGGATTAACGGAAACTCGACTTGGATTAACGGAAACTCGACTTGGATTAACGGAAACTCGACTTGGATTAACGGAAACTCGACTTGGATTAACGGAAACTCGACTTGGATTAACGGAAACTCGACTTGGATTAACGGAAACTCGACTTGGATTAACGGAAACTCGACTTGGATTAACGGAAACTCGACTTGGATTAACGGAAACTCGACTCGGATGAACGGAAACTCGACTCGGATGAACGGAAACTCGACTCGGATTAACGGAAACTCGACTCGGATTAACGGAAACTCGACTTGGATTAACGGAAACTCGACTTGGATTAACGGAAACTCGACTTGGATTAACGGAAACTCGACTTGGATTAACGGAAACTCGACTTGGATTAACGGAAACTCGACTTGGATTAACGGAAACTCGACTTGGATTAACGGAAACTCGACTTGGATTAATTTGAAGTGAGAGAGTTGTAGCCATACACCAAGACGTCCACAAGAGAGACTTAACTATTCATTAGGAAACGTGTGGCGACTTCACTTTGTATCAAATAGGAAGTAGTCTTACATCAGGGAATATATCGCCAACAAGTTTAATGATACAGAGATGAAAAAATGACAGAACATTGAACATGGCATAATTTTCATTTTTAATGGAATGTTAGCTACACCAATTTTGAATGGGAATGGAATGATCTACGATATCACGGAATAAAAAGAACCCTAGTTCCAGGTCATCAGTTCCGAATGAGAACGAAAACCCCCTCAACGAAAGTATTGTCATGAGTTACTATTTTCTTGAACCGAATAAAATAAACGATGCAAGCTATCGCAATGAGGTAAAACATAGGAAAAAAGACTAGTAAGAAGTCAATCCCATAATAATCTAGCCGCATCAAAGAGAAAAATGAAGGGGAAATTGAGATATATTAAACCTACCTACAAACCTAAGCCCTGCGCATTGACTAGTGTGAACACCACGAGCATCTCCTACCTGAGCAGCTCAATAACCCCCTTCGTAAATTCGTTCAGGATTAAGGATAAATAGTAATAGGAAGATGGGATAATTAATATGTTAATAGATGGATACTTGCAGGGAAATTGTAATGAGAAGTACCAAGGAATTTTAATTCTTTGAAGGAAGCGCAAATAATGATTTCAAGGGAAAATTTCCCCGAGCAAAAATGCTAAGCCCCGTAACAAAGCACCAAGTCCCCCAGACAAACAACCTAAAGCAGCAAAACTGAAGAAAGATTTCTATTAAGGCGGCAATTTCTCAGCTGGGTGAACAATGTGTAACCTAACCAGAAACATGAGTAAGACACTAAAATAATTTTTTTAAAACATTCGCTTTTCATATAATTTATCGCGCAAATGAATACCTTTCGTTGTCAATAACATACGGATAAAAATAGGCAGACACTTTGAGTGTAACAGTTTAGAGATAAATCAAGAATAAAAGCGTAATGTACCGATATTTTAGATACATCTCTCACAGCCAGTAAATAATGTCTCAGAAAAGCAGTTGCTCACAAAATGCCAGCCTGTAACAACACTAGGAGACCGTTCTAAAGTTTAATACACCAACTGAAGACTAATACCGTTAGCACTAATACCATTGGTTGGGCTGAAATTCATCAGGCCGAAAATAGGCAAAATTTTTGAACTGTGAATGACTGAGTCTCCGTCAGGCGGCTTACAAAGCATCTTATAAGGAGTGCAAGAAATGAAAGCCACCGCATAAGCACTGTCGCGCGACATTATAGCTCTATAACTTGGTTGTACTTCAATGGAAGCCTAACCGTTTCTTTCCCCAGGATATTCACGTGTACATCTTCATCAACTTGCATTACCTTCATATTCTTATCGGTTGATGCCGAAGCATACTCAAGAATGACTTTGGAGATAACTTACCATTACAGATTAAATACGCTAACAGACTTCTAACACTGTCAAGCAACCTTAAAATGAGCAGAACTGCCCACACCGATATCAGTGGAGGTGAGGACCGGAGCTGCGCTGTTGTATTTCCGGCTTTTTGTATCACAATTACATAACCCGGAGGCAACACACTGACTAGACCGACACGAGGTGCCGGATGACAACGAGGTGACTGACTTGAAGTCTGTTGACAAGGACATTTGTGCATTGCAGCGCTCGAACACAGGAGCGTGTGACGCCGACTGGCTTCTTGACGCGCTGCTGTCGCGTGATGCTGCAGTAAAGTGAGGTGATGACGGTTTGTTGGCTGTGTCACTCGCAACGGTGGTTGTGTGTCTACGTTGATCACTTTGCGATGTGAGTGGGGAGGATTTAGGGAGCGTGGGGGTGTTGGCTACGGTGGTTATGTGACTGAGTTGATCACTTTGTGACGTGAGCGGGGAGGATTCAGGAAGTGTGTTGGTGTTGTGGTCGCGACCGAAGTGGCCGGGGCAGAGCGCGGCGGTGGGGTGGTAGCAGGCAACCCACGTCATGCCTGTGCCCAAGGGGGCGTGGCACGAGGGGAACAGCACGTGACGAACGAAGCTTCGCCCGCTGACGGGACACACACAGATAATGTTGACATTTGCACTCATTATTTCAACAAATGTTAGTAGCGGAGCTCGCGTCGGAGTATGTAATTCATAAAGCAAACATGTACTCAATTAACAGCTGCAAATCTTTTTTTGACGCATTCATAACCAGACTTTGGTTAGCGAAACCTTAAACACATCAGAGAGGAGAATATACCAAATGCCAGTACGGGAAATATCAACAGACGTCTATCAGGTGACCAATAGCGTCAGAGAGCAGTGTGCGGCAGAGGTATTGACGCGTAAAGCGCGCAGTTCCATCACACGAGTCGGATGAATTATCTACCCAAAATAGCTAGGTGGGAGAACAGAGGAATTCTAGCACTGCTACAAAATCACAACATAACTTCTGGTTTCTCTCTTTATCCGCAAATGCATCAAGTAAGCTACTTTGCGTATCGGAAGTGTCTTAGGCAGCAGGTAGACGGGCAGTTACTAATGATGTTGCACAGAGTGTGAACTCAATGGGCTCTCTTGAGCACGAGCAGCAGAGCTGAGCTCAGCGGAGTGTGAACCCATTTTATCATGAAATTTCTTACCACAAGCGAGAACATCAAAATATCAGATTTAGATCAAAAAACCCCTAATTTGTAAGACGTTAGCCTGAAGAAAACCATGAGCATAGAGAAATCAATAGCAGAAGATCTAGCAACTTTATTCTCACATAACCAGAAGATAAAGTCTCCCTTCAAAATCTTACAAGTGACAACCAGGCAGGATTGTCAGATGGATGTATTTCAAACAACTAAAACAAGAAAATTGTAGACAGAAAAAAATACCATAAGCCAATCAACAACAAAACTTTCATTACTAGCTGTACCGCTGCGATGATGCAAAGCATCCAAAAATTCGTCCATTGCATAGCACAAAGATAAAACCCCATCAAGGAGCAGACTGGAGCTCACCTGCCAGGCTGGATACCCAGGAAGATCTGCCAGTTCATCCACACCCCGAAATTGTAAGGATTTTTGTACACCTGCAACACAAAAGCATGTTCATTTTTTATTATTATAATGGTAGCTTGTAACTGCTCTAGTCACAGCAAATGCGATTTCAAGAGAGTGAAGAGAAAAGACTATTCAGTAACGACTGTACCAAACAGAGAATCTATATACACAAGGTATTCTACACAGGATACCCTGTGCATAGAAATAACAAGTTGGAAAGAAAAATAAATCGAAATGACAAAGAACGCGTGAAAACTAAAAGAGGCTAAATGCGCAAGAAAGCTAGAAGTCCCAGATGCATATTTATCACTGAGGTCACCTAACAGTCATTTTCCAGAAGTCCTAGGCGCCTATTTATAACTGAGGTCACCTAACAGTCATTTTTCAGAAGTCCCAGACGCCCATTTATAACAGAGGTCACCTAACAGTCTTTCAATTCTCAATAGCTTACACAGCAAATTTAAACAATTTGTCTGTTGGCACATACGGGTAATCAAAGTTTGTATTCTCAATAAGGCTAGAATTTTGCATGACAAAAATACCTGCATGAAGTGTGCTACGCCAGTTATTTTTCAAAGAATACTGACGCTTTTAGTGTTAAATTTAATTAACGTTGTAATTAGTGAGACAATTCCAAATTCCATAACGATTCCTATTCTATGTTAATAGCCTGATAGCGAATGCGAGTCCGATACTTGATGATTTTATAGTTATTTAGTTGGCAAAATATATAGCAATCTGATTGAGCAAAAGTAATCTCAATTTTTTCTATTTTTTGTAGTATTATCTTTGAGGATCAATGAGTTATCCAAATGTTTGAGACAGAAAACTAAGCTAAGTTACATACTTAATGATCTTAAATTAAAAATCTTTTGAAAATGGCACGTTCTTCCATCCAACGAAGTCCATCCAACATGTTCTTAAATATTGCTCACAGCTGCAATATCATTGATTATCTAAATCCAAAGGCATGCTGCATGTATTTGAGTAACGAATTTTAAATTCAAATTGAGGCACTGAAATCTGATCAAATTACTGCATAAAACTAATAACAATTTGTCTGTCAGTGATAGTTGTCATTTTCATCATAAATTAGTATGTTGCGGTAGCCATTACAATGTTAAAAATAACATACTTCAAATATTATTGGACATAGTATATTCAAATGTATATCATGAAAGAGTCAGTAACACTGTTGCGTAGCTATTGCATGTTGTTCCTAGGTAAATGCTACTACACATACATATAATCCTGGAAGAATTGTTGTGGATATCAAAATTAGCAATAAATTTCAGAGCTCCTATTCCAACAATTGAGAAAACTCCGATATTCCGATACGATTCCCAATAATCATCCCACACTTGAAATTAAATGTTAAGAAATATTCTTCCAATGCAATTTCCATGTAATCGTCTAACCACTAATATGAGGCAACTAGAAATATCCGTCACTATTTCAGACACCTGGCAAAAAGCAAATTATTGAAGGAAAAATTTACTCATGTTTCTATCTACTTGCTAATTGATTTTAATGCAGAAAAGCGATCGTTAAAATCTGCTAACAAAAAAAGTCGCTGCACCATTTGCTAACAATCAACAAAAAGCAAGGTCACGTCGTAAAAGCCTATAATAACAACAATGATAACAAATGGAGATCAAATGAACTCAAATTGCATTTGAAAACAATTCCCTCTTTATTGCTCAAAAACGCATGGACATTAATACAGAAATTATTACTTGTCCCAGCTGAGCGAGCCGCTTCCTCTCCTTGTTGTTGATGTGCTGCTCGACGCTGGTCTCCCCTCTGCTGATGAGCCGCGCGTGCCACCCTCCCAGCGCCCCTAGCGACAGCAGGCAGCCTGCGCAGAGGGCAAGGTTGTAGCGAGGGTACACGGCCTGTTGTACACGTGGGTACACGGCCTGTTGTACACGGGGGTAAACATCCTGTTGTACACGGGGGTACACGGCCCGTTGTACACGGGGGTACACGGCCCGTTGTACACGGGGGTACACGGCCCGTTGTACACGAGGGTACACGGCCTGTTGTACACGAGGATACACGGCCTGTTGTACACAGGGGTACACGGCCCGTTGTACACGGGGGTACACGGTCCGTTATACACGAGGGTACATGGCCCGTTATACACGAGGGTATACGACCTGCACGCAGCAATGCTCAAGCGTTCCAAAGAGAACTTTTATGCATGAGTAAATAGATACATTAATGCACAACAAAACCATTTTCCTACAAAAAAATTGCCGAAAACGCCATTTCAAAAATCTGAAATTTCAGCGAATAACGATTGAGAAACGTTATAAAAATAGTAAAACATTCCAATATTCCTCCAATTGGTAAAATTTATGTACTTAACAAACAGATAACAGGCTATAACTACGAGATAAGTAAAGCTAGTGTCAGTCTAAATTGGAATACTATTTTTATAAAATTTAGGCTGAACCTTGTGATGAGCTATGGGTAAAAGATTCTGAGCAAGCCTAGGGTGGTGTGTTCACGACCCGGACAAGGTCTCGACCCGGACAGTCTTGATTAACCAATGAACGATCGAGCCTATGATGCCGTCAGAGCTATGACGTATGAGGGATGGCGGTCCTAAATAGACGTCATTTGCAAACCTCCCCGCCGACGCTCCGCTTGTAAGCAAGGTAATAATTTCGATTTTAAGAGGTCGCGATCTTAATTTTCGGCATCAGGATATATTGTGCCATGACCACGAATAAGACATGATCAACTTGTGATAAGTTTTGTTATGTAATATGCCATATTGGCAGAAAATCAGTGATAATACGGAGTGCCTAAACAACAATGGACTCGTTTGGGGTGCCCGCTAAACAAAATTATGCCGTGTTCTCGACTCGGACAACTTTTGACAATTCATGCAAATTAAGTGTACTGGAAAAACCAATTAAAAAGTGAATGATTGCATAGTTCTTACAACTATAATGTACCATATGTGAGATAAAGCCATGAAAAAGGCTGGAAATGGATGTTTTCCCCGGCTAAATACCGAGTGATTTTTCGAAGTGTTTTATTGATGGAAGTGAATTATTTTTAGCATTAATATGTGCCCCCCCATTAGTGTTTACTTCTCTAAATTGAAATATTTAACCTAGGCCAATTTTTTATATTTTTTACCAATTTTTAAAAAAATGATGTGCGTGGTCTCGACTCGGACAGTGTGCACGTGATGTTGAGTCCGAGTCGGTTTTTTTATTACATTGATATTTTGCTACCAATTGTTTTATTCCACCTTTCAGTGGCATGTTCTGGATGTTCTTAGTAAAAAAAAATATAAAACACTGGTGTAAGTGTGTTTTTGGTGGACCAAAACATCTGTCCGGGTTGAGACCACACCCCCGTCCGGGTCGTGAACAAGCGGTCTCGACCCGGACAGAGAATTTTGGATTTTAAAAACGGCTGTAAAACCAATACTATGATGTCTACAGATATGAAACTCATAGCATAAGATGGGGAATTAGTTAAGCTTTATTTTAAGCACAAAATCTCTCCTGTAGTTCAATAACTTTATTTTTTATGAATATTATACACTTTACTGTCCGGGTCGTGAACACATCACCCTACGTTCTTTCAAATCAAGAAAAACTGATTAAATAACTCCAAGAAATTAAAAACACTAAAATTAAAAAACGTGCTTCCAGTTATCCGCTCCGGTTCGACTCCGATCTGGTTTCATCACTATTGGCCGTCTACTGGGAACAATTCTCCGAAACACAGGCACAAAAATAAACACAGAAACGTTAATCTAAAGTGGGAATGTGCGTGTGTAAAAACAAAAATAAATACAGGCACAAAAATAACACAGAAACCTTAATCTAAAGTGGGAATGTGCGTGTGTGAAAACAAAAATAAATACAGGCACAAAAATAAACACAGAAACGTTGATCTAAAATGGGAGTGTACGGGTATGAAGACAAAAATAAATACAAGCACGAAAATAAACACAGAAACTTCAATCTAGAGTGGGAGTGTGCGTGTGAGAAAACACAAAAATAAATACAGGCACGAAAATAAACACAGGCACGAAAATAAACACAGGCACGAAACACAAGGACGAAAATAAACAGAGAAACGTAGCCGAGAGTGGGAGTGTGATGACGCACCCACAGTGAGGAGGCCGGCGTAGGTGAGGGCGAAGCGGACCCAGTAGCTCTGGCGGCGGCGCTCCTCTTCCAGGGCGTCCCCTGCCTCGACCTGCCAACACCAACGCTTGTCACGGGTATGTCTGCCACGGTTGACAGAGCGATGGGTTAGAACTTAGTTTCAGCCTCCTTTACCATGACGATGATGTTCAAAGAGAGGAAGGATGCAGGCATCCTTTAGTATAGAGTTAAGGGAACGCGGAATCTATACACAAGGCGTGTTACCGCACAGGATTCCCTGCGCATAAAAACATTAAGTTGAGGAGGAAGGTTAGGAAACAAGTAGAAGTTGAAGAAGAAAATCATAGGCACTGAAAAACAGGACAGCAATGAACCAAGAAAATTGTTCTTAACAAAATAAAAAACATTGTAGTTCAACAAAAAGAAGGCCTCTTTAACTCTCAGCTTGAGACATCTCATTTTCCCCTAGGAGTGCTAATTCTCATAGATACAATAGTTGTCTACTCCTGAGGGGACACGGTCGACAAAAATTCAAGAGATAAATACCCCGAAAGCTTCAAAGAGGCACTTAAAACCACCCGGAAAACTCACTACAATGGTGGGTGACTTACATTACATGGTTTAAGTGGCTTAAGGTTTCAATTAAATATGAATGAAATGTCTTCTTCCATCACTCTTGGTTTTGTAGGACTGTTAAAAAGTTCTCGTTTTTTTTTTTTGTGTCATACTGTACAAAAGCGGGTAAATATATTTCTCTCATTCTCCATTTCTGCTGCTATGAATCGTAGAAAGATATCTATTCAGTAAGTCATAAATAAATTAACATTTTATCCGATCTATACAAACTTATAGTGGAATTCGAGAATATTGACTCCAGACATCAAAATGCCACACTGCAAAGTAAAAAAATAATTTCCCCACAGATGGATAAAAAAATGTGACTTTTTAAAGAAAAGTAATGCAGAAAAACTGCAGTAGAAAGTAAGTCCCCACTAAGTAATAAATAAGTAACAAAAAGGGCTCATAACGCTAAGCGATAACACATCCAACCAATTAGAAATTTAACCATAACTGTACACAAACCGGGGAAGCGTTGTCTTGAGCAGGCAGTTGCTCGGCCTGTGGATGGAGAGGCTCGCTGTCTAGACCCAGCCACCTGTAGAACGCGTCACGCAGGGCTGGTCCTCCACTCCCACCTGAAGTTCAAAGAAGGAGTTGACGAAATATGCATACGACTTCACGACAAGTGGGTACAAAAACGAGTTACATCAGCTATCTTCCTCGTCCGGCATTGCAACGAAAAGTTCTTTTAACTTAGAATACAAAAACGAGTTCTGTTATTTATATAATCTATAAAAGGATTACCTAAACTCAAATATTTTAGTCCTATGGTTGCTAGCTGAGCCCAGTAGTATGACTGTAAGCCTATCTAGACTCTCTCTTGCTTGCATCATGTAGTCAACACGCAAAAAATTCCCTTCAAAATTCTTCTCTTTATATGATAAACATGCATAATTTAACCCCCCCAACTTCACTTTTACTTACAACTGCCACCGAATTGGGAATTAAAAATAAAGACAACTTAGGATGATGACAGAACTTGAAGTTAAGCTATTGGTAAGGTTAAGTACGGTAGAGTGGAGTTGAGTTAAGATCTAAAACTCAAGTTTCAGTAATGACCAAACGCATAAAACGTTGACTACCCAAAACAAGGTAGAGGTGACGACCCAAAACAAGGTAGAGGTGACAACCTAAAATGATACACGAGTTATCACCCATAATACGCGACTGGGTAATACGGTCAAACGAGATGCTACAACGACTCAAAGTGAGATATTGCAAAACAAGACATTGGCAGTAGGCAACTCAAGAGCATGCATAATAAAAAAAGCCTCCTCCGCAGTGTATTGTTGACACCAAAACTGGAGACGAACCAAGCCACACTTCGAGGTAGGCGATCTCGGCGCCGAACATCAGGATGAAGATGCAGCCGAGCATCATGAAGGCCATGTACTGGAAGAAGTAGCGGTGGTTCTGGTGCCCCACGCAGTTGTTGATCCAAGCTGAGCTTCGAGTTAAGCAGCGTCAACATTGTAGTGACAATGGTGTTGATCATGAAGATCGTAACAAGGTAACAGTCGAAATAATATACAAATAAATAGTTAAAATTATGAACTAAATAACAATCATGAAAATAAAAACAGATGAGGTAATTAACAACGCAAAAACCATGGTAATAAGATAATATTTGTGATCATAAATGAAGTAGGACTTATACTAATAATTAATCGAAGTAACGGCTATAGTAAATAAGGTACCTTATGTAATAACAAAGGAACAGTCGCAACAATGATTCGTCATTTCTTTCGTTTATATTGGCCTATACTTCATGAAAAAAATGATGCAACTTCATCTTATCAACATGACTCACTTAACTCATAGAGGACAACACGAAATTTTGAGCGTGTATAACAAAGAAGAAGCAATAGTGTATACAGTTTATGTCACAATTTCATTTATCATTCTGTGCAATAAAAGAGAAAACATTTTTTTTAGTAAAATTTCAGGCCACATGACTATGTTTTATGTAACACTCTTCTGTTTCGAAATTATTGTACCGAAACAATTCTTATGTTGCTTTGAAAGCAATGTTTCAATGGATGATAATGAGCACTTAAAAATAGTGAAAGATAAAATGTATATAAATGAGAAATTTTTGTAATTACCTAGGAAATGTGTATAAAACAATTTTGCAAATTCCTTTTATTTTGGAACAACTTGAGAATGGCTTTGGTGTAGTTTTTTGGGGGACAGTGGGAGTATTACTCACAAATAATAAAATCAAACCCAAAACCTATACAAAACCTGTCATATCATGCACACTATCATTGTACGTTGTAGTACTTTGACTGGGTAAAGCTGTCAAGAGTAAGATGATTTAGCAGAGGTTTATCACCTGACAATAAAGGGAAAATTTGGAAAGTCCACTAATACAGTATGGGATGTACTCCTAATACATTTTAAATTAAATTATAGGAATTGGCAATGATAGGCAGTTTTTAACATGCACCAATACTGATTCTTAGAATAAATGCTGTTTCTTACTGACGCCAATGCAGCGGCCCCCCGCTATTCAGGGAAAGCATACACGTTACAACAGGATCGCCAGGTAAGCAAGTAGGTACAAAAAGATTCACAGTAGAGGGCATCAATGGCAGGTCCAGAAGACATAAGGATACGGCAGTGATGGTCCATCTTGAGCACACATTTGTTGCAAACGGAGCAGTGGTGGGTGCGAGGCGGTTTGGGCGCCACGCACTTCTTGCACACTGTGACCGCTTCAGGAATCAAACACTCCTGAAATGTAACAGGTTCCGTGATCCAGCATTCAAGCACAGCGTTCCAAAGAGTGATAGGATATAGAGTTTTCTAACTTCATTGGGAAAAGAGCACTTATGAGTTTATTCAGAATGACAGAAGAAGGAAAAATATCATGAATATTATCCTTTCGTTTCATCAGAATAAAATGCAAAAATAGTTTCAGCTATTTTTGATATGAATGCTAGCCATGACTGACATTTGTACATAAGAATAACAACATTAATGCAAATTAGAACTGTATGTAAACTCCCATGAGCATGAAGAATGCTCATCATTTCCGAGATGCTCAGATCACGTCTGAGGTGCTCCTTTCTACCTATTCAGCAGATAGCAGCATCTCAAGCCATGCAAAAATTGAGAAAGCTGTTCTTTTTATCAGTTCAAAACAAAGTTTTTACAGCAATTTTACACTTAAAAATAGCTTTTCCACGGAATTGTACAGAAGTACATCCTTGCTAAACAGTCACTGACCATAAATCTTCAGCAGAAAATAAAAATAGCTCAAAAGAAGCAGCAGGTTACACGAATAACAGTTGTGCTCTACTGGCTGAATTAAAAACTGGCACAACTCTGCAGAGAAAAACGTAGTAATAATGCAAAAAGTGTGGGAATTTAAAGAAAAATTTATATTATACTAGATGAGTAAGTTAAAGCCTCCCAAAAAAAGTGTTCCAACAAGAAAAAGGCACCATTAAGTATAGCATTGAGAAAGCAAAAAATTTATGTACAAGACATCCATGTACAAGATAGAAATAGTAAGTTGAGAAGTAAGTTCATAGGAAAAGATAAAAATTGAAGAAGAAAGTAGTAGGTACTGAAAAAATCGGACAACAGTGAACCAAAAAAAAGTTCATAACAGAACAAAAAACCTGTTCTATTTGAACAAAAGAAAAACCTACCTAATTCTCAGCTCAGGATCTCATATTTTCTCCCTGAGCCCTGAGAGTGCTGATTAGTTGTATCCCTTGAGGGAAATTGAACCACAGTTAATTTTAGTTTACAAAGTTGTCTCTAAGAAAAATAAAATAACTTGTGAAGAACAAAACTTTGAGGCAGAATTAAATAGACACTAATAGATAAGAATTCAAATAATAATTTACTATAAGACAAATAGGTTTTTATGGCAACAACATTACAGCAGACTTGTGACATGATTCAAGGAACACATTTTGGGCAAGATATAGCACAATTTTTTCATGCAATGCTTGTCTTTTCACAGAATTGAAACTAAGGAAATTATCATAAGCATTGGAATCATTCCTTCATTCAATGTATTGGAGCACTGGCAAAATAATCTTGCACTCCTCAAATAAAAACTACAGCGCTAGCACAGCAGTGCAATCACACAATAGAAAAATTAAAGCTTAAAAATAATATTCCAACCTCCTCATTTAATGTACTCACCACAAGCAAAAAATTTAAATAATTCTTCATTAAATTCACTACAGAATTAGTACAATTACAGGCTAGCCTTTGTTTCTGAAATATAACATAATAAAGCACTAGCTTAATATTCAACTATCATTCATTGAGCGTACTAAAGCACCAGTGTAAAATCCAACAATCCATTATTAAATTTGATGAAGCACAACAAGAGCAAACCAACCTTGAGCACTGAGCCAGGTTGGGTGCGGCAGGCCATGTAGAAATGGAAGACCACATTGAGGAAGAGCCAATGACCATACGGCATCAACACAGCATACATGTAGGGCCTGTAGTCACGGTAGAAAGGCAGCCCCACCCAGTACACGATGTAGATCACACTCCCGGTGAGCACAACCACACCTAAAACCAACACCTGACAACAAGATTTTATTTATTTAACTTATTTGACTCCATTCAAAATATTTTTTACAAGAAAGGTTTAATCTACACTTAACAAGGTAAACTATATACATAAAATCTAAAGTTTTTTCCATTTTCCAAGCGTAAAATGGCATTTTACGCAGCTTTTGATACAGTGAAATTTTTATTCTTACATGTTATAACAGCTTGTATAGTAACCTAACAGGATTCCAGTACCCTCCTCATTGCCTACTTAAAAGGTATTTAGTTGTATCTGGTCTTATCAATAAAAGCGTGTTTTATCCTTTATTTGAACTTATTTAAGAAATATTTTCAGTTTTGAAAATATTAAACTTTAAAATTGCTGTGCATCATTTGGCCCATACCTTTCAAGGTAACCAGGGTAATGAGCCTATCAAGAGCACTATCATTGAGCTTTCACAAAAGCTATTGAGAGGCATGCAATGAATTTTAAATCAAACAGGCAATCACACCTATGTGAACAGGATACCAGATACAACATAGAATGTACAACAGTGAATTCTCCTATAAGCTTTGTAGATGCCAGCTGTTGAACAAGTGACAGAAATAACAATTTACCATTAAATTTACTGCTCATAGCAGGGGGAGCTCATGATAAGAACATTGCTTAAATAAAAACCATGTTTTTTAAAAGCCCAAGTTTCAAAATTGTTTATTCATACCAAAATATGCCTACTTTCATCATATTAGAGTTGATGCACATTTTAAAAAACAGTCTGTTAATAAATGAATGAGATGGCCATGTTACTCTTTATGGTGTGTTAAAATAATCTACAATTTTTATTTTCTTCATTGTCTTTTCAATATAATTGATTTATTTTTAATTTATTCAGAAATAGTAGTTAGTATTTAAATTCTCAACACCTAGATTTATCATTTTTCAGAGCACTAAGGACAAATTTTTTATAATACGATAAATTTTATTTTGTCGTGACATTTTTAGCTACATTGATTTTCCCTTTTCTCCTGAACATACTGAATACATGTTTTCTTTTTAAATGTATTCTTGTAAACCAAACTAATTCAGCACTCAACAGTTAAAGTGTAATTTTAAAACATACATTTTTATCCCATGCTTCCATTTCACATGTTATTAATATAAGAAAAGGTAAAAGTGACAGATCATCCAATTCACAAATTCAAGACAACATATATTTCCACTGAAATATCTGTAGGCATTTGATCCTGTACAATAAGAATAGCCCACACAAATATCCGAGAGGTTAAACAGAAATGTGAAAAGCTATGACCAACACTATGCTAACCAAAGAAACGCTAGTAAAACTACTCACAGGCCCCAAAATGTGCGTGAAATGGTCCACAACCCAAACAATGGGCTCCAAAAAAACTTCAAAAGCATAAGACGTAGACATAAGCTCTGTATAACACAGGCTCTTCACTGTCACCCTGAAGATATAGAGTTTCCACAACAGCCATTTCCTGCAAAATAAATTGTAATTAGGTTTGTAACTATTTCTAAACATGCAACACAAAAAACAGTACAATAAATGAAGCAAACAAATTATACTTATTACAGTGCTTTAATTTTACTTGCATATCTGTGCTATAAATAAGACAGTGAATGCTGGCATACCTGTAGTAATACCTCCAACGGCATACGTATTCCTATACCTTAATGATGGAACAATATCAAATATCTTTCTTAACAATTATGATGCTATTCAAATACCTTGATTCTGGACACCATTTCATTATCTGCTTTGTCTGTTTACTTTTTTTAAGATAGATATTTAGCTATTTAATGACACACAACAATAATTTCTAAACCCTTTTTGTGAAGAATGAGCTATGATATCCAATAAGTTTAATAAAAAGTTTAAGGCAAAAAACACTGACAAGGCTATGTAGATAGACATCTCTCATTTGTAAAATCTATTTTTGCAAAATGTATATATATATATTTCCAATCAGCAAAGCAAATGCTCTCAACAACAATATGTTTGAATACCTAAATCCAAAATCCCTGTTTGGGTCACAAGTTTTAAACTCAAATTGAAATCTAAAAAGATCATTATGCTAAATGAAAAAAATTTGATAGCAGCAATAAAAAATTCCAAATCACTCTCTTTGACAAGATTAAACAGACTTCCTGACCACCCAAGGGTCAATAAAAATATCTTTATTCTCCATAAATATTACTCAGTCAACAAAAGCTATTAGCTTAACATGTTATGAAGCACATGCAAGCTGCTCGAGTGACAATTTCTGAAGCAAACAAAATAAATCTTATTGACTAGTAAAACAAAACTAGCACAGGAAAGTTTTTGGAAAGAAGTTCAATTCAAAGATATGACTGGTTGATCACCATTTAAAGAAATCTGTAATTGTACAAATACAGCTCAAATTTCACACCATTGGAATGGTGAAATAGGAATGATTTTCAAAGCTATCAGTTTAGTCAAATCCAAATATTGAAGCAAAACAACATTTGGAATTCTAATTTCCCTGCTCACATGTTTGAAATATGCTAGACAACTTGTATGGCACTGATTATCTCCCACTCTCCATTTTATGTAAATTTACTTGGAACAGTGGTCTTATACTATACAGATAAAGCAGAGACATCTGTGTTAGAGCCTGGAATACAGAACTGTGACCTGTCTCATTGCAATGACAAATGAATGATTGTCTTTTTTTTCAATATTATTTGTAAAAAAGTTGCAAGTATTGAGATTAGTTTAAAATAACACAAATGAAACTAGTAAATTTTAAATTTTTAATACCTCTGGATGCATTTTCCAGGTTTATTTAGAGCTAAATATTTGAAATTTCAGTTGGCTAAGCTGTTGCACAATGCTGCTGTATATTGTAAAATCAGTAAACTACTAGATAAATATGATCATACTATTAATTATTGGACAAAAAATTTGGAGTACCAAAGTTGATCCCAATGTTTTGAAAATATTCTGGTTTCTAAACCTTCAAATATGATTTTGTTGCCAATTAACAATTTCATCACTAACACAGCTACTGTCTAAACATGATGGCATGCACTAAGCATACATATACTTCTTACTGCATCATTTATCTATTTGAACATGCATAAAAGCTGTTACATATTTACATATGATAAATATTTAAATTTTATATTTAATTTGTATTAAACCTGAATAAATAAACTCTTTATGCATCATTAGCCAAAACTTCAATTAATAAATTTATAATAAAACTGCTATATATAATAAATATATGATTCAAACTTACCTTATGCAAGTGAAGAAATTTTTCAAAGCCAGCCAACTTATTTGCAGTTTGGCTTTCACATGAGGAGTCATCTTATATTTTTAGATTCCTATCCTAACTTTCAAACACTGCTGCTAAAATTAATTATTAAACCAAAATTCTGGGCAAGGAAAAAAAATTTTGTCAATACAAGTTTCAACATTTTTGTCAACCAAAATGCCAAAATATTTTCTACTTTGTTATAAACTTCCTTTTATAACTTCCTATTTTTTGTATGAATATGCCCCTTGCCGTTTAATTAGAAATTTCTCCTCAGTTAAGGAGTAAAGTTATAGATTTGCGTGACAATAGTCAAGACAACTTTATTACCTTTACTGAACATTTATACCCTGAACTTTAGTTATCTAGGATAAGTTCCATTTCTTCCACCATTCCTCATTATCATACAGAAAGCATTTATATGGAAATGACACTACTAGTTGGAACACTACTAGTCTTTAAATGTTGAAGGTGTGTAACAAGGTTCACCCTTGCACTAGCTATCTAATACTAGTAGTGTTATTTCCATTAATGCTATCTGAATGATAATGGGGAATGGTGGAAATAAAGGAACTTATCCTGAATGTATTTTATAAAAAATTATCATAAAAATTTTCTTCAGCTCAATTTTAACAATGAGATTTAATTTTTTTATGCTTCAATATACATGATCTTAAACTGTTAGATAACATTTTTTGATCTTAGCTTTTGATTCTTTTCTTGAAATAAAAATTTTTCCTGTTCTTTCTCAAGTTTATTTAATTATTGACTTTTTTCTACTTTCAGTATAATTTTTTCTGCTTAAGATGATTATTTTTCAACAACACCTACACAAATAAAAATCCAAGAGCTTAGCTAGAGTCCTGAAAGTTGTGCTGAATACAATATGCAAATATTTATTCATATATTGTTGGAAGATTGTAAGATAGAATGCTAAAAAGCCTGCATTAATAAGCTGCAGTACCAGCAATAGTACATAAGGTGCTGAAGAGGAAATACTCAAATCATTTTCTATTTATATTACAAGTCACCTGCTCAGAAAAGTCTCTTATATGTACAAAACTTCAAATTGCCACATTTAAGGTCTATCTCTTTTAGTTAAACAATGACTGTAATTAAGAAAAGATTTATTTGGATATTAACTCACTTAAAAATTGAGTAGAAAACTAGTTCATTAAGAACTTTGGAAAATTTTCAGAACATACTAATCGATTTTCAAATTTTTGTTGCTTGAATTAAGGTAATGAGATCAATATAAACCACTTTTCTTCCATGCACTTTCCGTCGCAAATGAGTATTTAACAAGTGATCAAGGAAATGTAATGTAACTTAACTAATCTAAGCAAATCTAAAATAACCCAATCTGATTTAACTTAACTTACCCTAATTTAACCATATATCACATAAGGGTAAACAAGTTTTGTAAAAGAGGAGACAGGGTGATGATGTCACAGGCCTGGAACAAATAGCGACACAGATAAAGAGAGATGCGCCACCTGGCAACAACTTGGACAACAATGACGACATGATGTTGGCCATTTGAAAGAGGAAAACTGTTGAGGAAGCAGAAATTACCTTACCGCTATAACTCGTTAAATACTCATTTGCGACGGAAAGTATATAGAAAAAACTTGTTTACTTTGATGTCATTAACATTAAACAAGCATCAAAACTTTGAAAATCAATTAGTATGTTGTTCTGAAAGAATACCTTAGCTTTAGACTATTACATTTAGAAAAACAAAATTTAACCTACAAATTTTTTTTTTAAATTATCTATGGAAATTAATTGAAAACTTTTTCACAGAAATTGCTTAAGGACATTACTTACATAAATTTTTTAGTCAGCTTTGAAGATTTACATATACTATCTGATGTAGTCACTAGATGACAGGATATCAAAATTTTGCAAAAATTTTTCTTACATGTTAAATATTTGTATTTACTATTTAAAATTGTAATTTTTTATATATATATTCAAGTTTATAACATTTAAAAGTTCAGAGCTAAATAGAAATTCCTTTTGGTAAATGTCAAGGAGAACTGCCTAATCAATTATTGAATTTTTGTTGCTTCTATCATGGTAATGAGATTGAAATAAACAACTTTTTTTCTATGCACTTTCAGAGGTAAATCAGTATTTGACGAGTTATAGCAGTAACGTAACATAACACTGAACTGATCCAACCTAACCTAACCTAAGGTAACGTACGGTAACTCAACGTACCCTAACGTAACAATCATTTGAGCATCTCAAAACAGAGGTTATATTGGACTCTCCCCTTAAAACAATTTTTTCCCACTTGAAAGACTAGAATTGCAGTAAGTAACCTACCACTATGACTCATTAAATACTCATTTCTTCCGGAAAGTGCATAGAATAAAAGTCGTTTATTTTGATCTAATTACCATGATACAAGCAACAAAAATTTGAAAATTGATCAGTCAGTTCTCCTTAAGATTTACCTTCCTTTTTTATTCAAATGACAATCAAAACATGATGCCTGACTAATGATGGTATTTATAACACTTACAGGCATGATAGCTCTTGAACATTCAAGGGTTGAAGCTTCTTAAGGCTTAGCCACATACAATCTGATCAGAGTAAAAAGAGAGAACCATTCAGTACTGAGTGAAAAAAATGGAGTATCAATACATAAAAAGTGTTACTTCTACAGAGTACTTTGCGCATCAAAACTTCAATTTAAGAATGATCAAATGAAGACAAAGCAAAGATGGAACAGAAATAGCTGAGTGAAGATCAACACTAAAAAAGTGTGCAAAAATTAGAATTCTTTAAGACTATTTATTGCTGTTGTAACTTAAAAGTATCAACTTTGTCAAGCAGTTCCAATGGCTTACAATAGACAAAAGGGTCAATGTCAGGTTAAATGCAGTCACAGAAATTAATAATTTCATTGCTATGAATTAATAGAGGAAGGCATATAAAAACGTTTTACACGAATGACATTCTGCTTGCTGATGCGTTGTTTTCAAATTATTGAACTTTGAAGTTGGCTTTTGCGGGCCAAAGGAAGCAAGCGCACCAAGCGCAATTCAATTAATAACGAAAGCTAATCTCCTATTCAAAACGTAGAGAGGTTGGGTCGTGAGGGGGAGCCACAGTTCTTCTAGTGAAAATTATAAATAAAGCTTCTAACCCACCCATTAGGGTGATGACCGCAATCTTGTTTATATCAGCTTCAAGATGGCGACCACCATGGGTGCCGCCATCTTAGCCGACGTAAACAAGATTGCGGTCGTCACCCTAATGGGTGGGCTAGAAGCTTTATTTATAATTTTCACTAGAAGAACTGTGGCTCCCTCTCAGGACCCAACCTCTTTACGTTTGTAATAAGGGGTTAGCTTCCATTATTAATTAAATTCCGTTTTGCATGCCCGCTTCTTTTGGCGCGCGAAGGCCAACTTCAAAGTTTAATAATTTGAAAATAACGCATCAGCAAGCAGAATGTCATTCATGTAAAATGTTCTTAAATGGGTTCCTATAGTGACTGTATGGAATAAAATTATTAATTTGCATGATTGCATAAAACCCGACATTGATCAACATAAGTTACCAACTCTCAGTTATTGCATTTTCTACAGCCCGTCCGGTTAACCTTGAAAAGATATTTTCCTCCCTAATAAATTCATAGACTGTGATATTCTAAGCTTAATTTATTATTACTTCCAATTCTATGTGATCTATAAAACCTTTTACATTAACTAAAAATTAACTCCTTCTGATTTTGAACTTGAACTTGAAATTGAAGGCCGACAGTGTAGGGGCCTTTGTAATGGCCTACAATTCCTTACTCAATACTCGCACAACAAAGTTCAGCGCCTGTATACCAGACTTGTCCACTAAACTACTTAGGATCTACCAATCCTTGTTACAAACTGCCATAAGATAGCATCACTGGAATAACCAGTGTGTCAAGACACCATCTTCTTGCATGATGGGTTATCACTCTACATGACTGGTTCACTCCACTCTACATGACTGATAAAACTTGAAACTTGAAATTGAGGGCCGACAGTGTCGAGGCCTTTGTAACGGCCTACAATTCCCTCCACAATTTTCACACAAAGAGTTCAGCGCCTGGTACCAGATTTGTTTACTGAACTACTCAGGATCTACCAATCCATGACAGTTTGTGACAAGGATTGGTGGATTCTGGGTAGTTCAGTGTGGAAAAGTCTGATACATAGGTGCTGAACTTTTTTATATAAGTATTGAAGAAGGAAACGTAGGCCTTACATGTAGGCCAAAAATTGATTGAACTTGAACTTGAAATTGAGGGCCGACAGCGTCGGGGCCTTTGTAACGGCCTACAATTCCCTCCACAATTTTCACACAAAGAGTTCAGCGCCTGGTACCCGACTTGTCCACTCCACTAAATTACTCAGGATCTAACAATCCTTGTCACAAGCTGCCATTGGACAGCATCACCAAGATAACCAGTATGTCAAAACACCATCCCCAGACATATTGGGTCATTACTGCCCACTTTACTTGACTGGCTCATTTCAGTCACTTTCTCTTACTCCAGGCACGCACCAGAAACATTTTCATTGCTTCAATGATGCTCAAATTACATTCCTGATCCAATCCAGCAAGACAGCTCATACCGCAATCATCTTCACCACATCTGGCATACCACTCATTCTCTCCATACTGCTCAAATACCCTATTCATGAAACTCTCTCCTGCTTATACTTACTACATTCCAGCACAAAATGCTCAATTGTTTCCTCCACTCCACTAATACACTGCCGACATAATCTGTTATTATTCTCATTCTACCTCCATGTACGTCTGTTCACACTCAATGGCTTACATCTCACAGCAAACAAGAGTTGACTTCCAAAACTACCATCATAGAACATCTCAAACTTAGGTGCTTCTTTTTCATATACCAGTCAAGTGTAGGCTTCCGCACCATGCTAAGCCTCCACTTATTCAATCCATACTCTTTTGTTTGCCTCTCAATCTCTTTCTTCCACCTCTTGCAGTCCCACTCAGGCCCTACACCTCCAGGATTTATTAAACTCCAGTCATCCACAGGTCTCCCAATTCTAACATGAATAATCTTTTGCATACTAAGCTTCCTTGCATGTCCCCAACACACTTTCTCCCAATAGCTTACACTCAGATTCCATTCAAAAATTCGCTTTACCCATCTGCTATTCTGCATTCTTTCAATTCTCACCTTATAATTCAGCACCGCTTTCATCATTCTTTCTGAAAAGAATGGTGTTTGTGTTGCGTTCTTCTACGGTGTTCGTGTCTTGAACTTGAACTTGAACTTGAGGGCCGACAGTGTCGGGGCCTTTGAAACGGCCTACAATTCCCTCCACTATTTTCACACAGAGTTCAGCGCCTGGTATCAGACTTGTCCACTAAACTACTCAGGATCTACAATCCTTGTCACAAGCCTCCACTGGAAGGCATCACAGGGACAACCAGTGTGACAAAACACCATCCCCCGGCACATTGGGTCATTACAGCCCATTCTACCAGACTGGCTCATTCCAGTCACTGTCTCTTACTCCAGGCACGCACAAGAAACACTTTCATAGCCTCAGTGATACTCGCATTACACTCCTGATCCAATCCAGCAAGACAGCTCATACCGCAATCATCTTCAGCACATCTGGCATTCCACTCATTCTCTCCATACTGCTCAGACACCACATTCATAAAACTCTCTCTCTCTTGCTCATACTTACTACATTCCAGCACAAAATGCTCAATTGTTTCCTCTACTCCACTATTACACTGCTGACATAATCTGTTATTATTCTCATTCCATCTCCATGTACGTCTGTTCACACTCAATGACTTACATCTCACAGCAAACAAGAGTTGACTTCCAAAACTACCATCATAGAACAGCTCAAACTTAGGTGCTTTCTTTTTCATATACCAGTTAAGTGTAGGCTTCCGCATCATGCTGAGCTTCCACTTATTCAATCCATACTCTTTTGTTTGCCTCTCAATCTCTTTCTTCCACCTCTTGCAGTCCCACTCAGGCCCTACACCTCCAACATTTATTAAACTCCAGTCATCCACAGGTCTCCCAATTCTAACACGAATAATCTTTTGCATACTGAGTTTCCTTGCATGCCCCCAACATACTTTCTCCCAATAGCTTACACTCAGATTCCATTCAAAGATTCGCCTTACCCACCTGCTATTCTGCATTCTTTCAATTCTCACCTTATAATTCAGCACAGCTTTCATCATTCTTTCTGAAAATAGGCTCCACCCTAGGTCACCTCTAATGGCTTCTATAGCTGTCTATTTTGGAGCACCCAATGCTACACGTCCTACCTTATTTTGTATCACATCCAGCTTTTCAAGATCACTTCCATTCCAAGCAAGAGCACTCATACCATACATGACACTAGGTACAGCAACATACTTCCACATTCCTCTCACACATTCGTACCTGTTTGCTCTGTATCTGGCCACACTACCTAACCGTCCACTCCACTGCATTGCTTTAGCCACTTTCTCACCTTTAGTTCTAGTACATCCATCTTCACTTATCATACAACCTAGATATTTGTATTCTTTTGTTCTACCTATTCTGATTTCTCCAATATTCCACAGTCTGTCTCTATCAGTCTCATCACTATTTATAACCATGACCTTACTTTTATCTGCACCAAAGTTCATCTTGAAATCTGTACTATATCCATTCACAATGTCAAGCATTCTTTGTAGTTCATGACCACATTCACTAACCACAACCACATCATCAGCATACAACAAACAGCTCAGTCTCTCATTACCAACTTTCAGTCCTAAACCACTCCCTCTCAGTCGAACTGCTAATTCTTCTGTGTACAATCCAAACAACAGGGGGGACAGAGTACAGCCCTGTCTCACTCCTCTAACACTCCTCACTTGCCCTGTTTCCAAATTTCCTAACCTGTAGATAGCACTTGTGTTCTCATACAGACTCTGTACAATGTTCACTATTTTTCTGCTAAAACCAACTTTTCTCAAAATTTCAAACAGCCTAACCCGATCCACTCTGTCATACGCCTTTTCAATATCCAGGAATGCTAGATATACCTTCTTGTTATCCTTCTTCATTCGCTCAATTATTTCACTCACTACAAACAGATTATCCTCCCCACGTCTATCTTGCCTAAAACCATTCTGTTCTTCTCCCAGGACTCCTAATTCCTCAACTAAGTTTTTCATTCTCTCATTCAAAATACCACAAAAGATCTTACATACGGTGTCACCCAGTGCAATTGGTCTGTAATTTTTAAGTTCTTTCATACTCTTATGTCCACCCTTATGCAACAGAACTACATTACACTTGTTCCAGTCATCCGGTACTCTTTCACTCTTCCATATCTCATCAAATAAACATTTCAACATACTGACTACACTCTCTCCTCCACATTTATAGAACTCAAATGGTATCTTATCAGGGCCACATGCCTTTCCATTTTTCACTTTCTTCAAAAAACTTACAATCTCTTCACAAGTGATTTCGTCTTCCATTTGCAGTTCATGTTCATCTATCAGAAAATTTATCGGTTCATCATCTGTAACCTGCTCATTCATTCCACCAATGTCCTCCCAGTATTCTTCAACTGCTTTCACCATTTGCATCCTATCTTGCACACTGCAACCATTGACTACTAATTCATCAACTTGAACTTCACTACCTCTATCATTACCTTGTATAAACCTATACCAATCTTTTATCCATCTGGACCTTTCTTTCTTAGATTTTCAACTTGGTGTCTCTCTTCTTTAACCCTAGCCTCATTGATCATTCTCTTTACTTTCTTCTGCTGGTCCTTGTACTCATTCCATACACTCTGCCATTCATCCTCAGTAATTCTGCGTCTTTCATACATTTTCCTCATACAGCGTTGTTTTTTATTTAAAGTCTTCCTTCTCATTCGTTCTTCCTTTATCTCACTTGTAAACCACCTAGCATTCCCTGTACTTTTCCTGCATTTCATTCTACCAATCTTTTGCTCTGCCACATCATACAAGGTTCTTGCAATCTCCTTATTTAGGTCATTTACATTTCCACGCCTGTTCCAGTTACATCTACTCAATTCATTTCTAAATTCTTCCCGGTAAATCTGAAGGAGATGACAATTGTCGATTTTCCACTTTTTGGTGCCTGAACCTGATTAATTGAATCAAAATAAACAAGTTTTCTTCTATGCACTTTTCGTCTCAAATGAGTATTTTACGATTTATAGCGGTAAGTTTAGTTTCGTCATTGATGACGAATGCGCTCGAATAAACAGCTACTCATCGATTTTCGAATATTTGTTGCTTGAAACATGGTAATAACATCGAAATAAACAACTTTTCTTCTATACACTTTTTTCGTCAAATGAGTATTTAACGAGGTATAGCGGTAGGTTTGGTTTCGTCTTTCAAGACAGAGCGCTGGAAGCGAGACGCCATTGCAGTATTGCCATACAACTCGATCAAAGAATTTCTTTCCGCTTCAAAGACTGGAGTTGCGGTAAGTCATTTACCGCTATAACTAATAAAATACTCACTTGAGACGAAAAGTGCATAGAAGAAAACTTGTTGATTTTGGTGTCATTAACCATGTTTAGCCCTTACAATTTGCAAAATCGACAACTGTCATCTCCTTCAGATTTACCTTCTTCCCAGTTTGCCATTTTAATACGCCAATTTTCTCTTACTCTGCTGGCCTTCTGCATTGACTCCTTTCCACCCCAATTATATTCTAGTACAAGCATTTTATGGTCACTATCAATATCAAAATCATCTTCATCTACAAACATTTCTCTGACACATATTCTTGCTCTACTATTCACTATCATATAATCAATTGCAGTTTTACATTCCCTGCTTTGCCATGTATGCAAGCCATTTCCTATTGTTACATTCAGGTTCTCAAGTTCATTCTCATCACAGAAATCAATCAATTTTTGTCCATTTGCATTCACAGGCTTACCAAGTATCCCAACATGACCATTCATATCACCCATCACAATCAGAGGGCACCTGCAATGCTCTTGCACAATTCTTGTTAATATTTCATACTTTTTTACATTCTCTTGATGAGCTAAAATACCATCAGTTGTCATATAGCATACAACCACAATAACACATTCTCTGGCATGCATTCTTTCACACTTTATTACTAACAGATCTTCACTCTCAGGTTCTGTTCCGACCCTTTCTATGTACCGGCCGAGAACTACGCGAATGGGGTTCGGGAGTGACGAAGCAGCCGCGTAGTTATAGTTTATTGGTACTTCAGAGTTGATACAGGCTTGGTAGTTGGCAAGAATCAGAGAGATCAGACAATAGGTGCTAGTACAAGTCTTCTACAATGCATCTGTGATCTATAAAGGTGCTTCCTCGACGGTAACGCGTCTGCTACTGAACAGTGATGACTCTATCTAATGTGATCTCTACGGCAGCGCACCTCCAATGAACGCCGACGTGTCTCGCCGATCCTATTTATATGCCTGCGGGCGCACATCTAGGACCCCCCACGCACAAAAAATTTTTTATTACAATAAAAATATTTTTAAAACGTCAATCAATCTCATTGATTATCCTTGACGATCAATAATTCTGATGACAAAATTGTTACCGAATTATGAACAGAGGTAGACAGGTATGGCCTTTGCTGTCATCATAAACAAATTTCAACGGTAATCCTACATCTTGTTAAACAATTTTTAGTGTCTATATTATATATTAGTGTCAATTCAATACCAGATTTATTATCTATAATCAGCCAAATAATCACTCTATGCACTTAGCTCAAACAATTTGTTCATTTATTATAGAGTTATTTACCAATTGATTCTTAGAATTCGTGGGTACTCCAGATATTTCGGATACAAAAGATACACCGCACAATTTATTTAACATATCAAAATATCAAAATCAAACATCAAAACGCGTACTGAATAAATCCTTTCGTGGCAAAACAACCGCCAGTAACAGTAAAAACAATGCGTCAAGTTAAATTCAACAAAAAGCATCGCAAAGAAAAACGCATCGTTGAAACAATAACTGAAAAGTTTTTATTCAAACACAAATAAGAAATAGGGCACGCAGATACCTTGACAAATAAAAAATCATTCTCGCCATGAAATTTAAATAAATCAATACATTCGTTAAGGATGATAATAACACGCATGAAATTAAATACACAATGCCGTTAGAATTTTAAGTGAACAACGTATTCGCATAAATTGAGTTTCGATAAACCAAAATGAAACAAATCGTAATTATATACCTGAACGTTGCATCGACTCGAGCATCTTCGCGAACATGGTTAAAATGAAATACGTAAAACACAAGCTTGGAAATACCAACTTAATATTAATTCATGAGTAAATATAAAAACATCCGCTTACATCGCTGGTGAAACAGTAACACCGAGCAAAACACGAGTTCTTCGGCAAGGCAATTTCGGAAAGTTTTATAAGAATCAAAACTATTGCCTCGTAGGTAATGACAAATGATACAGAAAAGTTGAGTTGATATTAAATAAAGCATCATTAAAGTTTTCACCAAAAAGAAACATTCAAAATATCGTCTGCGTTACCGTAGACTTAAAAATAGAAGTTAGTGTTATAGCCAAACATCGCACAAATTAGAACAGAACCTTTCCACTATTAGTTAAAACAATAATCGAAATAAACAGAGTACCGTTGACTCGTAAAACTTAATTCTATCGGTAACATAATGGTATAGCACGTGGAGTAAGATATATACGTAACAAAATCGAAGACACACTAGTTTAGAACATCGAATATGAATATGAAAATCGGTTTCGCACTCTGCAAAAATAAAAGGAAAATCACTAAACAATTTCAATTTATCGTAATCCAATAGTAATAACATGTGAACAAAGTCCAAAATTCTTGAACTACTCTGAATTTATAATTACCATATTTTTAAGTTACTAAATTTATTAAACCACGTTTTCAACACTATGTCCACGGTAAATATAAAGTATTAACACCATATTAAAGTGAGTTACTCTCTTCAAGTCACTGCGCGCGAAGGTAAACTCTTTCAGTAATCTCTTGACTGCGCGCGAAGGTAAATTTCAGTAATCTCTTCGCTGTATGCGAAGCTTAGCTGCCGCCAAGGCCATCGATGTTTGTTGACAAGCGCTCTGGCACCAGGCTGTCGTACACCAACGCGATGCCATGTACATGTACCATGTTACCGTGTTACAGATGTTGTGTTACCGCTCGCACACGCTCGAACTGAAATTGGAAATCAATACAAAAACGATTAGCATGGCTAAAGCGCAAACTTTCGTACATGAATGCACAAATAAAGTGAAATGACAAACAAAAGTAGCTTCCTCATTAGCATCCAAGAATCTTCCAGTAACATAATTGCTAAACTAATAAAACGACTAAATTTCGCATTTACATTTAATCTTCGTTGCAGACATTCAAATTTCTCATTAAGACACATTCTCATTAAGACACATTCTCATTAAGACACTCTCATTCCAACTACACTGCCTAGCATTGTTGTCAAACAATCTGCGGCAGATTCGAGGCAGTTCTCGCGGTTGCACACTCGCACTCTCGTTTCGAAATCTCCACGATTACCGCTCAGTTTATCAACTTTAGCTGACGGCTTGATGAGCACAGCTCTTGATGTCGCAACAACAGTATGACAACTTCCTGAGCTCAACATCTCTTCTGAAGGTGTTTCGCAACAAAATATTTCCTAAAGCAAGACATACATAAATCTTGAAAGAACTCATAGAATGCTCTTACAAGCTAGAACTCATAGAACGCATATATGGAATTCAAAACTAAAAACTGTTAATTAACCGTTTCTATCGTGAGCAAAACTGTGGCATTTTCAGCCTCGATGCACAACGGAAATAAAATAAATTTCTGCAAGGTCATCAATGTTTCTTGCCTTCAATAATCACGTACTGCTTTTGCACAAGAAAATTACGTGTTATTATACTGTACTTGTTGAACTGTTACACTGTGAACGGGTACTTTACGTTTCACTTATCGCGTTACGTTAATGCCTCAATCAAAAAGGTTAAATACTAAAGCATATAAGAGGTTAACATGAAGCATAAGCAAATACAACAAAAAGAATGATTGAACACGTAAGGACATACTTTTACAGTACATACACAAAAAGTTGTCAATGCAAAAATCAATACTGACGTTAAATACTCTTAAATTTTAATCGTTCAATCAGTTGTTAATTTTAATCGTTCAATCAGTTGTTAATTATCCCGTAGAAACCTTGGGAGACTTGACGATAAATTTTACATTCTTTTGCGTTTGATTAATTTCAAATTCACAACATAAAACTATACTGAGTATGAAATTCGGTTAGGCTTGCAAAAATGACTGTTATGACGCACTAGATCGTTTCAACGTGCTCAAAAATTATTAACTGAAGGATTATTAAATGAAGCCTCTCTCATTGACAAATGACTATGAAGTAAATTAATTTTTACTCTCACACTGAATTAGTGTGGACTCTCACGTCCAAAACACATCTAATTCATGACTATCCACCAGTCACACCAGTCACTAAAAAATGTTTTAACAACATTAACAACATTTGTGGCACTTTACCATAATCTTTAATGGTCACTATCATAACTAGTTACCTAGTCATATACTGTTTCACAGTATTACTACCTTCACAGTATTACCAACATTACTGCCTCGTGCCAATACTAACGCGTACGAAATGCTGAGCACAGCTCTCGGCCTTGCGCCGGCGTACAAAAAAAAATCTGCCTCTGCATCAAGCAAAAAAAACATCACACTCACTCGTGTGCGCTGCAGTGCAGCTGCACTGGTAACTTTACTCGATACTCTTTACCAGTGATACTTGATACTCGATACTCGTTACTCTTTAACTTATTACCAGACAACCACGTGTGGTTAATTAACGGGCATCTATCGCCTCTCATTATTATTCGCCAGCACAATGACAACCGCAATCTACAATGCTAAACTCTGACCATCATGGTATCAATTGCTTAATTAATTCGTAATTCGCTTCTCTAAAGCTTACTCACTTAATTGTCTGCGCGAATTCATTTCTACTTCAATACTTTGACCTCGCTGATAGAATTACCTGGTACTAATTTGCCTTTTCCCAGATAACCTCACAGCATTTCTGTCTCGGGGTTATTCGCTGCCCCACAGCATTTATCGCTAGGCTATCTAGTTGCCTTCCGCCATTTTCTAGGCTCTCTATACCGTAGCAAATATTACTCATTACGCCTCCTCTGGGCAACCACGTCTGTCATCAGACACTCTGCATTATTTACGGTATTCAAAATACTTCATTCTTACTTTAACCGTGCTATCCGTGCACATCAGGTATCATCAGAATATCATCATTATTTAATTTCCGCCGACCACGGGCTACTTCTTTGGAATCATAAACGTACCCTTCGTCGACAACTCCTGTGATCCCGACAGATTTACTATTAGTGTCTTTCTTCTCGACATCTAAATGACTGTCCTGAAAAACACTCGTTGCCTGCACAAAGGTACTTAATCCCGTTTTTAATTCTCCTTGTACATCTGACAAGTAAACTTCGGATTCAACATGATCCTTTTCCACTTTTTCTAAGGTACTTAATCAATCGCTCTGTCGGAGCTATTAATTAACAACAACGGAATCTTTCTCCTATTGTTAACTCTCACAATTGCTTCGGCGACACAGACGCCTTCTTTCAAAGTTGCTTTCTTTATTATATATTCTCCATTTTTACACTTTCCAACATGTCCAACATGTTTCAAAATTACATTGGGAGCAATTTCTACGCGTCGAGTATGAACTCTTAACGGCTTGTGGGAACTGGTAACTGCAACTACGCCTCGAACAGGCTGGTTTTCTCTCTGACCATCCCTTTTTACTTCCTCACTTGCTTTCTCAGCAATGCACGTCCTCTTCTCTCTTAGCTTATTTAGGACTTTTTCCTTAGCTCTGGACGTAATCGTGTCTGCCATGAGACACTCAGTATTCTCTATTAAATACTCGAGACACTCTGTCTTTCTCCTTTTTCGTCTTTTTACCTCTGCAAAGGGAATTTTCTCGTCCTTGATAATTAAACATCTTTGTTTTAAGTCTACAACGGCGTTCTTGTCTAATAAATCACGTCCAATAATGACGTCATAATTATAAATACCATCTTTAATTATGAGAGCATTTGTCTTTAAACTTACACCGTTTTTTAACTTTAGGACAAGCTCCGCCTCGCCTTCAACATTACTCTTAGCGTTAACGCCTTTTATAGTCAGAGAACTTGGCTTCACTTCATTACTTATCTCACTAATTCTGTGGTAGCTAATTAAACACCTTTCTGATCCTGAATCAATCAATGCATTCCACAGGTCTGCATCTTTTTTAAGCACAATCATTGGTTTCTTACTTTTTCGTATTACAAATAATTCATTTTGGCCTGTAATTTCCACCTCTTCCTCTTCGTATTTACAAACGTTCGCCGTCAAATGGCTTTCATATTCATCGCTTAATTTCGCTTCTCCTAGCGCTTCATATCTGTTGTGACACACTATGATTGGATCGATTATCTCAACATTTTTAACGAGGGAATCTTCAGCACCAGAATTCTCCTCGGGTTCACAGGGGTTTGTCGCCGTAGAGTCATACTTAGTTATTGTAGTTTCATTTTTACGTTATTTCCATCGAAAATGAAATCTTCTCTGCTGCTTACGCTAAAAAATCATTTCCACTGTTAGTTTGGTAAGTTTCTACCTGGCCTTTTTCTGACATACTAGTTTTATACTGTCCTCGCACACGGACACGATTCGGTCCGCCTGGTCTGTTTAAATAGTCTCTTCTGGACCTACAATCTCTTGCGTAGTGTCCTAACTTATTACAACGAAAACAAGCCCCGCTACTCCGCGACTGCTCGGCGGCTGTCTGCCCTAAACTTGGTTTGTACCAATCAGTCGGTTTCTCTACCGACGCACCTTGTCTTTGGCAGACGCACACATTTCTGTTGCAATACGAGCAACGCCTAGCTTCGGTGGCTGTTTCCAATGCCTGAACTTCTAGAGTTCCTAATTCTCTATCTCCAATTTCCATTAAAAGAGAAATGTTCACACGACAAAATTGTCTACATGCAAATGGGAATAGTCTACACACAATTAAAATTTTCTACCTACCAACTACAATATTCTACACACAATAGAACACAATAGAATTTTAACTCACAATTTCAGTCGACTCAAAGCAGGCTAATCTAGTACACCAAGTCAAGTCAACAGTATGAAGACCGGCAGCAACTGAACAGCGCAAACCGCTCCAGCTCACTCTTATTTGCCAGGGGACAATGAGCCCGCGAACAATAGCAACAACTTCCTTCAATTGTTTTAGAACAATGGACTACCTCAGTACACAACTTCTTCCGCGTACCGCGCACACGCTCGCTCTCTGACTACTGGGAATGAGCTTGCTTACCTGCGCTTTCGCAATGCTTACGCTGCTCGCCCTCCGGCAACCAGGCTACCAGGAATCAACCTGCGCTTGCAACGCCTACTGCCATTACTGCTTACCGCTACTGCTTACTACTTACAACTTACTCATTAATTTTATATTGCTGGTGTATAATCATTTAGTTGAGCGCATGCTTATTTAATTTGCAAGCAAACATTATCAGGTATACTCATCTTGCTATGGGAAACTAGCTGGTGACGTTGAACATTATTTTGGCGATGCGCAGACCTCGTCGATCTTCTCGTTGCAGGTGACGATGCGTGCGGAAATGCGTAGACCTCGTCTCACATCATCTTCTCCTTTGAGTAGCGATGAGTAGACTGGTGAAGACTGCGTAGCGTGTAAATTTTCGATTATTTTTCTCTCCTTTCTTTCTCGAAGTGTTTCTTGAAAGAACTTCGATTTTCTGCGCTGACGTCTTTCTTCTTTTTCTCGATGCTCCGAAGTACTGTGACAACTGTGCGACGTTACTCCAAACAGGGTGACACTCTTCACATTTAAAATCACTGATCATCAGAACCGAAGATCAATTCTTGCTATCTTTAATGTGGCTCCCCATGCGGGCCGCCAGAAATGTTCCGACCCTTTCTATGTACCGGCCGAGAACTACGCGAATGGGGTTCGGGAGTGACGAAGCAGCCGCGTAGTTATAGTTTATTGGTACTTCAGAGTTGATACAGGCTTGGTAGTTGGCAAGAATCAGAGAGATCAGACAATAGGTGCTAGTACAAGTCTTCTACAATGCATCTGTGATCTATAAAGGTGCTTCCTCGACGGTAACGCGTCTGCTACTGAACAGTGATGACTCTATCTAATGTGATCTCTACGGCAGCGCACCTCCAATGAACGCCGACGTGTCTCGCCGATCCTATTTATATGCCTGCGGGCGCACAGTTCATTTCCAACAGGAATTTCTTCTAATTTCCAATTTAGAGAATTTTTTACAATGAGACCAACTCCACCACCTCTTTTTTGCCAACTTACACGCCCTTTTCCAATCATATAGTACTTACTCTCCTTACATTTCAAACTGACTCTATCACGCATTTGGGTCTCTACTACACCAACACAATCCAAATCTCCATTCTCAAATTCTGCTACAAGGTCATTTAACTTTCCTGCATTCCATCCACGCACATTTATACATCCAAACCTTACAACACTATTGGACAATTCACGACATTTTTCATTTTTGCTCTGACAGCTTTCCATTCATCCAGTTCCACCTTCCATTACAATATGAGTACACCCAATCCACTGGATGTATCTCCTGGAGAGTTTCATCTCACCTTCTTGAGTAAGGTGGACTCCATCTCCACGAAAACATCCACTCTGGATCAGGTTATCCATATCAAGGAAGCTGGAACCCATTTCACGCTTTCTCACACTCTCAGCTTTCATACTCATAATCCTTTCATGCACATCCCTATTCACTTCCTTTCGCACCCTTTCATACTCCTCACCACATGCAGGCCTTCTCAGCAGGCTGGTCACAGCCACTCTTACATTCTTTTTTTGCGCCCTTTCAACAACATTCATAATTGCATTCACCGTACGCTCTCTCCCACATTCAAGCAATCCATTGCCACCTCCTTGCAGTACAACCATCCCTTCATCCATTCCATCTATCACTTCCTCAGCATGCCTACAAATCTCATTCACTCCCTTTCCTCTCATGCTGGTACATCCACTACGGTCAGTCATACTCACAAACCTATCCACATTCTTCACCATGCTGTCACCACATATTCTAATCGTAGGTCTCACTCTCCCTTTCATACTACTCTTTCGTTCAACTCTTCCACTCACATCACTTTTTCCATCTATCTTCCTTTCATTCACTTCCACTACAGGCGCCTGCACCTCATGTGGCATATCAACAGGTTGCTCCTTCACTCTCTTCCCATTCGTACTTCTTTCATCATGCTCATTCATCCTTCTACTCTCATCTGGCACATTTGCACCACCATTCACTTCATTTATTGCATTCACACTCCTTGCACCATCATCTACTTCATTTGCACTCCTTGCACCATCATCCACTTCATTTGCACTCCTCGCACCACCACCATTTACCTCTTCATTCACTGCATTTGCACCATTCTCATTCTTTCCTTCATTCAACTTCCTTTCATCCTTCAAATCAGCCTCTAAAGCAACCATCAGAATTGTCAATCTCTCAACCTCCTCTTCCAACTTCTTTCTCTCGTCATTCAAACATTTCCAGCACGTAAACACAAGATCATTCAACTTCCTCCGACTCATCTCTCTCAAACCTTTGCATGCATCTATATCTACCCACTCTTTACAAGTCATGCACTCAATCTCCTCATCCATTCCACTTGCACCTCCCTTCCTACGACCAGTCCTATTTCTTGCCATCCTCAAACACAGACTTCTATCTCGGTACAAATTTCACAGGCAGAAGAAGTCTTCACTCACCAAATCTACTGAAAATCAAGTTATCACAGAAAAAGAAACAAAAACGATTCCTACTACGTTTCCTAGCGTTGAGCTCATAATTTTCTGTCTATTTTTCTGTCGCGTTCACCCTGAACTTGAACTTGAACTTGAACTTGAGGGCCGACAGTGTCGGGGCCTTTGTAACGGCCTACAATTCCCTCCACAATTTTCACACAAAGAGTTCAGCGCCTGGTACCAGACTTGTCCACTAAACTACTCAGGATCTACGATCCTTGTCACAAGCCTCCATTGGAAGGCATCACCGGGACAGCCAGTGTGTCAAAACACCATCCCCCGGCACATTGGGTCATTACAGCCCATTCTACCAGACTGGCTCATTCCAGTCACTGTCTCTTACTCCAGGCACGCACAAGAAACACTTTCATAGCCTCAGTGATACTCGCATTTCACTCCTGATCCAATCCAGCAAGACAGCTCATACCGCAATCATCTTCAGCACATCTGGCATTCCACTCATTCTCTCCATACTGCTCAGACACCACATTCATAAAACTCTCTCTCTCTTGCTCATACTTACTACATTCCAGCACAAAATGCTCAATTGTTTCCTCTACTCCACTATTACACTGCTGACATAATCTGTTATTATTCTCATTCCATCTCCATGTACGTCTGTTCACACTCAATGACTTACATCTCACAGCAAACAAGAGTTGACTTCCAAAACTACCATCATAGAACAGCTCAAACTTAGGTGCTTTCTTTTTCATATACCAGTTAAGTGTAGGCTTCCGCATCATGCTAAGCTTCCACTTATTCAATCCATACTCTTTTGTTTGTCTCTCAATCTCTTTCTTCCACCTCTTGCAGTCCCACTCAGGCCCTACACCTCCTACATTTATTAAACTCCAGTCATCCACAGGTCTCCCAATTCTAACATGAATAATCTTTTGCATACTGAGTTTCCTTGCATGCCCCCAACATACTTTCTCCCAATAGCTTACACTCAGATTCCATTCAAAGATTCGCCTTACCCACCTGCTATTCTGCATTCTTTCAATTCTCACCTTATAATTCAGCACAGCTTTCATCATTCTTTCTGAAAATAGGCTCCACCCTAGGTCACCTCTAATGGCTTCTATAGCTGTCCATTTCGGAGCACCCAATGCTACACGTCCTACCTTATTTTGTATCACATCCAGCTTTTCAAGATCACTTCCATTCCAAGCAAGAGCACTCATACCATACATGACACTAGGTACAGCAACATACTTCCACATTCCTCTCACACATTCGTACTTGTTTGCTCTGTATCTGGCCACACTGCCTAACCGTCCACTCCACTGCATTGCTTTAGCCACTTTCTCACCTTTAGTTCTAGTACATCCATCTTCACTCATCATACAACCTAGATATTTGTATTCTTTTGTTCTACCTATTCTGATTTCTCCAATATTCCACAGTCTCATCACTATTTATAACCATGACCTTACTTTTATCGGCACCAAAGTTCATCTTGAAATCTGTACTATATCCATTCACAATGTCAAGCATCCTTTGTAGTTCATGACCACATTCACTAACCACAACCACATCATCAGCATACAACAGACAGCTCAGTCTCTCATTACCAACTTTCAGTCCTAAGCCACTCCCTCTCAGTCGAACTGCTAATTCTTCTGTGTACAATCCAAACAACAGGGGGGACAGAGTACAGCCCTGTCTCACTCCTCTAACACTCCTCACTTGCCCTGTTTCCAAATTTCCTAACCTGTAGATAGCACTTGTGTTCTCATACAGACTCTGTACAATGTTCACCATTTTTCTGCTAAAACCAACTTTTCTCAAAATTTCAAACAGCCTAACCCGATCCACTCTGTCATACGCCTTTTCAATATCCAGGAATGCTAAATATACCTTCTTGTTATCCTTCTTTATTCGCTCAATTATTTCACTCACTACAAACAGATTATCCTCCCCCCGTCTATCTTGCCTAAAACCATTCTGTTCTTCTCCCAGGACTCCTAATTCCTCAACTAAATTTTTCATTCTCACATTCAAAATACCACAAAAGATCTTACATACGGTGTCACCCAGTGCAATTGGTCTGTAATTTTTAAGTTCTTTCATACTCTTATGTCCACCCTTATGCAACAGAACTACATTACACTTGTTCCAGTCATCCGGTACTCTTTCACTCTTCCATATCTCATCAAATAAACATTTCAAGCTACTGACTACACTCTCTCCTCCACATTTATAGAACTCATATGGTATCTTATCAGGGCCACATGCCTTTCCATTTTTCACTTTCTTCAAAAAACTTACAATCTCTTCACAAGTGATTTCGTCTTCCATTTGCAGTTCATGTTCATCTATCAGAAAATTTATTGGTTCATCATCTGTAACCTGCTCATTCATTCCACCAATGTCCTCCCAGTATTCTTCAACTGCTTTCACCATTTGCATCCTATCTTGCACACTGCAACCATTGACTACTAATTCATCAACTTGAACTTCACTACCTCTATCATTACCTTGTATAAACCTATACCAATCTTTTATTCCATCTGGACCTTTCTTTCTTAGATTTTCAACTTGGTGTCTCTCTTCTTTAACCCTAGCCTCATTGATCATTCTCTTTACTTTCTTCTGCTGGTCCTTGTACTCATTCCATACACTCTGCCATTCATCCTCAGTAATTCTGCGTCTTTCATACATTTTCCTCATACTGCGTTGTTTTTTATTTAAAGTCTTCCTTCTTGTTCGTTCTTCCTTTATCTCACTCGTAAACCACCTAGCATTCCCTGTACTTCTCCTGCATTTCGTTCTACCGATCTTTTGCTCTGCCACATCATACAAGGTTCTTGCAATCTCCTTATTTAGGTCATTTACATTTCCACACCTGTTCCAGTTACATCTACTCAATTCATTTCTAAATTCTTCCCAGTTTGCCATTTTAATACGCCAATTTTTTCTTACTCTGCTGGCCTTCTGCATCGGCTCCTTTCCACCCCAATTATATTCTAGTACAAGCATTTTATGGTCACTATCAATATCAAAATCATCTTCATCTACAAACATTTCTTTGACATACTCTCTTGCTCTACTATTCACTATCATATAGTCAATTGCAGTTTTACATTCCCTGCTTTGCCATGTATGCAAGCCATTTCCTATTGTTACATTTAGGTTCTCAAGTTCATTCTCATCACAGAAATCAATCAATTTTTGTCCATTTGCATTCACAGGCTCACCAAGTATACCAACATGGCCATTCATATCACCCATCAAAATCAGAGGGCATCTGCAATGCTCTTGCACAATTTTTGTTAATATTTCATATTTTTTTACATTCTCTTGATGAGCTAAAATACCATCAGTTGTCATATAGCATACAACCACAATAACACATTCTCTGGCATGCATTCTTTCACACTTTATTACTAACAGATCTTCACTCTCAGGTTCATTTCCAACAGGAATTTCTTCTAATTTCCAATTTAGAGCATTTTTTACAATGAGACCAACTCCACCACCTCTTTTTTTGTCAACTTACACGCCCTTTTCCAATCATGTAGTACTTACTCTCCTTACATTTTAAACTGACTCTATCACGCATTTGGGTCTCTACTACACCAACACAATCCAAATCTCCATTCTCAAATTCTGCTACAAGGTCATTTAACTTTCCTGCATTCCATCCACGCACATTTATACATCCAAACCTTACAACACTATTGGACAATTCACGACATTTTTCATTTTTGCTCTGACAGCTTTCCATTCATCCAGTTCCACCTTCCATTACAATATGAGTACACCCAATCCACTGGATGTATCTCCTGGAGAGTTTCATCTCACCTTCTTGAGTAAGGTGGACTCCATCTCCACGAAAACACCCACTCTGGATCAGGTTATCCATATCAAGGAAGCTGGAACCCATTTCACGCTTTCTCATACTCTCAGCTTTCATACTCATAATCCTTTTATGCACTTCCCTATTCACCTCCTTTCGCACCCTTTCATACTCCTCACCACATGCAGGCCTTCTCAGCAGACTGGTCACAGCCACTCTTACATTCTTCTTTCGCGCCCTTTCAACAACATTCATAATTGCATTCACCGTACGCTCTCTCCCACATTCAAGCAATCCATTGCCACCTCCTTGCAGTACAACCATCCCTTCATCCATTCCATCTATCACTTCCTCAGCATGCCTACAAATCTCATTCACTCCCTTTCCTCTCATGCTCGTACATCCACTACGGTCAGTCATACTCACAAACCTATCAACATTATCATTATACTCACAAACCTACAGCACAACACTTCGTCCGGCATTCTATACTCTCAAGCGGAAAAAATTCTCAAAGAATTTAAACCATAGTAGTTTCTTGTACATTGTTTATACAAATGTGCTATAGCTATGGTTATTAACTGATATATAATAAAATTGTATTTTTAACTTGTTTTTCACATTTCAATCTTCGAAGAGATAGTATGTGAGAGGTACGAGCTTGAATTTAGTTTTCCTATAACTTTATCTACTAATTTGCATCTTTTTCTACATCGACCCAAGAAGCTGCTTCAACAGTTAACTTTGATGAATTTAAATAATGAATAATAAATTACTTTGTCTTTCATGAACCATATTCGGATACTATTTGAACGGTCTTCGGTCCAGAAAGAAGGCGATTTTATTCTAACCCGAACCTTGCCCTCCAGAAAGGAGTCGATTGTTTCGTCAATTTACAAACGCGTGGCAGAAAGCAAATGTGAATACTTGAAGATACTTGTATTGATTTTCCCTGGAAGCCATGCTCTGTGTTTGCAACTTTCAAATTCGCACCTTTATAAATTGTCGCATTCACATTTAAACATATATTTCACATTTTCAACTTCTGAAATGTCATTGAATAAATTTATTCAACATGCCGTCAGCACCCGAAAATTAGTTACGCATGACTAAAATGATCTCATCACGCTTATGCACCTATAAACACGAGACTTAAAAGATTTCTTTCGTACGTTGAGGGAAAGTTAGCATCGTTTTCTTAGTCTCGTTAAATTCTGGGGCATGTATTTCTGACATCAAACGAGCAGAACAAGAAGAAATAAGTGTTTTTTTCGCAAATACAATTGATATATTTTATATAACCAAAGGGTTTCTCGGACGTATTTTTCAAAGATGGAGTAAAATCGGCGTCAATGGATAGCACAAGAAAGGGCACTTGGAGTGGAGCAGGACAGTAAATCCGTAAATTTGATAAAAAAAACACTTTTTATTTTTTATGATTAAGTTAGTACGTAGATTTTTATTGCTCATATTCTACAAGATTACCAGGACTTAGGTGTTGCAAATGTCTGCCTTTAGCTCGACCTCGTGAGCTGACGCTCTTGAGGACGATGTATCTTACCAAGAAGTTTGTTTGGTGCGCATCTTTTTCACAGGAGCTGGAAAGATCATTAGTTCAGGCGGTCAAGTAGGAGTGTATTTCCAGTTGGTACATCATGTGCGCCATAGTTTGGTAACAGCTCATCAGATTGCTAATTTCTTCACCGTGACCAATTTGACTCCCGGATCTTCCATAAGGACGGTGTCGTCAGTAGACCGCTCATGGGGCTTATCCAGTGATACAAGTCACTGGGAAATTATCACTGTAGATGTAGAAGGGATATAAGAAGAAAACATATTCAATGCTTTGCTTTATTTCAAACTAGTATTTAATCGCCAAACAGGTGCGGGATATATATATGTATATATCTACAGAACAGCCTGCTGTGGCAACAACACGAAAGGCTTCCCCAACACTTCCTGTGGAGCTAATGACACTCGTAAGTTCAGTCTCGAATAAACCAATTTAGGACAATTTTCATGAACATTTCTTAAAATTTCCCGTCTCAGACACAGTTGTAGCAAACGAATGCTTCGTACGTCCCGCACAAAAAACCATAAACCGCCGTACGGCGGGTGAAAGAAGCCAAAAGCAAAAAAACTCACGCCAGCAAAATTAGAAAATGAATTAGAGGAAAACGACACACTCAAATTATAACAGAGTAAACAATTTAGAGTACAATGTGAGCCCTAACAAGTTGAATTTGATGGTAATTACAATTATTGAATAAGGGAAACATCGATAGTACTCGCACAAAGTATGTAAATGGAAGGATATGAGGTGCCTCTATATATGCTCGGACTGTATTTTCATATATTCCAAGATGTAACACCCAAACGTACGAAAAAATACGCTCTGAACCTACGTAGTGATAAGTGTCCTGTCTCACTTCGAGCCAGTCTCATTGGTCAAATATCGATCATTTTGAACAAAATTAAACTCGGTAAGCTGAATGAACCCATAACTCGCCATTCTTCCGCTCCCCGCTGGTTTATTGTTAATTAAAACCATATACGTAGCTGAGTTCATTTGTATCTTCAGAGCTAATTGGCCATGAGAAAGTTCGTTGAAGTAGTATAATTTGGAGCATCACGCTTTTGTCCTATCACTTTTCGCCACAAAGCAACACAGAGCACTCTAAACTCCGATAAGCCTGGCACAGAATGTGCCATCAGCAGGGAGAGAACGCACATCTAAAATGATCAAACCACCATCGCGTTTCCATGTGAATCATTGCGTGTTGATACTGATAGCATTTCTGTTGCAGGTGAAAGTCTACACGAGAACGTAAACTGGCATTCACATTTAATACAGACATTCATGTGAGTTATGAACATACTTTTGTCAAGGCTTCTCAAACATCTCTTCAGCTACATTTGTGTCGCAAGTTTACATCCACAAGTGAATGCCTAATGGCATTCACATGTAACACTGATATGTGAGCGATCTATAAATTCAACGAGTTTGTGAACCGTATGTACTGTTGTATCATCCTGTATCATCAGACACTTGTGAGTTGTCTGTGCCAAACACGTTATCAAATGTCGCTTACATAGTGCTCTGAACTGACATAAAGTGGCCTACGTAATTGCAAATGAAAATGCGAATAATTTGACACTCAGCTACATTTAAATATGAAACAACTTATTGGCTACACATAAAATACAACCAAACAAGAACAAAATCTAGAATGCTCGTCGTGCAAGGAAAGTCGCGGTACAAGGTGAACAAGCAACATAAGAGTCTTTGAATATGGCACAAAGCATACATATTTCAGCAGCTGATCAACTTGGAAATATTGTCACAGATTTTATGTCTAAATTCTAAACCACTCCTAATGACCACTTATGACTAGAAATTGTGTTCTCAATGTTTACGATTAAGCACGATGTCGTTCGAAACAATGATGCTTTTAACGTCAACTTGGTCACCACTAAAGTAAAAACAGCCACGAAGCTCGCGGGCATAAAGTTTAAAAGTCTACGGAATTTGTTCACTTCTTCAGATTGCAAATAACACCTATTGCAGTTAAACTTTGTAGAACAATTTTTGTGACTACCTTAAAACTTATTGCGTTATGGCAGAAATTGAATTTGCTTTGAAGAACATGTAATCCCTTTCGCTGAAGAGACATTCTTATTATAAGCAATGCAAATTTTTAGAAGCACGACCAATAAATCGGTCCAACTATGAGCAACCTGCCTGAAGGTACTCAAGTCAAAAGGCCATGACGACTGCGGTGAATTCACCCAATCCCAACTAGTAATATAACATAAAAAATTATTCTACGAAATAATTTATACGTCGAAAATGATATCGTACCGAGTGAATAATTGCACAGCAAGACGATTAAAATTGCATGAGAAAATAGCGAAAGAGCAGGAATTTATTTTTGTCACAAGCAGGGTTTGCAGTTGAACTGGAGTGGGTAACAAAGATCACAAGTGGCCTATATTTTAACAAACATCAAAGACACTTGGTGGGTTATGGGCAGCTCAAAAATGCGAAGTGTTTCAATATGAGCAAACTGGCAAGTTTGATCTTGTGCACACCACACGCGTTCAAAATTTTCGACAATTATAGAATTTAATTTAAAACTGTAACTTTTGTGCGCAGTGTTTCTAGTGAACTTTCGGTTAAAAAAAGGTTTAATTCAACACGTTAGTCGTCTTTGTTCATTCACAGCACTCTGTCAAAGAATAACGGCGCCCTCGTTAGTCTAATAAATATTTTACCTGAAAATACTCGGAGACAAAGAAATAACGATCAAATATCTCAAAAACTCTCACCACTATTGACTCCGTGCACTTTTACAGCAACGCTCAATCTACACAGTGGAAGATAAACAGGACTCTTTGAAAAGCCAAGGGCTGGTATGTAAGACAGGATTATTAGGTGAACTACTCAAACCTCGACATCAACTAACTATTTGCTATAAAAATGTTGCTACTAGATCAGGCTGTCCACCACCGCAGCTGTGCCAGGAACTGAGCTGAGCACATTGGTCATAAGGCCACACCGTGGTTGCGAGGGCGGCAGAGAGTGACCGCGGGTCATAAACAATGTTAGAACGCACTCTAAACCATGAACAGAGCTAAAACAGTATAATTATCTTGAGTTGATCTATGAAGAATGGAAAAAATCAGCTTGGAGTGAAAATTTAGGTATCACTGCTGTATGACCGTTTTAGAGACCGGCACAAAAAGTGGCACTAATAAATTGTTGAATTGAATCAAGGAAGGGAGATGAATGAGAATAGGTTATAACGAAAGCCTGGGGATTCGCGGTGCATGACTATTTTTGAGACCAGAACCAAATGCAGCAGAAAACCTACAAAAAGTGTGCAGCTACGCTACCGTCATGGCCTACACACTATCCTATTTAGAATTGCTAAAAAAGTGAAAAAGTCTATCATTTAGGTTCTAAATATTGCAGAAATACTAGCTAAAGTTCAGGTTTGAGAGGCCTCCCATGCGAAGTGTCGTTGGACAGCAGCAGGACTATTGAGCGGGCGAAGCCGATACTAGTATCTTCCGCAAGTGATGCAAGGCTTATGACACAGGGAGGGACAAAATAATAGCAACACATAGTATTCTAAAAATGTAACTTGGGAAATTCGATCGAGCCATCAAAAAATTTTCTGTATATGGATGTAATATTGGTAGTACTTCATATTTCACTGAAATTGTTGAATTCCGCATTAACTGAGTGATATTCATTAAAATGAGAGATCGAGTATGATTTTAAAGACGGTCTAAATGTTCGACCTTTGACGGCAGAGACTATCGCCATCACTAAGGAAGCACTGGTACGCGCATCAAGAGCCATATTTTTCGCTTACTCATCATTTCTGTGCGAAAATAAGCCTCATCTTATGAAGCATCAAAGCAAAATTTGCACAGTCTTAAAAGTAACACACGCACGAAGAAATTTCTCCTCAGAGCAAAACTCAAGAAAGAAACCAAACACATTTAAAGGTGACTGCAATATTTTGTCCACCCCCTGTGGGTAAATTTAAAGCTTGCAACAAGTAATTTTAAAGAGAGAGACTTCGACGTTGTCTAGCTACAAGGCCACAGGCACGCAATCGCTCTGTGACCGCCATAACAAAAAGTGATATGAAATATGTTATACGTATATATGGTTACTTTAGAAAGCAGACGGTGGCGAATAGAACAAGTTTAAAGGTGAATATAAATATTTTTGAAGTTCTTACAGCATCAAGCTCGGTTGGTTTTGGGACGAGTTATACATATATATAATAAAAATTCTCAAACAAGCAAGACTAAAGGTAGAGACATGAATATAAAAGGAGGAAAGATGTCGCAATATGATATAAGGAACTCGTGTTCCAGCGCATGTGAATTGAATGAAGCAACTCCATACGGTTCAGATTAGAATACAGATCATTTATTATCAGTAAAACGGGAGGCAAGAAGCAATATGGCTGACAATAGATAAAATAAAAGTTATTGTCTAGGTTTCTATCTCAGGCGCACATGTTCATCACAACAGAACAACGCTCATAGAAAAACATCAGCACTCCGGAGAGAGCAGCTCATTCTTTATACACACTGTGGTCTTGGTACGTAAGAAACAAGTACTTCACCGTAACCTTACGACGCGTTTATTGGCAATCTGCAACACTAACAAGACTTTTTCTAGCTAACAAGACCGCGTCACGACGAGCAGCTACAGGGCGGCATGGAAGAGAGTTAGAAGAAGCCTTTCATGTTCTGCGTGGAGGTTCGAGGGTAGGCCATGAAATGATAAACTCAGACGCACAGCAACTAATAGCTAAGCAAAATAATTACAGATATGCATGAGGAAATAACAAGCTGTACAAACCTCAACATAACCTTGTGCGTGAATCCTGCCTGATTAGGGCAGGAGGCATGCACAAAGTTGCATGCTAACTCGAGAGCATAAAGAAATAGGTACGTCCCCAGCACTTCTGATGCGTGCTTACAGCGAATGATTTTGGAAGGCCAGATAACCGCAAGGTGAAGATTGGAGATTGATGTAGCATATTGTTTATGTTACAAGAAACGTTAATCTAAATATGCCTTTTTAGAAATAAAATGGAGCAAAGCCTTCAAATAATTGGCTGATGACGCCCATTTGAAGAGTTTGACCACAGAAATGCTCACTGAAAAATATAGGCAAGCAATCTTGGGTATAACCGACAGACCGGAAGTAGATTTGCTTCGTCAGGAAAGCCGTTTCAGACAAAAAGTTTTGAACCTCCTAATCAGAACATAAACCAAATGTGAGGACGATAATGTAAGCTACAACACAGCTCATCCTCAAGTTGCACCAAATCATCTTGTGCCAACCTTAACTAATAGGAGTAGAAATTAGTCCCAGTAACATTTACCTAACAGGATGCTTGATGCAATTCATGAACAACTGGGTCTAACTTATGTGCCTTTAAATGAAGTTTGCACAAAATTATGTTTAACTCGAGAGTCAATAGTATGACACAAATAAAAGAAGAGCTTCTGGTCAAATGATGAACAACCTACTTTACGCAGGAAGACAAAATTGAAACTCGAAGACATTACGGTCACAATACAAACAATGTCGTCAATTAATGAAGAGGTTTCCTGTAATTTGAGAGGCTCGCAATAATTTGACAAGACGAATTTGAAGCTCATAGCATCAAAGCAAAGGCAAATCTTGAGCTCCCAGCTTTAAAGTGCACGCAATTTTTGTACTCACAGCTTCAAAGCATAAAAATGCCAAGCTCACAGCTTCAAAGCATAAAAATGCCAAGCTCACAGCTTCAAAGCATAAAAATGCCAAGCTCACAGCTTCAGAGCGCAGAAAAATTTCAAGCTCACAGCTGCAAAGCATAGAAAAATTTCAAGCTCACAGCTGCAAAGCATAGAAAAATTTTGAGCTCACAGCTTCAAAGCATAAAATGCCAAGCTCACAGCTGCAAAGCAAAGAAAAACTTTTGAGCTCACAGCTTCAGAGCATAGAAAATTTTTGAGCTCACAGCTGCAAAGCATAGAAAAATTTTGGGCTCACAGCTGCAAAGCATAGAAAAATTTCAAGCTCACAGCTGCAAAGCATAGAAAATTTTGAGCTCACAGCTTCAAAACTTAGAACCTTATCGCAGAAAGCAGAAGAAGGCATGATTGAGACGTCATCTAGACACTGGGGTCTGCATTGAGGGAGAGTCTGGGCAGAGGAGGATGTCTTGGTGTTTTGACGCGGGTTTTTGACTTCCTGAGCACGACTTCTTCAGGAGTCCTGAAGTTGCAGCTGGTGCTCAGATAGGCGCTGAGGGAGCTGCTTTTGTCAGGAGTAGCGCTGATCTCGAGGCTCACAGGCCTGCTGCTGGGGCGCTTCTTACCCGCAGGGTGACGACGCAGGGGCACCGTGTGGGTCCAGCAGCTCTGGTTAGGCTGGTCACATAAATCTGAGTTGCTCGGGCGAGATGAGGAGCTCTCTGGATGACCAGATGTGGACATTGCCTTGGAGTCACTAGATAATAAGGTCGAGGTAAGGTGTTCTGATAGCAAAGCAGTGTTGGGACACCGCAAGTCACCTGTATCCAAATTATGAGTCGGAGGATCGTTCTCCAGTTGGTTGCATCCAGAAGTTTGCAGCAGATGCGATGACGAATTAGGAGGGCAATACAGCGACGCTTGACGACCAGCTCCAGAGAGCTTTTTACATTTCAATTCTGGGACAACACCGATGTCGCAGTCGTTTGATACAAGAATGACTTTGCGCTTATCAGGTCGAAACTTCTGTTTCAACTTAGACCAAAAGCTAGTGGCAGAATTATTCCCGATAATGGGAACCATTTCCCCTGAAGATGGCGATGAGGGTGATTGAAGGACACACACGGGCACTGAAGAACCCTTTTGTACAACTGAAGCAGTGCACAGAGGACCGTCTCCTCCGGAGGCAATGATGACGCCAGGCTTTTCTCCCACCTTGAGGTCATTGTTGCACATCTGACCTGCACGTTCAAAAATCCAGTAAGAATTCAAGAAGCCATGAATTTCAGAAATAAACGATTTGAATTTGGAAAATAAGAGGACGATTGGATGACTCCACTTTGAGTTTTGGGGAGAAGGGGATATTGCAGAAAAATAATATTGGTATTAGCCCGAGCTTTCAGCTGAAAAAAAAGCATTTTGCAAAGGTAAAATGCTACAAGTAAAATTACCAGAGAAAATAACACCAAGCAAAAGACAAAAAATGCAGTGCTTGTTAGGTAACATACACTGGTTACAAAGTGAAACAATAATTACTTTTTGACGAGAATATCAACGCAAAGGAGGATTCTTCATTAATGAGCACAAAGAAATAATGACTGGTAAGTGGGGTTACGAACGTTCATCAATGGAAGGAAAGTGAGCCGTCATTGAGTCGGGATGCTTCAGTTTATTGGTATTGTTACAATGGGTTAGCTGCGAAAACTTTGCAAGACCTCGTAAATTCTTGACGCTTCTCTTATAAAACTGAGGGTGCTAGTATGAGACTCAGTTCAACAGACGAGAATTCGGATCTAGACGAGGTTCAGCCTATGACAGCAATGTGCAGGGTGTCAAGTCGGTCCTGTCCACCGAAGTCTCCGATGAATACCTTGAATGAACCTCTAACGAGCGTAGTGTTTGACAGTCAAAATTTACACAAAATTTTCACAAGAACTCCAAGAACTAAATATTATGTTCACATAAGAAGAACTCATATTTTAGTTTGTGCCTACATTTTTTGTCAATAAACTCGTATTCGATGTTCACCACAGGCTTCATGAATACATAGTCATGGGTTTCCAAGTCTTGTCCCAAACTCAGACTCAGCCTAGAGCAAAAAATTGCATGAAAAGTAATAATTCGAAGAGATGGCAAGGATAACCATTCACGGAATGGGAGCTAACGCGTTTTTGAACGAATGTTTATCTACGCATGGCGATCATTTTGCGATGGAATTGCCAAGGTATACCATTCCATTGCAAGACGAGCATTGAGGATAGGAGCACTACCTCATATAATTAAAGGCATAAGGTGCAAGCTCACCTCATAGAGGGCATGAAGAGCACCATCAAATTAGAGAAACGGAAAATCCCTAGGTTATCTCGCAAAGGTAGTAGGAGCACAAACACATGAATAAAGCCAGACGACAAGCAAGGCCTCACCAGTAATGAGCATGAGGTGCGGCTGCCCGGAGCCTGAGGGCGATAGCAGCGTGTCAAGCGTCCTGGTGCTGCTCTCATCGCGCCACGCTCGCCGCTCGCACGACTGAGTCGCGCCACTGCTGCTGCTGTTGCTCCTGCTGCTGCTGCCCCCAATGTAATCGTTCGCTATCACACACCCGCTTGATGACTCCTTCCGTTGCGGGAAGCAGCGATTCAAGACCAGCTTAGACGGCTTGGTGTCTTGCTGGCCGCTGGAAGACGAGTGATCGAGTAAAGGAACTTGGCAGTCCTGCGGTTTTCTTCTCTCTTGGATGAGTGAATTGCGTTTGTTGTCAGGTGGATGTCGGATATTGGGGGCTGAGCTAAAGGAGAGACGCGTCTCACAGTCGCTAGTGTAGGCCGGCAGCTCGAGGTCCGGCGAGTTGAAGTCGATCTGAGAGTCGTTTGTGAAGTGCAGCGCCTCGCTGGACCGCGAGATGAACGTGTCGCACAAGATGTTTTTCGACGAACCGTCCAATTTTTCCGAAGAGACCTTAACACCTTCAAGCAAAAGAATTGGGTTGGATAGGTTCTACATAAAATTTACTGTACATTTTGAATGTAGGTTACCTGAAACAGCTTTTTCTTCATCACACAGAAAACTACTTTAATTTTTATGCCCAAAACACTATTGCTCAAGAATATCAGTTCAAGAAAAGCTACTGAGCCTTGTATGCTATCCCCTGAATTCTCAAGTGTTGTTACCATGCCACATTGTATACTTACTTGACCTCTACTAATGACGCTTTCTGCTCTCAACGTAAATGCTAAAATGCGTTGCAAAATGGGCTTTTAAAAATATATTTATATTTTTAAGGGTTAAACTTAACCACTCACAAATTATCTGATATGAAAGTCAAACACAGAACTACTAAATTCGATACAATCGATTTTTGGCCACTCCAAAGTACTAGTAATTCCAAAAATCAATGAACTTTCTTTCAAAAGCAGCAACCTTGACAGCAGGCGCTCAATTTTGGGAGAGTCGTATTAAAAAAAAACCATCTTCAAAATATCACCTAATTATGTCATACGCTTATAATATATTACCAGAGAGTACCTAACGGAAAAGTAAGCTTAGAAGCACTTGGACTTGAATGACTCAGAAACCAAACTCAACAATCCAACCAATCACTGCTGAAATTCCCATCGTTATGGTCGCGGTAGTAAAACTACAAATTTTATAATAATGAAGTTTTGGGAGCCTAGTGGGCTAATTTCTGACCTGCACAATTGTAAAGCTGCGGCAGCTGAGCCAGTCTCTCGAGGACACACTGCGCAGACAAGCGCGCCTCGGCGTCAGCGTCCCAGCACTCCTCGATTGTGTCTCGCAGCAGCCGCAGCGCGAGTGAGGCACCCGCACTCCTCGTGCCAGTGTCGCGCTGGTCGTCGGTGAGAGCAGACGTGTTGCTGCTCGTTACAGTAGATTCATTTTCGAGATTTTCCTCGCCTTGCAAACTGTGTATGTTATTCTCGGCAGGTGCTGTGTGGACTTCAGGAAATAGTGGCCGGCGCTTGTCCTTTACAACGAACTCGATCATTTGGTTGAGTTGCACATGAGTACCTGCAATATTCATCTGTCAAGTCACTGAAAAATACCAACCTTTGATCTAAACTGCACAATTATATGGGTAAATTTTTTATAGTGCCAACGAAGAACAATGAGGAAAACATCACAATCGAGTTGGTTGGAACTTTGAAGGAAATGACGGCACTTCAAGACACACAGACCCTACGACACAATAATGGATGCTTTATTCAAATCAAGCTTGATACCTATTGTATAAAGTCAGGGTATGAAGTCAGATTCATCCCATCTTTGCCGTTGGCATTGCCGAGCGAAAAGAATATATTTAATGTTAAGACTGGATCTTAAATGACACGGGTCGTAAAGTTTGTACCAGCTTTCGTGCTATGGTCTTGGGAAAGATATGAGAGAGACGTTCTCATTACGAAACACTGCCATAGTAAATTTAATAATTGGATGTGCTTGGGCTGCGGCGGTCACACCGTCATAAAGACGACGCAGGACTCGTAGAGCGCGACCACGTAGATTGGTCAAGGGCACTATAAGTTATTGGAAACATATAAAAACGACGGCCAGCTTCGGTCGCGGGACGACGGGCAGAGCGGGAGGGCAATAAGGGCTGAATACGTCATGGTCGGAGAAAGCGGGGCCCCCACGAGAGCTCACCCCTGCATCCCTTCTCCCCACAAAACCTACCCCCCCTTTTGGGAAGGAGGCGCGAGACCAGGGGAGAGCGGGCTCAGAGAAAGGACATTCGGTCGCCGGTCGTTAGTGTGAGCGGTCAAGGGCTCGAGTCGGGAGGGACCAGAGACGGGTAGAGTAAAGTAAATAAAACACGTCGAGCGGAGTTCGGGCAGTAGAGGCTCCCGTAATTGCAGTTCATAACTTAAGAGCGGCGTTTCCATTAGTGTATTTTCAATACTGTGATTGTGGCAAAGCGTATGCGCGACGTTCACCTTTGGATCGTGTCCCTTGGATTGTTGTCGGACGTTTGTGATACGTCACCTTTGGATCGTTTTCCGTGGATTGTTGTCGACGTATGCAGACGTTCATAGGAAGAGTCGAGTTGTGTTCAAATACTTGTTACACTGTCCGTGATAAGTGTCGAGACTTGCTCCCGTTTAGCGTGTTGTTGGGACAAGTTGATTGTAAAGTCTTGGTAAAGTACTCGCGGATCAGGATAATTACCGCTAGATCTTGGCGTCAATCTCAACTCGTGAATGTGTTCAACCGGCTAGCATTGACCTAATAAATGATTAAATCGTCAGTCGTCGTCCCTCACCTCTCATCTCTCTCGTAAACTAGCGCTAGAAACACGCGCCTACCGCCGCCATTGCTACCAAGAAATACGCACTTTCCTTTCATATCTAATTTTAGTCGAGGCTATCTAAGTCTCGTGGTGGCAGCTAGCTATCGTCATTAATTCTCCTTAAATGATTTATGATTTATTCAAAACCATCGGAGAACTCAAATAACCGAAATCATATCGAGAGCGGGCAGGAAATAACCCGAATTACATAGCATTGGCAGATTTATCTTCAATAAAACTCATCAGATACTTCATGATCGACGCGGATTAAATGAACTTTAAGGCCATAAGGCAAGAAAGAGCGGACGAAAAACCCGATACATACACTATCATTTTGTACATTGGTTTTTAAAATGCCTTATAACTAACACCAAGACGCAAAGTTACCTCCGGTCAAACCGGCACCCTTTCCGACACCTGGTTTGAGGGGGGACTTGTGGCTGTGTTCTCCCCTTTCCCAACGGGGAGAACTCATTGGGCGGCACTGCCGGGATTCGAACTGCCGACACCTTCCCGAGAAGGAGTACGCTCTAAACAATAATCCGCTTTATAAATTTCGAGCACCAAAACTGAAGATCACTCACCGAGTTCTTTCTGGTATGGCAGGGCGTAGTGCTGGAGGGAGCCGGTGAGGTCGGGGCAGCGGGTGAGACACTCCCACAGCACGAGCGCGAGGGCGTACACGTCAATTTGCCTGAGCGCCGCCTCGCACTCGCTCAAGTTCACAGCGCCCTCTAGCAGCTCCGGCGCCATGTAGCGCAGGCTGCCCGCCTGCAACGCACGTGTGTTAATATGACGTAATTTGTAAAAATCACTACATCACATACCTATTGTATGAAATCTGCTTCATGAGTCAAACTTGTACCCATGAACACGTCATTTATAAGTATAATATTGCAGCGCATTAGAGAAGATGATTTACTATAGTTTAATATGGGAGAAAACAGAAATGCCCACATGAACATTACCAATCAAGTTCCTGAATAAAGAAAAACAACTTCAGTTTTCTATAAAAAATCAAGGATATCCCGAAACTTCTTTGGTTCCTTGAAAAATGCAGAGAAGAAAAACATCACATTTAATACACGTAGGTACCAAACTTCGATAAGGGTTGTAACGTAAGATTAGATTAGATTAGCCGTTAGTTTTAGCCTCCCTACCCGCAGCAACAAATGCGTTCCAAAGAGAGGCAGGAAGAAGGCACCATTTAGTATGGAGTAAAGGGATTATTATTATTATATAAGAAAGTTTTAGCCTCCCTTAACCACGACAAAGATGTTCCAAGAGAGGAAAGAGGAAGGCACTATTTAGTATGGATTTGAGGGAACGCGGAATCTATGCACAAAGTGCACAGAAACAGTAAGCTAGGAAAGAAGTTCATGAAACAAGAAAAAAGTTGAAGAAGAAAGTAGTAGGTGCTGAAAAACAGGACAGCAGTGAACCGAAAAAAGATGGTCCGTAACAAAACAAAAACCTATTTTATTACAACAAAAAGGAAGCCTACCTAACCTTTAGCTCAGGCCCACACATAGTCCCCCTGGGAGCGCCAATTCCCATAGATAGAATAGTTGTATCCCCCTGAGGGGATGGAGTAAAGGGAACGCGGAATCTATGCAGAAAGGGAAAACCTATTCTATTTTAACAAAAAGAAAGCCTACCTAGCTCTCAGCTCGGGCCCTCACATTGTTCCCCTGGGAGTGCCAGTTCCCATAGATACAATAGTTGTATCCCCCTGAGGGGGGTTGCAACGTAAGTTTCCAGAACAGAAACTCAGAGTAAATAGGCACGTGATGACGCAGAAGATCTTGACAAGCTCAGAGAACAATGAAGAGTATTTTTATGCAACACGGAAAGCAGTCTCCGCTTACCTTTTACATACAAAGCAGGTGCACCAGCTCACCTCATTACTCGTAGCAGGAGCTCTAGCTCACCTCACTACAGGCAGCAGAAGGAGGCGCGCGAGCTCACTTCATTAAGGGCAGCAGGAGGAGGTGTGCGAGCTCACCTCATTAAGGGCAGCAGGAGGGGGCGTGCGAGCTCACCTCATTAAGGGCAGCAGGAGGAGGTGTGCGAGCTCACCTCATTAAGGGCAGCAGGAGGAGGGGGCGTGCGAGCTCACCTCATTAAGGGCAGCAGGAGGAGGTGTGCGAGCTCACCTCATTAAGGGCAGGAGGAGGAGGGGGCGTGCGAGCTCACCTCATTAAGGGCAGCAGGAGGAGGCGCGCGAGCTCACCTCATTAAGGGCAGCAGGAGGAGGTGTGCGAGCTCACCTCATTAAGGGCAGCAGGAGGAGGTGTGCGAGCTCACCTCATTAAGGGCAGCAGGTGGAGGGGGCGTGCGAGCTCACCTCATTAAGGGCAGCAGGAGGAGGGGGCGTGCGAGCTCACCTCATTAAGGGCAGGAGGAGGAGGCGCGCGAGCTCACCTCATTAAGGGCAGGAGGAGGAGGGGGCGTGCGAGCTCACCTCATTAAGGGCAGCAGGAGGAGGGGGCGTGCGAGCTCACCTCATTAAGGGCAGCAGGAGGAGGGGGCGTGCGAGCTCACCTCATTAAGGGCAGGAGGAGGAGGGGGCGTGCGAGCTCACCTCATTAAGGGCAGCAGGAGGAGGGGGCGTGCGAGCTCACCTCATTAAGGGCAGCAGGAGGAGGGGGCGTGCGAGCTCACCTCATTAAGGGCAGGAGGAGGGGGCGTGCGAGCTCACCTCATTAAGGGCAGGAGGAGGAGGCGCGCGAGCTCACCTCATTAAGGGCAGGAGGAGGAGGGGGCGTGCGAGCTCACCTCATTAAGGGCAGCAGGAGGAGGGGGCGTGCGAGCTCACCTCATTAAGGGCAGCAGGAGGAGGGGGCGTGCGAGCTCACCTCATTAAGGGCAGGAGGAAGAGGGGGCGTGCGAGCTCACCTCATTAAGGGCAGCAGGAGGAGGGGGCGTGCGAGCTCACCTCATTAAGGGCAGCAGGAGGAGGGGGCGTGCGAGCTCACCTCATTAAGGGCAGGAGGAGGGGGCGTGCGAGCTCACCTCATTAAGGGCAGGAGGAGGAGGCGCGCGAGCTCACCTCATTAAGGGCAGGAGGAGGAGGGGGCGTGCGAGCTCACCTCATTAAGGGCAGCAGGAGGAGGGGGCGTGCGAGCTCACCTCATTAAGGGCAGGAGGAGGAGGCGCGCGAGCTCACCTCATTAAGGGCAGGAGGAGGAGGGGGCGTGCGAGCTCACCTCATTAAGGGCAGGAGGAGGAGGCGCGCGAGCTCACCTCATTAAGGGCAGGAGGAGTGCCCTGCGTGTAAGGGCGGCCAGGGCGGGAGTGGGAGGTGCCCTTGACACACACCGCGAGCCCCAGGTCGATCACAACGCAGGACAGGTCCTCGCGCAGCACCAGGTTGCGGCTGTTGAAGTCCCGGTGGCTCATGCTCGGCTTCTCGCGACCTGCACACATGCTTATGTCACCACCTCACGCACTCCAACTTGTTATGCCATCTTGTTCAAGAAATATTATGTCACTGAATATAGAATATGTTTTTGTTTGCATCAGTTCATGGTGAAGAAATATTCTTTTACGAAAGATATATTCGTTTATATTGATATATTTTGAAGAAAAATTTGATGGAAGAAGAGTTAATTAGGTAGGATACTTGGATTTATGTAGCATAATTAAAGAAAAGCGTTCACAGAATCGAAGATAAAGATTATAGAGGAATTCAAAACAATTTATTATCTTTGCTACTTTTTGGCGATGAAGGATGCACATTTTTCCACTACCAGGAGCTACAAATATTAAAAAATGAATTAATTACGTAAGATAAACTTTCTGTTCTTTTGACTTAGAAGCTCGTCAACAACTGTATGAGGTGTCAGACCTAAAGACTTGGCATTTTGTGGAGCTTCAACTTAGCAAAATATGGTCTGACTCTTCTCGAGTTTTTAAGCACCATGAGCAGCAAGCGATATTTTCATAGGTAAGCCATCATAGCATCAAAGCAAAAGGAAAAAATTGGAAAACATGCACTAACAGTTTAATAAAGCATGGAAAAGGAAATCTTCAACTTTATGAACCAGCAGACTGTTCCTCTACAACGAGTTATGTATTCGTTTTACATTAAGGGACTCGCACTCCGACGATACTTCGGTGAGAGCAGATAAAACAGCTTACATTTCAATGTACTTTAATTTGGTCCAATAACATGAAGCAAAATGATGCATGACGCCCTAAGGTAAATTACAAAATAAAAAATAAAAATTTAACTAAACACTGACGTAATGTTCTATAATCATACAAAAATTAAGCTGAAATTCAATTTTTCAAAATCTTAAAAAAGAACACAATTTGAAGGTATTGTATTATAACTGCACTGAACTGAAAAATATATAATTTGACATAAATTAAGTAAACATTTTATAAAATAATTGCGTGAAATCACAACAAAAATTCCCAAATTTACTAAAATAGTTCCCCAATTCGATGACACTAGGACAAAATACTCAACAATTCCACAAAAACGCGAAGACAATTCAAAGATATTTCTCCCCAATTCAGTGAGGGTAAAAAACAACAAGCAAAAATTTGACCAAAGCACAGAAAAGCGACGTAAGCACACAGAAAACAAACACGCAGAAGAAACGTAAGCACACAGAAAAAAACACGCAGAAGAAACGTAAGCATACAGAAAACAAACACGCAGAAGAAACGTAAGCACACAGACAATAAGCACATAGCAGCAACGTACGCACAAAGACAATAAACACTCAAAAGCGATGCAAGCACACAGACAGAAAGCACAGAGATGCGACGTGGGCACTCAGAGAAGCTTGGAAGTTACCCTGCGCAGAGATAGGAGCGTGGAGGTGAGCGAGGCCCATGGTGGCGGTGGAGGCGATGCGGCAGAGCTGGGGGAAGCTGAGGGTGTGGTGGGTGAGGTAGGTGCTGAGGCGTCCCCCACTGCAGTACGGCAGCACCAGGCCGTACTGACCGCCCTCTCCCAGGCTGCCGTATCCTGCCGAGACGAGGCAAATATACAGTTGAAATGGTGAGCTCGCCAGTGAGCGAGATAAGAGCATAAGTGCTTACATAACCCGGTGTGTCTTCAAATCTGGAGTGACTAAATCACGTGACCTGTCTTGTTTGGAGCAAGGGGATATGAATTTAATGATCACGAGACCAGTCATGTCTTTGAATCTGCAAGTGCCAATCACGCCACCAACAAGGTGTGGTAGGTTTGGAGTCTTGAGATAGTTTCGTTTTCCCGCAATCAGTCACGTCTTTGAGTTGAGAGATATCCATCACATTAACACAACCAATCATGCCTTGAGATATGCAGACGTAAGCATGACCAGACATGTCAGAGTCTACCGCAATGTGATCAGAAACGTACCGAGGCAGGTGAGGAGGTTGGGGTGCTCCATGAAGGGGTGGCTGTAGATGAAGAGTTCATTGGAGTAGCTCTCTTTCTCGGCCTCACTGAACACCTTCACCACCACTTCCTCCACCCCAGCAGTCGCTTTGTACACGCAGCCAAAGCGGCCTTTGCCTGCTCACACCGATATTTTGTGTCGTTTACGGAACAACTATTGATTTTTCCACAAAATTGAAAAGAGGGTTGGAATAATTTTCATGTATATCAAGCAAAGGCGTTCGGATACTAAAAGATTAACTTCTCATCACGCACATTAATAGAGAAGTAAAACTAAACCAAAATAGGAGAATTTCTTTTTTTAAAACTATAATACGAATTCAAGTGAGCAGGGAGGGAGCAAAAATGAAAATAAATGAAGAGAAAGCAGAAAGACTCACATATAAATTACAAAGAGACAATAAAATTATATAGACATCATCAAAGTACATCAGAAAGACAATTACCACACCAATGGCTCGCACAGAGGGTCAGCGAGAAATAGGAGACACTCCACACATCAGCAGCAACACTAATAACTGAGAGGGAGGCCCAGTGACTGGCTCCAGCACGCCGAGATGGAGAGGGCGAGATGGGGACAAAGAGCAAGGGAATGAGAGAGTGAGATGAAGAGAACAACACGTTGAGTGGCCTCACCGATGACCTGCGTGAGCACGACGCTGCCGATGTCGACGCTGCGTGCGCGCTGCTGCCACGGCTGGAGGGCGTCCTCACCAGGGGCGCCGCCCTTTGTGGCCTGCGTGGTGGGGTGCATAGCGTAAGTGATGCGCTCGTACGGCACTACAGCGTCTCGGGCGGTATTGTTTTATATGAGGCTCTTAGAATCATATGGTACTAAGCGCCGCTTTGTTAACACGTCAGAAATTGGCACCAAAGTTTGGCCATTTAGAAACCATCGCATCTCATAGAGGTATTTAACAATTCGTTGCTATCTTCTTGTACCTACGATTAACTCTCCAGACGAAGGAAAATTTGGGGATGACAGCGGTACACATACCTTATTTTTGTTAATGTATTTGGCGCTTAGTACCGTGATTCTAGGGGCCTCATATCGCCATGTGTAGTACTGTTGTGCATCGTCTTGTCGAGTATTTAACCCTGTAATTTTATACTGTCGAGCACAAAGGTTTTGGCTAGCAATTTATAGTACCGAATGGCTTTCGATCGTACAGTGAGCAGTACGCTCTTTTGTACAACACACCTCCTTGCTATCATTCTGCGATCCAGGGATTTACTACCCTGCGCAGAGATGGGAGCGTGGAGGCAATACACATACATCATAAAGAGACAATAAAAAGGATCTGAACATCATCAAAGTACAACAGTAATTCCATGTTTTCATTTTCTGAGCAGCCACAGAAATAGAGGGGAGAAGCCAGAGAAATGGAGGAGAGGAGCCTCAGAAGTGCATGGGAGTAGCCAAAGAAATAACGGGAAGAAGCCTCAGAAGTAAATGGGAGTATCCGCAGAAGTAGAGAAGAGTAGCAACAGAAGTAGCCGGATAAGCCTCAGAAGTAAATGGGAGTATCCGCAGAAGTAGACAAAAGTAGCAACAGAAGTAGCCGGATAAGCCTCAGAAGTAAACGGGAGTATCCGCAGAAGTAGACAAAAGTAGCAACAGAAGTAGCCGGATAAGCCTCAGAAGTAAATGGGAGTATCCGCAGAAGTAGACAAAAGTAGCAACAGAAGTAGCCGGATAAGCCTCAGAAGTAAATGAGAGTATCCGCAGAAATAGAGAAGAGTAGCAACAGAAGTAGCCGGATAAGCCCAAAGTACATGAAAGTTTCCACATAATAGAGAGGAGAAGCTAAGGAATGCGATGAGGTTGGCACTCACCGTCACGGCAGAGCAGACATCGAACTCGTGCTGCAGGCTGGATTTGCGCCTGTAGCGCCGCCACAGCGCCACGGAAACAGCACCCGTCACCGAGGACAGCAAGATCGCGGCCGCGATCGCGGCAATCCAATATGGCGGCCTGAGGAGCAATGACCGTGTGGAAGACGTCGTATCTTGGTCTTTGATGGACGACACAACTGGGACAGGCAGATGTGTTAGACGGCAGGACAATGGTAGATTAAGGAGGTTCATGAAAGGGTGTCAGTCAATGTGAGTATTCAATAGCAAGAAGACCAGTTTAGAAATCAAATGAAAACTGAAGTAAGCGTCATTTAAGAATAGTATGGTTACACATAGGACCGAAGTATGTAATTTTATATCGCAACTGGCACCATAAAACAGCTCTTACCATAAACAAGCTTCCTGCACACACGCGCGAGAACTATACCCTCACTAGTGATGTACCGATGTATCGGTATCGGTATCGGTATCGGCAGTATCGGCCATTTTTAGTGGTATCGGTATCGGCAAAATCCGGCCGATACTTTACCGATACTTTCCAAAAATACGTATTTTGTCATTCAAATGAAGGTCATAAATCATGAAAGTAAAAGTATTTAACCTAATAATACCCGTTGTGTGTTTATTTATATATTTATTTGGTGTCCGCGTTGCGTGAGTTTGCGGTATCATGGATACCGAATTCCTCAGTGTAACATTAAAAGATGGCGTTTCCAAGCATTTAAATATTTGACATTTTATCAGGATAGGTTTTGTTAGGATAGGATAGGTTAGCTTAGATTAGGATAGGCTATGTTAGCACAGGTTAGGTAATACTGTCAGAATTTTTTCTCGGGTCCGCCTAGCTTAACGATGACATTTTCCATGGAATCTCCGCGGGTCCTGCTACTATCTAATAATACCCTTGGTTTATTTGGAGTCCGCTTCTTCCATTTTCTTCGTCACGCTCATGAGGAGAGTTATAGTGACCGTATCTGTGATACGAGTTTCACCAGTGCGTAAGAACAAGAATATTTTTCATCACGAGCGCTGTTAGGATGAATACATTCGTTGGGCATCACATTTGGAAAATTTGTTCAAGAAAGTTAGTGAGTCCCGTAATTTTTGACGGGCTGTGCGTACTTGTAATCAAATAAAGAGCCTATTCATACCTAGTAAATTAGATAGCTAACTATTGAATTATAGCGTTCAATCAGGCCCGCTAACTGAATTCACTACTTTGAATTCCCGATGAGTCACGGTCATAACTGAAAGCTATGTAAAATGAATAGTTAAACCCTGTAGCTACATAAAATTTTTATACTTTTACGACTAAACCTTTATAGTTTGACCTAATGTCCATATCTTAAAGTATGTGACAGGCTAACAAAAACCAAACCAATTTAATAAAGGTAAGGAGCATTTGAAAGTTTTTGTGAATTTAATGTAGAAATTGCCGAAAATTCTATTTTAATTTAGCTTGTAAATCGCCAAATATTACGAAGCTAATAATTTATTTTAACTTAGCGTGCATACCACCGTTCATTACGAATCTTGCATTTTTCTTCTATGTTAAGATGTTTGAACAATTCACGAACAATCTTATAGTTCAATACATCTGAACGGGTCAGTTGATTGCTTTCATCGCAACTTGATGAATTTAAAAACGAGGAAAATACCAATGAACTTAATCATATTTACTAGGAATACGTTTCGGAGTCCAGCTCCATCATCAGTTCGTAAAATTAAAATTCATTACGACTACAATAAAAGAAAAAATAAAATGTTGGATACAGTCATTAAAGAAAATCACGAAAACAAAAAAAAATCAAAACATGTCCCAGAGAAAGTAAAATCGACATGATCTACTTCCAATTTACGATGGGTAGGAACTGTCAGAATTGTTGAAGGCCAGTTTTCGTTTAAAAATATGTAGCGACTCTGAAATTCTGAGGTCACATGAAGTTGAAGCCGAATCTAAGATTTTGAAGTCCGCAGAGGATATCGGTTCGTTGCATTTTACTGCGTGATTACGTACGAATTGTGCGAATTCATTCCCCGTGCGGAAGCTTCAACCCCGATGTTCGGCCATTCTGATATAAAAATTTTGTGCCGTAATGCCGACGTACGATGATGTGCACTGTACACAACTGTAAGAATAAATCAGAAAGGCTCTTTCTCCATCAAAAGCGTATCCTTGTACCGGAATTGAATAATTTTATGGTTGCTTCATTTTTCCGGTACAAGGATACGCTTCCGATGGAGATGCGAACCTCGATCTCTGATTTATTTTTAACAGTTATACAGTTGTGTGCAGTGCACATCATCGTACGTCGGCATGACGTCACAAAATTTTTACAGAATGGTCGAACATTGGGGTCGAAGCTTCCGCGCGGGGAACTAATTAGCTTACTCCTCACACTCCGTAGTACGTAATCACGCAGTAAAATGCAACTAAATCTTAGATTCGGCTTCAACTGCATGTGACCTCAGAATTTTAGAGCAGCTACATACTTTTAAACGAAAACCGGCCCTCAACAATTCTGATAGTTCCTACCCATAACAAATTGTAACTAAATAGTAATCTTGTCGATTTTAGTTTTTCTGGGACATGTTTTAATTTTATTTTTATTTTCTTGATTTCCTTTAATGACTGTATCCAACATTTTGCTTTATCTATTATTGCAGACATAATGATTTGTAAATTTACGAACTGATGATAGATCTGGACTCCGAAACGTATTCCTAATAAATATGATCAAGTTCCTTGAAATTGTCGTTTTTAAATTCTTCATCTTATAGATGGTTGCGTGTTTGCGGATATGTTCGGTTTCGGGGCTTACCGAATTTTAATATTTTCTTTCGCCAAAGTATGTACTCGTATTTGGTGTGAATAACACGAAATAGATAATCCTTTTTTTGAGAAACTATTGTTTTGGTCCACTTTTGGAGCCAGTTGCTATTATAGCTAGTCTACATTACGTTGCAATACGATTAGAAACACATATCTATTGAATGGATTTCATTTTGTTGTTTTTCTCAACAATATAGTTAACATAGCAAGAGCATTTTATTTTCCACAATCGGAAACTTTTTTGTCAATATTTTTGTATTATTAGATATTTAAGGAAATAATTTTATTATAACTCCCATGTAGGAGTTATAATGGTTTTATTTTAATACAAGTGTGCACGGCCCGCCAAAAATGGGATTCAATACTTTTCATGAACGAATTTTCAAGATGTAGATGATAAACAAATACAGTATATCCATCCTAACAGTACCCGTGATGAAAAATATTTTTCGCACCGTTGAAAATCGTATCACAGATACGGCCATTATAACTATCCTTATGAGCGTGACAGAGAAATGGAAGAAACAGACACCAAACAAATAAACCAAGGGCAAGGGTATTATTAGGTAGCAGCATGACCCATGGAAATGCCGAGGACAATGTCATCGTTAAGCTAGATGGACCCATGGAAAAATTCCGTCAACATTATCTAACTTATGCTATCCTAATTCTACGTCGTGACACGCACCGCCGCAAAGCACGTTCACGACGCGAAGGCCTAGCGATTGTCATTACATGGTAGCAACTGCGGTTCTTGTAGACCCTACACCGCTAATGCGTGTTCCACTGTTGCCAATACGTAGAACGGAAAGTCGGGTAGGTTTAAAATGTTTATGGCGAACACATATGCACATGAACACACAAAGCTCTCTTGACTCGGAGTTCCCCTCCGGTGGCAAATCACCATTACTCAAAAATGATTACTTTGGGCACAGCTATTCACCAAATTACTATATTTAATCTAATGTCTTTTAATTATTCAATATGGCCTGAAAGCTGCACAAAAGCGACAGGGTTAGTAAAATGCGCAAATTACGGCGATCACAACAACCTATCCAATACTACTAACCTATCTTGATAAAATTTCAAACATATCATTGCATGTACAGACGATCTTTCAATGTTACACTGAGGAATTCGGTCTCCGTGATACCGCAAACTCAGACATCCTATGTTTCTTAAGAAGCGGACACCGAACTAATACATAAACTAACATGCAACGGGAATTCTTAGGTTAGATGTTTGTAAAAGTATCGGTATCGGTAGTAGTATCGGTCAAAGTATCGGTATTTTCAAGTATCGGAGTATCGGTATCGGTATCGGCCAAAAAATGGGTATCGGTATCGGTATCGGCAAAAAAATGGTATCGGTACATCACTACCCCTCACACTATCAAACCGGTACTCGTGTTTGGTAAAATGAAAGTAGTACACACATAAACTTACCGGTTTCCCCCATGTCGGGGGGCACAAGCACCTCCCCATTACACAAGTCCCCTTTGCAGCAGCAGAAAAACGAGTTCTTGGGGCTCTCACGTGTAGCCCTGCAAAGGTTCTGTTCGCAGGCGTCCGACGAGCTGAAGCAACCTGCCACAATCAAAACAAACCATCACCACTTGAGAATTGACACCATGCAACACATCATAATCATACTATGCTGTAGTTGATGAGCCACTGATGTTACTCTGCCAGTGATCAAGCTGCACAAAGTAGCAGAGCGGGATATTAAATGTTCACTAAAGATGTATACAGGATGAACCATGAAAGAAATCAGAAATGCTGTAAGGTAAGTTGCTAATACGCTCCATCAGGTTTCCCTTAATGAGAGTAGAAGAAAAAGACAAAGAGGAGTCTCACGTAGAGACAAAAGATAATGCACACAAGGAATTTGCAATAAGCATTGCCCCGAATCTGGCGGATTGCTCGAGAGGCATTAGAGCTCTCAAACGGTACCAAGATGTGGAGGTGAAGACGAACAGAAGCAGGCTCTCCCCTCCTTTGTTGTGAGAGCATTAATTAAGACACAAATCCTGAAAGTTACGAGAAGACACACCCACAAATACAACGGTAGAAGACATAAGTATTCACTTCGCCTAAAGCCTAATCGGAATACTGTGCCAGCCGCATCAAGAATAAGCAAACCAAGCCTATTTTTTGCAGGTGCATCACCGCCTAGTAACAGCGCAGTAAACCAATACTATGGTCTATCGGACGTACAGCCGTAAATCCAACCTGTAATTTATACCAAACACAGATACTGGTGGAATGCAGCACGCAGAACGCATGTCGTTGCAAATGATCTCCCGTGGAATAGTTCGCACTGAATGACCTGTTAATTGTTCACAGTAGCTATTTGAGCGCGCTGACTCGGCTAATCTAATGCAACACTAGCACATTCTTGCTAGAGAGTCTCACGTTACCAACGCTGAACAAATAATTTCAATCATATGACAAAGAGCAAAATGATGATGTTCGCCTCTGTGGAATGCTCGAAGAGAAGAACGACTGCAGGGCGGACCTGTTTATGTGTGGGACACGCGCATGAAAAAGACAGGTTAAATATCAGGATAATTTAAGTGTTTGCAATATTTTTACACTGATCGTAAAAAATAAAATAACTTTTTAATCAAAATAAGGAATATGCAATGACAAATGGGATACTACTACGCTCGCAATTAGAGAGTAGAAAAGTAAAAAAGAATGACACACCTCAACAGAACCAAAATATGTTTTTCTTACTCTACTCGAACACAGCTATAAGTAGCCATAGCAGTTCTATGGATTGTCATGCGCTCCCATCATTTTTCCTAGTATTCTGAGGCTTAATATTCTCTAATTTTTTTCTAGAACAACTAACGCTGTCAGCTGTACTGCAACGACGGCATGAATTGTTTGAAAAGAATAATAATAATAATAATAATAATAATGAGGGGTGTTGATACAATCAACATTAAAGCACGGACACGGGTCCTTTACTGCTCCCCTTTATGCATGTCATCTGCGATCGCAAGGTCAATTTAGAAACTCATCATTAAAGGTAAGTCAATTGCAATGCAAAGTTACTGAAACATTTAAATTAGGTCGTAGACATCTATCACACGAAGATAGTTCATTAATTCCTTGACGTCTAAATGGCGTCCCAATACCGTCTCGACGGTAGGTTGTAGCGTTTGGCAAGCCTTTATACAATTTCTACTAATTGTTAGACTTTCACATTCTATGATTAGGTGTTTGACAGTTAGTGTTGAGTTGTTGCAAAACTCGCACACTGGTGCAATATCAGGTATCTCGTTGTTCATCAGGTAGCCATGCGTTAAGAATGTGTGTCCTATTCTGAGTCTGTTAACTATTATTTCCTCTTTACGTGATATTTTACCGAAGTCCAACTCTATTCCTGGTGATGGTTGTATTTCCCTTAATTTGTCTCTGCAATTTTCCCACCTAGTTTTCCACTGGTTAATCACGGCTTGTCGAATTAATGGTTTCCAATCTGTGTAGCAAATTAGGATAAATTCTTCGTTTTTTTGGGTTGCGTTCTTGGCTGCAGTATCTGCAGCATCGTTATCGCCTATTCCGACATGGGAGGGGATCCAGCATATGTTGATGGCTTTGCCGCCTTTTTGTTTTTCGTGTATGTCGTGTTGTATTCGGCGTAGTACTGGATGGTATGTCTCGTACTTTAGGCTGTTAACGACACTCAAGGAGTCGCAGTATATTACGAATTTTTTATCTCTTTTTTCATTAATGATGCCAAGGGCCAAGTGGATGGCGTGTATTTCGGCTGAGTATATTGAGGCCTCTTTCGGTAGCGTTGCAGAGCGAACAATGGTGCCACATACTGCTGCCGCTCCTGTGCCATTTTCTCCTCTTGAGCCGTCTGTGTATATAGTTACATATCCGTCATATTTTTCTTTTGTCATTCTTTTAAACTCTTGACGGATTATGTATTCAGGGGTTTCGTTTTTTGGTAGTTCGGTGAGGTCGGTATTTATTGTTGGTTTTGTTAGTGCCCATGTGGGAGTATTAATGTTTAGTAGTCGGTATGAAAAGTCTGGTTTAACTCGATTTTTCCGGAGGCCAAATTTTTCTATCAGTATTTGCATTTTAATAGCGAATGTTGTAGTTATTTTCCTATTTTGGAAGAGTAGTCGGTTACTCGGCGTCACAGTGTAATTGAAGGCGGGGTTTCCATGTTGACTTCGGATTTTGTAGTAATAACAGAGGGATAGATAGTTTCGCCTAATATCGGGAGGCATTTCATTGCAAATAATGTGTAGACTATTTGTTGGGCTGGATTTGAATGCTCCTGTAGCGATTCGTAGTGCTTCGGATGTAATAGACTCGATGGGCTTTAGAGTTGTTTGGCTGGCAGAGTTATAGATTATTGATCCATAATCGAGGATTGATCTTGTAATGCTTCGATAGATTTTGAGGATCGTGGTTTGGTCTGCTCCCCAGCTTTGAGCTGTTATTGATTTTAATAAGTTCAGACTATCATTCCCTTTTTTCTTTAAAGCAGTGATGTGTTGTTGCCAGTTCAATTTTTCATCGAAGATCAGGCCGAGGAATTTATGTGAGTTTGTGTATTGAATGTTTTCATCATTGAGTTTAAGTATTGGGCTGAGGAAGAGTCCGGGTATGGTATTGAAATGTATTGCTTTGCTTTTACTGGATGAGAATTTGAAGCCATGATTTTGGGACCACTTAAATATTTTATTGATACAGGATTGCATTTTGTCTTGGATAACCTTGAGGTCTTGGTGGTGGTATCCAACTTGTAAGTCGTCAACGTATAGTGAGTGGTGGAATTTGTTGTCCGGTGGGATCTGCTTGGCTATGTCGTTTATTTTGAGGGCGAATAACGTGACCGAGAGGACACTGCCTTGAGGGACTCCGTTTCGCTGTTCGTAAATATTTGAGCTATAGTTGTCTATTCGGACACTTAGTGTTCTACGTTCTAGGAATTTGGCGACAAAAGTTGGTAATCTGCCCCTGAGTCCGATATCGAATAAATCCCGTATGATCCCATATCTCCATGTTCTGTCGTAAGCTTTTTCAAGGTCGAAGAACACTGAGATGAAGTGTTCTCTGTTTGCGAATGCTAATCTTATGGTTGAGTCTAGTCTGACCAAATGATCTGTAGTGCTACGCCCCTTTCTGCATCCACACTGCTCTTTACTAATTATATTGTGCATATCTAAGTATTCGATCAGTCGATTATTGATCATTCGTTCCATTAATTTGCACAGACAGCTCGTGAGTGCGATGGGTCTGTAGTTATTTGGTTTACTATGGTCTTTCCCGGGTTTTGGGATTGGTATTATTATCGAGTGCTGCCATTGTGGTGGGAAGTAGCCCGTTGTCCAGAATTTGTTAAAAGTGTTCAAGATGTATTGTTTAGCTGGTAGTTTTAGATGTTTGATCATGTCGTATGTTATTTTGTCGTTTCCTGGTGATGTGTTTTTAGTTTTTCTTAGGGCGGATTCAAATTCATGCATATGGAAAGTTTGGTTATAGATTTCTACGTTTGGCGAACTGAATTGGATCGGTATAGTTTCATTTGCGGTTTTGATTTGTTGAAATTCAGGGGAATAGCTTTGATCGCTTGACACTTCGCTGAAATTTTCAGCCAGTTTATTCACAATATCAGGGATTGTGCTGTAGTGTATATTGTTTTCGATCAATATATGGACTTTTCTTTGTACTCGACCTTTTATTTTCCTTATTGTTTCGTATACTCTGGCCATTGGTGTATATTTATTAAGTTGGTTTACGAAATTCTTCCACGTTTCCTGTTTGCTTGCTCGAATTTTGTATTTATGATTTGCCCTTGCTCGTTTCCAGTTAATTAAGTTAGTAAGATTTTTATTGCGGTGGTATTTCTTGTAAAGTTTTTCTCTTTCTTCTTTTGATTCTTGGAGTTCTTTTGTCCACCATGGTTTGGGGTAGTATTTTCCTGGTATATAAGTTGGGATGGCTTTTTCAGCTGCTGAGTAGAACCGCTGGTATAAGTCGGTGAGTAGTTGTTCGTTATTAGTTGTTGTGTTCAACATCGGCTTGTTCCATGCATTGTTATTGGAATATAGATCCCAGTTAGCTTTTGAGTAGTTCCAGATAGTTGATGGGGGTTGGTTGGGACGATTTTCGTTAAGGTAGGTGATCAAAATTGGGCAATGATCGCTATCACCCGGCGAGTCGAAAGCAACCCAGTCTAATAGCACGGCCAATGTAGGTGAGCAAATTGTCAGATCGATAGCTGATTCTGAATTGTATCCTATTCTAGTGGGTGAACCAGTATTTAATAGGCAAAGGTTATTGTTTGTAATAACAGTTTCTATCAGCTTCCCCCTATTATCTGTATTTTTGCAGCCCCATATGGTGCTGTGTCCGTTGAAGTCGCCGGCTAGGATGAAAGGATTCGGTAGTTGGTGGATTAGGTTATTTAGTTTTTCGTTTGTGACTGTTTGTCTACCGGGTATGTAGATGCTGCAGATGGTTATCAGCTGTCCTATGTTTACTTGAATGGCCACGCTTTGTAGTTCAGTCTGTAGATTCAGTTCACAAAAAGGTATTGAGCTATGGACATATATTCCAACACCTCCATGGGGGGTTCTGTTGTAATGACCGTGTCGTAGCACATCACTGTAGCCGTTTATTCTAAACTGGCAGTTATCCCATAGCTTTGTTTCTTGAAGTGCTATTATACTGGGTTGGTGGTTGTTTATTGTTTCCATTAGTTCATCTTTCTTTCCCCTGATGCCTTGGCAGTTCCACTGCAGGATTCCTACGTTAGCCATGGGGTCTGTTTGATTTGATTTTGTTATTCAATCGTTCAATTAGTTACTTTCTTTTGGGTGATCTATCTCTAATCCTAGAGTCACGAGAGTAGTGTGATTGTTCCTCATCTGAGTAAATTTGTCGTTTATCATGTCTGTTGCGGCTGTAGGTGGGGGATCGTGATTTTGATCGTGATCTTGGTCGCTTCTTGTTTTGGGTTTTGGAAGGTTTGTGCTGCTTTGGGGGTTTGAATTCGTTGAATATTCGTCTGGCTTCTTGTCTCATAATAGGGTTGCATTCGCTCGTGCCATCTTCCTCATTTTCAGATCCTTCGGCTGTAGTTTCAATATTAATTGTGGATTTGAGCAATTGTGTTGGGTTGGGTTTAATGCGGAGTATCTCTTTTTCGCATGTTTCGTGGTCGCGTTGTGAAGTTTGCGGTGGTTTGGTTTCTGGTGTATCGGTTGTGTTATCAGTTGTACCTGGTTCGTTACAAAGTGGGGGAGCCATATTTTGTTCGGTGATCGTTTGGTTTTTGGGAGCCGCCATAAAGGGTTGGGGGGTTGGTACTTTGGGTATTTGATCCGTTCGATTTCTGGTTATTTGTGCGTAGCTTTGGTCGAGTTGTGGGGATCGTTTGTGGTATATTATAAGGGCTTGTTCTCTTGATACGTTTTGTTTAGTACGGATAGAAATTAGTTCTTGTTGCTTGCGTTGTTCCGGGCAAGTCCGGTCTCCAGTTTTGTGATTGTTTCCGCAGTGGTAGCATGTCAAGTTGTTTTCCGTGCAATTTGTTGCTTCATGGCCTTTTGTTGCGCATTTTCCACACACGAACTCTTCACTGGTACATCTTTTAGCAGTATGGTTGTATTCCAAGCACTTTTTACACATCATAGGGCGGTCGAAGTATTCATATATCCTACTCTTGCAGTCTTGGCCAAGGATGTCGATATACTCAGGGGGGGTTGAGCCTCTGAAAGTTAGAAGTATTGCTTTTGCATTTGTGTTACGGCTTTTTATCCAATTTGCTGGTTCGACATTTTTGATTATATGGTTTTCCATTAAACCTTGTTTGAATTTCTCGAAGTTGGTGAAGTCGTAATTATAGATGTAGGCGAGTCCTTTTGAAAGATTTACATAGTTATTTTCTGTTACTTGCACAGGGATGTTGTTTATGTCTTTGATTTTCTGTATTTCATCTTTTTGTCGTGTGTGATCTAATTCTACAATAAATGTGTTTTTGCCACCCGATCGAATAGATTTGGGTTTTCCTTGGATTTGGTTTGCAATACATTTTTCTAGGAGCCATGGAGTAATTTTCCGCTTTTCGTTTTCCTGCATTGTTATATTGAAATGAGTTGTGGGGGTGTTCGTATCTGATATTGGTATCTCGGAGTGTCCTGTGACTATCTGTACAGCACGACGCCTATTAACTCGTTGTTCTTGTTGGACTTTGCATATTTCTGTTTCCATGATATGTTTCGGGCATTCTCTGTGGCCAGTTTCATGTTGACGCTTGCAATGCATGCAGGAGAGGGCGCTGCCACAGTGTTCGCTGTCATGGCCTGTTTCTCCGCAGCGTTTACAGTTTGCTTCGTTATGGCAGTGTTTGGCTGTGTGGCCGTAGTTTTGACATTTGTGGCAGATCATTGGTCTATTAATAAATGGGTATACTATCGTATCTGATTTTTCGCCTGGGATATATATAGAGTCTGGTGTAGTGTAGCTATTAAAGGTTAGTAGGAGTGGGGTGGTTTGGGAGAATCGAGTTTTAATGAAGCTGGCACGGACAGCGTCACTGATATTGTACTGGCTCTTTAGGCCTTCCACAAAATCTTCCATATTATCTACATCGTATTCTTGAATATATATTAGTCCTTTGGATTGATTGTAGTATGGGTGTTCGCTGATCTGGCAATTAATGCCGTCGACGTTATTAAGTCTGGTGATGCGCTCAGATTGGGGTTTGTTTCGAGTTTCTATGATAAAGCTATCTTTACCTGAATAAGTTATTCTTTTCGCCTTCAAACCAGTTATTTTGACTATTTCTTCTTGGAGGCAAAATGGATTTATTTGGTTTCTCTCTTCGACTTTGAATTTGACCGAGAAGAACTTTGTATAATGGTCGTTCTTCGTCATTTCTTGGTTCAACGATATGGGTGTGTATTTGTTAGCTTTGCTTTGTTTTCTCACATTTTCTTTCTCGCAGCCCATGATTTTACTGTTTTTCCCTATGTTCTGCGCTTTCGTCATTTCTAGGATTTTTTCGAGTGTATTTTCGATTTTCCTTATTCGATCGTCTACATTTTGTGCTTCTTTTTCAACTTCATGTTTATCGGGGTTGATGCATTTGGTTGCATCACCTGCCGCAAGTCTATTCAGCACTTCATTTAATTTAGCCTCCAATTGGTCCACCTTACAGGTAGCACCGTTTGGTTCCGGTAGAGTTTTTTCGGTTGTTTGGTCAGATGTTTCATTGTTTTCGCTTATCTTCCTGGTGATGGTGTTAGTTTTGGGGTTTGTTGCACCTACGTTGGTAGCAGTGCTTAGGTTGTTTTTGTTGGGGTTTATTCGTTGTTTGAATTTGTTTTTATTTTTGGCGTACATACTCCCGGCTTCAGAGGGGGTTTCCCCGCCTCGAAGTCGGGGTTTGAGGTATTCGCTGATTGTTGCCAGAAGTGCTTAAAGTTTTACTTTGGGATCCAAAGTAGTAATCCAAAATGGACTATTGGTCTGCGTAACTTAAGTCTATTCTTATAGGCTATTTAAGGGCCCTGGAATATAGGGCAAATTAAAGAGAAAATAACTACGCAAAAGAGACCCAAGCTCCGAAGAGCTCGGGCCGCCGCCCGACTTTGTTCTACCCAACAACGGGGAATTGGAAAAAAAACTAAAATCTTAATCCCTCGAAAGAAAACTCAAAAGATAGAGGAAAGAGCAGTTGGGTATTTCAACGGTACCACCACGAGAAGGTGCCGGGTCAGCTGGATACCTGCTCGTGAGTAGGTATTCCTGTATCAATCCTTGTCTACGACTTCTTTCCCTTCACCAAGCTCAATAATTCAATAATTTGGTACCATTAATCGTGGTAAAGGGAACACGTAAAATTTCCTTTTGAAAAGAAGTGGGTGTTGTAAGTAAGAAGCGCGCATACAGCGATTGTCTCCCTATTCAGGCGGCACCATGGAATATTTGGTACACATAGTAGATATTGTGTATGAGAACTGCTTACTCCAGCCATTTATGGCTGATATATAATGTAAAGTAGAGACATGACAGTACCTTTTCTGACACCAATGAATTGAAAACCCTCCATTTTTCACTAGCATTATTTCTTGTTGAAGATTCATAAAAATCCTCGATCATCCAAACGCTTAGACTTCATTCACGATACTTCCCAAGCTGCGACTGCGTATGATAGGAACTTGAATTTCATGACTGCTGATTCGTACATTCTTTTATTAATAGCTTGTGTCTTAAAAGTATTGAAAATACTGCCAAAATGTCTGCGAATTCCTAGACAATTGAGGGAAAAGAAGCCACAACGAAGCGGAGTCAGCGCGTGACTTGGCAATGTTAAAATTTTACGACGGGGAACGAGGCAGCTGCATACACACACACACCAGCTCACAATGACGCTACTGTGCTTATGGAGGAACAACAGTCCATATCAGAGTAAATACAAATTAGGCGATGCACTGTTTGTGGAGGTCACTGATGGATGCGAGTCAAGCGCTGCTACGCCTCTAAACCTAGGACTTCAGCAGTACTATAATGAATATATTATCGTGTTATAATTTTAATGCCAAAGTTATAACAGCGCAAATTTGGCATCCTTGTTGGTCCGAGACTTGGTCTTCAATCAATTCAACCGTCTTAGCAACACAAAGGTCTAGTGTCTAATCGGTGTATAATTCAATACCATGCACAATCTCAGATGTGAAAGAACTGCAATGCGAAGCATACTCCACAGAGCTTCATAAAAGGCTACAATTCTGATGTACGGAGAAGTATAAATAGCGGGGTGTCACATAGGATAGTCTCAGCATTGAGGTCGCTATTGAGCGAGGCATAAGTAAAGCTTAGATGTTAGTGGTGTGTACAGTACTGAAGAAAAAGTTTTGATTTGCAACACCCAGCGTAAACACGAAAAAATGGAAATGAAAAGGGTAAAAACTGAACAAAAACTCTACCGCAAGATATTGGTCGCACAGCACGTCGGTCTCACAAACAATAATAGAGACGAGTATGTAAGCTGATGTCAAAAATTCCAAAAACCAGTCCCTTCTACAAGTTTACTGATGTCGTGAGTTGTAACAAACGGCACGTGGCAAATGAGAACAAATACAACCGGTGCATTAAAAAGTAGTTAAAATCATACCGTAAAGCAGTCAAAGCCGATTAGCCTCAAAATGAACGATTGGAATTACTAATTATATACGAAAATTAATTTATTATTTTTAAAACTGGTAAAACCTAAATTTCAGCCACAATAGCCGCAAAATTCTAAATAATTAGGCAGTTGCGAATTCATCACCAAGAGACCTAGACCAATTAGAATATTTCTAATGGATTAGATTATTACTTAGTTTAAGCCTCCCTATCCGCCACAAAGGTGATCTAATGAGAGGAAAGCACCATTTAGTATGGAGTAAAGGGAACGCGGCATCTATGCAGAAAGGGCATAGAAACAATAAGTTGAGAAATAAGATTATGAAACAAGATTAAAGTTGAAGAAGAAAGTTAGTAAGTGCTGAAAAACAGGACAGCAGTGAACCGAAAAAAGATGGTCTTTAACATAACAAAAACATTTTATTTCCTAACTTTCAACTTGGGCCCTCACAGTTTCCCCCTAGCAGCGCTAATTCCCATAGATACAACAGATGTCTCTCCCTGAGGAGAAACATACCTAATAAATTACCTCCTGTGAAGCCAGATAACTCAATTCAAACAATAAGACGAGTATTTAACTGCTTAGCATTTGATCCTGACCAATTCACGAACACGTGTTCGCTCCTACCGTACCCCCAATTCAAAAGCGCGGCGACGGGACAACCCGCACTACAAATTGAGCAACTGACGGAGGACAGAAGATCTCTCCGAACTCGGCCTGCAGATGAGGAAGGCGCCCGGCTTGCATGAGCACGCCCTCAGCACAGAGCTGCAGTTCACGAGGCCTGCACGACCTCATTGCAATATGCAAACGTAAACACGCAACTTCAGACAGCCCACTGTGTAATCTCGCACAAGATCAAGATAGATAGGGCGAAAACACGGCGTGCATCTCCGAGCTGTCAGTCGTGACACACAGGCGTCTTTATGCGGCGAGTGTGAGAGCCTCATTTGGACAGGCGCCGGGAGCTGCTCATGCCAGCTTTTTTGGGCACGGAAAATGGCACACGCAACGAAAAACTCCGTACCACATTGCCGCACATTTTATTTATGAATGCCGTGTTTTTTGGAGGCCTCCAGTGTCATTTTCAACAAGCCTTGGGTGTATTTACGAAAAGAAAATGGTCTGAACAGTATTTTTCGCAACTTCAGCAAGCATGGTGCCCCAAATCACACTATAACCAAAGAAAATATATTTTTAATGCAGTCCATGTACCGCGGCTCCACATTTCAGCTGCATTAGATTAATATATAATTTTCACTCTAAGAAAAAATGGTACTCTCGCTCGTACAGCAGAGCATCCATCTACAAAATTGAAATCATACATCATTAGGATATAATCACGAACGAGATAAAGCTCCTTGAAGTTTGGATAGCCTAACGACTTCTAATAGTGGTGATAAGAGTCGCATCCTCGTATCTTATCAGAATCTTAGCCACAAAGAACGAATTAGTCTATATGTTTCCTTCCGAATTACAACCTTTTCGGCAGTAGTACTATAGTATTGTGAAAACTAAAAAGAAGCAATATCTCTGGAGTGAAGAAGTATCTGCACATAAAGTGAAGCAATGAAAATATTAAACTACTGAGCACTCAAGTTTGAAGTTGTAGTACATCTCGGGATGAATTTCCAATGTACGTCGTGATTGCGCAAGAGCAAGCGAGTGCTCTCTATCGACTCGGCTCCTCTAAGCGCAATAAGGATTTTCTCGAATACGATTTTGCCGAATTTCCAGTTGCGTAGCCAAATAGACTTAAACAAACTTATATGCTACTCGCTGTATCGTAACGACGGCGTACTCTGTCAGAAAATCCAGTCTGTGAAGTTATTGTCCAAAACAACTTACCCAATCTTTATGTACCGTAGTAACTTTATGCGGTAACTAACGCTCGTACAACATTTAGTGTGCAAATGCTGATGCTGCTAAATTAATTAAATAAAGATTTGTACAGGAGTACTAATTACAATAACATTCTATCACGTTTCGGGTTTTAAAGGGAGAAAAAGTATAGTGGACTAACGGTAATCTATGAAAAAAATGTGAGCGGACAAGCAACGAATGTCTACCTAAGGAAAGATGAATAATTGTTTGCGTAGCCTGTAAAATATAACAGTGGCTTGCCGGATTTTATTATTCGAACTTATTGATAACGAGAAATGGATCAATATAGAAATTCATAGCTATGACAGACTCCACACACGTGAGCACAACAAAATAAATATTTGCGCAGTCACACATACAGAGCATAACGAACTTCACTTTCTAGACGTAGGAATTGTAAGAATAAGTCAAATGCACAAAAATCCCAGCAACGACGAAGACATCAAGAATTATGAAATAGAAAACTTAGTGAATGAAAAACGCTGATTTTCCTCGGCCAAGAGTTGAAATGACTGTTTGAGGCGTTTTAGCAGATCAAATTCTCATTTAGGCCGATTAGGATTTTCAGTGTGAGCGGCGTAGCTAACTTACAGACGTAGAAAACATCTGCAGCCAAATTTTTAAATAAGTAACGTTGCCGTAGCGGAACAGCTGGCAGCGTAGGCTTTTTAAAGTTGACTTGATTACACTAATCTCTATAATACGTAGCAAAAGAACGTGGCCTTGAGAGAATTTACGCTGCCAGCAGTTCTGCTACGATGACGTAAATCGTCAGAAAATCCGGCCCCTAATTGAACAGGAGGCTAAGAATCAGCTCATGACTCATCCCTGTGCTCTTCACGAACACCTCACACGCAGATGAATAACTGTATACCTCTAAAAAAAATAGCAGCGCTTTATAAACACCTGGTGATATCTAAGAGTAATTTCGGCATTGTTTTCTCAATTGACAATTCAAGTGAATTACTATATTTATTTCTATCAATTTTCTCCCATGTAAATTGATATGATTCCATACCCATTCAAACATCCATCCGTCTACAATCTACTTACCAAACTTTCTTTGGTGACCCTACCATCTCTCTGTTTCGATACCTCCCAATTTATGCTCACTATAGCGTAAGTATTCCAATTTAATACTTTTTCTTATATCCAGATGGCTTTATTTTCAACGCATCTTGAAACCGTTCAATATCGTAAGTGCTGCTTACCCGGGTATCATACTAGATCGAATCTAACGCTCAATATATTATATACATATCTTCTTCGTATTTAAGATTGAAACGTAAGTCCCATGCCACATAACGTTAGAGATGCTTTGCATAAAAAATAACACACAGCTGAGCACTAAGTAAATATATGATTAAGTCGAGTAAAACGCAAATAAAAGAAAATATCGAGCACTTCTCACATACCGGACAGTTTTGAGCACTACGCACGTGGAGGACTGTGTAAAGTATACTCTTTCAAAGGATAGTATTGAGCACAACAAACATAGAAAGTGGCGTGGAAACAAATAAACCATGATGAACTCCGACCTTCAGCTCCCATACACAGCGCTGCCTGAGACTCACCCCCTCCTGCCCCGAGCCCGTTTCCTCTCACAGACTCACCCTGCGCCAGCCACTTGACGTGGTGCCGGTGTGTCGTGTTCTCGTACGTCCAGAAGCTGAAGCAGGAGTCTGAGGAGGATGCGCAGAGCACGCGGTCTCCTCCTGGCAGTATGTGGTCGCCCTCTTCTTTCAAGATCACTGACGCACGGGACCGGTGGCACACGGGGCGGCCTGACGCGGCCACACCTCCTTCCGACGACACGTGCACCGACGGAGCCACCACTGCAACAAGCACGGGCCCTCATTACCGAACGAACTGAGAAAAACATCGTTTTTTTTAACAACATTCATGAGTAAAATGACAAAAGACATTTAAAAAAAGTAACAAAGTAGTATTTCTGATGAAGTTAGTAAATAAAATATATAACAAAGAGAAGAAGGATGAAGGCACCCTTTAGTATGCAGTTAAGGGAACCCGCAATCTATGCATAAGGTGTGTTCCCATATAAAATCTTCTACGCAAAAAAACAGCAAGTTAAGAAGGAAGGTCAGGAAATGAAATAAAAGAGGAAGAAGAACGAAGTAGGTGCTGAAAAAAGGCAACAGTGGACCAGCAACAAATCGGCCGTAACAAAATAAAAAACCAATTCTAATTCAAAAAGAATAAAAAGAATATCCTTCATCTTGGGGAACTTTCTCCCGGGAACGGTAATGCCCATAGATACAATAGTTGTCTCCTCCTGAAAGGAATGCGGTAAAAGCACAAATACACAACTGCGTAATCAACACGCAAAATTCTAACACTTTCAGAGACCGTCTGAAAGCCGCCACACCTCAACAAGCGCGACAGAGGCTCTCAAGACTCTTGACGCGGTATCCCACATACGCAAGCCAGCAAGGCGCACGGCCACGATTGCAAAGCTGTGGGGGAAGACTCAATAAACACAACAAAGTTGAGCTCTCGAAGGGCAGCTGCTAGGATTCAAGTGCCCTCTGCCACTCGAGCTTCACTTGAGACGCACAAGGACGAGTGTGAGGCTCTGAGCGAGCGAGGGTTAGAGCTTTCCATCGGAGCAGCGATGCTCAGAATAGCGGCGTGAGAGCGGGCTACCCGCATGCCTCGCTCGTGACGTCACCGCCACAACAATGCCCTCAAACTTCACGAGAGATGCGTGCCATTACATGCTTCTAAGACGCCACTCCACAATAATAATAATAATGTTGAAGGGTGTTGGTAATGTCAACATTAAAGCGCGGATACGAGTACTTTACTGCTCTCCTCTACGCATGCCGTCTGCGACCGAAAGATTATTTAACCGCTTACCTTTAAAGGTGAGTCATCTGCAAAATAAAACTTCTGAAACATTTAAATTAGTTTGTAAGCATTTATCACTCAAAGATCTCCACTCCATAACAGTGTTTACCAAAACGAGAACAAACGGGAAAGTGTTCGGAAATTCAATTCGTTTTTGTCTTAATTATGAAGTAATATTTCTAACACGCGGTTATCGCTATCCTGCTTAAGAATTAATTTCTGTTTTCTCTCTGCTAAGCAATGCCCACAGCGAGACTTGGTGAAGTTCAAGTTCAAGTGGCCCCACAATGGCGCAAAATGTGGGTGTCTCCGTTAGCAGAGCTCGCCACACTAGCAAAAGAAGGCGTGCTCTTCTTAATGAGACGAAAAGGTGAGAGGAGAATAGAAAATAAAAGAAAATACTCGTGCATGAGATTCGTTGCACGATACGCCGGCCACCTGCGAGAGAGGCATGAGAAGAGAACGTAAGATAAGGTCTACCTAACTACAAAGGTATAATATAGGTAATATTTTTTTAGCATTATCCACGACTAACTACTGCAGCTAAAGTTGTTAATTCTGTAGTCAGTAGCTAGGCCGGGTTTCTACTGAGGAGCGCTGGTTCCCGTAAGTACACTGACGATGACAGACACTTCCAGCGTACCCTGGAAGTGTAGCACAGGTAGCTGCATGTCTCTGAGGATCGCCAATTCCTCAATATGCGCTGAAAGACAATCGTTTTCTAAGGAACCCATTAGAGGATTCTAGCACGCAAAATTAGAAGAGCGAGTGCATGGTATTGAGAAAAATTAAAACAATTCGACTATTTACATGTAAGACCAAAACGCTCACAAAATGCACTACACAAGTCTGCGCAGTGAACATGTATATGATAGTTTGCAGTAAGTGCAGGCATTTACAAAGCAGGAATCCTACCAATACCCACTCTTCCATCAGCACCCATCGCTTCACGTCCTTGCCCTGTCATGCTATTTATGAATTTACGTACAGTATAAATTTACTCAAATATTACATTGATAATAATGTCAATTTTGTAATAAAATTGTATTTTAGTAACGTTGAAATAACACTCGAGGAAGCGTAGAGCAGGCACCATGGAAGAAGCGTGCATACATTTACTGGACAGGTGTTTTATAATTGATCAGTTTTACCAGCTATGTGCAGCAACCACCTCAATTATGACTTTATTCGCATTCACAAGTATAATATATTTTAAAATAACTCAACGACAAAGATACACAATATCAGCCCCTTTCATTCGCAGATAACTCGCTATGAAGAGTCGTTGTGTACAAGGGCGTGGTCGGCACAGCCAAGAGCTTGTATGCAGTCTAATTTTACCTCCCATGGGAGGCATTAATCTGAGGGCGCACGTCCCTCAACGGCAGGCATTATTCACCGGCCCATGTCCTTCACACGCGTTTTATTAATTAAGTTGTATGCTCAATTTCTCATTAAATTAGAGTCAAGAGTGTCTTCTATTTTCGTTTAAGGCATCAACCAAGGAAGCGAGTATCGTTTACATTAAATATTTGTCCAGGGTGCCTGTACATCTCACTCGAAGTGTCAATCAAGGTAGCGTGTAGCTTTTGCGTGAAAAATTAATCCAAGGCGCAAGAGCATTTCACATTAGACATTAATCAGTGGTACCTCTTAATTTTATGAGGAACATAAATCAAAAGCGCTTGTGCCATTCACGTTAGGCATTAACAAAAGGGCAGAAGCATTTCTATATCAGGCATTAATCAAGGGCCGAAACACATTTTACGCTGGACATTAAATGGTCGAAGCACATTTCATGCAATATAGCAATTATAGGGGCGCTTGTTCAATTCAGGATGGGGTATAATCAAAAGCATATGTCCTACAGCAGCTTTAGGCAAACATCGCCGGCAACACTTGGACAAAGATTCCGTCTTTATACTTCACTAGCCCACCGAAACTAGTTCCTCCACTAGTCTTCACTAGTATTTGAAACAAGAAAGAAAGCGAAATGAAAGAAAAGCCGTAAATAGAAAAATTCAATCTCTCGAGAGTTGATGAGGCGGAGTGCACACGGCTCATCAAAAATGTAGAATAATGTTTCACAAATCTCAAGACACACGTTCCTATTTCCTAAGAATTCACGTGATATTAATTCCTACTCGAATCTGATGGACTAATACAGTGGAAATTGTGGAGTTGATGAAGCTTGTGTCACAGATACGCTCATCACACACTTTCGGCTGGCTTCGGACCGACAGACGGACGCGTCCCTTATTATAGTATAGATTAGCAATGCAGAAGCTGACTGGAGTTATTAGCTCTCCGTATTGGAGTCTGGGAACAACAGCTTGGCTCATTAGCACGTCGCCCATCACCAAAAGCATCTTCAACATCGAAAAGCATTAGCATATCATTCATCAGTAATTAGTTCCAACACAGCAGTGCAATAGCATGTCACCCATCAATAATTAGTTCCTTGATCACAAAAGCTCCTGAAGAATACAGAAGGATTGTAATGAACATGCATGGAAATACAGAAGCAAACGCTTAATGATTAAACCATGCGGATGTATAAGCTCCTAGTCCATTTTCTGCAACTGCACACAAGACGCCCAACAGCAAATATTTCTTACTACTTTCACAAAAATATTAACACATCTGAGATGTGAATACATTGAAACCATCTCCTGAGCACTACACATACTGTGCCAAAGAACATGAAACCTCACCTGACATTGAGTTCACGTAAAATATATAATAATATTGCAACGAGAACGAACCGAATGGCCCATTCTCTGGTTGATCGAGATTGAGAAGCTGTCACTTGACCATAACTTCTGGAGCGGGCAAGAAATTCAACAAATGAGAGCGTCTCAGTCTACAACGAATTGCGCTATCAAAATTCCTTTATATAATTCCATGGTATGAAAATAGCGAACAAAAAATAACGGGCGCCGTTTGTGCGGCACTTGTACAGCACGTAACGAACTGCGACACAACTTCAAATACGTGTCCTTCATACAAAGCAATTCAGTGTCACACGTCTAATACGTGAAGTGAACTGGCGCGCAAAGCGGTGCCATCACTCCAGTGTAAAATAAGCCAAATATCAAAATACACTGTTAGCTAATCTCTTTTTTTCTAAATTAGAGGCTTTAATTAATTTTTCCGACCGATTCTCAAGTGGGACGATTTTAAATATCATCTTAGTTTTTCACTCACTTGAAATAGCTGTCATCTATTCGCTGGAAACTGCTCCAACATAATGAAACACTACATAAATATTAAGCTGTTACAAATGTGCGCATTATATGAAAAACTAGAATCACTCAAATTTAATTTCAGATAGAATTCCGGTAACTATTGGGTGAAGAAGAAAATAAAACGGTCAAATGCTGACGTTTTCTGAGCCTCAAGTCGTGATGCTTTCGAGAGAATATCAATGGCACGGCACGAAAGAAGTCTCATATGGTTAAGGTAAAAATAACTTCAAAAGTAATAAATTTTATGACAGTAATTAAGATGCAATTTGAGTCTTTAGTAATTTCTCGTATGAAACATATATTTGAAATCGTGAAACGTGCCTCATAAGGTCATTGTTCTTGAAATTTTGGGTTGCGATATCCGATGACAACGTGCAATTTGTGCGCAGTAGCTCTAATGACAGAGCCAAGTCTTCAGTTCAAAACGAATGAATTCAAACGAAGAATAAAGCACTTCTCAAACTTCGAATAGGTAGGAACGGAAAATATACGTAATAAGGTAATGAATACCATAAAATTTCAGGCTATGATATAACAAATATAGCGAACATAGTGATAAAACAACCCTAAGTGATATAATAACCACAGCACTCAAAACACTAAAACAACAAACATATACGCAATACGTCTACCTGAATACCAAAAAAACAAGACCACGTGTCTCTACTTACGTAGGTCTCCACGCTCGAGAAGACCTAAGGGCTACACACGTGCTATTCTCGGTACGTCTCTCCCTCGCAAAAAACTTGCTCCCTCGCACACCAACTCTACTCGCGGCATGCCAAAAACAGATGTGTTGTTCCAATGAACATAACATAATACATTCTCTTCACTAATTTTTCAGCTGTTTCACCATTAATACCTAGACCCACAACTTCTCAACTCGCAGCATTCCAAAAACGGATGTTTTATTCCAATCAACTTCATCATATTCTCCATTCTCTTCCTTGGAGTTTGAACCGCCTCTAACAATACCTCGATCCAAAACCCAAGTTTCTGGACAAGCCAATGCATCACTCTGAGACAATTACGGTGATATGAGACATGCTCCTCAATGGATTTAAAATGCCTTACAATTAATATCCAAACCCTTAACCAGAAGTCTGAGGTCGAGCCAATGCGAACTTCAAGACCTGGGTAGAACTGGGAATTTTGAGTGAAGATCCTTCCTCGAAAGATAGGCTAGGATTTGAATTGTTATTTGGCTAGGATTTGAACACTTGATATTCTGTACGGAAAGCGGCATCTTTACCACGCGGTCACGGTACCCACGACGCAAATGAGCGAGCGGGTCATCCCGATGATCTTAGCTAGTTCTTGTCTTCCACTTGGTAGAAAAAAGTGGTTATCCCCGCCTTCGTTCAGAATGATAATGAAGTTTTGAGTTCAACTATAATTATTGAAAATCTATGCCGATGTTCGCTCCCTGCTAATTTCGAAAAAGCGCGCAAGTTGCAGTAGATGCTCGCTTGCCACAAATGTGACGCAGAAACCGTGCACACTTGCGCGTGGCACCAGGGCCTCGTGTAACTAATTAACGACTAAACCTTGCAACGTATTACGAGATCATCAAAAACGTGCCTCATAAGGTCATTGTTCTTGAAATTTCGTGTTGCGACATCCGATGACAACGTGCAATTTGTGCGCAGTAACTCCAATGACAGAGCCAAGTCTGCAGTTCAAAACAGTATAGAATGAAACGAATGAATTTAAAGAGGAATAACGCACTTCTCCAGCTGCAAATCGGTAGGAACGGAAAACATACAACAACCGAACAGATAAGATGTTAAAAAATGTTCCACATACTAGATTTGAAGCTAGATTTGAAAATATGCGTGAAACGAACAGATATGAGAATAACCTTAGTAAAAGTGCTATGCAACTTTTTGCCACTAGATGCACATACAGAGCCACTCAGTCGTTTTGAATGCACATAAATTTGTTGCATTCCAAAATTGAAGCACATAACACTGTCCACTAAAAAAACAAAAAAAAGCATCATTTTTATGTGGATTGAATATGAATAAAGCTTCCAAGTGTCACCGCCACTCATTTCCTGTACCTGAGCTGAGAAACACCAAGAGAAAAATTGAGCATGTTTTAAATTTTCAAGCAAAGGAGATTTTCTGAAATTGTGATGCTAAAATTATAAAAGTTACATGCTTCTGCAGTGTATGGCCTGGAGCAAAGTACAAATGAAGGGCCCTTTGAATCACATAAGCACTGCTTTTTTAAAAATATAAAAAAAAACAATTTTAAAGTTGGGGGATCATGAACTTGTGTATGTGAGGTACCAATTTTACTATTTTGCGACCATCTTTCTTCAACTACGACTCGCTCTCTCGGCTAAGGAAGGCTAGGGGATGACAGTGGTATGAATAACTCGTTTTTTGCTGCATATGGCACTTAGAACCTTTTAGGTAATTCTAAGAGCCTCAAACGCAAAATGTGTTGAGTACATGCATTGCCTACCTTCAGATTTTGATGCAGAGTCCTCTTTAATGCTAATCTCACTTTATAGAAAACAAATTTGAGAATTCTTGTCATAAAAATTTACTGTCAAGAAACCCATGTCAACATTGGTTTTAAATTTGAGACCTGTGGTAATGAGTAAAATTATACTTGCATTCAAACTCTGCTAAATATAAGTAAAGACCACAAACAAGGACTCCCGAGTGCCAATTGAAGGAAATTCATATCAATTCTATTATTATAAATGCAGCAAGCGTTGGCGTGAACTTTGAAGGTCCTGAACGTCCAGTTCCAACAAAATAAAGGAACGTTGCGCGCTACACCTACCACAAGGTATAAAGAGTTCTTATCCTATTTAGTCGTAAATTCGGACTTAAATAGAGTACTGCGGCAAAAATAATAAGAGTTCAATACCAGTGCTGTATTTCGCCGTGCAGTGACACCAACAAAAAATATTCGGTTCCCAATTCTGTCTAGCAGCTCATTATGACTCAGCATTAAATTGTACGAATAAAAGAGACATACAGGAGTAATAAATATAATTATATCATTTTATTAGAAAGCGAACACTATCAGTGCCACGTCCAGCTGGTCTCCTCCATGTTGGCACCCTCATCCTAAATCGACCATTTCCCTACACAAGTCGACAACAATAAAATATTCAACATTGTAGGCCTACTACACGCATCTCCTTGACAACAATAGCTTGCAGGTGTACTCATTATCTTACCTGCGCCGAGATACGACAGAAGCAGCGGCAAAAGACGGCACAGCATCTCGACGGGCAGCAGCGGCAGTCAGGCGCCAGTCACAACACCTTTACTCCACGACCTGCAGCTGTACGCTAATCTAGTCAACAACTCATTTTTAAACTGTTAAACAGCTGCTTAAAAGTGCTCCACGCAAGAACCAATGAGAAATCAGCGGCAGAAATGTTAAGTACTTATAATACGGTCGAGACTATTCGCGAAGAAGGATCCAACTGATGAAATTAACGAAAATATGTTTCGCACACCCACTCCACATGCTTGCTGGCCTTCTACTGCGCTGTACGACATGATGTCGACATCAATACGATATCCGCGCACATCGAACACAGAGCCAAGGCTGGACACATAGTGTGTAGCCAGACAGACTTCTAACTTAAATAATCGCTTCGAAGCCATCCTACCAGTCTACCACAGGTAGTGCACGAACAAAATTCCCAGGCGTATTAGAAGTGACTGATGTGTTTTTGTAAATGGAAAATAAACTTGTATCAAGTATAGTGCATTCATTTTTACGATACGTCAAGATTACCAAAACATTCATTCCTGAGATATAACGATTTGTAGCCCATATGAATTATCCCATCATTAAAGATATTCACTAATTCTTTTCGAATAAGCGTTTTAATATATGTTTTGCTTTTGGTGTTGTAAAATATAAGGTTAATCAACAACATTAAATTTTTTGTAGCTGTTTAACTCTTACACGTTAGATGTCGCTAACGCTAATTCCTTCTAAAGCTTTTTCTAATTTGTACTTCACCTTTAACTTGATTCTTCGCGTACGTACAAAGTACAAACAAACGATACGGTAGCTTGCGTCAGGCAGTCAGCTGACGAGTGATGGTTTGTAGAGTGGTGAGATAAAGTGGCTATTGCCCTTGGGATATTCTACTTGACTTGAGTCAAACCAATATTCGTGACTGAATAGTTTGTTATGGCAAGATTTACACAATCCGCTGATGGACCAGGCCTTCCTGATAACTCATTTTTGGAAGCACAGCAGAGAGCAAAGTTAAAAATCAAGTAGGTTGAGTCAAATTTTAATGTTAGTTTGGGAATGCTCCATGTTCCTAAACAAAGTTGTAGAACAATATATTGCTATTTTTGGTTTGTTAATGTTTGTTTTTATGGTGATAAGTTTTTTGAAGCACATTATTCCGCATAATTCAATTGTAGCAATGATATAATTATTCAAATTTAAGCTCAAAAGAAGGAAATCTATTTGAAAAAACTATTATGAAGAAAATAAGTCTAACAATGATTATTTATTTACTTACACTCAATTAAAGCTTTTTGGCTTATTAAATTTTGCTTCTAAAATGCTTAAATTATTTTCTTTTTATTTTTTGTAAATTGACCACAAATTCAACCTAGTATAAATAGACCTATATTAATATGTATTTGATAGGTTATATTTGTGTGCAAAATAAATTACTGAAGGTTAGTGATTATAATATATTTTCAAATTTAATTCTTACTGGTTTGGCACAAATTTTATAACTTCAAATTGGGAGTTTTATTTGTGAATTTTGAGGTAATTCAAAATTATCTCTATGATGGTATTCAAATTCTATTTGAATTTGAAATTACTTTTGCAGATAACCCATCTTGATAGCTTTTGATACTAAGTAATAATTATCTCTATTACAGGATTTTTCTCATGTAAATTTCCTCAGCAACTGCAGAATAGACCATCTGTATAGGTTAGTTAGGTTTAGTCTATCATATGCTACAGAAACTGACACCTCAGGAAAGATACTGTGGTGCTACCAATGCTATAGATAGGCCTTTGGGATTTCTATCTGCTGTGCCCACTTGCTTCTTTTATTTTTCAAACCTTTTTTCTTATTTTGTTTTGGTTTTTCCTTTCTTTTCATTTCTAACTTGTTTCTTTGCATTAGGTATTAAGTGTCTAAGCGCATCTTTTGACATAATCTGTTTTTCTTAGTCTATTCTTAATGGGTCTACTCTTTCCTCTGTAAACACACACTTGTAATGTAAAATTAGCCTAAATCTACTTGAATATATGTTTTATCTCCATGAAAACTTAGTTTAAAATGACATCCAAATTCTAAATTTGTACTTGTTTAATGTATCCATAGTAGTTTTTATATTTGATATTATGACATCTTGAATGTTTGTTTACATATTGAAAAATGTTACACAATTTATAAGCTTTTTGTAATAAAGCCATTAACATAATAAAGTATATTTACTAAGTTTTTATGTTATGCAGAGACTGCCTTCCAGCCATCATTGAGAAGCTGTCCATCACTGAGAAGTGCTCCCTTGTCTTCCTTTCGCTGGACAAGCATAACCTCATCAACACGGGACACACCTTGTGCCAGTACAGCTATGCTGGCAGGGTAATTATCAGCTTTGAGCCTTCACTTTGACAAAGTTAGATTTTGGGTGCTTTGTTTTACATTTTCCTTCAATTTAGAGATACAAGAACTATATTTTCTAGAGTTATGTTAAATGTATCCTTGAAAAATGTTAGTTACAATCACAACCTTACCCCTCAGGGGGGATGCAACTTTTGTATCTATGGAAATTAGCACTTCTAGGGGGAGAATGTGAGGGCCTGAGCTAAGTGTAAGGTAGGCCTTCTTTTTGTTGTAATAAAATGTTTTTTATGTTAAGGACCACATTTTTTTGGTTCACTATTGACCTGTTTTTTCAGCACCTGCTACTTTCTTCTTCAACTTTAATCTTGTTTCATGAACTTCTTTCTCATCTTACTTTTTCTATGTCCTTTCTGCATAAATTCCACATTTCCTTAACTCTATACTAAATGGGACCTTCTTCCTTCCCCTCTTTGGATCGCCTTTGTTGCAGAAAGGGAGGCTTTAATTAATAATGTAATCTAATCCAATCACTTCCTTAATTTCTTCTGTTGTTTTCTCCCATGTAATTTTTTGTTTGACTTCTAGCTTAATTTTTGTAGAATTTACTTGTTTATACATTTTTTTGCGTATTGTTATTTTTTTAAATGCTATTGCTGTTATAATTCTCTCATGTTCACAAACAGCATCATTTAAATAATGGAATGGAATTGTTTTATTGGAACTTTACACCTGATGGGGGCATTGTGTAGGCATTAGGCTTAGGTAAGTTAGGTTGAGCTGTTGTTGGTTATGGGGCCTGGTACCTCAGGTGGGATACTGTTGATTACCTTGAATAAAGGTAGGACTTGTGAGCTTTGGATCTCATGAGACCACTTGCCTTTTTCATTTTCAGTTCTTTTCTGCAATCTCTTATGTCTTTCCCTCTTTGATTGTAATTTGCAGTTTCTATGAATCTTGTATTGAAACACATCCTGTATCGGTGCATAGATTTGCTATTTACCAAGTGCATTTCTAATTGTCCCTTCTCGTTGCCTTCATGAGATTGCCTTTGGTAAGGGTGTCATAAATTAACTGATATAATAATAATTGGCCCAAGCATTTCTGTCATTGATCATTCATTTATGAATCCAAATTTTGTCCTACAGTACATCTTATGTAGAAGATAGCAATTCTTATTTTTATAAAATCAAATTCATTACCTTGTTAATTTATGATTGAAACAGTTTTTGCATTTACTTTTGTTTCATGATAGTTAACAAGTTTTGGACAATATTTATTTTTTGTCAGGCAAGGAAATTAATAATTTGGGGGCAAATAATCAATAAAGGAACACATTTAATAACCTTTTACATGAATGACATTCTGCTCGCTGATGCGTTATTTTTGAATAATTGTACTTTGAAGTTGGCGCCGGCGCGCGCGCGCCGGAGTCGTTATTTAGTTAATAAGGGTAGTTAACCCTCTATTACAAACGTAAAGAGGTTGGGTCGTGAGGGTTAGCCACAGTTCTTATAGCGAAAATTATAAATAAAGCTTCTAACCCACCCATTAGGGTGACGACCGCAATCTTGTTTACATTAAATCCAAGATGGCGGCGCCCATAATGGTCGTTTGCCTGACATAAAGTAAATATTGACCCAAGTTTTAATATACTCAACCAGATTTTGTGTTTCACTTTTAAATTTATTTATTTTTGAATAATTGCATGTTATTTCTGAATAATAACATTACACATGAATAATAGTTTACCAAGCGCCACAGCTGTCAGTTTTTTATTAAATAACCTTCATACGGCTTTACAATTTTCCTTGTACGAGCAGGACATCAGCGACTACGTGTGGCGGGGATGCAGCGGCAATGTGGATGCCCTCCTCTCATCCCTCTTCCACATCTGTAGATATGACTTGCTGGAGAGCCCTCTTGGTCTCTGCTCATCTCATTCCATGGAGCAGGTGACAGACTAGTTTATCTCCTGGCAAGGGTTTTTTTTGCACTTGAAGTTTATTTATTTCTATAATGATTCTGTTTGGGCTTAATAACCATCCCTTTATAAATTTAATACTTGGTGTTATTGTTTCAGTAGTGGTGGCCTCAAATAATGTCTTGTAATACCCACGTGTCTGAAATGGGTACCGGTCTTGACCGGGGGAAAGCGTCCTGGCGTTAGTTATAAGGCATTTGAAAATCCAATGTATAAGATGATATGTTTCAGGTTTGAAATTGGAAATAAAGCATCCGTAGATGCCATTGTTTTTGTGGAAGATTTATTGTGTGCACAAACTTTTTTTTGAATGAATGAAATAAAGTATTCATTTTAGTTTTGTCTCTTCAACTATTTATTTATTTATGTAATTATAACATAACCCATTGTAGTAACTTGAAGTTTAACATTGATTTTCTCTATTTACTGATACTATAGTAGTATTCTGAAAAATAATTAAGAAATAAATTCAAATGTTCAGAATTATTGTTGACCCTTTTATCATTTCTTTTGCCTACATTGAGTAGTTTCTTTGTGCTGCAAGGCTTGAGAAATGATGCAAAACTCAAACTTGATGAATATGAAACCCACCATTGTGAAACCCAAATTGTTTATTTTTCATTTCATTTCAACATCTATGTTGTACCATTTAATTTCCAATATTACAGTTGTAGGTTTCATGTCCAATAAGGTCAACTTCTACACATGCACCACTTACTTGATGGAAATGTCCAAGTAGCAGCCGAGCAAACAATTGTGATGCTCATGAATGTATTATGCGTTCTTAAAGATCAACTAGATTGGCTGTAAACTTTACCAAAAAATTATTCTGATTGTGTATCCCTCTCTCTAAAATGTTCATGAAGAGAAACATTCAATAATTATTTTTCTGTGTGATGGAATGATGTGAGCAAAGACCAAATTGTTTTTATGTAATAAGGTAGTTATTACAGATGTTATTCATTGCTGAAGGAGAGCAATAGTTGCAAGGTTTGAATCTATCAGAATTATTGCATGTTTGGGAATAATAAAGACAAAAACTTAACATTTAAACTAATTAGATGATCATTACCTATGTGTTGACAGTGTTGTACAAAGAAAGAACTCTGAAAGTTGAGAGCTATTCGGATGACTGTAAAAGTGTCCTAAAAGTGCATCTCATAGAAAGCATCCTCAAGCTGAGAGTAAGGTAGGCCTTCTTTTTTGCTGAAATAAGTGTGTTTTCTTGGACAATCTCATTTCGGTTCACTGCTGTCTTCCTTTTCAGCACCTACTAATTTCTTCTATTTTTATCTTGTTTCATGAACTTCTTTCCCAACTTGCTGTTTCTATGCACCTTGTGCATAGATTCTGCATTCCCTGATCTCCATACTAAATGGTGCCTGCCTCCTTTCTCTCTTTGGAACGCCTGTATTGCGGATAGGGAGGCTTAAACCAACATCTAATCTAATAGAAAGCTTCCTGTTAGTGTGAGGTTATCAGATGACTAATGCAGGTGTGGTAAGGATATCATTCATAGGAAGCACCCAGGTTGCTTACTAAAGAACAAGTGTGCTTGAATGTTATACAGATAAAGCACCTAGATAGCTTAAGTTCATCTGATACATGTTGCAGGTGTGCCAGAGTGTTGCACAAAGTACTTGAATTGTTTGAACTCATGAGATGACTGATGCAAATGCGTTAGACTGTCGCACAAAGCACTGGGAGAGTTTTTCAAACTCACGTGACTACTGTTGCAGGTATCCCCAACTATACAATACAACTATTGCATCGATGGGAATTAGCACTCCCAGGGGGAAAATGTGTGAGGGCCCGAGCTGAGAGTTAGGTAGGCCTTCTTTTTGTTTAAATAAATATGCTTTTGTTATGTTAAGGACGTTCTTTTTCCGGTTCACTGCTGTCTTGTTTTTCAGCACCTACTTTCTTCTTCAATTTTTATTTTGTTTCATGAACTTTTTTCTCAACTTGCAGTTTCTATGCCTCTTCTGCATAGATTCCTCATTCCCTTATCTCCATACTAAATGGTGCCATCCTCCTTCCTCTCTTTAATACACTTTTTTTGTAGCGGTTAGGGAGGCTTAAACTAACATATAATCAAATCTAATCTGTGGCAGATGTGCCAGGATGTCGTACAAAGCTCCGAAGCAGTTTGAACTCATGAGACGACTGTTGCAGGTATGCCTGAGTGCTGGAGGAGTAGAGCAGGACCGGCTGGCGCTGTACAAGGTGTTCGCTGCGCTGCCCCAGACTGCTGCTGATGCTGTGCTAGCTCACCAGTGAGGTTTGGAGTTCACACAAATTCTGGGCAGCCTTAAATGACTCACCGCATGCATTGCTTGTGTCTGTGCTACCTCCTCGTTTTGGGTATTTCTATCTCTCCAGTGTGTTATAGCATTGATTTTGAGAGGTTGTTCAATGTTTGATTCTAATATTATTTTTTTCCATTTGTTGTTTTTTCCATTTTTCATTTTTTTCAAAGCCACTAAAATATAATTGAAAAACACAAGCTAAGGAGACTTCAGTAGCTTATGGGAGTTTTATGCTTCTCTCGAAATATTTTCCAAAATCATAACACATTGCAATCGCTTGCTGTGCGTCAGCTCGTGCTTTGTGACGTTCATGCTTTATTGTTCATTCTCTAGCTGATCTAGTCTCTTAATTCCAGTGTCGCTCTAGTACTGCTTGATTTTTCTTTTTGATTTACTCTATCCCTCCGCAAATGGGTAAACAGATGAGGGCTAAACGAAGGCATAACTGTTCTTGTGATTTGTTCTTGCATTGTAAACGAAAGTAGAAACATTCAAAGCTTCATTCCTTGCCCCCTTAACGTTACATTTAAATCCCTACTTAGCTTCCTGTATGGAGGTAACTCGTCTCTTGGTGACCTCTCTTGGACACCTCAGCGCTAGACTCTTGTCAATCCTTGAATGTATTCTAGTAATCTAGAAAATCTTAAAAACTTTGTTTTTTTCAAAAATTTGTTTTCACTGTTGAACGCAGAATAATTTCTTTGTTGCTGAACAAGCATGGAGATGTTTACCGTAAATTAGGTAAAATGTCTACACGCTTGTGGCAGTATTCAGATCATGTTTTTCGGTCCTGCGTCAGTGGCTACATACAGTATGCTTTGCAATGATGTTAACTACCTACAGGCTGCTTTGTTGGTAGGCCTGCAACCGATTTCCTTCAAAGGCATTTTCTTTTTTGGTTCTTACTCATTTGCTCTTTCAAGTCTTATCAAGATGCTTCTATTTTCTTGTCAGCATACTAAACTTTTCTAACCGAGACAATGAAATTTTTTCCCTTTGGGTGCACCCACTAGGTATAACGCCACTGTCTGTGATAATCGCCTCCACTGAACAGAAACAGCAGTTGAAGCTTGAATAAATAAATGACAAATAAACAACTGCAGCATATGTAGGACAATGAAACGTGCAAGTTCATCAAGAAAAGATCTAAGAGTTTGTTCAAACCTCTTCCTTTCACTACATTGCATTCTCATGTGAGGCGGGGCATATCGGATGCTGCCATAACGTGAGCTCTACCACACCATAGCTTGAAATCTACCTCTAGCTAGTACTGTAGCGTGAGGTTACGTTTGGTTACTAATAGATATTACTTACAACCATTCATTTAATTTATTAATAAGAATAATTTGTACATCTCAACTGCACCTGGGTAGGCGATATATGGCGATACACCTTGCGCTATAGTGGCACCTGTCAGTCATGTGTTTTTCCCTCACTGTACTGTCGCATTTATTGTAGTTTTCTCATCTTATAAGTAGGTGATCTATGACTTTACCTGCCTCATCTAGAATGCTTTATCTTTAGGTACCAGTCGAGGTTTTAGCGCTGTAAACATCGTACATAAACATCTCTATTCATACCTTCGACTGATTATATTAGTGATTATACTGCTACTGCTTGATTATATTAGTGTGAGCTTTTTCATGTCTAAATTCTAGCATGAGGTCTAAGCGCAATTTTTCTGTCTGTTTAACTCATGGACGCTATTTGGGCCTTTCAAACCATTTGCAGGTGTGCTTGAAGCTTGGAAACTATTTATCATATAGGTTGGTATGAAAGAAATACTTTGTTCTTGAGTCATTGGCTGAAGTCGCGCAGGAATTACAAAACGACACGAACAAATTTCGGCCTTACATTAATGGCATCATTTGTAAACAAGGAGACGTGTCATGCACGTTGCTCGTTGGGCTTGCTTTTTGAAGAGGAAATTAGCTATAACTGTACATAGTAGCTGTGCATGTTTGTGTAATGGTCCTTGCTCGCTTTTAAAATGTTAAATATTTTTTGTGCATCTTTTGTGTAATTTTTTATGTTCATTATAACTTTCACTTTTTTTATTTTTGATTTTCTACTGACATTCAGTAGCAAATATTTTATTATTTAATTCTTCAAATTATGAGTTTGAATCTTTTATTGATACGCCACTTATGTGTTTTGAACTGTTCCTATGTATTATGCTTGGTTGTTACAAAAACCTTTCCCTTTTTCCGACTTGTTTGTCCTAGTGTGTTCATTAATTTGTGTGCGTGTCTAAGTCTTGACAACTGGCGAAGCGTGGGGCGGTGTCTGGAAGAGACGTTCTGTCGTAACCTGCTGCCGAATAACTTCATGACTTTGATATCGGAGCTGCACGATGCTCTTGTGGCCGCCTCCCAGGCCAGGCTGGCCTCTTGCCTTGCCCCTCTCGTGTCGCGTGACTCTGCCCCTTCCTCCTCCAGTGGTGGTGAGTCGTCTCATCCGAGCCACTTCATCATTTTCAATGCTCTCAATCTTGCCCAAACAACTTCCTTTCTCAAAGTTAACTGTCAAAATGCCTCTCACCATATCTTTACATTGAAAGTATATTTTTTCTATCGCATGTTGGAGGTGTGGGGCTTTTCCGGTGCAACAATTAAAGTCCAAGTTAGTGATACTTAACAAGGCTTAATATAGCAAGAAGAGTTGCTTTTTATGAAGGCTTATGATTTTCGGCTGTAAGTTGTGCTGCAGTCAAACTCAGTCATTGTGTACCACCGTTTTTTTTTTAAGTCGCAGAATCTTAAAATTGACGTCCTACTTAGATTATTCTGTGTCAAGAAACGGCAGTTCTAGTGCGTTGACGTAGTCCTTGGCGAGACTTCTGCTGGTGACTAGTTATCGTGTTCAGTGTTCTTGAAACGGTGACTGCTACGTTGCTGACTCGGGATCTCGCAGGCGAGCATTGGCTGCAGCGTGAGTGCTGATAGATTGTGGGCAGGTTGTAGGGGCGAGTGGTCTTGGCTAGCCAGATGTACAACCCTAAATAAAGTAATGCTGCGTGATCATTTATTCTCTGGAGGCAGCTCAGATTTATTTCCATCCCTGAACCATGATGGATTGGTGAACCATCTGTGCGGTCTCCACAAATGTCTCTGTCTAACTGTTAAACCGGACACCATTTCCTAGTTCGTGTCCTTAGCATCAGTAAAGTAAAGAAAAGAAGTGCGCGCCTGAAATGACAATTATAAAATTTAATTGGCTAAATTTGGCAAGTTAATTTCGTTGATCTTATTGATAGGTTTACTGTAGTGCGTCCACCCTCAATTCTTTACGTTCATGTGCGACAGCTGCTTTTCTTCACAAATTATACTTGTGCTCTCTTCTGTAGCCGTGTTTGTATTTTTTTTTTGGTGTGGTGCATTTCTCAAAAATTTCTTTTTGAGCCGTGGGTGTGTAAGAACGTAATGACTGCTAATGTGGACTGTGCTCTGCTCATCTAAAAGTTTTGGTTAATGTGCATCACTCGACTGAAACTTGTGACGGTATTGCCACTCTGCTTTGTTTGGAGTGCAGCGTGCTTGTCTGTGAGGGTTTTGGTTGAGGTAAGTGAGAATGTCTTCTTGATTTGTGGAGCATTTTATTTTGCATGATATTTGCATTGATTTGTTGTTGTTCGTGTGGTAATTTTATTACTTTGTTTTATCTTTGAAATGTGATTCCTTTAACTAGTTCAAGCCTCTAGTTTGTGTGATGTTTTATTTTGATTGAGAATGTTGTGTTATAATGAGTGTTCACGTTTCCATTTTTAACGCAATTGGTGTTGATTGTAATTGAAATTGATTACAGCTTTTTCATTGAGTAAATGTGGCAAGTTTATGACTTTTGATGTGGATATGTTAAAAGTTTATCGTATTGTTATAAAAACTACACCTGTGGTGTGTGAAACATCACAGTTGAGGCCACACTTGCGCTCCTCACGTATTGTGTGGACATCACATGTTGCTAATTAGTTCCATGCTCATTCACATCACGCTGAAGGTGATGATGACGAGACTTGAACGTCTTCACCTGTTTTTTTCAACTTGGAAATCGCGGGTCATAAAAATATATCCATTTGAGTAATTTTTCCACCGGTAATTTTAAAGGCAATAAAATAGTTATTCTGACAATTTCTCCTCAAGAACAATGCCACGAGAGATTTTCTGTCATAAACAAAGGGAATAAAGAAGTATCATACTCCCAAACTTTTGATAGAACTTGTTCCTAAGTTTAATTGAATGGCAAAAAGCGCAGCTGGTGATGCATGCCTGCAGATTGCGCAGCTAGCCATGCGTGCCTGCAGAGGGCGCAGCTGGCCATGCGTGCCTGCAGAGGGCGCAGCTGGCCGAGCGTGCCTGCAGAGGGCGCAGCTGGCCATGCGTGCCTGCAGAGGGCGCAGCTGGCCATGCGTGCCTGCAGAGGGCGCAGCTGGCCATGCGTGCCTGCAGAGGGCGCAGCTGGCCATGCGTGCCTGCAGAGGGCGCAGCTGGCCGAGCGTGCCTGCAGAGGGCGCAGCTGGCCATGCGTGCCTGCAGAGGGCGCAGCTGGCCATGCGTGCCTGCAGAGGGCGCAGCTGGCCGAGCGTGCCTGCAGAGGGCGCAGCTGGCCGAGCGTGCCTGCAGAGGGCGCAGCTGGCGTGCCTGCAGAGGGCGCAGCTGGCGTGCCTGCAGAGGGCGCAACTGGCGTGCCTGCAGAGGGCACAGCTGGCGTGCCTGCAGAGGGCGCAGCAGGCGTGCTTGCAGTAGGCGCAGCTGGTGACGCATGTCCTCCTCAGGTGGGGCGAATGAGGTGTACCCGCTGCCGACCAGCGCCCCTTACGGCCTCTGTGTCATCATCAACGTCAACAGCTTCGTGGAGCCGCTCCAGGCCTCGGAGGAGGTGGGTGGGTAGTGGGTGGATGGTGGTGGTGGTGGGTGGTGGTTGGTGGTGGTGTGTGGGTGGTAGGTGGTGGGTGGTGGGTGGTGGTTGGTGGGTGGTGTGTGGGTGGTGGGTGGTGTGTGGGTGGTGGGTGGTGATGTGTTGGTAGTCCTACACTCTTTCATCCAAATCGCCTACTAACTTGACTTACCATAACCTATATGAATAAACAATAATCAAATAAATGAATAAATAACCCTTCATCGAGAGTGTAAACACACCGTTTTGACCAGCCCGACGACCACTCAGGTAACGCTACCGTCGCGTCGCGGCTCTGACATCGACGTGATGCGGCTGGAAGGCACGTTCTCGCTCTTCGGCTTTGAGGTGGTGAAGCTGAGCGACCCGGACGCGCTCCAGATAGAGAACCTCTTCGCCAACATGCGTCGCGACGTGCGTCTCGCGTCCATTGCGTGCCTCGTCGTCTGCATCATGACGCATGGCGACTCTGACGGTGAGGCGCGTGTATCATTTGTGGGGTGTCTGCGTCACGTGAACTGAGTGGCGTGTGCGTCACGTGACCTGAGTGGCGTGTGCGTCACGTGAACTGAGTGGCGTGTGCGTCACGTGAACTGAGTGGCGTGTGCGTCACGTGAACTGAGTGGCGTGTGCGTCACGTGAACTGAGTGGCGTGTGCGTCACGTGAACTGAGTGGCGTGTGCGTCACGTGAACTGAGTGGCGTGTGCGTCACGTGAACTGAGTGGCGTGTGCGTCACGCTAACTGAGTGGCGTGTGCGTCACGTGAACTGAGTGGCGTGTGCGTCACGTGAACTGAGTGGCGTGTGCGTCACGTGAACTGAGTGGCGTGTGCGTCACGTGAACTGAGTGGCGTGTGCGTCACGTGAACTGAGTGGCGTGTGCGTCACGTGAACTGAGTGGCGTGTGCGTCACGTGAACTGAGTGGCGTGTGCGTCACGTGAACTGAGTGGCGTGTGCGTCACGTGAACTGAGTGACGTGTGCGTCACGTGAACTGAGTGGCGTGTGCGTCACGTGAACTGAGTGGCGTGTGCGTCACGTGAACTGAGTGGCGTGTGCGTCACGTGAACTGAGTGACGTGTGCGTCACGTGAACTGAGTGGCGTGTGCGTCACGTGAACTGAGTGGCGTGTGCGTCACGTGAACTGAGTGGCGTGTGCGTCACGTGAACTGAGTGACGTGTGCGTCACGTGAACTGAGTGGCGTGTGCGTCACGTGAACTGAGTGGCGTGTGCGTCACGTGAACTGAGTGGCGTGTGCGTCACGTGAACTGAGTGGCGTGTGCGTCACGTGAACTGAGTGGCGTGTGCGTCACGTGAACTGAGTGACGTGTGCGTCACGTGAACTGAGTGACGTGTGCGTCACGTGAACTGAGTGGCGTGTGCGTCACGTGAACTGAGTGGCGTGTGCGTCACGTGAACTGAGTGGCGTGTGCGTCACGTGAACTGAGTGGCGTGTGCGTCACGTGAACTGAGTGGCGTGTGCGTCACGTGAACTGAGTGGCGTGTGCGTCACGTGAACTGAGTGGCGTGTGCGTCACGTGAACTGAGTGGCGTGTGCGTCACGTGAACTGAGTGGCGTGTGCGTCACGTGAACTGAGTGGCGTGTGCGTCACGTGAACTGAGTGGCGTGTGCGTCACGTGAACTGAGTGGCGTGTGCGTCACGTGAACTGAGTGGCGTGTGCGTCACGTGAACTGAGTGGCGTGTGCGTCACGTGAACTGAGTGGCGTGTGCGTCACGTGAACTGAGTGGCGTGTGCGTCACGTGAACTGAGTGGCGTGTGCGTCACGTGAACTGAGTGGCGTGTGCGTCACGTGAACTGAGTGGCGTGTGCGTCACGTGAACTGAGTGGCGTGTGCGTCACGTGAACTGAGTGGCGTGTGCGTCACATGAAATAAGTGGCGTGTGCGTAATTTGAACAGTGCAGGGCGAGAGCGTCCTGCAAACTGTGGAAGGTGTGCGTCACGCCCGATGAATGGTGTGTGCAGCATATAAATGAGTGGTGGGTGGGTACAACACATGAACCATGAGTGGTGTGCGCGTCAGACGCGAGTACACGTTGAGTGGCTTGTGTATCATGTAACAATGTCAAAGTGTAGATTGCTAGTGTAGCTCCCTTGCCGTACATAGCACAAGGCGGCTGGGGTTGAATGGTTCGCGTTAACTCTTTCATGCCCCACTGAACCATTTCAAAAATAGCCTCAGCAAGCTGTATTTTTTGTTGAATTTGTTCCCTTTTATGGTCTTTGAAGTTCACTGCGGAGTGGCAGTTCGTCCCTTCTTTTTGACTACCTGACGCTAGTTAATGGCGGTAGTTGTAATGACAGTAAAATGATTGCAAAATGCTGACGTGCTGAACGTGTAGGTGTTGACTGATGAGCTGCCCTGTGTGCAGACAACCTGTTCCTGCACGACCGCCGCTCCATCGCCCTCCACGACCTACGCCGCCTCTGCTTCACGCCCTTCCTCATCAACAAGCCGCGCCTCTTCTTCGTGCAGGCCTGCCGCGGCGACCGCGTCCTGCAACGTGCGCTGTGCTTGTTGTTTGGTGGTCCTTGTTGTCCTGTGGGTGTTCGGTCTGGCGCTTGAGGTCTGTGTGGCTTGAGGTCTGTGTGGCTTGAGGTCTGTGTGGCTGAGGTCTGTGTGGCTTGAGGTCTGTATGGCTTGAGGTCTGTATGGCTTGAGGTCTGTGTGGCTTGAGGTCTGTGTGGCTTGAGGTCTGTGTGGCTTGAGGGCCGTGTGGCTTGAGGGCCGTGGCTTGAGGGCCGTGGCTTGATGTCTTGGGCTTCCGGTCTATAGTTTCTGGATAATGGCTTCCGGTCTGCACCCTCCGACTATTGACATCTCGGGTAACTTTCTATAGTAATAAAATATATCATAATTTATAATGCGATGAGCTACTGAATGCTGGATCCAGTATGACTTCTTATGATATGAACTTGCCAAACGCTAAGCAATAGACAGAGCTGACATTTGGTTGCTCTACAGCGATGTTCGTGCGCCACGACGGCGGCGAGGGCGCGCAGGCCGTCAACAGAGAGAGCGACTGCCTTATTTGCTGCGCCACCGTCCAGGGCTACCCGGCCATACGTAGCCAGTCCAACGGTAAGCTGCTTCTGCCTCTTCTCTTTTGTGTTGCTCTGTTATTTCCTAGAGTCTTCTTCTCACTTGTGTATGTCCTGTTATTTCCTGGAGTCTTCCTCTCACTTGTGTTTTTGTGCTGAGAAGTTTTCGCCTTCTAACAAGCATCTCTAATATTTTCCTCCCTTCTGGGAGTTGTTGAGTATTCCATTCGTAAATCTCTCGCTCGAGCACAATGTTGGTCTCTTCTGTTTTAGCTGGTATGACTTGACCTCTTTTTGACGTTGTAGCATTTCTGGTGTATTCATACTCCTAAGGGATTCTTGCTTCAGCGAGCGACTTGGTTTGCTAGTGGCAATACCTATTTTTATTTCGTTCTCATCCATATCTCCCTATTGTAAATCATTATTTGTTTGGGGCTTGCGTATTCTTTGTAGCTTGGTTCTGGACAGAAAATCAACTCTGATATCTCCATCCCGTCCATTGATATCGCTGAGCCTCCTGAACTTGGAAGCCATTTCTCCTTGGAACTAAATCTTTTTCCTTGACACCGCAATTTGTTTATAACTCCTTCCGCAGGGGCATGTTTGGAGGCAACTTTTCATTTTTTTTGTTGTATCTTAAATGCTGAACTCACAGCAGAAGAAGGCTCTGATTCGACTTATGAAGTTGTGACTGTCATTTATGGCAAAAGGCAAATTTTGCTTCTATGTTTTACACCTACTCAAATTATCCAATGAATATCAGAGTACGCTCTCACGTGTAATATTTTATACCTCATAATTCATATTGTTGCCTAAAATGGTCTTATCGAATTTACTTTAGGAGGAAGAAAATTGAAAACTAAATTTGCTTCAAAAGGAAGGAAATTGAAAATCGAGTTTTTTTCTAGAGGAAGAGAATTAAAACTTCGCATCCTGTCTGCCTGTGAAGGGTCGTGGTTCATTAGCGACCTGTGCGGGGCGCTGCAGCAAGTAGGGCACGTGTCGCCCATCATGCGGGTGCTGCAGCTCGCCAGGCGCGCCCTCAACACCCGCGTCGACATGCTGGGCAGCCACTTCGTCATGCAGGCCGGCGAGGACACCACCACCCTCCTCAAGTGGGTCGGGTCGCTTGGCTAGAGGTGCTTGGCTCTCTTCTGATCGCTTGGCTAGAGGTGCTCGGCTCTCTTCTGGTCGCTTGGCTAGAGGTGCTCACTGTTGTGCGGGTGACTGTCTCGAGTAGTGTTGAGCGTTAGTTTGTTGGCTGTCTTGGGTAGTTGTTGAGCTCACGGGCACGGGTTTGCGGGTGTGTGCACACATATCAGAGCATATCATGACAAAAAATTGGTGCCAACACTATAGCGCCTGGTTACTGGTACCCTGTTCCGAATCAAGTTGCACAATACATCTGGTGCAAGTAGAGCAGTGCGATGTGTATTCTCGGTAACTCGCGGCGGTGCTCCTATAGCGTGAGGTCTACCGCTAAATATTGCCTAACCAGGTACAGTTTTAGATGTACAAATTGTTTATCGCTAAATTAAATGTATAAAAGTAATGTCTAATGATAACCCAACCCAGCCTCCCGCTATAGTACTAGCTAGAGGTAGATCTCATGCTGCAGTGTGGTAGACCTCACGCTATAGCAGCACCCTCGCGGCATCTGTACGACGCGGAGTTCTGATGAGGCTGTTGCGCAGGGAGGTGCAGCTGCTGCGGGGCACTGAGTCTCACTTCAGCGGCGGCTGTGTGCTGCTCACGCTGCTGGAGCTGCTGGAGGATCTCATTGAGGAAGCGGTCGAGCGCTACTGCTGCTCTCTGCAGCCCGACAGCGCCGAGATGCGCGACATGGTCAGACGCCTGCAGCAGGAGGAGCAGTACATCGCCGCCAGCGCCGCGCCCTACTGAGCTGTGCGCTCCTCACGCGCCCGGCCCAGTGCCCAGCGCTGCAGGGTGCGTCGTCAGGGAGGACTGAGGGATCTTACGCGAACTCAACTGTGACATAGTATGGTGAATGAGTCCGTCAAAAAACTGGCTCGGACAAAATTGGAATGTTTTGCATAGAGTTATGCTTATGATGGAGCTGATGTGCTAAAAAGCTAAAAATACAAGTCGCGTTGTGTATTTGAAGATAGTCGGGGCTTGTGTTATTACCATATACAGGTTTTTTTGTACGGATAAATTTCAACCATAGGTAGAAAACTCGAAATAAATTGATTTTCACGAATGATAAAATGCCAGAAACTCGTTAGTTTTTGAGTTATAAGGACTTAAGAAACTTTAAAACCTAAAGCAGGATACCACGTGCACGCTAATGTTAGCGCTCGTCTTGATAGTTCTGGCCCCACTGAAGAAGGTTTTTGTGATTTCTACACTAAAAACTGCAAGTATTTTACGGTTAGGAAAATGGTGACACAACCATAATGAAGAATTACTGAGCGTCAAGTTGGCCCAGATACTGGACACGACGATGGCCGTGAACTTATTTTTTACCTCACAACATGACCTCAGTTGCGTGAAAACTGATAATCAAGCTGATGTCCTAACTACATGAACACTTCCCCACGGGGTCCAATTATTTAATCTATGAGAATTGACACTCGTAGGGGAAAGATGCGAGGTCCCGAGCTGAAGATTAGGTATTGTAATATGAAATTTTTTATTTTGTTTCGGACTATTTCCGTTCATAGCTGTATTCTTTCAGCAAATTACTTTCTTCAATATTTATCTTGTTTTATAAGCTTCCGAACTCACAGTTTCTATCCACAGGGCATAGAGAGACACATATTGCACCATTTTCCGTTACCTTCATTCCATACAAAATAGTGCCTTCCTTTCTTGGGAACACTTGACGCTTATGATTAGAGATGAAAGATTAGAGATCAATGAAAGAATTAGATTAGAGATGAAAGAAAGAAAGTTTATGATTAGAGACGCTTAAACTTTCTCGTAATTTATGATGTGATCTCTAAAAATTGCTGCCTGTCTATCTTAGGTAAAGTTGGGGATTTTTTTGTCATGATATTCCATTTGCGTGGTATTAATAAGCTGTCGATAATAGTACTCGCGAAACTACGAGAGTAGTATCTGCTGCGGTGAAAGTACCTGTGCTGTGATGATAGTATCTGTGCTACGGTGATGGTACCTGTGCTGCGATAAAGGTACCTGTGCTGCGATAAAGGTACCTGTGCTGCGATGATGGTACGTGCGCTGCGATGATGGTATGTGTGCTGCGTTAACAAAACTCCTGCGCAGTTTTCACTGCGCTGCAGTTTCGAAGGCGTCTTTGAGAACAGAGGATTTCCATTTTTTATGATGAGGAAGTTGGACTCAAAGAATTCCCGTGCCACAAGATTTGGTCATTACCTCCCCTCAGGGGGATACAACTATTGTATCTATGGGAAGTAGCACTCCCAGGGGGACTATGTAAGGGCCTGAGCTAAAGGTTAGGTAGGCTTTATTTTTGTTGAAATAGAATAGGTTTTTTTTATTTTGTTACGGACCATCTTTTTTCGGTTCACTGCTGTCCTGTTTTTCAGCACCTACTACTTTCTTCTTCAACTTTGATCTTGTTTCATCAACTTCTTTCTCATCTTACTGTTTCTGTGCCCTTTCTGCATAGATTCCACGTTCCCTTAACTCCATACTAAATGGTGCCTTCTTCTTTCCTCTCTTTGGATCTCACTTGTTGAGGATAGGGAGGCTTAAACTAAATAATAATAATAATAATAATAATAATAATAATAATAATTGGTCATTACCTTCTTTACAGTTTTGAACTTTACGATAATTCTTAATTTACTATCTATACTCATGCATTTTTAGCATTAGCTCTTTTCGAAAGCAAGCTTTAATTTGGTTTTACCTTTTATCTGTAGAGTTTCATTAAAATGAAGCTTGAACTGGAACGTTTGTGCGCTACGTCCACCTGTTTGCTGCAGAACCGCTTGTCGGCTCTGGAGCAACTGCACAACAAATGCGCGTTATGAAAGTGCACTACTCGAATTGAAATAGCAGTTTTAAAGCTCCGCGTCTCCAAAAACTGAAGTCTTGCAGGTATCACGGTATCTGGCTTGAAGTGCTCAATTTTTTTTGCTGTAGAAGTCATTAGCTTTCTAATTAAGTAAACGAGCGTAGTTATGTATTTCAGGGGACAGGCGAAATTTTTTATTAGTGTGTAGTTTTCTTGTTTAGCAGAGGGGCGTAGTTTTCTATTTTATTGAAGTACGTAGTTTTATGCAAGTTACCCGTATGATTGAAAATACGTATTTTCTTATCTAGTGGATTGGCGTAAATTCTACTTCTCTATCGCTGTCAAAAGTTGACTTTTTTGTAGATTTCTGGCCTGCTATTCTTTCTTAAGTTTATTACGTTTACATTTTGTAGTTTTCCTGCATTCTTGTCCCTGCAGTTCTTGGCGTTTTACGTTCTTACGTACATAGAGCGCTTCAAATTAGTACGCTTCCTGTAGTTTTATATTATGTTTTATATTTGTTCCATACATTTTTACCTTATTTTTACTTTATTTATATGACCATCTACATTTTACGTCAGTTTGGTAAATTTTTCTACGAATTTCTGTTTGGTTTAAATGTATAAATTTACCACGAGCTGCTGCTTCATTACGTCACCTCTGCACGGACACTTCCGTCAAACCGAAGTAAGTCTTCCGTATGATCACATTTCTGGGCACGATGTCCTACCGGTTCATTGTGTAAATCTATGACAGCAATGCCTGTTTGTATTACTGAGAAACCGAGACTGTGTACTTCTGTCATACCTGGGCTGTTTGTATTTTGATATACATCACGGATTACTTTGTATTGCTCTATAAGTCAGGGGTTCTCAACTTTTCTCTGACGTTGTACCCCTTCAGTATTTCGACAGAAAGGCATTTGCCCCATATACATATTCAGTGATATATATATATATACATGAATATTTGAGAATAACATGAACATACTTCTCCATTTTCTCGTCAACATTAAATGTATACCTTAAGATAAGTGAAAGTACCCTGCTCTCTATTGTCGATAAATTACTAGCACGGATTAAGACACGCTCATGGTAAAATTAGTTCTTCTGGTTCCTGCTACACGATTATTATTGAATGCCAACAATGGCATGCGCGGAACAATTTATGATTCAGGAAAGCAAAATAATTCTATAGGATGACAAATGTCCGTAAGTAAATATCCGTAAAATACAAATGTCCGTAAGTAAATCCTGTGATGAGATCATGTGTACTGTACGTCACGTCCTGTTAACGCCTGGGTCGCGACGTGAGCCACCGATGCACACGGAGGGGATTTTCACAATGCTGCTGACCGACCAGTTGTCGCAGTCAATTTTTGTACATGCTTAATCAAAGCTAAATGAAGGCACAATCGAGTTAATGCAGGCTTCTTATAAATTTACTATTGACTTTAAATTTAAGTTGAGTATGGAACTGCAGTTCAACCTGTTGCGGTCATCGCGTTATCTTTCCTCCAGAGATGCGGGAACCATTGGACAGAAGGCTAATTTTACACCAGCCGTTCAGTGTGCTCTGTGATCCATAATTCCTACGTGGAGTAATCGTACTTGTGTTGCATTTGGTTACGCTATGCTTGGGTCTTACTTAATGTAAGTTTTGACTTTTCTTTTATGACATACTGTAATGTGCAAAGCGCCTGCACGGCGTTCTCATTTATTTTTAACAAACCCGAATACTCGTTTGTTGCTGTTTTCTTCATCCTTTCCGATATAATTCTATTTACGTAATTGAGCATAGCGGCGCGCTGGCACTGACACTTCGACTGCTTCGTGAGCCACCGGTGGACACGGAAGGCATTTACACAATGCTGCTGACTGACGAGTAGTCACAAACTCAATTTTCATAATTACTCAATCAGAACTAAATGAAGGCTCGATCCCGTTAATGACTGCTATTTTCAGCATAGCTTACTATAACTGACTTCAAATTTGAGTTGAATATTGAATTTTAGTTTTAACACCTCGCTCGGTAAGTACGAGTGAGTAACTCGCTTTTACTTCATAAGGATTTTTTCAGAATGTGACGAGTAAACTCGTCGAAGTCGTTATGTATCAGAAAAAGCATAACGTTGCCCAATTTTACGAGAGAATCTGCCAGTCGTTTCCTTATTTTGACGACTTAGGTGCGACGCATTTGAGGAGATAATGCTATGGGAAACGACGAAATTTTCAATTTTCTGTTTTTTACTTTATTCGATTTCCAATAGCCTCTACTGTATCCTGTGCAAGTTTGAGAACCTTCGGCTGAGCCGTTCTCGACAAGTGGGGGTATTAGTGGGGTCTAGTGCATTAGTATCACTTTTTGCAATGGTCTTTTTCTACGATTGCAAGTTATTGACATTTGAAGTTTTAATAACTTTTGCATTATTCAACGTACGAAATAGATTTTAGCTTCATTCAACATAGTAAATTGTCTACAACTCTGTAAGTTTTTTCGATTTCAAAGTAAAATTACACTAAAAAGTGTTGGGGATATTTGATGAAAATTTTAGAACAGAAAGCATTTTTCAATACCTTTTTCTTATTCGAAATTCAGAAAACTTCCAGCCAGATTTATTCTTTCATCAAAAGAGTAAAATCAAGCTTGTGCGCTGAACATTTTCAAAGTTATTAGACTTGTTAAAGGGGTCGTCCCCAAATCGTGCATTTTATTTAATAATTTTTTCTAAAGTAAACTCAAAACTAAGTAAAAGGTAAGTAAAGTAAAAGTAAGTAAGCTTGCGGATGTGAACCTAGTCATGCTAGTGGCTCACACTGACCCTTCGAAAGGTTAATGTAGGCCATAGGAGCCATGTTCAAGTTTGGATCACCTGAAGAATCGGCTCCCAAAATAATACGGAGGGGCTTATTCTCCACCCGATAAAAAAATGGGGTACGTTTTCTTTTGTGTAAATTATGGGATCAAGCACAATAATTCGACCACAAAGTTTCCGAAATTTTCTTAACATTTTTACTGGGCGATTTATTACCTTTATATTATGAATCAAGGGCATCTCTCTTTAGTGAATAGTGATAATTTTAACCTTAGTTATCTGGTTTGAACAGAAAAAAATTCCTCAACCATTTGTTTCCGAGGTGAACAAAATTTTTGCACTGCGGTTTTTCAAGGTGTAAAGTCGGGGTGCCACTCAACTCACTCCTCCAGCCTCCTTCAAGAATGTGTAATGTTCAGGCGATCCTGAAGCTTAGCGGGCCTGCGGACGCATTTGCGTTCAGTTTCATTAGAAAATAAATATTACCCTATTAAAAATTATAGGAGTGGCATCGGTGATTCTTGGGAGCGCTCCCAAATATGCATGGTTGTTTCATCCATGCGTCTCCTATGAGGCAACTTCGAAGTGTCCACTTTATAGGCGCGCCTGCGCCTCTGTCCCAACCGGTGGCCACGCATGGCTCAGCATGGAGCACTACCGTCGCGCTCCCAAGGCGCGACCAGTTTCTCCTATTTACCATCGGAGAATCATGAGAGGCCCAGGATGGCCACCTCTTAATTTGATTTATAAAAAACGGCTGCGCACAGCTGATTTCCCATTAGTCACTCTTTCCAACCGTCACACTGCTCAAACCGATTATAACCAGTTTGCCCTTGAATTACCTTAGTTCTTGCGCGATTAATCAATTCACCATAAGCAAACACGGTTTATAGCACAATAAAAATGTACCAGAGTATGTAAATTAAATACATTCTTACTAATGTGCAGAAAATTTCATGGGTGCGTGTTCATTATTAAGCTGACATTAATGGGACATGTTTGTGACATATAACTTATGCTTGAAGTTTTCGCAACGCAATAACTAAGGTAATTAATAGGCAATTGGCTATATAAGGTTGAGAAGCGTCAACGGTTGAATGTGCAATAATGGGAAATCAGCTGTACGCAGCCTTGGAGGCGAAAGCCTGCAGGGAACAATATAAATGTACCTTGAAAAGAATATGGCAACAATACCCTAGGGTCGTTGAAAGAATATACTCGTAGCTATATATATAACAAAAACAATTATCGTCCAGCAGATTTTTCATCTTTCATTCCTAAAATTAGAAAGGAAAATAAAATGACTTTACCTAGCCCGAGCTTAATTACACCGGCTATTCATATACACACACTCCCCCACCTATCCCCACACACAAACCCTCCCCACACCCCCCTCCCACACACCTACCCCAATACCCACACACAAACCCCCCCCCCCCCCCCATACACACACACAAATATGTATCTGAACACACAGTTGATCACCTTCAAGAACGTCCTTCAATTCAAAGGTTGCTGAAGACTGACGAGGGAAAATTCAGGTTTGGTTTCCACATTTTGCTGTTTTTACATTGCTCACATTGAGGTTTTGCCTTCACTACTAGCCCCACTACAACGATGAATCGTCTAAAATATCAATTGACCGAGGTGGTGAAACTAGCATTAGGGTCCTTGCTCCGTTCATGCTCTTGAAATAATGCCTCTACAGACCAGCATTATACTTCTCTTCCATCTCTTGTTTCTCCTGACACCCTCACGTACTATACACCCTCACGTAATACACACTCGCACTGATATACACTCTAACACTACTTGAAACGTTTTAAATAATAGAGACACGATCCAGACATCTGTCACGCACAACACCAACTTCAAAACTGAGGCGAAAGATGGCAACCGTCATTTCTCTCGAGAAAGATGGCAGGCATCTCACCAAGAGGCCATCTGCACAAGTGGCCTCTGGTAGCAACATGGGAGAACTTGCTCGCATCGCGCTTATGAGTCGCGCCCTGGAAGTGTCAGAAGGGAAGAGGCCTCGGCTCGCTTAATACTCCTTTAATTCTCCGCTGTCTCCTTTAATCAACCATGCTACTCCCTTAATTTTTAATAGGGTAGCGTCTGCCTTTAACTCTGTAACGGCCAAATTATTTGCTCTAACTCCTAAATTTAATTATTTGCTTTTGCTTCAAAACGAAATATTACGGTAATTTATCTTAGATTACCATTGATGAAACCCAATACGGTGTAAACTTTTCATCGAAGCATTTAGAAAAAAATATAAGAACGATGCAATTTCCTTATGTCCTTCAGAAAGGACGTTGGTTGATAAAGCGATAACTCTTGCGTCAGCCGTACATACTCTTCCGAGACTTCGGCATTTCTGAATGAGCTTACGAAAGCACTGTGGATGAGATTAGATGCTAGCCTAAGCCTCCCTAACCGCAACAAAGGCGTTCCAAAGTGAGGGGAAGGAGATAGGCTTCATTTAGTATGGTGTTAAGGAAATGCAGAATCTATGCACAAGGTGTATAGAAACCGAAGTTTATAAAGTTAATGAAACGAGACAAAAGTTAGAGAAGAAAATAGTAGGCGCTGAAAAACAGGACAGCAGTGAACCGAAAAAAATGGTCCTCGTAAAAAAGACATTTTGTCTCAACAAAAATTAAGAAGGCCTACCTAACTCTCAGCTCAGGACCTCAAATTTTCTCCGTGGGAGTGCTAATTCCCATAAATACAATAGTTGTATCCCCCTGAGGGGAAGAACTGTGGATTGTACTTATGGCATATCCCCAGTAGATTTTAAAGCTTGCCATTCCTGAGAGTAAAATTGAATGATTTTTTTCTTATATCGCTTACAAGTTCTTGGTGTCGAATTACGATAGACGCTGGACCGACGGCTCTCAGCTGATGATAGGGATCGAACGCCCACCCATACATCAAAATGTGATTGCTGACATCTGTATTTTTCGCTGCACGTCGAGCTAGGAGCTTGATGCAATCAAATCAAGGCAAGGTCTCCAACTACGGAAACTTTTTCAGTGCTTGAGAAACCTGTTGGGCCGGACTAAGCTTATCTCGACGCATTTCATAAGTTAGTTCTAAGTTTTCACTAATTCAAAAATTGAACCTCGTACAAATTTCTTAATTGAAACATTCAAAACTGACCAAGTTTGTGAAGGTAAATATCAATCAACGTTATACCCACTGGATAGAATGGGTAACTTCAAAAACTTTCACGGTCTGATGCGTATTTTGTTGTAATAATATTGGCTTACCTATAGAAGGGTATGTGGGGTGTCCCCAAAAAACGAACTCGTAGACTGTCCAGTACTCGCGTATTTAATTTCGGTGTTGGTGTTTATTGACATATAAAATGCCAGTCTATGTAGAGTTAAATCAAAGGAACGTTCAATTTAAGAAAATTAAACGTCATGGAAAGCTTGGTTTCATCTGAAACAAAAACAAAAACTTCACGAGTAATCTTCTGTCAAAGGATCGACGAGTGCATTTTTGGGAGACATCGTGTGTTTAAATTTTTTTTTCTGCCTCTGATGTCATGCACAGAAGTATGGGAGCGGTAGAGGATTTGTCTTCGAGCTTCGACTTTAACTTGGTCAACACCCTTCTATATTATCATTTCATGCTCTGAGAGAACAGGCGTGCGTATTCCTATTAAAATAATATTTAATACAAAATTGATGAAATAAAATTACTGCAAAATTAGTAAAATAAACCGTTAGGATATATTTTTACTCTTTCATTCACCTACTGAAATTCAATTGAAGTAGAAACAAATATAAACGAGGGCATAAATTCAGTGGAAGGTATAGATGTTATTAAAATACTCGGCATAAAGGTTTATTGAAGATATTTCACTTGGCTTTCGGTGTTTTGCTTGTACTAACATCGCATTAGGGTATGGAGTAGGGACTTAGAATGGGTCTGACTTTTTGATCTGAAATGTTTGTGCCATTATAACCTGGAATTGGTATGCATCCTGGCCTGGAATGTGTCTGGCATCATAACCTGGAATGGGTCTGGCATCATAAGAGAGGATGGATCTGGCATTTTAACAGAAGATGAGTCTAACATCATGACCTGAAATGGGTCTATCATCACAACAGGATGAATTTGGCCTCATAACAGAAGATGAAGTTGGCATTATTTCTAGGAATGGGTCTTGCATCATTTCCACGGATAGGTCTGGCATTATCTGGATCGAGTCTGGCATCATAACCCGGATTAAGTTTAGCCTGGAATGGGCTTAGAATCATTGAAAGTCATCTCCCAATTTTCATTATTGACGCTTCCATTACATCGTTCACTTGAAATATCCAAGAATAACCATGAAATCACATCGAGACATAGTCGGATGTTCGTTGATAAAAATTAATAGAAATTTCAATTAAATGAAAAAAAGAATGCTCGTTCTAAACTGATGAAAGTCATTCATGTTCATTTTCTGTAGGAATATTATTTTCAAGTAAACATCAGAAATTCAGAAAATACTTTACCTTGGTGTCTGCCATATCTTCGATGACTTTAAATTCGAGCTAGAGAGTTTCGTGTTGCAACCTTTCTTGGACATCTTGCATAACATCAAGAAATCGTTCCCTCTGTTGAAGATAGTTTACACAACTGATGTGATTACAAGTGATCAGAGATAGTGAATAATGATCAAAAGTGTTCGCTCATTTAAAATAAATAAAAATCGATATATTCAACTGACTTATCGGATATATTAAATCTATAGAAATATCAATCATAACTGCCTACAGAAACTTTTAAAATTAACGGATTCAACCAATATAAGGTCATTAATGAATTGCCTCTAATTTCGATAATTCTAAAACGCTTACATCATCTATGAGTCTAATCCGTTTTTGTACGGAGTCTACATGCAGTATATGACGTGAAAAACAGTGCAGAAAATGAAGCGAGGGATGAGGCGAGATGTTCATTCCGGCTACCCGTCAGTTCTAATCACGCATATTTGTATCTATACGGGGTGTGGTGTTATTCGATGCACACATTTTAACCATATGCAGAAAAACGCTAAATAAAACGATTTTCACGAGTGATAAAACCGTGGAAACACCTTTTTCGAGAAATGACGACCTGAAATAACTTTCGATTCCCATAGGAATAGGCTTACATGCAGCCAACAAGTAAAATCTAACTTCTTGGGCGCACGCTTTAGCCTCTTAAATTATTTCAGGTCGTCATTACTCGAAAGCGAAGTAGTATTCAAGTTTTTGTCACTCGTGAAAATATTTTAATTATGCGTTTCCTTTAAATGGTTAAAATATGTGCATCGAATTACACAATACCCTGTATAGGGTGTCCATAAAAAAATGTTCCCTCTCGCCGATATGTGATACCGGAATCACACAACAGTTTAATTCTGATATGGTTCTGGTATCATGTACACACATCGGTCATGTCACACATATGTATACACACGTCGGTCAGTGGGTATATTTTTTGTGGACACCCTAGCTGTATAGGCGTCATATACGGGGTGTTTTTGTGCATACAAATTTATACCATAGGTGGAAAAACTCAAATTGAACCGATTTTTACGAATGATGAAATGCCAAAAACTCTTTAGTTTTCGAGTTATGACTTAAAGAAACTTTAAAACATAAAGTAGGAGACTACATGCGCGCCAATTAATGTTATCGCTGGTCTTGATAGTTACGACCTGCACTAAAGCAGGTTTTTGTCATTTTTGCAATAAAAACTGCAAGTATTTTACAGTTAGGAGAAGTATCTGCAGTTTCAAGCCATAAAGCATTAAATAATATTTGTAATAATGATAGATGTTCGATGATAGATGTTGTTAAAGTGCGTCGAGGTTAAATGAAGGCCATTTTCATTAAAAGTTGAGCATTAATTTATGTTTGTTATTAATATCCTACCATACCTCTGACAAAAAGTTTCTAACAAATTGTAAAAATAAGGCTTTTATTAATTTAATGAAATAACTACTAAAGTTTATCTTTGATGGCTTGGTGTTATTCCCTTACGAACATTTAAATTGCAGATATTTTTCGTAAATGTACAATGCTAGCAGGTTTTATTGTAAAAATAACAAAAACCTGCTGTAGTGGGGTCGAACCTATCAAGACTATAGCGCTAACATTAATTGGCGTGCACGTACGTATAGTACCTATCCTACTTAAAGTTTTAAAGTTTCTTCAAGTCCCTATAACTCGAAAACTAGGAAGTTTTGGGCCGTTTATGATTCATGAAAATCGATTTATTTTGAGTTTTTCAACCTATGGTTAATTTTTTCTGCACAAAAAAGCACCCTATATAGTAATTTTAAAGAGCAGGAATAACAGTCAAATTTACAATCAATATTCACGCACAAACACCGCTGCGTAAGTTCTTAGCCGCAAATTTTCACGCACGCAATACGCAAGTCATCGTCGAATTTTAAATTTTAAACTCTAAAGTCTGCCCAACTTCTATATTATGAATGCAAGCTTCGCAGAATTTCTCGGACTCCTTTTAAATTCAAGGGGTTTTATATTTATGATGAAATAAATATTTCCTATATACATGCACATGCGTACGTGCGTGTGAAATCGTTCTTGCTCACTTTATGTTCTGGCGGTTTTTTGTAATTATCGAAATGATTCAATCATCCCTTCTTCGATTTCGTCTCTGAGCCTGAAAGTAATGTTCGTATAGCTCCGTCAGTTAATATGTTTCAGTGTACTAACTCATACATCAGTCAGGAACAAGAAGAGGTTGAGTGAAAGTTATAAAACACTATAGTGTTTAGGGAGGCATAATTAGCATGCCGTGCTTGATACACACTGTATCCAGAGCAAAAACTTATCCCCAACAACGAGCGTCACACGCAACGGCAGAGTGGGGCAAAATCTTAGCCTTTGAGCTGAGATTTTGCGTCACTGCCCTACAACGTCCAGGCACACTTTCCTCAACAGTGAATGTGTGATTATGTCTTTTACACGTGAACATACTCAGCACTGTTATATTTTTTTCGTTTTATAACGTCCTTTTTATCCAGCATCGTCGTGTGCTGGGTGTGGTGCACGGCGCTCTGTCCCAGCCTGCATCGCGCCCCGCACTCGATCGCTGTGACACAGCTAGGAGTGCGTTATTAATCATTTGATAATTTTTCAATATTTTAGGGTGGGGACTGCTGTGATGGTGTGGGGTGTTGGGTCCCTAAACGTACGAGGGGGTCTGCGCTGCCTGGTACGCAGGCGCTCAACTCTTTAGTGTGAATATTATGAGTAACGCGGAGGGAATTGTAGGCCGTTACAAAAGCCCCGACGTTGTAGGCCCTCAACTTCAAATTCAAGTTCAAGTCTTCAGGGAACTTGGGGGGTAATTTCTATGGCAGTGTTATGATGCGAGTGCTGGTGGTAATGGGAGTGGCGGTACAATTAAGTGGTAATGGGAGTGGCGGTACAATTAAGTGGTAATGGGAGTGGCGGTACAATTAAGTGGTAATGGGAGTGGCGGTACAATTAAGTGGTAATGGGAGTGGCGGTACAATTAAGTGGTAATGGGAGTGGCGGTACAATTAAGTGGGAATGGGAGTGGCGGTACAATTAAGTGGTAATGGGAGTGGCGGTACAATTAAGTGGTAATGCCATGACAGTGATAATGGAAGGGTGATACAAGTGGCACAATTATGGAAGGAGTGATACAAATGGCAGTGATAATGGAAGTGGCGATACGAGTGGAAGCGATAATGGAAGCGTTAGCGATAATGGAAGTGCCGATACCAGTGGAAGCGATAATGGAAGCGTTAGTAATAATGGAAGTGGCAGCGATAATGGAAGCGTCAGCGATAATGGAAGTGACGATACCAGTGGAAGCGATAATGGATGTAGCGATACAAGTGGAAGCGATAATGGAAATGACGATATCAGTGGCAGCGATAATGGAAGCGTCAGCGATAATGGAAGTGGCGATACAAGTGTCAGCGATAATGGAAGTGGCAATACAAATGGAAGCGATAATGCAAGTGTCAGCGATAATGAAAGTAGCGATACAAGTGTCAGCGATAATGGAAGTGGCGATACAAGTGTCAGCGATAATGGAAGTGGCGATACAAGTGTCAGCGATAATGGAAGTGGCGATACAAGTGTCAGCGATAATATAAGCGCCAGCGATAATGGAAGTGGCGATACAAGCGTCAGCGATAATGGAAGTGGCGATACAAGTGTCAGAAATAATGGAAGTGGCGATACAAGCGTCAGCGATAATGGAAGTGGCGAAACAAGTGTCAGCAATAATATAAGCGCCAGCGATAATGGAAGTGGCGATACAATCGTCAGCGATAATGGAAGTGGCGATACAAGTGTCAGCGATAATATAAGCGCCAGCGATAATGGAAGTGGCGATACAAGTGTCAGCGATAATGGAAGTGGCGATACAAGTGTCAGCGATAATGAAAGTGTCAGCGATAATGGAAGTGGCGATACAAGTGTCAGCGATAATGGAGGTGGCGATACAAGTGTCAGCGATAATATAGGCGCCAGCGATAATGGAAGTGGCGATACAAGCGTCAGCGATAATGGAAGTGGCGATACAAGTGTCAGAAATAATGGAAGTGGCGATACAAGCGTCAGCGATAATGGAAGTGGCGAAACAAGTGTCAGCAATAATATAAGCGCCAGCGATAATGGAAGTGGCGATACAATCGTCAGCGATAATGGAAGTGGCGATACAAGTGTCAGCGATAATATAAGCGCCAGCGATAATGGAAGTGGCGATACAAGCGTCAGCGATAAAGGAAGTCGCGATACAAGTGTCAGCGATAATGGAAGTGGCGATACAAGCGTCAGCGATAATGGAAGTGGCGATACAAGTGCCAGCGATAATACAAGCGCCAGCGATAATGGGAGTGGCGATACAAGTGGCAGCGATAATGGAAGTGACGATGCAAGTGGCAGCGATAATGGAAGCGTCAGCGATAATGGAAGTGGCGATGACACCCCGAGCAGGGCACGCAGTGTCACGGCGCTGCTCTCGCGACGACGATTTAGATATCGCCATGGATCTCAGCCTCCTCCTCCCCCTCCCCTCTCCCTCCCTGCCTCGGCACGCAGATCAAAGAGCCTCCTCCACTCCCACAGGGGCGCAGGGGAGCCTGCGGATGGGAGGAGCTCACAATGCCAGACAGAGTCGCGCAAATTTTGTCCGCAAGTGCGCGTCTCCGCGCCAGCTGATCTGAGAGACGCGCATGGCGGCGTGTCCTGGTCGCCGAGTAGTCATGCTTCCCTCACTCGCTATACCCTCATGTGGGCATGGTACTATGTTGTCATCCTGGGTTTTGCTGTAGGAATCTCATGGTAAAATAGCGTATCAAAATAATGAGTCCACTTTTTTTTGTGTCCTGAAGGTACTCCAAAGCGATTAGTTGTTATATTTTTTCGCTGATTATAAGTCGCATTAGTTTGAAATAGGAGTGTGTATGCCCACTTATTTAGCGGGACCGGATATCAGATCTTTCTATTCCCAAGTACGGTTCATCTTGTGTTCGCCTCACGGGCCACCAAATATTCCTGTTTATCTGAACTTTAGGCCTGGTATGAATGTGATGGAATACAGTAGAGAGGCGTGCCAGAGTTGAGCTGAAGAGGTGCCTGAGAGGCGTGGCGTCCAGGATTGCGCGGCCGTGACTGGCTGGCGGGGCCGGGCGCGCGGCGAGGGCGGGTTGACGACATGGAGCCAACGGAGGGCCGCGTTAGTGGTGTCCAGACCTGTGTATTGTGTGGTGTGTTTTGTGTAGCTTCTTCATGGTGCCTGTGTACTGTGCTAAACACTCCATGTAGCGATGCTAAGCCAGCAAAGCACTAATCCTCCTTCACTTAGCACGGCAACTAACGCTGCTGGCACCACCCCCACCGCCATGAGTGCGCTAGGTACAGTCTACGCTACCAAGCGGCGCAGGAGAAATGGAAAAAGGTATTTTTAGGCCCCCTTTTCGGCCTTCGTATTCTCCGCCTCGCCCAACCTAGGGTCGGCGTAAAAGCTCCCTTACTATATTTTATCGCTAATTTTAATCTGAGGATTAGTCTTGCTTTCGGTTTTTGTGCGGGAGTCTTTTTTTTTGCGCCTTGTTAGGCGTATGAGTAGGCAGCTAACATCTTTCCTACGGTCTAATCTTTTTTTAACTTTTTCAATATTCTGGTGAGAAATGCTTCATGCTCGATTTAAGTACGTTATTCATTATAAATCCCGAATTTGCGCAAAGATGAGCAAAATCATTTCGACTTTGCAATTTGTAAATGCTTAATTCCAAAATCAAATTGCACCGAACAGACGCTCGAATCTTCCTAATTTCGGTATCCTCAAAATAATACTCAGCGCGATTCACGTGCGCGTGGACGATCGGAAAAAATTCGTCAAAGAAGTAAACATATTTCATCAGCTCAATTTTTGCGCCCGACCGCTCAGCTGTGTTTCAGCTTGTATTTTGTCCTATAGTTTTGAATACTTAAGCGTATTTATTCGAGACACGTGTTTACAACATACACGGGGCAGCATGGATGTGTACACTGTATGGATATTCCTGCCTAAAGTGCGGATGTTGCTTATCGCTTCTGCGTGCCAGGAAACATTGCCTGGACGTTCCCTTCCCATGTAATGTGCTCGATCGGACAACTATAATATTGTAGTATCACTCGCACACATGTAAACGGACATAAATAAACGCTGGAAATTCAACCAATACGAGTGATGAGCTTTCTTATTCTACTTCGTATTTTTGTGATAAGATTCGCTGCAGCTGTCATGTTATTTTGTCCATTTATTGATGTTCTCTCGGCCTGCCACAAATATATAATGAAGCATTCCCACAGGAGATAAACGCCGACTATTTTGACAAGCTAGTTTTATACTGCATTTGAGACCGCCGTAATCTGCGCATAGATCTTGCGAGGTTCATTTTTGATTTTGAATTTGGTTAAAATTTAGAATGAACGTTTTTCGATTTTTTGGGCATTTGAATCAACATACACGGAAATTAATTCAAATTGAAAAGGGTTGTTTTTCTGGATATGAGTTTTTAGCATTTATGCTTGCTCGGCATTTGATGTTATTGCTAATTCTGACGCAAATGGAATGACAAGAATTAAGGATGAAAATAAATGATTGTGTGTATATCGAGTGTCGAGAATGAATGTGTGGTGCTAAGTGAACGTTTTCTGCCGTATAGTTATGCACAACTTACTGAAAAATGTGAATCGAAGTTTTTATTTCACATCATCTCATTTATGTAACGCAACGATAGTTACGAATACGCCAAAAATTGTGTGTAGAAAATTAGTTTCATTTCTTATTTGCTACCCCGGTAATATTGGATTCGCCAAAAAAATCAAATATATAATTAAAGGATTTATTTAAAATCGAAGCATTTCAATATGGTCATCATTTCCCTTAGTTTCATAGATATTTAAAATTTGAGCGAATATTTCAGTTTGTTTATTATGTAAATATTATACGGTCGCTTTATAGATATCCGAGATAGTTCCCAATATTTCTAAAATCAGAGATTTTTTCAGCGATGAGAATATTTCACTCAAACTCATTCATAGGAATACAGTTATTCTATCTCTTGGAATGAGCGCTCCCAGGAGGAAGATGTGAGGTCACGAGCTAAGGCTAGGTATGACTTCCTTTCATTTATATAAGTTTTTTTTTACTAGTACATACCATCTTTTTTTGGTTCACTGCTGTCGTTTTCTTGAGTTGACTCCTGTCATCATATTTCAGGGTCTACATTGCTTCTTAGGTTAACTTTTATCTTGTTTCATAATCTTTTTAATTTTTGCTGTTTTCATATGCGCATGGCTGTGGGGACACACTTTGTGCATAGATTCATTCTTCTCACATTTCCATACTAAATAGTTCCTTCCTCCTCCTCGCTTGGGGCCACCTTTGTTGTGGTTTGAGAAACCTTAACTTACTATAATGATGTGACGTATTCTATATTATTTAAACACTTGTCTGATAGATATTTCTGTCAGCTGACTGTTATATTGCTTACATCACTTACGTAAATATTCTCGACAGTTTGTTGCTTACCAATTACGAGAATAAAAACCCAGTTGTGTTATTTTTTGCTCGTCCTTCCCTAAAATCCCGACCGGCTCTATAAACATCTGAGTCACTAGCATAATAATTTCAGTGGACAACATTATTTCAGTGAGCACCATCATTTCATTGGGTACGATCTTTCTGTGAGAAATATCGCGTCAGAGTGTAATATTATCATTCCAGGGAAAAATATTATCATTCCGTTGAACATTATCATTACGGTGAAGAATATTATCATTTCAGACAGCAATATCCTATCAGAGAGCAATGCTGTCATTTTAATGAGCAACATCAGTTCACATTGGGTAACATTTGTGCTGTATTTCACCACTGTAGTCAAGCACGGAGGCAGCTAGGTATCTCCTCTAATTTTTTTGCCGAGTTATCTGTGAGTTTAAACCGTCCAAGTTTAACTATATGCAAGGGGCAGCTAAAATTATACACGCAAACCCGAAAAAATAGACTGGGGAGCTCGCTCAATCCGGTATTATGTTTCGTTTTTCTGCAGATGAATCTAACTCCTTCACTCAGACATGCATGAATCATTTTGGTCTCAATTTAGCCTATCAGTTGGATTTGTGTGCAGGTCTGTTGTATACTCATTCGGCTATCCCATCGAACTAGATGAATTTGTACGCATGAGTTACTTGTAACTGCTGTTCTGTTCGTCAATTAGGCTTTTCAGTTTCGTATTCAATTATGTTGCATGAACTTTCTTTTCATGAGCATTTGTCTCAGCTCAATACAGTGAACTGCTTGGTCAAAAGAGTTTTCGAAGATAACGCGTACGAGCGAGTGCTCGTGAAGCGTCTCTGCAACTTCTTTCTGTGATTTGCTTAATTTCGGGCAATTGCCCTGGAATATAAGTGCAGTCCTAAATTCCATGGAGTACCATTGTAGTAAGAAATTTGTGGAATTGGAATTTATCCAGTGCAGTTACAAATTCCTGGAATACAAATGCATTCACAAATTCCTGGAATACCAGTGCATTCACAATTAAATTCCTGGAATACCAGTGCATTCACAAATTCCTGGAATACCAGTGCAGTCACAAATTATTGGAACACCAGTGCAGTTACAAATTCCTGGAATACAAATGCATTCACAAATTCCTGGAATACCAGTGCAGTCACAAATTCCTGGAATACCAGTGCATTCACAAATTCCTGGAATACCAGTGCAGTCACAAATTATTGGAACACCAGTGCAGTTACAAATTCCTGGAATACAAATGCATTCACAAATTCCTGGAATACCAGTGCAGTCACAAATTTCTGGAATACCAGTGCATTTTCAAATTCCTGGAATACCAGTGCAGTTACAAATTCCTGGAATACCAGTGCAGTTACAAATTCTTGGAACACCACTGCAGTTACAAAAATCCTGGAATACCCGTGCATTCACAAATTTTTTGAATACTATTACATCAACAAAATTCGTGGAACAACCATGCAATCCTGAGATTCCTGGAATACCATTTCAGTAAAAAAATTCTATAGGGAATTCTGGTGCAGCAAAGAAACTCTGGAATTCCAATGGAATAGCAAAATTCTTGGAAACCAAGAGGAACAATAAAAAAATCCTAGAATTCTTGTCCAACGATAAAATTCTTGGCATGCCAGTGCAGTCCTGAAGTTCGTAGATAATGAGAACAGTTTTGCAATGCTTAGAATACCAGTGCGATAATAAAATTCCATGAATATCAGTGCAATAATAAAATTCCTGGAACACCAGTGGTATAATAAAATTCCTGGAATACCAGTACAATAACGAAAACTCCTGGAATACCAGTACAATAACAAAAATTCATGGACACCAAATTCTCTTAATGCCAGTGCAATGACAAAATTCCAGAAATACGAGTGCAATAACAAAATTACACGAATAGTAATGCAAAACATCATTCCAGGAATGAAGTTTACATGCCGTTAACGCCAGGGCGGAGCAAAACATTCAAGTTATTTGAAATAAACACAATTTTTGGTTGCAGTTTATCCAAAGTCATATGAAATTTTCATTTTGCATTCCTTGATTAGTTTGGATTTTAATCTCCTAACCATGAATATCTGTCTTGGCCTGTAGAAGAAAACAGAATTCAAGGAGGAGGCTAGGTTTCTTTTCTCGATATCTTAAGAAAATTATGCCAAACAGTCATTATAAATAACCAGTACCTAAATGATTGAAAATAATAAAGAGATAGTAAATTAATTAGCAACGTCCTGCAGGTTTGTCACTGTGACGTAAAAAAATTTGTGGGTAATAAAGAACCTTAATTGTGTAATTCATTTTAGTGAGTAATTACGTACTTTAATTATGTATTAAGTAATTGGGTATCTTAATTATGTATTAAGTAATTAAACCTACAATGCGATCGCTGTTTGATGGCTTCATATACAGTAGATGCTGCATGGGAACGTTCACTCCCAATTGAATCCTGAACTGTGGTATACTATGTACTATATATACTCTATGTATACACAGCCCGTCAAAAATGACGGGATTCGATTATTTTCTTGAATGAATTTTGCAAATGTGGATGACAAACAAATATATCCATTCTATAATAGTACCCGCGATTAAAATATTCTTGTACTCGTGCACTGGAGAAACTTGGATCACAGATACGGTCATTAAGCACTCTTTTGGAGCGTGAAAAAAAGTCGGACCAACCAACCATGACGCATGACGGACCAGCCAATTTAATGAGTTCAACGAGATTTACATTGTATGTAATAACATAGGAAAAATTACACCCCAACTAAAATGTGTATGAATTTATTTATTTATTTAAGGAGACACCGTTTAATTATACAGTAAAGGAGGCGTTTAATTATACAGTATGTCCCACAAAAACCCAAACCAAGAATTTATTTTCCCGTATTAGTTATACCATTATAAGAATACCTTAGGCATTTAATTTCAAGCAAAATTTTGCGGTATTGCTGATTACTACTGATCCGGGAAATAATTACGGGTATTACTGATACGGAAAAAAAATACTCGGTTCAGGTTTTTGTGGGACATACGGTATGGGATGAGTGCTATAAGGTGAAGTTGCCGTGCGTCGGTACTCAGCGTGTCTCGGTGCTCACTTGGGACGTGCGAGCGAGCTGTGTGTGTGTTGAGAGTGTTGGTAGTGACTTAGTCCTCTTTTTACCTATCTTATATTACCATTACAATGATTGATTATGTTGTCGTTATCGCAGTTCTCTTTTTGCCTACCTTATATAACCATTACAATGATTGGTAATGTTGTCGTTATCGCAGTTCTCTTTTTAACTATTTCATATTACCCTTATAATGAATGGTTATATTGTCATTATTATTATAATGATGCCATAACAATCAATTACTGATAGAGAGAAATTTTAACCATGAATGTTTTGATTTCGCTTACACTCTGTACGTTATGCGTTTGAATGGTGATTGTAAAAATATTCGTTCACGAAGGATGGGAGAAAAAATGGAAATAAATAGAGGCCTGTGCATATCTATCCAGAATTATTTAAAATTATGTTTTCTGCTGGGCATTTTTTTAAGTTCAATGCGTCCTAGATGTCATGTTAATTGAAACTTATAGTTCATGTGTGCACGCCCGCTTGTCTAAAATTAATATTTCATGTGTGCCCGCCCTCATTTCATACTTTAAAATCCCGCGTTGCAATTCAGAATGAACATAGACATTCTCATTCGCAAATGAGTGAATCCTTCTCAATTGATGTTCGGTTAATAGAATTTGATGAGATATGCTGCCATTGAATTAAATGCCTATTGCTTGTTTGTTCGCATCATAATTCATTTGAGTCTAATTTTTCAAAAATTACACGCGTTAAATCCGGTGATGCTCGCGTTATTGGCCCGCATTCGTGCTGCTATAAGGAACGCGTTACTTTCTGCACTAACGTGTTCCCTAGCAGACCGAATGCGTGCGAATTACGTGAGCGTGACTGGGTTTAACGCGTATTATTTTCGAAAAATTAAACTCAAATGAATATAATCACGAAATTTGACTCGAACAGTCACGAATAAAGTTAAGATTCGGATGGGTGTAAATTTACAAATCATTTTACATTTATTCATGTGCTCAGCTTTATTTGCATGATAAGGTAACTGCATGTGCATCAAGTTCTTATGATATTCGTATTCATGTGTATTTATGTATTCGTTTATTTTCACACTCATTAAAGAATGATGAATTTATCTCAGTGCCAGAGTTATGCAAGCGACGCATCCAAAGCTCGATATTAACCATTTACCGTCCACGTGAATTTCCAAACCCCCTTCTAAAAATACCGTTAATATATTTTGCTTCTTGCTAAGTTTGTGCGCTAATGCTTTCTTTTGAAGTTCGCTGGCGAGTGATAATTCCTTCCTCATTCTGATGTCAGTGACAACCTGATGCCCTTGATAATCTGGACATAATGACGATGGTTGTAATGACGGTGCGATGTGAAAAAACATTGTGACACCAGTGGGTTACTATATAGCGTATTTTTTGTATTTTATAAAAAAAGTTAAAAGGGTTACAACCAGTTAATCCATCGCTGAAAATAGCCATGGGCTCTTGTGTTCAGTCTGAATTTGTACTAGAATATTGACAATAATTAGCGTTTATCATGTAAAATCTACGCCAATTTATGTTGACTTGACGCTTCATATGGCCTGGGTAAACTGATCACGTACCCTCAAAGTTATCTATCAAAATCAAGATTTATAAAACAACTGACGGCCAAAGCTCATTCTAATCTTCATCTTCATCTCGCGACGATTTCATCATCCTGCGACGCAGCGTTTTGTCAAATCCTTCTGTAACTAATTTGCAAAGAATATATTGAGTTGGTTTGACTGCTCTTCTCATAAGATCCTAGGACACAGCGCTTTGTCAAATGATACTCATATCCTTCCAGTAAATATCCTGCGTGGAGGATTGCGCTCACGTCACGGCTGCACAGAATAAAAGCACAGAAGAAGCGGAAGCCCCCGAACCCTAGGCGCCCATTAGCAAGTTACCATACAGCGATTTACTTGCGTTCAAATTCGTGCGCGATAAATTTCAGTTCCGAAGCAGCCGCGCGGGAATGCCGTCACTTCTGAATTACGGCCACTTCATACAGGACGACCTTCGCTTATTTACACGCAGTGTGTATAATTGCTCGTGTGCACATTGTGTGTATAATTGGTTGTGTACGCTCTGCTCCGTATGAGATGTTGCCGGGCGTACGCGGCGCTGCAGACAGTCCACTTCCTTCCGTTCAACTCATGACTTCCCTCCACTCGAGCCTCATCCATAACCGAATTTATAGCGGGATTATCTCCATCATATTCAGATATAGTGATATTTGCCTCTATAGCGAGATTATCTCTATCAAATTCAGGAATAGTGAAATTTGCCTCTATAGCGGGGCTATTTCCATCACATTCATGGACAGTAGTACAGATTTGCCAGTATAGCATGGTACATATACATGAACTTCCAATCCGTTGATATTTTCATGTTCATCAGAACTGCCCATTTCGCCTATATACGAATAGTGAGGTTTTCAAATACCGGGCGTAAAAGAATATTGATCAGCTCCTAGATTATTGAGTGGATTTTAAAAACAAATAAATATTCGCACTAAATATTTTTTTTGGCCCATATTAAAGAATAACCCTGTGTATTTCCTATATTGCAATATTCACTGTGGTATTACCCCCTTATAAACCTCCGCCGCAGCTACCTATTTTGTCTAAAGTGAAATTACCGTCCGAACTTCAGGTGTGGCGACACGGACACAGGACAGATGTGGCAACAATGACGGCATCGCTTTAGTAATGACATCAATTTTCCAGTTAATGCGCCTGCCTGGAAAATTTTTGTTCTGTGTTACTGATACTGCATTTTGTACTGCAGGCGGCAATGAATGTTCGATAAAGCGTTTAAGATATTTACTTCATGATAATTATTGTGCTTGTATGATAGCGTGACTTTTTGGTACGTGGGATGCCCTGCAGAAATTCAACTACTGCATCTATGGAGATTTACGCTTCCAGAGGGAAGATGGAAAATCCCGAGCTGAAGGATAGGTTAGCCGTCTTTTTGCTGAAGTTGAGTAGGTTTTTGTTTTGTCATGGAACATCGTTTTCGGTTCACTGCTGTCCATTTTCAGCTCCTATTACTTGCATCTTCAACTTTATCCTGTTTCATAAACTTGTTTAAGTTTTGTGCTATGCTCAGGATGTGAGGGCACACCTTGTGCATAAATTCCCGTTTCCTAAATTCCATAAAATAATGCGTGCCTCTTTCTTCTCTTGGGAACCCCTTTGTTGATGTTAGAGAGTTTTAAAATAACTTTTAATATAATCGAATAATTCGGCGTCTGATTTTCTCATCTTTTCATCCATTCTGAAAGCTAACAGTGTGTACTCGTGCAAAGACGAAATTAAATTAAGTATGAGTATTTCTTCAAAGCAAAATAGTGAAATAGCGTGTGTGTGCAACGTACCTTTTCTTACTTTCTTTAAGTGAGTGCATTCGAACTTTGAAGGCGGAAAAGTATACGTAACCAATTGTGCAACATATGAAGAAGTATGTTACTAATTCTCTTACTTTATGATTCTTCGAAACCCCAAAAGCACTGAGGAGAATAATTCAGTGAAAACATTAGGTCATATTATGGCTATAAAAACGGAATTTTGACTTGCCTGTGACACACAAGAACATATTCATTCACTCATACATTTTTTAAAAACACAATTCATCCATTCGTAAAAGAGCACATTCATTTATAGATCGACTCATTGAAGAACGCATTCACTCGCTCATCCATTCATTCAAGAACAAATTCGTTAATTAATTAATTCATTCATTCAAGAACACATTCATTCATTCATTCATTCAACCATTCACTTAAGAACACATTCACTCATTCACCCATTCATTCAAGAACACATTCATTAATTAATTCATTCATTCATTCACGAACACATTCACTCATTCACCCATTCATTTACCCATCACTTCATTCAAGAATATATTCATTCATTCAAGAAGTCATTCCGCAGAAGAGGTGACAACGCTCCTGCATTACGTGATGCTGAAGCGTCCAAAATTGCTCCCGCGATCTTCAAAACGCAAAGGCACATTGATGACGCATATCAACATGCAGGCGTACGACATGAGCCACAAAAACCCTGAACTCTGTTCTTGATATTGACAGTCGATGTATCACTGATACACTCCTCCTACTCGTACTAGAAACCGCCCAAAAATAATTCAGTGAACCACTGAGTTACTGCGGTTTGATATCGGAGTTCATTTTTGCGTGGCCCACCTTTTATCTTAACCTATATGATGTCAATCCTGCGTGTAGTAAATAGTTAAGGGCTGTGAACTGGGTTGCGCCTGCTCTACTCCAGAAAAACTTTTTCGCAGAGACATCTATGATTTTAGCTGCCCAGGCGCGGCTAATATCATACATGATTTGACGATAAAGTTAGACTGGGACGTTAACTGAACACTGTTTTGAGGTTTTATCATTGCTCCTGTATTCAATGCTCTCTTCACAAAGAGTGCCGTTTTGTTCGTGTATGGTAACGTGCGTTAACTAGGTGACCTTATTGTGTTATGCCTTGTGCTACGCGTTCTGTATGTTACACAAAGTGTTCTGCACAATATGCTCAATGTGTTGTGTACTGCACAATGTGCTCTGTGTGTTGTGTACTGCACAATATTCACTGTGTGTTGTTTACTGCACAATGTATTCTATGCTGCGTACTATGCATAAAGTACTGCGTGCTAGTGTGCGTTACACGTATGTACGTTTGAAGTGTATGAGTCTTCACACTCCTGGTCTCTATTCTGCAGAGTACACAGCACTCAGGATACTCATAGCACACAGTGCACACTGCAAACACAGGGCAAACAGCACTCAGGACGCACATGCTACACAGAGCACACAGACCTCCGCCCCTGCTTGTGGTGTCCCGAGATGTCCTCCTCATACCTGATACATCTCTTGCCAGCGCTAAATCTGACATCTTCCAATGGATCGTCTCTTGAAGTAAATCAAAATTACTTTGGCTTATTGAAAAATCCTTCAGTTAATTGAAAATTGCTTTAGCTAATTAAAATTACTTGAAGTAATTGAAAATTGCTTCAGATAAATTGAAAATTGCTTTAGCTAATTGAAAAATGCTTGAAGTAATTGAAGATTACCTGAAGAAATTGAAAATAGCTTGAAGTAATTGAAAATTGCTTTAGCCCATTGAAAATATCTTTTGAAGTAATTGAAAATGTCGCGGGCCTTTAGTGTTGTCTCTGTCACTTGATCTGCCCGCTGCTCAACTCGTCTAAAGGTCACAAATTTGAAGTCATCGGACACTCACTTGCCTAGTTATTGCGCGGCGTCGCTAAAGATGCGCAGAATAATTTCCAAGGTTTTCGGAGTTTTGAGCTTATAAAAAACGATGTTTTCTCTTGTCAACACGCAGTGAGTTATTGCAGTAGCTGTTCCCGCTTTTCGTGTAAAAGTTTTTATCGCGATGCCTTTGGCATCGATGAAGAAACCAGTACGCAGCATGCAATGATACTCTTAGATGTTATTTTTATTCAACTATTGACGAGACTTGTCAGTTAAGAGATAATTTTCTCATTTTCACTGCATTGTTCGAGATGACAGGCGAATTGTTTTGCAGCGTAACTGTTCGAAAGGCGCCGCTAAGCAGCTCTCACTTCGTTCCCTTAATATTGTAAATTCTAACACTATTTTCCTTTCTCTCACGCCATTTTATTATTCCATCAGCCTGGTATACGTTCAGTATAACTGTTCTAAAATAATAAAACTACACACACTACGATATAAGGTCTCCTTATACGATAGGTTGCCAGTTATCGCTCTCATTATTTGGGCCGACATGTACAGTACAGAACATGAATTTCCCCATCGCGGTAGTTGTGAGAGCTGATTTTACTCCCATATCGCTTGTGCGAAACAAATTGCACAATCATGTAGTCTTTGAGACTGAATACAACTATTGGTAAGTAAAGTCACACATTCATTACGTGTGTAAGGGCAACGTGAGAGCGTTTGTCACCTAGAGCGAGCTGTCATTTTCGTTACCACCAAACGACATAATTTTTTTCAGCGTATCATGGAAAATCTTAAAAAATTTTGAATTTTTCATGTGTCTCAAAAGTGACTTGACTTTAGCGAAAAAAAACTCGGCTAGTAAAATACAAAATTCTGGAATAGTTTCTACAACCTTGTGACACAATAAATACCTGATATCATATAGTCAACCAAATAAAAGTCACGTAGCGTGAGTAATATAGGCGTGTGTTTCGGTGGTGTTGAACTGGCGTATCTGCTGGCGCTCGTTGATCACAGTTGCATGGGGCCGAGTTTGTGTAGAGCTAACTTGCTGCCGTCCTGTCGTGTGTTGTTGTGGTGGTGGTCAACGTAGGGCTTTATTGCGGTGTTTGTATTGATCTACTGGACTGCTGCACATCTACTGGACTGCTGCACATCTACTGGACTTCTGCACATTCGCTGGAGTGCTGCACATTCCTGGACTGCTGCACATTCGCTGGACTGCTGCGCATTCGCTGGACTGCTGCGCATTCGCTGGACTGCTGCACATTCGCTGGAGTGCTGCACACCCACACACCCACAATCTCCTGGCCAGTTCGCTCGCAGTTTACCCGAGATGCGGCGGCAGGTGGCGTGCATCTGGCGCCCTGCCCCGCCACCTGGCGGGCTGTGTGCCGTGTGCCCTGTGTGCTGTTTGCCGTGTGCCCTGTGTGCTGTGTGCCGTGTGCCCTGTGTGCCCTGTGTGCTGTTTGGCGAGGGCCCTGTGTGCTGTGTGCATTCTGTGGGCATTCTACGTACAGTGCGCATCCTGTGTGCTTGGCATACCCTGTATGTTGAGTACCCTGTCTGTCGTGGGCCTTTTTCACCTTAAGTTCATTCTGATACTCGGCAAATTTTTCGGCAGGACAAATTTTGCAAATGAAGAAATAAGTTTTCTATGTATTGCTCCGTCGCACACACTATTGCTTTGCCGCAACACGCCTTTGGTCCAATAGGAACACTCGGCTTTTAATTTGTCGTCCGTTTCTGCGTTTGTATTAATTTTTACTGCATTTACTTCCTATATCTACATGTCGAGGATAAACTGAAATGAGTCGAGTGTACTTGGGCTGTTTTTTTTTTACCGATGAAATGATTCGAGTGTAACTTGAGCTATACTTTTTTACAAATGGAATGATTCGAGCTGGTATTATCTCTTCAGCCAGTTGGTGCAGAAATGACCTCTGCATCCTGATTTCTGTGTGATTACATACGAGCCTGTGCAGTCATCCTTACTGCGGCCTGTTACGAAAGATTTCGCGTGTTCCATATGTGCTCAACGCACGCAGATGTATGCTCAACGTGTGCTTACGTGCTCCAGTCGTTCAGCAGTATACGTGGCATGAAGCATGTGTGTCATTCTCCTTTGATTACCTGAGAATTTTTGTCCAAGTTTTCTCGTGATTTTGTCTTCTCTTTTCTTGAATGTTTGGAACTATGAAACACCGTGTCTGGTATGCAGTGATTCCAGTTTGTGTTATTTCTTCATTATGTTCCCAACTTTGTTTTCAGTTTCTGTGTAATGTTTTACGTTCCGGAACTGACTAAACATTTCCATGATACATTTCCGGATATATTTCCTTGTATCCGTACTCATTTTTTCAAAGAAAATAACGTTTCACATCAGATACAAACTATAGACGAATATATGACACTTAAAACCCTTGTCGTAAAGCATTTCAATATTTTCTCAGCCCATTTTCAGCTCCATTGCTTCAACGGCCAGAAGGTCGGTCGAGTAGAAGAATTAAACGTTCGAAGTTTCCATGAAGAATTCATCATTGCCCATAAACGCTGATGCTCTAATTACCGCTTAATTGATCATCCTCTGTGCCGTCCGCTGATCATGTCCGCTACTTACCCGCGACTTTAGGCCATTCCGCGCTGCCGTCAAGCTGCTTGCCCTCTTTAAGTTTTTGTGGCCGGGCCCTGCCCCAAAGTGATCAGTCTTGGCCCGCCGCTCTCATTAGTCTTGGGCTCTTTACAAGTTCCTCTCTAATGGATTCCGTCAAAAGAGCACAAAACGAGCCTCCTTAGCTCCATGTTTGATCCGCCTCTTTCATGCTCCGTAGGCTGCCTGTCCCGTTATGCTTCGCCTTCTGGTCTATGTGCGGTGTAAGTTGTTGGGGCTGTTAGCTTGGGCTTGTATTGGATTGTGAATTTGATCATCGATGATGTGAATTCAGCACTTAATGAACAAAACTATTAGTTTCTGTAGGTAAAGGGTTTTTTCATTCTTTTTTAAACCACCCCTTAAGGAAGATAACTATTGTAGACAACTACCCATGAGGTCCTCTTCGGAATGAATCGATGTTTCGTACACCGAACTTTGCAACTGCCCTTAGATTAGAAACCAAGGGGGTAATATCGGGAGACCTTAGTAGCCACGGCAAAATTTCACGTCCTTGTAACTCTTTAACGAAGCATTTTCGACCACACGGTTATTGAATAAAGAGTATTTATTTCAACTTTCCCAACCTTGTGTAAAAGTTTATTTAACAAAGTGCTCCTCACCTTGTATAAAGATTTGCGCTCTCAGGATAAAATATAAAGTCCTGAGCTGAGAGTTTTTAGGCTTTCTTTTTGTTGACATAGAATAGGTGTTTTGTTTTGTTGAGGACCATCTTGACTCCATTTACTGTTGCCCTGCTTTCCAGCCCCTTTTACTTTCTTCTTTAATTTTATCTTATATCATAAACTTCTTTCCTAACTTGTTTCTATGCTCACGGGATCTAGTGTGTGAACACACTTTGGGCATTGATTTTCTGTTTCCTTCATTCCGAACTAAATGATGCTTTCCTCCTTCCTCGCTTTGGAACATTTTGTTTGAATTAGGCAGGCCTAAACCAACTTATAATCTAGTTGACTGATGCAGTGTGTCGTGCCACAGATACAGGGGCCCGTGCTGCAGTAGCCTGACTTTACACCTCTGGGTACGCTTGCGCAGTGTAGGCGACTTGCATGCCGGGGTGCGTGTGTGGAGAAGAATGATGAAGTTGTGTTTCTGTAGGGTCACTCAAAGTTGTCGTGATGGATTGATTTACCAGTATGCTTCACTTTTGAACTTGCAAGTGAAGACAAACCAGAAGGCCTCAATTTTAAAGTTACATAAGAAGAAAAAGAAGAACGTGACGTCACTGAACCAGGAGGTCTCATTCCTAGAATTGCATGTGAAAAAAAAACATGTGACGCCACTGCATCGTTCAATCAGATACTACTCAAGAACCTTGGCGTAAAATCAAACTCAAGTCCAAAACATTGTTTCGTATTGATTTTCATTAAATTTGTCTTGCAGAAACCGAGTAAAATATAACTTTACACGTAGTATGTAATGCGTTTCCTTTGAGCATTGACGTGGCATTCTTGTAACACAAGGGCTGGTCGCTCAGCCAGCCGAGTGCGTCTTTGTACATCTTCCATCTCACACATGTCTTGTAAGCGAGAGATCAGTTGTGCTGCTTTCGCCAGGGGTATTTTTTTAAGCATAACCTCCTTAACTTGGAAATTGAAACTTATGTTTCAACCTATCTTCCATCCCACACATGTCTTGTAAGCGAGAGATCAGTTTTGCTGCTTTCGCCAGGGGTTTTTTTTATGCACATCCACCTTAACTTAGAAATTGAAACCCTTGGTGAGTACAAGAAAGTCGGTATATCTGCATGCAACCTTTAGAAGGACTTTCCCCATTTCTTGGTGTGGTTGTAGCTAATATTCATCCTTAACTTATTTGTAAAGAAACGATAATTTTAGTCCATTTTTACGGTATCTGTTGAGATATGATAAACTAAGAACACGGTTTTCGGTTTTATTTCCCTGAGAAATCTGATACCACTGTCTGATTGGATAAATTTATTCTGTTTCTGGGAGAGATCGTTGTCATCTATGAAGATATATTTTCTAATTAATATATATTGAATGCCTGCTCTTTTAAATTAGTGCCGGCTCTTGAAAGTTGACGTACGCTTTCCATCATTCAAAATGTCTAAGTCACTCTAAGTTTTGCTTGTAAAATCGTAGACAGCGCTCGACTTTTGCGCTAGGAATGATTACGAGTCACGCTCTGTAGCAAGTAACCAAGTCGATTTGAAAGTTGTGCTGCCAGCTGTACCGCGGTGACAACATTGATTGTTAAGAGTTCCTGGCCTAAACAAGAAGCGTCATTGACCAGGCTGATTGTACAACTCCAGAATTTCAAATGAATACATTTTTTCGGGTGCTGAGTGGGGTATGATGACGGAAATGTACGGGGATCGTCGGGAGTGGTAATGTTGGGTGTCCCAAGGTGGGGGAGGAGGGAGGCAATAGGGAGGAGGGGGAAGCGATAGGGGGAGGAGGGAGACGATAGGTAGAAAAGGGAAGCAATAGGGAGGAAGAGGGAAGCAATAGGGAGGAAGAGAGATGCAATAGGGAGGCGGGGAGAGATGAAAGGGGGAGGAGGGAGGAGGGGGAAGAAGGAGGGGGAGGGGGATCCCCTGTGGGAAGTTGCCAGCTGTGGGGGCGGCACGAGCCATTTGTGTTGTTCTCGTCTTGTTTATATGAGGCGTGCTGTTGTGTTGTGTGTGTTGTGTTGTGTGTGTTGTATTGTGTGTGTGAGGCGTGCTGTTGTGTTGTGTGTGTCAGGGGTGCTGTTGTGTTGTGTGTCTGAGGCGTGCTGTTGTGTTGTGTGTGTGAGGCGTGCTGTTGTGTTGTGTGTGTGAGGGGTGCTGTTGTGTTGTGTGTGTGAGGGGTGCTGTTGTGTTGTGTGTGTGAGGCGTGCTGTTGTGTTGTGTGTGAGGCGGGCTGTTGTGTTGTGTGTGTGAGGCGTGCTGTTGTGTTGTGTGTGTGAGGGGTGCTGTTGTGTTGTGTGTGTGAGGTGTGCTGTTGTGTTGTGTGTGTGAGGCGTGCTGTTGTGTTGTGTGTGTGAGGCGTGCTGTTGTGTTGTGTGTGTGTGAGGAGTGCTGTTGTGTTGTGTGTGTGAGGGGTGCTGTTGTGTTGTGTGTGTGAGGCGTGCTGCTGTGTTGTGTGTGTGAGGGGTGCTGTTGTGTTGTGTGTGTGAGGGGTGCTGTTGTGTTGTGTGTGTGAGGGGTGCTGTTGTGTTGTGTGTGTGAGGCGTGCTGTTGTGTTGTGTGTGTGAGGCGGGCTTTTGTGCTGTGTGTGTGAATAATGCTCTCACACAGCCCATCAACATTTTTGCTGTCGCTTGGTGTGTTTAAATACTTTTCATCTCGTACGAGAAGCAAGTTTCCTGCCTGTTGCCAATGAGTGTGTTATAATTTCACTTTCAGTTGCGAAAACATTATATTAGGAGTGCAATTCTATTTCTTCATTGGGAATACAATTCTATTATGAATGTAATAGGCCAATTATGGGTATAATTATTTTTTTAGGAATATAATGATTCTATTTGGAATATGATAATTTCATTAGGAATTTAATAATTTCATTAAGAATATAATAACTCGATTAGGAATTTAATAATTTCATTAGGAATATAATAATTCTATTAGAAATATAATGCTATTTTTTCATTACTTTTGCCCTGTCAGTAAACCATCCGTTTTTATTGGGCCTACTTGCTCCAACCTTCAATACAGTCACAACTTGACGCTTTGAATCGCGTGGCAGTGAAGCGCATTCCCTTCTCCGTTAACACAGACATTAGGTCCCTATAATTTCATATCAAGCTCTAGTCAAAATGAACATCCCTTCACTTAACTGACGTGAAAACTTGTCCACGCAGAAACTTAACTCGCCGTCCCTATCTGACTTTTTCTTTTTCTTGGCCCTAATCTCCTAGATGAGACCAGCATTTTTGTTAAACTCCCCCCAACTTGGTCAATTTTTCTCATCATTTTTGCTCAACTCACGTCGCTTTTTATGTTCGATCAGCGAAGTTTTATCGCAGACGATACGCTGCGTCAGAGGAAGAGTCGATAGTGAACATCGGTGGCAGTGTAAATAGAGCTTTGGTGCTTTCTAGCGAGCGCCACAAAAATGCAAGTTTTAACCAGGTTCTTTTGTCCTGCGCTTAGTTTTTTTTGTTGAGCAGCCTCGGTATTGTAGTACGCGTAGTAATCTTTTTTGTACGACCTCGGTATTGTCGTACGCGTAGTAATCTTTTTGTACAACCTCGATATTGTCGTACGCGTAGTAATCTTTTTTGTACAACCTCGGTATTGTAGTACGCGTAGTAATCTTTTTTGTACGACCTCGGTATTGTCGTACGCGTAGTAATCTTTTTGTACAACCTCGGTATTGTAGTACGCGTAGTAATCTTTTTGTACAACCTCGATATTGTCGTACGCGTAGTAATCTTTTTTGTACAACCTCGGTATTGTCGTACGCGTAGTAATCTTTTTGTACAACCTCAACGTTTTCGGGTGCGTTTAGAAGGCTTTTTTGAAAACTCGGTATTGGAGTGTGTCCAGTTACATAGCTATACATTTCTTCCAATACGGACACCTAGGAAGCATTGTTTTTCTACCTCATTGTTGACGTTCGTGATGTATCTATTACATGAAAGTGTTTTCTCCATCGTTTTGGACGCTGCTTTGCATAAATAATGACTATATTATAGTTACTACATAAATAATTGATTCAAAAATATTTACTACATTCGATCCTAAAGATGTACGGCATCATTTTCAGCGCCCCTGAACATGTACGGAAATAAAATAGCCTGAGTTTTTCTGACTTGAATTTGGCATCGTACTACTTGAATACATAGCAATGATTTCTATGCGTAAAGTTGAGCTTTGCATAAGATGCTGTCGCACAACTCGAGGACCGACAGCACATATGTTGTACATTTCTATGGTTTTAGAATTCAACCCGATATCTGTTTTGCATAAGTTAGGAAAGCAATTATTTGTACGAAGAGTCGGATTGGACATTCAAATTTCTGTCTTTATTAAATTTCTAGCGAATAAGTTGAAAAAATTACGTAATATGTTATGTAATAATCTAAATACATATTTTGCTATAGCCCAAAGCGTAAAATTAAATAACTGTAAAGTACAATAATATCATAATTAATATATAGTTTCATAATACTTATATTCCAGTTCAATTTAGTTTATCGATGAGCTGTACAACCCTGTGTATAGTTTATTTTGTGTATAGATAACTCAATTGTTATCGGATATACATGCAGAGTGTTGCTTGAGCTGATTTCTGTGGCTCCACGCTGAAAATAGGGCTGTTTGTTGTGTTAACTGTACGTCAATATGATATGACGAGGATATGACGTGCATAATGCTCATAAAATAGGGCTGTTTGTTGTGTTAATTGTACGTCAACATGATATGACGAGGATATGACGTGCATAATGCTCATAAAATAGGGCTGTTTGTTGTGTTAATTGTACGTCAATATGATATGACGAGGATATGACGTGCATAATGCTCATAAAATAGGGCTGTTTGTTGTGTTAATTGTACGTCAACATGATATGACGAGGATATGACGTACATATGGCGAATAAATTAGGGCTATTTCCTGTCCTAATTGTACGTAATATGAAATGACGAGGATATCGCGAACATTTGGTTACCGAACATACGCAGCATCCAAGTTGATGCGTTCCATTTTACACTCGTGGCGAGTATTTGCCTCAGATTGGGGATTTGTCTTTGTCCTTGTACTCCCACTAGTAATGTTTTCTAACTCATATTTTTAGTTATAAGGATTTTCTCCTGATCAGTAGCTTGCTAATAATCGTTGCTTTATTATGGTCGGTATTTTCCTGATAACAGTTTCAACTTTAGCTTTTTGAAATAAGCGGTATTTTTCATGATCTGCTTTTTCTTTAAACCGGTATTTTTCATGACCATTTTTTGTGAGATCTAATATTTGGGAGAATTGGTGTTTTCCAACAACAGGGATTTTATTTTCTAATACTTCTTTCACATGTGATAAATTTTCATCCCCATTCTTTTTCATTGATCCAAAAAAACGCCGTTTTACTGGTATTTGGCTTTCTGGAAACTTACATTTTTCTAAATCTATTTCTTTAACCCATCTTTTATCACTAAAGCCTTTTTCCTAACCATCACCCACACACACACACACACACTCAATTGATGAAAATGTAGTCACCACTTGCTAAACTCTTGAACAGAGCACCTGCATTGCTAACATTTGCATGCACCATCCTTCCCTCAGCACCATTTGCATGCACCATCCTTCCCTCAGCACCATTTGCATGCACCATTTTTCCCTCAGCACCATTTGCATGCACCACCCTTCCCTCAGCACCACAGCACTGGCCGTCCCACACACACACACAGCACCAAACTTGCCTCGTTTCTTTAAGGCAGCACAACTTACAGCGCGGTGAGCGCGGCCCGAGCTTTTGGCCAACTTCTGTCCAAGTCTTTTTGTGAACCGCGCCGCCTGCCGGAACTTGGACGCGATTTGTTGCGGTATTTCTTGGCTTTCTTCATTTTGTCGGTGCGAGTGCCCGATGTGAGGGGTGGTTACCTTCGCGTAGTTTTTGAGCGCGGTTTTTTCTGCTTGCATGGATCGCAGGATGAACGTTTGGAGTAGTATTTCTAGACCTGGAAATTATTTTTGTGATTCTATTCTTTGATTATTTCAAAACTTTATTTGTTAAAATGTTTCATGGCTTCGTGCATGCGATTATTTCTTACGTTTCTCAATTCTACACATTCCAATTCTCCAAACATACCATCACTACAAACATGTCACGATTCCATGTGCTCCATGACTATTTTATAACTCCACACACGCCAGGGCCTCATACACCCCACGACTCCAAACACCTGAAGACTCCATAGCTTCCACAGGTTGATGGAATCCAAAAAAGTCTACAGATACGAAGGCACAGGCTAGTCGTACATTGGAGGAGCGCGCGTATTCTCCAGTGCTGCCCCATGACAACTCAGTGGAACTTTTTTCGCTACAGCATTTTTGATTTTTAGCCGCCCAGTACAGCAACTATATTTAGGCGGCTGAAGTCACAGATGTTTGAAAATTGTTTCCAGCGGTTTGCTTTTGTCACTTTTGTGTTCAACGCACCAGGCTCGTGCTGAGATGTACCTCTCCATCGTCTCCTTATTCATGGCTTCCTTCTCCTGACCTCCTCCCTCTCCCTGGCCTCAGCACCGTTGTGCCCTCCCTTCTCTCTATCACATTCCTCCCTTCCCCCCCCCCCCCCCCTCCGACCTGTCCTGCGTCTCCAGAATAGCCCTGGGTCGAGTGTGTGTGCCCCTCGAAGCGAGGGAAGCCTTCCCTCGTAATCCCGCTCCAATTAACTGCCAGCGCGGCTTAGGCGTTCCGCATTAATGAACACACCTTAATGCGGGCAGAGCTAATGAGCTCAGGGCGCGCCGGTGCTTGTGCGCCTCACACACCGTGTGTGCATAGAGTGTGTGCGTTGTGCGGGGTTCAATTGTATGAGTGTACGAGTCGGTATTGCGGCGTTGTCTGAGGGTTTGATTGCTGTGTTGTACTTTTTAAGGAATTGGAAGTTGTTGCCGTTTTGAGGACGTAGTTGCAGACTGGCGCGAAGTTCTCGCCACTTTGCTTTGAAAATAGCTGCAACATTTGTGGCCATGTGATGCAGAGGGAAGTGCGGTAATTAATGGCACAGTGTAGTGCAGTGCAAAGATATCCTTGGCAAAAATATGGGTCGGTAGAGTGCACAAATAAAATTCGACGAGATACGAAGGTACAGGCTCGTACAATATAGAAATATAAGCTGATATGATTCGAAATTACCGGTTAACGCGATAAGTAATTAAAAGCCGATAACATACGAATATCGAGCCTTGTTCAGCATAAAAATGCAGGCTGATACGATACAAAGATTAATTACGACTAAGTACCAAAATGTTGGCGAATGCGTTGCGAAAACAAAGGCTGCTTCCGATGTGAAACGTATTCCTGAAATCCTGAAAATGAGATCTGAAAATCTTGAGAATAACCTACATGTAACTTTGATTTATCGTCGTTAATTTTACAACCGCTGCAGAGATATCGTCACCATAACTACCGCGTTACGAGGTCATGTGTGTAATTTTTATTTGCATCATTTACTTTGAAACATCGTAATGAAATGGTTTGCATTCAGAATTTGAGATGCACTGCTTACTCTATAGCACTTCGCTTACAATTTTATTCGTATAAACTTAGCTTCTCGTGCTAATTTCGTTTTAAAATATTTAGCTTAATGCGAGGTCTGCATGAGATGCAGTCATTTCGTGCTCGGTCGTCTTATGTGTGTGGTGTTCTTTTTTCTCAGAGTTATATTCTCGCTTGTACGAATGCATGTTGAGAAGAAATACTCTCATTTAGCGTTACGTGTTTGTGATGCCTGGCAAATTAGTGTTCTTAGTAGTTATTTTTAGGCCTTAATGTAATTTGCCGAATAAATACTTGAAGCCAACACGCGTTGCATTCATGTATAGCCAAAATTGTCAATATTTTTTGCAAAAATCAAGATGTCCTAGGTGGGCCTAACAATGCATTTATATTGATATATAGAGAGCTGCCTCGATCTGATCAGCGTTCTTCATGTTTAAAGTATAATTTGGAAGAAATGTTGATGAAAGTTACTCAAATTGAAGGACAACTTTACTTTCAAAGCGCTCTCTGTTTTAGCCCGTCTCGTGATATTGCAGGCAAACTTGATGCAGCGTGCGATCTGCTAAGCAAAGTTAGCCGTTATTTTCTGGGAAATGATGAAGGCCGCAACATTTGGCTGTCATTTGCCTCATTTTAATTTAGGGTGTGCTAAAGTGCCTCTGTGCGAGTGACACTGAGCTTCCTGGAGTTTAGCTGGCATGCTAATGGGCGGCGTTGAATAAAACATTAATTGGATATGTGATCTGAGCGCGAGGATTTATGTGCGCTCCCGAGCAGCAATATTTTAAAAATATCGATTGCTTTCCCTAGCTCGTGATAAAATGTTACAGAAAATATCAGTGAAGCCCCTGATTTGATGTTCTTCAGTAGGCGATTCAAGTATACGTTTAGTTTGGTGTTCATCGACGATCGGACGGCTGCATGAAAGGCAAGCGTTTGAATAGGAAAAAGCCGTCGTATTATGAAGTCAACGGACTTGTTTGATCCACGAAACTCAATATGGTTTTCAAGATTCCTTGAAGCTGGTCAGTCTCTCAAGTACTGCTGCTGATTAGAGTGTTCTGGTCACAGTGTGGCCTATCGATTTGACCAGCAGTTGCGCTTGTGGCCGGTAATTTCTGCGCTGTTTGACACCGTCGTTCATACAATTTCTGAAAGCCATCCGCGCGCATGTCAATAGTCAGAGTACGTACATATAATCTGTTTGATAAGCTTTGGTTATCCATTGAAGTATCATGCTTTGTATCGAGCACTACTCATTTCACGCAACAGACACTCAGCCCACGCGTTCGTTGCTGTATGTCTGCCAGAAGAATTTCCCGAGCGTCATTGCGCAACATGGAAACTGCGGTCACTTCCTGAAAATGGACCAACTTGACATCCTCGCTGATCCGAGAATAAATCTGCGGCCAAGTTTATTTGTGCGGTGCATTTGTCTCCACTTAAGGTTGAGCCCTTGGCCCTTAGAGGCAGGAGTCGGGGCGCCCCCGCCGCGTATTTGTGTGGCAATTTGCTGGGTGTTAGGTGCTCACAAAGCCCCCCTGGGCGCTGCTCTGCAGGGCGCCGCCCGCCTCTCATCCCGCTCTTACAAATGACATCCTCGTCCGGCGTCTCTGTTTTTGTTTGCAGCAATCGAGCACTTCATAAGATTAGGCTGGCGCGCTAAATGACCCCAACTTGATGTTACCCTATGGCGCCGCGTGGTGCTGTATTGTTCCCCTATGTTACCCTATGGTGCCGCGTGGTGCTGTATTGGGAGGAAGCGCGCGCTGGACGCCGCCACTCGCTTGCATTGCGGCGACTGGCGTACTTGAAGTGTTCACCATACGAGTATATTTTGTTTTATTACGACTGATAATGAGGCTTATTGTGCCTAAAAGCAAAACCTATTGCGGGCTGTATTGAATTTTATTATGCGTTTATTAAATAAAATGCGTTTTTAAATCATATTGATGCGATTTTCAGCCAAACGCATTATAGCCAATATGAAAACCTAATTGCTAATATGACTGTTATATTAAAACCTATTATTGGCTGATATTATGGCTTAATAGGACTTATATTATGACTTGCTCTTACATACTAGCTTCTGACAGCAGAATTTACCTGTGCTCGCCTTCATGTCTGATCTGAATGGCATAAAATTAAAATTTCTCGACACTAACAGTTATCTCAGCGTGTTGAAGTGTATATATAAACTTGAATTTTATTTCTTGAGCAGACATTCACGCTGGCGCAAAATAAATAAATGCTTAGCATATAACGATCCAAGGGGTGAATTTAGCTGCTACGCTCGTATTATTTATCGTTCGTGATCTCGAATTGACGGCGGATATCAAGCACAGAAATCGGAGCTGCCAGCTCGGTGGAAAGCCTTGTACTAACTTGAAAGCCGACTACTAGATACTGACTTGTCAGTGCCTCGCGTGGTGTACTTTATTTGTGATGTGATGTCGGTTTTTGTGATGTGACGTCGGTTTGTGTATTTGTGATGTGACGACGGTTTTTATGATGCACAGTATTAGTGTTGTGATGTCAGATAATATGATGCAGCTACAACTTGACGCGCGCTTGTGTGATGTTTTGTCTTTATGTGATGTGGTAGCGGTTTGTTTTCGTACTTGTGATATGACGTTTACTTGTATGATGAATTTAATGAAATAATTGTGAAATATAAGGTGGGTGTATAGAGTATCTTTGCTAAATAGGGAGTTTAAAGTCTAACATAAAATAAGTGCAATGAGAGTCTGAAGTATGCTGAGAGTTCAAAGCTTTATCCGGCATGGATTCAGCGAATGTCAAGAATATATAAAAACTTTAAAGCCTTAGACGGTTTGGTAACTAAATTTCTGGGATATATAAGAAGCTTAAAGCGTAACACTACTTGGATGCAGTATCTGGGTTACACATAGAATTTAAACCCTCACACGACGTGACACTCATGTAAGTGCCTGTGGTATATAGAGAGTTTAAAGCGGTACACGAGTCGGATAAAGGGAGTGTCGACTTTATTACTACCTGCGATCACCATTCCTCGGTGAACAGCAGCTCACTGAAGTTATTAAGAGCGTTTTATTGGCGCAGCGGATAAGAAGACCGAAGGTTGCCTCATTAAGCCGCCTGCTTAACGTTTGCTTTCCGCCTCACGGACGCGTTCCGGCCTAATTAGACGGTCATTAACGGGCGCGGTGGCCGTAGTGCGCCCTCATAATGGCCGTGCGGATACGCTTCCAAAATATGATTAGCATTCCGTGTGTGATTAGCGTTCGATGTATGATTATCATTTGGTACTTGTTATCATTTGATGCATTATTATCATTTGGTACACGTTATTATTCGGTGTTTGATTATTATTAGATGCATAATCATCATTTGATGCATTATTGTCATTTGGTAGATGTTATCAGTTGATGCGTGATTATCATTTGGTACATGTTATCAGCTGATGCATTGTTATCATTTGGTACATGTTATTATTCGATATTTGATTATCAATAGATGCATGATCATTTGATGCATTATTATCATTTGGCACATGTTATCATTCGATATTTAATTAGCATTAAATGGATCAGTATAATATCATTCAAAGTTTTATGACCATTTGGAACATGTTATCATCCGATACGATAGATGCTGATGCTGATGCATTGTTGTAGCGCATCAACAGCTTGTATGCGTCCGTGCTCGTCGTAGCCGAGTGGTTAAAGACCCCGCCATTCCGTGAAGGTGTCGTGGGTTCGAATCCCGGCGCTGTGTGGCAATTTTCTCCGTTGGGTATAGGGGGAAAACTCAAAGCACAATACCCCCAGGAGTCTGAAATGGGTACCAGTCTTGACCGGGGGAAACTGTCATGGCATCCTGGCGTTAGTTATAAGGCATTTGAAAAACCAATGTACAAGGTGATATGTATCAGGCTTGGTTGGAAATAAAGCATCCTTAGATTCCGGTGTTTGCGTGCGAGGCGTCCCCTCATTCGTGGAGCTGACTGGACTTGAACGCAACTCGCATCCAGCGCTGTACGTTATTAACCATCTATTGCCCAGCGTCCTCTCTGAGGGACACCAGGAAATCAATTGCATCGTCCTTCTGTTTTAAATGTTTCGATGAAAAATATATATATACGCGGTTTCATGAATGATAGTTTGAGAGAAATTGACGCAAAATTTCGTTCAAGAGCCTAAAAATCTGGTCGTTACGGGGTTAAATAGAACCTACGGTAGTATGGGTTCTAGGACCTGTGCGTGGTTCTACACATACATATAAATAAAGGAATATTTTCTGCAAGCGTGAGGAATGGCGAGTTAACGGTCCATGTTGCGTGGTGTGTGATGCCTTGTTTTACTTGAGTCTTCAGTGTCCGACGTGCGCTATGCGACCGCATCTGCCGTCCTGCTGCACCCGCACTCCACAGCCCCATGACCCAGCTGCCCAAAGACCCACAGCCCCATGACTCAGCTGCCCAAGGACCCACAGCCCCAAGACCCACAACTCAAAGAATCACAGCCCTATGACTCTGCAGCCACAAGACCCACGGCCCCAAGATCCTCAGCCCCAAGACCCACAGCCCCATGTCCCAGCTGCCCAAAGACTAACAGCCCTATGACTCTGCAGCCCCAAGACCCACGGCCCCAAGACCCTCAGCCCCAAGACCCACAGCCCAAGACCCACAGCCCCATGACCCAGCTGCCCAAAGACCCAGAGCCCCACGACCCAGCTGCCCAAAGACCCACAGCCCCATGACCCAGCTGCCCAAAGACCCACAGCCCCATGACCCAGCTGCCCAAAGACTCACTTTGGGTTACACATATATAAGAAGCATAAAGCGTAACACTACTTAATATTTATTAACCTATTATTATATTAACCCATTAATAATATTTATTAACCCATGACCCAGCTGCCCTAAAAACCCACAGCCCTATGACTTTGCAGCCCCAAGACCCACGGCCCCAAGACCCACAGCCCCAAGACCCACAGCCCAAAGACCCACAGCCCCATGACCCACAGCCCAGCAGCGGCGCAGCCCACAGCAGCACCGGAGCGCAGCCCCGGAGAGCGCCGCGGGTGTGCGCGCGTTCGGTGGCGGCGACGGCAGCGATGCGGCGCTCGATACACTGGAATAATTCAGCGCCGATGAAAGGCAAACAATTGAAGTGGCCAGCGATATACGACGGTCACCGCCTGCCTGTCACCTGCCTGCTTGACATGCCCTGCTGCTCCCTACCTCGGATTATCTTGAGGTCACTTTCTGGCTCACTGATCACTCATTCTTCACTATTGACTAACTGACCTCATTGGCTGCTGAGTGACTGACGAACTGACTGACTGATTGACTGACCGGACTGTCTGCTGACTTGCTAGTTCACTTCACTCACTGCTGCAGCTGCTGCGGTGATTCACTTCATAATTAATTTGTTGGACTTAACCTTCAAACATGAACCTTGGAGCCGTGTTTATTCTCAGCAAACAATTGTTACTGTTGATGCTCTTCGGGGAAATTTAGAGGAGTGAATCTTACTGTGTGACGCGATTGATTTCTTTATGGGTTCTCTTAATTCGTTGAAATTAATTTATTGTTGTTGATGTAATTTGATGAGTTTAACCTTGTAATCATTTGAAATAAGCAAAATTTAATTGTTCATGGTGTTTGCTACGTAATAAATTCGAAATATTTAAAATGTGATGTCAAAAGAATTTTATTGTTAGTGTAAGTATATATGTAATTAAAATATATAGTTATATCACGAAAAAAATTAGCTGGAGGAATAATTTTGTCACGAAAATTTGTTCATTTATTGACTATTCGTTGGTTTACTGATGTATATAATATAGAGATGTTTTCTTGAAATCATTTTATTCCCAAAGTAAGTTCATTTCTGGCTAAGAAATATTCCATAGGCTAGAATTTATTTCCAGAGCACAAAATTGCGTAACTAAAATACCTTCTCCGAACAATTTATCAATTTGAAAAAGTTTGCTTTCTCTGAAATACATTTTCTGTCAGGATACATTTCTCTGAGTAAGTGCGTACGAGCTGAAGCGTGCTGCCTGTCGGTGATTTCACGGGACCTATTGCCACTGAATTTTTCATCGTTGATTGTGGAAAACTGTTAATTTTAAAATTAAGTAGGTTTTCTTTTTTCGTTGTACTTGTAGTGAATGAATAGAAAGTTAATATAATCAGTCCTACTTCGACGATCATGGAGAAGCAGCAATCGCTGGCATAATAATAAAGCAGTCAAGTTTAGTGTAAGTTTAATCGAGGTATCCAGCGGAATATGTTCATTTTTGTAATTGATTTGCAGTCTCGATATTTTGCCTTAACTCCTCTCAAGCTTTGCGACCACTTCAGTTTTATTTCATTTTTTATAAAACAAAACACCGAAAAAGAATTATGTGCATTTTTACATTTTACTACTACTTCACTACTACAACTACTACTGCTGCTACTTCCATAGTTTTAAACGAAGAAAAACAATAAAAATTTATTTTAAAATTTTTCGTACAGTTCCTATTCAAAATGATTAACATTTTTCTCGTGTTCAACATGCATTTTAATTCACATTGAGAAATCACGTTTCTCATACAAATTCATCAGTCATTCATTTCAAATTATTAGGCTCCATAGGGAGAAAAAAGTATTAAGAGGATTAACGGCTCCTTGAACATTATTTTGGATCGAACCCTTTGAAGACGTGACGCTAAGACTCAGTTGAACTCTCTCTCTCTCTCAATACAGAAAAAATGTGACTTTCTTCAGTCCACGCAATTTAGAGTACAGCGTGTTAGTTTCGTTACCATTAGCGGTGAAGACAAGGACAAAAGAGGCAATTTCAGTTTAGAAGATTATTCTCATTTTATCCAAGGCTTGATCTTGGTTTTCACTCAGTTTAGTTCAAGTTCGAGAGATACCTCAGGGCGCGAAATACAGGCGTCTCGGTTGGCACAGCTCGCTGCGCTGTAGAAAAAAGCGTATTCATCTCGATGAGACGATGAAATGAAACAAGGATGAAGAGGGAAAAGTCCAGGCACTCTTGCAAGACTTTGGTTGCACAACAGACGAGCAAATGAAAAATGGAAGATGTAACCTACCAACCTTCAAATATAAACCCACAACAGACTCGTGCAACAACTGTTACTGATTCTGCAGTGGGTACTGATGTTACCTCCGCCGTTTCGAGGAATAACAGAGGGCTGATGCAGAGAGCCAACACGCTTTGCTTCACCTGGCGTTGTGTTGAGCTGTGAGCTGGCGTGTCGTGCGCTGTAGTCCACTCGAGTGCAGTGACTGTGTACTGGCCCACATTTACACGCAGCAACTGCTCCCGCTTAGCAATGGGAATGAATGGAAAAACTTTATGATTTCAAGTTTTCTAGTTCTTACTTTGGCCCGTACGCCGGCTCGTGTTTAGCCCATACGCTAGCCAGTCCACTAGGTCCACCAGCTCATTCTCCAGCCAGTCCACCAGGTCTACTGCCCAGTCTACCAGGTCCACCGGCCAGTTCACTGGCCAGTCCACTAGGTCCACCGGCCCGTGCCCGCGCGCCAACTACCCTCAGATCGATGTCCAGACATGATGCCGTCTCCCCCGTCCTGCTCTGCCGCATGTGCGGGCTGGGGACGTAGGAACTGATATGATGGGTGCTGTGGGATGTGGTGCAAGCGGAGGTTGTGATGTGAAGTACAACGGAAGATGTGATGTGAAATAGATCAGAAGATATGATGTACAGCGTGGGATGTGGTGTACAGCGAGCAATGTAATATGAAGTACAACGGAGGATGTGATATGAAATAGAGCAGGAGATATGATGTACAGCGTGGGATGTGGTGTACAGCGAGGGATGTGATGTGAAGTACAGTGGAGGATGTGATATGAAATAGAGCAGGAGATATGATGTACAGCGTGGGATGCGGTGTACAGCGAGGGATGTAATGTGAAGTACAACGGAGGATGTGATATGAAATAGAGCAGAAGATATGATGTACAGCGTGGGATGTGGTGTACAGCGAGGGATGTGATGTGAAGTACAGTGGAGGATGTGATATGAAATAGAGCAGAAGATATGATGTACAGCGTGGGATGTGGTGTACAGCGAGGGATGTAATGTGAAGTACAACGGAGGATGTGATATGAAATAGAGCAGAAGATATGATGTACAGCGTGGGATGCGGTGTACAGCGAGGGATGTAATGTGAAGTACAACGGAGGATGTGATATGAAATAGAGCAGAAGATATGATGTACAGCGTGGGATGCGGTGTACAGCGAGGGATGTAATGTGAAGTACAACGGAGGATGTGATATGAAATAGAGCAGAAGATATGATGTACAGCGTGGGATGCGGTGTACAGCGAGGGCTGTAATCTGAAGTATAGCACAGCGCTGCTGAAGCAACATGCGTTGAAATCACAGCACCTAAATGCAAAACTTTACGTTCCATAAGAGCTTTGCATAGTCGAGCATCAAATTTATTTTTCTCGGATTTATCAGGCGAATATTATTAACTTGATGTCTCTGGGGTGCGAAACGTCATGCGTTGACTGGCCACGTCAGCTCAGTACCGCCATCCAGCACCGCTATCTGCACCATTGAAATTGGAGAATTGACTACCTCCCACAACATCAATACCACCAACAACAACAATTTCAGCACCAATACCAAAACAACCAACACCATCACCACCAACACCATCACCACCAACACCATCACCACCAACACCATCACCACCAACACCATCACCACCAACACTATCACCACCAACACCATCACCACCAACACCATCACCACCAACACCAACAATACCAACACCACCAGCACCAACACCACCAGCACCAACACCACCAACACCAACACCCCAACACCACCAACACCAACACCCCAACACCACCAACATCAACACCACCAACACCACCACCATCAACACCCCAACACCAACACAACAGACACCAACACCCCCAACACCAACACCCTCAACATCAACACCCCCAACACCAACACCATCGACACTAACGCCACCAAAACCACCACCACTAACACCAACACCACCACCAGCAGCAGCTGGCGCAGTATCGAGCTCAGCGCTCGCATTATCGATCAAAGCAATTAAACGCAACGACTGCCCGACTTACCTGCGCTCTACCGTCACAATATCGCCCGACTTACCTGCGCTCTACCGTCACAATATCGCCCGACTTACCTGCGCTCTACCGTCACAATATCGCCCGACTTACCTGCGCCATACCAACACATTACGCACGATATACCTGCGCCATACCAACCCATTACGTACGATGTACCTGCGCCACACCAACCCATTACGCACAGTATACCTTCGCCATACCGACGCGGACGATAGGCCGGCGCAGCACCACTGTGCATCATGCGATAAGACGCTGATTTACATCTTCAGTGTACGGCAGTGTGTGCTGCTGGTGCAGAGCTGCTCAGCGTGAGGCGATCGTATCTGCCGCTCGTGGCTCGAAATGTCCACGTGCCTAGGCGCCTTATTTCTGATGTGTCATTCCTATCTAGAATATTAATAGCTTCGCTCTATTGTATGATACGCCTCCGTTAGTTACGTATAGGGTGTAATTAGCAGGCTATGTCAGCTATAAGCGGTTTCGTGGAGACGGTTGACCCGTTGTTAGGTAAATAGAACATTTTTGTTGAGGCTAGGTAAAATATTTTAGGGCGAGTCCGGTTGGCTTCAGATAGGTTACGTTTTAGTATGATTTCTTATGATCGTTTAGTAATCGTTTATAACGATTGGTGCACTCAAATGCTTGAAAAATATTTTAAAATACTGTCCAGGTGTGCTGTATAGTTGCAACAGCTATATATAGGACGACTTGAGCGGAACGACTTAACGCGATGCAACTAAAAATTTATTTTCTTCCTATCATCCTATAGTAGCGCTACCTTTTCTGGAAATGTTCATTGAACACTAAAACTTCAGTCGAGCTCCCGCAGATGTGGGTAGATAATTTAATATTTTTCTCCATACGACTTTTTCAACTTCCTTGGAAAATATCTGCTTCTTAGTTTTACTAACAGATACTTAGAGCTGTCAAAATTCAACAGCTTGTAGGCTTTGCAGTCACAGCGGCCTAAGGGTTCAGACCGTTCGTCCATCATGTGAAGGCTTCGAGGGCTTGAAATTCTTTAGTTCAAGCTCTGTACTTTTGCCGATTGGGAAAAGAAAGTTGGCCCCAATTCCCCTCGCTGTTTGAAATAGGCACCGTCTCTACCGAAAGTGACCTTCATTCAGTCTGGGAGCAAACCATACGGTATTTGAAAACCACGTATCAATGTTGTTGGGGCAAAAGGTCCTTATGAACTCTTTAATCGAATCGCCCACGCGAGTCCCAGGAATGTATCAAGGCATGAAGCTGCGCAAACGCAGATTCTGCTTCTGTTGCTTACAAAGAGACGGATCGAATCTCGGCGCTGGCGGTGGCGATTTTCTCTGTTGGGTATAGGAGAAAAATTCCAAGCACAATACCCCACTCTACCCAGGTGTCTGAAATGGGTACCGGTCTCGACCGGGGGAAAGCGTCATGGCGTCCTGGCGTTAGTTATAAGGCATTTGAAAATCCAATGTACAAGGTGATATGTATCAGGCTTGATTGGAAATAAAGCATCCGTAGATGCTTTCATTATTTATTTATTTATGCATTATTTACTATGAATGCAGATTTATGCAGCAATGAGAACTGGTGCATTTATATCCACCAAACATTGCCAGTAACAAAATGATTATTTCGTTGCCAGTAACAAATTGACTAGCTCGAGAAATCCAGCCGAGTAAACACATTCAGACCAGATCGGGTAGCTCGTTTGAGGCAGCCTAGTTAGCATAAGCAACGTAGTCTAGTTGACGTGAGAAACATAGTTATTTAATACGAACAGTACAGGCTAGTAATGATAATAATGATCAAACAAATTTTTCCTTTTTTTTCAAGAAATAAACGCACGTTGCGTCTTGGTCGTATATTATTTTGACTGAAACCCAGTGTTGGCTGCAACACAACCCTGCCTGCGTACAGTGAGCAGCACAAGTATACACCCAGTGTAGGCTGCAACACAAACCTGCCTGCGTACAGTGAGCAGCACAAGTATACACCCAGTGTAGGCTGCAACACAACCCTGCCTGCGTACAGTGAGCAGCACAAGTATACACCCAGTGTAGGCTGCAACACAACCCTGCCTGCGCACAGTGAGCAGCACAAGTATACACCCAGTGTAGGCTGCAACACAACCCTGCCTGCGTACAGTGAGCAGCACAAGTATACACCCAGTGTAGGCTGCAACACAACCCTGCCTGCGTACAGTGAGCAGCACAAGTATACACCCAGTGTAGGCTGCAACACAACCCTGCCTGCGTACAGTGAGCAGCACAAGTATACACCCAGTGTAGGCTGCAACACAACCCTGCCTGCGTACAGTGAGCAGCACAAGTATACACCCAGTGTAGGCTGCAACACAACCCTGCCTGCGTACAGTGAGCAGCACAAGTATACACCCAGTGTAGGCTGCAACACAACCCTGCCTGCGCACAGTGAGCAGCACAAGTATACACCCAGTGTAGGCTGCAACACAACCCTGCCTGCGTACAGTGAGCAGCACAAGTATACACCCAGTGTAGGCTGCAACACAACCCTGCCTGCGCACAGTGAGCAGCACAAGTATACACCCAGTGTAGGCTGCAACACAACCCTGCCTGCGTACAGTGAGCAGCACAAGTATACACCCAGTGTTGGCTGCAACACAACCCTGCCTGCGTACAGTGAGCAGCACAAGTATACACCCAGTGTAGGCTGCAACACAAACCTGCCTGCGTACAGTGAGCAGCACAAGTATACACCCAGTGTAGGCTGCAACACAACCCTGCCTGCGTACAGTGAGCAGCACAAGTATACACCCAGTGTAGGCTGCAACACAACCCTGCCTGCGCACAGTGAGCAGCACAAGTATACACCCAGTGTAGGCTGCAACACAACCCTGCCTGCGTACAGTGAGCAGCACAAGTATACACCCAGTGTAGGCTGCAACACAACCCTGCCTGCGTACAGTGGGCAGCACAAATATATACCCAGTGTAGGCTGCAACACAACCCTGCCTGCGTACAGTGAGCAGCACAAGCACGCACAGGGGGAGTGCGGGGGCGGGCCGTGTACGCCTCTATCTCACGCAACATCAACATCGCCGGCCCGGCCGCCACAGCGCCGGCCCCACAGTCCGCACTCCACACTGGAGTCGTGAGGCACTAGCTCACAATTGCTAGCTTTACTTAACTTACGCTTCGAATTATTTACGAATTTAAGATGATTTTTCTCGCACAGTTCGACTCTAATGTTCTTTCCTTCTCTGGGAGACCGACCCGCGCAGGAATTAGGGCAATGCGCCGAAATGCTGCTCTAGTCGACCGGCGCCGAGTTTCCAGCTTATGACATATTCGTTGATGATTTGGCTTTGCCGGAATGAGTTTGCGTCCACTGTCTGTCGTTAAAAAATCGCTTCTTTTTAAGTATTTCAATTATATCATCATGCACTTTTTTTACCTATTTCCCCTATGAAAGTAGTCAATCCAAGTAACTGAGCAATGCATAGAATACCTGAGCTCCGTCCTAGGCTGTGCTGATGGTTATGTGATAAGCAAGGTTCCTAGGTGGATTGACGCTGCTCTGCGGCAATCCAAGCTGCCTGAGGCAGCAACAATTATGCTCTTCATTTGGGTATATTCTGAGCCAGACCCATCGAAAGCCACAATTGTTATTACGAGTATTTCCCTAACTTCCAGCTAGATTCACTTCAATCGTCATCTGGGGATGAATGTTGTATATTTTTGAAAATTACACGTAAGATTCTCGCTTATGTATTACGCTGTTGTATGCTTAGGAGAGCCTTATGTTCAATTTTTTACGACGAGGAAAGTTCAACATTAGCATTAAATTGACTTGCATACACGAGTGTCTTGGAAAACTCGTCTGCTGTTCTTCTACCAGAGTTAAAACATTCGTTCGCCTGATACGGAGTGCTAGCTCTCATTTATCTTAATACAGGGTGTTTTTTTAAATACGGGACCCGAAAAAAATCTTAAATAATTTTTGAGACAATGAACGGATTTTTGAAAATAAACAGCCAGTAGAACCCTGAGATTTATAGCTTCTATTTGGACTAATTTTTGAAGATGACATTCTTCACGTGGCGTCCACTCGACTGCAAGCAGTACAGGGCGCGTGTTGGCATGCTTCTCATTGCAGCACTTGTGAGGGTGGGACCGATCAATCATGTTTCTGAGATGATGGCATCCTTGAGTTGAGTCAGATCCTTCGGTTTGTCACGATAAACCCTTGCCTTCAGATCTCTTTAGATCGCAGTTCGTCATCTTGGTAGCAGTTTCAGAGCAGGATGAATTTTACTGTGTCCTCTAATTCTTATTTTGACTGTTGTATCATGAATACGTAGGTGACAAATAAAAGATATAGATGTCGCGATTCTATTGCCGTTTTATTTTCAAAAATTCGTTTAGTGTATCAAAAATTATTAAAGATTTTTTCGAGTCCCGTATTTAAAAAACGCCCTGTATTTTATAAATATTTTAAGAGAATTTTTCAATTCTGGTTCATGTTCAATTCGTTTCTCTGCTAGATATGCGAATCTTTCAAATCTATGTAGGTTCTGAGTTGTTTGATCATAGCTAGGGTGTCAATTTTTTAATTCTCTAAGTGGAAGGAAGTTCTTCTACTTAATTCGTTTTACTGGATTTACATAATTCTGAAATTAATGAGATGAGCAAAACTCAGCACTACAAAAACTTTAAAAAATAACACTTTTAAAAGCCCTTCTCTTGTATGGTAGTTTAACAACTTTCGCCAGTTAAAACTCGTCTCCAAGGCATATTATAATTAGGCTGAAAATTCCAAACCTTCGCATCTAAATAGCTCAGTCACCCAATGAATAATAGGTCTAATATTGCAGTGAAGCGTATCATGGTTACCGAAGTTGGTTTCGTTCATTTTGCTCGCCGTGAACTTGGCTGTGTTGGCGCTCGTTTCATTTACCCTTCTGTTGCACAGGCGCAGAGCTTCCTCTGCATCGCTATTTTTTGCTGCATTCGCACACCAAACACGAAGCTGTCTGCGACGCGCAATTGGCAAGTCGTACAAGTTGTCGGGCCAATTGTCCTGTCAACGCCGTACTAGCCTTGCCAGACGTCTCTGTCTGTCTAGATCATGTGCGCGGCTCTTACATCTCGACTCAAAGCTACGGCTTATTTTTTTCTCTTGAGCATTGAAGTTCATGCTGAACAGTTTGGCATGAAAGTATGATGACGTGTAATTTTAAGGGCCACTTTGAAGACGATGTGCGCCTCAAAGTGGCCCATGCGTCTCAAGCCTCATAGTATTGACTGCACGTAAATGTGCGATCACTGCAAACTAAAGTTGTGTAATATTTGCATAACAATGCGATTAGAGCTTGTATCGCATATATCTTGTATCATTTTAGACGACATTAATGCAATTTAAGCATGGGCTACATGGACGTAATATAACCTTATATTCACCGTATGAATTAGTATAAGTATATGCCACACGAATGCAATATTGACTTAAACCACATAAATGTACGGTATCAGGAATGGATGATGGGGTGCACCAAAATTGCCCACGACACTGCCGTGCGGGCTTGACATCTGTCACGTTCAACACTGCCGCCATTATTGGGCTGCTCTCTGTCGTTGGTCTCCATGATAACTCATCGTTTTTTGCGAGTCTTTCATTTGATTGCCTTGATTGCAGGAGAATGGCGAGGCAGGCTTTTGGACCGCTGGTATGCAATCCAGGGCTGGTTAGCACCATCAAACTGTCAACATAAAATTGCCCCCAAGATTGCATAGCCACCGCCGCCGCCGCTTGTTCCTAGCTTAATTTCGTGATCGTCGATCAAAGCTGCTTGAGAAAATGATTAATCGACGCTTCAATTGCTGTCTATACGAGGCCCGGCGTCGTAGTCATCGGCGAAGGTTTGTGTTTAAATTACGACCTCAAGCTACGACTTCTGTTCTCGCCGGAAGGAAAAGCCAGGACAACGATAAGTATTTGAGTGGAAAATATGACTTCCTCTATTTCATGAGAACAAATAGAAGGAATGTCTTCTCAAAACTTGCGTTTGTAGCCGCCGGAAATGCTACTTAGCTCACGACATGAAACATTTTTAAATAACCTTCGGGTAAATGTTTAAACATTATCGGGAGCAGAAATATTTCTTTACTCTCAGGTACACTACATGAGTTTCGTTTCTACACAGAAATTTGCTTGAAGAGTTTCCACCTGCGTTTCGAGACGAATTGTTCTAACTCTCGGTCGAGTGTTGCAATTAAACTGAGAACGAGGTTCATCATTGCTGCCCACACATAGTGTGCAGCGATGGAGAGCACTCCTCCCAGGCCAATATATGGAATGATTGTCTTAATGGAATCACACAGCACCGCCACGATCGTGAAGTCTTGAGTCGGCGGGGCGGTCGGTGCGCATTAACATAAGCAACAAGTTCAGTTTTGCGGGAACCTGTTGTTCTGATGGCTGCAAATGACAGGCTAAGGCACCTCTCGTTGCTCGATTGGTTGCTTTTGAAGTATCAATTAGCCAAGTGCTGAGTGTCTCGCTGGGATCGTGTGTGGGTGCGAGTTTACGAAAGACCTTTTGCTGCTTCAGGTCAGATGTGGCATTTGATTCCTCCTTGCTTCGTCTTGCCTATTGCTACAGGTCACATTTGATTTCTTTTTATATCGTGTTGCTTCTCTCGTTCACATCTTAAAGCCGGATTTCACGGTGCCAAGACTTCGTGTTTTTTTCCGGTAACTTTTGAACTGGTTTAAGTCTTTGCTGCTTGGGGAGTTGGACAAGAAATGTGTTGGGTCAGGGACGTGGGAGGTGGTGTAGGTGAGTTCATTCAATTCCTGCGGTGCACGTGGTCTTCTCACAATATTTAAACAATTTATTTACCACAAGAGATATCCAGGCTTATATTGTTTCTTAAAGCTAGCCCAATTGACACATATAGTACAGCTACTACATATATGTGCTCCTAGTGTACTTTGAGTATAGCTACTTGTGAGCGCGAATAAGTGCAGCGACTTCTAGGGCAATATCGTGTTTAGAAGAGGTCTCAAATACCACGGACGAAACCAAACTCTCATATGAGATTAGATTTTGGATATTTATAGATATAATTAAGGTCTCCCGTTGAACCGACATTTAGGTTCAAGTATGTTTAGTTTACGTAAAGTATGCACATTTTACTCATGTAGCGCGTCAGCAACCAGTGTGAGTACGAACGTTCAAGTACGAGCACGTGTGGAGAAGCAAAATTCCTGAGTTGAATAATTTAAAAGATTCACGATTTGACATCGAATTCTCAACTGAATTAGCGTGCCGGTTTCAAATTTTGTATCGAAAGCCCTTTTGAATCAACATTATCATTTGCTGCGCTTAAAAAAAGGCGATGGAGAGCCAAAAAACATCGTCGTACTTAGTGTACACCGCGCAAGTTAGGATGAGCATTAGTTTAAAGTTTTTTTCGCTCCCCAAAAATATTAGCTTCTTAATTTGTGTCTTCTGTTTTCTATTTTCACTTTCTTCTACTTCTGCCTCACAAGAGTAGCCGACGATTCTTGCCACCGACCTGCACCACGTGCATGTACCGCGTCCGTATGTTCATTTCAGTCATTTGAGAAAACCTCATTGTACACAACTTGGTTGAGCGCTTCATCTTAGTTAATACGCTAAAATGTGATTTTTTTAAATACATTAGCTGCTTTGCCTCAGTAAATTCAATAAAATCTGACTTAGTTGCGCGTAGGGATTGCCTTCTCGTAATACATACATTAAATACGACTTTCTGAGCGCATCGATTACCTCATCATAGTTCGGTGTTGTGCGTTAGGAAGGCCTTCCTTTTGTTGAAATAGAATAAATATTTTCATTTTTATGGACTTTCTTCTCGGTTCACAACGGTAGTTTTTCAGCTCCTATTACTTTCTTCTCCCAATTTTTTTCTTGCTTCGTAAACTTTTATTCAATTTTGCTCTTTTTATGCGCAGGTAATGGGGACACACCTTATGTGTAGATTCCTCATTTCCTTAATTCCATACTTTACGTAACCATTGTGCTTTCTCTTACAAGAACACATTTGTTGCACTTAGGGAGGCAAAAATTAACTATAATCAAATCTACCTGATATTAACACTTCAACTGCGACGTGTGCTTCACTGGGGGAGTTTTCATAATGCTGCTGACCGACCAGTAGTCACAACTTAAATTTCACCAACACTACTTCAAAACTATATGAAGGTACGAGCCAGTTAATGTGTGCTATTTTCAACTTTCCTTGCTACAATTGAATTCAGATTTGAGTTGAAAATTAAACTTCAGTTATAGGGCAGACTCGAAGTGTTGAAACAACAAAATTTGTCGAGCACATGGACCACGAAGTCTCTATGACATATCATTTAAATATAAAGTGGAACTACTGTTTCAAAAGGGAGCCGCGTCTGATCGATGTGCTCTGAAATTAAATCAGAAATAACGACAGACACCAATACAGAATAGTTTTTGTTGAATCTGTTCTTGCATTCTCCCACGTGTGATCTACCTCTTTATTGCATGAATAATTCAACTTTCTTCACTCCACACGTGTTCTGGAAAGGAAAACCTTCCTACGCCTATCACCAGCATGAACTCACGGAACTCAACGTGAAGTCATAACTTAACCTAACCTTAAATATCCTCCCCGTCTCCTTGTTCAAATTCGTTGAAATTCATTCCTTGTTGATATTCATTACTCGAACTTAACATAGCCTTTCAATATTCTTCCCGTCTCCTGGTTGAAATTTGTTGAAATTCATTCCTTGTTGAAATTCATTACTCGAACTTAACATAGCGTTTAAATATCCTCCCCGTCTCCTGGTAAGAGGAGGAATTTTGGCGCACAGCTCTCACGTCAGTCTTGTAGGCAATCGTGGGCTAATTGGGCGGCTAAACTCCGGGTTTTGTGCCTAGTGGGAGTCGCGTCGTGACTCTGCTCCCTCGGCTCCCACTGCACAGTCTGACTGCTGTTCCCCTTGGCTCCCACTGCACGGTCTGGCTGCTGCTCCCCCTGGCTCCCACTGCACGGTCTGGCTGCTGCTCCCCTTGGCTCCCACTGCACGGTCTGGCTGCTGCTCCCCCTGGCTCCCACTGCACGGTCTGGCTGCTGCTCCCCTTGGCTCCCACTGCACGGTCTGGCTGCTGCTCCCCATGGCTCCCACTGCACGGTCTGGCTGCTGCTCCCCGTGGCTCCCACTGCACGGTCTGGCTGCTGCTCCCCATGGCTCCCACTGCACGGTCTGACTGCTGCTCCCCCTGGCTCCCACTACACGGTCTGACTGCTGCTCCCCCTGGCTCCCACTGCACGGTCAGGCTGCTGCTCCCCCTGGCTCCCACAGCACGGTCTGACTGCTGCTCCCCCTGGCTCCCACTGCACGGTCTGACTGCTGCTCCCCCTGGCTCCCACTGCACGGTCTGGCTTCCACATCAAATGAACACCTGGTCCGAGAGAGGCTTTACACTTCCATAAAGCTTTTGAATTGCTTCTGACGTTGAAAATACCGTTAAAAAATTATCGTTGAAATTGATTCGGATGTTCACTAAATTCTTTATCTATTTTAAGATCAATCTGCAGTCAGGCGCAGGATTCGGGCCGTACAGAATGTCAATAAATTCAGTGTTCATCTCTGAGTTCATCTTGAAAATCTTTTGTCGGTTATTTTTCCCAGGACCATTGAAAAAGACAACATTATTTTGGTTGATTGTTTTTCAATGATAAATAATTTTAAGTTTCCACTTGTTGCTTCCCGCTCGTTGTGCTAATGCTGATCGTAAGTCTATATAGCCGATCTCAAAATTGGCCATCCGCAAGCCTTTGAAAAAGAGCCAAGACAAAGCACACGTATGCTTCAAATCACGCGATTTTTTCAACTCGAAATTTAGGTTCAATATTTCGTTCACGGTTAATAATTGAAGTCTCTCGACGTCGCTTATATTACCTTTGATGGAACTGAACGCGTGTTAACTCTAAAGAAAACGGCTGTTATAGCTGTCTGCTACTCAGCTGTTATAGCTGTCTGCGATCCTTAGCTGTTATAGCTGTCTGCTACTTAGCTGTTATAGCTGTCTGCTACTTAACTGTTATAGCTGTCTGCTACTTAGCTGTTATAGCTGTCTGCTACTTAGCTGTTATAGCTGTCTGCTACTTAGCTGTTATAGCTGTCTGCTACTTAACTGTTATAGCTGTTTGTTACTTAACTGTTATAGCTGTCTGCTACTTAGCTGTTATAGCTGTCTGCTACTTAGCTGTTATAGCTGTCTGCTACTCAGCTGTTAAAGCTGTCTGCTACTTAGCTGTTAAAGCTGTCTGCTACTTAGCTGTTATAGCTGTCTGCTATACTTAGAAGTCAACGCCAGAACCAACAATGCCTTGGAGAGCCTTAAGAAACTTTAAAGTTTCTATTAACATGTTATAAAGTTCGAATGAAATATTTGGGCCTGAACATGAAAGGACTAGAATCGAGGTTTGAGGGGGTAACTAGGGTAGAGCACTACAGGCCCAACCAAACCCGTTTAAAAATCGATCTTCATATTGGCTATATTAAGAAGATGAACTTCCGATCACCACCTTGATGGCGCAAGTGGAAGCCGCATCATTCATCACTATTTTTTAAAAATTCAAGTCCAGTAAAATTAACTTATATATATATGAGAGACAGCGTTCAGTTCTCGAAAAATGTTATTTCGATCCCAGTTAGTTGTCAGACACCAGCGGCAGTCCGGCGAGTGCCCCACAGCGGAGATATATCTATAATATTTATAACGCATCGCCGCATGCCTTAGCATTCTTATTTTGACATATAACAAAGTTAATGGAACAGTGAATTTCCTGTAAAAATATTGTGCAAAATTCTGAACAATAATTTTACTACTCTATCTCTAATTCCAATAGGCGCCTGCAGCTATACTTTTATTATATTTTTCCACGTATACGTTCGATTACCCCTACAAGCCTCCAGTACGCCTGTAACTGCGACCTACTTTAGTATCCGTAATTTCTTTTAATTAGTACTTGTCTGATGGAGAGTTATTGGGACCATTGCAGCTGAAGGTTCCCAAGACTTCGAGATCGAAAATCCATTATATTTTCCTGGCTCATGCCCCTTTTCTAATCAACCCAAATGATCTGTTATGTAAAGATGTCCATCTTCACATTTTTCTGTTCTGCTGTCTTCTATTCGTGGGTAGAAATTCTCGCATAAAATAATTACCTGAAAGAGTAGCTCAATGACACGTTATTGAGATGTGAAACACATCAGCCTCTGATGCGGATAATGTTGAGTCTTCTACGACCATTTGTTAAGACTACAATTTTATTCCCCTAGGTAGTTTAGTGATGAATTTCACTGATTTATAATTAATTTATTGATTGTTTTTGAATCAACCAGACCGTGGGGAAACCAAGAAAAAATAAAAGCAGATTTTGCTTATCACAGTATACTCATTTTAATGGCAAGTTGAGCACGCCAACTTATTGTTCGTATCAGCTCACGGTAACACAAAATAATTTCTCTTTAACGTGATTTGTAAGGAAAATTCAATTTAAACTCATCGATTTCCAAGCCTATTGAACGTTCTCCGTTACTTAATCTTGAAAGAGACGCGTATTTTATGGGGGTGAAAAAGTTATTAGGAGAATCTTGATGGGAACTAGCAAGGCGGTGCGCCGCCTCACACACGTGGGAACTGCGGAGGGTTTTAGCGGTTGCCCGTCATCGCGTATAGCTTGTGGCGGGGAGTATATATATGTGCAGTACATAGGATACCCCACCATCTTGGCTGCGAGTTCACGCCTGTCTTGTAACATATCGCCGTATTGACGGCCAATATCCTATGGTACAGACCTATTTCCTCCCTTCTGCCGCCGGGATCGCTTCAACGCCACGCCGGTTTTGGAACCTCCTTTTAATGCGATACGTTTGTTGTCGCAACAGACTCTCTGATGGATCTAAAAACTATTGAACAATAAATTTATTTTGAATTTTTATCGTGTAAAATTGTAAATCAGGCTTGATTGAAATGTACTTAATTTTGTTCAATGATATCTTTGTCATGGAGTGAGTCTTTTCCTTAACTTTTCCCTAATTTCGACGTTCTCGGTTACTACCATAAATAAATTATTTCACTTTTGTTCCATATTTGGTCACATCAGAAGAGCAGATTAACACGCTGTTCGCGATACGACCCACCGGTGGGTCGTGCTCAAGTTTTTCCTGTTGCAAAAGGACCCACCGATGGGTCGTTTGGAAGGTTTTAACAATCTTTCAAAATTAATGGTATGTAATGGACAATGTTAATGTTTGGTATTTATAAAACTGTTAACACCTCTTGACTTTAAATTTGAATTGAATATTAAACTTCAGTTTAACCCATCGCAGCCAACGTGTTAAGCGTATATTACTGTTTTATTTTTAAATAAAATTACATTAATTTAAAGATAACCTTATCATTAGATATCGACATGATTCAGTTGTACTCTCATCATTGAATCGGAAGTCGCAAACAGCTCTAATTCGTTCGGAAGGTCAGCGTTCAAGAGGAAGGCATCGTTGTAGTTCTACACGTGTCAAAATACGAAGATCACCACTTATCATTTTTACTGAAATGAACACTCAAAGATTAAAATTCTATAACTATCACTCTTCAAAAGGCAACGTTTCGTTGTTGCAAAGTTGAAAAGTTTGAAAAGGGAAGGCATCGCAGAGTTTGACACGTGTTAACATACGAAGTATCTTTTAATATTTTTCTGAAATGAACACTCAACTGTTAAAATTCCCTAACTATCAATTTTTAAAAGGCTTTCCAACAAACTCTCTCAATCTTTCGATGTGGCAAAGTGGAAAAGTTGGGAAGGAAGAAGGCATCCTTGAGTTGGCGACAATGAGCACCTGGATTGAGGTGGCGGACAAGCGATCGCAGGTCTGGGCGGACCGCATCTTGCGGAGCGACGCACGTTACGATGTATCAGTGACGCGCCCTAACTCATCCTCGGCCAAAATTAATTCCAAGTACAATTTATGGACGCTTTTGAAGCGGCGGGTAATAGACTCGTCTGCTGGAGGACTGGAGCAACTCGCACACCGGATGCTATCATCCTTAACATCGCCACTGCGCTCGATTTTTTGTGTAATGTGTAGCGAACATTTTCATGTGCCTCTGCTCATGTGCGGGCTGGGGACCTTTGTTATACATTACAAATAGGTTAAGAGGCATTCGTGTTACACATGACCCGAGTTACGTGTGCTGCTACACATGACCAACCAAGTTACGTGTGCTGCTACACATGACCAACCAAGTTACGTGTGCTGCTCCACATGGCCAACCAAGTTACGTGTGCTGCTCCACATGGCCAACCAAGTTACGTGTGCTGCTACACATGGCCAACCAAGTTACGTGTGCTGCTACACATGGCCAACCAAGTTACGTGTGCTGCTCCACATGGCCAACCAAGTTACGTGTGCTGCTACACATGGCAACTAAGTTACGTGTGCTGCTCCACATGGCCAACCAAGTTACGTGTGCTGCTCCACATGGCCAACCAAGTTACGTGTGCTGCTACACATGGCCAACCAAGTTACGTGTGCTGCTCCACATGGCCAACCAAGTTACGTGTGCTGCTCCACATGGCCAACCAAGTTACGTGTGCTGCTCCACATGGCCAACCAAGTTACGTGTGCTGCTACACATGGCAACTAAGTTTTCTCATCACTAATTTCTGTTCACTCCGACTTCATTATCCCTCTCCAGAGACTTTATTTCAAGTATTCCTTTATCTAAATTGGAGTAACAATATCGATAGTATAGTATTTCATTACTAATTATATTGTAAATATTAAATTTTTATATTTTAATGCTTCACAAAACGTAGGGGTGTAGTGAAAAAATGTAAAATAATATGTTAATACATTTTCTTTTGGTATCCCGCATGCAGCATTCGTGATAATTACAATTACATTATTAATTAACGCAGTGTATATTCTTAGCGGTCAAATATTTCAGGCTCGCGTTTATCAATTACTATTGGGAATTTTGTTATTTTCTCGCAAATTAACTCGTTCACGCTTTCTTTTATCGCCATCGCCATGTGAGCTCACTCACTGATGAGGAATTGCTTTGAGGCGTACTAACATCAAGTCAAACCTCGTAAAGTTTGGTGTCATGAATTTCCTTCCACCCAAATTTTTAATGTTGAGCATTAGTCGGGAAATTACATGATTTACATAGCAGACTTGACGTCCACACGGATGAAGCTCAAAAATGCGTCCCTAAGAGTTAAGACGGAGAAAGCTTAAAAAAATCTCCACAAAATCAACACGGAAAAGCTCAAAAAAGTGTCCCCAAACATCAACACGGAGAAAGCTTAAAAATGTCTCCCCAAATATCAACACGGAGAAAGCTTGAAAAAAGCGTCCCAGGAGTGCGAACTGATGGGGAATCATTGATGCGGAAAAGGAGGATATCCAGCTGAGTGCCTGCGTCCGACCACCACACGGGACCATACAGTGTGACTTGTTGCACTTAATTAGAGCGGCTCATGCGCAGCTCGCTGTCCGTATCCCGCACCCATCATCTCCGCCAAAACGTTACGTGACACCGCAATCTCCGTGACGCTCATTTGCATGCGCTCGGCGTTCACTCGAGCTCCAGCTGAACGCAGGGCTGCGCTCGTTCTGCTGCGCTCATTTCCCTGTCCTGGATTGTCGGCAGTTGCATCGAGAACTTCGCAATGCGGCCATCTGCGCTGAAAAGATCAGCTGCCATGACCAGACCTCTTGCCACCACGAGACCACTTGCCACCACGAGACCACTTGCCACCACGAGACCACTTGCCAGAACGAGACCACTTGCCACCACGAGACCCCTTGCCACCACGAGACCCCTTGCCACCACGAGACCCCTTGCCACCACGAGACCCCTTGCCACCACGAGACCACTTGCCACCACGAGACCACTTGCCACGACGAGATCACTTGCCACCACGAGATCACTCTTGCCACGACGAGACCACTTGCCACCACGAGACCCCTACCACCACGGTACCACCCGGGACAACGAGGCGCGCAGTTTCCTACCGACTATCCCTGCACGCTGTGCGTTGATCACGGGATCTACGAGCCGTGTGCGCCATCCGTCATGCTGTGTGTGTGCGCTCGTACATCTAACCTGTCTCAAGTGCCTCTGATCTACAGCATATCTCGTATGAGAACACGCGCACTAAATTGTGCCTAATTTTGAGGTGCTTCCTGTGGCAGACGCTCCATCACAGAGCTTCCTCCCTCCATACGAAAGCGCTTCGGTGTTCATTGAGAATCACGATGAGGAATAAGGTCAATTACGCCTTGCTTAATTTCAGTTCAGGTTCTTCATTGCGGCCAGGATTGCAAGGGTTGGCGTGTGTTCACTGGGCCTATAGCTTCTTTGCGTTACGTTCTGCTCAAATTATTCAATTCTTATCTTGCTCATAACGGTTGCACGGTCAGTGCGGTCGGTTAGGTTAAGGTGTGAGTAGCTGAGTTGGAAATTGACGTTGCTGCTCGAATTTGCTTCTATCATTTCTATGAAATTGAAACTGGACCATAATATTCCAAGTTGTACTCTAAAGCCTTTATCTAAGAAGGTAGTGAAATAATAAAGTTACGCACATACAGCCCGGGAAGTTACGCAACAATTCACCGCGACACACGTATGCATCACCGCGTAGTCAACATGTACACACTACCAAGCCTGAGGCCCTGAACTTAGCTGCTAAACCACACGAAGTCAATTTCAAATAAATCAAGGCCGGGCTTTTTCTTTTTCAATAGCTAACCGTCAAGTTTAACCACGGTCGGTTTTCATTTTTAGTTTGTGACGCATTTTGGTAAATGTTGAGGATTAACCGGGAATCGATTTTGCACTTTTCGAATCCTAAACATAGTGAATTAGATCGAAATAAACAAGTTTTCTTCTATGCACTTTCCGTCGTAAATGAGTATTTTACGAATTATAGCGGTAGGTTTAGTTTCGTCTTTGATGACGAATGCGCTCGGATAAACAGCTACTCATTGATTTTCGAATTTTTGTTGCTTGAATCATATTAATAACATCGTAATAAACTACTTTTCTTCTATACACTTTTTTCTTCAAATGAATATTTTACGAGTTAGCGTGGTAGGTTTAGTTTCGTCTTAGATAACTACCATGGCCGGAAGCGAGACTCTATTGCAGTGTTGCCATTCGCCGGGCTCGATGAATTACTTCCCGATTCAAACACTTGAGTTGCGGTAACTAATTCACCGCTATAACTGGTAAAATACTTATTTACGACGGAAAGTGCATAGAAGAAAACTTGATTATTTCGATATAACTAACTATGTTTAGGCACCGAAAAATCCAATATCGATTCCCGGTTAATCCTCAACATTTACCCGCATTTTTTACATGTACTATTGGCATAGTATTGTGAATTAGTTACAAGGGTATGGTGACAGATTCAGAAATTATCAAAAAACGGTACAGCGTTCTGGACGGGTTAAGTCGACGCGCTGTTCAGCAAATCACCATGGCCTAAGTAACCTGAGTATATTTCTTCAGTCAGAAATTACTAACAACGGCACTGGACACCGAGGAATTGCATAGTTCATTGATGCTCGATGCCATTGTCGTCAGTAATTCCTGACAGGTTATATTTCCTTAAACACTGTGCCGTCAGCGTATTTGTACTCGTATTACAGTTATCACAACCGCCCTCGTTCGACTGGCACTGGCATCATGTTGTCACCGACATCAAAGTGAGGCAGAAACTGCCCCTCGACAGTGAACTTCTAAGAAAAGATTACGGAAGGAATTTTATAAAAAATTACGATAGATTAGGGATATTTTCGAAAGAGGACCCTACGATCATCTGGGCGTTGCAGGGTTAACTTACCACGTCTCGTCGTAATTAGTAGAAAGTAAGCTCAATGATTGATTTTGTTCTGTTTGAATGTCGTTTATTTATCTATTTTAATGCCATATACATGTGTGATACGTGTTCGGATTGGTGCGAGAGGTGATGCGCACACTTTCTGCTTGCACAGTTTAACACATCGACTGTGGCAGGTGAAACTGAAGTTTAATATTGAGTTCAATTTTAGAGTCAATTGTAGTAAGCAATGTTGAAAATACTTAATATTAGCTGGATCATGCTTTCATTCAATTTTGATTGGGCATTGTTTTAATTGAGTTTGTTACTACTGGTTGGTTATCAGCAGAATGAAAACTCCCTCGGTGATCACATATGGCTCACGTCGCAGTTAAAGTGTTAAGCTTAATTCGATTACTGGAGTCCGTTTCTTGCCTTACAGTGACGTCCTGCGGCACGGGTGGAATTTTCAAGCATTTAACGTTATCGTACCGTCACACGCGGTGGTAAAGGTTTACCTGTCTGTCTATTTCGATACCCTACGAACTAATTTTCTTATAACTGAAATTCACGAAATTGACCATTTTTCTAATTAAACTTGAGGATTTGGGCGAGAAAATACAGTACGCAGAGTTGTCAAGTTGGCTAGAGAACTTTTACTGCCGGTTGTATTACAATGAAATTGTAAAATATTAGAAAATCTGGCCCCAGGTGTGCTGCCGCAGGAAAAATATGTATATAAGGTTTGCAAATTGAGGAAGCACTTCAAAACTTTTCCGTAACGTCATGGTTATATATAAGTCTCAAGCATCCTTCAGAGTAACATTCTTACGTAAGAACATTCCAAGTCTCATAACATTCCAAGTGTGATAACATTCAAAGTCTAAAGCATCTTCCTGCAAAACATTCTTATGTAATCATCAGTCACTCGTCGGTACCGTAAAAACAAGAAAATGTTTCCTTTTGTGAGTAATATTTGCCAAATAGCAGCTGTTTTCTTTAGAATTGAGAAATGACATGGAATAATATAACATTAGTAAATCTTTTATTCAGCTTCAACAGGAAGAAAAGTCATGTTCGACGTTATGGGAGTGTAAAGACGCCGCGAGTTCGGAGACGCTTGCTTCTGCCAGCATGAAATAAAAAGTGCCTGTTCTATGTGTTTCAGTTATTTGTTTTAACATAGGAAGGATTTATTGTTTTTCCTACTTCCAAAGTATTTCTCGAGCAAGACTAGTACTCAGAAGCAATGGGCAGTGAGAAAAAGGATGAATCAGCCTCAATCATGCGCGGGAAACCGATTTGAATTAAATACTTTTGCATAAACTAAAATTTAGCGTTAATTTAACGTGTTTCTGCATCTAAGATTGACGTTCATCAAACTCGTGCGCGATCCTGAAGTTGAAATTAGTTTTTATTGTAACGTAATTAGATTGATCACATTGAATACATACACAGATCCGTGACTGGCTCACGGTAACACCGCTCACGGTATAAAGATTCCAATCCGCTTCTGAATTTTTATTTGATTAAGATCGATACATTCATTATTCATGATATTTTCAGCATATCATTCGCTGAGTACCAAAGAAACAATGATAACAAATAACCAAGATGTGTTTCTGAGCATTGTCTTGGAAAATACGAATTATTCACCAGGGCTGCGTTGAATTTCTGCCATTAACACTATTCACCCCACAAGTTGAAGAACATTCAGGTCGAGGGGTTGAGTTTGAAACCTTCTATTGAACAGAAATTCAATTTCCATCGTGGGCAACACTGCAATTAGCATGTCCTGATTCTTCGATATCCTGAAACCCTCAGCACAGCGAACTTTCGTGCGAGCGAACGAGGCGTAGATTTCGCCGCTCAAGTAGGTTACGGCGCGCAGCTCTCCCCCTGCGCTGAAGCAGAGTGTGCCATGCTGGTACAGTTTTAATAAAGACGATTTAATGCGCTGGTGAACCTTTAATTCCTGAAATTGGCTGCCGTAGCATAATTTATACGCGGTCCCGTGCGTTGGAAGCAACGTTTTCTCCTCGTGATCAAGACTCATCAGATGCGCCTGCGCATAGCTGCCGGCCCTACAGCCTGCTACATCACCACGGCTGTGACGAGTTTCTTCTCGTTTCACTCACGTATGAGACGAGACGATTTATGACCCTTTTGTAGTCAATCACTAAATGATTCAAACAAATTGATGGTCATAAGTTGAAGCGCAGCTAAGTGTATTGCAAGAAAAACGTTCGAATCAACCAGCATTTTTCTCTGGAAGCCGCAATTGAGTTTGTGATATTAATAACAAGCGGTTGTGTGTAGTTTATCATACGAATTGAGGCCTGGAGCAGGCCACTTTCATTTATGTGGACTTTTAAACTGTTTCTCAGGTGCTCAAAAATATGTGAGAACAATGGAGTCTTGGAATTGCCAGTCGCGTGATCACGGCAGCGTCTTTACATGCCTAGGCTTACTCGTCTCCACACACTTCTGTCTGGTCTCTAAACGCGCTTCTTGTTGGTCTTAACGCACTTTCTTCTGGTCTCTTCACACCCTCCTTGTAAGTCTTCCTCTGCCATGGTCTTCCTGCACTCTTGCAGGCCTTAACTCACTTTTTCTGGTATTGACACGCTTCTTGTAGCTTTTGCTGCAATTCTTGCAGGTGTAAACGCACTTCGAAGTTTTTACGCACTTTTTGTATATCTTCAATGCACTTCTTGCAGGTCTTGCCACGCTACTTCGAAGTCTTGACTCACATATCATTGCATGAGAGTAGTACAAAACTTTCTCCCTTGATATCATGGGTTCTTTGCAATGCAGTCAAGCTGCACGGTATATATATATATATATATATATATATATAGTTGCGTGCAAGCTATTTAGAGTAGCTGATTAATGCCTCGAATATTTCCGTGGGTTTCAAAATTCACCTGACGGTGACGATGCCATATTTTTCGTGAAATACGCTATTATTATTATGTTCAGGCTTGCTACTCACATATTCTCGCAATTGGGAACCATCAACTGACTAAAATGACAGCACTTCATGATACGAGGAACGATTTTCAAAACACTGGAAAAAGGACAAACGTGAAGCCCGAAACGTTTGTAGGACGTGACACGTCCTACTCTTTACCCTCGAGACGAAATGGGTGCGGGCGTAATGCATAGCTGCACACCGGGTATGCATGCGATCGCGTCGTAAATCATTTCCAGGAGACGTGATCCCTTGCGAGTGTAACGCCACCTGCAGCACACCTGTCACGACCGCGTCCAATTGACTTCAGCGCTCGCTTCTCATTCGATTTCTGAACCAAGCTGCAGGTGTGCAAAATTCAGTAGTGTGTTTGAGGAGCGTCACCTTGGCGGTGTAGATGATATGTAAACTTGGCGTACGTGTTTGGTATTTGGGAGCTCTTAAACAAGCTTGGCTTTTGGCAGCCTAAAGCTTTTCAACGTCGTGGTTGTGTACCTGCGCGAATTTCTAGTATTTTTTTTTCATGATGCATGTTCTGCTTTTGGATGTGTACTCTTCTACATAGAAGAGTACACGTCCAAAGAGTAGAGTACACATGCGTGCTCTTCTACTCTTATGTGCGTAGTCTCCGCTGTTCTTTAATCTATCTTGCATTCGGTATCTGAATTCTTTCAGTAGTTTTATTTCGTCAGCATTGTTATATGAGCGTGTGTTCTCAAGTGGGCAGGAAGTGAATGCTCTCAAGCTTATCGCGATAAAAAGAAAATGTTTGTATAACACTGTTTACGATGTGATGCGTTTCTCGCGATGTGCGTTTTATGTGCACATTAAGATTTAAGAAATCGAAGATATACCTGAAAAAATGTGCTCTATTTACAAGAAAGTTCTAGACCTTTGCAGTTGAATTTCGTAAAATAAATTTTGAATGCCCAAAAAGTGCATTGGAGTTTTTGACAATTGTATTAATATTTCCTGTACTTGTAATCGAATCTATTCAGGTGTTGAAAAACGTTATGATACTCAACATATACATATATTTTACTTTAGTACTAGTTATACACTTGTTACTGATGATAGTGATATTGATGTTGTTGTAGTGGAAATATTATTGTAACTAGTCCACTCCCCTTTATTTGAAATAAGAAAGAAGGCGAAATGAAAGAAAGGTCGTAAGAAATAAAAAAATTCCATCTCTTGAGAGTTGATGAGGCCGAGTGCACACGGCCCATCAAAAATGTATGATAATGTTCGACAAATCACATGACGCACGTTCCTATTTCCTAAGAACTCACGTGATATTCATTCCTACTCGAATCTGATGGATTAATGCACTGGAAATTGTGGAGTTGATGAAGCTCGTATCACAGATACGCTTATCACACACTGCAGGCTGGCTTCGGACAGACGGAGAGACAGACTGATGATCTTATTATAATATAGATTCAATATTAAATTATCATCAAAGTACATTTTCTTTAATATTATTATTTTGTAATACATATATCAAGCATATGTATCATTATTTATATTTTAACAAAAACATTTTCTCCTTACTTGCCTCAGGCGGATACTATTATTGTATAATCTATGGGAATGAGCGCTCCCTGGGGAAAATGTGAGGTCCCGACCTGAAGGCGAGGAAGATTTTCCACTATGTAGTTGAAATATAAATATTTTTTGACTTATTATGACATTTTTTAGGTTCACTGCTCTCCTGTTTTTCAGCACCTACTACTATTTCCTTCTTCAATTTTTTTCTAGTTTCAAAAACATCTTTCTCAGCTCAATATTTCTATGCTCATGGGATACTGTGTGGAAACATACCTTGTGCATATATTCTGAGTTCCCTTAACTCTGTGATAAAAGAGGCCTTTATTTTTTCCTTCTTTGGAACACCTTTACAGTGGTGGGAAAGGCTTGAACTAACTTATTAACATCTGCCACTGTACACCATGCATATACACGTTAACACACCATATGAATATTTACGATTCATTCTTCATTTTGAATTGTTACTAAGATATTTTTGAAAAATTTTCATGCTTGATATACAAATTTGATTCAAGAATTCATATTTGAGTATTGGAATAGATTGAGTAGTTTTGAATATTCATATAAGGGTATTTGAAAGTCAATGTATGATAGGGGGCAGGTTCATAAAGCCAGAGCGTCAGCAAATTAATTTCCGTGTTTCAATTTTGATAAAAGCCCGTGGGTTGTGTCCAAGTTAAGGTGAAGGCAATTCCATTTCATTTGAAGAAAATTCCAGCGCAGAAATTTGATTAAGCTTTTCTGAAAAAATTCGACTGCAGTTTTCGGAAATTTAACTGCACGTCTCAGAAACGCATCTGCAATTGTATAGTTCCAAATGCAAGTGTTTTAAATTGGCTTATACATGGTTTAGATTTATATACTTTTCCGTTCTGCTTTCTCGTAAGTGTTAAGGTTTGTAAGGGCTTGTACATTACAGCCAGTATATCGACAGTGACTGGATGTCACGCTCTGATATAACTACGTACAAAACGACACCTTTTCACTGTACTCTGCAGTCAATGGGGGTAAAATTGCACATCCACATTTTCCTTGAAATTTAACTGCAAAAGCAAACAAGCCAAGGGTTTCCCAGGAAATGTGAATGGGAGCAAATAATGGCCCATTATACCGCACAGATGCCGCATTGTTTAGCCGTACTTATTTGACTTTGACGCACTGACAGTAGATTAACTGATGGATATCGCCATTCGAGTTAACAAACGGATGACATTTGTAGCAAATGCTGGTACGGTGGATCTGTAAGCGTAGAGCGTATCGTGGATACCGAGTTTTTAGATTTTTTTGAGTAATTGCTAAACGTTTCGCCCAAATATTCCCCCTCCCCTTGAAGCATGTTTCTTTCGTTACGATTGCGAGATGCAGTTTATTTTTCACATAATATGTCTGCCGTTGTATCTTTTATTCCATTCAGGCCGGATTGCTGCTTGAATGCCACTTCATGAAACTACTAAACATGTAAAACCCTAAATAACAATTGTTTGTGACAATATTTTTTACTAATAAGGGTTTTGAAACGTCGCTGTATTCAATTTTTAGAATCTGGTTATGAGACGAAGCAAAATTATTTTATTATTTTACTAATGAGAAGTATTTTGCACAATCACTCATCTAATTTTTTGTCTTCACTATGTTCGGTGTCACGACTATCTTAAAATCTTCTCACTCCTGATAAATTTGTCTCATTTTGGTCATCTTTGTCTTTCTTCTATTTGGAAATAAGAATGCTGAATTTTATTGCCTCTTCTGTTGTGATGAGGCATTTTGTTTTCTCTTCAATTGAGCTTAGGCATTTTATTTTCACATCAATTATGCTCAAGTATTTTTTACTTCTGTTCTACTTAAGCACTTTAGCTTCCTTTTAATTCCATACTGACATTATGCGAGGAAGGTACGATACCTTTTGCCTTAGTAAAGTTACGATTAAAAACCTCACTAAAACCTTCTGCTCAATTCAACACAAGCGCGAGCAACAAATTCCTGCCAACCGAGTACAATATCAACACGTACGCGCAACAAATTCCTGCCAACCGAGTACAATATCAACACGTGCGCACAACAAATTCCTGCCGACCGAGTACAATATCAACACGTGCGCGCACCAAATTCCTGCCAACCGAGTACAATATCAACACGTGCGCGCAAAAATTTCCTGCCAACCGAGTACAATATCAACACGTGCGCGCACCAAATTCCTGCCAACCGAGTACAATATCAACACGTGCGCGCACCAAATTCCTGCCAACCGAGTACAATATCAACACGTGCGCGCACCAAATTCCTGCCAACCGAGTACAATATCAACACGTGCGCGCAACAATTTCCTGCCAACCGAGTACAATATCAACACATGCACGCAACAAATTCCTGCCAACCGAGTACAATATCAACACGAGCACGTAACAAATTCCTGTGAACCAAGTACAATATCAGCACGTCAAGTTGTAGCATGCGATCCTTCCCCTTCCGCCCCTCCCTCATTAGATGATCGAGGACTCCCCTCGAGGTGGTGCGGTGCGCTCTCGAGGCGGTCCTATTGTGGAGACGAAAGCCGCCCTCTCGTCTGGCTCGTGCCTTTGTTGTGGGACAGCAGGTGCGGTGACGCTAATCTCCCTTTGACATCCAATTGACCTCCAATTCACTTTGAATTTGAATCAGATGTTACCACCAATGAAGCGGGGGCTGCACCGGAGCTGCTGCCCACAAAATGGCAAGTTGTGTTTGTGTACGAGTTGGTATTGGCTTCCTGTGTTTTTGGTTGAAATCTTGGGTGGGGTTTGATGTGAATTTTGGATGGGGTTTGATGTGAATTTTGTACGGGGTTTGATGTGAATTTTGTATGGGGTTTGATGTGAATTTTGGATGGGGTTTGATGTGAATTTTGGATGGGGTTTGATGTGAATTTTGTATGGGGTTTGATGTGAATTTTGTATAGGGTTTGATGTGAATTTTGTACGGGGTTTGATGTGAATTTTGTATGGGGTTTGATGTGAATTTAGGATGGGGTTTGATGTGAATTTTGGATAGGGTTTGATGTGAATTTTGTATTGGGTTTGATGTGAATTTTGTACGGGGTTTGATGTGAATTTTGTATGGGGTTTGATGTGAATTTTGTACGGGGCTTGATTTGATGTGAATTTTGGATGGGGTTTGATGTGAATTTTGTATGGGGTTTGATGTGAATTTCGGATGGGGTTTGATGTGAATTTTGGATGGGGTTTGATGTGAATTTTGGATGGGGTTTGATGTGAATTTTGTATGGGGTTTGATGTGAATTTTGTACGGGTTTTGATGTGAATTTTGTATGGGGTTTGATGTGAATTTTGGATGGGGTTTGATGTGAATTTTGGATGGGGTTTGATGTGAATTTTGGATGGGGTTTGATGTGAATTTTGTACGGGGTTTGATGTGAATTTTGTATGGGGTTTGATGTGAATTTTTGATGGGGTTTGATGTGAATTTTGGATGGGGTTTGATGTGAATTTTGTATGGGGTTTGATGTGAATTTTGTATGGGGTTTGATGTGAATTTTGTACGGGGTTTGATGTGAATTTTGTATGGGGTTTGATGTGAATTTAGGATGGGGTTTGGTGTGAATTTTGGATAGGGTTTGATGTGAATTTTGTATGGGGTTTGATGTGAATTTTGTACGGGGTTTGATGTGAGTTTTGTATGGGGTTTGATGTGAATTTTGTACGGGGTTTGATGTGAATTTTGTATGGGGTTTGATGTAAATTTTGGATGGGGTTTGATGTGAATTTTGTATGGGGTTTGATGTGAATTTTGGATGGGGTTTGATGTGAATTTTGGATGGGGTTTGATGTGAATTTTGGATGGGGTTTGATGTGAATTTTGTATGGGGTTTGATGTGAATTTTGTACCGGGTTTGATGTGAATTTTGTATGGGGTTTGATGTGAATTTTGGATGGGGTTTGATGTGAATTTTGGATGGGGTTTGATGTGAATTTTGGATGGGGTTTGATGTGAATTTTGGATGGGGTTTGATGTGAATTTTGGATGGGGTTCGATGTGAATTTTGTACGGGGTTTGATGTGAATTTTGTATGGTGTTTGATGTGAATTTAGGATGGGGCTTAATGTGAATTTTGGATGGGGTTTGATGGGAATTTTGGATGGGGTTTGATGTGAATTAATTTGTGAAGTGAGGAAGTATGGTAGGGGAAATTTTTCAGGGGGACCTGCGGCTTTAGTGAAAGTTGAATATCAATTTAATGGAAATGGAGGCAGTTCTAACTCTCGGCTTATGGAGAGGAAGATTAGCCAATAATTTGGCTGTAGCCTCATTTCATTACATGGTTTTCTATTTCAACTAAAGCAAAAACATTTTCTTTAAATTGTCAAGAAACTAGAATGTCCAATCGAAGATCTTCACCGTTGCAGCTAACGTCACTTTGATGTGACTACTCCGCACACTGCTGCTTGATGGATGAAACTCGGGTTGAGATTTTCACTCAGATTTGAGGACATGAAAAATATGGCACTTTTTAGTCTCAGTGAAATATTAACTGTGAGTTTTTGATAACTTTTGATATTTCTCCCAGTCAAGACTACCCCAGTCTCATTGACGAACGCATTTGATAGTCTAATTCACGATGAGACACTCCGCCCTCACCGCCCCTTGGGTTGGTGTTCAGTGATGAACTGCAGAGTGAGAAAGACTGCTACGCTCCCTATGAGAGGCGCAGTATTTTTTGAGTAATTGAGTAATTCTTTTATTTTTGACTAATTCTTTCCATTTATGAGTAATTCTCTCATTTTTCGAGTAATTCTTTTACTTTTTGAGTAATTCTTTTACTTCTTCGAGTAATTATTTGACTTTTTGCGTAATTCTTGTACTTCTTTGAAAACGTATTTTACTATTTTGAGAAATTATTTTAATTTCTATATATAAGTGATTCATTTACTTCTAGAATATTTTTTAGTTCTTTGATTAATTCTCTCACTTTTTGAGCAATTCTTAATTCTTACAGTAATTCTTAATTCGTTTGAAGCTATACTTCCAGTTTTTAAGTAATTCTTTTGCTTTTTGAGTAATTATTTCCCTCTTTGAATAAATGATTACTTTTACGCTCCCAAAATTTTTAACAAATCTTCAATACAAGCGTAATGAACATTTGTTAAGCGAAGTATTTCATTGTGGCTCATGCGCGCTGCATGTAACTCGTTACTTCCGCCGCCCACCTGCTGTTGTGATGCACGTAGACTGAAGCAAAAAGCTAGCGTACTGTGGTGCCAGGTGGCGGTGTACTTCATTGGTAGATTTGGTCTTATTGGCGGACTTGATGGAAGATTTGGTCTTGTTGGTAGACTTGGTGGCAGGTCTGCATGGTCATATTACTATAGACTTTGGCTTGTTAGCAGGCTCCAGCTCATTGGTGGACTCAAGCGACATCTTTTCAATAACGATAATTCTGTAGTAGAAAACAGTCCAATCGTGCTCTCTCGGGCTAAAGTGGTGTGCCGTAACTGTGTCTGGTTCTGCTTTCTCCTTTTTATTTTTTACTCAATTCCCCGAATGTCAACAATATTCGCTGACGGTCATCTAATCCAAAAGACGCGTCCTATGTTCAAATACGTCAAGTATTTTAAATACGCGTTCAAATTCGTCAAGTTTTACAACCAAATCAAGTGATAATCGTTTTATGTCTTCAAGTTCTAAATACCACCCTAGAAAAAACACATTGTTTGAAACTAGTTAACTGTCATTCTCGTTGTAAAATTTCAGAATCGAATCAAGTGATAATCACCTCAACGTTCCTTACATTTTAAAAATTCTCCTGAAAAGACACGTAGTGTGTGACAAGTTAACTTTATTCATAACGTAAAATTCGAGAACCAAACGAAGCGATAACGTTGCCCATACCTTGACTACCATCGTAAAATTCGAGAACCAAACGAAGCGATAACGTTGCCCACACCTTGACTACCATCGTAAAATTCGAGAACCAAACGAAGCGATAACGTTGCCCACACCTTGACTACCATCGTAAAATTCGACAACAAAATGAAGCGATGACGTTGCCCATACCTTGACTACCATCCGCTCGCCCTGGGGCAGACGATGACTCGCGGGTCACAGCGCCCAGCCTGCGCTGGTGTGAGGCGTCTGCCTGCCGAGTGCTTCCGGTAGCGCGCGCTGCTCTGGCGTTATGCGCGCGTTTTGAAAAATGTGACAGCTACTTTGGGTGTGTGGTGTGGCGCTTGTGTGGCGGCTGTGTGGCTCTAGTGTGGCGCCACACTGCCTGTTTGGTGGAGGGTGTTTTGGTACCACGCAGGCTGTGTGGCTCAACTCGACGCAGCTACGCAGGCGTCCGATGTTTGGGTGTGGGAATTTGCTGCGATCGCGCGGCGTAATGTTCGAGGGGTGCGAAGGCGGGGTTGTGCGGGGCTTTGTGCTGCAGTCTGCTGGCCTGCGATGTGTGCTGCTGTAGAGCGTACAATGTATTGGACTGCGATACATTCTGCAGTAGTTTGTATAATCTACTGAATAGTGATATTTACTGCAATACATTGCACTATATCTATTAGACTACGATAATATGTACCTGCTTCTGAACATCGTAGTTTTGATGGACATTGATTTGTACAGGGTGCGTAAGGTCTCTGAGGACACCTTACGCAATTTTAGAAAACAGCACACATTGCAGGATTCTCTTGAGTTTTGTCAACATAAACTGACCTCGCCTAAGATCGTATGATTTGTATCCGAAATCTTGATGAACAACATTCCTTATTGTTCTATCAGACACTTGAATATCTTTGGCAAGATGTCGCATTGACTTCTCAGAATTTTCGTCGATCATGCCACGCATTCTTCTGACAAACTCAAGTGTTCTGAGTGAGCCAGAGCGTTGACAATGCTGTTTTCTCTTGCTTGGGGCCAATTCATTTCTTTTGTTTTCATTCAGCTCCTTTCTAACTTTGCAAACGAAAGATCTGCTGTCCTTAAGAAATTTTGCATTTTCTAAATTGCTGTGTTTCGCTTTTATAGACACTATTGCAGCGTGTCTTTTCCCTTCATTATAGTATAGTACCTGCCATGGGATCTTCTGATATTAAAAATACATTAATTAGTATCGGGTGTGTGTGCCGTATGTGTGTGTTGTGTGTCTGTGTTGTGCGAGAGTGTGTGTGTCGTGTGCATGTTGTGTGCGTGTGTTGTGTATGTTCATGCTATGATGTGCTGTGAAAAATTTCATCATTTTTGTTCAGTAAACTGAGTCACCATTTAACAGTTTTTATGATTTTATGAACGGTTTAGTTGTTTGAATTATTTTACTGTTCCCTTTAACATGGTTTTGATCAGCTATGCCTCAATTTTATACACTTAAGACGTTCATCAATAAAATCTCGAAAATAAGTTAGGCGCCATATAAACTTTGCCCTTAAATTAAGGTACCCATTTTTTAGTGTAATAATTTGGTAATATAAATTGATATATGCTTACTATACTAACTCGTAAAATAATATTGCGAAATAATCAAGAGTGAAAGAATCAAGAGTTGCCCAACAAAATTAATTTTGAATTCTAAATTTCACTGACTCTACAAATGATGCATTTACGATACGGAGGTAAATCCGCTTCTTTAACTATAATCTGAAAACTATATCTGAAAATACCAAAAAGATATACCACGCAGCTCAGCATGGAATGCCGTTCATTCTAACATGCGTGATGATGTATGTAGGAGAGCACCATGGAATAGCGTGAAGAACATCACCTAAGGTATGGCAGCAGTGCGATGCAGCTGTAACTGAAGCAGGTGTACGAGAGAATAATGCACAAAACGTTCAAAAGTTCAGTGCTTTAGTTGAAGTCACCGTCGCTCTGTACCAGTCACTCCGCTGTATTGAGTACTTCATGGAAAGCGTCTAACATATCACTTGAGCAATAAATTATTCCATTCTTCTACTTTCCGTGCAATTATCCAGTGTAGAACTTCAGGACAGTTATCCCTTAACGCGCTCTCACCCCCACCATCATGTGCTCACGTCACCAGAAGTACAATTAGTTTGCGAAACGTCGTCGTGAAAACTCCTTTTTTGGTGAACCGCTGCCCAATAATTTTATCGTGATCGTCCCTCCTGAACATCACTTCTTTCCTGTGTCACATTGGAATTACACGGCAGTTCCTGCATCGATGATAAGGGTTCAAGTGTATCAGTAACGCTCCTGTAAATTACACATCCGAGCTTTCATCGGTTTCCGTCGGACAGCAGCGCAACCGGTCGTGCGGCCGGCGCACGTCTCGTTGTAACCGCACCAACTCTGGTGTTGTACCCGCACCAACTCTGGTGTTGTACCCGCACCAACTCTGGTGTTGTACCCGCACCAACTCTGGTGTTGTACCCGCACCAACTCTGGTGTTGTACCCGCACCAACTCTGGTGTTGTACCCGCACCAACTCTGATGTAACCGCACCAACTCTGGTGTTGTACCCGCACCAACTCTGGTGTTGTTCCCGCACCAACTCTGGTGTTGTACCCGCACCAACTCTGGTGTTGTACCCGCACCAACTCTGATGTAACCGCACCAACTCTGGTGTTGTACCCGCACCAACTCTGGTGTTGTACCCGCACCAACTCTGGTGTTGTACCCGCACCAACTCTGGTGTTGTACCCGCACCAACTCTGGTGTTGTTCCCGCACCAACTCTGGTGTTGTACCCGCACCAACTCTGGTGTTGTACCCGCACCAACTCTGGTGTTGTACCCGCACCAACTCTGGTGTTGTACCCGCACCAACTCTGGTGTTGTACCCGCACCAACTCTGGTGTTGTACCCGCACCAACTCTGGTGTTGTACCCGCACCAACTCTGGTGTTGTACCCGCACCAACTCTGGTGTTGTACCCGCACCAACTCTGGTGTTGTTCCCGCACCAACTCTGGTGTTGTAACCGCACCAACTCTGGTGTTGTACCCGCACCAACTCTGGTGTTGTACCCGCACCAACCCTGGTGTTGTACCCGCACCAACTCTGGTGTTGTACCCGCACCAACTCTGGTGTTGTACCCGCACCAACTCTGGTGTTGTACCCGCACCAACTCTGGTGTTGTACCCGCACCAACTCTGGTGTTGTACCCGCACCAACTCTGGTGTTGTACCCGCACCAACTCTGATGTAACCGCACCAACTCTGGTGTTGTACCCGCACCAACTCTGGTGTACCCGCATCAACTCTGGTGTTGTACCCGCACCAACTCTGATGTAACCGCACCAACTCTGGTGTTGTACCCGCACCAACTCTGGTGTTGTAACCGCACCAACTCTGGTGTTGTAACAGCACCAACTCTGGTGTTGTACCCGCACCAACTCTGATGTAACCGCACCAACTCTGGTGTTGTACCCGCACCAACTCTGGTGTTGTAAACGCACCAACTCTGGTATTGTAGCCGCACCAACTCTGGTGTTGTAAACGCACCAACTCTGGTGTTGTAGCCGCACCAACTCTGGTGTTGTTCCCGCACCAATTCTGAGGGCGTTATAACCGCACAAACTCTAGAGGTGAACGATGTTCTTGTTGCTTCTCCCCGGGCCTGCTATCTACCCCTTATATCTTAACCATAAAAATTTATTTACTCTCTCTTCTGTTATTACGACTAGTGCACACGTGCTGGTCGGCATTAATCTGAAGAATTTCATCCCTTCTTTCTTGAGTTAAATTCGATTGTGCAAGTCGATGCTGTTAGGCATTAGTCTGAAGAATTTCACCCCTTCTTTCTTGAGTTGAATTCTCTCGTGCCACTCGATGTTGTCCAGCGTTATGCCGAAGAATTTCCTCGTTTCTTTCATGTTTTTATCTAGCTTCTCGTTTGCGAGCAGCATTGCTTCGTCTTGCCATTTCGTGTTGTTCATCCGATCGTCTTCGGCGTTTTTCTTGCTGTCGAAGTCTTGCTACTTCTCTCTTGCGGTTGGACACGTTTCTATCCATGGTGGCCTCTTTTGCCGGAATTTTATTCTGAAATGTCTAATATCTCTTCGGAGCTTTTCAAGAAAATTACAATTTCGAAAACAATAACTCCAGTTCTAAAATCTTGGGCTTTATACTAAGTGGTAGCCAGGTTACTGGTCAAACGAATTTAAAACATTTCTTTTTGCATTATCAATTAAAAATATCAAAGCGACATGATGAATTTCAAAAGAGAAAGCTCCATAGAAAATTTCTATTTCTAAAAATAAGCCGATTGCGTATTGTGGATACCATAATCAAGAGGGGGTCACACGGACGAACGCGGCTACTTTTATAACAGCGATTACCTCCCACAGGTCACCTCATAAACTTTTACTGAGAGAATTTTTAATTTTTCTTATTCTGAATTTATTACAAGCCCACATTATTGAATGACTCTAACATCCAATTGTCACTGACTTCACAGTGAGGAAGAAACTGCCATTTGGCTGTAAATTTCGAAAAAAAGCATGTCTGGGTACAGAAGCGAAGCAGAATGAATATGTTAGAGTTATTCGTTGCAGTGCTCTTTGAAATTTAAATGAATGTTAAAGACTCGTCATTCTTTTGTTTTTGTGTGCTTCATTTTCTACTTTCATTTATATTATCACTTCCATGTTTTTACGTTCACTTCCATGTTTTTATGTTCACTTCCATGTTTTTCACAATCATTTCTATATGTTTTTACAATTACTTGTATGTTTTTTAATCTCTTCTGTATTTTTCAACTCACTTCCATACCATTAAAATCACTACCATGTTTTTATAGTCACTTTCATTTTTTTCATCATCGTTTCGATGTTTTATAATTATTTACGTGGTTTTCAAAATGGCTTCCATTGTTTTCAAAATCGCTTCAATGTTTGCGTAATCACTGCCCAAGTTTTCCATAATCACTTCCATATTTTTATAATCACATCCTTGTTTTTTTCCGTTACACTCCATGACACGAATTTTTTTTTCTTAAGTTTTTACATCTAAATATTCTTTTCGTGTTAAGCATTTCCGTTTTTCATAAGCCGTTTGACTTGGATTTCATGCAGCAGCATTAATAGTGCGCGTTCATACCCTATCTATGTATACAGGGCTCGTATGAGTAGGTGATAAAGTTTGCCTTTTGTGTTGCTCTACGTGTGATGAAATAGTTAATTAACTAGTTTTTGTCCTGTCATACTACTAGGAGTACTACGCTTACACGCCCAACATTTATTTTACACTTATACTATGAAAATTTTGGGATTCTGTAAATAAAAGCTCCTGATGACAGCGTTTAATATGTCTTTTGCAAATACCAGCGTGAGATTTTGGGTCAAAACAATTTCTAGATACGTAACAGTTATTTTTTACGCTTTGTTCACATTGGCAGCAGCCCTGATGGCCAGGATATCGCTGGAATGCCCCACATTTGGTGTGTCATTTTTCATCTCTTATTTCGCAACCGCTCTAAACTCGCCAAGCTTGCGGTCTCGCTCAAGTAAGGAGGGGCTGTAAGAAATGTTGCAATGAAGCAAAGTAGCAATTTTGTTCTATAGGAAGAGTTTTCAAGTTCTCGTTCTGGGTAAGTTTATTAACGATTTGCATTGAGATTTGCGCCAGACAGCGGAAGTTCAGCCATTTTAGTGGATATTTTTGTGCACTTTTTGTGTTTTATCGTTGTTTATTTTATATTTGATGTATTTTACGCTTTTGATCAATGGGCTTTTTATTTGTTGTGGTGAATTTTGTTTAGTAAGAAATTCGCCATATTTGTTAAAATTCGGGCGTTTCGACCATCTTTGAATTACAACGTATTTGGAATCAGACTTAGAATTAAAAAGGTAAATATTTATATCATTGGTTATTATTTTTGACGCTATGGAGCTCGAAAAAATGTTGATGCCCAACTCCGTTGTGAATTTTCTTGTAATATTCTTTGTGTCATAAGCATATATGGATTTTTAAATACTAGATTATTCAATAATAACCCGATACAGATTGATGGATACTGAGGACCAAACAGTATACTGGAGACTGATATTGAAAACCAAACAGTATACTGGATACGGATATTGAGAACCAAACAGTATACTGGATACTGATATTGAGATCCAAACAGTATACTAGATACTGATATTGAGATTCAAACAGTATACTAGATACTGATATTGAGATCCAACCAGTATACTAGATACTGATATTGAGATCCAAACAGTATACTAGATACTGATATTGAGATCCAAACAGTATACTAGATACTGATATTGAGATCCAAACAGTATACTAGATACTGATATTGAGATCCAAACAGTATACTAGATACTGGTATTGAGATCCAAACAGTATACTAGATACTGATATTGAGATCCAAACAGTATACTAGATACTGATATTGAGATCCAAACAGTATACTAGATACTGATATTGAGATCCAAACAGTATACTAGATACTGATATTGAGATCCGAACAGTATACTAGATACTGATATTGAGATCCAAACAGTATACTAGATACTGATATTGAGATCCAAACAGTATACTAGATACTGATATTGAGATCCAAACAGTATACTGGATACTGATATTGAGATCCAAACAGTATACTGGATACTGATATTGAGATCCAAACAGTATACTAGATACTGATATTGAGATCCAAACAGTATACTAGATACTGATATTGAGATCCAAACAGTATACTAGATACTGATATTGAGATCCAAACAGTATACTAGATACTGATATTGAGATCCAAACAGTATACTGATATTGAGATCCAAACAGTATACTAGATACTGATATTGAGATCCAAACAGTATACTAGATACTGATATTGAGATCCAAACAGTATACTGGATGCTGATATTGAGATCCAAACAGTATACTGGATACTGATATTGAGATCCAAACAGTATACTGGATACTGATATTGAGATCCAAACAGTATACTGGATGCTGATTCAGATTAAATCATCCCCTTCCGCGATATCCTGGACCTAAGCAAGCATTCACTTGTAACCAATGGCAATTATTATTTAAAAAATCATTATTAATTTGTAACTACTAAAAAATATAATCGTTTTTGCGTTGTACTTCGTGCGAAGTTAGATACATAATGAATTATGTCTCTAGTCACTTCTGTATTTATTACATGGTTCATTTCAGTAAAATCAGTGTATTATCTAAGTATTCAATTTTTATTATTGTGTGTGATTAACATTTTATTCAATATCTCTAAGTTTTTATTTAGGTACTGCTTAATGAAGGGTATAAGATTTATTTCATAAATACTACGTATTATGCTTAAGGCCATCAGATAGTATATAATATATTATAATTAAAATTAAGTATTCTCAATACATTCACAATTGCACGCTTCTTATCAAATGGTGCGCCATTCATTTGTACTAAACCTAATTTATCCTAATAATACCATTTGTGTGTCTATATTTTATATATATTTGTTTAGTGTCCGCTTCTTCCATCTCTCTATCAAGTACATAAGGATGCTTGATGACTCGTATTTGTGCTACGAGTTTCACCAGTGCACAAGTACAAGAATATTATAATCGTTGGTACTATTACTATTAGAATGGTCATATTTGTTAGTCATCCACGTCTGGAAAATATATTATAGAAAAATATCTCATCCCGTCATTTTTGACGAGCTGTGTACACTAGTTTATTACAATAAACGTAATATACTCACTATTTTCGCCATTCCCTATCAAATGGTGCGCCATTCATTTCACTAAAACTAATTCATTGAGTATGTTTTAAATATTCGCTTATATTTGCCCCGCTTCTCTGTGGCAGCTTGAAGCCGGCCCCCAAGGAGGGCCAGACCAAAAGCAACCCGTCGAAGCGGCACCGCGAGCGCCTCAACGGAGAGCTCGACACCATCGCGTCGCTGCTGCCCTTCGAGCAGAACATCCTCAGCAAGCTCGACCGCCTCTCCATCCTGCGGCTGTCCGTGTCCTACCTCAGGACCAAGAGCTGCTTTGCAGGTCAGAATTGCCATCTTATTTTCTACAACTCGGGCTAGTTTGCGTGCAACTCGTTTGCTGTTTTTAACTTATTTTCTACGATTCGAACTCGTTTGCTATTTTCAGCTTATTTTCTTCGACTCGGACTAGTTTGTGTGCAAATCGTTTGCTGTATTTAGCTCATTTTCTACAACTCGAACTCGTTTGCGCGCAACTCGTTCGCTATTTTCAATGCACTTTCTACACTTCGAACTCGTTTACATGGAACTCGTAATTTTTGTCCTACATTCTGGGGAGAATATGACATTCTTTTTCCTTAACATTCAGGTTAAGTTTGACTTCCAGCGATTTTTACCGTGGATTTGAGGCAGGCATTAGTTACATGTGAAAAACACAAGTTTATTTGTGATTTCCGGTAGCACGCACGGTTACTGGCACGTGTGAATTTGATGGTGATATCTTACATCTCTGCTGAAAGTAATTCTCTGACTTAATATCTAAGTTATTTATTGCAATAGATTTTATGTTGAGTGTTTTTCCTTTGTACTAGCGAAGTCCCACCATGTCTGTTAAGTTGTTTGGGCTATACCAAGGGTTCCCAACCTGGGGTGCTCGGAACCCCTGCGGTGCGAAACCATATTCCCAGGAGTGCGAGAACAGTCCAGGCAAAAAGTTGGATACTGGCTATACGTTGGCATTTTTGTTTCAGGGGGTCAGAGGTTCGAATGAAATTTCTTTAGGGGTGCGGGGAGGAATAAAGGTTTTTCAACCACTGGTGTTCGACACACACTGTGAGTACAGTGTCGTGTACTGTGGGGATACTATCAGGATGGATATATTTAACGCGCACCAGTTTGCGGTGCGCGTTGTCGAGCACAGAGGAGGTTCAGCAGTAACGCAATGTGTACATGGAACTGTCTCCGCAGTAGCGCTAGGGATCGCTCCCTCACAGTAACATCTAATTTGTGGAGATTATTTTACCGTATCAGCCTGCAGCAAAACCCATTGGATGTCAAGGTACTGCGTTAAAAAACAGCCTGCTTTCCAAATTAGACCAACCTTTAAAGTGCACTTCAGTTGAGAAATTTTCTTCGTTATATTTTACAAATATTGCTAGTGAGTGATAATCTGCTCAACTGAGTGACCTTACTCAGAAGATTTGGCTGCACGGGATGTGACAGCATATGCGTACTTCACTGTAGCGTGATGCTGCATTAGATGTAACGCTGTTGCGTTATTTACATTGTGCTATAGTTGCTACATAACTTTATAATTAATAATTTAAACTCATTTTGTTAAAATTGTCACGTTGTAACGTTGAACATAACGCTGAACTTGGAAAGTACCGAATGCTCCCAAAATGATGCGTGAGGATATCAGTAAAGATTATTCTCGCTGAAGCTACGCTCAAGGTATAGTCTTTTTAAAGGCCTGTCTAGTGTCTGTTAAAGGTGACTTCTTTTGTGAGCCGTTGCGGTGGGGACTGCGCCGAGAGATCGAAAGTAAAATTAACTCGTTCATAAGCAGCCGCTTCATGTTCCATTAGAATCGTTGCGAGACATGACCGTTTCCGCACGGGAGATCGTTGCAAAAGACTTGCGGTTGCATATTGTGCTGCCGATATATTTCCGTAAATGAAATTGAAGGGTGATAATGGCTGGATGCAGCACGCAAACAGAGCACTTACTGATTCATTCGCTTACACTTGAATTTCTCAGGCTGTAGGTCGCGGCAATTTGTTCTTCTCTAATGAATTCTAAACGAGTTTTCAGTTCTGTGTAACGGAGCATAAGTATACGAGAATTTCATCAGAGCGCAAATCTAAGGTCCCTAAAAATGGGTGTATCTGATATTCCGAAACATAGCAACCTATATAATTCCAGGTCTTTATGTCTCCATAGCCGCAACATTGAGGTGTTTTTGCGGGCACATAATCTGATACGCGTACAAAAACAGAGCAGCTGATCCCATCCTTGCTGGCGGCGAGATGTGCCTCACACACACACGCCGCTCACCCTCCGTCCTCCCTCACTACCCGACCCCGCCACTAGGGGCGTTTCAAAATCTACCTCATGACTACAGCTGAGGTGTGCCGCATCGTCTTGGGCGAACCTCAACTTGTTCCAATTAAAGCTAGTCCCTCTTGTCTTAGACCCTGTTTTAAGTCCTTGTTATACTCGTACAAGCGCCGGTTTTAATAGACCATGTTATAAGTCCCTGTTATTTAAATCCATGATATTAGCCCCTATTATTTCTCTACGTTATCATTCCTTGTTACATAAGCCCCTGTTATAAGTCCCTGTTATATTAGCCCCTGTTATTACTCCCTGTTATAAGTCACTGTTATATTAGTCCCTGTTATTACTCTCTGTTATATTAGCCGCTGTTATTACTCCCTGTTATAAGTCCCTGTTATATTAGTCCCTGTTATTACTCTCTGTTATGTTAGCCCCTGTTATTATTTCTTGTAATTAATCTCTGTTATGAGAACTAGCCTTTGATAGGATGTTAGGTTTGTGTCATGAGCAAGTGAGACTCATTTTTAGCATTCAAGTCGCCGTTCGCTTGAAATGAAGTGTAACTCGTACGTCATCAATTGTAGATCTCTCAGAAATTCCGAGCTTGTATCGTACTTTCTACGGTTCTCATTTTCCTCTTTAGTTACACTTCGAATATAAAATAGCAAGATTTTAAATGTTTTCCACATTGCGACGCAACTCGACTGCAGCCTTGTACTGCTAATTTTTTTGCTTCTGTGCCGACACCCGGCAAAACTTTGAGTGTCTCGATCGGACGAAACCAAAATGCCCGTGTTTTTTACTCTCCTTGAGGCCCTTGGCAATCAATTTCAATCAGGTCTGGCCGTCTCTAGAAATTCTGAAACTTTTAACGTGAATTTCGTCAAACCGAGTTTATAAATTGCGCTCTCCAGCTTGAATGCAGCGTCAAATTTTTTATTCGAAGTGCTGCTATACAAATTTGATGTTCGTGCATAAATATAGGGAAATAAATGAGATCTTCCAGTGCCATCGTGTGAGAATAGTTAAAACTTATCTCTAAAGTTTGAACCAAAGTTTGAACCATCAGTCATAAATATCATTTTACTTCTATTGCTTTTACGCACATGTCCTCAATATTTTTTGTTTAAAGTTCAAACTTAATCTTAATTTAACTTTGAACAGCATGTCTTTCGGCTTTAATTAATCTTGTGAACAAAGAACTGACACATCACGTTGAGTGCTGCGAACTCGAGCACTTTAGCGTATACGGTCTTGAAATGCGATGCTTTCTCAAGGGACTTGAGACCATCGAGAACCATCAATCTAGGAGCGCATTTTAGGCCGTCATTATGCATCATAATCAGCGAGTAGTATTCATCTCTCGCCTCCTTCACTCATCACATGAACAACAATGAAGGTATACCAAGGAGCTGCGGCACAACACCCGTTACGCTAGGCAGTGTAGCGCTGTTGTGCGCCGCTCTACCTTTTCTGGCAGCAATAGAAACAAGTATTTTGCAGACGAGCATTTTGGCGAACATACTCCGTGCGAAGTCGCTCCGACCGCGTTTGTCTTCATCCATCATCTGCGTGCTTGTTTTTGCCCAAACTATGGAGAATTAGCGGCGGCTGTGCCACCCACCGCATAGTGCGGGCAGTGATAGTGAGCCCGCTCTTGTGTTGATGGTGAGACCGCTCTGTGCTGATGGTGAGACCACTCTGTGCTGGTGAAGAGACCACTCTGGGCTGATGGAGAGACCACTCTGTGCTGGTGGTGAGACCACTCTGTGCTGGTGGTGAGACCGCTCTGGGCTGATGGAGAGACCACTCTGTGCTGGTGGTGAGACCACTCTGTGCTGGTGGTGAGACCACTCTGTGCTGGTGAAGAGACCACTCTGGGCTGATGGAGAGACCACTCTGTGCTGGTGGTGAGACCACTCTGTGCTGGTGGTGAGACCGCTCTGGGCTGATGGTGAGACCGCTCTGGGCTGATGGTGAGACCGCTCTGGGCTGATGGTGAGACCGCTCTGGGCTGATGGTGAGACCGCTCTGGGCTGATGGTGAGACCGCTCTGGGCTGATGGTGAGACCGCTCTGTGCTGATGGTGAGACCACTCTGTGCTGGTGAAGAGACCACTCTGGGCTGATGGAGAGACCACTCTGTGCTGGTGGTGAGACCACTCTGTGCTGGTGGTGAGACCGCTCTGGGCTGATGGAGAGACCACTCTGTGCTGGTGGTGAGACCACTCTGGGCTGATGGTGAGACCACTCTGTGCTGGTGGTGAGACCGCTCTGGGCTGATGGTGAGATCACTCTATGCTGATGGTGAGACCACTCTGTGCTGATGGTGAGACCACTCTGTGCTGATGGTGAGACCATTCTGTGCTGATGGTGAGACCGCTCTGGGCTGATGGTGAGACCACTCTGTGCTGATGGTGAGACCATTCTGTGCTGATGGTGAGACCGCTCTGGGCTGATGGTGAGACCACTCTGTGCTGATGGTGAGACCACAATGTGCTGATGGTGAGATCACTCTGTGCTGCGATGGTGAGACCATTCTGTGCTGATGGTGAGGGCACTCTGTTGCAGTGAACTGCAAAGATCACATTTGGTCCAAAGTCGAGAAGAAATGCTACACAACATGCCTTTTTTTAACAACGGGACGGTACAGACGGTCCTTAATTATAGGCGGTAAAGTGTTCAAAAACGATTATCGTATTTAATTCAGTGCTCTTTACGAAAAATTCTATTTAACGGATCAAAATTATCAGTTACTTCTATGTATGATGATGATACCCATTCTTTGCACTTTGTAGTGGCTAAAGTGACCCTGCAGTCTGCCTATAAAAGAAAGAAAACGAAGAAACTAATGCTTGTAAAACAGAACCTCCATGGTGTTCGAGTTGGTAGACGTGTAAACTTTGTGAGTAATGTAACAAAATTTCAACATAAAGGTATCAAAGAAATGCATTTAACGGTGGTTTGCCCCTTCAATCTCCGCTGCTTTGGTCTCAGTTAATTTGTGTTGAAACTAGCCTTCCACTGCATGGTAACTTAACTAGCCTTCCACTGCATGGTAACTTAACTAGCCTCTCCCACTGCATGGTAACCCAACTAGCCTCTCCCACTTCATGGTAACCCAACTAGCCTCCCTACTGCATGGTAATCCAACTAGCCTCTCCCACTTCATGGTAACCCAACTAGCCTCCCTACTGCATGGTAATCCAACTAGTCTCTCCCACTTCATGGTAACCCAACTAGCCTCTCCCACTTCATGGTAACCCAACTAGCCTCCCTACTGCATGGTAATCCAACTAGTCTCTCCCACTTCATGGTGACCCAACTAGCCTCCCTACTGCATGGTAATCCAACTAGTCTCTCCCACTTCATGGTAACCCAACTAGCCTCCCTACTGCATGGTAATCCAACTAGCCTCTCCCACTTCATGGTAACCCAACTAGCCTCCCTACTGCATGGTAATCCAACTAGCCTCTCCCACTTCATGGTAACCCAACTAGCCTCCCTACTGCATGGTAATCCAACTAGTCTCTCCCACTGCATGGTAACTTAACTAGCCTCCCTACTGCATGGTAATCCAACTAGCCTCTCCCACTTCATGGTAACCCAACTAGCCTCCCTACTGCATGGTAATCCAACTAGTCTCTCCCACTGCATGGTAACTTAACTAGCCTCCCTACTGCATGGTAATCCAACTAGCCTCTCCCACTTCATGGTAACCCAACTAGCCTCCCTACTGCATGGTAATCCAACTAGCCTCTCCCACTTCATGGTAACCCAACTAGCCTCCCTACTGCATGGTAATCCAACTAGTCTCTCCCACTGCATGGTAACTTAACTAGCCTCCCTACTGCATGGTAATCCAACTAGTCTCTCCCACTGCATGGTAACTTAACTAGCCTCCCTACTGCATGGTAATCCAACTAGCCTCTCCCACTTCATGGTAACCCAACTAGCCTCTCCCACTGCATGGTAATCCAACTAGCCTCTCCCACTGCATGGTAATCCAACTAGCCTCTCCCACTTCATGGTAACCCAACTAGCCTCCCTACTGCATGGTAATCCAACTAGTCTCTCCCACTTCATGGTAACCCAACTAGCCTCTCCCACTGCATGGTAATCCAACTAGTCTCTCCCACTTCATGGTAACCCAACTAGCCTCTCCCACTTCATGGTAACCCAACTAGCCTCTCTACTGCATGGTAATCCAACTAGTCTCTCCCACTTCATGGTAACCCAACTAGCCTCTCCCACTTCATGGTAACCCAACTAGCCTCCCTACTGCATGGTAATCCAACTAGCCTCCCTACTGCATGGTAATCCAACTAGTCTCTCCCACTGCATGGTAACTTAACTAGCCTCCCTACTGCATGGTAATCCAACTAGCCTCTCCCACTTCATGGTAACCCAACTAGCCTCTCCCACTGCATGGTAATCCAACTAGCCTCTCCCACTGCATGGTAATCCAACTAGCCTCTCCCACTTCATGGTAACCCAACTAGCCTCCCTACTGCATGGTAATCCAACTAGTCTCTCCCACTTCATGGTAACCCAACTAGCCTCTCCCACTGCATGGTAATCCAACTAGTCTCTCCCACTTCATGGTAACCCAACTAGCCTCTCCCACTTCATGGTAACCCAACTAGCCTCTCTACTGCATGGTAATCCAACTAGTCTCTCCCACTTCATGGTAACCCAACCAGCCTCCCTACTGCATGGTAATCCAACTAGTCTCTCCCACTGCATGGTAACTTAACTAGCCTCCCTACTGCATGGTAATCCAACTAGTCTCTCCCACTGCATGGTAACTTAACTAGCCTCCCTACTGCATGGTAATCCAACTAGCCTCTCCCACTTCATGGTAACCCAACTAGCCTCTCCCACTGCATGGTAATCCAACTAGCCTCTCCCACTGCATGGTAATCCAACTAGCCTCTCCCACTTCATGGTAACTTAACTAGCCTCCCTACTGTATGGTAATCCAACTAGCCTCTCCCACTTCATGGTAACCCAACTAGCCTCCCTACTGCATGGTAATCCAACTAGTCTCTCCCACTTCATGGTAACCCAACTAGCCTCTCCCACTGCATGGTAATCCAACTAGTCTCTCCCACTTCATGGTAACCCAACTAGCCTCTCCCACTTCATGGTAACCCAACTAGCCTCCCTACTGCATGGTAATCCAACTAGCCTCTCCCACTTCATGGTAACCCAACTAGCCTCCCTACTGCATGGTAATCCAACTAGTCTCTCCCACTGCATGGTAACTTAACTAGCCTCCCTACTGCATGGTAATCCAACTAGTCTCTCCCACTGCATGGTAACTTAACTAGCCTCCCTACTGCATGGTAATCCAACTAGCCTCTCCCACTTCATGGTAACCCAACTAGCCTCTCCCACTGCATGGTAATCCAACTAGCCTCTCCCACTGCATGGTAATCCAACTAGCCTCTCCCACTTCATGGTAACTTAACTAGCCTCCCTACTGCATGGTAATCCAACTAGCCTCTCCCACTTCATGGTGACCCAACTAGCCTCCCTACTGCATGGTAATCCAACTAGTCTCTCCCACTGCATGGTAACTTAACTAGCCTCCCTACTGCATGGTAATCCAACTAGCCTCTCCCACTTCATGGTAACCCAACTAGCCTCCCTACTGCATGGTAATCCAACTAGCCTCTCCCACTTCATGGTAACCCAACTAGCCTCCCTACTGCATGGTAATCCTACTAGTCTCTCCCACTTCATGGTAACCCAACTAGCCTCCCTACTGCATGGTAATCCAACTAGCCTCTCCCACTTCATGGTAACCCAACTAGCCTCCCTACTGCATGGTAATCCAACTAGTCTCTCCCACTGCATGGTAACTTAACTAGCCTCCCTACTGCATGGTAATCCAACTAGCCTCTCCCACTTCATGGTAACCCAACTAGCCTCCCTACTGCATGGTAATCCAACTAGTCTCTCCCACTGCATGGTAACTTAACTAGCCTCCCTACTGCATGGTAATCCAACTAGCCTCTCCCACTTCATGGTAACCCAACTAGCCTCCCTACTGCATGGTAATCCAACTAGCCTCTCCCACTTCATGGTAACCCAACTAGCCTCCCTACTGCATGGTAATCCAACTAGTCTCTCCCACTGCATGGTAACTTAACTAGCCTCCCTACTGCATGGTAATCCAACTAGTCTCTCCCACTGCATGGTAACTTAACTAGCCTCCCTACTGCATGGTAATCCAACTAGCCTCTCCCACTTCATGGTAACCCAACTAGCCTCCCTACTGCATGGTAATCCAACTAGTCTCTCCCACTGCATGGTAACTTAACTAGCCTCCCTACTGCATGGTAATCCAACTAGCCTCTCCCACTTCATGGTAACCCAACTAGCCTCCCTACTGCATGGTAATCCAACTAGTCTCTCCCACTGCATGGTAACTTAACTAGCCTCCCTACTGCATGGTAATCCAACTAGCCTCTCCCACTTCATGGTAACCCAACTAGCCTCCCTACTGCATGGTAATCCAACTAGCCTCTCCCACTTCATGGTAACCCAACTAGCCTCCCTACTGCATGGTAATCCAACTAGTCTCTCCCACTGCATGGTAACTTAACTAGCCTCCCTACTGCATGGTAATCCAACTAGTCTCTCCCACTGCATGGTAACTTAACTAGCCTCCCTACTGCATGGTAATCCAACTAGCCTCTCCCACTTCATGGTAACCCAACTAGCCTCTCCCACTGCATGGTAATCCAACTAGCCTCTCCCACTGCATGGTAATCCAACTAGCCTCTCCCACTTCATGGTAACCCAACTAGCCTCCCTACTGCATGGTAATCCAACTAGTCTCTCCCACTTCATGGTAACCCAACTAGCCTCTCCCACTGCATGGTAATCCAACTAGTCTCTCCCACTTCATGGTAACCCAACTAGCCTCTCCCACTTCATGGTAACCCAACTAGCCTCTCTACTGCATGGTAATCCAATTAGTCTCTCCCACTTCATGGTAACCCAACTAGCCTCTCCCACTTCATGGTAACCCAACTAGCCTCCCTACTGCATGGTAATCCAACTAGCCTCTCCCACTTCATGGTAACCCAACTAGCCTCTCTACTGCATTGGAACCAAACAAAACTCCCCCACTGCACTGCACTGGCTGGCAGGGTATGTGGCTGGGAGAGAGAAGCACGTGAGTGTATGCAGGTGTACTTTATTTGTACACTCCATGTGTGCTCAAGGTGCGCCCTCATTACTGTACACTCTGCGTGTTCTCAGTCACTCTCTCCTCTCCCTCACTTGCATCGCTGAGTTATGAAGCGCCATCTTCATGTCTAGCCTTTAGTGTTCAGGTTTGGAATATTGAAGCATCCGGACTTCATGAATTTGGCGAACTCCTGAAACTTGAACTGTTCTTTTTGTATTTGTGAGCATGTCTGTTGTGTGTGTTGACCGGGCGTTGCTTTGTGTCCGTGTGATGCTGGTCTGTGGTGATTGTGGCGTGTCATCTGAATTTGTCTATTAGTACACCTCGTATAGTTTGTCTATTATTATGCCTCGTATGGCTTATCTACTTGTACACCTCGGATGGTTTGTCAATTAGTACTCCTCGTATGGAACATTTGTTTTAGGATGTCCTATATTAAGAAACTTTTAAAAGCCAATATGTTGGCATGTCTCTCATGTGGCAACTTGGAAATAAATAAACATTTTCTGTGTCATTTCATGACTGTGGCATGTCATGATTGTGTCACGTCACGGCTGTGCCATGTCATTATTGTGTAATGAATTTAATTTCTCATGTCATCATTGTGTCATGGCATCTATGTTTCATACCATCAGTGACTTATGTCATCAATGTTTAATATCATCAGTGTGTTGTGTCATCAACATCTTATATCATCAATGCTTCACGCCATCACCGAATGATAGCGTCGTGTCATATATGCCGCAGTAATTCTGACATTTGGAGACGACTGATGCACGGCTGCAGATACCAATGAAGGAAGTCCGTGTTCGCGGTCTACAAACAAAGCCGCTCTGGCTTACACTATATATATGTAGCCGTCTCTTTCTTATATAAAGTTCAACATCTGCTCTTGACTTCAACGTGTTTTGAATTCTTAAATTCATTTTGATGATTTTCGCAAATAACTACCATGCATGAAAGGTAAGGCACTCTTGGTATAGGTCTGCAGGATTGCATGCTACTACGGCTACTTTTTATTGCGATTCTTTGCTGAAAAATTTTTTGGGATTCACTGCAAACCTGCCATGAGATCATCACTCGGCAGCTCATGCGCACAACCACATCCCTACACTGCAACGGCTTCTGTTTTGCCTTCCCGTGAGGGTGGTTGTCGTTTTACTGAGGGCTGGGTCGGTCACTTGCAGAACTGGGCTCTGAGGACTAGAACCACAATGACATAATCCCAAATATCGTAAAGGAAATTCACTAATTTCATTTGCTCGCGGCAACATCGGCACTAATCTTCATACCTGTCAATCTGAACAATATCAAAGTCTGGCTTCAGAATCCGTATTTTATACGGATTTGTATATTATATACGTATTTCAAATGGATTCTTTATATTGTATGGGTATTTTATACGGATTCTTTGTATTGTACACTTATTTTATACGGATTTTTAACTGTTTTCCTTCCATATTATACAACGCTGCTCCATTTTTGTCCAGAGTACCCCATTCGTTTGATCGATTGACGTGCGATTATGCATCCGTATTACTTCCCGATCACGTCAGCGAATTCTGGTATCACAGATAACCAACCTTGTGTCGGCGTTTTCTGTTTCGTGAAACGCTGGCATCTCCCCCCACATCGTCACACGACTCTTGAACAACCTAGTTATCTTGTTTGGTGAACAAAATGAAATAATATAGATCAACACTAACAATATGGAATACGATGTAGAAACCGAGTATTTGGAATACGCAAGAATGACATGATTAATTTTTAATGCCCTCTAAGATCAACATATATAGGGTAAACAAGAGAGCGCAGCAGCACAACCCCGAGCTAGCAGCGCTCCCTGGTCCCCTCGTCGACCTGCCTACCCGAGTCCTGCGGTGCGAGCTGGTTGCCATGGCAACCGAGGGACGCCACCGACTGCAGCACGCCACGCAGCCTTTCCCTCGCGTGATGGCTTCCCTTTTTTCCTTGCCCTCAGATTTACCAGAACACAGTAATCTTTCTGGGAATAATAATTTGTGGTGCGCGCATTACGGACTCAAGCGATCTGCCAGGCGATTATATGCTGCCGCGCCTAAATCCAGGCCTGGCTCCATTATTGGCAGCTCGAACCTTTTTTTCGTACGCGGAACTGGCTCGGAAATTTTGTGTGTGCTCTGGGCGCTGGATTACAGCCTGTCTCGGCCGTCGCTTTGTTCTGCGCGAATGCTGCGCTGCTTACGGGATGTGAACTTTAACTCCCCGGTCTGTCCTTGGTGGTACTGGTTATTTCTGTATCCCACGTCCCCGTGGACCTGAAATGGGCCTGAAAAGCTAATTAAACTACATTCCTTCACTGCTGTGCATTCGGATGTGCCAAGTCTGTCTACAGGATGGTCCATATATGGAGCTAACGTTTTTTTGTGAAAGCGATTACAAGAAAATTATGATAGCGTTAATAGTTCAGGATAGCTTAAAGCGACGCAGGAGAGCTTGCAGATTTACATGTTCACCTTGTAATAATATTGTGCGCTGTACAGTATAGCAATTACGAAACATGAACTGTGGCATTATTTCGAACAATATGCGGTCTGTCACAGAGTTGTTTGGGTGTTGTGGATCATGGTTCTTCGCATTTTGACCGTAACGCTCCTGCTGTGTTTGTCAGGATGTCTTTGAGCACTGAAAAATGCTCCTGAAATTTCTTCGTATATAAGCTAATAATTGCTCCATTACAGTGGAAATAAAGCTCCACTATTTTATGTAGCGCTCCATTTTACAAGATAGAACTTACGAAACATGAGAGCAATTAGTACATTACAATTGTTGGTAGATTGGATACAACACAATACATTTTCAATTTCATCTCATATTTAAGATTGTTGCGAACTCTTTCCGCTTCATAGTTATCGTGGCACTGATTCTCGAAATAGGGCGAGTTACTCATGGGCACGGTATAGAGGACACAAGGTAGGTTCAAACCAGTCTTTTTCGTTTGACGGTGTGGTTTTGCTGACGTCATGGCAACGAACCAATAGCAGCGCTCATATTCCATCTGGTAGCACAGCTACCCCAAAATCTGGCTCCACTATTGGCCTAACGACATAGAATTTTGGTGACGTCATAAAGTTTGTTTAAAATATAGCTTTTCTGTTGGCTAGCCGAACAAAAGGAGGTATATTTACTCTCATAGAAATGACCCTACCTTGTTTCCTCTACCGTGCTTATGGGACCTTGATACGTATGTCTTGTTTCGCTGCCCTGTGGGTGGTACAACTGACGAGGCCAAAAATAGGTGCTGAAAATAACACTCTTCTCGCCCGTGCGACCTGAGGCTGACCTTAGCATTCGCATGTTCTTGAGCAAAAAATGGCAGTGTGCGCCTCAATTATTTTTCATAGATAGGCGATCAAACACACTTTAATTCCCTGTCCCTTCGAAAATTGGTGTCGCGTTGAAAGACATTAAATTGTTTTTTAGGCCATTTTCTTCGCCTTGCTCTATATAGCCTTGCGTCAACCCATCTCTACTTGTGCATAAAACTCTGACAATCTGGTTTAGCTACTTGCCAGTTGCCTTGCTTGCTTGCTTGTCACAGTTGACGCTCTGCTTCAAGTAGTAACTGTAGGCTAAATGTAACGCCCTGCTCTCATAATAATATGGAGCAAAATTTGAAACTTCATCACGCTGTGTTGTGGATACGATCGTTCAGAAATATCCATCTTACGACGGAAAGTTGAAAAACTATTTTATTTGGAATCTGACCCTATGGGACACGAGTTGCAAGAGCCTTATTATTTTTTATGACTTCTAAAATTATTGCAAGAAAGTGTGTGTTTACGGCCCTTATGGGTAAAGTATCATGGGTACCATGAGAAGATGTCTCATGGTACCCATGCAGTTCGAGCAAATAAATTGTTGGGACTTTTCTTAGTGCATCTTTTAAAAACTTCACCACTTTCCTGGTTATGTTTTCTCATCGGAATTCAGCGGGTGAACTGCTCAGAATTTTTTTGGGGGGGGAATTTACTCGTTAACTGCTGCGTTGTCAAAAACTTTTACGGTAGCTGCAATGAGATGGAAGCCGTATAATGTTACTGATTTTTGAGGTGGTTTCTACCGTGCCCTATTATATCCGTAATAATTAAATCTTTCACTGTTAAGGGAGGCTTTTGTCTAAATTTAAATCTTTCGGATATTCTCTTCACTCTCTTCTCCTCCGGGCACTCCTCGACTATACCGGATTCTATGGGACGATATTACACAGCCCGCATATAATCTTTGAGATCTAGGTATGAACCGGGAATTATACGTTTCTTTAATAACGTACGTTTTTGTCATCTACCATATTAAAAGATGGCATTATTCCCATCCCTTTTTCATGACATGGTGTACGAGGCCGATGCATGAATGTCTGTTTCGAACATTTTTCATCCCAAGCACGGGTTTAATTCAATATTCTTTGGCTTATTTAGCTCCTCACTCATGATAGCGTTTACTACAGATGAATCGATTGAGGTGATATTAATTGAAATATTATCAGATTCACTAGTAGCGCTGCGAACACTGGATTTCTGCTGACGAGAAGATGCCTGAGCGTAATCTCAATAATGCTTCTATCGCCCCAAGTCATCTTGCTCGGCAACACACGCGCGCTGAGATGCTGTACGCAAACCGGGATATTGACGAACCGGTTACACACGGGACCAGTTATCGCACGACTCTCACTAACAAGCTCTAAATAAATTAATACAATCTATTAAACATTGTTTTCAAATTACGGCCATCTCCATCTATCATGGTAAATTCCCTAAGTTATTTTGGATAATCACAAAAATTGGCGGTTTTTTAACTTAGGTTTAGACTAGACTGGAAATGATGGTAAATTTTTGCAGTTATTTAGTACAATCACCAAAAATTGAGGATTTTTAATTTCGAGTTCAGACTAGACTAGAATGAGGGTAAATTTCCCAAAGTTGTTTAGTATAATCACAAAAAATGGCGGGATTTTTTAAATTAAATTGAGAGTTCAGACTAGACTGGAAATTGACCAGAACAAAACACACCACAGCTTTTCAGTAGCAAAGGTCACTGGAGACTTACTTATATATAGCCTTTTCGGTACTGATGGCACTTCTACAGCAAAGTTTGTATGTATTGCATTGTTAAGCGAAAAGTATCATTTTGAAATAACTCTTCTATTAAAGTACCGTACCTACTAGAATAAATTGTAAATTTTTGGGAAATTAGTAGCTAAAGATTGCGTTCCAACACCCATATTTAACTATTTTTCTTTAAATCACGCAATGTTGAATCATGTAATTTCATTATACGTATTTTCTTCTGTTACCCCATGTTTGGGTTCCTTGTATTTTATATCCTTCGCTCGAGGTTAAAACTTGCTGCAAAATAATTGCAATTCGAAAACATCTCTTTTGTCTGGGCATCGTAAATTATTTTCTCTTCCAGCAAAAAACATCACTTGACAACGTCAAATTTCAGTTAAAATGAGCACGCATCTGCACGGGGAGAAAATGGGCACGTTAGGAGGATTTAATAACCTGTCCAGGGCACTGAGAACTTTATTCTAAGAATTCTCTTCCTCATAGTATCAAAGTTTCAAGCCTCAAAACGTTAAGAGAGTAATTTCGACGTCACTCGCGAGGCATCGATGTTCGATTACAGTAATCAGGTTGTTGGTGTTTGCTGAGGGTGTGTCATACTGAGCGCGTTGTTTGACATCTCACCACTAAATAAAGAACTTTGGATATTTGTGTGTGCAAGTCCTGTTTTTTTATGCAAATAATTTACCCGATTGTATGCATATAAGTTACCTGATTGCATGCATATAAGTTACTTTCACCTTGTTTGCCTAAACCTACTGGTATTAAGTCAAAATTACGTTCAAAATCTTCAAAATAAAGATTTTTTGACTCATTTTTGACGGTGGCGACACCGTATTTACACCATGATGTTTCAAAACGCCAATTTCTCGGTTACACTTTTCACGACCGCCTGTAGCCCCGATCATTACACTGCAGCCAGGCCCCACTCAGCGCAGTTTGAACGGTCTGGCAAACGGCGGGTACAGCAGCGCAGACCTCGACACCCGCAATTCCTCACGTCACAACGCTGGCGCAGACGCTAAGTAAACTGGTTTTCTTAATTGGATCGACAAATGATTAGCATCGTTTGCTGGTTTCCGGCGTGACGGAACGGCGGAGGTTGTGCCTTCCGTCTGCAACCGGGCGGTTACCGTCAGCCGGCGTCTCTGTGTCTCGCCTGCTAATGCATTCAAATCTTGAGCTTTTGTATTGCTCTACCAACAAAGCTCAATTATGAGTAGCTGAAGCCGAGTTATATGTAAGTTAGCGGTCATTTTAGGTTTTAATCGTTTTCAAGTAAGTGGCGCGATAGTTTTGTAGGGTTGTTTTATTTTAACTTGTGTCTTGACCTTTTTTCATGAGCAGGACTTGGACTTGACTAAAGACATAGTGTTTTGTCTTACGTAATTCTGAGAACCGTCAATTCTAATCCCAGAACTTATGCAAAAATTCCAGTACTGCAGTCTGTTTTAGAGCGTTTAATTCAGAAATTTAAAAAATGATCACAACTAATACGGAAAATACAATTACGAAGAATAGAACAAACCCAAATGAAGATTGTGGAAGAGCGTGTAGAATATTTTAAGTTTCATTGCGTCAGATGTTGATGTTCGTCAGGTTTTATCTCTTATGCTTGGAGACGATAGCATTTCATTATTGGCAGCCGTTTCATTTACTTTTGGAATGTTTTACTGGAGTTCCCAAGTTATGAATAAAGCTTTTGTTCCAACCTATCATAAAGTTATTATTACGACCTTCCATAGAGCTATTATTACGACCTAACGTAAAACTATTATTACGACTAAACGTAAAAATATCATTAATTACGACCTACCATAAAATTATTATTACGACTTACCTTAAAACTATCATTACGACCTACCATAAATTTTTTATTACGACCTACCCTAAAACTATTATTACGACCTACTATAAAACTATTATTACGACCTACCATAAAATTATTATTACGACCTATGATAAATCTATCATTACGACCTACCATAAAATTATTATTACGACCTACCATAAAATTATTATTACGACCTACCATTAAACTATCATTACGATCTATCATAAAACTATCATCACGACCTACCATAAAACTATTATTACGACCTACCATAAAGCTGTGATTACGGCAGATAATAAACGTGTAAAAACAACCTATAAGAAAGCTACAATTCCGACTTGCAATAAAGATGTAAGTAAGACCTGTAATCAGACTTAATTACAACCTTTGATAAAACTATAATTACGACCTTCAAAAATGTAATGGTGACCTGCAATAAATCTATCGTTACGACCTGCAATAAAACTATGACCTACATCTTCTTCAACGTAAATATTTTCCCCCATAGACTCATTACGCGCAAATGTCTCGTGCGAAAGAACCACCTTAAAATGCACTATGCGTAACAAACTTTGACACGGACAAGATAGTTGTATGCACTGTAAGAATTAGTACTCTCACCGCCACATGCCTCTGGAAGAACGTGGCCATGCAGTGCTGTGTCTCAAAAGTTGGCTTCAAAAGGTCAGCATGAATGCGTTTCTATTGTTTTTATTTTGTGGTTTTCAATTTAAAAAGTCAATGCAAAAACGTTCCTAATGTTTTTATTTTGGGGTTTTCAACTTAAAAAGTCAATGCGAATGCGTTTCTATTGTTTTTATTTTGTGGTTTTAAATTTAAGAAGTCAATGCGAAAACGTTTTTAATGTTTTTATTTTGGGGTTTTCAATTTCGAAAGTCAATACGAATGCGTTTCTGTTATTTTTATTTTGTGGTTTTCAATCACGCTGTGTCTTGCTAAATTTTTCATCCTCAACTCGGTGCCGAAGAAGAGTGAAATATAATTAGTAACTAAATAAATAAACACAATATTCATACAAGATTGTGCAGAGTACGCTCCATGTACATCAGTTTCTTTCCGATATTCCAAGCTCAAATATTTTCAAATCAATATGAAGTTAGAATAACATCACCCTAACAATCTCAAACTGACAAAAAAGCCATTGATTCTTTACTGGTCTCAAATTACAACGAGAAAACTAAATTACAAGTATCAGCCACTAGAATCACTTTTTTGCATGTATAATTGCAGAATATTTTGAACGTCTTCCACTTTAATTCCACTTTAAGCCATAAGAATACTTTTTGTTGACTTCTTGTTGCATATAATATCGTAATTGATTTGAAGAATGCTCGTTTAATAATGTGAAGTCTGGATAATTTTCAAACACGTGTGCTTTTCACAACCGATGATAACCGAGCAGTTCCACGGTGATGACATGTATATATATATATATATATATATATATATATATATATATATATATATGAGAGCAAATTTTATTCATTGACTTCCCTAAATAAATAATGACATTTAAGACGTATATCTTGGCACTTATATTTCTAGTTCGAATATGCAGAAAGCAAACCACTTATATAAATATATATATTTGTAAGCATGGTAAGACAGAGACATGTTTTCATGCGGAGTTGCACGTGTGGGGCTGCAGATCAGGAGAGATACGGGGCCAGTTTTTGCGAGCGTGTCGGCGTAACACGTCTGACCGCCGGACCTCTAACGAGGCGTATTTTGGGAGCCGTAATGTGCCTGAAAACGACTCGAATTCCGACGCTTAAATTGAGCTGTGGAAAATAAAGGAAACGGTGGCGTCTGGGATTAAGGCAAATTAGCGGAATACCAGCAGTCTCTTCCATTTATATTCCTTTTGCGGGGATGCGCCGAGTGTATAATGACGCTTGATAGCACTTCTCTTGTATACAAGAACGATGTATTTCGCTACTCGACACTGATGGAATTAGCATGAAATCTGCATATCCGTTGAACCAAATTTGCTTCTAATTTCATTAAGTGCGTTAGAATTCATTTACAATCTGTCATCTCGTGAAATGCGTAGATAATGTCGAAAATAAATTTCAAGGTCTCCAATTTTAATACCTTTTTGAGGTTTTCATTAAAAAACGATCAGAGTTCAGACATTCCTTATTCTCGCTAGAATATTACTCATAAATTTACGCAAAGTGCACATGAATACGTCTTGTTCATGCTGTTCATTTGTGGTATTTCAACATTTGTGTTGAACATGCATCTACTGCAACAGAAGTGCAGTCGTTGAGTAAATATACTAAAGAGAGTGCCGCTCGTGCGACTCACAGTTTCAGTTATCTAGTCTTGTGTGGCTCAGACACTTACAGGTGACTGTGTTGAATCTTATCATTTTAGTCAGAGTCTGTACAACGATACAAATGGATCAAACTGTTACAAGCTCTCAGTTGTTTTCCTAAGCTAGCCAGACATGCAGCAAGAAAACAGCTGTTCACTCAAACGTGTGCATGAAAGCACACCTGCCACGCATGTGCGTCTTACAGGAAAAATATTCAACACTTGTGAGTTTTAATTATGAATTTACAGCTTGGTTTAGACATTGATTTCCGTGTAATTTTTGAATAGTTAAAGCAAGCCGCATGTGCGTCATCGTGATATTCAACATCACTTCACCAATCACTTCAACTGTAACCAATCACTTCACCTGTAGAGTAGAGTTCAACTTTTGAGTCTACCAATTGAAGTGTGTGACTTGTTGGGTCCTTAATTGTGAGAGGGTGTTCCTTGCTGCCCGCATCGCCCCCGCCAAAAGTGAGATTTAGCATCGAGGTTTGCGGTGGTCGCGCTATAAGCGCGTGAAGTACGTGGTGCACGGGTTGCTTATTTTGTAACTTATCAGCTTGTAAATACGTTCAAAGAACACATGGATTCATGCAGGTGGTTCGTATTACTAAATGACTCGTGAAATTTGGTATGCGTACATCAAATTGTGTACACTAGTTGCAATTGTGCGCGTACACATTCATAGTCACATGTGCATTTGTGGTGTTTACGACAGGAGTTCGAAATATTTAAAAGAGACCGCGAATTAAAGATTGCACGGCAGAATTTTATTAAAATATCGTCATCTCAAAAGGCTACTTTTTATCAGGCAATTAAGCGTTTCTTGCATAACACATCATCCGCTTCAGACCGTCAATTATTTCCAACTCTTAAACGTCAGCGAATTTCGTGCCCGCAATTTTAGCCCAGGTGATACCGATGCTGTTTGGTGAGCAGCGGCAAAGTGATTGTTTCTTGAAAATTGAATTGAAATGTAAAATCTCACTCGGTTTTCTTAAATACATATATATATATATATATATATATATATATATATATATAGATAACATTCGCTTATTTTTGTAGAATAAATTATATGGATACGGGGAACATTTTTTACATGCGACTAGCTTTCCTAATTTTTCAAACAGCGTACAGTGTACATGCGTACGTACTTTATTTCCTTTAGTACTATGTCGATGTGAGTACTCTGTTCACGAACGTACTTTACTTTCGAACGTACTCTTCATATGAGTACTCAGATTACGTATACGTACCCTGTGGGCCTACTCCACGTACTTGCTTCACGTTCGTACTTTCTTCATTTGCATATTCTGATTCATCACGCATTGTACCCACATGCGTATGTTAGTTCACAGGCCTGCTCAAATTACTCACGTACTCTAGCTAAGCGTACTCTGTTGCGTACCTTCTCTACCGACATGCACGAATCGACTAATTGTCGGAGCACGGCCTCTCAAACAAATATTATGCCCTTTCTGCGTAGATTCCGCGTTTCCTTAACTCCATACTAAATGGTGCCTTCCTCCTTCCTCTCTTTGGATCGCATTTGTTGCTGCAGGTAGGGAGGCTAAAACTAACGACTAAACTAACTCAAACAAATATATTTCATTTCATCAGGATGCTTAATTAAATAGAAATTACTCAAATGTTAGGAATTTCTATGTATTATATACCAGTGAACCAAAATAATCGGTAATTTCAAGAGATATTAAGCCAATCAGACACGAAAGAAATATATTGAAATTACTATGTTAAATTTGAAATGATCAATACTCAGTTGTATTTATATACTTAGGGAGCCAAAACCTGACGCAATCTTTCATTATAATTCTCCATCATACATGCAGTAAAGTACATGCCTCAACAGTCAAATTCTTACACTCATTCTGATAAAGTTCTCCCAATAACTTGAGATTTAAAAGTCTCCATTTCATTACATTTATTTTTAGCTTTAACGTTATCCTGTGGTGCTCTGTTCTATTGAGGTGTGGCCTCTGTGATGACCGCTCTAATACAGTACGTCAACTTTGTTTTGTTTTTTTCAACCAATTCTTGGCTATTTTCGAAGTATGAGGTGGGTTATTGTCAGCTGGACAAAGCTCTTACGGCAGCTCAGATTGAGCTGTTGCATAACCTTTCAGGCTGTAGTTCAAAATATCAAAATATTCTTCCCTTTTCGTCATAAAATATTTTCACTGTAAAATATTCTTTCTTTTGCACTTTAAAAAATTCTTACTTCTTTATTATACAATATTTTTTCTTTTTCATTCTAAAATATTCTTCCTTTTTCATTGTAAAATATTCTCCTTATTTCATAATAAAACATTCTTTCTTTTTCATAATAAAATATACTTTATTTTTCATAATTCCACCAACCTTGACGCGTCTCTCGAGTCCATACGCAGCAAAGTTTACCCGAAGCACTAAGCTCCCACCTCCATTTTCACTGCAGGAATGACGCTCTTTGAAAGACGTTCTTCACCAGATTTGCTGTGCATGTGTGATATGTTATAGTGAAAGAGTTCAATCTCAGTCTTATATTATTTTTCACGAGTGCTTTCTCGTCTCATAGAAACATTACAACAAGATGATGTTTATTAATTTGTTTGCCCACACATTCAACTAGAATACAATAGATTTCAACAATTTCTAGCACCTCTATACACACTTTGTAATTAACATGGCAAATTAAGTCCTATCTTTGAGATGCTCTGGCTTCAGAAACGGTGTTTTTTGAAGGACATATACCTTGAGACCTCCTGTCTTCATCATTCCACCACACTGTCCTGCGAGACACGTTGTGGTCATCCCACGTATCTAAGTTATCCTTAAATAAAGCAAAAGGGCTGTTAATGAAAAGAAAACGACCGAGAAAAATATTGGTTGATATCCTATCTAACCCTTTTTTTTTGTTAGATATGCTATGTGACAATTTTTTCAATTGTTTTTTTTCGTTCTCTTTCATAAAACTTCCTTGTTTCCACGTCGTTCTTTATTAGGGGCGTCAGCTTCTCCTGCGCTCTCCATTATCCCTTCCCCACCGTCGACTCAGGAAGATCAAATCTCTTGGAGGCCGTGTCACACTCTTCAGCTTCGATGTGAAAATTCACAATTTTATTTTTGTCCTTTACTGTACGTATGTTTTTTGTCTCAGGCATTTTTTGTGTCTTCTCACAAATCACTGCCAGCCTTGAAGTAATAATTTTATTTCCTTTGAAATGCATTAAAAATGTCCTAAAATCCTATGTAGCACACCATGAGTTCAGGTTTAATATGACGGTTCTTTAATACAGGTGATAAAAATAAAAATTAATTACTAATTGCTCCATTATTTTTTCCCAGTGAAAATTTTGTTGAAATAAAGGTTTATAAAAAATCTCCAATGGCATCAAAGCTTAAAAGCATTATCGCTCATACATACTTTCACATCTCGTAGAACCATAACAAGATAGCATTTAATACCCTCCAAAACTTACTTGCCTACGAATAATACTGGCCAACCCACAATAATACCTAAATAGATACCAATAATACCGCACAAATAAATTCCACAAATTCACATATTTGCGTGCAGATGCCTAAATTAGCGCAAAAGACCACCAAACTTGAACACCGCCAACTCCCCTCGCGCCCCACAGCGACCGCCGTCTCAACAGACGCCGGGATTTTCGTTGACCTTCTTGAAGAGCTTCAAGCAGACAGCCGCGGCAGGCGGTAATACGTTCATTACCGTACAGAACGGTTAATTGATGAGTTATGGGAGGTGCTAACGATGCACCAGGTCGTTCGATTGGTCAGAACACGCGGCGCACTGATTGGTGGCCGCGGCACTCGTGCCGCACCGACCTGTCCCGGCACGGGGCAGCGGGCGCGCGCCCTGCTGCTGCTGCGCCCCTGCTGCGTTTGTGCTTACGTTCCTCTTGTGGTCACGTGATATAATGGTTACGTATATTTTTTTAAATATATTACGGTTACATATGGTCTCGTATATTATGGTCACATATACTCGTAATATGATTACACTTTATGGTTACATATATTGTGGTTACACATATTATGGTTACATACGTTATGGTTACACATATTATGGTTACACATATTACGGTTACACATATTATGGTTACATATATTACGGTTACGCATATTATGGTTACACATATTACGGTTACACATATTATGGTTACACATATTATGGTTACACATATTACGGTTACACATATTATGGTTACACATATTACGGTTACACGTATTATGGTTACACATATTATGGCTACACATATTACGGTTACACATATTACGGTTACACATATTACGGTTACACATATTATGGTTACACATATTATGGCTACACATATAATGGTTACACACATTACGGTTACACATATTATGGTTACACATATTACGGTTACACATATTATGGTTACACATATTACGGTTACACATATTATGGTTGCACATATTACGGTTACACATATTATGGTTACACATATTACGGTTACACGTATTATGGTTACACATATTATGGCTACACATATTATGGTTACACATATTACGGTTACACATATTATGGTTACACATATTATGGTTGCACATATTATGGTTACACATATTATGGTTACACATATTATGGTTGCACATATTATGGTTACACGTATTATGGTTACACATATTACGGTTACACGTATTATGGTTACACATATTATGGCTACACATATTATGGTTACACATATTACGGTTACACATATTATGGTTACACATATTATGGTTACACATATTATGGTTGCACATATTATGGTTACACATATTATGGTTACACATATTATGGTTGCACATATTATGGTTACACATATTATGGTTACACATATTATGGTTGCACATATTATGGTTACACATATTATGGTTACACATATTATGGTTGCACATATTATGGTTACACATATTATGGTTACACATATTATGGTTACACATATTATGGTTGCACATATTATGGTTACATATGCTTACACATTATGGTTAAAAATATTTATTGTATAACGAAGTGATAGCTATATCCCCTGTTTTTTTTGGGGGTATTGCTATGTGAAGTGACGTCATGATGTATGTTGCTGCTATGTGAAGTGACGTCATGATGTGTGTTGGTGCCATGTGAAGTGACGTCATGATGTGTGTTGGTGCCATGTGAAGTGACGTCATGATGTGTGTTGGTGCCATGTGAAGTGACGTCATGATGTGTGTTGCTGCCATGTGAAGTTAAACAATTTAAACAATTTTTTTTTTTTTTTTTTTTTTTTAACAATTTAAACAATTTATTTACCACAGGTGATACAGGGATAAAATGTTTCTTAAGTCTAGTACAATGGTCAAATTTGAGTATAGCTACCTGTGGGCCCGAATAAGTTCAGTGACTTCTAGGGCATCCTACCATCAAGGTTAGTCTTAGGAGTACAATAATGTTTAACCTAATTCACTTAAACTAGAGACGTATTAGACTGATCAATGAGATAATTAACTCGAAATTAGATACTTCATTTCACAATATAGTTCATATGGACTTGATTTAACAGTATAGTCGACAAACGATTCAAGAACAGACTGAAGATCGGCGAAATTAACCAAGGCGAATTACATTATTAGGACCAGTTATGTAGGTGACAAGGTTTGACTCTGTGATCTTACACGACTAGTAATCTGATAGGAAGTGAGACTCAAGATTATTTTTGAATACCTTATAAGAATTACTTTCACGGATCTCCGCAGGTATTGAGTTCCAAGTTTTAGTTCCAACGAAGAGGATACTGTGTTGTGACCGAGCCTTTGAGTAATAAGGAAGCATGAATTTACTTCTATTTCGGGTTAAATGGTCGTGATGACCAGTTTGCGCAGTTAATAGTTGTTTTAGGCTATTGTCGCCATCATTTGTTAATGTTTTGTAAATGAAATTGCAAATGGAGATTTTGTAGAGATCCGAGAGCTTAAGTATTCGTAAATTTTTGAATGAGTCATTTGTGTGAGCATTATATTCTAGATTCTTTACCGCTCTTATGGCTCTTTTTTGCAGGGTAAAAATTTTGTTGGTTTTATTTTTATCAGTTCCGTACCATGCTTCTATTCCGTATTGCAAGTATGGTGAAATGAGCGTTCGGTAGAGCATTTGTAAGGCTGTTTCAGGCAGGAAATTTTTAACTTTATTTAGGATTCCGATAGATTTTGATAATTTAGAACTTATATGAGCGATGTGCTCTTTAAAGGTTAGATGTTTGTCTATTATGATGCCCAGGAATTTACTTGAGTTGCTTTCTTCGATTTCACCTTCGCCAATTTGAATGCGTGGGAGAGATATATTTTTCTTGTATGAGAATGTAATATATTTTGTTTTATCGATATTAACACCTTAAGTGCGGCGTGACCCACCGGTGGTCATTTAGGTGATTTTCATAACGCTGCTGGCCGACTAGCAGTAACTGACTCAATTTTTATGAATACTAAATGAAAGTTAAATGAAGGCATGATCCAGTCAATGTTTGCTATTTTCAATTTTTTTTACTACAATTGACTAAATTTGAGCTGGATATTGAACTTCAGTTTAACCCGCCGCACTTAACGTGTTAAGGCTTATTTTATTAGCTTTAAGCCACAATGAAACCTTATGAAGTTCATTATTTATACGCTCCGCCATCCTAGCGGGATTTTGGTCTGGAAGGACCGCAGAAAGGGTACTGTCATCGGCAAAGAGTATGAATTTGAAGAATGATGTAGATTGAATGATGTCATTGATAAAGATTAGAAATAGGAGAGGCCCAAGGACAGATCCTTGTGGAACTCCATGGCTAATTGTCTGTGGGTCTGATTTTGCGTCGTCAATGACAACGTATTGTTTCCGATTTGCTAAGTATGATCTGAACCAATCATGGGCAGCCCCTCGAATGCCATAACAATGTAGTTTCGAGAGTAATACGTTATGGTCCACACAATCGAATGCTTTTCGAAAGTCAAGCAATACGGAGAAAACAAGCTTTCCTTCATCTATATTATAATAAAGGTATTGCAAATGATTTAATACCGCTTGTGTCGTAGATTTCTTAGAACGAAAACCGTATTGTTTGTCGTAGAGGAAAGATTTTTGTTCAAAATACGAATACACTTTTTTATACACAATTTTCTCGAATATTTTGCTAATAATTGGTAGTACAGAGATAGGTCTATAATTGTTGATGCAGTTTTTATCACCATTTTTAAAAATAGGGGTGACTCTCGCAACTTTGAAAGAGTTGGGGAAGATACCTTGAGAAAGGGATTGGTTGATAATATAAGATATGCACGGTGCTATTATATCAGCTATAGCCTTAAGAACTTTAGTCGAAAAATTTTTCAATCCACTTGATTTATTTTTCAAGTTGTTTATGCACGTAATTACATCGGAGGGATTAGTTGGCGTGAAAGTGACGTTGGCGTGAAGTGACGTCATGATGTGTGTTGCTGCCATGTGAAGTGACGTCATGATGTGTGTTGCTGCCATGTGAAGTGACGTCATGATGTGCGTTGCTGCCATGTGAAGTGACGTCATGATGTGTGTTGCTGCCGTGTGAAGTGACGTCATGATGTGAGTTGCTGCCATGTGAAGTGACGTCATGATGTGTGTTGCTGCCATGTGAAGTGACGTCACGATGTGTGTTGCTGCCATGTGAAGTGACGTCATGATGTGTGTTGCTGCCATGTGAAGTGACGTCATGATGTGTGTTGCTGCCACGTGAAGTGACGTCATGATGTGTGTTGCTGCCACGTGAAGTGACGTCATGATGTGTGTTGCTGCCACGTGTAGTGACGTCATGATGTGTGTTGCTGCCACGTGAAGTGACGTCATGATGTGCGTTGCTGCCACGTGAAATGACGTCACGATGTGTGTTGCTGCCATGTGAAGTGACGTCATGATGTGTGTTGCTGCCGTGTGAGGTGACGTCATGATGTGTGTTGCTGCCACGTGAAGTGACGTCACGATGTGTGTTGCTGCCGTGTGAAGTGACGTCATGATGTGTGTTGCTGCCATGTAAAGTGACGTCATGATGTGTGTTGCTGCCACGTGAAGTGACGTCACGATGTGTGTTGCTGCATTGTGAAGTGACGTCATGATGTGTGTTGCTGCCACGTGAAGTGACGTCATGATGTGTGTTGCTGCCACGTGAAGTGACGTCATGATGTGTGTTGCTGCCATGTGAAGTGACGTCATGATGTGTGTTGCTGCCACGTGAAGCGACGTCATGATGTGTGTTGCTGCCATGTGAAGTGACGTCATGATGTGTGTTGCTGCCATGTGAAGTGACGTCATGATGTGTGTTGCTGCCATGTGAAGTGACGTCATGATGTGTGTTGCTGCCGTGGGAAGTGACGTCATGATGTGTTTTGCTGCAATGTGAAGTGACGTCATGATGTGTGTTGCTGTCATGTGACGTGACGTCATGATGTGTGTTGCTGTCATGTGAAGTGACGTCATGATGTGTGTTGCTGCCATGTGAAGTGACGTCATGATGTGTATTGCTGCCATGTGAAGTGACGTCATGATGTGCGTTGCCTCACGTTTAAGTTAAAATCACCCACTAGGACAGCCTTCACTTATATTATGCTATTGCGTCACTTCTGAACTAACGAGGGTTTCTAAAACTTCGTGCGTGTTGCTTAAAAAAATAATTCTGACACTCTGCACGTATTGCTGACACTCGGTGTATGTTGCTGGCACCTCACACCTGTTGCTGACATATCGTATATGTTGCTGACTCTCCGTGCGTGTTGCGGACTCTTTGTGCATATTTCTGGCGTTTCAAACCTGTTGCTGACATTTCGTGTACTTTGCTGGGACTTTGTGCATGTTGCTGACACTCAGGACGGACATCTGACAGTCAGTGCGTGTTGCTGACATTCAGCGCGTACATCTGACACTCGCCACGCACACGCAGCAACGCGCCACCAACACACACACACACACACACACACGCACTAATCAGGCAGATTAGCAGGCTGCACACACCCTACACACACTAGACGCGCAGGAACGACCCGTCTTTATTTTGTGGGTGGTTTACGGCCGCGTTACGGCCGTCCGGTCGCCCCTGCTCGCCTCACGCGCGCTCGCAGTGTTGTTGTTTGTTTGCACGTATTGTTGCGTAGTGTTGCGTAGTGTGTTGGTTTGCGCGAAGTGTTGCGTATTGTGTTAGATTGCTCGCATTGTTACATATTGTGTTGGCTCGCGTGGATTATTGCGTATTGGGATGGCTTGCGCGTTGTGTTGCGTAGTGTGTTGGCGTGCGCGTTGTGTTGCGTAGTGTGTTGGCGTGCGCTTTGTGTTGCGTAGTGTGTTGACTTGCGCGTTGTGTTGCGTAGTGTGTTGGCCTGTGCGCAACTGCAAGGCACTCAACGTAAATTTTATTACATAGAGTAAATGCGAGTGGATAACAGTAAATGTAATCGGTATGTAATAAATTAAATGTTAACATTCATGCGCTAAAGCGCAATAAGTATTAAAAGTACGTTAAGCCCAAGTGTATGCTAGTACACTCACATACCCTATAATCATTGCTAGGGTTACATTGTAACTCAATTATTTGTAAATCTACGAAATTGTGTTCAAGTGTCAAATCAAAAATATGCCCTAATATGCAATTAACACAAGAGTTTTATTGAAGTAGCGTAACGTGATTATAGATTAGATGTTATTATAAGGATTTTAAGATATGGTTATTATAAACCAGCCACATTACATATGACAATGCATGCCCGTATGAAGCACAGCCTGGCAAGCTGCGTCTTTTGCAGTTGAGGCAGCAGCAAAATCCTGTTTCTCGGCCCTGGGCTACGTCGAATCGCTCTTAATTTGACCGTAATGTAGTCAAACAGTTAATTTGAACATAGTTTTGTGGTCTGGCTTCAAAGCGGTAAAATATTTTCAACATTGTTTTGTGGTCTGGAGTTAAAGCGGTCAATCAGCTGATGCCTAGTTTTGTGGTCTGGTGTTAAAGCGGTCAATCAGCTGGTACTTAGTTTTGTGGTCTGGTGTTAAAGCGGTCAATCAGCTGATGCCTAGTTTTGTGGTCTGCATGGTGTTAAAGCGGTCAATCAGCTGATGCCTAGTTTTGTGGTCTGGTGTTAAAGCGGTCAATCAGCTGATGCCTAGTTTTGTGGTCTGGTGTTAATGCGGTCAATCAGCTGATACCTAGTTTTGTGGTCTGGTGTTAATGCGGTCAATCAGCTGATGCCTAGTTTTGTGGTCTGGTGTTAAAGCGGTCAATCAGCTGATGCCTAGTTTTGTGGTCTGGTGTTAAAGCGGTTAATGAGCTGATACCTAGTTTTGTGGTCTGGTATTAATGCGGTCAATCAGCTGATACCTAGTTTTGTGGTCTGGCGTTACAGCGGTGAAATATTTTCAATTTAGTGCTGTGATCGGGTTTTAAAGCGGTCAAACAGTTTCTACTTAGTTTAGTGGTCTGGTTTTGAGACGATGGGACACCTGTGAGGAAGCGCCTCAGAGCTGAAGAAATAAAATGTAACGTCGGAGGCTACTTCAAACTCACAAAAATCTCGCTGAAAAGCAGTTGTAGCAAAGCATGCAGCTAATAAATCAATGAAGAAAGTATTACATTGCAGCCTTCATGAAGCCTCTCAATTTTTGATGACACAATGACCATCTCACTAGTTTCACTCGAAGTTAACTTAGCAATCTTTGGACATTTCATCAAGACCATATGAATTCACGTCACCAAGTGCAATTCGGCCGTGTTTGTAACTCGATGGAATGCGAGAAGAACGCCTTTGTCTCCCAGAAGCCGGCAGTTCTAGGAAGATGGATTAGTTGAGTGGCGTAGAGACGGGCCGCTGCTAGCTGGTGATCATGCCAAGGTTAGTTTGGTTATGCAGATTACAGGGGAGTTGATTATGTAATGTCGGCTAATGACTTTCTGCTGCGTCATCTCATGCCTAGCGAGGCTGTAACTGTGACTTGCGCACCTCTTGTGTTTGTTGACGTGTGCTCTTGTTGACATGTGTTGCCTCCCGTGTGTTTGTCTGGCCCATCTCCGTGTTTGTTGTTTGACGGTGTTTATTAATTGACGTGTGCTTGTCTGGCACAACTCTGCGTGTGTTTGGTAACGCGTATTGACACACCATCGTGCATGTTTTTGTCACGCGTTTTTTGCCATATTGTCTAGCTAACTTTTGTTTGTATTTGTTGATGCGTGCATGTGTGTGTTTTTTCATGCGCGTTTCTCTGGCACACAACCGTGTGTGTTTGTTGACGTATGAGCTGGTTGACGTGTGTGCTGTTTGATCTGAGTGTTTTTTTTAACGTGTGTTTGTCTGACACACCTCCTTAAGTGTTTCTTGCTCAGCGTATTTGTTAACGAGTGTTTGCCTGGCAAATTTAAGTGTGTTTGCGACCCTGCAGAAAGTGAACTAATTGTCTGAGCAGGAGCTGCATTTCAGAGCGCCTGGCCTAAATTTGCTTAATTTTTACACTCGCTGCGTGTACTCATTTAGGCGTTGATCGTCGTTGGTCTTTTGCAGTGAAAAAGCGTGCGTTCAACACAGCGTACGAACAGTTAATCACTATGCTTTAATGGTGTTTTCAGTAATCGTATGAAATTTGAATAACATTTGTGGTGTCAGAGATTCGAAAACCTCTTCATTTTCGTGCGCTTGTGAACGTTCGTATGAAATATTTCTATTTTTTGTGTTATTTCTATGTTCATTATTTTTTGTTAGTTTTGTCAGTATTTATGTACAACTTTTATTTTTTCAATATTTTTTCATCTTTGAAAAATACGTAATTACTTCCGAAATTCCCCCAATTACTTCCCCAAATGAGGAACGTTCTTTTTGTATAAGCAGTAAAGACGGTCAATCCAATTCTGACTACGACAATTGGTATGAATGACTACAAAATTCTTTGAATTCATTTCAGCGTCTAAGTAGGGCTATTATTACTGACCCGAATGCCATCCTGGCCTCACTCCTCGGTCGAGCGCTCATTTTCCATTGATTTACTCGACCATTTCTTGAGTCTTCGACGTTGGGCAGCGTCTTCGATCTCTGTGTCATCCTTCTGGCGCGTCAGCGAGGGGATGTGTTTTGTTGATTTTCTTTTTGTCCTTCTACACTCACCTGTGCACAATCTCCTTCTCTGTGTTCACCTCTCATATACTCACCCCTCATATACTCACCTCTCATATACTCACCCCTCATATACTCACCCCTCATACACTCACCTCTCATATACTCATCCCTCATATACTCACCCCTCATACACTCACCCCTCATATACTCACTCCTCATATACTCACCCCTCATATACTCACCCCTCATATACTCACCCCTCATATACTCACCCCTCATACACTCACCCCTCATATACTCACCCCTCATATACTCACCCCTCATATACTCACCTCTCATATACTCACCTCTCATATACTCACCGTTCTCTTCTCCATTCACGTCCTCTCACACTCGCTCCCACTCATACCCACAGCTTCCCACACTGACCCCTCCCTCACTCACTTTCACCCTCACTTCTACCACCCTCATTTCTCCCTCACTCACCCACCCTCCAACACTCACCCCTCCAACACTCACCCCTCCAACACTCACTCCTCCAACACTCACCTCTCCAACACTCTCCCCTCCAACACTCACCCCTCCAACACTCACCCCTCCAACACTCACCCCTCCAACACTCACCCCTCCAACACTTACCCCTCCCCCTGGGGGGGAGGATATGCCTCCTTGATCTCCCCCCAGCGCCAGCAGATCAATACAGACCCGCGCGCTGATCCGGCGCTGGGGGGCACGCAGCCCCCCTTTCCACCACACTCAGACCCTCTTATCCTTACCCCCCCCCCCGACCCCTAACCCTACCTCTCCCCCCTCCCCCGGGGGCCAAAAGCAACATCTGCACGTTATTTGATGGTGCTCCTGTGCAGGGAAAATGCCGCCGCTACCGCCTTCTTTTGCTTTGATGGAACGGTGGTGCTTTGATGCGCGTGTTGTTGCTTTGATGGAACTGTGGTGCTTTGATGTGTGTGGTGTTGCTATGATGGAACTGTGGTGCTTTGATGGAACGGTGATGCATTGATGTGTGTGGTGTTGCTTTGATGCAACTGTGGTGCTTTGATGCGCGTGGTGTTGCTTTGATGGAACTGTGGTGCTTTGATGCGCGTGGTGTTGCTTTGATGGAACGGTGGTGCTCTGATGCGTGTGGTGTTGCTGTGATGAAAAGGTGGTGCTCTGATTCGTGTGATGTTGCTGTGATGAAACGGTGATGCTTTGATGCGTGAGATGTTGATTTCGTGAAACAGGATGTGTGATGCTGCGCCATAAAACTGAATATTTCGATGTATTCGATGTAGTGTTGAATAGAACTTTAGAAGATTTGGACCAGTAGTCTGCCCCAAACAAATAATTTATTTAAAAGCACGTTAGAAAAGAGTTCAAAATGTTTGCTTCTGGTGTGAAATTCATTTATGGTACCTGCGCGTTATAAAAGAATTAAAATGTTTGCCTTTGGGTTGAAATTCATTTTTGGTGCCTGCGAGTTATAAAAGAGTTGAAATGTTTGACTTTGGGTTGAAATTCAGTTTTGGGGCCTGCGCGTTATAAAATAGTTAAAATGTTTGACTTTGGGTTGAAATTCAGTTTTGGGGCCTGCGCGTTATAAAAGAGTTAAAATGTTTGACTTTGGGTTGAAATTCAGTTTTGGGGCCTGCGCGTTATAAAATAGTTAAAATGTTTGACTTTGGGTTGAAATTCAGTTTTGGGGCCTGCGCGTTATAAAATAGTTAAAATGTTTGACTTTGGGTTGAAATTCAGTTTTGGGGCCTGCGCGTTATAAAAGAGTTAAAATGTTTGACTTTGGGTTGAAATTCAGTTTTGGGGCCTGCGCGTTATAAAATAGTTAAAATGTTTGACTTTGGGTTGAAATTCAGTTTTGGGGCCTGCGCGTTATAAAATAGTTAAAATGTTTGACTTTGGGTTGAAATTCAGTTTTGGGGCCTGCGCGTTATAAAAGAGTTAAAATGTTTGACTTTGGGTTGAAATTCAGTTTTGGGGCCTGCGCGTTATAAAATAGTTAAAATGTTTGACTTTGGGTTGAAATTCAGCTTTGGGGCCTGCGCGTTATAAAATAGTTAAAATGTTTGACTTTGGGTTGAAATTCAGTTTTTGGGCCTGCGCGTTATACAACAGTTAAAATATTTGCCTTCAGATAGCAATTTGGTTTGATAATTCTAACTCATTCAATTTGAAGTGTCCACCCACCGTCACACGTATTCCAACGTCACAATTGAGGTGAGCTTCTTGAAGAGGTGATGTCGTCTTGTGAAAGTCCTTTCTAGAGCAATATTAGGCGAACCGAAATACATCATATGAACTGAAATGAATTGTGTGAACCGAAATGTATTATGTGAACCGAAATATATCATGTCATGTGAACGGAAATTTATTTTGTGATCCGAAATGTGTAGTGTGAACTGAAATGTACTATGTGAACCGAAATATAGCATGTGAACAAAATATGTTATGTGAACCTAAACAATGATGAATATGAATGCAAGTTCCTCAACTAATACGGTACTTAGTTCAAGTTACTAAGGAATTAAGAATACAGTTTATCCTAGAGTTGAGGGAACTAGAATCATAAGGATGAGAATTAGTGCCAGTAATTCAGGAATACGATGCCAAATTCAAGTTGTAAATAACGAGGCTAATATTATTGTCTGTACAGGTTGAGGTTCGAATGAGATGATGCGTAATTCGGTCTTACTGTCGGACTCTTATTCTCATTTTGTCTGTCTATGCAAACCCTTCTTAATAGTACTCATTCTTTTTGTGTGGAAGTAATAATACTGCTTAGGTTTTTTTTATGGAAGTACTGGTACTGCTTAGATTTTTTGTGTGGGAATAATAATACTGCTTAGATTTTTGTGTGGAAGTACTGGTACTGCTTAGATTTTTTGTGTGGAAGTACTGGTACTGCTTAAATTTTTTGTGTGGAGGTAGTAATATTGTTTAGATTTTTTGTGTGGAAGTAATAATACTGCTTAGATTTTTGTGTTGAAGTACTGGTACAACTTGTTGGTATTTTGCGGTCCGCGAGTCATTAAAATAAGTACTTCTTCTACCATTAAGTTCCTACTTGAATCCTTAATTTCATGCTGCTGAAATAAGACGACGTCTTGAAAAAAGTTTATACCCTTCCTTCTCTACAACGTTAAAATATAATAAAAATTGCGCAGAATAAGACACAAGGCCGTAGGTCTTTTACGATATTCTTGGGAACAATATCACTGCTGATCATAAATGCCACTTTGTCGCGTGATAGCATTCCCAGTCATACTTTTTCGCCGTAGTATGCATGTTTTTCACCACCTAAGCGATTTAATAACTGGGGCGGCGAAAAACATGCTTGCAGACGGTGAAAAAATTTGACTGGGTTGCTGCACGACCGCTGCGTGGTTAATTGCGTCAGAGTTGGGTTCGACATCTTACTTCAGTTTAACAATTGTTAATATTACTATTATTTTAATTATTATTATTATTATTATTATTATTATTATTATTATTTTACATTCTTGGTTTAACGACTGCAGCCACAGTAAAAGTGACCTCAGCAGTGATGCGCAGTATTGGTTGAACGATTCATCCTCAAAAGCCAATGCATGAAATGAATGACCCTTGGCTATTCATCCATAAAAGTCCTTCAATAAACGGAACATGTATTGAACATTCAGCCATGAGAACCTTTAAATTAAAAGAATGGCCATTGACAATTCATCCATAAGAACCATTAATAGAAGAAATCGCCATTAAAAATTCATCCATAAAAGCCATTGAATAGAATTAAGAACCATTTACTTACTACGTATCGACGACACGACCTCGGAAACGAGAGAACTGAAAAGCCTCACTAACTTTAAGTAAAATATACTTTTCGTAAAGCTGCTATCCCTGTATATTTTGAATGACCAATAGCATAATTGCTTGACCGTAGCATAATGTCATTTTTTGACGGACACATTTCAGGTTCAAATTGATGTAAATACGTAACACTGTGGACGTTGCTGTTTGTGGTTCACTCAGAGCAACAGCCCTCGGGAGCACGGCGCTCCAATCCCAGTCTAACTTTCACCGCCTATGCAATTTAATCTCTTAAACCGCTTAGGCGGCGAAAAACAGGCATGCAGGCGGCGAAAAAGTTAGACTGGGATGCGAGTGCTGTGTTCCCACCAGCCGGGCAGGCGGGATGCTCCAATGAGGCAAATGTTTTTTTTTGGTCTCGAGCCGCTGTTTTGACTCCGCCTGTCTGCAGCTGTTGTGCATTGATGTGTCTCGCATGTGTTGTGGTTTTTTGTGGCATGTGTTGTGGTTTTGTGGGGTGTGTGTTGTGTAGCATGTGTTGTGGTTTAATGTGACATGTGTTGTGTAGCATGTGTTGTGGTTTAATGTGACATGTGTTATGTTGTATGTGTGGCATATGTTGTAGCATGTGTTGTGGTTTTATGGCCCAACTGTGAATTTTTGCAGTATATTTGGTGTTCTTTTGTTGAGAAGTTCATCCGCCCGTTTCGATCAGTGTAAGAATTTGCGTGAGGAAGATAGAAATGCTTTCCAATGATCTGGGAAATCTTATTCAATTAAAAAACGTCCGATTGAAATGCTAGCAAACTGACTTCTTTTTCAGAACGTATTTTCGTGTTAGGTTAGTATCACTGCAGCACACATCGCTCCCATCTCTTTAGAATCGGTTGGCTGCTGCCACCTCGCGCGCCAGGACGATGTTGTGTTGTGGTGGTCGAGTGTTCTGACCATGTATTCATTCATTCATTCATTCATTTGTCACGACATTTTGGGGATTTTTTAAGTGGGAAGAAAATTGCTTATCATGTTTACTAAAACGCTCAATCTATAAAATTCTAAATCACTTTATATTAATCGTTTATAAATTATTAAATAAATCATTTATAAATTGAGTGCTTTAGTAAATATGATGAGCAATTTATTTGTCCTTTAACGCGTGATAAACAGGAAAATTTCGTAAGGTTAATAAGTTAGAAAAGATATTTTGGGGAGTTAAATAAATATTAAATGAAACCAGCAAGAAGGAATATGTGAAGGCCCGAACTAATATTTAGGCAGGCTTAACTTTTTGAAAATAGAATAGATTTTTTGTTATATAAAAATATCTTTTATCGGTTCAAGGCAGTCATATTTTTCTGCACCAAATACATTAGCTTCAACTTTGTTATCTTTTGATTATCACGAAATATTCTCCTCAAAATATGACATTCCTTTCCTGAATTTAAGTTCTTATTCAATGAGTAAGTTCGATAACAACTACGCGATGTTTTCTGTACCTGTTTTAGGACACATTCTATTCCGGTTCCCAAGGGATAATTTTGGGTGACGCGTCAAATGGTGGTGACGCGCATGTGGCGACGCGTCAAATGGTGGTGACGCGCGTGTGGTGATGTGTCAAATGGTGGTGACGCGCGTGTGGTGACGCGTCAAATGGTGGTGACGCGCATGTGGCGACGCGTTAAATGGTGGTGACGCGTCAAATGGTGGTGACGCGCGTGTGGTGACGCGTAAAATGGTGGTGACGCGCGTGTGGTGACGCGTCAAATGGTGGTGTCTCACGCGTACTCCATACCGTCCTTGCGTGCAGTGTGACCTGTCCGTCTGCTGACCTGTCCGTCTGCTGACCTGTCCGTCTGCTGACTTGTCCGTCTGTTGATCTGTCAGCCATCCCGTCAATGTGACAGAGACCTGTGCTGCTATGTACTGCCATTGACGCGAAGCTCTCGATGGCGGCTTCCTTTCAGCGTAGCGTCAGTTGGCAGCTCTGGTCACAGGCCACAGAGCAGCCTTAGTGTCTCTTTTGTCTGCCGCACTCTGCCGTGCTGCAATATGGACGCTGTTGTTCGGCTTACGCGCTCGTCCTGCTCTCTTTTCCCTCGCACCGACGAGTGTCTTCTCACTTATATTGATTAGTGCCGTCCGTAGCTGCTGTATCTCTTTAGGTCTCTGATTAGCATTGAAGGTGTGACTCTTACCCTGTGAAATTATGTACTGCTGCTCGCTACTGTTTTTTCTCTGACGACCTGAATGGAAAACTGTGTTCGTCATTATTTTTTATTTACGAACCGTTCTTTCCATGAAATGCCAACGAAAAAGCCTGACGTGAGCGAAAATATACGTGGAGAAACTCGCTGTTTGTACCAATAAAAATCAATTCATCTCCTAAGTTTTATGTAAGAAAACGAAATGAAAGAATATTTTCACAGAGATAAAAATAAAGTTCACCTGCTAATTTGAACTAAAATTTACGTGAAGAAAATCCCACTTGCACTGAAATGAAAACCGAATTCACATCCTTAGTATAAACACTGAACAAAGTACATGTGAAGAAAGTCTTTTTTCACTGAAATATAAACCTGTCCCTCTCCTAACTTAGAAAAACTGAACAAAGAAACGTGAAGAATTTTTTTCACTGAAATATAAAATAATCCACCTCCTAACTTGGAAGTACTTAACAAAGTACACGCGAAGAAAATCCCACTATCACTCATATAAAAAAAATCATCTCCTATCTTGAACGAAATACCTTTGAAGAAGATCTTTTTCCCCCGAAACAAAAACGAATTCACCTCCTAACTTGAAAACATTGAACAGAGTACATGCGAAGGAAATCTTTTTACACCGAAATAAAATCGAATCCTCCTCCCAACTTGTAAACACAGAGCAAAGTACACGTGAATAAAATATCTTTACACCTAAATAAAAACGACTCCATCTCCTAAGATAAAACACAGACCAAAATACACGCGCAGACAGTCACCACCAGGAGCGGCAGAGAGAGCGGCGGCAGCATGCGGCGGAGACTGGCCGCTAACGAGACTGAGACGAATGGCCCGGTGACATGCGGCCCGCCAGAGCCCAATAAATCTCTTGAATCTCTTCAATTCAATGTCACTGATGAATGACGTGACGATGTCGCCCGGCACGTCTCTTTGCTTAGCTTAAAAATAAGTGATGTGCTGTGGAGGTGCGTGATATGTCTTAATGGAATGTTTGTGCTCATTGATTTTTTGTGATTGCTTATTGATGCGGTCAATTTGTGTGATGGTGTACTAGTGAGCTATATCGATGTGTCGGGCATGAGAGTATCATTAGCTGAGGCCGATCACTGTGCGTTAATAAAGCGGCTATAAGTGGTGGTAATTTAAACTGTTCATGCTAACACGTGCACGTGGTTTGTAATTAAAATCTTCGGTGTAGTTTCCGTGGACTAATGATGATATTTTGGTCGCTAATTACTTCCTTTGATTTAGTGAGCTATTGACTTCACCTTAGATGAGCTAAGCAACACTTGACGAGAGCGGTATTTGCATGGAGATTGTCTGGCATGGTAATGATGACCTACACCTACCGACTCAAGGTACTGGGAGACACAGCTCGAGGCAGGACAGTGGAGGTCGACGAAGTGAGTTAGCAGAGGCAGCGTGAGAGCCTGTACTGTGGACGGGCTGTTGTGTGGTCTTATGGTCTGGTGGTCTACTGCGCCGGTCCACACGAACCCGTGAGCCGCCAGTCCATACACACACCCAAGAGCCGCCAGTCCACACACACCCAGGATCCGCCAGTCCACACACACCCAGGAGCCGCCAGTCCACACATACCCAGGAGCCGCCAGTCCACACACACCCAGGAGCCGCCAGTCCACACACCCAGGAGCCGCAAGTCCATACACACACCCAGGAGCCACCAGTCTACATACACCCAGGAGCCGTCAGTCCATACACACACCCAGGAGCCGCCAGTCCACACACACCCAGGAGCCGCCAGTCCACACACCCAGGAGCCGCCAGTCCACACACCCAGGAGCCGCCGGTCCACACACCCAGGAGCCGCCAGTCCACACACCCAGGAGCCGCCAGTCCACACAGCGAGCCGCGTCAGGTCGATAAGTCCTTCATTACCCTCCCATCACAGCCCGCTCCTGGCGCGTCTATTGGCCTTCTTAATGTACACGCAACGCGCGTGTGGGGGTGCGCGTGTGCGTGCGTGTGTGTGCGTGGTTGTAGGCATGATTAAGCTGTGCGTATTTGATGTACGCCTTGCGTACTGTACTCATTTAGTGTACACTGCGTAGAGTACGCATTCCATGCATGCTGCGTATTGTACGCGCTCTATATGTACACTGCGTACTGTATGCATGTAATGTACATTACGCACTGTACCTGCACGCCATGCGCCAGCTAAGCTCAGCACACAGCACGCGTTGACGCTAATTCCAGAGCAGGTTGTCATCTCGCCTGTATAGCTGCGGCTTGCGTTGCGCTAGGTGTTCTCTCAGCGCCTGTACCCTCCTTGTACCCATAGAAAATGCTGCCTTGGTATAGGTTTCTCTAGTGGTTTGTCCGCTGGCTTGTAAACGTCTCGCTTGTAAATGTTCCTCTGGCTAGTAAACGTTTCGCTAGTAAATGTTCCTCTGGCTATAACGTTTCGCTAGTAAATGTTCCTCTGGCTAGTTAAACGTTTCGCTAGTAAATTTTCCTCTAGTAAACGTTCAGTGCAAATTTTGACGTAATAAATATTCCCTCAGTTGGCGTTCCAGTTGACGCAGTTGACGTTCCTCGTAAATTTTCTGCCGTAACGTTTTCGCCCAAAATTTTTCTACCGTAATTTTTCTCAAAATGAATGTCCTGGTAGTCGATATTCCCTAGACAAATGTCCCAATTTAAGTAGCGAATGTCTCCGTTGCAAATGCACAGTTCTGCTCGAACCGGATACGCAGGACACAGTTGCCCGCCTCGTCGACCATAACCGTGTCACATTTTCGGCAACTTGAATTCCGCCCGACTGAAGACCGTCAGATTGCGCCGCGCTCGTGCTGCGAACCATCCCGCGTACTGGTCGTCATGGATTAGCTTTGTTGAGTGCTATACATTTTGCTTGATTACGCGACGGAATGCGAGACGGTTATTGTGTTTTGCGATTGAGTTTTCTTCGGTGTGTTAAAAAATGCGTAAGCCATCGGTGATATGTGACTCAACAGACCTGTGTGTCGCGTAGCTTGCGCGCGATCAATTCTGTTCAATTATATATAATGTATTTTTTTATTATAGTTCATTACAGTGATGTATTTCTCGTTCTGTGTGATATCTTTCAGTGATACGCTATGAATATGTCAAATCATTCGAGAATGGATTTTTTTTTCATTTTGCCATTCATATTCGTTATGGTAAATTCGTCCTCATGAATATGTCCCAAATATGCTCATCGTACTTTGAGTGTGTTGCTGTCTAGTGATACCATGCATTACAAGGCGCAGAATATTATTTGCATTCCCAAAATAATAAATAACCTTCATGTGTGATGTTAAAATAGGTATGCCGCTGAAAAATAAAAATTGCGATCAACCAACCCAAGATCAGGGCAGAATTTACAGACAATGCCCGTCGTCGCGAAGCGAGAGCTTGAAGCGAAAGTTACACCAAGTCAACTTTGCTACACTACGGGCTACAGCGACCAGCTTTGCCAAGTCGACGTGAAAACACTTACGCTATGAGCTGTACCATAACGATGACACAAATTGCGTAAGTGATCTCAAGTGACAGCGTTGTGCTCACTGCCCTGGCTTGCTACCTCGCAAGCTTGCGGTGTCCGGCGCCTGCTGGCTGCAGAGTAGCGCAGATCTGTTGTCTCCCGGGTCTGACCGGGCGATTGACCCGCTGCCGTGATTTTCAAATTTGATCTTACCTAATGATACGCTTGGTGTGTTTATTTATTTGTTTGGACCATATGCACGTCCGTCCAGGTGAGCTGAGTAAGAGTAAAAGATTTAGAACAAAACAAAATTTATCAAGAATCCCCACTTTAATGATTCACATAATTTATACGCATGTCTCCTGTCTGCAATATCTCATAATCCTAATAATACCCTAGGTTTTTTTATCTATTTATGTATTTATGAATGGTTTGGTGTCCGCTTTTTCCGTCGCTCTGTCATGCTCATAAAGATGCTTAATGACCGTGTCTGTGATACGAGTTTCACCAGTGCACAAGTACCATAATATTTTAATCGCGAGTACTATTAAAATGGATATATTTGTTTGTCATCCACACCTGGAAGATTTATTTAAAGAAAATATCGAATCCCGTCATTTTAGACGGGCCGTGTACGCTGGTATTGAAATGTTGCTTGTGATATAGAAATTTGCAATGTCTCTTGCACTTACAGTATACGGTATAGTGGCTGTGGACTTTCAACGTAGTGATGACATAAGCCGTACGATTTAAGGTGGATAAATGTTTTTGTGTTTCAGTAGTTGATGCAAATTATGGAGTTCGTCTCGTGACTGCACCCTCATGACTTAGAAGGAAAACAAACTTCGGTCGCATTGAACTGGAGCAAGCTGTTTACTCATTTTCCTCTAGTGATTCAATCAGTAGCACAATATTTTTCATGTTTTGTTAACACTTTCTAAAAGATTTCCGAGGAAACCTTCTGTTTAAATGTACGAAGTGTACCAGTCCGCCCGCCTCAGGTCATTGCAGGCAGTTCCTAGCTGCAGATAAGAAAAACTCTGTGCGCTTATCTTGCCAGTTTCAACTGTCTCTATTTATGTATTGTCTGTTACATTTAGATTAGGAAATTTCCGCTAAGCTCACGTTATTGCCTCCAGGATTTGACATCCTGATTTCGCTTAGTTTTTATGTTTGATAACTTTAAAAAGTTTAGTGTAAAATTTGCATGTTTTTTTCATTGTTGTCAGTAATTTCAAACTTGTATTTACAATTCCGTGCTCTCATTACTCCGTCATTTTTTTCCATAATAATCAAGAACCTTCTTCTCATTATAGCATTACTCAGTTTTGTGCATCATAACTTACCCTCGTCTCCCCTCATCACACCATATCTCGTTCCTTCTCTTAGTCTTCATGCGTCCCCTCACAATCTCCCTCTATTGTTTACCTCCGTCGCCATGGCGACCACAAAATGGCTTCCGCCCCTCGCCGCATTGCTGCTGTGCCTCACTTCCCCTCACTTCCCCTACACCCTCTCTTCCTCACCTTATATCACTCACCCACTTCCTCTCATTCACCCACTTTCCCCCACTCCTTCACTTTCCCTCACTCCCCTCTTTCCATCACTCCTTCGCCGGGAGGGAGTGATACCACTCCCCTACTTCCAGTCATCATCTTATTTTCCCGTATTCCTTCACTTCCCCTCACTTCTTCGCTCTCCCTCAGTGCCCCTCGCTCTTTCATTTCTCCTAATTCCTCTACTTCCCCTCATTCCTCCATTTCCCTTCACTTCCCCTCACTCTCCTTCAAACTCTGCCCTGACTTTCCCTTACTCTTTCATTTGTCATAATTCCTCGACTTCCCCTCTTTCCTCTACTTCCTTCCACTTCCCCTCACTCCCTCGTTTCCCTCACTTCCTCACTCCCCTCACGGCCCCGCTCCCCCAAATGAGGCAGCGCGGTCACGGCACTGTCACGAGCCGGACAAAATAACTGTGTTGTAAATAGTCAGTGGAGAAAATGAAATGAACTCTGTGATGTTGCAACATTGCGCATTGTAGTAAACGACTTCATTCCGGTGGGTGTCTTTTTGTAGGCGTAAATGTTAGTGAAATGAGTTCACCATCCCTGCTGAGATTAAGCTGCTGTACAAGTACGTTTGCGTTATTGGTGAAGAAAAATTCAGCGATCATAAATGTTTAATATCTCAATCATTGCCTAGCATTCTATTTATTATTGAGGAATGATCTGTCGCAACTCGTATTTGAATTCGTTTGGACTGATTTTACACTTAATTTAGGTAACGAGCTAATTCACAAATCGTTAATAATTGGTTTATTAATGACAATAATTTATAACATTTATTATTGACGAACAATGATCCCAGGAAATTCCATGAAAAATCAAACCAACTTCAGGCTAGTATCTGAAATAGCACGTTTTTCCCGTGGACATCGGCTCGATGCTCATCAATGCCAGCCCATGCAGTAATTCTCCACTTTTGGAAACTTAGAACTTAGCCACGATTCCCCCGCTCCACCCAGGTCTGTGAAATTGTTACCAGCTCGACTGTGGGTAACCGTCATTATGTCCTCGTGTTGGTTATACGGTGTTTTAAAAAATGTTCTAAATGATGTATACAGTATATATTAGGCTTGATTGGAATAAAACCTCTTGTTTCTTTGAACTACTCAGGCAAGCGCACCTAGCCACCTCAGTTGATGGGCTGTACAACTTGAGCCTCACTGACTTTTGTGTCTTGATCGTTGTTGAAATCTCTGACATGATCGCAATTGAAATATCTATGTCTTGATCGTACTTGAAATCTCTATGTCTTGATCGTACTTGAAATAACTATGTCTTGATCGTTGTTGAAATCTCTGACATGATCGCAATTGAAATATCTATGTCTTGATCGTTCTTGAAATACCTATGACTTGATCGTTCTTGAAATATCTATGTCTTGATCGTTGTTCAAATATTTATGTCTTGATCGTAATTGAAACCTCTGTCTCATGATCGTAATTGAAATATCTATATCTTGATCGTAATTTGAATATCTATGTCTTGATCGTAATTTGAACCTCTATGTCTTGATCGTAATTTGAATCTCTATGCTTTGATCGTTTTTGATGGTATTATTCCATCTGAGATCGTGTCATAGTTGGCACGAAGCGCACGTCAAGAGAGTGAAGTGGATTTCAACAACTCCAAATTCTGTATTCTCACACTAAGCTGAGTGATCGCTGTATTGCGTGTTGTGTGGGTGACGTTAGAGTGTAACTAGAGTTTGACGGTCATTTGATGCCGCTATATGTTGCATGGCTAAAATAAGTGACTCGGATGGAGATGTTTCACTTCACCCAGGTTACCATACTCCGGATGAAAGAAACTGCTAATGCCACTCTTTCTCAAGACAAGTGGCAAATTCAGATTTCCTTTTTATCTATTGTTAAAGCGATATTATTTTTTCTTTTGTGGGTTTACTTACAGCGCCTTGTGCAGGCTTGCTCTAGTTCTTTTGATTCTAATAAAAAGGGAACGGAGTTGCGCGTAAGTGACCTGTGGTACGAATGCTTTCGTTGCAGCTTCATTTTTTTACTTTTCAGCCTTCGTTTGTTGTGAAATGCTGCCTTTTTGTCTTGACGAGCTGAAATCTCGCGCATTTTGGTGAGGCTTCGTACAAATCTTTGTTGGGTTCTGCTATGTGTGGTTATCATCTTTACTTATCGCACAGGAAGTTGAAATTAATCTTAACTAGTCCAATATTAACTGTGCAGATATATTTAAAATCAGGCAATTTTCCTCACTTGAAAAAAATTTAGCCAACACTTATCTTCATCATAAATTTAACCTTTAATTGAGAAACATTTAACGTACGTTCGTTTTGCTTTATACATAGAAGTCAAAATCTCTTTTTACTCAGGTCTTTTCCGACCTAACCAAACAAGCAGTAACTCAACAGCTCTCTATCTGCTTAGTTTTAGCATTTAAAACGTTCGAATAAACCAGTGGAAGAGCACGAATAGCTTTTGCCTTGACATTTTTTGCATAGCATACTAAGTCGTTCTTAGCCCGGAACATCAAAGCGCGAGGCTATAATTTTAAAGCGAAAACTTTCATGTATCGCATATATGAAAGGTCTACAGAAAGAGCACAATAAGTTACAATATATTATACGAATTACTATACTGATCCAAAGCGAAGTTTTACCGTTCTTTCAACTCATGTTCCTACTTCGCAAAAAATGCTTTTTTCACTCAGTAGCGTGCGAAAGCTATTGAGACATTACGTTTGAAGAGACTGTCTCACTTCGGTATACTCTTATTCAATGAAGTACGTGCATGTGTGTCCCGTTTCCGTCGAGATAAGAACAAGCCAGTACATTTTAGCGTTCATTTTATGAATAATTCGCTACCACAGCCCCACAGCTCCACACGCCGCGCGTATACACCACGCAGCACCCAGATACGCTATCGCATGAACGCTAGTGGTAACGCACGTGTCTCATGCCATATTTACCGCAGCTTCTCATTAACGCGACATGATGCTCGCTTCTAATCCGACGCACCTTCGTTTCCCGTCTGATTTGTGCATAATTTTACGCTTTAACTACAGATTTGACGTGCAATATTGGTTGTGTTACAGCAGGTGTGCGGTAGGTGCTATCAGTGCTGTTATCGCAGCGACATCGGCCAGGCTGACGTCGTTGATGCGTCCCCGAAAATTGGCTTCACCACCAAAAATTTGCACGACCGTAAAGTGCGCTCATTGAACATCTCTGTGAAGTTTTTTTCAAGTTAATGCATTGTTTCGAGCACTTCGGGTGCTGTGCGTAAGCCAGATTGCTCTAAAAGGTGTGTCCAAATAAGTAATGGGTTGTAGTAATGGGTCTGTTCTTGTTAGAGATGGGTTTGTTGCATGAGGACTAATCTTAGGAACGCGGAGTTCCCAGTTTTTTAAGGTAGGGTAATTGAACATCATCCTGTTGAAGTAATTATGCTCGTCTTTTGGTAATAGAATTCTGAATAAATTTACATTTTTTTCTTTACATGAGAATTTTATTTGTTTACTTTCTTTCTAATAATAAGACGTCAGAAATAATTACAGCGCTTTGATGTATGCTTTGAAAGAAACGAATATAAGTGCTGCGCTGAAGAAGATTTCCTGCATCATGCATTACGTGGAAAAAACTCCGATGTAGTCGATAGAAAAAACGAAAGAAAGAAAGAAAGAAAGAAAAACCGTTTATTTCCAAAAAATTTAATACATGAGATGGATAACACACTGGATTTTAAATTTTTCTTATTATAAAGGTCCTGAATTAATAAACAACTACTCTCAGTCGTGTCGGTCTCGTCAGCATATCCGTAGTTTGAGGTATTCTGATCAATTTAGATGAGATTCAGCAATAGTTGCGTTATCAATATATTGCGAATTTTAATTGAATGTTTTATTTTTTTTATTCCGGTGAGAACAATTCCAGACATTTCTCACTGAATTAGGCAACTTTTCTATTTTAGGTTCCAGCAACTCAGTTTTGCGAGTACAAGGTGCTTTGTGTTAGTCTTAATGCAGGGCTGAGACCATCTGCTTTATTCGATTTAATTACTGCTCAAAATATTATAATTTATTTCTCTGACTTTTCAACCATGGGCACAATCTCCTGCAAACGATCATCCGCCTAAATCGCAAAAATATTTTAGAGCATGCAAAAGAAATTTTGCCTTCCCAGGCTCCTTTTATGCTGCCACAGACCGTTCTGCTCATCTCAACGAGCTAATAAATTCCTCACGTGACTTACAGCGTCACTGCAAACATACTCTGCTGACGATCTCTCGATTTTTGGGTAAATTATTCCCTGAAACCATCAGGGGAAAATTTATTCTTCAAGTGGCCTGATTTTCAAACAATTTACAGCATACCAACGTACAATTGCCGTGCATTATTCTAAGTCGATTTAGCCCCGCTACGTGCTGTAGCACATACAGCGCGCGGAGCCAAGTCCACTGAAGAACACGCGCTGCCCGACATCCCGACATACCGCTACGGTGACGCACTTGGAAAATTCGGGACCTCGCTGTGAGCAGCCTGGATTGCCGCAAACGCCTGGCGCGTTGCAGCGTTTTGTTCAAGTACGATTGCAGGTACTACAGTCTATGTGTTTGTTTTAAATGATGTATAGTTTTTTCATGGCTCACATGAGTTAAATTGAACAAGGTTATACCGGCAGAGCGTGTTGTGTTGGTGTTGTGAAGCTGTTGGCGTGGAATGGAATACGGCGATAAAACGTGTCATGGGACCTATTCTTGGGTGGTCTGCCACTGCCACTGCCACTACTACTGCCACTATACCACCACTACCATCACCACCACCACCACTACCACCTCTACCACCTCTACCACCACCAGCAGACTCCACTAATCCCGAGGTCGATGCGTAATAGCCAGGCAGCTCGCAATGACCCTTCCTGGAGCTCTGCTGTGGTGCTATAGTGGCGGGATGCTATGGTGCTGTGGTGGCGTGGTGCTGTGGTGCTGTGGTGCTGTGGTGGCGTGGTGCTGTGGTGCTGTGGTGGCGTGGTGCTGTGGTGCTGTGGTGGCGTGGTGCTGTGGTGCTGTGGTGGCGGAATGCTATGGTGCTGTGGTGCTGTGGTGGCGTGGTGCTGTGGTGCTATAGTGGCGGGATGCTATGGTGCTGTGGTGCTATGGTGCTGTGGTGCTGCGGTGGTGGGGAGCTGTGGTTTCACAGAGCTGCGGGCTGTGTGGTGCTGTCGTGCTGTGACGTGCTATGGTGCTGTGGTGCTGCGGTGGTGGGGTGCCACCGCAGCTGGGTGACTTTCGCAAACTTATAAAACCCCCGTATGACTTCATCATAAAACATACACCTACTGTGAGGGAGTATTTTCAACTATTCTAAAGTTCACGTCCATTCACGAAAAATAACCTAAAGGCTTACGGAGAATAATCAGCGCGTAGTGACGCCAAATCGACAGGGGGACTTTCGCAGCCAATCGTGCCCTAAATTGTTTTGAAATTCGGCCCTGGAAGAGCGCTAGCAGAGGTCGTAATGTCGTGCATTAAGACGTTATTAAATGGAGACTGCAACAAACCGTTTGGGTGCCTGTGACTGCGTCGTAAACTGGCCTGACCTGCCCTAAACCGGCCCAATTAAGGGGCTTTTGGGGTCCTGTTGATGAGTCCCTGTGGCTGGGAATGGGGTCCAATCAAGGGGACATAGAGTCCTGTTGATGAGTCCCTGTGGCTGGGAATGGGGTCCAATCAAGGGGACATAGAGTCCTGTTGATGGGTTCCGGTGGCTGGGAATGGGGTCCAATGAAGGGGACATAGAGTCCTGTTGATGGGTCCCGGTGGCTGGGAATGGGGTCCAATCAAGGGGACATAGAGTCCTGTTGATGGGTCCCGGTGGCTGGGAATGGGGTCCAATGAAGGGGACATAGAGTCCTGTTGATGGGTCCCGGTGGCTGGGAATGGGGTCCAATGAAGGGGACATAGAGTCCTGTTGATGGGTCCCGGTGGCTGGGAATGGGGTCCAATCAAGGGGACATAAAGTCCTGTTGATGGGTCCCGGTGGCTGGGAATGGGGTCCAATGAAGGGGACATAGAGTCCTGTTGATGGGTCCCGGTGGCTGGGAATGGGGTCCAATCAAGGGGACATAGAGTCCTGTTGATGGGTCCCGGTGGCTGGGAATGGGGTCCAATGAAGGGGACATAGAGTCCTGTTGATGGGTCCCGGTGGCTGGGAATGGGGTCCAATCAAGGGGACATAAAGTCCTGTTGATGGGTCCCGGTGGCTGGGAATGGGGTCCAATGAAGGGGACATAGAGTCCTGTTGATGGGTCCCGGTGGCTGGGAATGGGGTCCAATCAAGGGGACATAGAGTCCTGTTGATGGGTCCCGGTGGCTGGGAATGGGGTCCAATCAAGGGGACATAGAGTCCTGTTGATGGGTCCCGGGGGCTGAGAAGGGGGTGCAGTTGAGGGGACACCGGGGTCCTGTTGATGGCTCCCGGTGGCTGGGAAAGGGGTCCAATGAAGGGGACACCGGGGTCGTGATGAAGAGACACTTTGACCGTGAAGAAGGAAAAGGGTCGGGAAGGGAACAATGACACCCGTCCGACCTGGCTATTTTGGCACGAAATAATCAACGATGTCGCAATATTAGATGTCGATGTCGCAATATTAGATGTCGATGTCGCAATATTAGATGTTGATGTTGCGATATTAGATGTCGATGTAGTTTTTTATGGTGAGGTATGGCAGCAAGCAATGGTAACTATTTATTGTTTCATTATTTTTGTGAATATGGCAAATTTGGCAAATTTGCCCAAAAACAACAGGACTCCAAAGAAAGTAGCGCTAGGGGCTGTAGAGTGATATCCTTCTAACGCTACAAAATTAATTTCGGATTCAATTTCAGATTTTGCGAAAGTTTTGTAGTTCAACAATAATCAACACTACTTACGGATGTACCACATGTATCCATACATTTTCGCTTTTGAGGATCTTAAAAGAAAGTGAAACGAAGCAGGCAGTGGCAGCATTTGAGCGGCGACGCCCCTGAGGATGGCACCGAATTTAGAACAAACCGTAACGACGTCAAATATGAAGCCGCATTTGGTGTATGTGTGCTGCAGCAGATACGTGTTAGTTTCCACGTAAATTTTGGATTCGTTCTATAAATGCAGCGACGCTGTCGTGATCAGAGGAAGGGTTAAGGAGTTACAGAGAGGATGTGCGAAGAAGCTACCGAAATTTGAGTTAATTGCTCCGTGCTACTTACGTTTTTTGTAGTAAGTGAAGAGCAACAGAATAATTGCTCTCGCAAGTTTTAGAAAGCTCATTTGCCTGCAATTTTTGGGCATTATAAAATGACACTCGCGTTAGGCAATGGCGTGCAGAAATATGTTTGAGTAAAACATTAAGGACACGCTGCGATTGGTGCATCACAAATGCGTCGAGTGGAGTGGCAAGCAAGGAAATTTTGAAGCCGCTCCTGCCATAGTGATCCATCACAAATGCATCTACGTACCACCCTCATGTGCATGAGTTCACGTAATATTGCCTTCGTTCCACTTATTTTATTTCTGTTAATTGTTGGCTTTTAGAGAACACCATCCGGAACAACCTGCGCTTGAAGTTATCCTCAATTATTTACTCAAACGGATCCCTGCTCTCTACATCTTAACCGCGTGTCCTTTTACAGCTCTCAAAATCACAAAAGATTGGTTTGAAATTTACTGTAGTTATTATACTACAGTAAATTTCTTGCAAAAATTGAAGAACACTGTAATACCAACTTGAGTTTTGTTTGTAACCCTCAGCACATTCTCCGTAACTCCCAGCCACTCCACCTAAAACCCCAACACCCAGCCACAACTTCCTCAGCCTCCCCAACGCTCCGGAAAACGTTCTGTGATCTCACTCAGTCCGCACATCCCAGCTTTATTGACCAGAACTGAAACGCGGATCCGGCGCAGCACACGTCCGGATGTGGCCTAAATACGGCCGGAGTCTGATGGTTCTCGGGCTTTACAAACGCTGCTGCCCAGTACACAGAGCTGCTTTACAGACGCTGCTGCCCAGTACACAGAGCTGCCTTACAGACGCTGCTGCCCAGTACACAGAGCTGCCTTACAGACGCTGCTGCCCAGTACACAGAGCTGCCTTCCAGACGCTGCTGCCCAGTACACAGAGCTGCCTTACAGACGCTGCTGCCCAGTACACAGAGCTGCCTTACAGACGCTGCTGCCCAGTACACAGAGCTGCTGTACAGACGCTGCTGCCCAGTACACAGAGCTGTCTTACAGACGCTGCTGTCCAGTACACAGAGCTGCCTTACAGACGCTGCTGCCCAGTACACAGAGCTGCCTTACAGACGCTGCTGCCCAGTACACAGAGCTGCTTACAGACGCTGCTGCCCAGTACACAGAGCTGCCTTACAGACGCTGCTGCCCAGTACACAGAGCTGCCTTACAGACGCTGCTGCCCAGTACACGGAGCTGCCTTACAGACACTACTGCCCAGTACACAGAGCTGCCTTACAGACGCTGCTGCCCAATACACAGAGCTGCCTTACAGACGCTGCTGCCCAGTACACAGAGCTGCCTTACAGACGCTGCTGCCCAGTACACAGAGCTGCCTTACAGACGCTGCTGCCCAGTACACAGAGCTGCCTTACAGACGCTACTGACCAGTTCACGGAAGTCTTTCTTTTTTATACGCGTATCATTCATTGAGGCTTCTTGCTCTCACCAGGGCATTGTCGTGATTAATGGGGACATGAAAAGGGGTTTTATGAGGACACATGACCAGACGTGATCTATTTTCTTGGGTAGACGCGAACAGACGTGATCTATTTTTATGGGCACACATGACCAGACGTGATCTATTTTCATAGGCGGACGTGACCAGACGTGGGCGGACATGACCAGACGTGTTCTATGGGAACACCTGACCAAGAGGCAAACAGGCAAACATGACCAGTTTACACCACGGATCATTAACAATGGATTCGACGAGTTTTACTTAAGCTTGAAAATCATTTCCGCTGCGTTCAATACACAAATTCACGTATTTCAGATAGAAATGTTTTTATCATCTGGGAGTCGTTCTTTACTTGCTCATAGAAATGTGACGCAATTCGTGAGTTAATTAGGCAAGATTGTGTGATATCTCCCCAAAAAAAATCAATCCCAATTGTTGTCTGATTTTCTTACCCATGAGATTCCTTCAGTTGTTCACGTTTCAGAAATCTGTATAACGTTGTTCAATCCTTACTTTGTTCTTTTTATGATTGTGTGGTGATTCTTTTGAAATTCAGTTTAAAAGTTCGCTTGAAGTGAAAGATGCTTTTCACTACCTCAACTAAACTAGGCGTAGGCTACCACTGCACTAGGCGCTATCTACTCTTATGCTCCAACACACGTCCAACATTTGTGCGGGCGTCAGCATATTGCCGTGAGTGATCAAATAAGATGTGTGTGTTGGTCGACCGTGAAACCATTGTAGAATTAACGATATGAGAGCACATGAGCGATGCTACCCCCATGCGGTCCACAGGGGGACCTCCAATGTGCTCCAGTGCATACTCCACTGCTGTAAGTCAGACAATGCACTGCAGTATGTCAGGAATTGCACTACAGTAAGTCAGGCACTGCACTGCAGCAAGTCAGGCACTGCACAGCAATATGACAGTTATAAGAGTGCAGTAAACAAGGCACCGCACTGCAGAAAATTCAGACATTGCACTGCAATATGTCAGGCACTGCACTGCAGTAAACAAGGCGCTGCAGTGCAGGAAATAAGGATGTTTCGAGGATATCTCAATAATCCATGAGAGTAAATACGCGCAATACTGTATTATCATGCTGCGGAGATGATAACCATGTCAGTTGCTTACAGAACATTGCAATGAGGAAGCATTGCATTAGAAACACTGTAGCACTGCATACCTATAGCAAATGTTTATTCTGTTTCGATAAAATAGTGTAGTATTGGTGTAAACGTCACGGTGCTTGCTATGCTATTTTTTTAAATTTATTGTTTTTAAAGTATTTACGTTGATTTGTATTTCCTGTGCAAAATAACAATTTGATTCCTTACGAGAGAAATTGTCTTATTTTTCATCTCGTGTGTGAGTAGCAAGTATTTTGCATATAATTGCAGTGACTATAATTACACTGATTATAATTGCAGTGATTATAATTACACTGACTATAATTGCAGTGATTATAATTACACTGACTATAATTGCAGTGACTATAATTACACTGACTATAATTGCAGTGACTATAACTGCACTGATTATAATTGCAGTGACTATAATTACACTGACTATAATTGCAGTGACTATAATTACACTGACTATAATTGCAGTGACTATAATTACACTGACTATAATTGCAGTGACTATAACTGCACTGATTATAATTGCAGTGACTATAATTACGCTGACTATAATTGCAGTGACTATAATTACACTGACTATAATTGCAGTGACTATAACTGCACTGATTATAATTGCAGTGACTATAATTACACTGACTATAATTGCAGTGACTATAATTACACTGGCTATAATTGCAGTGCCTATAATTACACTGGCTATAATTGCAGTGACTATAATTACACCGAAAGACGGCGGTATATGTAAGCCGGCCACACCTTGACCTGCAGTAAAGATCTGCTAACATTTTGCGTCTTTATAGCGGTACAACCTGCAGCAAAAGTTATTCTGTCGACTTGGCTACTTTGAATTCAAAGGCTGATTTTTCTGTCCAAAATTTTATAGTTTAATTTAAACGAAGCTCCATCTCAGCAATTTCGGCTAGAATAAATAACACGTGCATTACAAATAACACATGCATCAGCGTCCTCAAGTTGACAGAAGAACTTTTGGTCCTGTCGCACTACGTGAAGTGTTGGGAATTACAATGCCGAGCCAGGGCAGCTCACTGGCTGACCAGCTCAGAAACTGCAGAAATAAATTTTGAATTTTTTTTTGCGAGAATCTCTAGGTAAGATGTGGTCATTTTATGCAAGTGCGCGCATGGCGTGAGTGAGTAACCGCAATCCTTATTTTAAAGAAACTGTAAGAACTGTGGCACAGCGGTGCATGGACGGCATGTTTGTTTTCTGCTGCCTTGTAGCAACAAAAAATGAAATCTATCTTCTCTATTCACGCTAAAACGAATCTTTGTTTTTTTTATTATGTATGAAATTTTGTGGAAGGAAGTCGGATGCTCTTAGAAATTTTGCTATTTAATGTAAACTTCCATGAAGGTCCATTATGATGAAATGAGAAATTCTATATCATGAATTAGATAATGAACTAAGTATGATGAATGAAAACGGAATTGTAATATGAAGTATAAGTAACACCTTATGATCATGAAGAACAGTGACGGCAGATGAAGGAAAATGACTCGGTTAAATGGGTTAAGTTGTAGGATGCATGATGGGTTACATGCAACTTACAATAAAGTAAAGTGGTACCGTGTGATGAAGCAAAATGTGAATTTTGTATTTAAATAACGTACGGTAGGGTAAATTGGGAGTTACAATGAAATATTCCGAATGATAAGGTAAAGATCGAATTACACTAGGCGCTACGATAGCAAAGCAATATTCCATATGGTAAGGATGAGTAAGAGTTGCTATAAAATATTCCGTATGATTATGTAGAGTAGGGATTACAATGAAATTTTCTGCATGATAAGGTAAAGATCGAATTACAATGAAACATTCCGCATGATAAGGTAAAAATCGAATTACAATGAAACATTCCGCATGATAAGGTAAAGATCGAATTGCAATAAAATACTCCGCATGATAAGTTAAAGATCGAATTGCAATGAGATATTCCGTATGATAAGGTAAAGATCGAATTACAAGGAAATATTCTGCATGATAAGGTAAAGTGGTAAAGCAGGAGTTACCATAAAACATTCTGTATGATAAGATAAAGATCGAATTACAATGAAATATTCCGTATGATAAGGTAAAGATCGAATTACAAGGAAATATTCTGCATGATAAGGTAAAGTGGTAAAGCAGGAGTTACAATAAAACATTACGTATTACGATAAAATAAAGTAACGTGAACCTTTTCGTGTGGGCAGCGTTCATCGCAGCGAACAGCGGGATGCCGGGGGAGAAGGGGGAGAGTGCGGGGGATACGCCCCACCCGTCCCCCCCGCACCCCCCGCACCCCTCCCCCTCCCGCCACCGGGAGCTCGTCACTTACGATCACCACGTGCTCGACGGCGAGCTCTTCCTCCAGGTGGGCCCTGGCTTAGTGCTCACTGTCTTAGTGATGAGTACCTTAGTGTTTATTGTCTTGCTGCTGAGTATCTTAGTGATGAGTACCTTAGTGCTCACTGTCTTAGTGATGAGTACCTCAGTGCTCACTGTCTTAGTGATAAGTACCTTAGTGTTTATTATCTTGCTGCTGAGTATCTTAGTGATGAGTTTCTTGATCCTCATTATCTAATTCCTGAGTATCTTATTCCCGAATATCTTATTCCTGAATATCTTATTCCTGAATATCTTATTCCTGAATATCTTATTCCTGAATATCTTATTCCTGAAAATCTTATTCCCGGATATCTTATTCCTGAATATCTTATTCCTGAAAATCTTATTCCCGGATATCTTATTACTGAATATCTTATTCATGAATACTCGTATCTTATTCCCGAATGTCTTATTCCCGGATATCTTATTCCTGAATATCTCATTCATGAATACTCGTATCTTATTCACGAATATCTTATTCCCGAATATCTTATTCCTGAATATCTTATTCCTGAATATCTTATTCCTGAAAATCTTATTCCCGGATATCTTATTCCTGAATATCTTATTCATGAATACTCGTATCTTATTCCTGAATATCATATTCCCGGATATCTTATTCCTGAATATCTTATTCATGAAAACTCGTATCTTATTCCTGAATATTTTATTCCCGGATATCTTATTCCTGAAAATCTTATTCCCGGATACCTTATTCCTGAATATCTTATTCATGAATACTCGTATCTTATTCCCGAATATCTTATTCCCGGATATCTTATTCCTGAATATCTTATTCATGAGTACTCGTATCTTGTTCCTGAATATTTTATTCCTGACTATCAACTGAGTATCTTATTCCTGACTATCTTATAACAGAGTATCTTATTCCTGACTATCTTATAACCGAGTATCTTATTCATGACTATCTTATAACCGAGTATCTTATTCCTGACTATCTTATAACCGAGTATCTTATTCCTGACTATCTTATAACCGAGTATCTTATTCCTGAATGTCTTATAACTGAGTATCTTATTCCTGAATATCTTATAACCGAGTATCTTATCCCTGACTATTTCATAACCGAGTATCTTATTCCTGACTATCTTATTCCTGATTATGTTATTCCTGGTTATCTTATTCATGAATATCTTATTCGTGAGTAACTTGTTCCTAAGTATCATATTACTGAGTACCTTAGTGCTGACTTTCTCATTCCTGTGTACCTCATTGCGTCATGTTATACATGCTATTTCATTACAGTTTTATTCATCACTTCTAGCCCTATCACTTTTGTCTAAGGTAATGAATAAGAATTAAGTGGCTGTCACCGAATGCTATGTGCGACATAGGTATATGTTTCAGGGGTTTAAATTAAGTTATTTTATGTTTATAGAGTGAACTAAATATAGCACCATGTGTACGCTGGAGTGAATGCTTCACTTCAGTGATACCCTCAAATTCTCTAATTTATATGCATGATTTTAATGAAGATGATAGTTCATGTATCGTCATTGAGCTTTATTGCGTACGTGAGACCCACGAACGTGATCACGCTGGCAAGGCTCATACGAGTTGGGCTTCATTTGCACTGCTGGAATGCTTGTGAAATGATGAGCATCAGCCTAATTTATTACTTCATTTATTACCCGCAAATAGCAGCAACTCGGCTCAACACGTTGACTACGTTTTGGGACATGTGTGTGCCACTAGGTAAGTTGTTCATTTGCATACGAGCATAAATGAACAGCATGAATGAAAGAATTGTTCTTTTTTCTGAGAATTATCAATGAAGTTTCGTCTGCGAGCGAGCAAGCATGCCAGGACCCACCGTCGACGTGGCGGTGTGGCAACGTGCGCTGTTTGTTGTACTACCACCACTCGCTGGCGTTACACCAAATCCTTAATGTTCACTGATCGAAATTACTCTTGCCACCATCACGACTCACCCCTGCCACCACCACTACTCACTCCTACAACCACCATTCCTCACCCCTGCCACCACCACCACCACCACCACTCCTCAACCCCTGCCATCACCACTCGTCACCTCTGCCACCACCACCCCTCACCCCTGCCATCACCACTCCTCACCCCTACTACCACCTCCACCCCCAACTGACCGTCACCACTCCTCACCCCTGCCACCACCACCCCTCACCTCTGCCATCACCACTCCTCACACCTGCCACCACCACTCCTCACCCCTGCCACCACCTCTACTCACCCCTGCCACCACCACCACTCCTCACCCCTGCCACCACCACTCCTTCCTCACCCCTACTACCACCACCCCTCACCCCTGCCATCACCACCCCTCACCCCTGCCACCACCACCCCTCACCTCTGCCATCACCACTCCTCACACCTGCCACCACCACTTCTCACCCCTGCCACCACCACTCTTCACCCCTGCCGCCACCTCTACTCACCCCTGCCACCACCTCTACTCACCCCTGCCACCACCATTACTCACCCCTGCCGCCACCACCACTCTTCACCCCTGCCACCACCTCTACTCACCCTTGCCATCACCACTCCTCCCCCCTGCCACCACTACTCCTCACCCCTGCCACCCTGCCACCACCACCACTCTTCACCCCTGCCACCACCACTCCTCACTCCTGCCACTACCTCTACTCACCCCTGCCACTACCACTCCTTACCCCTGCCCCCACCTCTACTCACCCCTGCCATCACCACTCCTCCCCCCTGCCACCACCACTCCTCACGCCTGCCACCACCACTGCTCACCCCTGCCACTACCACTCTTCACCCTGCTACCACCACTCTTCACTCTGCAACCACCACTACTCCCACTAACCGATATCACCCCTGCCACCACCACTACTCCGACTAACCGATATCACCCCTGCCACCACCACCACCCCCAACTGACCGTCACTGCGCGTCCGAGCGTGCACACCAGAGCGACAATAGCGGCCCGCTGGAGTGTGCACCGAGAAAGTAAGGATACCAGTTGCCGGCAGCACGGGAGCGACGCGTTTTCAGATAATAACGCAGCTAACGACACCTCAGTTCGACCAGGGACGAGTCTCGAGAAGAATATAAGTACGGTGTGCAGCTCCAGACTAGACTTTCTTCTGCTGCTCTTTTTGTTGTACGTTTACGCTTCCGTGCCTTTGCTCTAGCTTGTTCTCAGAATAAACCTAATGATGGTTATTGCTGTTAGCGAAGCGTGTGGGTTGTTTTTGATAACTGATGCTGATGATACAGCGATCTTTTTTCTGGTGTAATCGTCGCTTGGATGAATTCAATGAAACCTGTTTTCCATTTGATATGGCTTAAGAAAGGTATTTTGAAAATAAGATTGATGGCTTCGGGGTCAATAGATTTGCTAAGCTATCGCAGCAATCCAATGTGCAGTTTTAAGCTACATTAATTTCTCGATCACTAGATATGAGCGTAACAGTAATTTTAACTCGTTTGCTAGGTATTACTGTCTCTAGTTGAATTCCTGTATGGGGAACGCTTTCCATTCGATGGATTGTGCTCCCGAGTTTCACTAGAGCTTTTAATGTTCTTTTGCACAGAGCATTATCATAAACTACATGCACTGTGAACGCTGTTGTAGATACAGACACTGGTCAGCTAATTCATATTTTGAAGTTGAGAATAGAGAGCGGGTCTCTGGTAGAAGAACACCCTTCTTATCTCAACTGAAAAGAAAGAGATCACACAGCTGTATCGATTCAACTATTATCAGGAGCCATTGGGAATATATTAAAAAAAAATAATATACAAATAACAATAAAACCATCTGACAATATCCGGCATGAGTCGCGTTTAGCTTTCACCAGTTAGATTTGGGCTTGGATTTTAGGCCGTCCTCAGTTCGGCGCTAGAACGCGGGCGGTGGACGGAAGCTAAGTTTAGGCCCGGAAAGATCAGCACGGCGGATGACCTAAACGCAAGATTAGCAGAGCAATATCAAGAATTGTGCCGTTGTAAGGGCCTAATAGTAGCGCTTATTCTATGTAGATTCAGAATTTACAATTCATCAAACCGGTTCTAGCACAGAAGTCTGGTGTCTTCTTTTTAGTGTAGTGCAGTGTTTGTAAAAACAACTTATACTAGCACAACAAAATTAATAACTCATAAAATCAGAGCCTTACTCTGTTTAGTAAGACAAAATTCACACTGTTGGGAATTATGCGTATTATTATTACGCCTCCTTTACTTATAGGCTACTCTGGGTGCCTGAGAGTGAATGGTGTCGGTGTTGCTATAGCGTGAGGTATACCGCGCTATTGCATGAGATCTACCTCTAACTAGTACTATGTGAGGTTTGGTTGTGTTACTAATGGATATGAATTATTTCCATACATATAATTTAGCAAGAAACACTTAATTTGTACACCTCAAGCTGGACCACATGCAAATAGACCACTTGGCTCATTTCAGTTACAATAATGTATTCTATTCCGTTAGGTAAACTAGCCTTCAGGTTAGCCAATCGCTTAAATGGCTTAGCTCAGTCATAAGCTGGTCGACTTAATTACAGTAGTCAAACTACGCTGGTCTATTTGGGTTTAATTTAGCCCTTTTATTACGTTTTAACGATAACTACGTTGGTTAGGTTAGGTTAGGTTAGGGTAGGTTGTAAGTAGCAGAATTGAAAACCGAGATTGCTGGTCGAATGTATTTCTATTCTCTTTAAAAAGGGTGAAAAATATCATTGCACGATAATATTTTGCCTAGAACACTAAATTCATCTTGAAAAATTTGTAGTGAAGTAATTGAAATGTTATTCATTTTTACCCGTACGTCAATGACCAAGTTACTAAGTGTTACACATATAGATGGATTCTTTTTCCGCGCAACTATGCATTGAACTTCGTAGCTCAACGAAGAGAAGATCAATTCTAACTTCTTTACGCAGAAGTACAGGCTTAGCATGTTGGTGAGTGCATGGATGACGAGAGTGGATTTTGATTGCTCCGTTTGAAATACGGGATACATATGAGATTTATTCAGGGATCTACAGTCGGAAATCAATTTTGTTGTATGGAATGAGAATCAAACTTCAGGTAAGAGTTGATTTGATTTTAAAATTGAACACGGCACCAAGAACCTACGAAGTGTCCCATTCTCGAGTTGCAACTCGAGTCGCATGCCGTCACGTGTTATTCAAGCACAGGCATCAAAGTAGAAGTAGAAAGAATGAGAATCGCTGTCGAAGTTATCAATCTTCACCAACATGCGCCAGTGCAATCGTACTAACATTAGAGAGTACCACTTTCATTATTCTCGCAACAAAAATTAAAATAATATTACTCTCAAGATAGGCACAAAAACTTTGTGCCTAATTTTTGTTTGGTACAAAATTTTTTTGGCCCACTAAAAAAATGGGTGGCAAAGTTTTTCTATTGCACACAACGTTAAAAAGAATATTCATGAAAAAATCTTTGCGAGATTTCCTCTGACGTAGTATGTTATCGAAAAAAGATCCGTCTGATGATGAGGGAAGAGTGGGAAAGGAGTGCGCTCGCTTATTTAGGCAGGACCGGAGCAAGATGTCCGGCTTATGAATTTAGGTATTTTAGCGACGCATGCAGGCAGATGGGGGAAGGGCCCATATAAGGCCAGCTGGCTGGAGCCCTCGTGGCCCCACAGATGGACCCAAGTCACGCAGGGTCTCCCCCTGCAAATTCCCCCCCTCCCCCTCCCTCAAACTTCCCATACACCCCCTCCCCCCCCCCACACACACACACCCTGCCCCCCTCGGAGCAGCTACCTAGCACACTTTAAAACGAAGGTTGAACTGAAGAGCACAGCTGCTTTATTCATTTTCTTTAGTTGAATCAAAATTTTAAGCAAATATCGCCTGGATTGTTCTTCGAAATATTCCGCACTAAACACAAGGCTGCATTTGTACATCATACGCGTAGAGTAAACATGTGATGACATTCACTGAATACGCTCTGTTTGTGGTTGATCTGGCAGTTTTCAGCAAATTCTGCGCTTTGTTTCAATGCATATTGTGAACTGGAGTCAACGCAGCTGCATGCAGTACGCTGTGTATCGGGTGCGTTGTGTGTGCAAGTTGAACTTTGGTTGTATGCATACAACAAAATGAATAAGAATTAATGAATTACTTCTGGAATTAACCACTGCATGCTTGGCACTGAAAAGTGCAGCAAACAACCTTTTCGTGTACACACGCTTCTTTTTTATCAGAATGTGTTTTACGCGCTGCAAAATGAAGTAGATGACGCGTAGCTCTAATTTTACTTTATATGTTTGAGTTTATTTCCTTAAATTTGTTTATTATTTAGCAAAATGAGTGGACGTGGTTCTGAAATATACCAAGTGGACAAATGCAGCTCAGTTTTGGCCTTTTGCTTAATGTTGCAAGGAAAGAATTATATTTTTTCTTCTGAAGTGAAATCTGAAGGTTTTGGTAAAGGAAATTTCTTAAATCTGAAGGTTATGGTAAAGGAAATTTCTTAAATCTGAAGGTTATGGTAAAGGAAATTTCTTAAATCTGAAGGTTATGGTAAAGGAAATTTCTTAAATCTGAAGGTTATGGTAAAGGAAATTTCTTAAATCTGATGGTTATGGTAAAGGAAATTTCTTAAATCTGAAGGTTATGGTAAAGGAAATTTCTTAAATCTGAAGGTTATGGTAAAGGAAATTTCTTAAATCTGAAGGTTATGGTAAAGGAAATTTCTTAAATCTGAAGGTTATGGTAAAGGAAATTTCTTAAATCTGAAGGTTATGGTAAAGGAAATTTCTTAAATCTGAAGGTTATGGTAAAGGAAATTTCTTAAATCTGAAGGTTATGGTAAAGGAAATTTCTTAAATCTGAAGGTTATGGTAAAGGAAATTTCTTAAATCTGAAGGTTATGGTGAATGATATTTGGTAAAGCTTGCTTTCTCCTTTTTGTTGAAATAGAATAGATTTTTTGTTTTTTGTCCATCTTTTTTCGGTTTCCTGCTACGCTGTTTTCAGTGCTTACTATTTTATTCAGCAACTTGTATCTTGTTTCATTGCCTTCCTTTCTAACTTTCTGTTTCTGTACGCAGGGGATCTTGTGTGGGAGCACACCTTGTACGTAAATTCTGCATTCCCTTAATTCCATACTAAATGGTACCTTCATCCTTCCTCTCTTTTGAAAACCTTTGTTATGGTTAGGGAAGCTTAAACTAATTTATAATTTAACGTAAATTATCTGAATTAACTGGGTAATACACTTGCTGTAATACAATTTACTTTAGGTAAGTATTGCACAGCGCGTACACACCTTCCTCACAGCACACTCAGCACCGCGCCTCCCCACACATCCCCACGCTGGCATTTGCCACCCAAAGGTTACCTGGCACAAAATGTGTACCCTTTAATTACCAGTCAGCGCACCTGTAAAATGTTCTTAAAGGCGCCTTGTTTCTTGTGCCTTTTCTGTGGTTTTCTTGACGCAACTTGCATTACCTTTTACCTTTCGCGTCGCTTCTTGTGTTGAAGGGTAATTTCGCACTTGGAGAAACGCCTTTGGGTAAGAAACTCTGTGAAAATTTGGTGTGCGATGTATAAATAAATCCCTTGCTCAATTGCACAGCTTGTTGCTGGCTTGGTTAGTCCGTCTCCCACCCCGTAAACTGGATACCTGGATGCTACTAAACGACTGCAAATTTTTCTTCACTGCATTTTATCTATTTTGATTGAGATTCGGGCCGATCTTACGGTAAACAAAGTTAGAGACAACGAAAACAGAACTAAAGTTCAATCAAACTTTATGAGAAGCGAATCTCAAAAATGACCTACAGCATGAAATATCTCTTTAAAAATTTTAATGAAGAAGAATCATTTAGAAATGTCTTTGGTAAAAGGTAAAAGGAACATTTGTTGCAGAAAAGTGTAGAGCGCGTGAAATTAGCATGATTATTTGGGTCAAAAAGAATGAGAATGTCTCCCTACGGGAATAGGAAAAATGAATTGACTTAAATATGAACTCAATGAGTTATTCCCTCTCCCCCCTTTCCTCTCTATGTCCTTTTCTTCGCGATAAGCTGAATTTTCCGAGCAAATGCCAGGTTTTTTTTATGTGATTTGAATGGTATCTATGATACCAACTAAGCAAGCGAATTCCCATTGTAATAACAAAGCATATATGCACACAAAAAATGCATTTATTCATTTCAGGAGACACCTGACGTTTTATTACACGTATAGTGTTTTTGATTAATACAGCATGAATGGTGGCAATCAAGCAAGCATTTATATAAACAAATTATCTGAGTTTGACGGGTGTATAGATAGTGAGATGAACCAGGCTTCGATTTGTTTTGAACTTTCTATGAGGCTGATCAGTGAATTGTTCATCCAATTTCGTACATGCAAGCATTCCATGAATTATCATCTTCATTTTTTCGTATTAGTGTCTTACGTTGTTGTAATTCCCCAAAAGAAATCACATGGTGAACAAAATGCCAATACTTTGAGCAGAAAAGTCAGACTGCTTTTAGCTTCACTAAATTCTTCCAATGATAGAAAGTATGAACGTTGAATTAACTGATGATTCTTAATCTAACACTTTCGTCGGAACAACTACGATTTTAGCTTTTTAGAGCAAAACTGTGCTTGGGCCACCTTTGAGGAAACAAGGTAGGTTCAAACAAGTCTTTTTTTATGACTGTGTGGTTTTGCTGACGTCACGGCAACGAACCAATAGCAGCGCTCATATTGCATCTGGTAGCACTGCTACCCCCAAATCTGGCTCCCCTATTGGCCTAACGACGTGATGTTTTGGTGGCGTCATAAAGTTCGTTTGAAATAAAGCCTTTCTATTGGCTAGCCGAACAAGAGGAGGTGTATTTTCTCTTATAGAAATGACCATACCTTGTTTCCTCTACAGTGGCATGGGTTGCCAAAATCATTGATGCTCCGGCGAAAGCGTTAGGCTGTGAATTGTAGAGGTGAAATCAACCAAACATTTGACGTGCTCCCTCATGCGAGCGTATCCAGAATACGAAAGAAGGCTTCCACGCGCCTCACAGACTCGCCAGACCCGCCAGCGGGGGTCATTGAAGATATTTTTATTTTACTGTGAAAATTTTCCCTTCTCTTTTAAGCCCTCGTGAGAATTTCCAACCGTAACAGACCTCCTATTACCAGCGGCTGTGTGCTGTGCTTTTTGTATCGGTTTTATGCGCTGTTACTGCCGCTGTTGTTGCGTTCGCTGCCGTAAAGCCCGATATTATGTTCAATTAAATCCTTCGCGTTGCCATTAGGAGATTTTTTCAGCGGTCTACCAAGTGTCGGGTTATCCATTGACTTCACCTCGAGAGTTCGCCTGGAGCTCTTCTCATGCCAACTTCGGGATGATTGTGTGTGTCTTTAAGTCGCTGAAATGAGTGAAACTCAAGTACAACGATCGATTGAGTGTGTCATTTCTACTACCTTGTTAGCGCAAAGCCAACATAAGGAAAATTTTTTTTTGGCCGCAAGGGAAATGAAATTTGTTCGGTTGCATGAATTATATTTCAACATGTCTTCTCTGGGATGTTTCTCCGATCTTTCACTGAGCTCATTCATGAAGGCAAACAGTTTTTTCTTCTGTCTGCATTATCGTAGATGAATTTATGTATCTTCGCATAACTCTCAACTAACCGACCTTGCATTTTCACCATCAATGATCATGTTCATGAATTGTGACATATTTCTCTACGAGCACATTTATATAAACGTTTACGAGTACGATAAAAATGGGGTGAGAATTCTAGGTACACCTGCAAAATTCTGAAAACAGTCAGCGAGATTTTCAATCTTCCGCAACAGAATGGGTCGCGCGTTTCGGAGCAGGAGCTATGGGCGTGACAGTCCGTGCGCTGCTCGCTAAAATGGCGAGGGAAAGTTGAAGAAATGTTCCAAGACGAGTTTTAGAGGATCTGGAAAGCTGCCCTAACGACCCACTTCGTCTCGCGAGATATCCCGAGCGTCTGTGCGGATGAGAGCGACAGATCTCGAGACGGCCTCACAAGCGTCAATCGTGTCCCATCGCACCTCCAGGGCCGTCGCTCCCGCATCTCCTCGAAATGCGAACGAGCGCTGCGAGCATTTCTGTGCTCGAAACGACAAGCTGTTTCTCAAAATGCAAGCGCTCTAAAAATGTGATTCCTTTTTATGAGACGGTTGCTGAAATTCTTACGGCAAGATGATTTTAGATTTTGGTTGAATTTTCAGTTTTTTGCTTTGGGCAAACGGACATTTTTATCGAGACCATCAACTTCATCGTTCCAATGGCTCAACAAATTCCGTTTTATGTGGAGGAGCTGTTGCGTGAATTAGATTTTCCTCTTTGTCTCTTGTATTGAAAGTTGTGTAATCTACCGAAGGTTTGGAGCAGGGTTGCTGTTGGAAAACATGAAAACATTTTCCGATAAGCGTTGCAAGCATGCACGTTCCCCATGTTTCCGTCGGTAGGCAGTCCTTGAGCGAAAACGCCACAGAAATTATGTATAGGATTGAATGTACACCTTTGTGCTTTCATTGACGGTGGTCTATGCACACAGTTCAAGTAGGTCTAGTTTGTCAAAATGTATTCCTGAAGTTTTATTCTCATGTACTGGAGTATTTACTAATGCGAGAACAGCTCCGCACAGCTGCTGAATCTGTTTCCCTGCACAGCTGCTGACTTTGTTCCCCTGCACAGCTGCTGACTCTGTTCCCCTGCACAGCTGCTGACTCTGTTCCCCCTGCACAGCTGCTGACTCTGTTCCCCCTGCACAGCTGCTGACTCTGTTCCCCTGCACAGCTGCTGACTCTGTTCCCCTGCACAGCTGCTGACTCTGTTCCCCTGCACAGCTGCTGACTCTGTTCCCCTGCACAGCTGCTGACTCTGTTCCCCTGCACAGCTGCTGACTCTGTTCCCCTGCACAGCTGCTGACTCTGTTCCCCCTGCACAGCTGCTGACTCTGTTCCCCTGCACAGCTGCTGACTCTGTTCCCCTGCACAGCTGCTGACTCTGTTCCCCTGCACAGCTGCTGACTCTGTTCCCCTGCACAGCTGCTGACTCTGTTCCCCTGCACAGCTGCTGACGCTGTTCCCCTGCACAGCTGCTGACTCTGTTCCCCTGCACAGCTGCTGACGCTGTTCCCCTGCACAGCTGCTGACTCTGTTCCCCTGCACAGCTGCTGACTCTGTTCCCCTGCACAGCTGCTGACTCTGTTCCCCTGCACAGCTGCTGACGCTGTTCCCCTGCACAGCTGCTGACTCTGTTCCCCTGCACAGCTGCTGACGCTGTTCCCCTGCACAGCTGCTGACTCTGTTCCCCTGCACAGCTGCTGACTCTGTTCCCCTGCACAGCTGCTGACTCTGTTCCCCTGCACAGCTGCTGACTCTGTTCCCCTGCACAGCTGCTGACGCTGTTCCCCTGCACATCAGCTCACAGTCGCACACCTGCACGCACAAAACACGCACGTTGGCACGTCACGTAGCCGTGCCACGCGTGCACGCGAGAGACAGTCGTCACGTGAGGCTGCGTGACGTGACCGCGTTAGTCACGACCCACTGCACAGCTGCGTGTCTCCTATGCATCTAGGCATTGCTAGGTTGGCAACACTGCTCAAATACTCGTCCAGGATTTGGATCAAAAATGATGAAACTGTGTCAACGACATCGCTGTTTCTTTTTAGAAACTCGAAGGAAATGACGTGAGTTATATTGTGGGGTTTTTGGATTTGTCTGGAGTGGGTGAAAGTTGTGAGTGGTTGTTCATGTCGTCCACATGATGGGGTGTGTGTTTAGAAATAGAACTGAATTGATTGAATTGGAATAGAGTTAAATAAGACTGAACAAAAAAAAAGCGATAAGGTAAAACAGAATAAAATCGAGTAAAACATGGTAAAGAGCAGTGGAATAGAATGGAGTAGAATAGAGCGAAATAAAACAGAATATAGTTGAATGGAACACAATAAAATATGTATAGGGTGTCAAAAAAAGTGTACCCTCTGACTGCTCTGAGCAATATACGTATGGTACTGAAACCATACAACAATTTAATTCTGATTTATTTCTGCGGTATCACACACACATATCAGTGGATACATTTTTGTGGACATCCTGTATAATAGAATGGAACTGAAGAGCAGTGAGGCGAGCGGCTCTTCCTCGCGTTGTTGCCGAAGTGCCGTGTAGTGAGACAGCAATCACGCACGCTAGCCCGAGAAAAAGTAGATCATTATTAATATTGTTCCTATTGGGCCTAGAGCTCCCAGAGGAAGATATGAAGTTCCGAGCTAAGGATTAGGTAGGCCTTCCTTTTGTTAAAATGGAAATTTTTAATTTTCAATGCAGACCGTCTTTTACTTGCTCACTGCTGTCCTGTACTTCAGAATTTACTATTTCATTCTGCAACTTTTATCCTGTTTCCTAAACTTGTTCTATCCAACCTCGATGTTTTTATGCACAGTGTGTAGGACACCTTGTTTTCTCATTTCCTAAATTTATTCCATGCTAGTATGCGCCGTCCTCCTTCATTTCCTAGAAAAACCTTTGTTGTGGTTAGTGAAGGTCGAGCTAATTTATAATCTAATTAACAGTTCATTGAATGAAACTTTGTGATTGCTGCATATCCGAACTTGGGGAGTCTAGTTTATATTAATATTAGTTCATGTTTTAAGAAGAATTTTGCAAGCTGATTTGCGCCAAGTTACCACTGCAGGTGGACTGCAGATCGTGCTTGTTATATGGTGCTCATTACTCAGACTACACGTTAAGTTATACTGACTTAAGTTACCTTATATTCTGGTTGATTAACGTACATAATACGTTCAATTACCGTGAAGCTTACGGAAATTCCCGTAAGCTGACAATATAATTAAAACTCATTGTTTGATGAACCGAACTTTAACCCTTTTATATTTTAAGGTACTCTTTTCGTTGTCGTTAATTTTAGTGAATGTTGTAAATTCTATGCATGCGTAGGTCTGAAGTTATTTGAACTTCCAGTGAAGCTGTTGGCGCAGCGTCTCGCCTGGAGGCTATTACGGCTACTTTTTCTGCGAAATCCGTGCTAAATGATGTGTTAAACCTGCATGTGATCAAATCCTACTGTTCCAAACCCACTATTCAAACGCTTGTATGCAATCTTTGGTACCGTCATCATATTAATAAAATTTTCTTTGGTCATTTCTAACAATTTTCCGCTCAATCATGATTTTCTAAATCATTCGTCCATCAACATTTGCCATCAGGTTGTGCTAAATCTGCGACCGAATCCTTCTGTTTCGCAGCCATTGTTACCTTAAAACTTATTTTTTATTGTATTCAATCTTTGTTACCGTCATCATACTAATAAAACCTTATTCGGTCATTTTTTATATTTTTTCCTCAATAATGATTTTCTAAATCCTTCATTTCATTACCATTTCCCACCCCCATGGTTTCGAGAAGATTCACTTCATAACGCACGAATCATTTCTGCACACAACGCAGCCCATCGCTGTCAACAATAGTGAGCAGCCGATGCTGTCAGCTGAGCAGGTCTGCCTTGCGTTGAAGTGGCGTGTGAAGAATTTTTTGCAGTGAGTATAACAGGTGCTGTGTGCGTGGCGGTGCGTGTGCGTGGTGTCCGTGCTCCCAAGATCATGCCATTCTCCACTACGACCGCCATTACGCATACTACGAACACCATGTCTCCCGTACACGCGATTCATTCATAACTTGGGACGCATGCCATGAGGCGCGCTCATTCATGCGTTCATTCATAAAATTAGGCACGGAGCTGCACGATAAGTTCTGCTCATTGCATGTTCGCCGGCCGCTCGCCCTGCACGCGCCTCTCGTTCACAGCAACCTCTTCGCCCAGGGAGCCTTGCGCCACCGCCTGCCTCTGATTCCCACTTGTGTGTAGCGCTGCTTCGGCCGCTGCTTCCGCTATCTTCGCGCTCACTGGCGTTTGCCGAGCAGTGTTGCCAAATGAAATTTTGTAGAATATGCCAAAACAGAGAAAAAGTTATGCTAAATATGCTAATAAATTTCTGGAAATATGCTAAAAAATATGCTATATAAAAATCTATTATTAATATCAACTTACCAATTTCTGAGTCCATATTTGAATGATGATACTTCTAAAAGTATTTTTTTAGCAGCATAAATCTGTTTCGTCATTGAAAACGGCAACAACGTCACTTTCGAGCGAGCTAGTACTCGGTTCTTCTTTGCTGTACGTTGCCATTGTACCAATTGATCTGATCGTCGAAGCTGGCAGCTCGTAGTTTTGACAGCATTTGCCATGACGTTTCAGGCCATACTTGACTCTTAAGATTGCGTTTAGTAAAGGCAGTTCCATTCTGTTTCTTAATTTACTTTTTACAATGTTCATGGAACTGAATATCCTTTCAATTTCTGCATTCGAGTTAGGTAACACTAACAAACTCAAAGCACAGTCGGCTAGCTCTTTGAATGGATTATTACCAGATAAGTCTCTGTAAGCATCAACTTCAGTCCAAAATTCTTCCGTTTGAGAGACATTGTTCCAACTGCTTAAATGAATATTATTATACTGCAATTCAGCTGCAGCTACTTCTTCATCAGTGTTGAGCATAACTTGCAATATTGGGGTGACTGAATCTTTAACATGTTTCAAAGTGTTTTGAACTGAAAAGGACGAGATTTGCTTCAAAACATTGATGTTTTCGGGCAGTCTCTGCTTCAGTTGTCGAAAGAGGCTCAGAAGAAACTTTTGCGATCTGGTTCTAATGCATTTCACTTTATCTATAGTTGTTTTGTTGTCACTAATCAATTCTGTCACTTTCCTTTCAAATCTAAAACCAAGACTTGGTTCCGGATCCAAGTGACTCTCTATGTCCGAATGTATTGGATCAACTTTGCTGGATTGTTGCATCAATGGTCTAGCAATTGATTTGATTAATCGAGTAAGATCTTCGAAGAGTTTCGTCTTGTCAGGATCATTTGATTCGAATGCTTTATTCACTTGCTGAACTTGGACTAGAACTGGATGTAGAGCCAACATATATAGAAAGTTCGTTTCATCTTGGTACATGTCATGCAAGACTTCAGCCGTGTAACATTTTTCTGATAAGCGTGCAATTCCAAAATGAGTTCTCAACTCAAGCCATTGATTGATAATTCTAGCTATTGCAGGCTCAATTGATAGCCATCGGGTAGCGCAATTGTTCAGAATTTTCAAAGGAGATCTGCTATCATTTATTGTTTCATATAGCTGCTTGTAGGCAATTTGTCTTGTCGCTGAATGGGCGAACCATTTGTACGTTTCCCCTATTAAGCTGGGGATACATTGACACTCGCATTGGAAGCTCACAACCATCGGGCGCGGGCAAGCGCGCGCAGCGAAAGGGCAGCGATCGTTCACATTGGCACAGCGCTAGCAGGCAGCAGAAGCGTCAAAGTCGGCAGGCAGAGTGTGTTGCTCACACTGCTCAGTTGCAATCCAGACGCTACGTTGGGAGGTACTGCGCTCCGCGCTCTAGTACTTCTCGCCAGGAGCTGCTGATGCTTAGTAGAATAGCGCTAATAATTATTTATTTCGTATGTCATTGATTGCACGTTCTTCAATGTTCTTGTTTTTGCTGATTTTTGTTGCGCATATGCAGCATAAAATATGAAGGCTTCGGCAAGAATTATGCTAGAAAAACCATATGTAGAAACACTCGATGCATATATGCTACACTCTATGCATAATTGTGGAAGCGCATATTACATGCTAAGCAGAAATATGCATCCATATAAATGCTTCACTTGAATAGCTCCAAATTTATATTTTTTGTGAGGAAAATTATACAGAAACAATGATACAGGATACAGTGTACTTCTTCATACACGGAAAAAATAATTTCTTTCATAATTTTCTATTAATAATTGAGTATATACAATTCTCAACTAATTTTTATAACTTATCTAAACATAAATATTTTGAAACAAAAATAATTCTAATCTGAACGAGTCAAGGACGATGATAACGAACGAAAAAAAAGTAATCTAATCCAAGGCTGGTTCTGAACTATATATTTTTTCACGAATGCAAGGAACATTTCTCAATCCTTCTTTTATACGAGGAATATATTTTAGCATCAAATTCGAGGGTTGCTCTTGATAATTGCGTGGTAGTTGAGATTTTTAAAAACAAATCTTCTACGATTATCTGCCAGCCAAGTTTTACACTGCGAAAACTTCCACTCGACATCGCAAGAAACAAGTGGAGCAAAAGTGAAGCAAGTTAGTTCGAATATTCCTTTATGGATTCATCCATTGCGTCAGAGATCTCACGAGTCAAAATTGAGTTGATTGTTTTTATCTTTTCAAAACCTTTGTTTATCACCAAAATGCAATTTAACTCTTCATAATACCTTGTATCATATCTGTTCTTCAATGTTTCCTCTACGATATCCATTAATTTTATTGCTCTCGAAGTAAGAAGTCCCTGTATTGTTATGCGAGAGCAATAATAATTATTCATATCCTTCGATAACAATAATTTGATAAAGTGTGCACTAAGCCCAACAAAGTTCTGCGTGATAATATTTAGAAACTAAAACCTTGTACCACGCAAAACTTCTCTAACGTGTTCTGAGTGAAAAAAAGTTTTATATATCACCTGTTTCTCGCAATAAATGCGATAGAGAAATTCTTCCTGGGCTTGAAAATCTTCAAATTCCTTGAAATATTCTAAATATGATGCTCCTTGTTCACCTTCGGCATGATTGTAGATCACTTTTAGCCGCACTAATCTCAAATACACTTCATAAGGAACTATATCTAAAAAAAACTTGAGCTAATTCCCGCAAAATTAAAGTAAACTTTTGAAGTAGCTGTAGCAACTTACAATTATTATTGATTTACGAAAAATTTCAATTTACAAAATTGATCCAGTTATTCAAAAAGAATTAGATAAAACTGGATGAAAAAAAGAATATAATTTAAAAGTAATGGGAAGGTTTTACTAGGTTTCAGTTTACTGCCACTTACAGTTAATCATGCATGTTCGCCATATTTTATGCTGTTCCGAGTAAAATATGCGATATGCTCACACTGCATATATACTTGCGGGCATATTTTATGCTACCTAAAATATACTCAAAAGCATATATATGCAATATGTTCAATGTCACATCCCTACTGATGACATGCTGCAGGCTACGGCTCATCTGTAGATGGAGTGATCGACGGGCAGGCGGCGGCAAAGAATGGCTAGGGAGAATGTCCAAGTGAACCTCACTTTGCCCGCCTGCTAGCCCGGCAACAGTGTATGTGCCCGTCGAAGTGACACTCAGAGTGTTGAAAAGAGTGTCAATGTATCCCCAGCTTTAGAAACTCAAGATTTCTTGGAAGAGCTTCAGCAGAAGCATGAGAAACTGCCAACTGTAAAGAATGGCAAGTGCATTTGATAAGGATTAAGTCGGGAACATCGGCTTTTAACTGTTGGTATACTCCATTGTTGACTCCAGTCATTACACTAGCGTTGTCTGTACCAACGCCAACTAGCTTGTTAATGTTTAGCTTCAGCCTTGTCAGTTCTTGTTTTACAGCAGAAACGATACTCGTAGCATCACATTTTTCTAAAACAGTTAAACTTAGAAATGTATGAATAACTTTTCTGTGTTTTCTGCTGAAGTAAATTATGGCAATTCCAAGTATTTTGCACACCGACACGTCATTGCTTTCATCCAGTAGAAGAAAGAAAGAAAGAAAGAAAAGAAAAAACTTTATTTCCAATAGAGATTGTACAATATTACAATCATTGGTTTTTAAATATCTTAAAATTAATACACTTAGATGATACACACACACGAGTATTGAAAAACTCGTGTCACTAGTCGAAAATAAATGATTGAGTAGCAGGCTAAATTTATTGCTTCCAATGTCAGTGACCAAATCCTCTTCAAAGTGAACGCCAAGAACGTTTTTAACGATTGCCGTACATTTAGTGCGATGCATTTTAGCCTTTGAAAGCACGGAACTGTCTTTGATTGCAGTTTTACATAGATCCACTAAATGATCACATGAATTGAGCGATGAATGGCAGCAGACTAACAGAGCAAGGCTACCTTCAACTTTTGCTGTTTCGTTGGATTTCGGTGCGAAGAAGCTTTGCAAAGAGGTCACTTCACGTGGGACAGCAGATTTGTGTTTTTTTGATTCGGCGTGCCTTGATATTACACTCAACTTTGCTTCAATATTACACCTGCAAAACTTGCAATGTGCCTTCGAACTGTCGCCCGGTACTTCGCACAACCACGCACTGAACTCCTTCATTTTTAGCCACTCTTTCCTAAACTTTGGTGAATATTTTTTAAGATCTTTACTCATTTTAGTGTTCGTATTCATCACTATGTTAAGCTAGGTATCAACTCAACCACCAATTTATGGTTATGTAAATTTTCCGCAACCGGCAACGCACTGCAGTTGGAGACACGAATCATTCGTAATCAACCGCGAGACTGATTGGCAGGATCAGACGAACGAAGAATATGTGGCGCGCCCGGCCGGCTCGTAGTTACCTCGTTTCATACCCGATCAAACGCGTTCCGTTGCAGTTTTGAATTTAAGTTGAGCTCAAAATATGCTAAAATTATGCTGAAAATTAGTTTTCGCGAGCTAAAAAATATGCTAGATGCTAAATGAGCAAATTTCGATGCTGAACAGCTCAAAAATACGCTAAATTTAGCATAAAATATGCTAAATTGGCAACACTGTTGCCGAGTGGTGTTTTGCTTCTTGTATCTTTGTGCTGACTGGCTACCGTAGCGTGGTGTTTTACTTCTTGTATCTTTGTGTTGGTTGGCTACCGTCGCGTGGTGCATAACTGCTTATATCTTTGTGCTGACTGGCTAACGTTGCGTGGTTTATTACTGCTTATATCTTTGTGCTGACTGGCTACCGTCGCGTGGTGTTTTACTTCTTATACCTTTGTGATGACTGGCTACCGTAGCGTGGTGTATTACTTCTTATATCTTTGCGTGGGGTTGCTTTTGTCATGTGGTGTAATACTGGCTCTATTTTACCGTGGTACTGCTTCTCTTTTGTAATGCATTACTGCTTATGTTAATGGGATGAGACTGAGGAAAATTCTCGGTTGTGATGCGCCAATTGTTCTTCCTATATTTGTACGCTGTGAGGATTTGATGCACTGCTTTCTCTTCGGCACATACTGTGGTGTCTGAAATCTTGTGAATCACTTCTTTTATGCTTTGCGCTCATTTTTCTCTATCCGCCCGCTTTTATTCTAACAAAGACGAACATGCCGGACTAAATTTGCATTTTTAGGTATTAAAGAATTCAAATTTCAAAGACGTCGCAAATTCGAAGATTTCTTTCGTTTATTTTGAATATGAGTCAAAAGCTACTTGGAAGAGCTAAGTGTGTGTAATTAGCATCCCCATTCATCCTCCACTTATTAGCAATGTATTCTGAGGTACTTTATTAAACTTTGGTTACTTGGAATATTCCGAAAATTTCACAAGCTTTGCTCACCCAATGCCTCCTTTCATCCGAAAAGACGAGTTCTGTTCAGTATTGTAGGCAGAAAGAACGTCGTCTCATTGCTCCTCTGTCCTTTTCAATCACTGCACGTGCTTGAATAAGAGATGAACCGACCCGAAACCTCACTATGTGTGGTAGCGCTTTGCTGGCATCCGTGCACTCGCGTTCAACCTGTCCTTTGATCGAAGTCCATTTTCTGCGGTTCAAGTTTCACGAGGAGAAAACGAATTGTGGACTAATTCAGCATCATTTTTAAAAATATCGCTCCTATTTAAATGAAAAGCACCCGTACGAAACTTCCGCATATCGAGGTTGGGGAAATATGCACGTCAATGCTTATTGATCGCTCTTTTAGGCTTTGTTTTAGGGTTTCAGCCCTTTTCAGCAAGCAAAGTTCCAACTGGTTCACCTTTATGGTAAAAACTCGTCAACATAAGCAATGATCTAATCGTTAACAGCTGCTTGTCTAAATAATAAAGCTAAAATTGTTCAGATTTCGTAATGTACAGTGTGAGTGCATCGATGAGAGCGATATATCTCCAATATTTAGAGCACCATTGGTTTGGTTCATTATATGGATTTCCATTGCTTAGTTATGCTTACTTCTGTTGCGCTCACAAAACACATCGTACCATCAAAGCCATCCTTCATCTACCTTCTTTTAGCGCACCGAGTTGGGAAGCCGCGTCTTTGAAGTGCTATCGGCTACGAGTATCGGACAGCTTGCAATAGAACCCGCTCTAAATTTCATGAAGTGCTGTCGATAATCTCAAACCCACCAAAGGGGAGAACTCGGCGCCGATTGTTTGCAGGATTTTTCTTTTTTTTTCTGCTGCACGATTTTTAGTTGTCGCATCGACATATAATCTGAGCTTTATTGGACGACTCACTCAGTCTTTTTTAACTAGTTCTTTTTACCAGATTTTGAAGGCATCTTTTTTTAGTCGAATCTTCTGGTAAAATATTGGTGGTTTTGCACTTCTCGTGAATGTGTGAACTCTACGGAAATGAAAATAATTTTGTCAGCTATGCATGCCGACGCATTGTCTCGTATGGTGAGTTGCGGTGAAGGACTTCACGATCCTTTGGCTGATGTCCGCTAAGCCACACACCGCGAAAAAGGCATGAAAAATCATTTAGATCGACCCCGAACGATTTTTTGTTTTTACCTTTATATAAAAATCACTCTGAAGCAGATGTCGGAGGATTCGGATACTATGAATCAATGATTATGAATCGATGATCTCGCACCGCAGCTAACATAAAGAGTCACATGCCTTTTCTGGGGTTTTATTGTAATCCGTTCCAGCCGACCATCTTCTGCTTCTCGTCAATCTCGTGGGTGTTCTGTTTTAAACAGAACTCGTCTCAGTCTGTCGCCATGTTCGTTTGAAATCTTTTGAATCCTCTTAGCTTTTTTTTTTGTGTACACATCGTTCGGAAAAGTTTATTGTCCAGGCAGAGTAATAGGAACCCCATTCTAGGCCCTCGTCCAACTGGGAGGTGACTCACCAATATACGCAAAAATTACTTCAATGAGCTCATAACGTTTCATAATTCCAAGCATGCATTCCCTCTCTCTGCGTGCTGCCCTGCTCCTGCCCCATTGGAGACTGAGTTTCCCTCTCATCTCGCTATACGTTTTATAAACAAAATACGTGAGAGCGTAACTGTGCTTGAGTTCATCTTGCAGCTCACTCTGCATCACCGAACACAGGTCATGGAGCAACATACACCAAATGTCGCTCTCGCACATACCTCGGAGGCTCGGAACAGTGGTATTGCACTGTTTGCACCTCACTTACGAGGATTCACTGCACCTCGCTCACGAGGATTCACTTCACCTCGCTTACGAGGATTCACTGCACCTCGCTCACGAGGATTCACTGCACCTCGCTCACGAGGATTCACTGCACCTCGCTCAGGAGGATTCACTGCACCTCGCTTACGAGGATTCACTTCACCTCGCTTACGAGGATTCACTGCACCTCGCTCACGAGGATTCACTGCACCTCGCTAAGGAGGATTCACTGCACCTCGCTTACGAGGATTCGCTGCACCTCGCTCACGAGGATTCACTGCACCTCGCTTACGAGGATTCGCTGCACCTCGATCACGAGGACTCACTGCACCTCGCTTACGAGGATTCACTGCACCTCGCTCACGAGGATTCATTGCACCTCGCTTACTAGGATTCATTGCATCTCACTCACGAGGACTCACTGCACCGCGGTGCCCAGCACGGTGCAGTGTCCGCGGTGGATGTCGTGTCAGAGGGCAGTGTGTGCGCCCGGTAAGTGCGGGCAGATAGCGAGATAAGGACGATCGGGCTCGGCACCGGCCCCACACGCGACGCGTCACCTGTCCGCTGCTGCTCCATGTCGCTCGCCCTCAATGCGTCTTCTGATTAGCCTCAGTTTCCCGGCATTTTATCCAGTTTTCCTCGCTGGACTCTACCGGGTTAATCACCTTATAGTAATGTATAGCTATGTGTGCTATCCTAACTAGAGTCTGGCCTGCCATTCGTTTTATAATGTTATAATGCTAGTATGTATGCTACATGTCCTGCGAGTCTCCTCCGTTCTATTAAATTTGCCTAAGTTATTACTACTGTACATAGTACTGCACTCCCGCCTTCAATCTCATATGCGCTTGCTGTACAGTAAAGCACGCGGATTGTTGTACAACACGTTTCGTGTCATGAACTAAAGATTTAATTGATAAATTTACGATCTCTTCCCTCGGTTTCGCTCGCAGCCAAGTGCATCTTGCTGTTCGAAAGTAAGCCTGAATTTTTCCCAGTTCACATCAAGTCCAAAGACATTGACACAGGAAATTCACTCAAAGTTAATTTGTGCTCAATGCTTAATCAAGCACAGTCTGTGTTAAAGATCCAGCGATATTTACCTGAAAAATCCATTCATTCTACCGAAGATCCTGTAGATGTTTCCTTACCAAGCCGAGTTGTTTTGGAGCAAACCGCAGCGAGAGAAGGCCGCTGTGTGATAGCTGCTGCATCAGAGCTCAGCTTTAATGTTAAAGTGGCCTCATAGGGCTGCTATGAGGGCACTATGTTAAAGTAGCCTCACAGAGCTGTTATGAGGGCATCATGTTAAAGTGGCCACACAGGGCTGTTATGAGGGCTCTGTGTTAAAGTGGCATCACAGGGCTGTTATGAGGGCTCTGTGTTAAAGTAGCCTCACAGGGCTGTTATATGAGTGCGTCATGTTAAAGTGGCCTCACGGGGCTGTTATGAGGGCGCCATGTTAAAGTGGCCACACGGGGCTGTTATGAGGGCGTCATGTTAAAGTGGCCTCACAGGGCTGTTATGAGGGCGCCGTGTTAAAGTGGCCTCACAGGGCTGTTATGAGGGCGCCGTGTTAAAGTGGCCTCACAGGGCTGTTATGAGGGCGCCGTGCTAAAGTGGCCTCACAGGGCTGTTATGAGGGCGCCGTGTTAAAGTGGCCTCGCAGGGCTGTTATGAGGGCACCGTGTTAAAGTGGCCTCACATGGCTGTTATGAGGGCGACGTGTTAAAGTGGCCTCAAAGGGCTGTTATGAGGGCGCTACACACAGCATCGAATACGTATAAGTCATAAGCCTAGAAGTCACTGATTTATTCGGCCTGCCTTTACTTTTGGCTGCTTTTTTCGGGTCAGGGCAATGGATTCTTTTCAGTCAAAATTTTATAAATAAGCTCTTTTAGTTCTCTTTTGCTTCGATAAAGTGAAGCATTATGAAGTATAGGTACGCCGTTCCTTTAACTTACGTTGTTTCTCCTTTTCCGGCCTACACTGCTACTTTTTGCAAGCTGCATGTAGCTGAGTCGCTTTACTTAGTTTACTGAGCTTAGTAGTGTAGATTTTTTTATAGTAGTAGTTCTTGAACTGACATCTCTCAGTTTTGCTGATGCAAACCCAAGTCTGATCGATTGAAAATTAATAGGACTTGCTTCCGAGGAAAATTTCTCAGCCCTTGTCGTTTTACACATTTATGTCAATGTCAAAAATCAGTTTCAATGTTTCAAAGACACTACTGAACAAAAATATGAGACCAAGGGTAGGGTCATGTAACAATGAAATTGATTTCTCTAAAACACTTAAGTTAAACACACGGTATCAAATGGCTCAATGATAGAATTTGAGCCGATGAAGAAGTCTAACACTTACCACGTGCCACATAACAATTAATGCAATAATAGATGACTATAAGCCTGCTGATGTTGGTATGTGATCAGTCAAACAGTTTTGTCCGTTGGAGCTACGTGTTAAAGAGCGTCGCATTGACAAGTCAGCTTAAAAGAACTTACGCTGTTTGCTGTACCGCCACGATGATGTTAACAAGGCGCCAATCGACTGAAACTCCGTCCAAAGGGTCAACCGAGAAGACCTCGACCAAAGGGTCAACCGAGAAGACCTCGTCCAAAGAGTCAACCGAGAAGACCTCGTCCAAAGAATCAACCGAGAAAACCTCGTTCATAGAGTCAACCGAGAAAACCTCGTCCAAAGAGTCAACCGAGAAAAACTCGTCCAAAGAGTCAACCGAGAAGACCTCGTCCAAAGAGTCAACCGAGAAAACCTCGTCAAAAGAGTCAACCGAGAAAACCTCGTCCAAAGAGCCAACCGAGAAGACCTCGTCCAAAGCGTCAATCGACGGAAACCCATTCCAAAGCTTCAAACCATGGAAACCCATTCCAGAGCGTCAAACGATGGAAGCCCATTCCAAAGCGTCAATCGACGGAAGCTCATTCCAAAGCGTCAATCGACGGAAACCCATTCCAAAGGGCCGATCGACGGAAACCCATTCCAAAGGGCCAATCGACGGAAACCCATTCCAAAGGGTCGATCGACGGAAACCCATTCCAAAAGGCCAATCGGCGGAAACCCATTCCAACTCTTAACTAAGCTGCGTTGTGACAGGATGATTCAGAGCAAAAGAGGGAGCGTCAGCCATCTTATGGGGCTTGAGAGCACCGTGCTATTTGCATGAGGGAGGCACCGAGGGGAAAGTGAGGGAAAATGGCGACAGCGGAGGGGGAGTAGCGACTGAAAGCGAGCGTCTGAAGCGAGGGAAGACGAGGTCTGGTGGGGAAGGAAGGGGGGAGGGTGTAGGGGATGCAGGCAGAGATTATACGAGAGTCCTCCTCTCAATGTGGTAGCTTTCTGCTCGTTCTTGTATAAGGCCGCCAGTTTTCTTACGCGTTTTAACGCGGGTGTTACTTTATTCAAAATCAGGTTATCTCTCTCTCTCTCTTTCTTTTCTGAGATTGATGTGTAGAAAATACACTGATTTTATCACTGCAACTCATGTTCAGGTTGACATAATTTTTCTACCTGTGTCGCTCGACCCTTCAAATTCAAAACACGAGGGAGGTATCCATCCTGGCGAAGACCCTTGCGTAAAAAGACAAAGTTAGATGGAGTAATAATGTGATGGTAACAGTGCAGTCACTCCTCGAGCTGGGCGTCATGTTATGCTAAAAATAACTTGTACGATAGAGTCATGTAAGAAACTCTTTTAGCAAACATTTTCAACTACTACAATGCTTGATTCAAGTGGAGAATAACGAGGAGTAAGTGTGGGGGTATTTATATCCATATATGTCGACGATCGACTGTTGTTAAAAGAGTTTTGGATTAGGCTTATCCATCTGAAATCTAAATCATAAGTCATGAATTTACTCGGCTTTCACAATTAGTTCAAAGCGGAGGGAGATATTTACAATCCCAGCTACTGAGCGGTGTGCAAGTTCTCTCTGAACCTTGCTATTTTTAACACTTTGACCGCAACGTGGGCCACCGGTGGCCACGGAGGGGATTTTCATGATGCTGCTGACTGACCAGTTATCTCAAACTCAATTTTCCTAATTACCTAAGCAAAGCTAAATGAAAGCACGACCCAGTTAATGTTTGCTATTCTCAAAATTGCACACAGCAATTGAATTTTAATTAGAGTTGAATATTGAACCTCAGTCAGTCATGCATCGCTTATTTGTGTCTCTTTTTCCGAAGCTCTGTTCGTGAAGAGAGTCATACTTCAGATATCATTGTGTAACTTTGTGTTACACAATGCTTCTCTTGACGTGTTTTTTATTTTGGTCACTTATGAATGACAATTTTTCCTGAATTTTTAGCTGTATTTTTTGCCGGCATTTGTCTCGTGTTTTTTTGTGACTTCTATTTTAGTGACGTTCTTGTTTGCCGGTTTTTTCAAGAGCTACTTTTTCGAGATTCTTAACGATGAATGATTTATGACGTATTTTTTAATTGTTCCATGCATCTCTACTGCATTCTTCCCTATTTTCAATGAGCATTTCTGCAGTGCAGGTGTGCATGATTTCAGTGATGCCAGACGAAGAACACATTCTCGAAATTTTAAGCACGGGATTTTTTTTTTGCGGTATCGAAGTATCGAAATTCGATAACAGTGCAATTGTGTTGAAGTTTACGAGTTTTTTATAAATTTAGGTTCGTCGTATTAATTTTTGTACATTCTTTTATTGTTTACTAAGAGTCGACTGATAAGTTTATTACCCCACGAATAATGCTGCATTAATGCGTCGTAAGACATTCTGGCTTTTTAAAATTTTTTTTGCTGATTATTGTACAAACACTATTTAGCCTATTTATCATTCCATCAGTATTCATTGTTCCACTTCTTACGCAGTATTTATCCATCTATAACTTTCCTGCGCAAACATGTTTTTGACAGCCTTCAGTAGTTGCACGGTAAATATTTTTGAAGGTATTTTATCAAAACGTATTACAATTTTTGAAAAAATATCAGATATTCGTATCAGAAATATCAGATATTCCGCCGATTTTATCAAAACGTATTACAATTATTGAAAAAATATCGTCGAAGAATATGCTCTAAACAAAATAAAAGTACAACAAACAGTTTTTGAATTACATACACTATTTTTATTTTAGGTTCTTTTTTCGTGTGATATCCTACGTATGTATCTGCTGCTGCGTTCTTACTGCTTTTATTTTCGTTCGAGTGCCCTAGGTATTTCATTGGCTCTTTATTTACATTTCCTTTGTTAATTGAATGAAATATGGCGTAATTTTACCGTCAAAATTTTTTTTAATTTATCGTGTCTTTCATTTCAACTAAACCATTTTTAATTATCTCATTTTTCAGCGGTTTAATAGTGTTGTAAATTTAATTTTTTCTGTTACTTTTGTTCCTTAGAAATTTATAATGTCATAAAACAAAGTGTAAGCTGAAAAAAATTGATTCCTTTGTTCGGAGCAAGCAATTTTTTAAGGGTAAGCAAGAGCATCGTATTAAGTTTACCTGGCGCTTAGCTATTGTTAAGCTATGTCTCAAATCAAAAATAAACTGTCTATACATACAGGAAATATAGAAAATACTCAGACAGAAACCCCCATCGTGGAACTCGCTCGTACCTTGCTACGTAGAAACCAATCGGACCGTTCTTGCGACTCTCTCTTGTATTAATGAGCCAATATTAGAAAGAGATAAATCAATGATGGATGAAGCCTTAGCAGCTCTGGCTACCAGAAAAAACCTTGTTATCAACGCATCAAGTATTTGGTATCGACGGAGCCAGCGTCGGCTGCGTAAGAGCTTAGATACTCAGGAGTGCGTCAGAAGGGAACGTACCGAGATGTACCTCTGCTTTTGCGTTCATTGATTCAAATCATTTTATTAATAAATCTAATCCCAAAATGAGGCAATGTGTTACTTTACACACTGTGTGATACGATCATCGTAGATATGTAACGTCAAAACATCGTGTGAAATCGATGACAAAGCGATTTTCGTTCACGCTTTTTCTAGGTATGGAAGGGAAAAGGTTCAGAATTTGACATTCGTATTTCGTTTTATTCTTTATTCTGTGCAGGTTAATATTATTTTCGCAAGTCGTGAGGGTGGTGTGTGAGCTCGCACCTCGTTTACGTCGTATCCATCATCGTGCGAGTATGGGGAATCGTTGGAGACAATGAAGTGATAAAACACAAAGTATATCGAGGTGATGAATCTCAAACCAGAGTTTGTGGAGGCGAGCGGGGAACATGGTCTCCACAGTTCTTAACTCATTGCACTGGTGATGAGAATCCAATTCTCTTGATGCTAAAACATGGAATCTAAATCAGAACAGTCAATACGTTCTCCGTATAGAGGCTTGGATGATATATCACCGTGTTTTTTAAGCGTTACAATGATCCATTCAGTGTTGGGATTTAACTTTATTGAGTCGGCTCATTTGTTGGTGGCGTCGATAATCAGGATATTGACTCGAGCTCAAGTCTGTGCTCAGATAAAGAGCTGGATTTTCGTACGATTTACGGGGGTCGTAGCGGCACAGCTGAAGTTTTTCTTTTGCGCATAGTGCCACTAAACCGATTTAGAACTTCCATGTTCCCGTTATGATGACGTGAATTGGATGAGAATCCTGTCCCTGTACCACACCGTAAAATTAATTGGTGCCTCGAATTATCAAACCTAGATTACGCTACAATGGGGATACATTTTCCAAATTATTCCCGCAATCATCTGTTTCGATTATTGACATGGGTATTACGATACCCATGTGTGTGTATCAACTATGGATCCTCACGCTAAGATATTTCAAAAACCAATGATGTTTTTTGCATCATCTTGATTGGAAATAAACTGCTTTTCTTCCTTTTCTTTCTTCCTTTTTTCCGAATATCTAAGCCAGAGTGCCTGCCTCCTGTCCCGAGGCAGCAACACTTGAAGTTGTGTCACGGTATCGTTACTTGTGTCTGGAGTTGGCTTCCGGTGAACTTACAACGTCTCTGTATAAAAGGCTGAATGACAAGTTACTGGATGTTCAAGTACTGGATACATAGTTGCTAAATGTATAGTTACAAAATGCTCAGTTCCTCAACGTTTCGTTGCCGAGTGTGCAATTTATGTGAGAATTGTTACCGTTCAGAATTTTCAGTTAAAAGATGAATGGTTGCGGAATGTATAGTTTCTAAACGTAGTTACGGAATGTTCATGTAGTTCCTGAACAAGCAGTGAATTAAATCTTCGGTTGCTCAGTATCTAAAAGATACAGTATTTAAACCGATGCACGGTATCTCAACGACCGGGATATGAATACACGGCATCTGAATGTAACTTAACTCAAGGCACTACACTATTTCGCTTCTGGCCCAATTTATGAGTACGGCTGTCACGGCGGTGACCTGCCGTGTTGCGGCGGTGACCTGCCGTGTTGCGGCGGTGACCTGCCATGTTGCGGTGGTGAGCTGCAGTGTTGCGGCGATGACCTGCCGTGTTGCGTCGGTGAACTGCCTGATCGCAACGGTAAGCTGCCGTATCGCGGCTACGCAATATCAAAGCGCGATCAGAAAACAAACAAATACTGCACGCAAGCCCAGCAGCAGTTATACGTCGTCGATAAAGATGCACTGGGCAAAATTACTGCCTCCGGCCGCCCTTAAATACTTACAGACCACTTCTGGCGAGTTTTCTGGCAGTGATAAAGGAGTTCTGTATATTTAGCGGCAATGCTTGCCTTGTGAGTACTTATGTTGTAATTGGTTACTTAGAGACTTCTACGCAATTATTGGCTATAGTACAATCCTTTTGCAAGAGGTTGGCCGTGTTGAGAAGTTTCCATGCCGATCATTGGATTATTTTGTCGGGCTTTGGAACAGCAATTTGCAACGTTCGTTTTTAGGATATTATTACCCATTTTCTACAAGTTTTCCAGCTTAGTGTTAATTATTGAGGATTTTGGTTGCTATTGTTGTAGAGGTAATTTTTACCATGTTTCATGTACTCAAGTATAACACTCCAAATTCATCGAAGTTCTCTATACGCATGCCTCTTTCCGTGCCGGGTGATATTCAAACGAATTACTTTTCGCGGCGGTTCACCTCTCGTTACGGAGAGATATTTTCTATGCTTCGTTTTGCAGGCAGTAACGAGCGGGTCCGATGCATGGATAGGAAAATTGTCGTTTCTGGAGTGAAATCTTTGCCGATCGTCAACGATAGCGATGACCACAGGATGATCAACATCAACTCCTATTGCAATTGACTCAATTTTTATTTATTGAGCTCTTTCTGCCTAATTCAAGTAAGATCAAGCGCATTTGATTCTTTTCTTGGCAGTGTTTCCGCAAACGAATGTTCTAACTCGAAAATTTGGGTTTGACGATAAAAGTAAACCACACTGGCGCGAGAACACAATCGTGTTCTTATTCTACTGAGACACAAACAATAAAACTGTAACTGTTTTCAACAATGGTCGCCACAATTGGTCTCGTCTGCTTCTTAAGCTGTCGTCAAATGATTAAATCAAATTTTCTATATTTTACACCTCGCGCCACACGTGCGCTGCACGTCGCGCGTAACTGCTTTACTCGCAAGAACCACGCGCACATGCGCTGCACGTCGCGCGTTACTGCTTTACTCGCAAGGACCACGCGCACGTGCACTGCACGTCGCGCGTTACTGCTTTACTCGCAAGAATCACGCGCACGTGCACTGCACGTCGCGCGTTACTACTTTACTCGCAAGAACCACGCGCACGTGCGCTGCACGTCACACGTTACTGCTTTACTCGCAAGAACCACGCGCACGTGCGCTGCCCGTTGCGCGTTACTGCTTTACTCGAAAGAACCACGCGCACGTGCGCTGCACGTCGCACGTTACTGCTTTACTCGCAAGAACCACGCGCACGTGCGCTCCACGTCGCGCGTAGCCACATTACGCACAAGACCCACGCTCCGCGGCCGCTGGCTGATCAATAGACGGAACTGGGCCGTCTGGGAGAGGAAATTTTAACGGGGGAACTTATGGGGTGACCGTGTGTACCATGATGCATGGTCGCTGGGACAGCGCTGCGGTGGACGGCGGCTGTACCGTGACTGTACGGTGAGGTGTTACTGCAGTGTCAGATTACCGTGACACTACTGTGAGGTGTTGCTGCAGTGCCAGAGTACCGGGACTGTACAATGAGGTGTTGCTGCAGTGCCAGAGTACCGGGACTGTACGGTGAGGTGTTACTGCAGTGCCAGAGTACCGGGACTGTACGGTGATGTGTTACTGCAGTGCCAGAGTACCGGGACTGTACGTTGAGGTGTTGCTGCAGTGCCAGAGTACCGGGACTGTACAGTGAGGTGTTACTGCAGTGCCAGTGTACTGTGACTGTACGGTGAGGTGTTACTGCAGTGCCAGAGTACCGGAACTGTACGGTGAGGTGTTACTGCAGTGCCAGAGTACGGGGACTGTACGGTGAGGTGTTACTGCAGTGCCAGAGTACCGGGACTGTACGGTGAGGTGATGCTGCAGTGGCCAGAGTACCGGGACTGTACGGTGAGGTGTTGCTGCAGTACCAAAGTACCGGGACTGTACGGTGAGGTGTTACTGCAGTGCCAGAGTACCGGGACTGTACGGTGAGGTGTTGCTGCAGTGGCCAGAGAACGATACCGAGCTAGTGCTAAAGCATCATCTATAGTAGCTTACAAAATCAAGTTGTTTGTTGTTATTAGAAGTTCTAATCAGGCATAATCCCCAGAAAATTGTGGTATGAGTGAATGTGATTAATGTGCGAGAAAAGAACTGTGCATTATTTGTTTTTGGAGCACTAATTCTCTCCTTCCTCTCCTCGGTACCCTGAGGGTGGGCTCAGGTCTCATATAAGGGAAGTTCATTAAGTACAAAATACATTTCGTATAAATACCATACGGGTATTTTCCCTCCATATTTATTCGTGCTTGTATAACTCGGTAGCTAAGATACAAACGAAAGTGATCATTTTCCAAGAATGCAGTTAACTACAATGAATGGCTTAAATTAATTATCTTATATATTAACTTTGTTGATTTAATGCACATTCAATTTACGGATCATTTATGATGCATGTACTGAGGAATCCCTCCATAAAATTGACCAACAGAGTTTCCGAGTTGGGCCTAAGTGAATGATATAAGATTTTGTTCTCCCGTAACTTACCTCGTAGTTTATGAAAGATTTGCAAGCCGTTCCCTCCTCGCTTAGCCACTGTGGTAGTTATTAGGGCACCTCAGCGACCTCAGTTAGTACGAGTAATATCAATCTGAGCTTAACTTTTTCATGTAGAATAAGTTTTTCTCGAAGCAAACGAAAAGTTGTCCTGTGTTTTAAGACTCCTTTTCACGGGCGATGCAGAGCACTGTAGAGGAAACAAGGTAGGTTCAAACCAGTCTTTTTTTTCGTTGACGATATGGGTTTGCACCGTCACGGCTACCAACCAATAGCAGGGCTCATATGTGGCATCTGGTAGCACTGCTACCTCCAAATCCGTGTCCACTATTAGCCTAACGACATGGCGTTTTGGTGACGTCATAAAGTTTGTCTGAAATAAAGCCTTTCTATTGGCTAGCCGAACATGAGAAGGAGTATTTTCTTCAATAGAAATGACCCTACCTTGTTTCCTCTACCGTGATGCAGAGTAAAAGAAGAATGTATCATACATCAACAGCCCTTGCACTAGTTTCCACCTTTAATTCATTGTTCGTAGAGGTTTGAGTATCTAAGATAGATTTTGCAGGTTAACAAATGTTCACATCAGCTGCATTTTTGAAAGTGAAAATCAAGGATATTTTTTTTCAATTTGAATAACTTTGAGTATCTAGGATACGAACACGCATTGGGGTATATGCGCGAACTTCCCCTCCTGACTTCTGCTGTGTATTTTCTTCCCTTCAGTGTACTTGCGCTGTCAAAAATGACAGAGTAATTTTTAAATTAGGGTCGTTATTTGGTGTAAACTGTTTTTGAAATTGACAACATAAATGTGTTAAATAAGTAACGGCTTAACCGTACCTCTATTCTTGTGTTAGAATAGCTTCTGAATAAATTACAAGTTTCGTCGATGATTGCAGTGGAAAAAACAGAAAATTGCAGTCATTACAGAGTACGTATACATAGTGCTCAGATAACCAGTTTACAAGGTGAAAGAAGAGACGGACAGAGCAATCAAACCAGCAAAGATCTGTGTGTCGTTATACTGAAGGACTTCAGTCCAAAACAGGAACTTGCGTAGAGTTCATAGGGTGTGTCAGAAGAAACCAAAAACCAATTACAATCAAATAAATTAACTTTTTACTTTTATATGCTAGCTGCGATTCAACACTTTGATCGTCACGTGCGCCACCGACAGCCACGGAGGGGACTACCATAATGCTGCTGACCAACCACCCAGTCTAACTTTTTCACCGGAGCATGCATGTTTTTCGCCGCCCATGCTATTTATTTACTTGGGCGGCAAAAACATGCATGCAGGCGGCGAAAAAGTTATACCTGGCAATTGTCACAAACTCAACTTTTACATACACTTAATTAAAGCTAAATGAAAGCATGATCCAGTTAATGTTTGCTATTCTCAAAAATTGCTCACTGCAATTGACTGTAAATTTGAGTTGAAAATTTGAGTTAAGTTTAACCAATTGCGGTCAAAGTGTTAATTACAGTACGGCGTTAGTGAAGCAGGGATATCTTACGTAGTAGATAAATTAGGGCGCAGTGAGATGAGAGGAACGTCAGGAGCGAGGTGTGGCGGTGTGTGGGTGGGTCAGTAGTCCTGCAGAAAGCAATCATCAACATATGGCACAGAGCGCAGACCTTCTGTGCGGAGGGGAGGTATAATGGCTACCTTCTACCCCCGTGCCTGTATATTTAGTTGTGGCAGGTCCTGTTTTATGTGCTGCATGCTTGCTGCTGTCGCGTTACCCTTTCTCTCGCCAATTGATTCTACTGAGCTTCACCATATTAGGAAGACTGTGTCTGGCGTCAAATGATATGTAGATACAGTATGTCCCACAAAAACCCGAACCGAGTATTTATTTTCCCGTATCAGTAATACCATCATAAGAATACCATTAGCATTTAATTTCAAGCAAAATTATGAGGTATTGCTGATTACTACTGTAGTGATACGGGTAATAGTTATACGGATATTACTGATACAGAAAAATAAATACTCGGTTCGGGTTTTTGTGAGATAAACGGTATACCTCTATTTATAAGCCTACGAACTAAATTTTAAAAAATAAAACGTTTCACGCCTAGGATGTGTCGTTATACCCTCATTCTTTCAGACACAGCAATGAAATTGTCCTGGTGGAACACTACAGCGTAGCGAGACAGCCATATCGCACAGCTAGCGCGGCGTTTCATAACAGAGCCCATTGTGAATTTCCTTGAGAAAACTAATGCTCCTGCGAGCGCACCGGAGGCGAGAAAAGAAACCTGCAATCCAAGCCTGTCAAATGAGCCTGTCTGAGCGTGTAATTAAAGAGCACATCACCTGAAATAAGTGTTATTCGCCAGAGTAGCTGCAGCTGCGGCATTAGGGCGCTTGCCTATGTCGGTAATCTCGGAAACGTACGATCCATTCTGTGGGAAGCTTTGTGCGCCATCCAGCCTTTTTTGCGGCAGATGAAGTATTCAAATACGGTGGTTGTGTTGCGTGCTGGGGCGGTTGTCTGCACTGCCTGCGATGTCTGCACTGCCTGCGATGTCTGCGCTGCACCGCCTGCAATGGTTGTCTGCACCGCCTGCGATGGTTGTCTGCATCGCCTGCGATGGTTGTCTGCACCTCCTGCGATGATTGTCTGCACCGCCTGCGATGGTTGTCTGCACCGCCTGCAATGGTTGTCTGCACCTCCTGCGATGATTGTCTGCACCGCCTGCGATGGTTGTCTGCACCTCCTGCGATGATTGTCTGCACCTCCTGCGATGGTTGTCTGCACCGCCTGCAATGGTTGTCTGCACCGCCTGCGATGGTTGTCTGCACCTCCTGCGATGATTGTCTGCACCTCCTGCGATGGTTGTCTGCACCGCCTGCAATGGTTGTCTGCACCGCCTGCGATGGTTGTCTGCACCTCCTGCGATGATTGTCTGCACCTCCTGCGATGGTTGTCTGCACCGCCTGCAATGGTTGTCTGCACCGCCTGCGATGGTTGTCTGCACCTCCTGCGATGGTTGTCTGCACCTCCTGCGATGATTGTCTGCACCTCCTGCGATGGTTGTCTGCACCTCCTGCGATGGTTGTCTGCACCGCCTGCAATGGTTGTCTGCACCGCCTGCGATGGTTGTCTGCACCTCCTGCGATGGTTGTCTGCACCTCCTGCGATGGTTGTCTGCACCGCCTGCGATGATTGTCTGCACCTCCTGCGATGGTTGTCTGCACCGCCTGCGATGATTGTCTGCACCTCCTGCGATGGTTGTCTGCACCGCCTGCAATGGTTGTTTGCACCGCCTGCAATGGTTGTCTGCACCTCCTGCGATGATTGTCTGCACCTCCTGCGATGGTTGTCTGCACCGCCTGCATTGGTTGTCTGCACCTCCTGCGATGATTGTCTGCACCTCCTGCGATGGTTGTCTGCACCGCCTGCGATGGTTGTCTGCACCGCCTGCGATGATTGTCTGCACCTCCTGCGATGGTTGTCTGCACCTCCTGCGATGGTTGTCTGCACCGCCTGCGATGGTTGTCTGCACCGCCTGCGATGATTGTCTGCACCTCCTGCGATGGTTGTCTGCACCACCTGCGATGGTTGACTGCACCGCCTGCAATGGTTGTCTGCACTTCCTGCGATGGTTGTCTGCACCACCTGCGATGGTTGTCTGCACCGCCTGCGATGGTTGTCTGCACCGCCTGCGATGGTTGTCTGCACCGCCTGCGATGGTTGTCTGCACTGCCTGCGATGGTTGTCTGCACCGCCTGCGATGGTTGTCTGCACTTCCTGCGATGGTTGTCTGCACTTCCTGCGATGGTTGTCTGCACCGCCTGCGATGGTTGTCTGCACCTCCTGCGATGGTTGACTGCACCGCCTGCAATGGTTGTCTGCACTTCCTGCGATGGTTGTCTGCACCGCCTGCGATGGTTGTCTGCACCGCCTGCGATGGTTGTCTGCACCTCCTGCGATGGTTGTCTGCACCTCCTGCGATGATTGTCTGCACCTCCTGCGATGGTTGTCTGCACCGCCTGCGAAGATTGTCTGCACCTCCTGCGATGGTTGTCTGCACCGCCTGCGATGGTTGTCTGCACCGCCTGCGATGGTTGTCTCCACCGCCTGCGATGGTTGTCTGCACTGCCTGCGATGGTTGTCTGCACCGCCTGCGATGATTGTCTGCACCTCCTGCGATGGTTGTTTGCACCGCCTGCGATGGTTGTCTGCACCGCCTGCGATGGTTGTCTGCACCGCCTGCGATGATTGTCTGCACCTCCTGCGATGGTTGTCTGCACCGTCTGCGAAGATTGTCTACTCCTCCTGCGATGGTTATCTGCACCGCCTGCGATAGTTGTCTGCACCGCCTGCGATGGTTGTTTGCACCGCCTGCGATGATTGTCTGCACCGCCTGCGATGGTTGTCTGCACCGTCTGCGAAGATTGTCTACTCCTCCTGCGATGGTTATCTGCACCGCCTGCGATGGTTGTCTGCACCGCCTGCGATGGTTGTCTGCACCGCCTGCGATGATTGTCTGCACCGCCTGCGATGGTTGTCTGCACCGCCTTCGATGGTTGTCTGCACCTCCTGCGATGATTGTCTGCACCGCCTGCGATGGTTGTCTGCACCTCCTGCGATGATTGTCTGCACCGCCTGCGATGGTTGTCTGCACCGCCTGCGATGATTGTCTGCACCTCCTGCGATGGTTGTCTGCACCGTCTGCGAAGATTGTCTACTCCTCCTGCGATGGTTATCTGCACCGCCTGCGATGGTTGTCTGCACCGCCTGCGATGGTTGTCTGCACCGCCTGCGATGATTGTCTGCACCTCCTGCGATGGTTGTCTGCTCTGCCTGCGAAGATTGCCTACACTGCCTGCGATGATACTCTGCACTGCCCTCTCAAATGCACGAGCCGAGTGCGCTCCAGACTATGGGCAGCACATACATTCTCGCACTAGAAATGCTCGCAAAAAAAAACGACGCAGAGACCAGATTCAAGTTACTGCAGCAGTTATAACAGAGGAAGTTTTTACAGCTACCGCAAAGTTGCTCCTTCTCAAGCAATGATAGGTGCCCAAGCAAGCTGTGCCGACCATTATTGAGAAAAATCATTTGAAAGTAATTCTTACGGCTCTTTATTGAAAAAAATATTGGCTAGAATCCTGTGCCTTGAGCATAGGCCGCTGGTAAACGTGTTCTGTTTTGGGTATTCTGCGTGTCCTGGTGAGGCCAGATGCTTTTTCGCTGACAATTATGACGCCGATTATACCTTGTTTTGAGGAAGTTTTCACACTCATCCGTCACAGTATCGAAGTTCGAATTAGCATTTTACTTGCTTTTCTGCATCGGATTTCATTGACATAGACGCCTTCATTCTTTTGCTCATTAATACATCATTGGAATTGGAACTCACTTCCCACGTTGCAGGATTTGTCATATTTAATTTCAGCCGACACGGAAGACGTCATTTTCATTTACATTTTCATCGTGATACCGTCTTTTAGGTGAGTTGTCAGTTTAGGTCGAGTCCTTGGTAAACGCTCGTTAACTTGTTCGTATTTACGCGTGATAGCGACAGTTGGTAGAAATCGTTCCAGATTGTTTTTGACGAACATGTGTACAAATTGTGATGTTTTTTGTCACATCAAGATATTATCACATTGAGGTCCACTTTTTTCAGAAATGTAACTGCATTACGAATTGATTCAGCCCTCAATTGATTAGACGAGTACAAACATTGATGACCGGTGTCGGCAGGTTTTGGAGCGCTGCAGCGTGTGCCTGTCAATCATCGACCTCTGTTGATTTCCCATCGACGGCGGACAGCTTGAGGGTACCGTCAGAGTGATGGTTCTGTCTAGGCTGGGACAAGAAAATGGCACAAGCTTTTAGAGAGACGCAAAAGTGATGGTTCTATCTTGGCTCATTGTATAAAAATTATATAAAGGCTTATAGAGAATGCTAGGTTGGTGCTTCTATTTAGACTATTTGTATAACAGTACAGACTTATAAAGGAACACAAATATGATTACTCTATCTTGGCTCATTGCACAAAAATGGTATGAAAGCTTATGGGGAACCGAAGGGTGATGCTTCTATCTAGTCTACTGACTTGAAAGTGCTGTAACAAACCAAACGTTACAGCACAACACGATAGTTCTGTCTCGACTACACGTAGATATGCTCATACGTCAATAAAACAAAACATAGCTGCGTTTTGACATCCTTGCTTGAGGCTACTTAAAATTGTATGGGAAGCTTCATGATGACGATGGTTGCGGGCCTTAGAAGGATACAAAGCACACAACAACTACATAAATGCGGTGCCGTCGGAGACAGACCACTTCACGCAAAGGTCGGAGTAAAACACTCACGGAGACCATACGTGGCAGGAACCTTCTAGGTAATGACCTTACCAATACTAGACATGCTAGTTCTGGCAGTGGCGATTTTCTCTGTTGGGTATAGGAGAAAAATTCCAAGCACAATACCCCACTCTACCCAGGTGTCTGAAATGGGTACCGGTCTTGACCGGGGGAAAGCGTCATGGCGTCCTGGCGTTAGTTCTAAGGCATTTGAAAATCCAATGTACAAGGTGATATGTATCAGGCTTGATTGGAAATAAAGCATCCGTAGATGCCTTCATTACTTACTTACTCATTACTAGTATGATATTGAGAGTGGGGCAGGCGATATATAATGATACTCTTGAGACCATGCGACAGGAAACCGCCGCCGTTATTGAGCTCTCATTTTCTACATGAGCTGGCGTTACTTATTTTTCTTACTCCTGCGGAAGTGGAGCGGTCGATACGTTGCAAAATGACTTCCTCAGCTCCACTGCAGCTAATCAACGAGGTTATTTCAACTAAAAACCAATCTTGAACGATTGCTTCACCAGCCTAGTGAGCTGATATTATCAAACTTAAACTCTTGCGTCTACGCGCCCTAACTTTAGGCGTATCTCGGCCGCAGCGTCACTGAAATTTTGTATCTCCCGAGCGTCACAGGGACAGACCTCTTCATCGATACAATAGTGACATTATTTTGAGCATAAAATTAGCATTAATAATAATTATAACAATAATAGCTTCAAAATTATACCGTTACTATGTGCTGCGTTTTCCATGCAAATTTAAGTTAAATTAAATATTATATGATTATAATTTGCGTAGAAAATAACATGCTAAATAATATTTGCATGCTAAATTCACAATTTGCATGCTAAATTATAGACATTAATTGTGAAGATATTGGTTTACTCGCTGTTCAGTATGCCAGCCATCTCATGATACCCGCGGTATTTAACGAAGTTCAGTACACATACCTGTAGTCTGCCAATACCTGCAGACTGCCAGCATAACCCGTCTCTGCTATTCAGTTAGTGACAAAGAAGGACGTTCCTCGCAATCTGATCGCCGTAATTTGTGCGTCACACCGGAATTGACCGTGAAAGTTTTCATCAGCCTGTCCTAATGAGTTTGTTTTGCAAATTTTTATTTGCATCCTTAACAGTTTTGTTTTACAAGTCTTAAATATGCAGTTTTTTTAAGTTGGTTACAGATTTTTAATTCTTCAGTCTTAATACGTTGGTCTTTCAACTGTAAGTTAACCGTCTTAGAACGTTGGACATCTGAGTATTTAATTATGCAGACATGAAAAGTTTTTATTTAATGTTTTATTCATGCAGATACCAAAAGTTGGTCTTTAATCTGTAGTTACCCAGTGGCAAAAAGTTAATCTTTGACGTTTAATTATGCAGTGCCAAAAGTTGGTCTTTAATCTTTAATAACCCTGTGGCAAAATGTTAATCTTTAACGTTTAATTATGCAGTGCCAAAAAGTTGATCTTTAATATTTAATTATACAGTCGCCAAAAGTTGGTCTTTAATCTTTAATTACGCCATGGCAAAAAGTAAATTATTAATATTTAATTTTGCAGTCGGGAAAAGTTTTTAAACTTTTATTGTGAAAAGGAAAAAGCTAATTTTTCGATTCTTTAATTATTCAAGCCTTATATACTATACATGCAGTACTGCGGGGGTGCCACATGTGGTCTTCATGAATTGCGTGTGTCAACCTTCTGCGTGAGGACGTGTGTGTTTGTGTTTGTTGTGTGTGTGTGGTTGTTGTGTATGTGTGTATTGTTGTGTATGTGTGTGTGTGTATTGTGTGTATGTGTTGTGAGTGTGTTTGTTGTGTATGCGTGTGTTTGTTGTGTGTGTTTGTTGTGTATGTGTGTGTTTTTAGTGAGTGTATGTGTGTTTGTTGTGGGTGGGTGTGTGTGTCTACATCAGCATTTGTGGCCCAGTAATGTTATTCAAATGTAATTTTTTTCAGTACATTGATGGAGATGCCCCGACGTGCGGCTGTTAATGATTATGTTGGCGTATGATCTTTCAGTATCCTTCACCTTTATTTGTAAGAGTGTATTGCGTTGATTCAATTGCAAAATAATAATTCTTTTATGCAGAAGGCTTGAAATATGTGTTCCAAAACAATGTGCTAGTTGTTTTACCGATGATAATGGGGCTGCTTTGCGAATAGTGACATGCAACTGTTTTAAAACAATCGAAAACTTTTATAATTACGACCCATAAACAGACGACTACTGCTTCGGACATCTGAAGCCGTTTCTTCGTCTCTTTACTTCCGCACCCGTATACTTCTCTGAATTATGAATTGCATTGCGCTCTGAATTTCTTAGGTAATCAGTATGTAGTGATTAATAATTGCCATTTCTTGCACAGCTGAGTATCAGTAGTGTGCATATCTCGCGGCCCGTGTTCGTGTGGTGTCACACGAGCACAGATGCTCCTAGCCTGGGGTGGTCGCAACCGCTGAGGCTGCAAGACGATATTCCAGGGGTGCGACAAAAGTCCAGGCAAATATCAGGGTATTGGCCATATGATGGCGTTTTTATTTCAGATGATGCGAGGTTTGAATGAAATTTCTTCAGGGATGCGGGGGAGAAATAGGGTTGGACCAACTGCACGAGAATGCTCACAAAAGCACCTCCATGATAGCACTGGTTGTACGTCATATTGAGACTCTGCCTCCTTCAGAGGTGTAGAACAATTTTACATTTGAGAATCAGCACTTCTTGGAGGAAAATGTGAGATCCCGAGCTGAAAGTTAGGCAAGCCTTATTTTTGCTGAAATAGGTTTTGTTTTGTTTCCCTAGGGGCCATCTTTTTTGTGTTCAATGTTGTCCTGTTTTTCAGCACCTATTACTTCCTCCTTCAACTTTTATCTTATTTCAAAAACTTCTTCTCAACTTACTGTTTCTCTGCGTAGACGTCCTTGCGTGATAACGCTTTGTGTGCAGATTCCGCGTTCCCATAACTCCATACTTAATAGTGCTTCCATCCGTTGTCTCTTTGAAACATTTTTGTTGTGGTTGAAACTAACTTATAAACTAATCTACTAAGACCCTTTCATCCGCAAACCAACACACTTGCATGGCTAATCTAATTCGAATGAGGTGGGCCTACCTGCGAGCTCTGTTTAAAGCCTGGCTTATTATTCATTGTCACTTAAAATCCGAGGCAAAAACTGCGACCGACGGCCTGCTTGACCCTCGCTAATGATGATATCAGGTCAGATTACGCGAGTCATCGCCGTCAGCGGAGGCGGCCTCTGGTTAGGCCAATTGTGAGCCGTGGCGTGCGCTGGCTGCCGCATCTGCACGGGGCTCGTGTTCCTTTTTTCATTGAGGTGCTGCTGTAGGACAGGCAAGCTAGTTGGTCAAGTGTGATCTTTTGGTTGGTGAGACACACCGGACATGGAGTATGCGATAAAAGACCGGCAGTTGAATGGAATTGTTTATCCATGCTAAGATAGCCAATTGGTTACCGCTAGACAGGCAGGCTGGTTGGTCAAGTGTGATCTTTTGGTTGGTGAGACACAATCGGACATTGAGTCTTCGATAAAAGAGCTGGTAATTGAATGGAATTGTTTATCCATGGTGAGGTGCCCTTGGTCACCGCAGGGCAGGCAGGTTGAACAAGTTGGGTGTTCGGGTGTGATCTTTTGGTTAGTGAGACCCAATCGTACCCGCTATGTTTGATAAAGAAAAAGTAGTCGATTTAATAAAAGTCCTCATTCACGGGAATTTTTGTGGAACGAATCTTGTTTGGTTCCCTCTCGTATACATAATACTTTGATTGCAGAAAATCACCGAAAATTTGTGGACCTCAATGGGAGGTGCAAATAATTCAAAGTCTGCCTCCAAATTTCCAACTCTTTTAAATTTAAGTAATTAGAGTCTGGGCTCATTTTTTCACGTAAAATATTAAAATTACTCGTGCAGTATTTTTTCTCTAGATTTACGTCTTGTACTAAAATTTACAGTACAAGGAAATGGGGAATTACCACCACATCAGAAATCTTATGGATTTTCAATAAATTATCCAATAGGAAACATCAGTTTCACAACAGATATTGACCAAATTACCCAATATGAAGCGTCAGTATCACAGCAGATATTGGCTAAATCCCCATTATAAAACATCAGTATCACAGTAGATATCGGCTAAATTATCCAATATGAGACATCAGTTACGCAGTAGATATCGGCTAAATGACCCAATATGAGACATCAGTATCACAGCAGATATTGGCTAAATTATCCAGTATGAGACATCAGTTTCACAACAGATATTGACCAAATTACCCAGTATGAGACATCATGCAGTATCACAGTAGATATCAGCTAAACAGTATGAGACATTAGTATCACAGTAGACATTGGCTAAATTATTATTCATGCTCTCTCGCTAGAGATCATGCACTATTTGTGGGTGTACGATTAGTTACGGTGGGGGTGTGCTGTATACACACACACACTCTCGGTTTTTGCATTAGTTATTGTGACGTCAGTGCTTCTTACCAGGAAGATAGCTGAGCCTGTTAATGTAATTGTGACCTGAACGCTTGCTTGTCTCAGCCAAGTGCTGGTGAAACGCTAGTGTTTAAATTGTGATTTGATGTTAAGGAAACTTGACTCGATGTGTCAGGGTTTTATGATACGACATAAATTTTTTTGCGTTGAGCGAGTAGTTTTCCGTTCAAAAATTGAGTAAAAATCGGAGGCGAGCGCGCTTGTCTTGATAATAACATCTTATTCCCATTTCATTGTGCGTAGTCCCTGTGAATCTGGAACTAAATATTACACTGCTACTGTGCGTATCAAAATTATAACTTCCACATGTACTACCCTCAAAAAAAGTACTCAGTGCTTTTTGATGGTTCCAAATTATTTGTATACTATATATTTAAACCGTTAGGTCATCTGTGCGCACTTGGAGCTATGAAAATGATAAATGACGGTACTCGATAATCAACTTCTTCTCCTGCACAGTAGGTAACGACGGGGGTAGTCAGAAGTGTAGATTCCCGTAAACCCGCGATCTTATTTTCAGGAGAGCTCCAACTGTTGTTGGCGACACTCTACACAGCCGCAGACACGAAAATAGCCTGAGTTTTTAACTGAAATTACACCCGAGTTTTAAAATTGAAATGATACCTAAGTTTTGGAAGTAAAATGACACAAGTTTTAGAATTGAAATAATACTTGAGTTTTAGAACTGAAATGATATACGAGTTTTGGAATTGAAATGATACCTGAATGTTAGAGTACGATGGCACCCGAGTGCAGACGCGTACATTTAGGTTCACAACGTCCGGAAGCGCGACCAGGTCTCCGTGCTTGCTGTCGACATGGTAGGCGTTGGCTCGCCAGCTTCCGTTCGTTCCTCTTGCTGCCACTCGATCAAATTGCTCTAATTTTATCTAGATTGCGCATAATAATGCCTGAGCAAAATCCGGTATTTGAATACACACTCCGCTTCCGCCAATTACGCGCCTCTTATCTGGCAATAACCGCAATTAGCAAGAGTTGGACGCTCACCATATCAAATTAAGCTTCCATTTGTCCACCTATTCAAATATTCTCTTCAGCAGGACGCTAAGCAGCGTCGTTAGTGTCGAGTGCAGTTTGCTGCTCCACGCGCAGAAGTTGCGTTCAGTTCAGTGCTCCAGGTGGAGAAGCTGCGTTCAGTTCGGTGCTCTAAGTGGAGAAGTCCCGTTCAGTTCGGTGCTCCAGGTGGAGAAGCCCAGGTAGTTCGGTGCTCCAGGTGCAAAAGTCCTATGCAGTTCGGTGCTCCAGGTGGAGAAGTCCCGTGCAGTTCGGTGCTCCAGGTGGAGAAGTCCCGTGCAGTTCGGTGCTCCAGGTGGAGAAATCGCTCACAATTGAGAGCGTCAAGCGTAGAAGTATGACCCAACTTCACTGGCTTTTCGATGCCTTCACAGTAAACCACGCTTTACATACAAAACTTTTATTTTTTATTTCCCCAGAGATGATGTTCATGACCTGACGCAGGTCATATTACCTTGCACTCCTCGTTTGAGAACAAAACTTCCCATGATGAACTGAACTGCACAAATTTACTTGTTCCCGCAGACATGCTGTGTTCGCCTACGTTTTTCATAACATTTTATTCCCCTGCACATAGTACTACGCATTCTGGTTTATTTCCATGTGAATTGACAAAAAACATGCTCCTCGCATGGATGCAATGGACAGAATAACTAACTGGAATTGGTCCTTGCAGTTCCGGCTTGCGATTTTGTTCTCATTAATGTGTGCTGTAATGAAAATAGTGCAAGCAATGAAGGTTTAATGTGGAATACTATTTTAGTATTGCACTAGCGAACACGTACCATCAAGATGACACAATTTATTACTGCTTAATTGCGACAAAGTCATTTAATTAAGTTTTTTGTATGAAAATGGATTTTCTATCGCCTTTATGCGGATGCAAAATAAATGCATCTAACTTAAGAATTGAAATCGTGATTTGAATACGGTTATTCCAGCGAGGTTGTGAAGCCTGTATCCCAGATACATTCATCACGCACTTCTTAGCTATTCCACACGAAAAATCCAATGACCTCAGATAAAAATTACACATAAAGAAATCCGCGACATTATGATACGGGCATGTCGGCCGATATCACGAAATGGACACCACGTAGCAAATTTGCCACAATCGCGCTACAGCAACAACGAAGTTACGCACCTCTACAACGTGCTGCGTACTGCTCTCGCGTTGCTGTGTGGCAATGCTGCAAGCGTCGCAAGCTGACCATGCAGAGCGGCGACAGCCGTCGGGGGCGTGCAAGCGGGTGACGTACCTCAATTCATGGATACCTCACACGCTGGTGCGGTGGACGCCTTCAAGTCGGATTGTTGTATTTCTCAAAAGTAAACGCATCATGACTTCAGTGTACTGGAGCTTACGTGAGGTTCACGGAGATGAAAGCCTTTTCCAAAAATCGCTTCGTTTGTTCATTAGTATTGATTCGAATTTAACATTTGTCTTATGTTCAGCATTGCAAATCTAATATTCCTTCATTTAAGAATACATTATAGAAAAAGTGTGGGTATAGGAACCATGCACTAGTAGCTGGTACACGGGCCCACGAACCAGAATACTGGTACCATAAACCGGACGGGCTGGAAAGTCGTGCCAGTACATTCAAATGCATGCGACATGCGCGGTCTTTGGACTATGCACCAATTTTTGTCATTTCCGTGCGTCTTGGTGGCGAGCGAATCATTAAGTCTTGTTTTTGGTTCCTGGTCTCGAGTGCTCTCAGATATCAAGTACCACTAAGTCCCTAGTGCCACCAGGTCTCAAGTGCCATTTGGTGTAGGGTAGGGTTATTAGGTCTCTGTTGATTCCATTAAATCTAGAGTGATGCCTTTAGGTCTTAATAACATTAGGTTCCAGGTAGTACTATTGAACTTAGGTTGATGCCGACAAACCTCGAGTACCATACGAGTACAATTCAAGTGGTGTCATTAGATCCCTATTGCCATTAAATGCCGCGTGGTACCATAACTTTTTTGTTGCCATTAAAGGTCAGGTAGTGCAAGTAGATCTCTATCGCCGTTAAATCTGAGGTGGTGCCAATAAATGGCATGTAATGTTATTTAACATTCGTTGCCGTTAAATCTCAAGCGGTGGCAATAAATGACATGTAATATTATTTGATTTTCGTTGCCGTTAAATCTCAAGCGGTGCCATTAAATCTTAGGTAATACCATTAGGTCTCCGTTGCCGTTAATTCTGAGGTGGTGCCATTTGATATTCGTTGCCGTTAAATCTGGGGTGGTGCCATTAGCTCTGAGATGCCATTACATTGTTATTAGGGCCTGCCAAATTACGGGATTCCGCCCGTCTGCTCTAATGGCAGCGAAGAATCATAGTCTCGGCGACGATTGGACCAATTCCCTTTTTGCGGCTCACTATCAGTATTGAATTATGCGAGCCCAGCAATTTGGAGCGTTACGCCTGCTCGCCACAATTGCGAGTGACGTATGCTCGTCTCCAGTGCATTTGCGGCCGATTTCGGCGCAGAGTGTTGTTATATCAACGAAAAAATGGGAGCGCCGGCGTAGCAAATTCTATAGAATTGTTTGAAGGCGGGACACTCTAATGATGAAAGCAATTCACCCGCACAAAGAAGTCCATTATGCACTGCGCTGATGCACTAACTCTCGTATGCCTCGAACTTTGGTTCATGCGTACATACATGAGTGTCAATGCCAGTTGATACATTCAGGTACACTTGCACGATGATGGTATACTTGGGCTCTTCGGGTGAGCCATCCATCACACCGAGGAGGGTCCTTGTGACATTTCTATCGCAACCTCCGGAATTACAGCGCTTGTATTATATCCTGATAATCAGTTCATTTAGAAGTCCTTTCTGCCATTGTCTTCGCTCAAGCAATTTACTTTACACAAGTTATTTTTGTGAAGTAAGAGGTGAAGCACCTTCTTGCAGATCTGCGGTACTGGATCTGATTTGTAAATTATTGTGCCGAAGCCAGCATTGCTCTGGCCTTCTCTCGGAAAACCAGGAGTAAACGCATTGAATAGTTGATTTAGGAATTAAAAAGAATAGTGTATCTCGCCTGCATAAAGGTTTCAGACTACGTATATCCGTCGTTTTACATCAAATCCTTAGTAATAGCTAAAGTCTTTCATGGCGTTTCGTAAGGAGAGGCTGTATCTGATGATGCAGTTGATGCTCCAGTTATGCGTCATTATATGCGAATTTTGCCTTAACTTGTACCACTTATCCCTAAATTGAATCAAGTATGGTATCAATTGAATAACTGGCTGGGGATAATTTTGATCTCCATAAGTTGAGGTTCGCTAAGACAAGGCCTACTGTTTTGTTCTTGCTGTTCGGGAGACTCTACGCTCGGAACTCACTTCCAAATAATAGAACTGTACTTCCCATACTAAAGTTCACTGTTGCTGAATCCAAAGTTCATGGTCTGAGTCAGAGCGACAGTTTGAATTAGAGTGAAATTTAACTAGTATTTCAAAGTTCATGGACAAACCATAGAACAATTTTCCTCGTGTCAAGCTATAGACTGTATAAATTTATTTCAATCCTTGTTTCTGCTGAAGTGGTGCACGCTGTAGCTGTGGGGGGGATTATTATAGGAGCTCTTCTGGATAAGCTGTGATGTTCACATTCCATGGGCAGCTTGTAGTTGTGCATGACTAAAATATTTTTTTCATTCTATTTTTACATCTATTTTGTAGCTGAAAAAATGTCAGAACCTCCTGATCTACTTTTATGGTCGAGTTAACTGTCGTTTCCGTCGATTATGGCGTAAACAACGATAATTTGACCAAATAAACGGAAAATTACGGTCATCAGGTACTGAAATTGAGCTTGAAAAGCCACAAACGAGTGTCGTAGCTTTGTTATTTGCTTTGTTTTGATGTAGCATCAGTACCATCGCGTTGTTGGTGACAGCTGCAGTGGGCTGTGCCGACGGTGGTGCTCAAGTCCGAGTCGGGAATTTTACCTGCAGCTCTCATGCATGGTGCATGAGTTATTTCTGGCAGAAAATTCAATCATACTTTTGAGCCGCTGAGATATCAAGCTTAGTGACCCAGATTATCTAAGCTAAGTTTTTACAGTTTTTGCTCACGGATATTCGCTTAATTTTTCAGTCATTTGGGCTATCATAACTCTCGCAAAAATGGCGAACCGCTTCACCTCATGTGCGTACAACAGCAGAGTTCCTCTAGTATTTCTCACAACTCAATCAAACTGCTGCTACCAAGCGCACCGCAACTTCACACGTAACTTTAAGATGTCGCTTTACTTCTCATGCTGCCAAACATTTGAACTCGCCGGCTAAATCGTTGACCCTGCGTCGATTCTTTGACGTTCAATACTGATCATTGGAGCTCGTGCACGTGGAGTTGACGTCACTGTGTAGATGGTGACCGCTGAAAGAAAAGTAACATTTATTTTCCAAGTTGCCACATGAGATACATGCCAACATATTGGCTTTTAAAAATTTCTTAATATAAGACATCCTAAAACAAAAGTTCCATACGAGGATTACTATAATTGACAAACCATCTTGACATACCGAACGGTACTGTCTTGAATTTGACATTCGCTAATTTGAAGTCACTTTATTGAAAACGACCCCTAAAAGGCATATCTAATTGATGATGTTTTGAATTTTGGCAGTCACAATAGAGCGTGTATAATTTGAGAAAACGTTTCAAATTTTCTCAACTTTACATGTATTTTACAAACTAAATTCAGAGATCCAACGCTACAAAAGCGATTTATTTTGCGGCTCGAGTGTAGGTATCAAATTTTATCGTGCAGATAAGCCTTTAAAATGAAATTAAATCAACGTATTGAATCTCCATTAATTAAGGCATCGTGTTTTTTAGACTCCTTATAGTCTGCTGCGTATGTCAAGATGGGCATGCCTCTGTCCCAGGTACAAGGGACGGTTCACGTGTGCCTCGTGCGAAGGATGCTTCCTCCGCCGCTACCTGGCACACACACACACACACACGGCGCCGAGTGCAGTACGTGCGCGCCAGATCGATACTTCATTTCCTTAATCACAGGTTCGATCCCTCGCTTGCTTCCGCGCTCCGTTTTATCCCTGCGCCTCCGACGGAGGCGCTCTCTTTCTCCTTCTGCGCTCGGACACTCACGCTCGCAATTTGTGCCTGCGCTGCAATTTGCGCTCACGCTTGGGACGTGTTCCGAAAATTGGAATTTGCGCTCACGCTTGGGACGTACTCCGAAGGCTAGAATTTGCGCTCACGCTTGGGACGTACTCCGAAGGCTAGAATTTGCGCTCACGCTTGGGACGTACTCCGAAGGCTAGAATTTCCGCTCACGCTTGGGACGTACTCCGAAGGCTAGAATTTGCGCTCACGCTTGGGACGTACTCCGAAGGTTAGAATTTGCGCTCACGCTTGGGACATACTCCGAAGGATAGAATTTGCGCTCACGCTTGGGACGTACTACGAAGGCTAGAATTTGCGCTCACGCTTGGGACGTACTCCGAAGGCTAGAATTTGCGCTCACGCTTGGGACGTACTCCGAAGGCTAGAATTTGCGCTCACGCTTGGGACGTACTCCGAAGGCTAGAATTTGCGCTCACGCTTGGAACGTACTCCGAAGGCTAGAATTAACGTTCACGCTTGGGACGTACTCCGAAGGCTAGAATTTGCGCTCACGCTTGGGACGTACTCCGAAGGCTAGAATTTGCGCTCACGCTTGGGACGTACTCCGAAGGCTAGAATTTGCGCTCACGCTTGAAGTTTACACTCGCGTTGTGAATTTGAACGGATGCTTTGAATTTGTTCTCAATCTTGGATGTTATTGGTGCACTCACTAGACATTCATAGAACTATTTATACTTCTCAAAAAATTCTTCCAGAGAAAAACAACAAGCATTTATATGGTTTGAACTCTTTACAAACTGGATCAAGTTTCCAATGATCCCTTATAAAGCAAGCATCAAATTATCCATTACTCGACTTTACAATTACATCTAATGCAGTTATTTGCAGAAACCGCGACCTACCGTGAGGGAAGTTCTTGGGAATGCTCATAATTTAATAGAAGTAAATCCCGCAAGTTCATTCTTTTATTTCTAAATCCCCATTTTCCGTCTTGATTGTATCAGCACACGCAGGGGACTTGACTCACGTTAGTGGTCCAAATGCAACCCCACCACCACATCCCCACACCCACACCCTCATGCACCCTACATCCCACCACCACATCCCCACATCCCCACCGAACGGGGTCACTAAAGTGGTAAACTCTAAGGGTTTTGTTCTTCAATTTGTAGCTATTGTATTCACTTTGTTTTTGTAGCTATTTTATCCGCTTTGTTCTAGTAGCTATTGTATTCACTTTGTTCTAGTAGCTATTGTATTCACTTTGTTTTTGTAGCTATTGTATTCACTCTGTTTTTGCATCTATTTATCCACTTTGCTCTATTATCAGGTGCAGCAGGGTAGCTCAGGCGTCTGGTGCTTTTCCGTTTTCGTGACTGTCGTTGTTCCTTTTATATTTTATTTCTGGATGAGGTTTCCGCGTTGTCAGCTAGAGAGCGTTGTATGTGAAAATCCGAGAGAGTTTTTTACATGATTTATGCGATACCATCTCATTGAATTCAAACTTTCCAGCATTTTTATTAACAAACGTACCATACTTAAATCAGGGCGTATGCGGTATTGACACAGGCATCGAGTAGCTCTCTTTAATTAAAGGGAATTTATTTTCCCTGAATTCGTTACGTGCACATTTAAATTACCCGATATTCTTGTGGGTAAATTTTTCAGTTACCATCGTACACACTCGCCAATCGTCGTCGTGATATTTAAAGGCAGATTGTCTATTTCTCTTTCCCACTAATGCGATCAGCGACGTAAAAATAATAGAAAATGCTGACAGAATAACCGTACAGATTTTTATCATTGGATAAATTGTGTGTGATTTATCAAATGTTTTGGGCTTGTATCAACTACCCAATTGATGTCATAGGTCCAGAGGAGTCATTTTATGAACACCTCTTCCCTCTTAAGTTATTCAATGCGGTATCTTAAATGTAAGATCTCGAAAGATCAGCTGAAGAATTTCTTCCTCGAAACGAAGAATTTCTTCCTTGCACCGCCGTTGGCATTCGCCTGGACTCGGCCTGGTGGAGTGAGTGCCTCCGTTTCCTGAGATGACGACGCATCGACCCAAACTACACTCAAGTTTAGCGTAACTAAAAGCCGGCAGGCGACTCCGTGTTTCCAGCTTCCGTGTGTAATCATTTAGGGAAAGTTTTGCGTCTGGGTGTGCTAAAGGTCGTATTTATGGAAACAGATGATGATGGAACGAGACCGAGTCTCCGCGTGGTGTCTATGTTTTGACTCGGTCGTGACCACGCGCAGTTGCCAGTCACTGACAAGCAGCGCAACATAATCGCCTATAACGTTCAGATGAAGCCGCAGACAATGCGCGGTATTGCGCTCCAAATTACCGGTCGCTTAGCGCATCGATCACGTCGGTATGTGGTTCTCTGTCCCGTTCTTCGGCTCCTCATATACTTTGATATTTTCTCATCCTTGATTTAATGAATTTTCATTCGTTTAGACCTTCTTAATGTTCTCTATGTTTTTGTGATGCTGCGAAAGTTGGGTCGGGGCTGATGAAACTATATCATATATACAAGGTTTTCTCATCAGATTCAGCAGTGATTTAAATGAATCTGTTAATCAACTCACGGTTTTTTCTTCAATAGCCAGTTGGTCAGTATTATTGGAGGTCACACTGTTGGTTATGATAGTTATCAATGTTCAATGGAAATTTATCGTGGAAAAATTGCACTCAGGAGAGTGAGCTAAACACAGCCATTACAGCTAATCACAGCTGTTATCCTTTTAACCACGATGCGGCTACTCATAGAATTACTTCGTTAGGAAATCTTCTCCAGCTCTCGAAATAATAGCCTTCCTCATAACCAATTAATAAATATTTAGCACACTACTATTGGCACCAACCCATAGGGATTCATTAACAAGTATCTTCTAGCGCACATATTTACCGTCTACAGACGGATTTACTAACCAATATTTACCATATACAGACGGATTTACTAACAAATATTCCCCGTCTACCAATGGATTTACTAAGAAATATTTACCGTATACTGACGGACTTACTAACAATATTCACCGTCTACCAACGGATTTATTAACCAATATCTACCGTATACACACGGATTCACTAACAAATATTTACAGTTTACGCACGAATTCACTAACAATTATTTACCGTTTACACGCGCATTTACTAACGAATATCACCTAACAGCCATCGACTTCAGAGCAACAAAAGTAAGTCCCCTCGAATGTAAAGGGACTGTTACCATCGAACGAACGTTAAGGCTAATGTTCTCAGACGTTCTCCAGGGAGCGCGGCAGAGGCACCGCTCGTAACTCGCACTACCTCTTCTGCTCAATATTTGGCTGGCGACGATCGATGGGTCCACTTATTGCACTTAAAAGCAGTTCTTTTCCATGCAGCGCCCGCTTCTCAAATGCCTCCCGAATATCCACCCGACTCACTTCACTCAGACGCATGAAAAGTGGCTCGTACTTTGCGCGACGATTGCAGTGCCGGTCGGGTTGCTGGCTTCTTGCTCGCCGATTCCTTTTGGTAGGCGCACTTCTGTCTATTGATGTACAGCCTCGTTATGAAACATTGCACCGAAATAGAGAGCACTTCATAAAGGAAGGAAAATAAAGGTGAATGTGAGCGCAGCTCGATGTGAATGCATACGATGATAAATGATTGGAAGTACATGCTCTTTTTCTTGAGTGAGTCAGGCTTGCTGAATTTTGCTTTAGTTCTTGTTCGTGGTATGCGTAATTGAGTTAAGGTCTTCAGAAGCATCTTCCTGCTCCTGTAATTTATGTTTGATTGTTCTCCTGACGTCCGTACGATCAAAATGCCTGAGGACTTTATAAGTTTAATATTGCGCCCCCAGCGGCAAATTTTTTACAATGAATGCCTCTTTGAGTGCATCAGAGAAATAGTTAACGCAAAGGCTAGCAGGGCACATCTGCACCAACGAAGACGTGAAAGATCTCGTCTGCTATATCGCAACCGTAAGATGCAATCAAGTAAATGGATTGTGCAGTATATTGATGCACAATATCACCAATTCAATTTTTTTTACTGAACGGCAGTTTTCCCCCTGGCTGCTACGGTTTCCGAAAATTTCGTTAGCAAGGGTGAATTTATCATCAAAGGGATTTTACGCCTTTCCTTTATTTTTGAAATTTTGATATAAATAGAAGTGAAAAAGAATACATGCATAGAGTATCATTGATCCATTTGTGAAAAAGGCCTAGACGATGGATTGTATGATTCATTTATATGCCTCTCATACCCCTGAAATTTGCTTAGATGATCGGATCTCACACCCCTGAAAGTTGCTTAGATGATCGGGTCTCACACCCCTGAAAGTTGCTCAGATGATCTGGTCTCACACCCCTGAAAGTTGCTGAGATGATCTGGTCTCACACCCCTGAAAGTTGCTGAGATGATCTGGTCTCACACCCCTGAAAGTTGCTCAGATGATCTGGTCTCACACCCCAGAAAGTTGCTGAGATGATCTGGTCTCACACCCCTGAAAGTTGCTGAGATGATCTGGTCTCACACCCCTGAAAGTTGCTGAGATGATCTGGTCTCACACCCCAGAAAGTTGCTGAGATGATCTGGTCTCACACCCCTGAAAGTTGCTGAGATGATCTGGTCTCACACCCCTGAAAGTTGCTGAGATGATCTGGTCTCACACCCCTGAAAGTTGCTGAGATGATCTGGTCTCACACCCCTGAAAGTTGCTGAGATGATCTGGTCTCACACCCCTGAAAGTTGCTGAGATGATCGGATCTCACACCCCTGAAAGTTGCTCAGATGATCGGATCTCACACCCCTGAAAGTTGCTCAGATGATCTGGTCTCACACCCCAGAAAGTTGCTGAGATGATCTGGTCTCACACCCCTGAAAGTTGCTGAGATGATCTGGTCTCACACCCCTGAAAGTTGCTCAGATGATCTGGTCTCACACCCCAGAAAGTTGCTGAGATGATCTGGTCTCACACCCCAGAAAGTTGCCGAGATGATCTGGTCTCACACCCCTGAAAGTTGCTGAGATGATCTGGTCTCACACCCCTGAAAGTTGCTGAGATGATCTGGTCTCACACCCCAGAAAGTTGCTGAGATGATCTGGTCTCACACCCCTGAAAGTTGCTGAGATGATCTGGTCTCACACCCCTGAAAGTTGCTCAGATGATCTGGTCTCACACCCCAGAAAGTTGCTGAGATGATCGGGTCTCACACCCCAGAAAGTTGCTGAGATGATCTGGTCTCACACCCCTGAAAGTTGCTCAGATGATCTGGTCTCACACCCCTGAAAGTTGCTGAGATGATCTGGTCTCACACCCCTGAAAGTTGCTCAGATGATCTGGTCTCACACCCCTGAAAGTTGCTGAGATGATCTGGTCTCACACCCCTGAAAGTTGCTCAGATGATCTGGTCTCACACCCCAGAAAGTTGCTGAGATGATCTGGTCTCACACCCCAGAAAGTTGCTGAGATGATCTGGTCTCACACCCCTGAAAGTTGCTCAGATGATCTGGTCTCACACCCCTGAAAGTTGCTGAGATGATCTGGTCTCACACCCCTGAAAGTTGCTCAGATGATCTGGTCTCACACCCCAGAAAGTTGCTGAGATGATCTGGTCTCACACCCCTGAAAGTTGCTCAGATGATCTGGTCTCACACCCCTGAAAGTTGCTCAGATGATCTGGTCTCACACCCCAGAAAGTTGCTGAGATGATCTGGTCTCACACCCCAGAAAGTTGCTGAGATGATCTGGTCTCACACCCCTGAAAGTTGCTCAGATGATCTGGTCTCACACCCCTGAAAGTTGCTGAGATGATCTGGTCTCACACCCCTGAAAGTTGCTCAGATGATCTGGTCTCACACCCCAGAAAGTTGCTGAGATGATCTGGTCTCACACCCCAGAAAGTTGCCGAGATGATCTGGTCTCACACCCCTGAAAGTTGCTCAGATGATCGGGTCTCACACCCCAGAAAGTTGCTGAGATGATCGGGTCTCACACCCCAGAAAGTTGCTGAGATGATCTGGTCTCACACCCCTGAAAGTTGCTCAGATGATCTGGTCTCACACCCCTGAAAGTTGCTCAGATGATCTGGTCTCACACCCCTGAAAGTTGCTGAGATGATCTGGTCTCACACCCCTGAAAGTTGCTCAGATGATCTGGTCTCACACCCCTGAAAGTTGCTGAGATGATCTGGTCTCACACCCCTGAAAGTTGCTCAGATGATCTGGTCTCACACCCCAGAAAGTTGCTGAGATGATCTGGTCTCACACCCCAGAAAGTTGCCGAGATGATCTGGTCTCACACCCCTGAAAGTTGCTCAGATGATCGGGTCTCACACCCCAGAAAGTTGCTGAGATGATCGGGTCTCACACCCCAGAAAGTTGCTGAGATGATCTGGTCTCACACCCCTGAAAGTTGCTCAGATGATCTGGTCTCACACCCCTGAAAGTTGCTCAGATGATCTGGTCTCACACCCCTGAAAGTTGCTCAGATGATCTGGTCTCACACCCCTGAAAGTTGCTCAGATGATCTGGTCTCACACCCCAGAAAGTTGCTGAGATGATCTGGTCTCACACCCCTGAAAGTTGCTCAGATGATCTGGTCTCACACCCCAGAAAGTTGCTGAGATGATCTGGTCTTACACCCCTGAAAGTTGCTGAGATGATCTGGTCTCACACCCCTGAAAGTTGCTCAGATGATCTGGTCTCACACCCCAGAAAGTTGCTGAGATGATCTGGTCTCACACCCCTGAAAGTTGCTCAGATGATCTGGTCTCACACCCCAGAAAGTTGCTGAGATGATCTGGTCTCACACCCCTGAAAGTTGCTCAGATGATCTGGTCTCACACCCCTGAAGTTGCTCAGATGATCGGATCTCACACCCCTGAAAGTTGCTCAGATGATCTGGTCTCACACCCCTGAAAGTTGCTCAGATGATCTGGTCTCACACCCCAGAAAGTTGCTGAGATGATCTGGTCTCACACCCCTGAAAGTTGCTCAGATGATCGGATCTCACACCCCTGAAAGTTGCTCAGATGATCTGGTCTCACACCCCTGAAAGTTGCTCAGATGATCGGATCTCACACCCCTGAAAGTTGCTCAGATGATCTGGTCTCACACCCCTGAAAGTTGCTCAGATGATCTGGTCTCACACCCCAGAAAGTTGCTGAGATGATCTGGTCTCACACCCCTGAAAGTTGCTCAGATGATCGGATCTCACACCCCTGAAAGTTGCTCAGATGATCTGGTCTCACACCCCTGAAAGTTGCTCAGATGATCTGGTCTCACACCCCAGAAAGTTGCTGAGATGATCTGGTCTCACACCCCTGAAAGTTGCTGAGATGATCTGGTCTCACACCCCTGAAAGTTGCTCAGATGATCTGGTCTCACACCCCTGAAAGTTGCTCAGATGATCTGGTCTCACACCCCTGAAAGTTGCTGAGATGATCTGGTCTCACACCCCTGAAAGTTGCTCAGATGATCTGGTCTCACACCCCTGAAAGTTGCTGAGATGATCTGGTCTCACACCCCTGAAAGTTGCTCAGATGATCGGATCTCACACCCCTGAAAGTTGCTCAGATGATCGAACTACCTCAATTTTAGTACATTAGTACGTACATTCTATGCTTCTAAAAGTGACCAAGGTAGTTGCATAGAGAATATTTCATTCTTTCGTGTGTTCCCGATGCCACCCCAGATCTGAGAAGCGTTTGCCGTGGTCGACCCTCATGTGCACTGCAAATTTATTCTTCCAATTGCCTTGCGTGGTCGCATAAGTCATGCATGTTGCTTTGCGATTGTTTCTGTTGGATGTTACTGAATGTTGAATACGCAACTTACGCTCTCCAACTTTGATAATATAGAAGTTTCACTGTAATTTATGAGTACACTCGAAGTTTGGAGTTGGTAGTGAGTGTACAGTATATAAAACTATTAATGCCTTCAATTGCTTCGGTCTCTACATATTGGCTGTGCCACCGTATTTTCCCCCATTATTGTACCTTTCTTTCTTTGTGTCCTATTGTATACCGTTATGTTCATTGTTATTCTTTTTTATTTTTTGTAGCTAGCGGCTGGTTCACAGTGCTTGACGTTTATTTTTCATTGTGCCTGGGGATTTTGATTGTATACGTGAGAAAATCTGCGTCAATTTACGTTCATTCAACGGTAATGCAGCGAAATGAAATAGTTCTGCAGTAAGCCTTGTGCCTTCGACTTTAGTTGATAATCTGTCACGTAATTTTGCTGTAATGGAGAACACATTGAAACTTATTTAAAAAAAATTAAATTGTTATATGTTCATATCAAAGATCAACTACCGTTTTTTATTCTATCCTATTTTCATTTGTGTAAGTTGGTCCTCCAGCATTAATGGCTCAACTTTTCTCAAAGTTTATTGTTAACAAACTTCGAAGTCTTCAGTATGTACAGCTTAATGCAAGTCGTAGCTGTTAAATCTTCAGCTCATTTACTATGTGTACACGGGAAGATCTGAGCGAGGCACGTGCGATCGTATCTTTGAATTGAAATTTCATTTTTTTTGTAGTTTCATTGAAACAGAAGTGCCCAGCTAGCTTTCATTAACGCTCAAGGTGAGTTCAAACTTTCGCTGCTCGATTGGCCCAGAATGTACGACGATTTTTTCATGTTGGTGATGTTGGAAAATATGAAGTCGGACAAGTTGAGCAACTAATATCTAGAGGAACATTTTATTCAACAATATATGCACTAAGAATTCCATACTGTATCACTGTTGTTCAAAACATTCATGCCAAGTTCATTTTCTTGATTAGTATCACCGTGTTTCTTTTTGGGAAATTTAACTTTTACTTTCCTCATTCGAATTTCATGTATACATTTAAGTCGCAAACGGAACCAGTTTTTCTGCGTTGGGTCTCTTGATCTATTTTTTAGAATGTACGTCAAGTAAGGGAAAATTGCGGCATACAAAAATTTTCAAAAGGTCGTAATTTTCCCCGAAAGAATTTCTATCTTCGTTAGCTCTCCGCTAAATCAGTTGAACTGCACAATCAGTTGCACTCTGATATTTTTGTCTGCTGTTGTTATTCCTTCTTATAAAAACATGTTTATTAAAATATCAAGTGAATCTCAGCAGCTACCTTGTGCAAGGCTTCCAAACTTTGCCAGTTATGCACCAAAAATCATTGAACGATAAGAACACCAACAGGATGAGATTGGATAATACGAACAGAAATTATGCTTCAAGAAACACTACAGAAAGAAAGTTTGCACAGGGAACACAACTGTATATTCGCACGGCCACAGCAGGAGCACGATTGAGAGCGAGCCCAGTGGAAGAACAGGAAGAAAATGATTCTCTGCAACCAGCTCCTCCCGAAACTGGTTCAAAAGAATTGCAACTGTAAATACGTAATAGGGTAAAACATTCTAGGCGTATTATTTAAAACTTGAACAATCCACGTCGCATTGGAATTTGCATTTCTACGCGATCGAAAATGCCGCAAAGTTGAGTCTTCATTTCCAAACGATAGCGACACAACTTACCGCATTTAAGACTTCAACGAGAACTCCACTAACCTGTGATTTGCACTTAAGTAATGAAGTCAGCCCTACAGTGGGGCCAACATCATCTAAGTTCATTATTCCACCTTTAATGACCCCAGGCATCACTCTGATAATGACCTGAGTATTGCCTAATTACGCCCCTTATTGGTCCCTTGACTCATGACCCTCTGCGTCCAGTTACCCTCATGCCGACCCTCGGTCAAACCATGGCTGTCTGAGAGACAGTTAGTGTTTCTTGTTCGTGTAATCGATGGCACCGCGCAATGAAGCAGTAGTCAAAAGTTCCGTCTCTCTATTTCATGGCCGGTCGATAATACAATCATGATGTTCTCGAGGTTTTGTTGCTCGTGTGATGTATTCCACAGCAAACTTTTTGTTCCATGATTTGCAAGTTTGTATGATTTTACCGCATTATGAGGCACTTAACGTGGTCTTCGGGTCTTGTGATCTGTGGGGCTGCCCTGCGCTACATCGACTGGAATGACAGGGATGCCACACAACTTTCGGTTTCGAGTATTTGCAGGCAGTCTAGCGTGCTCACCAAGGCTTACTGCAGAACTATTTTCATTTCGCTGCATTACCGTTGAATGAACGTAAATTTACGCAGATTTTCTCACGTGTATAACCAAAATAAATTCAGATTGCGTTTTGATCTCTTGAGTCTATGTAAATTTGTACGGCATTAGCGAAACCCATTTTTCGTATTTGCCTCATAGAACGAAAATTACCGGCGATTCGGTACCTAATTCACATTTGGAAAGGAGAGGTGCATTACGATAGAATTGCTTGGATTTTCCGTTGTTCGAAACGTGCGAAGATAGACGGTTTGAATAGCTTTTAAATGCCTCTGCACACTAAAAGAAAAAACAAAAATATCGGAAAAAACACTTTTTGCTCTTTATTTTTATTGCGCGTATTGGTGTTGATCTGCAGGCAGTGCTTCATACATTAATTTGCGCCTTAATGCTATCAACCCATGACACATTTAGGGTGTTTGATAATCCACATAAATGAAAGATCTCTGAAGAAATGAGAGTAAATGTGGAGCTTTCAATTTGACTGCGGGCGTAATTTAGTCTGAGAGCATCGGAGAATTTACCTTTTAGAAAATTAGAGGAAGGTCTGGAAGGCTTTTCCCAGAATTTCTGTGTAAAAATAGTACTTTCTTGATTGAACTTTCTAAAATGCTAAGCAAGTGACTGTATAGTTGCAGCATTCATATCAACGTTAGATTCATCCATAAGGACAATACAGATGCGCATAAATTTCTCTTCTGAAAATTATACACATTTTTGCAGACAACTAAAAAATACTTTCTGAAAAAACCACTCATCTTCATATATGAGTGAAAAAAATTTATCTACTGAAGATAACATTCATGTTCGTTGATAACCAAAATTCCCTCTTTTAAGACTTCTCATTTTTGTTGATAGCTCAAAAAATTTTCACCGCGCCTACATGCGCCCCGTTCCCCCCGCCCCCACCTAGGCCGCCCCCCAAGCCACACCCAGGCCGTGTAATTGGCTAAAAGCCTCGCTAATAACGACGTGTCACGGCCCGTGTGCGTCCTCACACAGGCTTCCTACATGCGCTGCAACCTTCAATAATTCTAGTTTTTATTTCACTTTTTCCAGACCTCCACGAGACTGTCATTAATGCCCGTCACCGCGCGTCCGCCCGCCGTATCTCTCCCGGGTAGCAATTTTTCATACGAGTAATATGAATATTGTTTGCTCCAATCTTCAAAAATATCGGGATTCTTGGAAACGAGCGCGGCACGCCGGGTAAAAAACAAAATGCAGCGGACAAACTGAAACGAGGGCATTCTTCTTTAAATAAGTATGGCTGTTATCATGTAGTATATTTCTTGATATGCTGTCTTTCAAAGAATATCCTGGAACTATCGTCAACGCGAATCCTTGTTATGTCTTTCGTTTCACCCTCGTAGTTTGTGATTCCCTGACTGATGAATGTTGCATATTTCATACGTTACCTAAGTCATTACGCTTTGTTCCTCTTCTATTTGGTTCCTTGCTTCTCAATTCCTTTCAGAGTAGAGGAGCGAATTTATATTTTGGACTACCCTTGTATCTAACGTTAGCTTAACTTAACCTATTTTAGTGTGTTTTCAGCAACAACTCATTATAAATGTGTAATTCGTGGAAATTTTATATTATTTCAATCTTTCTTAGAGCAACCTACAGCCTCACGCTTTCAAAATTGTGAAGAGAGTAACAGCGGCTGGCCCAAAAATCATTGAAATCGTTCCCAGTTCAGCATCGAAAATGCTGGGCTTCAATTCCCACTGCAATCTAAAATTTCAATTTCAAATTCATTTGGGTTATAATTTCATTAACTTGTAGTTCACTGTTTTTTAATGAGACCTGCAAGGGTTACGATCCCGTTCGAGGGTTTCTAATCTAACGTAAGACAATTGCGATCCTCCGTCAGCGGTAGTGGGTTAACTTAGCTACCTTTGCCAGCAACTGAGAGTTTTTGCCCCATATTTCCCCCCTCGGTGAAGGGTGAGGGCGGTAATATGTTTTTCAGTCCCACCATAACGACGTAGCGTGAGTAACGCACGTGCCGCGGTTCTGCTCGTACGTGAGACCCTCGTTCCTATTTATGTTGGTCTTCTAAAGCTGACCCTTGCTGGCCGAATGCGCCTCATTCTCTGTGCTGTATTACCTGTCCTTCTGTCAGAAGCAGGCGGAAATTAACAAAAATGCTTCGGAGTACCGACGGTTGAGTACTGCATGACGCCGCCTATAGTTACTTCTCATTTCTTTCCGTGTTGAGAGCGAATTTCTATTCGCTTGTTGCAATGGAATGAGTACTTGATAACACATGTGCGAGAAGTAATTTTCTTCTCGCTTGCTTTCCCTCATGTGCTTTCGTTATGTTGAGAACCACAACTCGCCAGCGCCGTCAACTGCTTGTACTCTAGAGTATTTTTGTTACTGTACTGATCTCGCTCGAGTGCAGGTAGTGAAGACGAGATTGCTTCGATTTTCGGTTAGGCTCGGACATGCCTCTCATTATTGCATGAATATGCTGCGCTGTGTCCACAGTCTCCACTCCTGAGTTACAGCCGGTATTTGACGAATTGTCTCCATTGCGAAAAATATAAGTCTTTACTTTGGTTCTTTTGGAAGTTTATTTCGATAGATGATATTTTATTGATATTTTAGTAGATGATATTTACCTCATTCCAGAAGTATGCCTTCCTCCAAGCGCTGCTTCTGGCAGAACCTCTCTACAATCTGAATACATTGAAGAATGCTCATGATTGATATTGACGAATGATCAAGATTGACATTCAACTGCGCAAACCAACAAACTTGGACGCTCATTACAGTCACAGAATGCGTCATGTGTTACGGGCCTAGCAGTGACTCCTGGCGAGTTGTTACTGTGTTAACACCGGCGGAGAGTTGCAGTTACTGAGTTAGATAACATTGCCTTGTTGCGTGTATCGCTGAGGGAGCAGTCCAAACAAGTCCGACTTCTCTTATCTGACCAAGAAACGTGAACGTCATCGGTTTGCATCACTTCAATAACGAGAAGCAATAGACCTGCTCCTGACAGTATGCTAATAACTTACCTGTGTCTTGGTTCATGCATGTAGAGGTCAATTATGTCTCTTTTTTTCGCCCTTGTTTGATCAATTGTCGCGTGTTTACCTCGAGTATGAAGCGTTTATAAGCAGGAGCCTCCATCAGAGGTAGTTAGTGACGTGTTTGCTGCCTGTCTGGAGCTTGTTGCGCACCGCTCGTTGTTTGCTCGCTCATTTCCTAGCTGCCGGTGACCGCGCTTGTTAGTCGCTGCCGCTTGTTTGCTCATTCATTTCTTTGCCTGCGGTGGCTGCTGGAGTCGCCGCGCTGCGGGTTCGATTAGGTCTCTCTAGCGCTGGGCTTGCGCTCAAAATCGATCTGCTGATGCGCGTTTCTTAACGAGGAAATTCGGCCGCAAACAAGCATTGACTCGATGAATGCGAGGCCCGTGTAGGTTTTTAATTACGGGCTACTTTTTATCAGTTAATTCATGGACCCAATAATGCCTAAGTCAGGCCTCCTGTCAAACAAGTCTTTGGCTGATGTGTTTATTTTTGCCAAAAATTTATATAATATTCTGCCTGCATATGATATTCTGGGAAGGTAATGTCAATGCTGAGGAATTTATAGATGGGTCTGGTTATCTTAATCACTCACCTAGGTTTGATCATCTAAATTACTTACTTATGTTTGATGTATTCATTCTAAGAAAAATGTTCAGATTTTCCATACCACGCAGCCGCTTACAGGCTTTGTTCGATTAATCTTTAGAAATTAAATTTTTTTATTGTATTACACCTAGCTTTTTTTCAATTGTTCTTTCAAAATCGAAAAAATAATGCCTGAAACTTATTTCACAAAACGAATTTTTCCCTTTGAAATACTGGTAAATTTTAATTTACATATCTCAGTACTATATATTCGCAGGAAAAAACAAATTTCAGAGGAGAATGTTGCGCCTCACTTTCGGTGTGTCCCCTGCTGCACATTGTGCTGCTCGTGCGCCAAACTCGGCACATCGAGCGCAAGTTGCTCCCTGCTAACTTGGCTCAACGCTGCGCAAGTTGCCCTCTAACTTGTCTCAAGTCTGCCCTCGACAGCACTTCTGTTCCAGATTGAAACGAAGGATGCTGGCTGCCGGTGTTTACTGCGATAGTCCACACGGAAAAACATTCTTTACACAGACCTTGATTTGGATGATGCTGGTATCTAGAATACCTCTATGAGCATGTCAAAATAAGGTCAACGGCTCAACTCGGTAATAAAAATAAGCTCAAGGAGCTTATTGTTATTTGATCAATGCGGAAAATAAGCTCAAGGAGCTTTTTTTTATTTGATGTGGAGCATGATTTCGAGTGGCGTTTTGGGTAATGCTGGTATTTAAAATACCTCGGTGAGCAAGTGAAATTGAGGTCAACGGCTCAACTCAATAATAAAAATAGGCACAATAAGCTCATTTTCAGTTGATGTGGCGTATGAATACGGGTAGATTTTTGCTAGGATTTCAATAAGCTCAATACTGAAAAAATGGGAACATCTATTAGAAAAAATTAGCACACATTTTAGAATACTGACTTGAAATGTGATTCCTTTGATGCTAAATGAAGTGTTTTGTCTGACATCGCATACCCTAAATTCAATGCGGAAATATGAGTACGTGTTAGTCTAGATTTGAAATCAATTTACTGTCTAATTTATGATTTATCTGCGAGCCGCTTCAAAACTTGACGAGAATTACTCCTTGGAAAAAAGAGTTATGTACTCGAGTCCTTGATTTTATTCAAGAGCAGGTGGCGACCTGATTTAAGGAGCACACTTCACCTCATGCTCTACACACAGCGAAGTACAAGGGAGAGAGCAGCTGGGAGGTTGTCGATATTGACGAGTAGAGTTGTTATGCCGAAAACTTTCTTCGGTGATAAGCATTAGATACATGAGTTGCAGCGCATTGTGTGTGATTTTTTGTACATCACATTTGCCTCGCGGAATTAAATTCAATCAGACGTGGAAAGTTGTACTGTTCCTGTAGCTTCAGTTGCGCACCAGGGTCTCAATTTTCACTCAATTTACGTTCACGTGCTGTCACAACTGGCAGCGAAAGTTCTTCTGTCCGTTAGGCGTTTTTCTGGTCAAATTCCTTTAATTTTATTTGAAAAAAAGTCAAAACTTGAACGTTTTACCTGATAAACAGACTATGTAGCAAGCCAAGTTAGTAGATGAACTTTTCTGCCAGCTACTACGACGATGTAAATTGTTTGAAAAATAGTCACCTGGTTAGTGGCTATATATATATATATGTTGGACACACGCACACATACACGAAGACAAACGGTAATAACTTTTGATTTAGAATCCTATGTTGTGAGTCAGTAGAAAACTAGAAATACCTAACTTCTCGCCCCCATTCTCCTCAAACAGTCTCGCTAAATCATCACCGTTTTGCCAGACGCTAAAATAAGCGAACAGCTGCAACTGCATCGCCGTAGCAACGTCCTCTTTTTACAGCTGCACTTCGGTTTTTTTCGTCTCAAATTTTAGAAACTGCAAGCCTGCAGAACACAGGGAATCTTACAAAATTATCTATCATTTGGTACATAGCAAAGGATTTGACTGCGTCTGGCCTTCATGGAACTTTAGTGGAGGCCTGCGTCGCTGGCACACAGTAGAATGTAAAATAAAACGGAGAAGTTGGAACAAACACAGAAACCTTTGATTGATGTGGCACGGTGAGGGTATTAGTGTTTTAGTTATGTCGTTTGACTTCATGCACGTAAAATTCAACGAAGCTCCATTTCAGTGTGGCATGTTTATTAGTCCTCTTGTCCACCATAATTTTAGTCATTAGTGTTAAAACAATTGAGCATTCTTTTAGTTGTTACACAACTTCATACACGTGGTATGAATCACGAGTTTGATTTGTGAGTGACGTGTTTTTGGTTTGAGATATGCAACATCTCCTTCCAATGTTCTTCATTTGCGTTAAAACAAACGTGAATTTCTTGCACTAAGGCTGTTCCTCTGTGATATTTTCGAAAACATTTGTAAACATTTTATAGACTTCTTTAACTTTGTTTGTCGTGATACTTGATGGTCATTATATACATAGATTTATTTCGTAGCACGTTTTCCAGATTTTCCCTATAGAAAAATAAATCCTGGCAGCTATAGATGAATCAACAGTGTTGTTTCTATTACTGTGCGGGGTATTGCATCATCTTGTAAAAACCGGTTTACCTTACGTACTCATCCAAGCCTTTCAGGTCTGAAAATTAATACTCTTGTATCAGTTCTTTGCAGCTGTTTGGTTTCTGTGTCAGTCATTCCGTCAGGTTCCTCAGAGCTGCGAGGATCAAAGATTCTCGAACAAGTTATGCAGCGCCGGACCGTAAATTTTAGCGAATGAGGGAGTTGCTCGTGAATTATCATGGGGTTGTTCACACAAGAATCTGTAATTTTGATTGTTAACGTGTCCGGTAATGAAATAATGGGCTTCATCGGACGTGGTTAGGCGCGAGGTAATGGTCGGTCCATCTCCTGGTCCGAAAAGTGCGCGTGCAAAGACTTTTTCTCTTTTGGCTTTGCTTTGTTCAACTGTTGAGTTGTTCGTATTTTGCTTGGGTGAAGATTCAAGTCTTATCTCAGGAAGCTTTGCATAGAAATTGTAGGGTGAATGATGTGCGCGACTGCGTAAGTTGGCTATAGCTCTTGGTGGGCATTTGTTGGCACATGCTTGGCCGCACCTCATTTATCGCGTGTTTGCAAGTATTCCTTAACTGCCGCTGGCGTTAACTGTTTTAGGCATCCCATGCAACTGCTAATTTCTCCCCTAAAATCACTGGAACGCATCCTGACGAAAGACTCACTCAGATCTCGGCCTGCTGCAGGCAGCGTACTCCTGCGTGTTGTGACTCGTCATGACAAAAGAGCTGAAACTGCAGCCTCAGAGTTAGATATGTTGCTGCAACGTACGTCTTGTCCTGTACCAACTGCAGCCTCAGAGTTAGATATGTTGCTGCAACGTACGTCTTGTCCTGTACCAACTGCAGCCTCAGTATTAGATATGTTGCTGCAACGTACGTCTTGTCCTGTACCAACTGCAGCCTCAGTATTAGATATGTTGCTGCAACGTACGTCTTGTCCTGTACCAACTGCAGCCTCAGTATTAGATATGTTGCTGCAACGTACGTCTTGTCCTGTACCAACTGCAGCCTCAGAGTTAGATATGTTGTTGCAACGTACGTCTTGTCCTGTACCAACTGCAGCCTCAGTATTAGATATGTTGCTGCAACGTACGTCTTGTCCTGTACCAACTGCAGCCTCAGAGTTAGATATGTTGTTGCAACGTACGTCTTGTCCTGTACCAACTGCAGCCTCAGTATTAGATATGTTGCTGCAACGTACGTCTTGTCCTGTACCAACTGCAGCCTCAGAGTTAGATATGTTGCTGCAACGTACGTCTTGTCCTGTACCAACTGCAGCCTCAGAGTTAGATATGTTGTTGCAACGTACGTCTTGTCCTGTACCAACTGCAGCCTCAGAGTTAGATATGTTGCTGCAACGTACGTCTTGTCCTGTACCAACTGCAGCCTCAGTATTAGATATGTTGCTGCAACGTACGTCTTGTCCTGTACCAACTGCAGCCTCAGTATTAGATATGTTGCTGCAACGTACGTCTTGTCCTGTACCAACTGCAGCCTCAGAGTTAGATATGTTGTTGCAACGTACGTCTTGTCCTGTACCAACTGCAGCCTCAGAGTTAGATATGTTGCTGCAACGTACGTCTTGTCCTGTACCAACTGCAGCCTCAGAGTTAGATATGTTGCTGCAACGTACGTCTTGTCCTGTACCAACTGCAGCCTCAGTATTAGATATGTTGCTGCAACGTACGTCTTGTCCTGTACCAACTGCAGCCTCAGAGTTAGATATGTTGTTGCAACGTACGTCTTGTCCTGTACCAACTGCAGCCTCAGAGTTAGATATGTTGCTGCAACGTACGTCTTGTCCTGTACCAACTGCAGCCTCAGAGTTAGATATGTTGCTGCAACGTACGTCTTGTCCTGTACCAACTGCAGCCTCAGTATTAGATATGTTGCTGCAACGTACGTCTTGTCCTGTACCAACTGCAGCCTCAGAGTTAGATATGTTGTTGCAACGTACGTCTTGTCCTGTACCAACTGCAGCCTCAGAGTTAGATATGTTGCTGCAACGTACGTCTTGTCCTGTACCAACTGCAGCCTCAGTATTAGATATGTTGCTGCAACGTACGTCTTGTCCTGTACCAACTGCAGCCTCAGAGTTAGATATGTTGTTGCAACGTACGTCTTGTCCTGTACCAACTGCAGCCTCAGAGTTAGATATGTTGCTGCAACGTACGTCTTGTCCTGTACCAACTGCAGCCTCAGAGTTAGATATGTTGCTGCAACGTACGTCTTGTCCTGTACCAACTGCAGCCTCAGTATTAGATATGTTGCTGCAACGTACGTCTTGTCCTGTACCAACTGCAGCCTCAGAGTTAGATATGTTGTTGCAACGTACGTCTTGTCCTGTACCAACTGCAGCCTCAGAGTTAGATATGTTGCTGCAACGTACGTCTTGTCCTGTACCAACTGCAGCCTCAGTATTAGATATGTTGCTGCAACGTACGTCTTGTCCTGTACCAACTGCAGCCTCAGAGTTAGATATGTTGCTGCAACGTACGTCTTGTCCTGTACCAACTGCAGCCTCAGTATTAGATATGTTGCTGCAACGTACGTCTTGTCCTGTACCAACTGCAGCCTCAGAGTTAGATATGTTGTTGCAACGTACGTCTTGTCCTGTACCAACTGCAGCCTCAGAGTTAGATATGTTGCTGCAACGTACGTCTTGTCCTGTACCAACTGCAGCCTCAGTATTAGATATGTTGCTGCAACGTACGTCTTGTCCTGTACCAACTGCAGCCTCAGAGTTAGATATGTTGTTGCAACGTACGTCTTGTCCTGTACCAACTGCAGCCTCAGAGTTAGATATGTTGCTGCAACGTACGTCTTGTCCTGTACCAACTGCAGCCTCAGTATTAGATATGTTGCTGCAACGTACGTCTTGTCCTGTACCAACTGCAGCCTCAGAGTTAGATATGTTGCTGCAACGTACGTCTTGTCCTGTACCAACTGCAGCCTCAGTATTAGATATGTTGCTGCAACGTACGTCTTGTCCTGTACCAACTGCAGCCTCAGAGTTAGATATGTTGCTGCAACGTACGTCTTGTCCTGTACCAACTGCAGCCTCAGAGTTAGATATGTTGCTGCAACGTACGTCTTGTCCTGTACCAACTGCAGCCTCAGAGTTAGATATGTTGCTGCAACGTACGTCTTGTCCTGTACCAACTGCAGCCTCAGTATTAGATATGTTGCTGCAACGTACGTCTTGTCCTGTACCAACTGCAGCCTCAGAGTTAGATATGTTGCTGCAACGTACGTCTTGTCCTGTACCAACTGCAGCCTCAGAGTTAGATATGTTGCTGCAACGTACGTCTTGTCCTGTACCAACTGCAGCCTCAGAGTTAGATATGTTGCTGCAACGTACGTCTTGTCCTGTACCAACTGCAGCCTCAGAGTTAGATATGTTGCTGCAACGTACGTCTTGTCCTGTACCAACTGCAGCCTCAGTATTAGATATGTTGCTGCAACGTACGTCTTGTCCTGTACCAACTGCAGCCTCAGAGTTAGATATGTTGCTGCAACGTACGTCTTGTCCTGTACCAACTGCAGCCTCAGAGTTAGATATGTTGCTGCAACGTACGTCTTGTCCTGTACCAACTGCAGCCTCAGAGTTAGATATGTTGCTGCAACGTACGTCTTGTCCTGTACCAACTGCAGCCTCAGAGTTAGATATGTTGCTGCAACGTACGTCTTGTCCTGTACCAACTGCAGCCTCAGTATTAGATATGTTGCTGCAACGTACGTCTTGTCCTGTACCAACTGCAGCCTCAGAGTTAGATATGTTGCTGCAACGTACGTCTTGTCCTGTACCAACTGCAGCCTCAGTATTAGATATGTTGCTGCAACGTACGTCTTGTCCTGTACCAACTGCAGCCTCAGAGTTAGATATGTTGCTGCAACGTACGTCTTGTCCTGTACCAACTGCAGCCTCAGAGTTAGATATGTTGCTGCAACGTACGTCTTGTCCTGTACCAACTGCAGCCTCAGAGTTAGATATGTTGTTGCAACGTACGTCTTGTCCTGTACCAACTGCAGCCTCAGAGTTAGATATGTTGCTGCAACGTACGTCTTGTCCTGTACCAACTGCAGCCTCAGAGTTAGATATGTTGCTGCAACGTACGTCTTGTCCTGTACCAACTGCAGCCTCAGAGTTAGATATGTTGCTGCAACGTACGTCTTGTCCTGTACCAACTGCAGCCTCAGAGTTAGATATGTTGCTGCAACGTACGTCTTGTCCTGTACCAACTGCAGCCTCAGAGTTAGATATGTTGCTGCAACGTACGTCTTGTCCTGTACCAACTGCAGCCTCAGAGTTAGATATGTTGCTGCAACGTACGTCTTGTCCTGTACCAACTGCAGCCTCAGTATTAGATATGTTGCTGCAACGTACGTCTTGTCCTGTACCAACTGCAGCCTCAGAGTTAGATATGTTGCTGCAACGTACGTCTTGTCCTGTACCAACTGCAGCCTCAGAGTTAGATATGTTGCTGCAACGTACGTCTTGTCCTGTACCAACTGCAGCCTCAGTATTAGATATGTTGCTGCAACGTACGTCTTGTCCTGTACCAACTGCAGCCTCAGAGTTAGATATGTTGCTGCAACGTACGTCTTGTCCTGTACCAACTGCAGCCTCAGAGTTAGATATGTTGCTGCAACGTACGTCTTGTCCTGTACCAACTGCAGCCGCGGATTCTGTACCTTGATAAGTTGCAGAATTGCAATGCAAACTTTTGAATAAATTAAATATTGTGTTAAAGCCCCTCGAAGCAGTAGTGACAGACCTGTATTGCTTAAAATAAATTGTGACAGATCTTGTTTGATGTCCTTCGTGGTCAGAGGGACAAACGCACAAACTTGCTGCACAGACGTTACGGGTTCTTAAAATTATCAGCTTTTGAGCGTTGAGTCTTCTACGTTATACGTATTTGATTAGAACATGTATTATGCATTGAACACTCATTTTCCTACACATATACGAATTTCACAGTGTTTATATTTTTACGTAATTATTTTGTTTGAACGTGAAAGTAACTTATGAGCCTCGCATGCTATGCTAGGACGCACTATTTCTCCGCTCTCAAAAGGCTTTAATTTCACAACTACGGAAGCTTTTGAAAAGTATTCGTAAATTTATTTCCATTGAAGGTATGATAATTGAAAGCATGGGATTTGTATCACTTCTGATGCGAATGAACACTTATGTGCTCCCCGAGTTTGTGTTCTCGGTATGGCACATGCCATTCGTGTGGTGGTTTTTGCGAGAGACGAACCCCAAAAATTTTGTTCTACATTTCTTGGTCTTCTCGGTAGCGTACGAAGAGAGCGGTACACTCTGGGCGAGAAGGTTCCAGGCTCGATTCCCCGCACTTACACGGTGCATTTTTCAGCGTAAGCAGCTCCTGCGGTGATGTAGAAATCGGAAATGGTGGGTAACTCAATAAGCTTGGGCTTGAATCCTCCCTCCCTAAGTAACGAGTTAAAACAGCAATGTAATTGTAAATAATGCATTTGTGGGATACAGCGATTTATAAAGGAGAAAAATCTTAAATAACACTTGAAACAAGAATTTGAAATAAATTCTTTTGTCGTGCGAGTTGTTCGCTCTATTTTTTTTTCTCAATGTTATCTCGGCTGTAGATAGGCCTCCTGACTTCTGTTTTTCATGTCCACTTTGCTTCCTTCGATTTTGATGCCTTCTTCGCTCTCTCTGCTTTGTCTTTTCCTCCTCTTCCTACTAACCTACCGTTGCCACGTTAATCCTGTACGGGAACGAACTTTGTGCAGTGGTTCCAAGTTTTCAGCAGTCCACATCCAATAGTCGTTCTCTTCGCTTTCTTGAAATCGTATTTTATGTGGTAAGGGAGTCTTAGACCAAATAATAATAAAATTCTTAATAACTTACTCATCTCAACCGTATTTAAATAACTGGCACCCGGTGAAACCTATATACTTTTGCCTATTGTGTGCGACTTCTTTTAACGCATCATTTCTTGAAAACTTTGTACTGTCTTGAAAAAATTATGAGGTAAGGAAAATTTATCGTCCTCTGACAAAGGAGTTGCCAGAACGTGAGTGGTTTCGTTTATGGTTATCAGATCGAAAAATTCACGAAATCTCGGGATGTTCATTGAGTGACGAAATTGTATCCGGTTTCTAGAAAAAATGCTCGAAATTATTGTTTGTATGCGAAGTTTGAACCCCGACTCTTCAGTAATGCTGCTGTCATGTCGACATCATGTTGCTGCCGTCATGTCGACATCATGTTGCTGCCGTCATGTCGACATCATGTTGCTGCCGTCATGTCGACATCATGTTGCTGCCGTCATGTCGACATCATGTTGCTGCCGTCATGTCGACATCATGTTGCTGCCGTCATGTCGACATCATGTTGCTGCCGTCATGTCGACATCATGTTGCTGCCGTCATGTCGACATCATGTTGCTGCCGTCATGTCGACATCATGTTGCTGCCGTCATGTCGACATCATGTTGCTGCCGTCATGTCGACATCATGTTGCTGCCGTCATGTCGACATCATGTTGCTGCCGTCATGTCGACATCATGTTGCTGCCGTCATGTCGACATCATGTTGCTGCCGTCATGTCGACATCATGTTGCTGCTGTCATGTCGACATCATGTTGCTGCCGTCATATCGACATCATGTTGCTGCCGTCATGTCACATGTTCAATTCATATGGTTGGAGCAACACCGCAAAAACACCACTGCACAAGCACCACTTTTTCTGCAGTTCATCTCAGCACAAGCAGCGCTCGCTCTGCACATCTTCTCTTCGGCCTAAGAAGTAAAAAACATCGCGCGAGACAGACGCTCGAGCGTTACCTCACTCTGTTCTTAGCGTTACTCCCACTCTAGCAATAGAGCATACCTAATTTTAGCGTAAGCGTTGCCTAACTCTAGCTATAGTGCATACCTAGCTCTAGCGTAAGCCTTACCTCACTCTAGCGTAAGCGTTACCTCACTCTAGCACTCGAGCGTTACCTCACTCGATCACTGGAGCATTACCTCACTTTAGCGTTACCTCACTCTTTCACTGGAGTGTTACCTCACTATAGCGTTACCCCACTCTGGCAATAGAGCGTTACCTCACTCTAGCGTTACCCCACTCTGGCAATCACGAGACAATTGCAAGAACTTGTAGAGGGCGACTGCCGAGCGCACAGTCGGACTGACAGGGCGCGAGACGGATGGGCTTTTAATGGTATAATTTGCCCCCTCTAATAGATAATGGCCGGGCCTCTCCTGTGCCCACACTCCGATGACTTCCTTCGCATCTCCTTTGTTGGCTCGCGTTCTTCTGCTGTACTGTCTGTTGTTCTGGTGTCTGTTGTTCTGGTGTCTGTTGTTCTGGTGTCTGTTGTTCTGTTGTCTTAGTCTATTGTTCTGTTGTGTTGGCTGTTGTTCTGGTGACTGTAGTTCTGTTGTCTTGTCTGTTGTTCTGTTGTCTGTAGTTCTGTTGTCTTGTCTGTTGTTCTGGTGTCTGTAGTTCTGTTGTCTTAGTCTATTGTTCTGTTGTCTTGGCTGTAGTTCTGGTGTCTGTAGTTCTGTTGTCTTGTCTGTTATTCTGTTGTCTGGTCTGTTGTTCTGGTGTCTGTAGTTCTGTTGTCTTAGTCTATTGTTCTGTTGTCTTGGCTGTAGTTCTGGTGTCTGTAGTTATGTTGTCTTGTCTGTTGTTCTGTTGTCTGGTCTGTTGTTCTGGTGTCTGTAGTTCTGTTGTCTTAGTCTATTGTTCTGTTGTCTTGGCTGTTGTTCTGGTGTCTGTAGTTCTGTTGTCTTGTCTGTTGTTCTGTTGTCTTGTCTGTTGTTCTGGTGTCTGTAGTTCTGTTGTCTTGTTTGTTGTTCTGGTGTCTTGTCTGTTGTTCTGGTGTCTGTTGTTCTGGTGTCTGTAGTTCTGTTGTCTTAGTCTATTGTTCTGGTGTCTATTGTTCTGGTGTTTATTGTTCTGGTGTCTTGTCTGTTGTTCTGTTGTCTTGTCTGTTGTTCTGTTGTCGTGTCTGTGGTTCTGTTGTCTTGTCTGTGGTTCTGTTGTCCTGGTTTTTGTTCTATTGTCGTGCCTGTAGTTCTACTGTGTTGCTTGTTATTCTGTCGTCTTGTTTGTTGTTCTGTTGTCTTGTGTATAATCCTGTTGTCCTGCCTGAAGTTCTGTTGTCTGGTTTGCAGTTCTATTGTTCTGCCTGCAGTTCTGTTGTCCTACCTGTATTACTAGTATTTGATTGATAGTTTTAATACTCTTTATTGTTGCTTCATAATACCCTATCCACAACCCTATTATTTATCCTTTGACTCTAATTGTGGTCCTATTGTCCAATGTATTACTCAATTACTCTCTCTACTGCCTTGATATCCTATATCTGTCTCTATTACCGCCGCCTTGTTACCCTATGTCTGTCTCTATTACCGCCGCCTTGTTACCCTATGTCTGTCTCTATTATCGCCGCCTTGTTACCCTATGTCTGTCTCTATTACCGCCGCCTTGTTACCCTATGTCTGTCTCTATTACCGCCGCCTAGTTACCCTATGTCTGTCTCTATTACCGCCATCCTTGTTACCCTATGTCTGTCTCTATTACCGCCGCCTTGTTACCCTATGTCTGTCTCTATTACCGCCGCCTTGTTACCCTATGTCTGTCTCTATTACCGCCGCCTTGTTACCCTATGTCTGTCTTTATTACCGCCGCCTTGTTACCCTATGTCTGTCTCTATTACCGCCGCCTTGTTACCCTATGTCTGTCTTTATTACCGCCGCCTTGTTACCCTATGTCTGTCTCTATTACCGCCGCCTTGTTATCCTATGTCTGTCTCTATTACCGCCGCCTTGTTACCCTATGTCTGTCTCAATTACCGCCGCCTTGTTACCCTATGTCTGTCTCTATTACCGCCGCCTTGTTACCCTATGTCTGTCTTTATTACCGCCGCCTTGTTACCCTATGTCTGTCTCTATTACCGCCGCCTTGTTACCCTATGTCTGTCTTTATTACCGCCGCCTTGTTACCCTATGTCTGTCTCTATTACCGCCGCCTTGTTATCCTATGTCTGTCTCTATTACCGCCGCCTTGTTACCCTATGTCTGTCTCAATTACCGCCGCCTTGTTACCCTATGTCTGTCTCTATTACCGCCGCCTTGTTATCCTATGTCTGTCTTTATTACCGCCGCCTTGTTACCCTATGTCTGTCTTTATTACCGCCGCCTTGTTACCCTATGTCTGTCTCTATTACCGCCGCCTTGTTACCCTATGTCTGTCTTTATTACCGCCGCCTTGTTACCCTATGTCTGTCTCTATTACCGCCGCCTTGTTACCCTATGTCTGTCTCTATTACCGCCGCCTTGTTACCCTATGTCTGTCTCTATTACCGCCGCCTTGTTACCCTATGTCTGTCTTTATTACCGCCGCCTTGTTACCCTATGTCTGTCTCTATTACCGCCGCCTTGTTACCCTATGTCTGTCTTTATTACCGCCGCCTTGTTACCCTATGTCTGTCTCTATTACCGCCGCCTTGTTATCCTATGTCTGTCTCTATTTCTTTGCCTTTTGCTCCGTCATCCTTGCCATGGCTATATTCCGCTGTCCATGCTCTGATCTACAGCTCTGTTTCCCTGACGCTGGTGCCCGCTATATGTAGCGTTATTAACTTACCTTATTGCGCTGTCAATCGATCGTGGGTTGGCCCATAGCTCCTTCTTCGTAGCTTCGAAGAATGCAGTGCATAGAAGCTACGAAGAGCTTTTCTAGAAATGCTCGCGCTTCGCAGACCGTGTGCGTCTCGCGCCAATGGTCAAAAAAATAACTTTTCTATTAGCTGAAACCTTTTGGAAGCAGTGTCTTCCCGTACCAGATTCATTAACTGTTTCTGGGGGTGACTAGACTTTTTGCATCATCTATGACGTTTTATATAATATCTTTACTTGTTCGCTTCTCCTGTATTGCTGGATTTGTATACGTGTTTCAGCTATCTCGAGTTCATTGATCTGGTTATTTGATCGTGAGTTTGTCTTTTCTGTGAGAAATAAATTAGTGCATCAGCGTGGTTTCTGGTTCATTCTGATCCCATTCTTTGTCAAGACTTCGTTGCCTTCTCAGGAGCTCTGTTGTCTTGTCAGGAGCGTCTCCTATCTTCTCACAAGCATTCAATTTTTTTGTCACGAGCCTCTGATGCCTTGTCTCAAGCCTTTTTTGCCTTGTTAGGACACTCGATTACTCTATTAGAAGCCTCTGTAACCTTTTCAGGAGCCTCTACTAGCCTTTTATTCACTTGTTAGAAGCCTCTTTTACCTTTTCAAAGCCTCTGTTTACATGGCAAAAGCCCCCTGTTACCTCTGGTCAGGAGCCTCTGTTTACAAATCAGGAGCCCCTTGCCACATGTCTGCGGGATTGTTGAGTCCTTCCTGCCCTGCATTAACCTCTCTCGTGTCGCAATAAACAGTGTAAGGTATTCACCTACTTCACCACTCTCGGAAAATGTCCTCTATTGTAAAAAGTCCTCTCATCCGGTGCTGAATTTAGTGTCTTGCTTGCTGCAGTCATCCTCTCACTCTGTTTATCGAAATCCCTGAAAACACAAAAGAAAATCTACAAGCTCCTTCATGGAGAGCTTTGCGCTTGTCACGATTGATGACTTTGGTCATGTTCGAAAAGTTTAAAGATTCAACGATACTAATATTTTTCGACTCGTATGGATCAAACTTTTTTATACTGAACAGTTTCAGATCACGAGTTCTTTAAACGTTCGTTATCATCAAAGTTATTTTCTGACATTTTTACGTTAATTGAGGACATTTTTTCATTTTTGAGGCGCAAGTTTCATTACAAATTGCTGCCTGTCAACTGCTGCGTTAAAATAGATTCCATTCTCGAGTTATGACGTCATCTATACGAGCCTCAACGTATACGGCTCGAGATCAGCCCCAGTCATTCAGAACGTGAATTAAGCATAAAAATGTTTCATTAAAGGACCATTTTTTATCCGTATGCGTTAAGGTTCGCATCGATTACAAATAATTTCAGGATTGATGGTTATTCCAAACGTGAATGAAGCACAGTATTAGTTGATTAACGGACCACTGTTTATCCATATCTGTTGAGGTTCGAATTAGATAAGAAATAATTAAAAATAGGAAGACTAATGACACAACGCTTAGACTCATTTTGTACTAATTTTGTACTAATTGGTTGATAAAATCGATAAAAGTGAACGTTTCGACCAACTATCAGTGGTCATTCTCAACACTGTAAAAGTTAAGATTACAAATCAGACATCATTCAGAAAATCACAATGGTAAAAACAAACATGAAATTAGAAACATATGCTAACAAACTATTTGTAGGGGATAGGCAGACTGCATATCATTGAGCTTTGGCTTTAGTCTATAAATGAAAAGAGATTCTAATATTCTGAGTTCTATTGGGTTACTTCCTCGGCCTAATACTTCAAAATCAGATAGTCTAACAGGCAGGTCGCATTTTTTTGCATGTGTGCGTATTGCAGAGTGAGAAGGTGCTGATAAAAGGTTATTAGTACGGTGACTTCGTCCAGCATGCTCAGCCACACAAATACGCAGGCTACGGGATGTAGATCCAACGTATTCAGATGCACCACATCGTGCACAACTATGCTTGTATACAACCGAGCTAAGCATGCCTTTAGGAAGTTCATCCTTAAATTTGAAAAAAGATCCAACTGACAAAGAATTGACAAGAATAAATTTAAAATCGTTGGGTCCCACGTTGGCTAATATTTTTATGTGTCATCACGAGAAATCCTGGATTGAGGAATGTCCTATCGAATTTAAGCCAGCCTTTTACAAGCGTTATATAGACGGTACTTTCATTTTGTCCAGGGACCAACACCATTGTTCATTATTTTTAGATTACTTGAATACTAAGCACCCGAATATCAAATTTACCATGGACACAGAAAGAGATAATTGCCTCCCGTTTTTAGATGTCAATGTTCGTAGAATGGGTAATAGTTTTGAATGTGCAGTCTATCGCAAACCAACATTTACTGGTTTAGGATTGAGTTTTTTTAGTTTTTGCTGTTTTCAATTCAAAATAAATGGTATCAAAACATTTCTGTATAGGGCTTATAGTGTTTGCAGCACATTTGGTTTTCTCCACGAGGAATTTATGTTCTTAAAGAACTACTTTGTTAAGAATGTGTTCCCTGTTCGCCTAGTAGACGACTCAATTAGAAAATTTCTCTCCTCTGTTCGCACAAATGTTCCATCGGTTGCCTCTGTTGATAGAAAACAATGTTACGTTTCACTATTGTACTTTGGTGCTCAGTCGGAAAAACTAAAATCTGAACTATCCCTCCTTTTATCGAAGTTTTTTACGCAGTGTGATTTTAAATTTATTCTTGTCAATTCCTTGTCAGTTGGATCTTTTTTCAAATTTAAGGATGAACTTCCTAAAGGCATGCTTAGCTCGGTTGTATACAAGCATAGTTGTGCACGATGTGGTGCATCTGAATACGTTGGATCTACATCCCGTAGCCTGCGTATTCGTGTGGCTGAGCATGCTGGACGAAGTCACCGTACTAATAACCTTTTATCAGCACCTTCTCACTCTGCAATACGCACACGTGCAGAAAAATGCGACCTGCCTGTTAGACTATCTGATTTTGAAGTATTAGGCCGAGGAAGTAACCCAATAGAACTCAGAATATTAGAATCTCTTTTCATTTATAGACTAAAGCCAAAGCTCAATGATATGCAGTCTGCCTATCCCCTACAAATAGTTTGTTAGCGAATGTTTCTAATTTCATGTTTGTTTTTGCCATTGTGATTTTCTGAATGATGTTTGTTTGTAATCTTAACTTTTACAGTGTTGAGAATGACCACTGCTAGTTGGTCGAAACGTTCACTTTTATCGATTTTATCAACCAATTAGTACAAAATTAGTACAAAATGAGTCTAAGCGTTGTGTCATTAGTCTTCCTATTTTTAATAAAGATCTCCAAGCATTGGAACTTTGACTTCTTTAACTAGATAAGAAATAATTTGAGGATCAGTGTTTTTTTTTCCGGAGTAGTTTAATTTTAAATTTTAAAGAAAAGGACATTTATTGTTATATCGCTTCAGCCGTTCTTATCCTTTTTGGCTTGCGTTGATGTACTTAACACTTTTTGCTTTGCATAATTGTATTTAACCAGTTCTATAGCGTTGTGTTTGCGTTTTTTTTTTACTGTGGCTGACGGTGCAATCTGCGTTATTGATTTTTTTATCTGTTCAAATCTAAAAATTTTTTTTTTATTGTTTTTTTTCGGCCAACAGTTTTTTCTTATAGGGGGAGGTATGTGGCTCCCTCCGTACATTCGTGAGCCAAGCCGCGTAAAAGCGCTCGTCGTGTCTGAGCAATCGCATTTTGACTGAGCACGGACCGCCGATAGCACCGGACTAGCAAGCTCCGACCCCCAGTAAACTGATAAAAATGCTTCATCCTTTCCTTCCCTACCTGACGACAGCGGTGGCTCCAGTTTCGGGGCTTACATCAGTAGTCTTTCAGAACGTGAATTAAGCACAGTATTAGTTGATTAACGGACCACTTTTTATCCTTTTATATAAAATGATGTGGAACTCCTAACCGCGGCTAGGATGTAGGAGAGGAAGCCATCGTTCTCAGCATTTCACCACCTCACAGTGGGGCTACGCACTGAAAACATGTAAATACAAGCCAATTGAGGGCGTATAGTGGAGTGATTATCAATAAAATAATCGCGTTTCTACGTTGTTTAATAGAGTCTATGACGGATTTCATGAAATTTCGTATTGCAAACTTTATGTTTTTTTCTTGATTATCCCCCTGACGGGGTTACAACTATTGTATCTACGTGAATTAACGCTCCCAGGGGGAAATGTGTGGGAGCCCGAGCTGAGAGTTAGGTGGGTCTTCTTTGTGTAGAAATAAAATGTTTTTTGTTATGTTAAGGACCACCTTTATTCGGTTCACTGCTGTCCTGTTTTTCAGCACCTACTACTTTCTTCTTGATCTTTTATCTTGCTTCATGAACCTCTTTCTCAACTTTCTAGCTGTTTCTATACCCCTTCTGCATAGATTACGCGTTCCTTTTTCTCCATACTAAAAGGTACATTCCTCCTTCCTCTCTTCGATAGGTTTTTTTATAGCGGTTAGGGAGGCTTAAACTAACATATAATTAAATCTGTATAATCTAATCTTCTTCATCCTCGCGTAGATGTCAGGCCATTAGTGTTTCATAATGGGCTTTTCGTCAGGTAATTTCAGACGTTATTTTCGTTTCTCACTTCAGTTTTGTGTAATTGATATAAGCAAGTTTTTTATGAACTTCCCTATCATGAAACGAAAATGTCGGTTCCTGGAATAGGCTGTCTGGTTATTCAGCCGCGACATGCCAGGCAATGGCTATGCCGTGGCCACAACAGATGAGACTCTGATCCTCACGCCTGCTTCTTTGAGCGCATTCAAACCATTACTTGACCAACACGCGTCATTAACCAACCTTATTTCAATTTGCTTAGAAAACAATACTGAAATATTCAATGTTCCGATTTAATGTTTCAAAATGACCCTTCTCGAAAGTTGCTCATTAGCAAAGCTACTCCGTATATGTTACTTAGTCTAAGCTTCTTAGTATGTACGATTTGCAATAAGGCATTTAGTGTATACGCCACTTAGAGTATGCTGTTTAGAATAACTTATTTAGTATTATCTACTTATTATAGGCTGAACTGTATACTTTACTTTAATTAAATTCAGCACAAACTTTTTAGTAAAGAATAAAACTTAGTTTTAACTGTACATGTATTACATTTCGTATTGGTTGGAACGCTCTGCTCTTGAAACCGCCAGCTTCTTTGGGGGCTTGAATAATTATTATTATAGGCCCGGTCACCAGCATTCGTTATCATTATTATTTTGTTATTTATTGGCTCATTATTATTATTCACGTACTATCTAGGCTCGTTATTCGCAGCAAATATACCAAAAGTCAGTTCTGCTTCTCCTTTGACTTATTTATGAGGCATTTGTCGTCATGGGTGGATTTATCCATACGCGAGTATGTACACCTCCATGAGTTGTGTGAACTAATTTTCGTTGTGATTTACGGTTGTGAGATCCATTACGATCATATTTGGACCAAATATCGGTGCAGAAACGCGCCTTTGCAAACGGTGCAGAGGTGTAACTTTGCTGCGCCTTACACGGCCAGTACAATAGGCGTAGCAGAGCTTAAAAGTTGTGCATCGCATCTGATCGCTCCCATTTCTTCCTGTCTTTTAGTCTAGCATTGATATTACCAATAAATCATTTGGACTTCCCTTGAATGTTTGAATGAGCGCTGGCATATTTTTACACTTGTATGGTTTTTCAGTATTTCACGCAGTTTACTCATTTTGTTAGACCAAATGCAAGCAATACCATGAAATCGTACTGAGGGTGAAGAAATTTTGCGAACTGGATCCTTATATAAAGTTTTATTGTTATGAAAAACTGTTTTTCCAACAATGATGATATATTTCTCAAATTGAATTATAAATTTTCTTTAAAGCATCTCAATTTTTTATATTTTCATTGTTGTGTCATGAATTATAATTCTACCAATGTCAGTGAAAAAATCTTTTCTGAGCGCAAAAGATACCATAATAATTATTCAATTTATTTTTTTTCGACAGTGAGCTAATGAATACTTTTCGAAATGCTTTTCCGTATTATCGCATTTTTCCAAACGAAAAATAAAATTCCTAGGAACTAAGGTGATACGACAAAAAAATTGTAGCCTCAACCTTATATATACAGGCGTTTCATGAAATCCAATCCATGATGCTTTAGTCAGCTACCAATTCCTGCAGTTGCTTAGCTGCCAGTTTCTCCAGTTAGTTATCTGCCAGTTAGCTGCTAGCTCCTGCAGTTAGTTATCTGCCCAGTTCCAGCAGTTAGTTTAGTTATCTGTCAATTAGCTGGCAGTTCCAGCAGCTAGTTAGCTGCATAGCTGCTTGTGTGAGAACACTCCTTACAGTGTATCCCCACTTTAAGTTCCCTTAGCTCCAGCCTTAATGGTACCTTTATCCATCCTTCACCGTTTTGGAACACCTATGCTGTAATTGGAGAGGCTTTTAGTAATTCATAAGCTAATCTAGTTCGGCTATTCCAGCATCACGATGTTTGTTCTGACAATTTCTGTGATGCTGGAATATGTTTGTTTTGGCGATGGTTTTTTGTAACTTCAGTGAATTTGGAGAAACAAACTTTTGTAACTCGCATCCTGTTCTCACGCCCGTCCGTCTCTCCCCAGGCCCTGAACGGCTTCCTCGTAATCCTGGACTGCGAGGGCGAGGTGTTCTTCGCCACACACAACATCGAGACCTACCTCGGCTTCCATCAGGTACCGTCAAATTTGTTCCAGCTATTTTGCGAGTGAAAATCAGTGGTATACTTCGAACTCCACGGTGCGAATGTAATTTGAAGACCGCCTCGGCTTCTGGTACCGTCAGACATGTTCCGGCTATTTTGATCAACATTCGTGCAAAATTGAGTAATGTATTTCGAATTCCATGACATGGATGTAATTTGAAAACCGTCTTGGCTTTCATTGGGTACCGTTATCTTTGTTTCAGCAGTTTCACGAGTAAAAATCAAGATTGTATTTCGAACTCCAGAGAGCGAATGTTATTTGAAAACCGCCTCGGCTTCCATCAGGTACCGTGAGATTTGTTCCATCGATTTCGATGAATATTCGAGTGAAAATGAGTAGTGCATTTTGACCTCCAAGGTGTGAATGTAACTTGAAAACCGCCTCGGTTTTTATCAGGTACCGTGATGCTCGTTCCATCTATTACAATCAATAATTATGGAATGAAAATCAGTAGTGTATTTGGAACTCCATGGCATGGATGTAACCTGAAGACTACCTATGCCTTCATCCGGTACAGTGATGTTTGTTTGGTCCATTTTAATCAACATTCGAGTGAAAATGAGTAGTGTATTTCTGACTCCAAGGTATGGATGTCACCGTGAGACCGTCTCGATTGAGGAAAAGTATGGTGATGTTGTATGAAGCTTCTTTACCTGATGAAATTTACGAATTAAGGGAGTGGTATACTGTAGAAGGAATGGGTAGCAAATAAACTTCAAGACTCACGTCGGCTTTTATCAGGTACAGACTTCCGTTCCTAAGCTATTTTTAACCATGATTGCTCATTAAACTAGTAGTATATTCATTACGGGAATATATATAGATAACATGAGAAACTATCTTGGTTTTTACACGAATAATCCTTACTAATTAGCCTATTTTTACTGTCATCAAGGACGCGATAAAACATGTATCTCACTAGACTCTTCAGCGTACTAGCAATGCCTCCTATACCTCCAGGCCTGCTCCTAGACGTGGCAACATCGTAATGACGTCACACTACTGGTCATATCAAACCAGTGCTTCCGGTATGGTATGGGAGGCATTGGTATTAGTGTGGGAAAAAAACTATTTTGGCTCGCCTCTGACATAATCTTTCTGCTCGTATCTCAATCAATAATATTTTCACGAATAACTGGTACTATGCCCCCAAGTTCTGGGAGTGAATGCAACCGCAAAATTGACCTCGCTCTTTTGTTAATTTAATGACTTTGTCTTAATTTAATGACTGCTTCGTCCGCCTAAAAGGTCGAATAACTAGGAGAAAACAAAGAATTAATTTTAGGATCTTCACTCGAATTTTTTCTTGCTCTGTTTTCTCTTTTGTTTGGTTGTCTCTGCTTGTTATCACGATGTAAAATGAAATCGTGCCACAGAACGCAGCGCGTGTCCGATAAAACTGCCACCAGGACGTGCCCCTCTACGTGCTGGTGACTAGTGAGCGCCAGTGGCTAGTAAGCGTCTGATACACTAGTGACTAGTGAGCGCTTGATACGCTAGTGAGCGTCCGACGCATTAGTAACCAATGAGCGCATAAAATGAAAGGGAAACAGTGAGCGCTCGTCTCGTAACTTCGTAACTACACAGCCAGGTGTGTGTGAGTGTGTGTGTGTGTGAGTGTATACTGTATGTGCTGCACTCCACATAACTATCGACAATAACAAGTCGCCCCCATGCGCTGAATATTGTGAAAAATCTCACGACAATAACGACATTGTGCCTACTGCGCGTCAACTTCATCAGGCATGTATCGAAGTGGTTTGTGTTTTTCTTGATCTGTGATGCTCGTGCCGCTGCGTGAAAGTTTGCTAATGCCTTAAATGCAGCAAATTATTATTGTTATCTGTGTTTCGATATGCACGAAATGTTTTCCACTTCCAAATGAATTTTTTTAATCGAATATTGTAAACCAAGTAAGTCCCCTCTAATGATTCGCTATCAAGTTT